>JAUPFR010000009.1:13134466-14381966 GCA_036925125.1 Oreortyx pictus | reverse complement strand
CTAGCAAAGCAGCCCTGTAATCTATTTGAGTTATGTCCTCATGCAGAGCCAAAGTACTTCACATATGAGTATATCATAGAAATATTACGTCTGACTACAAAGATTACTTTGGGCCTTTTGATGGATGAATGTTAATTTAGTTACAGGACATTAACATAGGAACTTTTTAAGGATTTAATCACTTAGAAAAAGAAGACTGAGTCCAAAAGAAATAAAACAAACGACAACAAAAACTCATAACAATTCATGAATGAAAATGTTCAGAGATAATTTTTTTATAAATTTATTGTTGTCTCCCTTCCCATCTTCTTTCAAAACAAAGAAGCTTCATTTATTTTAATCCAAGAGCCAGACTATTTTCTCTCAGGTAGTCCCCAAATTCTAGAACTAAGGGAAAAAAGGTTTCAATAAATAGGAATAAATAATAAATAGGAAATTTGTTAGAGTGTCTGGGATATGTATGTTACAACTTAACTATCAACCTGTGAGTTAATCAGTGGCTTGGGCTATCAAGACAATCTACATGAGTAAATATGTATTTTGTGAGAATTGTCTCTTTGCAACCAATTTTTTTTTTTTTTTTAAACTGTGTTTCCTGAAGCTGAGGGAAGGCAAAGATGTCAAAATGTGTAGGGGAACATTGTGAAAACAGTGGGGCTGCTGGAAAAAAAACACAAAACAAACAAACAAACAAAACACAGGATACAGTCAAGAGTGGAGTAGGGATACCACTGAAGATGCAAAGAGAGACTTGACTACAGGCATGCTTAGAGCTATAGGAAACTAAGGACACTATATACATAAAAGGAGACTAATTCAAAGTGTTCTAAGCTTTTAAAAAGATTGAGGAATAAGGCTAGAGATTCAGTCTTATGGTTTAACTGAAAAAGTAATTTCTGTGCCATGTGGGACTTTGATGTAACTGACAGAGTAGTTGTTCTAATAGTAAAAGGTACAGGAAATATTTGGAGATGAAGAGCACAGTGTCTATCACTTTTTACCGGTGTCCTTATAGTTTAAACTATGTGACAGGCTATGAAGTTAAGCCACGGAGTACTGCAGGATGTTTCTGCAATATTATTAACATATTATTAATTACCATTAAACTGTTAGCTTCTAATTCTGGTTTTGTTGGAAATTTTGCCACTCACTACAGTGGAATGAAGAGCTGATCTCTGAAGTCACGTATTCTATTTGTGATGTGCTTTAAAACAGAAGGCTGATCAGCTTTGCTATGGTGTATCGGGTGCCTGTACTGCAGATCAGTCTGGTGTGGGACACTAGATTCACCTTGAGCAGTGTTCTGACTGGTGCATTCGGGTTTTTGCTGTTTTGTTTGTTTGTTTCAGGAAATTCTGTCACACTAGTAAAAAATCTCATGGACACTAGCATTTGTGAGAATAGAAGTTGGCTCAGAAATCTATAAGATATGATTTTTGTCTGACTAAAATGAAGGATTTAAAAAAAAAAGTGAAATTTAAAAGGGAGATCACTTTCCAATTGTTTCTGTATATTGAGTGCAAAGAAGGCCACTGGGAAAGATGAGTGGTTTCTGATAAAGTACAACTCTAATTGTAGAACAAAATTGGTCAGCTTTTCGCTGAATGCAATCTACAGTAAATGATGTACTTTAAGTTCAGCAATTTTAAAGACTACAAGGTCACTTCATGGCTCTATGCTCTTTAAATTTTAAAATTATGGTAACTATCACATTAAAAATACATTTGATAGCTTGTAGCGGAAATGTTAAGTCACAGCCTGAACCAGTGATTAAGCACTTGGTGGGAAGATAGGGACAACCCAGGGGAGCTCAGGTGCATGCAGTTCACTTGTGTGACCAGAAGGGATGCAGTTAGGATCCCCCCCTTCTCAGAACTCATTTAAGGGTTGGTAGTGGAGCTGAGGGTTTCTTGCTGAATATCTCTGTGTACCTGAGGCCTTCTAAAAGTAAGCAGCTCCTTTCCTTCATTTCTGTGTCTGTGGCTGCTGCATTTGGGCTTGTTCTCATTTGCTGTAGCCAAAGACTTTGCCACCCTCTGTTAACTGTTACTTTCTGTCACATTACATATATGTCGCATTACACAGCTTAATACTAGGCATAATACTGAAACAAAAATGAAATTGATTTCAAAATACCTGAAAACAGGCTCCCCTCGCCATCTTCATTATTTTCTGATCTTTTTGTGGAAGCACTAAGACTGCTTTTCCTGTCTTTCTACTTTTGTTTTATTGAACTGGTTGTCCTGCTGGTTTTGCCACTATTCATCCTTAAGAATACCATTCACTTCTTTCTTACATCTCATCACCCGTAATTATGCCTCAGAGTAGCAAACTAAGGAACATTCTTCGCTTATGGTATTTACTCCTCAAATACACTATGCTACATATGCTAGTTTTCTTCTAATTTAATCCTAGAAATAGCAGTAGGCATAGCGTTCTGTTGTTGTGTTTAGGAGTCATACTAACACAATTAAAATTTACCATTTCAAAATTTTCTGAGATTTTTATACATTTTAGAATATTTAGGAAACTCATAAATACCTTTTGAATACCTTCTTTGCAATCGAGTTAGATGATGGCTCCTGTTGTTGCTGCATTCGTAATCATGACACACACAGTGTTCTGCCACTTGGTTATTCGTGTTTTTTTGTGTACAATAATCTTACAATTACTTTTAGTGACATACTCTGTGCACATATGGTGCTTTGAATACTTCTTAAATTACATGAAAGTTCTTTAAGCCAAATGCTTGCTTCGAGCAGCTGTAAGGGGTGTCAGCTTCCTCTTTTAGCTGTCTGCTGATGGGTCATTAATAACAGTATCATTTTCCTATTTGAATTCCTGTTGAAGTTTGAACACTGATACATGGTATGAGGTAATGAAAGAGCTAGGATCCTATTACAAGTTGATACTAGTGAAACAAACAAGCAAACAAAAATAACAGACTATCAGGTTTGGGTTTTCTCATATCCAGGAATCCAATTAAATTAAAAATGAAGACTTGCTTCTTCAAAATCACTGTAGAATAGTAATAGCCCATGTTACAAGGTCTAAATTGTTCTTTGATTTTAAAGGAACAATCAGGTTTTGGAGAATGGGAGAGTTTGCTTCTAATAACATGAAAAAACTAACCAGCGAGCAAAGAAAAAAAAAACTTTCTAACGCTTGGTCTACATAGAAATTATTCATCCACTTTTAATGTGCTGAGTCTGTAAGCACAGGGATTTATTTTGCCTCTTAGTTGGAGGGCTAGTTGTAAGATTTGGAAAATCCTTCTGTTACAGCTATTTGAGGAGTGCTTTGAGAGGTAGTTATGCAACTCTAACAAAAATGATCTTAGCACTGTCTTTGCTTTTTAAAATTAAACAAAGGAAAGAATTCTACATGAGAGGAATTCCTACTTTTAAATCCAAACATCGCGGATTGAAATCCTAAACCCTTAGAGCAATGAAAGTGTAAGAAATATTAAGAAGCCTAAAAAAGTTATTATAAAGTCAGTATTGTATATCCAATTGTGAGTCAGCCAGTACTTAAAAATTATATAATACTGCCAATTACGAATACAAATCCAGGGAGAATTTTAAGACCTTTCGTAAGAATTTTAAAAACCCTCTTGATACTGTCATACCCTAAGAAACCAGGAACATTAATCCATTGCTTGATGCTGACCTCTAAGAAAATGTATAAAGTCCTAATAAATTACATATGGAATACTTGTCATCACCATGAGAAATGAAAAGATGAGAAATGGACTTACTGAAAGGGCAGCAGGGTTTCTTAATGTGAGCTACTGCAAGGCCATTGTATGGATGCTCTAACAGCTGTACCAAGCTCTGTCCAAAACCCATGGCTCCCAGCAGCAATGTGGCTCCTTGCTACCTGCTCCCCCACCCCTGCCCCCCCCCAAAGGGAAGACTTCCCAGTTCCATGCACTCCAAGAAGGAGTAAGGCACAGTGAAGAAGTACTAACTTAGCAAGATATAGGTGAAGTCTGTCCTTTATGTCATTATCTCTAGAAATTTCAGTTACCTTTATGTGTTTGTATTTTCTGCATAGTTCTTTGTTCTCTTGACTTGTCTGGATCCTTTCTGATATTTTATACATTTGAGCTCCACTTGTGTTGTTGTATATGCTTTTCTTTCTCTGCACTCAAGTAGTCTGAGTACCTTTCTCCAACGCCCCAAGTTAGCCCAGCTATCGTCTGTCTTTTTTTTTTTTTTTTAATATATTTATTGAAGGAATATAGGTGAAATCTTAGACAAACTCTACCACTCAAAGACAGCTGTCCATAACTTAGGGCATTAATTTTCTGGATTTTTTTTTTTTTCCAAATTTGGAAAAAGTCACACTTTGTCTGAGAAAGCTGTCGTCTTTTTTTTTCTTTTTCATTTTTGAATTTTACTTTGTTTCATAGTGAGTGAAATTCTTTGCCTTCAATTCAGGCTTGGATTCAGGTGTACAAAGACCAGAAGCTACATCATTTTGTTGATGAATTTATCCTCTGCCTGCTTAAGTTGCTAACTTAAGAAATGTGGAGCAGGGCTTGGCAACTTGTGAGGAGCAACATTCTGGACTCTTTTTTTTTTTTTTTTTTTTTTTGTTGTTGTTGCCTGGTTTCAGTACTCCAGCAGCTGCTGTGGCACTGTGGAGCAATGCTTAAGTTCTGGTCCTCTGCACTCTCTGGATGCTCTTCCAAAAGGGATAGCACATGCTGTTGTCGGGTTGGTGATGTCTCTAAACAAACTGTTATGAAGGCCATTCCTTTCTTGCCCAGTATCTGCCAAGATTACTTGTAATCTCTCTCTAACTGGAACAGGAGTTGCTTAGGCAAAACCAAGATTGGAGAAATGAAACTCCTGTGAGTGGACCACCAGCATGAGGAAAGTTCAGTCTCACCATCTTTTTTATGAAGTCAGTCTTATGTTTTCATTCTTCTTTTTGTTGTGATCATTTGCATTGTCTCTTAGATCTTAGGATTGCAGACAGGTGGCTGAGATGAGGTTAAACAACTGAAATAACAATTTATTTCCCCATTGTCTCTTCTCCCTGAAGTAATAGAAAAGTATTAGCTCTAAAGAACTAAAAAGCAATGTTATTTCAGAATTTTATTTCCACTTTAAGCATCTTTGCTCAGAGAATTTGTAAAACTAGGATCGATGTTTCTAATTTGGTTTGTCAGTAGAAGGTTCTCACTCAGCCAGAAACTCCCAAGCTAGAGAAACAAACTTCTGCTGGTGGAGCCTGCACGTTCTTTCATATATTAACATTTAATTCTCTGTTCCAAAGTCAACTCAAGTCTTCTTCATGAAAGCAGATTTTGTCTAATGCAAATAAAGGATGATAAGCCCCTGGTGTCAAGTGTTCTTCTTGTCAGCAGCATGTGTCCTGGCACAGGAGCAAGGCTGGTGAAAGCTGTGCATTTGCAGGAGGCTCTAAAAGTTGGGGGAGCAAGGAGTGGGTAGCAGGGCTGTGAGGAACAAGGCATGGAGGACAGAGACAACACAATGACAGGAAAACGTATGCAGGTGTCTTTCAGCAAGGGTATCTGGTGAAGAAAGAGGAAGAAATGTATTTTTCCTAGTCTTTCTCCTCATTTCCTATCACCTACTCTCATTCTAAAATACTTGCTCCTGACTGTTATCTTTGCACATCATGGGAAGGGGCAAGTCTTTCCTCAGACTTTGTGAGGGAGAAGATTGAGGAGCCAGTGCTGCTCCTGTTGTTGGGAAAGGATCAGACTGCAGTCCCTGCAGGGTTTGTATTTCTGCTGCCTTTAGGGTGTCAGGAAAGAGGACATGTTGCCAAGTACTGGCTGTCAGGCTGGTGGGAGGGAAAGTTCTTGTACAGGAAAATATTCATTCAGCTGTCACTGACAGCTGCATGTGTTGGCTACTGATTGTCTCCGATGTGCTGTACCAAACCAATAATATTCTTTTGTTTATAGGATCTATAAAAAAATTTTCTGATTGACTAACAAAAGGATTCTAAGTCAAAGAGGCTTCAGGTGATGCTCATTTTGATTCTCTGTACTCAGTCTGCTCAGGAACTGCAGGGAATTGAAGGAATTAGACGTCTAGGACAGGAATCTGAAAGGAGCCGAGTATCCAGTGGCTGGGCATGCAGAGTTCCCATCAGTTGTACATTTATGTGCATTTGGGGATTACGGGCGAGAGAGCAGAAGGACTCAGCTGTTTGTCCGAGCTTCTAGATGTGCTTTGTGTAGGAAGGGTTGTGCTAGATGAAAAGCAGAACTGTGTGGCTAGGGGAATTAATTCAGAGAGGATCCTTGATTTTTATTTTTTTTTGTAGCTTATGTTGTGCATATGTGGATGGAGCAGCAATTTACTTGAGTTTATGAGGAAGATGAAATATGGAACTTCCTTATTCCTTCCCGTATTGAGATTACTTGCAGCACAGAGGAAACTGAAGAGAAAGTAAGGTAAGCTTCTCTGTAAGGCGACTGTCCTGAACAGAAGTCAGATTCTCCTGTTCTGATGCCTCGTGCACATGACAGGGAGGTGATCTCCTCTACATCAGTTCATTGCCTATAGGATTAGGGTGAGTAAGAAGAATCACAGCTCTCTTTTTTTGTCTTTTTTTTTTTTTTTATGAGCAAGGCTTTGATTCAAGAGTTACTGTTTATTGTAGCTTCCGTCAAACCCCAAGACTTCATATTGGCAAGTAGCATCTTTTTCCTAAAGAGTAAGCATTTCTTAAGTGTTAACATTGCTCTTCAGTTGTTCTTTTGTCTCCATGGCAACTTTAAACGTAACAACAAAGCAGTAGGTGATGTTGTCAGCCAAAAAATCAGTAATGCTCAAGTGATTGTTGATAGCAACAAAATGAATACCAGCATGGGGTCACATGTAGCTGGTAATAGATGTGCTACCTATGGCAGAAGTATTGCATGTGACATTTTAAAGTGTACCAGAAAGTAAGGTTGATGCAACTGGCAGATTGTATACATTATGCATAAGATACTGTTTCAAAGTTCAACAGGAAACTATGCTTTACCTTCTGTAACGGCATGAGTTGAGCCCTCGTTGTATATACAGTGTGTGCCTCCTCAAGATGAAAGCTCAAGGTTTCTGCTCAGTTTGTTTCTGGAATAGAGAACAAGGATCCTGAAAAAGGTAGAAGTTAAAGGTTATTGTTCTCGTCTAGCTTCAGTGCTGATCTGAAAAAAAAGAAGCATATAAAAAAAGGCAATGCTTTTCTTACAAATAAAATAAAATGATACTAGGAGAAATGATTATCAGTTTTTGATCCTAACCCCATGATCCCAGAAGCTTGGATATTTTACTGATATGTAAAAGTGAAAATCATTCTTGGGGAAAGAGCTGTGAGAAAATCGAACTGAGACTAGTGCTGGAAACCAGCTGAGAGGGGAATGGTTGTAAGAAACGTGCTTGATGTTAGATCTGGGAGAACTGGAATTAATTTCTGTGTAGTTGAGAGGTACTGAATAAGCAGTCTGTTCTTAAGTAAAAGTAGTGGTGGAAGAATTATAGAAAACGAAACTATATCCTTGTAAGTAGTTTGTGTCCAGTACTAGGCAAGACTCTTTGAAGTATCAGTTGATGGGTTGTACTGTGAAAATTCTGCCCTTTAATATATATGTATGCTGTCAATATAGCATGTACCAAAATATCTTCTGTAATCTTAAATTAGCTGGATTTGAATGCTGCTTCCTTGAGGTTAGCTTATCATGTTAGAACTCTATGTTTTATAAAGCTGTCACCTCCGTTCTCGAATGTAGGGTTCCTTTATTGTTTGAACTGTCTGTTATCAAAGCAAGCTTTTCTGCTCTGTGGGAAAGGTGGAAGGTGGAGACTGCACTCGAATGTTACTTGAACTTGATGGCATCAACAAGCCCTCTTTGCACACAGTTAAACAGAACAGCTTTAGTCAGTGACACTGTGAAATGCCATTTGTTTTAGACTGCAGAGAACTGGGCAGGTACCAATGTGGTCCTCAGTTGCTCAGATCTCCAGTTGCATTTTTCTTTCCCTTCTTAGTGTAGGTAACATTTAAATATTTTAAAATTTGTTTTATTCAAATAATCCTGCTTGTTTGCAGTGTTAAGCACATTAAGCCTTCACCCTCTCCTTGCTTCATGAGGGAATTATGTTTCTTGCTTGTTTTCTTTCCTGTTGATGTGGGGTTTTTTGTTGTTGTTATTGCTGTTTTGTAGCATGTTGAGATAGAATATTCATAAAAGAAAAAATTCAGGGCTGTTAGTGTCTCATCTTCTACTCAACAAGCTTAGTTTCCTTATTTGTTTTCAATTGTCTAAGCTGAAAAAGCTTTCTAAGCAGCTTTTGATTTTGAAAGTCTGTGAGTAAACCAGAAGCATGTATATAACTCAAATTAAATAACAGGTATTTAAGAGTTTCTAGTCATGTTAGATGTACTTCAAACTAATTAAAGTGCATCTCTAAGCCACATATTCTGTGTCTGTCAGCTGAAGGGCATTGCAAGGAAATTCAGAAGTGGCAAGATTGCTGTCATTTTTACTTTCATCCTTTTGGGAGTTGGACATCAGGGTAAAGAGCTGCCACCCACTTGTCCCTCTGGCAGGTGTGTTCAGCTGTCTGAGTGCAGTAAGGGAGAGGAGACAGAATGGGGGTAATCTAAATGAGACTGAAATGAACATAGGCAAACCTGTTTCCCTGCTTTTGATGAGATTGAGATGAGCTGATGGAAGTATGAGATTGTTTTTGCCATGACGCTTAATAAAATTAATTTTATTTTCATGAGAGATGGGATAACAGCTGCACCTGAGATTGACAGGCTCCATTTGCAGAGAGATAATAACCGAAGTAGTAATGGCTTTTCTGTACCTGTTTCATTTTCTGAACAAGACAACTAAATACACAACAGTGCCAAGAATGCCTGCACATCTTTCGCGTGTGTGCCTCAAGCAACTGAGGGCCACTGGCTGGCTGCAGGCTGGCCCCCAGCTGAGCAGCGGCTGCTTTAAATGGCTATCACTTCATGGTCGGTGCTGTGCCTGATCTCACAGTGACATTTTACATCCCACTGCAGCCCTATACTCTTTGTTTGAATCTTCCAGGGAGCATTTCCCTTCTGACACTATCTGTGTTAAGTCTGATTCCCTAACAAATTTGCTCACCCTGTAAGCGAAGCTGTTCTTTTTCTTAAATCCAGTATTCTGAAACTGAAAGTATCAAGTGATTCATTTTGCTGTGATGTGTCACCAGTGGACCTTATTTTTCGTTTGCAAGTCAAATATGTTTTTACTTTTGCAACAAATTTTTTCAGTGTGAGCAAAACTTTAAACAGTTCTCAGGCTTTGAATGAATGATAGACCACAAGCCTGTATTGCTTTTACCAGTGTTAGAGCTGATCTCTCAATATCTAATGGCTATTGAAGGATGAACTTAGAAATGCCAAAACAGTAATTGTTACTCCATTGATTAATCTTTATAGTTGATAAATATAATTAGTCTTATTATTTTCCTCTGTTTTCTATCATGAAATTGAAGTTCCATGCTGTAAGCAAGATCTTGATACTTGTCCCTGTGTGATATTTGCAAAGTGAATTGCAAGCCTACGTAGGCTTGCTGTCCCTTCTTCTAAAGATGAGACATATTATGGAATTCTGTTGTTTATAATGGATGTCTCTTTACATTTCATTGTATGTTTCAAATATCTGTTTTTTTTTATTTATATTTATTTTTTGTTTATTTTTAGCTATCCACATGCAAAGAAAATGCACTAAATTCTATGGAACCACTGGCAGATTTTTCTCCAGCCAGGTTTTGACTAGATTTATTTTCCCTGTGTTCCGAATGTTTTTTATAGCAGTGTACAGCTTGACTGATGCCATAGATTTAAGATAGAATTCTTTCAGATTATCAGGATGTTTCCTTATATGTATATAAATCGAATGAACTCTTGAGATTCTGTCTAGTCCTCTTTTGTAATGATTGGGTTTTAAACAAAATGCTTTGACATATCTGGAGGTAATGGCTGAAAGTTGTTAGTCACCCTACAAAAAAATATTATAAATTCTTTGACAGGTATCTCCCTTTGTTGCAAATGGCACAAATCCTAATGTTTCTGAATGAAAGCTCTCTCTGCTTTCACTGATGTAGCTTTCACCATTTTGCATGGAAGCAGATTGTTACAATGGATGTCAGGGACGTGACAACTAGCACTTGTGCTCATGGTGTGTTATCATGAACTTTGATAGAAGTGCTTTGTGGAAAATTAAAACTTGAAATAAGATAGAACTTACATTTGGGAATAAAGTTGTGATTTTTTAATTTACGGTACAGATAAGAAGTCCTGCTCTTGACTATGGTACATGTTTGTTCTTGATATGAAAATAAATTTTCTGTGAACAAAAGTTCCCAGTTCTATTATTTTGCAGAACTTTCCATTTCACGTACAGTGGTAGCAGGACTCTATTCAAATTGCTTTGACATAAATAGTATTTATACAAAGTGGAAAATTCCACCTTCAGTATGAGAGGGAATGTTAGCAACCATTTTTCCCAGGGTTTGCAACGACTCTATTGAGCACTATTAAAACGTTCAATTGCCAACAACAAGATCAGGCAAAAGAGTAAACATGGAAAGCTTTTCTGCTTTAATTGTCTGCAGAAGTTGGTACATAATCATCTCAGAATGATTCTTGTGCAATGTTTATATTGTTCTCTGCAGAAAAATGCAAATACCACTGAAAAACAAACAAAAATTTCAAGCAAAAGAAGTGTTAGTATTTCCCATTAAACTGAAAACTTCTCCATGAAAAAAGAAATATTTCTATATGCTTTCATATATTGACAAGCTTTTGGCAATCTTGTTTCAGCAGGAAGGACCCACTTTTTTGCTGTGGTCTGAACAGGATAAAATCCAATGTGCCTGGGATATCTTTCATGCTTGTAGCATATGTTTGTACTTTTGTTTGCTTCTGTTAAATTTCTTTGTATTGATCTCTCTTCGAGAATTGTGATGAAACTCTCTGAAATAACAACCCCCTTGAAATCAAGCAAGGCCATGTTTATACTTCGTTAGAAGTTTAAAAAAAAAAAAAAGTATGTGTTACTAGCTGTAAAAATCTTTGTTACAATTTGACTCTGATGGCTGCAATCACAGTGTATATTGCTGATCAGCTAAGCCTCTACTTATCCATAAGCCATTGCTTCTGCTGTACGTACAACATTGTTTTGTTCAGTCTTGATTCTGTCTGGTGTGCTGTTGAGACTCCCAGGTTCTCTGGGGAGGTTATTTACACTGCTTCAGCTCCAAAAAAAAAAAAAAAAAAAAAAGCGTGAGCGCTAGGTGTGACTCAGAATAATGTTAGTGTTAAGAAACTTCCCCTGATGTTAAAACCTGGTGGGTATTATTATTATTATTGTTGTTGTTGTTTTCCTTCCAGTTATATCCTCTTCTCTCAATTATCTCTAATCTCCAAACTCTTCTCTAGTCTTTCTGATAGCCCTCATTGTCCCTTCCCTCTCTTGGGTGTTTATTGTTACTAGCATGTACATATCTTACTGTTTGTATTTGCTAGACTTTCTGGAGCTTGCTTCTTATATCACTCACTTCAGTTTGTAAATCCTTTTTAAGTGAAGAAGTGCCTGTTGCTTAACATAAGTATTGTCAGCAAGTGACTGCTAATTCTTTCCTTCATGGAAGGTATATTTTAATACATTGAGCTTTGTCCCTTAAGCCGTTGCCACCTCATGAGGCTTCATGCATAATGGTTTTGTGCAGACAAGGAAGAATGGGCTTTTTCCTCCTTATCTTTCGTTTCCACTCAAACAGAGCAGTCCTTCACTCTTGCAACTCAAGTATTATTTGGAAACAGTTGTTTCTGCTGCATGTACGTTTTTCATAGTTCTGATGATGTGCCTAAAGTTATCTTTATATAAAAAACTTTACAATGTCTAGGATATTTTTATTTTCTGTAGTTTATCTTATTTGCACTCAGCACTGCTGGATTGATTCATCGATCTATAATCTATCCCAGCTCACAAAGCGCAGTTGGTTTTAAATTGATTTACAGACTTCCTCTATTGTTTTGTTTGAATATGCACATACAGGAATAGAAATATTGGACAAATCTCATCCTGCCTCAACCCCTATTGTTGTAGGCATGGAGGTTTATAGTCACAAAACTAGTAACATTTTTCCGCTTCTGATCACACTGGAATCCAGCTGCTCTTAGATTTCTTCTTATTCCCAGCTTAAGTTCTTTCTTTCTTCCTTTGTAATGGATGCCAAGATTTAAACACAGTGCTGCATATGGGATCCCAGCCCATAAGATGAGGACTTCTCTGTTAGTATATTGGAAATGAATTTAGAATGGATCACAAGACAGATTTCCTAATTCTTGCTGTAGAATGTTGATCTTTCTTCGTTATTTCAATCAGTGCTATTAAATCTGGGGAAAATAAAATGTTTGTGTTTTTTGTTTTTTTTTTCTTCTTTCTATTCTGGCAGCAGTGCTGTTTAAAGACAAAAGTTTGTTTGTTTTTAATTCAGTTGTTGGTCACTCGCTTCTATTCAAATATACACTCCATAAGGGTTTTAAAATATGCTACGTGCATTTCTGTTGTCAGTAATAGAAGATATATCTGAGGATTAAATTTCACCTTGCATGACTCACTTTTGTCTTGTGCAACTTTCAGAAGTGTTTAATAGAAGATGTTTGAAATTCATGTCCTGGGAGAAAGTGCTGTAGAAGTAGGCATTTCTGTATAAGATATAAACTGTCTTTGCGAAATCTGTAGTAAAGCAGTCTCTCAGTTGAAACAAAGCAAAGTGAAACAACAACAAAAATTAATACATGTTACTTCTCTAAGGGTTAGATGTAGAATACTTCTCTGTATAAACATTCTGTTATGGAAAAATAGATTATTCTTTCCTGTTCTCTTCCCAACTCTGTCTACGCTTTCTTAAATACCTAAGAATTTTTTTCTTATTTTTGTTTTTGAAGCTTGTAGTGGAAATGCTAAGCCAGGGATTGAACCAGTGATTGAGCACCTGATGGGAAGGCAGGGCCAACCCAGGGTTGCTCAGGTACATGTAGTGCTTTTGTGTGACAGGAAGGAATCCAGTTAGGATCCACCCCTTCTCAGACCTCATTTAAGGGTTGGCAGTGGAGTTGAGGGTATCTTGCTGGATATCTCTGTGTACCTGAGGCCTTCTGAAGGTAAGTAGCTTCTTTCTTTTATTTCTGTGCCCACAGCTGTTGAATTTGAGCAAATCCTCACTTGCTGCAGCCTAGGTTTGCAGCCTAGACCTTGCTGCTCTACTGTCATCGCTGCACTTTCCATCGTGTTAGGAAGCTGCTTAAGCTATCATGATCTTTCTAATCAGAGTGCATAAAGGCAGATTAATCATTGTCCAAATTTTCTCTTCTGCTGGAAGTTATGTACTATAGTTAATTTTCACTCCAGCTTTAATGTCAAATCCTTCCAGAGAATGCCTTTGAAAATTCTGGAAATCAACACAAATTCCGAGGGTATACATACCACCAGTGGAGGTGGAATAAGGTTGCTTATGTCAACTGATGAGGGTGTCTCCTGGATTAGCCTCTCAAATTGGATTCTACTGAGATAGTAAAGCCACACTGCAAAATACACTGTGAAAGATAATGTATGGCATATATAAAACCCATTCTGGAATGCAGACTACTTTGAAACCATTACTGGTTTATTCACAGGAGTGTTTAAACCTGAACTTTAGCTTAGGAACCAGTCTTTCATCCCTATATTTGCAAACTTCTCTTGCTCAACTCATCGTGCTGCTATGACAAGTATGTCCAAGATGATGTGATTTAGAACATTTGCATGAGGTGAAGGGTGCAGCGTGTTGGGCAGAATGTGTGATGATAGGAGGGGTAGGCTGTGATACTCTTCCCAAACTGTTGGCTATTCTGGTCCCCCTGCTACAGATGGTGTGGTCTTTGTGTTGGCATAATCATTTGCCTCTTTCTATTTGCTGTTCCACATATTTACTATGCGTCTTTCTGTAGCAACTGAGGAAGAATATTAGTCAAGGAAGAGCATGTAGAAGTTTTTTGTTAGTGTAGTATCAGTCTAACAAGTATTTTGGTTACTCCTTTTATTATTCCTTTGCTCTGTGAAACACTGTAGCATCTGACCTGGCATCTGTTCTCTCTGCACTGAGCTTCTCCTGGCTAAGTTAATCGGCCAGATCTCACACTTGTACTGCTGCTAATCCCACTGAGACTGCGCACTTAAAAGGAACGATAATGGATCCACATGGTGCAACAGATGCAAGCTTGGACCATTTGCTGGAGTTTTGTGCATTGCTCATTGTACCTTCAGACTTGCAGATTTTTACAGCAATTTTGTTTCTTTTTCCCGACCCTCCCCTCCTCCCACAGTACCAAATACATGCGATTAAAAGGGAAAAGCAGAGGTATAATTTTTAGGGTTTCTCAGTATCTACTGTGTATTGCCTTCAGTACACAAGTCCTCTGTTACTTCATTCTAACCAACAGGTTAGTATGAAGCAAGGGTAAATCTGCATGGCAGTCAAGAGAACTGAGAAAAAGTTTTACACATGAATTTAAAGCTCAGTGATTGGAAACAAAGTCACTTTCTTAAAACAGAAGTAAAGTTCAGGTCAGAAGAAAAAGAATGTAAAGATGTGCACTGCTCCAATCTTCTCAGAATTATAGGCTTGATATTTATCTGACTATATAGCCATGGATTCAGAAGGAAATTTGCAAGG
This sequence comes from Oreortyx pictus, assembly GCA_036925125.1. Taxonomy (NCBI): domain Eukaryota; kingdom Metazoa; phylum Chordata; class Aves; order Galliformes; family Odontophoridae; genus Oreortyx; species Oreortyx pictus. Next base: position 14,367,228 of record JAUPFR010000009.1, on the reverse strand, counting down.
GAAATACTTCTACCTTTTCCTGGAGGGTAGGCTGTAGACTGAAGCCTGTATGCTGCTACATCTGCCTGGTTCATTAGAATTGATGAAACAATTATTAATTAAGGATAATTGCTTTTAAAATCAGAGTGAAATGTTACTCTTTAAGTTAGTGAAAAGCTGTTTTAGAAATAAGAGGGATTTATATTCTTTATAGGCATAAGAACAGTATAGTCATCTTGCCTTATTTTTCTTCATGCTAAATTACACAGTTTTTATTACACTTACTGAAATAGTTTGGAATTTCTTCTAAAGATTCCTGAATATGTGCACAGTGCAAACTATCAGGAAGTATAGCAGGGAAAGATGGAGTAAATGTATGCTCTTTCTGCTGTGAAGCACGAGGAGTGTATGTGGAAGTAGGAAAGGGGAAGGAAGTAGTTGTAGAGGATGAAGAAGAAAAGTAACATGAATGTGGAGGACAAAGTTTAAAAGAGAGAAGAAATGAGACAGAAGCATCAAACTTTAAGAAATCTTTCTGTAAATGCACTTACAATACTTACAGAATTGTGAGGAGAAAGGTGAACTGTTATTCTGTGAATGCTAAAGGAAGCAAAGAAGATGGAATTGTGTGGTATTTTTGCATTATTGGTGTTAAAAAGAATGATTCTGTTAATTTGGCCATCATCTTACTGTAAGTGTTGAACAGGTGAGATTGCAATTTAAGAACAAGTTATTGTTTTGATGAACTGGGATCTTAAAAGCTCTGACAAATACTGCATAAGGATACTTGCATTGATGGAAATCTCAGAGCTGTTACTGTTGTGAAGACACTGGGAAGTCCCAGAGCACTAAAAAGGCATGACGGTTTCATGTTGTTTTTGAAAGAGGAGAATGGGACGATGTGATTTTCAGAATTGATTTATTAGCTTCCCTTCGAAGAAACAGAAAGAAAAATTTATGCCAAAGCATACAAAGGGGAGCAGCAGCTGAGTAATAACCAGCAGAGCAGATGAGCAGGGCTCACCACTCTGTGAATGAAGGAAGGGGTTGCTGTGTAGCACAAGCTGAAAGTGGGATAACACTGCCTGTTAGTTGAACGCTATCCTGAGAGAGAGAACCAGAAACACAGTGTGGCAGGCATGAAATTTGTCTGCTATGCTGCCAGGAAGCTGAGGCCCAGTTCAGTCAAGTCTGGGCATGGGTGAGAGGCATCAGTGATCACAACATTTTTCATTTTTCTTTTTGTCCACTCCTGTCTCACTGCTTTCTATTGGATGGCCATGGGTTCTGTTTGACCAGATTATGGGTTCAGATGAAAGCATATTTCTCTGTTCTTGGTTTGTTGCTAGTTTGTTTATAAATGCTGGGACTCCCTGTGCCAGCTCAAGGGAGGAGCTGGGAGTGGAGTGGAGTGGGGTGGTGGTGGGGCTGCCCAGCCCGCTCATAGATAGAGATGCAAGCTGCACAGCCATCCTCATAAATCTGCTTTCATGCTTTTTTTAATTTTACATTGATTCCCACCTTCTACTTTCCTGTTTATTTTCAGTGTATTTGATTAATTAGACGTAATAAAAAAACGTAAATAATCAGTAGTATTAATTATTCTTCAGAATATTATAATTTTATTTATTTATTTATTTACAATAGTAATACAGTATCTGTAGTATTGTTGAAGTTTTCTTCTTTGGTCCAATCTGATTAATTTTACAGAAAAGTTTCTTTAAATACTTTGTATTAAATACTGTTTTATGTCTTGGGTCTCTGAATGTAACTGAGGTGAGAGTTTCCTTAGTTCATGCTGTACAAAACATGACAAAACATAACAACATTGAAACTCTTTATGGCCCAGCCCTGGCAGGCCTGGTGCACTGCTGCTTTCAAAGCAAAATAATGTTCCTACTCAAATGCCAGTCTTTAATTACACTAATTAATGTTCCATAAGGCTGCTGATGTGGTGATTTGTGCTACCAAATCTGTTAGTTTTATATCTGTTGCCTTTATTTCTCCTCAAGCTAGATACCACGTATTATAGTTTTTACAATTTTCTGAGTTTTTACTTATTCATCAGACCTGACTTTGAGAATAAATAAAGTAGTGCACCTTAATACAGCAGTCAGGATTTGAGGACTCTAATCTTCTGAATCTTGTGACCTTCCAGTGCCTCCATAACCCTGCTCTCCAAGATCCCCTTTTATGAACTTTTTCAAAAGTTTGAGCAGACACCATCTGTTTTAAAAATAATAAAGTAGCATAAAAAAGGAATTTATTTAAAAAATACAGTTATGTAGCAGTCAACTAGTCTTTTAAAACTGTAACCCCCAAGCTTAGTTTTAAGAACAATAATAGGAAATGAGCTGCTGAAATACTGCTTGTCAGTCTTTTAGGTTATATTTTATCTGGTGATGTCAATAGTAGGTTTCGTTCCCTCTGGAGTCTAGTTGCCAAAAGTGTTCTCCAGGGTAATTAAAGCTAAGCACAGAATTACGGCAGCCCTGATTTGTTTGGACTTGTTGGTTGCCCACTGTCTCGCAGCACCTAGCGTTACAAATGCACCATGCTGAACTGCAAGGATTATTTATCTCTGAGTCTCATGCTGTGTATGTTTAAATGCTGCAGTGGAGGTGAGCAGTAACCCTAGGCGCTAAGGTAAGCATTGTGACACCAATTAGCAGTGGGAAGCCTTTATGGTATGATGAGGTATCTTTTATGCTTTCGTTTTGCTGAAATGATTAATGGTTGAGTGGTCTCAGTGAAAGCTCTGCAGCTTCTGAGTACTCTAAGGCTCTGGTGTTCTGTAGCATTTTTCTTTCACTTATATATGACCTAAACTTTGGTCAGCAGTGCAACTCTTATCCTCTTTTCACATTCTGGTGTGCCTTTGTTGTGTTTTTAGGTCTGAGAAGTACTAGTGTATCTGTCTCCTAGTTTCTTGAGTACAGTGCACCTATGCACCTTTTGTTTCCATTTACAGTTTAACAAGACACTGATAGCTCCTGCAGCTCGAGAAGCAGAGTTTTGACATGTCCCTTGCTTTGGCTTCTAGGAGCATGGGCTCTGAGCAGAGGGGTGTGCAGCAGGGCATTTGATGAGCAGAGAACTGGATTCCTTTGGGAAATCCTCTAAGACTTTCATGTTGATTTAGTTAGAGCACCAAGGAGAGCTGAACAAGTTAAGAAAAGGGAAGCGTTTTCCCTTCTGTAGTGTTAACTAGGAACTTATGAAATTGTTGTGGTCTCTTTTTTTTTTTTTTTTTTTTTTTTAACTATTTCTAAATCAGATGGGATTTTCTTCAGGTAAGGCAGTATTGGAAAGAGGATTATATCACTTAGACTTAAACTGCGTGTGTAGTATAGTAAACCTGCCTAGTAATGTTACCAGTCTGACCTACTTTGGACAGATGCTTTTATGCTACATGCCCTGTGCTTTAGCAGTGTGATTAAAATTCAGGGTTTATTGTAGGCTAAATGGACAAAACTTTAAATTCCATCTTTCTACCCTGTCTTATTGCCACATATTCCAAAACAGAAAGATTGTGGTTGTTCTAAAAGTATCGAACACAGTATGGAAATGATAGCAAATAGAAGGGAGAACGTGACTGAAATTGTAACTCTTTGAGTAGAAGGGGGGATGCTTTGAATGCTCAAATTTATTTTGAATTTTCTGAAACTTTTTTTTTCTTTTTTTTTTTTTTTAATAAAAACACACCTTAATTCCATTCAGTAGTGAACCTGGTTTCCACAGCAGTCAGTTTTAAAGAACTCAAATTACCTGTTTGTAGTCTTCTATTTGAAGGACTTTTAGGGAGCAGTGTCAATAGAAGTGCTTAAAGAAACAAAACAAGGAACTTAGGTAACTGAATGTTCTAGAGGTGATTGTGTAATAGGTGGGAAAAGCAAATGAAGCATTAAATTCTCAGAGCTAAGAGCTCTTTTAAGAGAGTTAGAAATTGTCTAATGGAGTTAGATGATCAGACACAGCTGTGACAATGGGTGAGGGTCTGGATCCCCTTTACATTTGTTGCTGAGCTGCTTTGTTGGAATATTTAAGTGGAATAAGGAGAAAGAAGCCAACTGCATGCATAAAGCTCTAACTGTAAAAGGTAAGTGTAATGGCTTTGGCTGAGCAATAACAAAACGGTTACCCAGCAGCGTTCCCTTTGATAGCCATGTTTGTTGCCAGTGGATAGCAACTCATGGCCTCCAGAAGGAAAAGGTGTTCTGAGGCTGAGTGTGGATTAGTGTCAGAATTCAGGATAAAGAGGTTTGATTTTCAGAAGCATCAGTTTTTATGAGAAGTGCAGAGGGAAACTGCTCTCTAGAAAGCTAACTGCAACTAGTTTCCAACCTACTGTAGTGGAACTTACAAGATAATGTAAACTGGGGCTTTTTTTGTAGCTTTCCTTAATAGGGACATTTCAGTTTGTAAAAGAAAGGTGCTAAGTCAAAAGGCAGTTTTACACTCTTTCCTGATACGTTTTTCATATTCTAGATAAAGGTGCTTGTCTTTAAGGGATTTCTCATCATCATATCTCAGTCCCTGCAGATTCCTTAGGGGGAAAAAGCAGTTGCATTTGGACTGGTATGGCAGTAGGCTGTTGGCACAGGTTGCTATTGCCGTGCCTGTGTGTTAAGCAGAAAGGAGATGGAGTGCAGTACGTAACCCTGGGGCACACACAAGCCCGATTCATCAAGAAAATACATTTAAAAAAAACAAACAAACATGGAAGCTAGTATGGAAGTTGTCTCAGACAAGATTGTGACTTCAGTAGGCTTGTGATGATGTTATGTTTTTTTTACTGAGGATGACAGCAGAAAAACAAATACTCTCTCATTGCTTTTGTGTTGGGAGAATGGAAAAGGCAAGGGGAGGTGATATGAACAAATGAAGAGGAAAAAAAGGGGGGGAGTTGTCTTTAGGATTTCAGAGAGATGAACTGATAGGGATGGCAAGAGAATAGAGAGCTGAAAAAGACACAACTGTTTCGGTTTTGTTTTTTTTTTCTATCATATTTGGACAACCTCTTAAGAGCAAGCCACTCCAAAGCAGCATTTCCCAGAACTAACTAGGAGCAGAAGAGGCTCAGAGTTACTCCAGCTGTGGGCACGCAAGGGAGAGGGGTGAGCAACACAGGAATTCCCAGGTTGAGGAAGCTGGAGTAGACTGTAAAGCTCCAGCTGACTTCAGTGCATGCAAAAGTATTGTGTTTGTTAATAGTTGCCACTGTTTGCTTAGAATAAAATCTAACTTACTAAACGGTGTTAAGAGGTAATGCACCACTCTGCTTTCCAGTCAAACTAATCACCTTTACTGATTTAGAAGTTTAGCAGAAGAGAGTTAGTTCTTTTAAGAAAGTAATGAGAAATATTTCCTTAGTATGTATAGATAATAGCAGGTTGTCATTCTACTGCAGTCAGAATGTTTCTTCTGAATATAGTGAAGGGTATTCCTTAATTTATCTAATTCAAGGCATGGTGAGAATCCAGCACCAACAGCCATCCTTTGATGCTATTATAATGCTTCTAGAACTCATTTCTGTACTGCAAAAATTGTGTGGAATAAGGTAACGCAGGTGCTGTAAAATTTAACTGGGCATTGCACAAGCTTTTTGTTTCTTGTCTTGCAAGAGTACAGGGAAGAGGTGCTAAGGAGAAAGAGAGCAGTGGTGTAGGTTGCTTCTTCTGTGAACCTGGGGAAGGACAGGGCTCTCCCAAATGTTAGGAGAAGATAATTGCAACAGTTATTTAAGTAAGATGGAAGTAAGATATCTCTAATAATTGTACTTACCTGTTCATTCCATCTGTTTAGCTGTCATTCGCAGAAAACCTACAGGGATTCCAGTTGTTATTTCAAACTGTTATAAATGCAGTACAACTACAAGAAGAGTAAGATTTTCTTGATCTATTTGTCTTTAAAATTGTGAGTGAAATTACACTTTTCTTCAGTTTTTCCCATATGCCCTCACTATGGGTAAACATCAGTATTTGTTCTCAATGATTTTGGTGTACTAACTGTAGAGATTAGGGGAATAAATATTTCTATTGAAAACTAATGTTATTATAATAGAGGTTTTCAAATATCAGCTTTTCCACGATTGCTTTCATGTCGAGTGCATGCATAGCATTTACAATATGTAGCCTCCATATTGTTGAAATTAATATCCTTTAATAATAAAACATTGGAAATGGAAAGCAATTAGAGAAGTATTAAAAATTCATAGAAATTTAAGTGATTCAAGGTCAATCCACAATGTTTTATTGAGGGATAATCTGGTCTCATAAAGATTTGCTTGCTTTGCATGTTTATTTTTTATTTTACAGTCCTTTAAAAAAAATACTTGCAGAACATAACCATATTTTTCTTTCTGATTGCAAATGAGTTATTTATAATTATCAACACTAGATAAGTAAATAATGGTTGACTTTTCTGGTTTGATGAAATGTCAGAAAATCCATTCATTTCAGCAGCATTGTGTTTCAATTTTTGTTACTAATCTAATTGATGGAATCCTATATGTATTTGAAAAGTAGAAGTACTTTATATATATATATATAAAATAATTTCTGATTTTATACACAAGGTTGGTACTGAATTCTGTCAGTGTGTCTTGATAATGCATTTATTTTGAGATAATAATGGAAATGCTAACTTCTAACATACTGGAAATCACATTTCAATTTGTAGAGGCAGAATTATTTCCATAATCTGACTTGGTTTAGATAAATCATACCTGAGCATGAAGAGCTTGAACTATATAATATGCAGGTAATTTGCATATTGCAGTGAAGTTGCATCAAATGCTCCTGGGTTTTTTGAAGCAACCGCTGAAAAAATAAACTGGAATGAAAATATTTGGCATGTCGTTTCGTATCAAAATATTGCTCTGCAAGATTAAACCTGGGCTACTAACTTCTGTTAAGATTCTTTTGCTGCTGAATAGCCGTAAGCTCTACACCAGTTCTTACTGCCTTTATTTCTAGCCTCTAAAAAAAAAAAAACATCACCACCAAAAAAAACAACAACAACAACAAAGATTTGAGAATTCTGTCCATTGTTAGTTTCCAGACATATAGTTTGTGCTGTTTAAGTTGGTTAATAAGTCTGCACAAGGTCTGACTTCTTCCTGAGCTTCTGAATAATGTCTAAGAAGGATAAATTCAGTGCACTTTCCAAGATTTAAAAGATGCATGAGTAGCTAGCTCTAGTGATAACCATATCAACTCCAAAGGACCTGCATCCTCATTCATTAATGAGTTAGTTCGCCCTGGGGAAGTAAAAGTTCTTAGCATTTTTCCTGTTGTTGGGGGGGGCTTGTGCCTTATCTTATATATACCAGGGTTCTGCTTCAATGTAGTTTTAAAAATAAGTGGCATTGTCTGGATAGTGAATATCTCATAGAACTGTGTTAATTTGCCATTTGGGAGGCCATTGAATGAGCAGCCTTATCTCTCCTTTACTGCTTCACTTTCAACAGATTAAAATCCCTATCATAAATCTCATTTATTTTATATTACAAGTGATATTTTTTTCTACTGAAGTCTGGAAAAAAAAAGTTACTGATGTACTATATTTATTTACCTTGTTTTGTATTTAAGAGAGGAGAGTTCCAAATTCCTTGAACCAATAATGCTGGGTAGAGTAGTATATTGTTTAGTACGGGGAGACATGTTGTGTACTGTGGTGACAGATGTCATGTACATACTTAAACTAGAAAATGTGATTACTTGCAATGAACCAGTATTACCTGTCATTTATGGTGAAGAAGTCACAGTGAACATGGCTGAGGCAAGGTGAAATGGGGGCATGAGATCCTAGGCAAGATACCTAGGGATTATTTTTTTTATGGGGTTCATTTCTCCAGCTAGGTGTTTTTTGGTTTTTGTTTTTGTTTTTTTCCCATATACATAATCTAATTGTGACAGTATTCTCATAAAACTGCATAAAGGCAAATGTTGTGTTTGTCTCATGTTGGTATTTTTTTTTCTTTTTTTTTTTTTTTTTTCAAAGCATAGGCATTAGAGCTGAAGAGAGTTTTATTCGATATGAAAGCCTAGGTACTACCTCTGGCTCTAAGCTGTTTATAAAACTGTTTTTGAGTCTCATGCTGAATAAGTATTTCTGACAATATTCAAAACTTGCACTGACAAAGTTAATAAACTGTACTGAAAGCTGTGGAGACCCAGAAAAAGGTTATGGATGAATGCATGCAAAATTCGCCCTGTATTGTTCCCTGAAACATTTCAAACATGTCCTGCCTGGTCTTAAGTCTTCTGGAGTGTTGAAGGAAAAGGCTGTAAATTGAGATGACAGCGTGAAGTCTAAAAGCAGGGTGACTGTACTTAGTGTGGTTGCAGTATGTAATTAATTCAGCCAACATGTGCAAAACCAAAGGGACAAGTTGTCATCCTCTCTTGAAGGGATACTTTTGGCTCAAAGCAGTGTCTGCAAAATGCTACTCTAAAAAGGTCAAGAGAGGAGAGAGGGCCCAGAACTCATGCATCTCCTCAGTTGTTCTTACATTCCTAAGTTCCTTGTCTGGATGAGCTTACTATACATTGTTCTAAGAGGCTATGGCTCCTCATAGCCAAAAAGAGTTAGGCAGTTCAAAGATGAAAAAGCCAGATAAGCCTATCCTTATACTGACACTTCTTAACTTTAACTATTGTAGGTAGTGGTGGATGTTAACAGATCAGATGAGATCCCTTTGATCCCCTTATACTGTGTTGGATCACATGTTAAAGGTGACCATGTGCAGTCTGAAATGGATGCAGATTGTCAATGGAATACTTTCATTCAGTCTCACATCAGCTACTCTCCCACTGTTCCTGTCTTGAGTTTGGACTATTTGGATCCAAGGACTAAAACAATGTAGTAACATCTTGAGGTGATGAAGAAGATGGAATTGATTATGGCTTTGGATTTCTTTGTGTTGGCTTTTAGAAGAATGCTTTTCAAGAACATGCTTCCAAGTTTGAAAAGTGTCATTTGTTTCTTTAAAAATATGGAATTTTTCACAAAATGCCTTGAATTAGTAAGTTTTGTGATTTTTGCTTGGTTTTTTTTGTATGTGTGATGGTCTAATATTGACCCAAATCAGAGGAATTAATGTGCAGGCATTCCACATTCCTGTTTGCTTGTAAAAGCCCTCCAGGCGAAAAACATAAAAGTTGTGCTCTTGGGTTTTGCTGAACTTGACTCCTCTCCTGACTGGAATGGGTGAGTAATGGGTACTAACCCTGACACAAGCTAGTCATGTGTGCCTCTGCCACGACTGTGTTCTTGCACAAAATGAGACATTTTGAATCATCTACTCAAATGAAAGCCTGCTTTCACCTCTTATACAAGAGTAAAGGAGACCAGTTGAGGATTTGGCAGTCTGCTGCTTGCATGTCCTCTGTATAGGTAATTCCTGCAGTGGGACTTACAGTTGAAGGTTGTTTCTTCTATTTATTTAATTTTTATTTTTTTTTAAGAGAGAAAATAGTGTTTATAAATTTCAAACCTGAACTGAACAAATTAATTTACAGTAAATATCCATTATTTATGCTGAAGATTCACAAGTAGTTTAAAACAATCTGTGTTTGACATGGTAAATTGTCTTTATCATTAAAATGCTAATGAAATGGTAAACATCTGTTAAATTTATGATGATAATGAAGCCTGTCAGCTACATCTTTCTTGTGCCAACATTCCAGTTTAGCTCAGGTCTGCATACAGATCTGGTGGAATGATGGTAAGAATTTATTTGGCCTTTGAAAGTAGTGCCAGAGGGAAATGGGCTCTGTCCTGTTTAGTAGGATAATTACTCTGAAGTGCTTCCTCCTGTAGTTCATCTTCACCTGGTCATTCTTCCAGAGGCCTTTAAATGTGGTTCTGAAAGTCAGACTTCAGTCCAATGGGACCACTGATATTTGGTTGGTAATAGTAGCAGTAGTAAACTGCAAAACAGAAGTGTACAAATTTCTTATCAATACCTCTGCTAATCAATCCAGTAGCTGTGTACGTTTTCTATACCATATGGACTCTGAATGTATCCTAGTCTGACCATGTATTGTTATGGCAGCAGACGCACTATGAACTGCAAAGCTGAAGGCAGAATTCCGAAGTGTTTGAAATGATCTGTGCCCAGCTGAGGAGTACAAAGATTTCTATTTTACTGGATGCTGATTGTTTTCTAATTAAAAGAAAAAAAAAATAAGACAACAATTTTCTATTCCTCAGTTAAAGACAGCATCAGAAACCCAGTCTAACACTGATTTTAAACTTCAGTGACAAGTTTAACCGTGTTGTTGTTTCTGTAAAATATAGTTAAAATAACCATAGCTTCATATGCAAAGAGAGGACAGGTCTTTCATTAACTCTGTAAATCTTAATTGCTTCTGAACTTTGAAGAGAAACTTGTACAAGTCTGATTGATGACTGCTCTCCATTGACTTTAGATAACTGAACATGGTGTAGCTGCTGTTTAAGTACAGCTTGGAAACCTAATTTAAGTAAAGCTACTGCTTCAGAACGTAGAATTAATCATCAATTTTGCAGTCAAAGATATTTTCTTTGGTTAAATCCTTTGAGACACTTTTTTCTGTTGATTAATTTTTATTTTATTTGTTTATTTATTTATTTTTATGGGTATGAAGTAGGAACTATGGTCATCTTAGGCAGCCTTTAGCTTTTTCACATTTGTGACTCCACTTCAATAAGCTTTGACTTAATTAACTGAACCCCAGAAACAATGAGTTTCAGGGGCTTATGCAGGGGCAGAACACAGAGTTTAGCAGACTTGAAGACTTGAAACAAAGCTTATGCTTATGAAATTATTGAGATAGCAGAAAAAATATTTTGGGATAGTGCATCTCGAACGTATTTTTCCTTTCAACTTAGGCAGCTCAGTTGGGGTGGTGTCCTGCTGTTCTCTTTCCACAGTTGTCAATGACCCACCTCTCTGCTGTCGTCACCCTTTGTAGAAGAAATAGAGAATAGATTATAGCCTGCTACTCATCTGCTAGACTAGAATATAGCATTTATTATGCTGCAGATGTGATCAAATTGTGTTTCCAGCATCCACAGAATTTGAGCTCAGGACTAGTTGCAAGTGTCTGGCTATCCAATAAATTCATGCAGCCAGATGGGCTCCAGAGCTTTGCTTCCCTCTCAGATACCAGAGAATGGGTTTGAAATCATGTCTGTGGAGAATGATGAAGTGAAGAAAGAGGAAAATTTGAATTTTCTGTGTCTTTAACAGGGAGAAAGGGAAATGTTTAATGGAAGACTGGTTATTCAGCACCTCAAATGAATTGCCTGACGTCTTGCAAACAAATAACAAACAGTATGATTTGGTGGGAGAGTAGATGGAAAATTTCTTGGTTTATTTTGCTTCTTTCCTTCCCTCATTCCTGACTGGGTTTAAAAAGCTCAGGCAACTTCTGTGAGAAAAAGCTTAGTTACTGTGTTGGCTCTGCTTGAGACCGAAGAAGCTCCCCAGAGGACTGTTATGCTTCTGGCTGATGTGCTGGCCACTGTGAGTGGGAGAGAGAGGTAATGATGGAGAAATTCTGTCAGGGAGGGCCTAGGGGAGAGGCAAAGAATGACTCAACCTCATGTAAAGACCAGGGAGACTTGTGTTCCAGTGTCTGCTCCAGTCCATGTTGAATTATTTATTCGACCCAGGAAGGAGAATCTGAATTTTTTTCTCATTTTCTATTTCAGTGAGGAAAATGTTATTTGAAATCTATTTTGTATGATTTCAGGAAAAATGAAACACTCCCACAGGCAGAGCTGGAAGCACTGTACTAGGCACACTGGTGTGTGGATAGAGCAGGTAGATAGTTAAAAACGAGTGTTTGGACATCTGTGTCTTAGCATTCCTTTGGGGTCTTGTTTGGGGGAGGTGATGTTCAAGTGTAGCAACTCCAGCAAGTACTTTTCTGCAGAGCCCACATTTGGAGGGAAAGAGCTGTGCTCCAATTGGGAAAATGTTGTTTTGCATTGCATTTGAGAACTGGGTTTGTGTGTGTGCCAGCGGATTATTTAGTTGCTTGTTTTCTAATGTTTCCATTGCTACATAATACAGAAGGCATTATTTTAAATCTTAACTGAAATGATATTTGTGCAGTTCTTGATAGCTACAGAAGCTGTCAGAAGGCGAAACTAACATGTAGCTTTCTATTTGAAAATAGCCCTCTGGAGTTCAGCTTGCGTATACTGCCTGTACTAGCTGATCTAATAAGCAACCAGGAATTGCAAAAGCATCTGACTTCCATGGGCTCTCATCCTGGTCTTTTTGGCACAGAAGAATTGTTTAGCTTTAGGAAGGGTTTATTCTACCTGCCAGGGTGATTTGTACACCATATGTCTCTTTTTCAGTGTCCGAGTAACCATGGTCATAGGAGAGCACTCTGCCTCATCTGTAGTGTGTGGAAATTGTTGTTGTTTTTTTTTTTAATATTAACTCTTGCAGAGCTGCTTTATTACCTCTGTGCATTATTTGTTCGTGGAGGTTGTGTCAGCGAGAGGTAGCTATGCTGTGTGTAATGTGGAAAGGAGAATACTATGAATTGCTGGTTTTGTTTGCTCTTGGCAGGCACTACTGCACTTCCTGCCCTTGTGCGCACACCTACCTTGATGATGCAGCCTTCCCTGGATATCAAACCCTTTATGTCCTTCCCTGTGGACAGCAGCTCTGCTGTTGGATTCTTCCCAAATTTTAACACAGTAAGTAAAGGTGCTTCCGCATTTAGTTTCAGTGTAATGCTTTCCAAGCCAGTTCTAGCATCCAGTATTGAAGCTTACATGCAGAATGCTGCGCTGGTTACTGTTCCCTTGTGTGATGGTCTCACGCTGTTCCCAACCTTTTTGCTATTCTTGGGCCGCAGACCTAGTTCTTGTTTGCACACTGAAAAAGCCCCATGGTTGAGTTTTAATGAGCAATGGAATAATTTTGAGCTTTTGCCTAGGCGTGTGCATTTCCATGAGCTGTAAAAACAGAAAAAAGCTAATGTTAATCGGAAAACTGGAGTGACGGGTATGGCCCAGATCCTCCACTGACACATCAAGTGCACTAAAGCCAACATTTTGCATGCTATCAATCCTGTTTCTGTGTGTGGAGATATTTCAGCTAGGAATGAGTTGGCAACCAGTAAGTTCACATCAACAGGAAAGAAATATTTGCAAGTCATTTCTGCTGAGTCAGTGAATGTGAATTGTTGATCCGTGACTAGACCCTGAACTGTAGAGCACTGTGACTGTCACTGTTGTGGGGAAGAGAGACACTGCTACCATCAGCAAGGCTGTGGTCAGCTGAGCTACCACCACACTCTTCTTTTGCAAACTTACCTTTTGCTTGAAGTTAGTACAAGAGGATTTATTCTTCTTCTTCACTTGCAAGTAAATCTTGTGCTACAGCATGTGTTGCTATGGTATGATTATGAGGTAATGTAGACAGCCAGCTTCTCTCAAATGTCTGCAGCCTCATGTGGGGTTGTACATGAGTACAGATCTGGGGGCTCAGGGACATGTATGTGTACAAAGAGAAAAGATACAAATCCAAGCATGGTAAAAGAGCAGGAGCCAAACTCAATAAAATTTTAGAATTCTAGAGCAGGAATGTGTCTCATCTCCTGGACACAATGCAATTCATCAGTACATTTGTGAGCTTGGTTATTGATTTGTCTGTTTTCCAATTGCACTGGTGTTATAGTGGAGCTTTTTCACAGAACTTTACATAACGCCTCAGGTTTGTAGTCAACCATTATTTGCTTTCTGGAGGCATTATTGAATTTCTGAGTTGCAGTAGCCTCTAGAGACATTAATTTTGATATTCAGACTGGTTTTGTCTACAAACAGTACCTTACATTTATCTGGGTTACATTTGCCTGGTTTCTAGAGTCTTTATCATTCACACCTGTCACTTCTCTCCAAAATTCTATGGATTTTAAAAGAGAAGCCTGTGGCCAGTGGCAAATATTGTCTACTTCCTCCCTTGGAATTCTTGGTAATTATTCAAAATTGCACTGTTATGCACCACAGACACCACATTTTTAAACTCTCCTTTTGGAAGGACAGTATTTCAGTACTATGCTATTTCTAATTCATGGACTTTGCCATTTATCTTGTAGGTATTGATTTTTCCTTAATTGTCTTTTATGATGGACTTTAAAGCTCACTGGAAAACTAAATCATTTATGGTTATCTTCTGACAGGCACAGTGAACACCAGCTATCACATGCATCCTTTCTTTTAACTTTGCATAGCCTTTGCAAATGTAGGCTTTTGTGTTTATGCTTTTTTTTCCCACTGTGAATACAAATAGGTGTGGGGAGAGTGTGTAAAAAAAACAAAAAAACAAAAAAAAAACCATCAAAATCACTTTTTCAGATCAAATTTGAGTGAACAGAACCAAAACCGACCTGACTTCTTCAGAAGTGCCTTCATATTTCTTCCTGTGTGAAGGCATTGGAAGAGCACTTTGGCCCTTCTGCCTGACCCCAAACCCATCAATTGCCTGCCCTTCAGATTAATAACTCACAAGGAAACCTTGTCAGGATCTGTAGATAGGGACACCTGTGGTGTACAGTACTGAGTCTCTTTGCCTTCAGTAGGGCTGAGGAGAACACAGGCACATGCTTGTGTTCACTGAAGATGAAAAAAAGAAATGTCATCTTACAAGAACTTCATTGCTTCAGAACTGCTTTTCTAAGCTCGATCAGGAGGTGTTTTTTTTTAGCATAATCTCAATTGCCCGAGAAATAAGTTTCTACTTAAGAGTTTGATACTGCAATTAACAGGGTAGGAAAACTGATGCAAATTATATTAACCAGCTGTTTAAGGGAGCACCCATACTGTGCTATAAGTTCTCTTATACGTGGAAATACAGAAACCTCAGGTAAGCCCTTTCTTTGAGTTTTCAATTCTGAAATCCTCTGTGGCAATATGGAAGAAACATTGGTGTCCCCATTTCATTAGTGAACATATGCTGATCACTTGCTTCTCTCTGCATGGAGTGCTTTCAGACAGAATGCTGAGAAGACTCTTATTTTTTGAAAAGTCTACCCCAGGTGTATCTTATTTTTTTTATGCAATTGTGTTATTTACTTTAAAATGTTTCATTTCTGTTTCTCCTAAAAATTAGTAGTATTTATCAATTCATACTCAAGTTTAGGCCTCAGAAAAAAAAAACAAATGTGAAAGCTACACATTCTACCTTGCCCTGAAATGAGAGCAGCGCTGCACAATTCAAATTCGGTCAAAGTAGTGCAGACAGGGCCCGGTCAGTCTGCACAAAAGCATTATCAGCAATTTCTGAGATTCTATCATCATAGAAAATGATCAGCAATTCATATGCTTCCTTCCAATTTTGTTATGGCCTCAGGGGTAATCAAAGTTTATACTATCTCTTGTAGCATTTATATCAGTGAGATGCTTCCCATCTAGCTAGACCAAGATTGATTTTATAATGCTAATTTGTACTCTCATAGTGGTTTTCATGACCCTGCTGTTCCTTCAGTGCCTGTTCAAGCAGAAGACTCTGCTGAGCCTTTGCATTAGACTTCAGGTCTCCACTGCAAAGTGAACCAGAAGTATTTTACATCTGCCAGGGAAAGTGAGCCAGCTGGAGGGGGTTACAGGAAGCTAAGGAGGAGCTGACTGGTAATGTGGTCAGATATCTCTGTCTTTTCTCCATCGTTAGTCTCGCCTGGACTAAGTATCCCTGGCCTGTGCCCAAGAGTACCAGCAGGGACTAATTTGCTCTTTCCTATTCTGCATTTTCAATTATGTCGCTTATTTTCAGTTTCTACCTCTCCAGTTTTCACTTGCTCTCCCTGAAATTTGAAGGGTCCCTAATCAAGCTGATCAGAGCGCAGTGCCTTGTATTGATGGCTCCTTGCCCAACACCAGCAGCCTGTTCTGGTCCTGCACTGAAACTCAGCAACTTTCTGTTTTCCTTTCAGAATCTGAATTTCAACCCTTTAGTGCTCTGCTGCTGTGCCAGAGCACACTCCTGAGCTCAGCCTTGTATACAGGAGGAGAAGACTAGAGGTGAAGCCAGATGACTGGTGGCAGCCCATTGCCTACTGTCCCCCACACATGCAGCCTGTCCATGGGCTCTCAGTTCTTCTTCTCCCTTTTGGGACTGTGCTGAGGGCCTTCTCTGTTCTTCTTCCTCAGAAATGTCTGGCTTCAGAAAACACATGAAATTTCATAACGGCAATACCTTTGTGGTTGGATATTAGAAAAAAAAAATATTCTCAAAAAGAGTGGTGAGGCACTGGAACAGGCTGCCCAGGGAAAGTGGTGGAGTTACCATCTGAGGTCTATGGCTTAAGGGGCATGGTGGTGATGGGATGATGGTTCATCTTGGTGATCTTAGTGTTTTTTTCCAACCTTAATGATTCTATGTTTATATGATTCTTATCCTCGGTGACTGACAACACAGAATAGAAATTTAAACAATTAACTTAAAAGTTGTGGAGTAGCTGGATGTTTTGTTTTAAACCAAGAAATGACAGTATTTTTTTTTACTGGCATCTTATTAGCCTCTTTTTATAGTTAGTGCAGGCATGCAGGGCATGCAGGTTTTCCTCTGCTCCTTTATGGAGCGCTCAGAAATGCTTCTCCTTCATTTTCATTTATCTGGAATCTGTGTGATTGATTCTGTTTTCCAGATCATAGCCAGAATCACTGAACTACAACATGAAGAATTAGCCTGACATGTGTTACAAAGAGGAAAGAAAAAGAGACCATTTCATGTTTTCTGAGGTGTTTACAGGTGAGGAGGGTAGAGGACCTGGAACTCCACAATAAAGCCTGAACAATGGAGATTTGGACATACACTTAATTAGTTCAGCAGCCTTATTCCTTACAGAACTGCCGTTTCTGTAGAGAAATCCCAGCAGTCTCTGAATACAAACCCCCGATTCCTCCAGAATATCTTCCTTGGCTGCATGTTTTGTCTGCTTACCTAGAAAGCTAGGAATTAGTCTCCCAAACACCTCCGTAGTTATTTATTCCGTCTCCTACTCAGCACAGGGAATAGATAAGCCTTGATCATCACTGAATTGCTTTCTGAATTTAGTAGTGTCTTCATGGCATGAGGAAGTCCTATTTAAAAGGAGAGAATTGTTAGCCTTAAATATTTTAGGCATTAGATCACTGAAGGATAATTTGCAAAGATGCTGTGAGGAAAACATCTAGTCTCACAGCACACAGTCACAAAATTGCAATCTAAGACCACCACTGTATTTATAAAGATCTCAGTAGTTTCTAATTACAAGATTTCTTATCCTAAGAAAAGCTCTAGAGTAGCTTAAGAAAAACCTGAATTCCTGAAGTGTCAGATGAGTGCAGAAATGCCTACTCATGTGACCTGCTGACTGCTCAGCATTCCTGCCCTTGCTCTCAGCTGCTTTGAACCCTCTATGAGAAAGACAGGATTACTGAATTCATTATTAGTTAATAAATGATAAGAATTTAACTGAGAATTAATGCCTGTTGCACTCTCTGAATGTGAGTATAGCTGCTGGTCTTTCAATTTAGATACGCTCCATTTTATGACAGTTTAGAAATAGCCTATTGAAACTTAAAGTCACAGCATGAGGCCTGTCTTTGGTTAGCATGCCTGAGAGCTGCTGGTGCAGAGCTCTTGAGGCAGTGACCAGCCCATTTCAGCTGCTGCAGAGGGGCTGATTCCAAGAGCTGGGCTTTCAGCCTATTCTGCTTTGATCACAGCATGTCTGGTCCCACAGCGGAGACAAAGTTCAAATGCTTTCTCAAGTTAAGGCTATGTAAAGAGAAAGTCCTTTATTGTTCATGTATTAGAAAATACTCTTTTCTTCTTTTGTCTGCTTTGGATCTCATTCACCTAGATTTAAAAACAAAAACAAACACATTATGATTCTGTGTTGTTTCAGGGCAGGTCTGATGAGTAACAGAACATTCTTTTAACGACTTATCCAAATGCTGAGGTTTTTTTAATCAAAAGAATTGTAAAGGATGCTTGTCGTGTGTGGTACTGATCAAAACACCCTGAAGCCAGAAACATCATTATTGATTTTTATATGAAGAAAGCCTTTTATTTGTTCCTGTGGAAGAGCAGATGACAGTTGTCAGCTAACATTAAGAAATTCTCAGTTCTCACTGGCTTCTTATTTATATTCATCTATTTTATACATTTAAATTCGAATGCATGCATACGTATAACTTACCCTCGTTTTAAATATACATTTTTAATATGTAAAAGGTAACAGTACTATTTCATTTTCTAAGACTAGGCTTTCTATGCCCTTACTCTTTCCTGTTCACAGTATTGATTGAGGCCGTATATTTGGCTCTAACCTCACTTAGCAGGGTTCAGATGTGTAGAGGAAATTAAGATCTACCTAACAAGATACCTCTCAGATTCATGTGATGTTAGTGTTCTGGAACAGGCAGGAAACTAGCTAGCAAAATGCTAGCAAAGCCTAAAGCAGACCTCCCAGAAGTAAAAAGTAAGGTCTAAGGATGTCCTCAAAGAAGAAAGCAAAAATCAGAAATCTTGCTAACCTCATACATTATCCAAACTTTTGATTGCTACCTCTTTAGCTTGAGTCTTTTGGCAGAATTCTATTGGGAGGTAATGTTTCCTATTACTTTACCTACTCAGATTATTTTATTGTCAGATGGTAATAGCGTAAAAAGAATAGCCTTCTCTCGGAGTATATTACCAGTTTGATTTCCAGCACATCTCAAACTGTAGAATGTTTTGGGTTTTTTAATTCCTGCATCTGCAGGCAAAGTATATTTCTGATAGTGTTTTTCATTTAGCTTAACACAGCCAAATGTTCTGAATAATAGCAGCCTTAATAATAAGTAGCAGTTATAGAGCATCTTACATTGGAGGATTTTGAAGAGCTGTAAGCATGTTATTTAGACCTTTCATCTTTCTTTGTGAGGTTGAAAATATTTTTATCCCCATTTTACAGATGAATAATACAAGTACTGTTAAACCTGGAAGCTGGTAGAGCCAAAAAAGAATGGGAAACTGCCATATTGCTAAAGTGTTTTTTTAGCCATTGGGTTCATACTTCGTTCTTTTTCTCTCATTCAGTCTGTCACTATTGTAAGAGTTAAATCTATTATAAACAGAAACCTCCCAAATACTTCATTGTTCAATAGCACATTTGGAAACTCTATCCTTTTATGTATCTGTATTGTTATTGTGATAAGACCAGATTCAGAAGTGTTTACTTGTGTGTTTGTGCCTTGCCAATTCTTTCTAAAACAGCAGTGTCATTTCATTTTTAGAGAACTTTCTTTAAGGCTGTCCTAATTAAAATTTTCTCAACCAGAATTTCTTTTTACCGTTCAGTAAATATATTCATGGGTGAAGAGAAGGAAGGGCAGAGGGAATAGTCGTATCACTGAAAAAATGAATTAAAAGATGCTTTCTCAATTCCCTTCTCTATGCTTAAGCACATTATCAGGGGAGAAGGGAAGGGGAGAAATTAGAGTATTCATATTACTTCTTTTTTTGTGAGTTTTGAATTTCTTGATTTAAGCCAGAAAATGCACAGAGTGAACAAGAGCAAAAGATCAGAAGAACCCTGGTTTTAATTCAGGCAGCATAAAATGTTTTTCCTTTTGCTTGGGTTGGTATAGGCCACTATATTGCACTGGCTTAACCGAAATAAAATTCTGCCAATAAGGCCAGACTTCATCCTTGGTCTCCTGAGCTCGCTCAGATGAGTTCTTGAAAGTTAGATTTTCTAAGTGAAAACCTTACTGAAAACAGCATCTGCTCCAGCACAGGGCTCCCAGCTGTGGAGCTTCGGCCGACTACTTCCCTTTGACTAGATCAAAATACAGCAAAACTGTTTGTGTTAGCTCACCTGATGGATAAATAAGCCTCTCAGTGAAGATGTAGAGCTATGCTTCCCAAGCTGATGTTGAAGCAAGAAGATTAATGTATTTCTTGTTTAAAAAAAAAATAAGATTTAATTAAGTAGGTAAAGGGAGAGCGTATTTGAGCATACTGTTTTCACTTCTAGTGCCTATACTTCAGTGATACTGAAAATCTGAAGAGTCAGAGGAAAAACTAAAAAATGAGTCAAGGCTTTTATGATGAGAGGCTTAAGAAATTCAGCTTACTTGGTTTATCAAAAGAAGGTTAAATGCTTGTCTGGTTGCAGTGTGCAAGTACTTATGCATTTAGACATTAGGGTGCCCTTTACTCTAATTGAGTGAGACACAACTAGATGGCGTGCTTTGTAACAGGCAAAGCAAGGTATGAATGTTAGCTGTGGCGATACTCCCTCATTATCATCATTTCCACAGTGATGTAATAAATTTATCTTACTTGGAAACTCTTAAATCAAGGTGTGGTATGTTTGTATCTGACCCCGCTCCCCATTCCTCTTAAAATTTAAGCTCTGGTTGACCACACATTATTGGACTTTGTCATAGGAAGGGTTGAAGCTCTCTAGTGTGTAAAATTGTCATGTATTTTTTAAGAAATCAGATGTAAACAAATCTTTAAATTTCTGTGGACAGAGCTTTCAGGATTCTTTGTGATTGCAGATACAAGGGCAGAATCAAGAGTTGTCCTTTTTCATTTTCCTGTGCAAGCTAGACTTTAAAGGGTAGCATACAGGGGGGTAGTACTCTAGGGGACTCTTCATTTGGCTGTGGGAGTGGACATAAGGAAGTGGAGCCCAACTGCTGCTGATAGGAGACAGAAAATCAATGTTCCAAGTCCAGGGTTCCAGCCCTGCAGCTCTGTTGGCAGAAATAATGTAGAACTTTCAAAAATAAAGTTAGTTCAACAGTAACCTCTAAAAGGAAATTGAGAGAGCTGAATTATTAATAATTTCATCTCTTTTAAGACATAAAAGGCTGTTCCCTGTTCTGGGTGCCCTTGTGTTAAAATAGTCTTGTACTTAAAAATGATATTGAAATGTAAACTCCAAAGGTTTTTATTTCCTTTTTTATTTTTTAAATATCAACTGTTATTTCAACAACTCTTTATGGCTATGTGCAGTATCTGACATGTTAGCAGGATTTTTTTGTTTAAAATGCCTTCAGGCTGATTTCCCTGACTAGTGATAGTGTGTAGAGGTCATGGCTCACACAACCACTGTTTTCTTTGGGGAAGTTGGAGCTTGCTGCCAAATTGATCGAGATGTGGGGAGACAAACAGTGACGAGTTGTATTCAGGAAGGTTTGTGTTTAGGGTACAGTGTTCCTGTGTTTTGGAAACCATGTGGGAGAGAAGGGAGATATTAGACCCTGAGGTCAGACTTGTCTTGGTGGGTACAAGAAGTGCAAGTTTAAGCATTTCTACACTTGGGGAAAGGGATCTACTCAGAACTTCTTAATTTATTTTCATTTTAAGGTGAGAGAGAGCAGACATTCTTGATAAAGTTATGGACTCATTCCAACCTGTGTAAGGTTGGGTTTGATTAAGATCCAAATTTTATACTGTATGTAAATGCATAATGAGCAAGAACAGTAAGAGAAGCTGTGGTTTGTTAATTAACAAAAAGTGTTAAAAGCAACCCTCACTTAGACCTCAGGATTATGGCAAAAGAATGTTATGTTGTATTCTAATATTAAATGCTCTTATTAAATATTTGTCTCTGAATCAGCTGGGGGCAGTCTGGAAAGAGCTTTCCCCATCTCAGTTGTTGATCATTTTGTGATAGGACAAGGGGAAATGGTTTCAAACAAGAATGGAGATATAGACTGGATATAAGGAAAAACCTTTTTGCGGTAAGAAAAGAAAAACACTGGAACAGGTTGCCCAGAGATGCAGTGGAGGCCCCATCCCTGGAGACATTCATGGTCAGGCTGGACAGGGATATGAGTAACATGATCTAGCTGTAGGTGTCCCTGTTCATTGCGAGGGTTTGGGGATATCAACAGTTCATGGGCTGGTTCGGTCAGGTTCCGTGGTGACTGGGGCGGGGGACCCATGGTCACATGCCCTGGGGAAGGGGGAAAGGAGAAGGGGGAAAGGGAGATGGGCCTAGAAACAAAACAGCTGCAACGATCTGAGGAGGAAAGCTAATTTAGTAAATAAGATATTGGAATGCAAAATAATACAATATAATTGGAATTGAAGCTAATAATAAAATGAAAGGAGAGAGTGTCTGATAAACTAAAGGCCTTATGCTAATGCTGAAGGTGAGACGGCAGCGAGCACCCACTGTTGAGTCAATCCCAAAGGAAAAAGCCTGTGTCTCGTGACAAGCAACCAGTTTTTATCTTTCCCTCTGAGTGGAAAATGGAAAAATGCAAAGCAATGCAAAGTCCTCTGGGGTACATAGTTCTCTTTTGAGGCAGATATACCTGGAGCTATCACTCCATGGAGCTGGAGCATCAACTCTTTAACTTTCAATGTACTACATGATGTTATGTGGAATACCAATACCAAAAACCATAAAACCAAGACAGGGGCCAAAAGGCCTTTTAGGATCCCTTCCAACTCAAACAATTCTATGATCTTTTACATCTTCCAGATTTTTTTTGAACCTCCAAATATTGCAGAGTGTGAGGTGGTGTTTGCATGCTTGCCATATAGATGTTCATCTCTGGGGCACACTCTGTGCTAGGTGAGCAGGGCTGAAATATGGGCAGCATTGACAGAGTAACTGTAAGAAAAGTCAATGGTATGCATCAACAGAGCTGCCTTGAGTGTTTCTAATAATGCATAAAAGCAAAGAAATGTGAAACAGCATAATGCTCACTTGAGCAGTAAATTACCATGAGCATTAGCCCAGTGGGAAATACTTTGTTTGCTGTGACAAAAGCAGCACAAGCATGGAGAGAACAGATTTTTTACCAGTCTGGGTTTTGCCAAGCATGTCTAGTGTTACACCATAACATTTCTGGTTTTACAGTGGCCATTGTAAAAATGAACACTGTTGAATATGGTTCTTTACTTCCATAACTGACTTAGTCATCATGATTGTGCACTATTCTGGTAGAAGGCTGTATTGTAAATGGAAGAATTTATGGCAAACTTCAGTGAATCGCCATTCTGTGTGGTGGCAACCTGCTCAGCGTTCCTGACATCTAGAACACAAACACAGAATGAGTCATGACCGCACATGGCCTTGTGACCAAGAAGGACATTGGGAAGGTCTAATCTGCAGGATATTTACTGGTGTTTACCGAGGTGCTTGCTTATAATATTTTTTTTTAGAAAGATGCACACATAAGCAGATTGTCTAGCAGTTTGGAAAAATTCCAGAACTTTATTTAGTTTCTGCATTGGTAATTTATATATGCCACTGCTTGCTTGCCATGACTGCCAGAGGGAAGCACTGGATTATATTGTCAGTTTTTTCCACATATGGTTGAAAATGTTGTTTTATGAGAATAGAACAGCATAGTATGCCTTAAGGCCACTCTCAGTGATTGTGCAGAAGTTTCTTAATGACCAGTGGTTAAGTGATTCTCCATTAAATCTCTCATAGACACCTATCAGTATTCTGTCACAAGTGCTTCTCAACAGATTTGACCTGAGAGTTATGATAAAAGGTAACTGAACAGATTTTCAGTCACAGTTTTAAAATTTACTGTTATTTGGATATCCCAGAGTTCTAGAGCACTGAAACAGAAGCTTTATTGCTGCTGTTATGAGAAGATAGCTTTAGCATGCAGATTTTTGTTGGACTGGTCACAGTAGCATGTATGACACTTGTTTAGTGTGAATTAATAGCTAAGTGCACCAGAAGTAGAATGAAAGCATAGAAGTTAGGTTATTAGGCAGAAATGGCAATTTAGCCTTGCTGCTTTGTCATTAGGCTGCCTGTCTGGATACCAGGCAAGCACCAAAAGCTTCAGCTCAGATAAATTGGGGTTTATACAATCTTTTAAAATGGAGATTACATCTGAGTAAAAACTAATGAAAGTATTCAGGGTTTGCAATATCATAAATACCATCTAAACGCCACTTTTTCTTGCAAAGTAGTATCAACTTATTAGTATTTTTTAAAGGCCTAGAAATAATACCTAGCTTTTTCTAGGTTTTTATTTTTTTATTATTATTATTATTTTTTTTTTTTGCTTTCTAAGACTTGAGTGTGTGACCCTTGGGATTGTGGTAGGTGATTCCATGAAAACATCAGCTCAGAGTTCGTTACTGATCCTCCAGGAGTATGCTATATGGTTCCTATCCGTCTCTTCAGAATGCTTCATGGAATTTGCACTAATATGGCAGAACTGAGAAGATCAACAAAGACACTCCAAATAGTGGGACAGCCTCCGTGTGTGGAATGATCAAGTAATGCAGAGATAACTTGATATGCGGTACAGGTCTTAGGAAATTGAGTTGTGGAGCTAGGCTTAATGAAGAATAACTGTTTCTTGGCAGAGCAGATTTTAGGGAATGAAGCTCAGTGCAAAGTGTGGTGTTTTTCCCAATGTTCAGAAGATGACTACGAAAGCATATGGAAGAGAAGGTCATTGGGATTTGCCAAATACATGGAAAGCGTACCTGGTTCTGCAACACTTCTGTTGGGGAAAAAAAAAGTATTTATTGTATGAAAAGAGGTGGGCGTGTATGCTTATTCTACTCGTTCTCTGACTAAATATGGCTGTTTGGAGGAGCAGAAGGAAAGCTAGGAAGAGGTACAGTACAGTTTAGCCATTCTGTCATTTTCAATTGCTTGTTACTGTTCCAGCATTTCCAGCTTTGAAAGTCACTGCCACCAGCCTTGGTGGCTGTAGATATCTCTCACATTTTCATGTTGTGAAATTAGAAAATAGAAGAACTAGGAGGAGATTACTACTGAAACCTGTACAGGTTCTGTTAATCTTTGTTCCCTTTGGCCTTAAGGAGACTCATTGCAAAGTAGTAATATATTCAACTTAGTCGATGTCTTAAATTTAACCGTTTAACAGATCTGAAATAGGAGAACAAGATTAAAAAGTTGTTAAACTTGGTTATGGCTACCGGAACCTCTTATTAATTCTTGTCCTATACCAGTAACAGCATAGTGCAAAATTTTATTATTTGTGGAGGCTGTTTAGTTGCAGTTATTTTCAGAATAAACCCATTTTATAGAACTGCTTTTTAAATACTGGTGCTCCCAACTGTGCCAAGTGTGCTGCGTCATTTCCTAATATATATCTCAATAAATAATTTGCTCCCTCTCTCCCTGCAATGAAGAGGATAATTTTGTTTAGAGATCTGAGATCAGCTTACCCTGCAGCGTTAATCATCTGACGGAGATACTTTTTAATTTTTCCAGCATCCTGTAATCCACCCTAGTTTCTGATATATTTGAAACCTATTAATTGTTAATGTTGTGCTTCTTGAATTCTAATTGTGACCAGGCAATGTGCGAGGCTCAGGTTTGGGTAGGATCAGTAACAACACCCGAGGGAGCCCAAGTAGCACTGTCTGGAGGCAACGTGAGCTATCTGGGAGTTTGTCCTTGTGTGATACGTCTGTTTGAAACTGGGATTTTGTGTATAGCCTGCCCTGTGTGTTTTTGAACTGATGACTGCTAATGCTAGTGCTGTGGATTGCTATCTGGTACGCACAGAGGAGTCATTGAGCATTGCTGCCTTTTTTGCTTTATATTTTTATTTTTATTTTTTTTTATAACGGAACTGCAGACACTAGTGGCTGTTTTGGCTATTTCTTCTCACTGATCTCGGACACTTCAAATGGTTGAGGTACTTTTCAGCATTACTATATTATTCTAGTTGACTTCATCTACCAATTCCTAGTTAAGTTTAAAAGCAAAGCATATATTTTATTTAAGGAAAAAAAAATCTACTCTCTAATGATACAGCAATATTTTAATACATAAATGTTATAATATTGACTGACAGATTTACTATAGAATGAGCACTGAAAATCTTTTAATTTGCATGTATAATAGTCCAATATTATGCTATAAGTAGTACAAGTGAGAAACTGATTTTTTTGGGACTATTACTTTATTCTAGAAGTAGATGAAACAAGGAATAAGAATATTTTGGTTTTTATTTTAGACTTTTACACATTAAATAAAAATGTCTTGTTATAAATCAGTAGTTCATTCAAAATGGCTTTTTTACTTACATAATTTTTTCTCTTAATATTTTACCTTCATGGCAATGAAATCCAGAATTAATGAGAAAAGCTGATTAGAAGTTATATCCAGAAAAATTGTTAGTAATAACATTTACAAAATCATGTTTGATTTAAGAGAAGTCTGGCAAGAAATCCCATCTAGCTTCTGTCCAAAAAAATATATAGAGAGAGAGTTGAATATTAGATTATGGGTGATTGGGAGATATGCAAAATTAGTTTCTTAAATTTGTGAGCTTCTACATGTGCATACATGCAGAGGAAGTCCTCATCAGTGCAGGTTTCTCTGGGAGCATGATTCTGTACCAATGGAAAATTACAGTTTTGATCCTTGGGTTTAAAAACTCTGGAAGCAGCAGCTAACTTACAGTTCTTTAACTCATTTAACTAATTATTTAATGAATTATTCTTTAACTAATAAAGTATTATGTTAAACTTTTCTTGCCTCCTTTTGTAAGTCAGCTTAGTATCAAGTATGTGATATATATCACACTCATGATTGCATAGCCAGGTTTGTTTTTTCATAGACAATGCTGTAAAGAAAAAATCATCACTGTGGCTGCAAACAAGCTCCAGAAAAATACATATTTATAGTAAATTGAACTATTACCTCTTGTGGTGGTTTAAAAATGAAGTTGGGAAAAGAGAATTTATCTTTTCTTGTAGATTGCAATTTTTCTTCTCTCCTTTTCAGAATCCATTTCACATCTTAACTTAGTATAGAGGACTACATGTGCACAAAGTCTTACTGGATGATGAAGGTTGGAAGGGACCTCAGAGGTCACCTGCTCCAGCCTCCTGCTCCAAGCAACACAGCTAGGAGATCAGTCCAGTTATACTATTTTATGTGAATTGAAACAGTGTTTGAGTTGATAAGTTCATTTTATTTTTTATCCATAGTGCATTGTAAACATTATGCTTAATTGAGGCCTCAGTGCAGTAGCAGTTATAATTTCCAGTGCTGTTCCTCTCTTCCTGTAATATTAGCAGAGCTCTCTGTGGCCTTGAGGATATTTTAAACTGATTGCCAGCAGCAGTCTTGGTACTTAGCATAGATATAATCGTTTCCAGTTTGTGAAAATGTTCAAGCACATTTATTATTAATGTATTCCGCGCTTCATTTATCTCAATTTTTCCAGTGACAAAATGTTTTCTGAGGTGTGATGACTAGTACAATTTCTTGGGGCCAATGCACTCTGCCCATTTCTCTGAACTTGTCTTATCATGGTGTCTGTCATCAGTTCTGCATGGAAATGTTTGAGGATTGTGATCATTTTCCTTGCAGGTGAAGTTCCTAATGGAGCCTGCAAAGGACCTCCTCTCACAAAATAGTCTCCAAGAGAAGAGAGATAAATGACCCTGAGTTTTTAGGGGGAAAAAGTCGTTTGTCATAATGTCTGTTGAATCACCAGGTGATAAAGGCAGGCTTTCAGGAGGCTTTTTGCAATTCAGATGTGACTGAAGCCTTGAGAGCATGGAAGATGTGCAGGATTTGGGAAGGGAATACTTCGTAGACTGAGGGTGGCAGCAACAGTGGAGCTTCAATTTTTTCATAAGATATTTATAAGGCTACCAATTCCCCAACTTGTGTTAAGTCTAATTATTATTTCTTCTTATATATCTCCAAACTTAAATAGGCCTCCAGCATGAAGTTGGAGTGTTGTTGTTTTTTTTCTTGTACTAAATTCTGTGAGAAGTTGTAAATGGACTCTTGCTTGTTCTCCAGATGGATCCTGTGCAAAAAGCAGTCATAAACCATACCTTTGGAGTGTCCATTCCCCCAAAGAAGAAGCAAGTCATTTCCTGTAATGTCTGCCAGCTTCGCTTTAACTCTGATGTGAGTACTGGCTATTTTCTTTCTTCTTTTTTTTGTTCATTCAAAAAAGGTATAATTAATCCAAGCTTCTTTTCTCCAAGTTGATAGTTACTGTTCTGTATACTTTCTGCTCAACTTTATATTTTGCCCTCCTAGAGCTAGAAGTCTGGTGTTGACTGCTGCCATACACTCTTTGTTCTGGTACCTAGGGAGCAGACTGCACTTTTTCCTCAAGCCAAGACACTAACTTTTTAAACATCATTTTCAGTCAACCGTATACTGAAATGCTACTACAGCTGCACTTCTGTGTTTCCAGATAAAAAGACTGTCATGATAGCCAATGCCACATCCATTGACAGTAACCCACTGGAAAGTCCAATAACCTTCAGGAGGGAGTAGACAGAAAAACTGTGTTCTCTTAATGTCATGCAGTGTCATACCCACTTTTCTTTCAAAAGACATCTTTTTTTCTATTGTTCCAATGTTCTTTCTGATAATGTCTCTGAATTTCTTAATGAAGTCACCTTTCCAGTAACTTTCAGTTGTAACAATTTTGAGTATTTACTTCTATCTGTCGTTTGAGAATGATAAAGTTCAAAGAAGCTACTTTCTGAAGTATTATTCTAAAGGAAAAATGAAAAAAGGCAGTCCAAAAGAACACATTGGCCAAAATGCCTAATGTATACAGCTACTTTTACTCAAGCTGTGTGAAAAATAAATAAAATCAAGCAAGTTAACAAGTGAAAAAAAAAAGTTTTAGAAAACTATGACCTCGGAACACTTACAAAATATATAATTGTTCGTAGAGACTTTATTAATGTTCTTAGGCTAAAAAAAAATTTTAAAACTCAGATTTTGTTGCTTCTAAGTGTAAGAACAAATAATTAAGTGATGCATGAATATTAGATAGATATTTTGCTATTGTGAGAAATAGTTTGAAGGAAGCTCCTAAAGACTGTTGTCTTGGTACTACTAGAAATTTTCAGTAAGGGTCTATAAAGTCAGTATCTATTGCTCTGATTTTCTCTTGCCTCTACCATTAACTTCTGAAGTGGTTTGTTAATGTAACTTCCCCAGTTTGACTTTCTTGTCTAGCCTGGTATGGATTTTGAAGTGTTGCTGTCTTACCTTCAAATTGATTTCTGAATAAAAAATCTGCCATCTTCTGACAAGCTTACTAAACTTTCTTTGAAGTGGCAATATCTACTTAGTTAACAGTTTTCAAGTCTTTTTTTTTTTTAATTCGCTTGTTTCCTTTTTAAGGTTAAGGTTTAGGTTTAAAAAAAATCTCCCTACTCTGATTCCTGATCCAAATACCCACTTTTACTGACTAAGACAAGGAACCAATACAGTTTTTAAGAATTTCTGTGGATCTGAATCCTGCTTCTGAGTAGGATCTTATTTCCTCTCTGCAAGAGTGGCTCAGCCTGTTCTTGCTCTTCCCTCTCCTTCTAAGGAGTCCCTTTTGATGGCGGGTCCTGTCCCTCGAGGATTTTGCACTGACATTCAGATGGTCAGACAGTATTTCAAAGCAGACAGATTGAATCACAACTCAGTGGCAGAATAAAGAGGAGCTGAAATAGAATATTGTTTTGTACTTTTGCCAACTGAACATTTTTTCCTATCTTACTTGTTCACAAGGTAGAACAAAAAATGCATATCGTATTCAGCTTCCACTGGTGGCATTACTATAGCATGTCAGATTATAGCTTTGTATTCACAGTGTTGTGCTTCTTTCTTTTTAGACATGTTTAATACATGCAGTTCTAGCTGTTAGAAGGAATCATAGGTCTTTTACAATGGGTAGTTTTAAGAGTGGATGAAGCATTATGACCATGCTGGTGGTAGTGATAAAAAGCAGTTCCTTCCTTTCTAGAGCATTTTTTCGTAACATGGCATTCATAAACAACCTGGAAATTTGATTTTAAACTCTGCTGAGACTCTAGGTAGGGTTATATTTATACTAGAAAATACTTGAATATAGAATAAAGTTTCTCGAACATTTCATCACCAGAACATAAAAGAATGTTTTGAGAACAAGTTTGCATAGAATAGTGCTTCAATTGTAAAAGCTGTGCAGCCTTTCATCAGATTATTCAGTTTCTCATGGGAAGCTTACATGAAATTTTAAATACTTCCTCCAGGTTTGATTTTCTGAGAGTTATTCATCTGTGTTACCTTTTCAACCACTCCCCAAATGTGAGAACTTATTTTATATTTAAATGTTGTTCCTCTCCTACCCCTGTGATAATCTGCATTGTCACAATGTTAGGTAATGTTCAATTTAGCTCTACAGACTCTTCTACATTTCCTTGATTAAGTTATTGGGGTTTTTTTTGTTTGAGTTGTTGTTTGTTTGTTTTGTGCTCATAAGGATAATGGATACTTCTTCCCTAATTTGATGTGAAGAAGAAAGTCAGATATTTCTGGCCGTCTTATCTGCTGAGCCTTTCAATGGATCAGTTCCTCTGTGCAACTTCCTGTGAATGTTTTGAGACCCTTCCTAGTGGCACAAAATTATGATAGCTTTCATCAAACCCTTGAGAGCATATTGTAGAAGATTTGCAGTTCATCCACTTCACGGTTTTAATTTCTTTCTCTTTCTCTGCAAAGCTGACATGCTCCTTATGTAATGGTGGGCATGTTTATTTGAACTTCTTTGACCTAAATTATGCAAGCAAATGAAACAAAAATGAGCAAAAAATTGCTATTGTTTTATTTTATTAAATAAATTTCAATTTCATGGCGTTTGAAGCTTCTGACCTGATCCTGGTATTACTTCATCTATTCCATTAATAATGTACTAACCAATGGAAATTTGTCTGCAGAAGAAAGTTGGTTTCCTTGCCTGTAATCTTTTATTCACAATCCTGGTACTTGCTGTTCTTGATCAATAGACCAAACTAATTCTGACTTAGTCAATTTTTATTTGTCAAACCTCCTGTTAAGTTTGCACAGTAAATTGCAAAGGTTTCTTCTGCTCCTATGTCTGCAGTGAGTGTGTTCTGCCATCCGACCTGGAGGGAGGGGTCTGCAGCTCTCCCTGAGCAAGAGGAGAGGAAGTGTAACATTAGGGTTGGAAAGCTTTTTAAAATAAGTTGTCTTCATTTTGGGAGTAAATGCATCTAATGTTGAAGTGATACCTTCTTTATATTGAGGAATAAAATCTGCTAATGTTATGCTACTTTAGTTCTAACATAAAAAGAAGTGGTGAGTTTTGCCATCACTGCCCCCCTCATATAGTTTCTTCTTCACAATCAGATTGGATTACTTTTTGCTCTTAATCATGTGATGCTTGTATTTGTTTCATAAAGCAAAACTTAAATAGCAAAAATAGATTTCTGCAAGGGTATGGTCAATTTTTTTTTTTGTGTGTGTTTGTATAAAAGGTCTCTAATTATGAGAATTTATTAGGAAGCAATTCTTTGTAAATGCAAATAGAACTGGCTGGAACGAGGCATATGGTAAATAGTTGGAGTACTTCAGAAATGATTGAGGTGAGTCCAAATTGTGAATTGTTTACCTAGATGGGTGAAAACCAGAGTTTAGTTTCAGGGTTTTACAAATAGAATAACTGTCAGCTTTAAGACTTACAGAGGATGCAAAAGGTGATGTTACGTGGTCAGACTGGTTTAGTAAAAGCAGAATAAGAAGAATAAATCGTTGATTGCTTGCTACATTAGCTATTTTACTTGCGTAAGAGTATAAAGAAAATGTGAAGTAACAACTTCTAATAGTATGGAAAGACTTTTGATGTGGCTTGTGTAGAAAGTGTTATAATTTGGTGTATATATGTAGTTGTAGGGAGGTTCTGTGCATTATCAGTAAGTGTCAGTGTGACTTGGTGTCCCCTTTCTCCTTTTTTCCACCATCTCTGCCACACACCTTTAGAAGTCAGAAGCTATATGCTTTGCTTGTAAAACATTTATGCAAATCCACTAGTGCTAATCATTTCCCATAAACATTTCCCAAATGCACCTTTAGAAATTAATGCTATTAACTTTGCCAGTGGGCAAACAATTGAATTAAGAAAGATCATGTCTTTCTCAATTAAGGGAGATCAAATTTATATGCCTGTGTTTCTGTTTGCATATGTTCAAGTACTCTGTATTGTCTTTCATAAATTCTAACAAGTCATTTGAAGATACAGTTTTTGTAGAGAGTTATCCATGTATTTTTCACATGGTGTAGAAGTAGTACGTAGAAATTAGTTTATTAAAACCAGGCAGTTAAAGCCATATCACAGCACTCTTGAGAGCACTGTGTGGCATAGTGGGCCTGCTGTCCCTGCTAGTGTAGATTTACACTAATATATTTCAAAAGAAAACCTGCAAGGGTAAAATACAGAAGCATGTCAAATTTTTTGTGTGTTGCCACGTAGAAATATTTGAAGAAATATTTTGAGCTACTTTAATTGAGAACTGTGGCCTAATACATTTGTTTTTGTTCTCAATTTTCAGAAAAGTGAAAATAAGTAAATTAAAGTGGAATGGAATAGAATGTTAATAAAATCAAACATTTTGTCTAATTTTATTTACTTCTGTTAAAAGCAGAGTTGATTTGGAGATACCGACATTTTGAGGGGATTGATAGAAGAGAGACTGGTAGAAGAGAGAATCCTTTTCATGGAGCAGATTGTGGTAGTGAGTCAGATCTTGCTTTTGCATAGAGGATGAAAGAGCAAGAGATGCAGCTGTGCTTCAACAAGAGGAAATGCAACTTGCTGAGAAAGATCTAGCCTACCCTTTCAAAAATAGTTTCGTCCTCTTAAAAATCCTGGGATTCCTTTCAAACCCATGGTTATATCTTCATGGACTGTGGATAAGCTTTGTTAAGTAGGTGTTCATATCAGCTTTGTAGGTTTGGTCTATTGAGGTTGTTTATGTTGCAAACATTCTAGCAGAAACTAAAAGCAGCTTGAGGAAGGTTTGCTCTATCCTTACAAAACTCATTACAAGGTCCAGTAACAGTAGGGCACAGGAAAGATGTCTGTTGCTGTCTCCCAGAGATTCCTTCTCTGTTTACTCTTGGCTTTCTTTTCTACTTCCCTCTGGCACATCTCCTGCAGATGCTGTGTGGCAATGAGTCCCTGTAGCAGCTGTGGAGGTTAGGCCAGGCTGTGCTGAGTTCTGTTCTTCTCTGCACTAGTGACTGGTACTGTCACCTGCAAGAGAAACATCAGTCAGGTTTCAAGGGTACCTATTAGGCTATGACAAAACTTTTTTTCTCCATTCTTATGAAATTAATAAAATTCTCTCTGTTCTTCTTCTCCATTATTTGTTTTGATAGTCCACAAGGTTTTTGTACCTTGGGCGCTAACTAATATTGTTGGTGCTAATCTAGTCACTTTTCTCTCCAGTACTCTTCTGTAGTACAAACTCAGCCACATTACACCAGCAGTCCGCTTGATTTATTTGTTTGCTACTGTTTATTTTATTTATTTTTTTATTTATTTTAAATTGTCGTCTGTTGATTGCTTCTAAATGAAATATCTGCTACCCTCAGTGCCTGCTGTCCCTTGCTTGTAGGAAGGTCTTTGGCTGTGATGCAGCCAGTGGGTACCACCTTATTGATACAATTTCCTTTCATTGACATAAGTGTGTGTCTGCACAGCATGTTGTGCTCAGTGATTGATGACTGGCACTGCTTTTTGGCTTTGTCTGCAAAGATTCAGAAATCAAGACAAAATGCCTTGTAGGAAGATCAGAAAAAGCAGATGCAACAGTTCTACACTTTGATTTTGACATTCAACTTATTATTGTGTATATATATATACCTAATAAAAATGATATGATGATAGCGATCATTTTTTTAAAAAAAGCCAGACAATTTTTAAAAATTGAGGCTAGTGTTGCCAAATACTATCTTTGCAAATTTGAATGGATGTCAAAAAGATAACACACAAAATAATCAATGACATCAAATAAAAAAACTGTCACCATCTTTTATCAAATGTATTACATTTTTCTTATAAATAAAACTATTGGAGCTGATTCTTAGGGTTTGGAACATTGTAGAGCAGGAAGGAGGTAATTAAAAGCGTGAATCTCAGGAATTTTTGAGGACAATTTTCTGTTTTGAAGACAGACCTGACAAAATGATGGAAGTTGTTAGCTTCATCATGACAGAAATACTGTGTGATTACAGGGTGCAGAGTTAAAACATGCTGAAAGTTCTGTTCAAAACCAACCATTTAATAAAGCTGTTAACTAAGTTTGACTTTTTAATGATAATGGCTGATTTTCACCACTTTCCTATTTTTTCAGCGTTGTAGTAATCTGCTTTAATATTTGGAGAAATTTGATTTCACAAAGCTACTGAGAGCTGAATTTTAAAAATAGCATACAACTTTGGTGTAATAGAAGTATAAATACTTCAGTTTTACAGATTACTTCAATTACATCTATTAACATCAATTACATCTAAACTTCAGACTACAGATAAAATTATTTAGTACAGGTGCATCAGGTTGTCATTGAAGAGATCTGATAGGTTCACATTTCTTCTTTATGCGGTAATAAATTGAATTCATTTAATTAGCCATTCATACACCAGATAAATTCTCAAACTCAATCACTTGTGAACTGTCAAAATGAATAGTGCTGATTTCAAATATTCTGTCACTCCCCCTCCTGAGAGGGGCAATTTCTGTCATCTTTTGTACTGCAGCCTTGATTGAATTTTAAAGGTTTCTTAAAGGTAATATGGCTATCAATGTCTCTATGATCTGTGTGTTTCCTGATTATTTTACTTTGTACATATCTGTAAACATACATATATTTAACTTTAAGCAAAGCTACTGAATAATCATATTCACACATTTTTAGAAAGCATGCTTACGTGTGAACATGAAGATTTGCATTGCTGATGTTTTATTAGATGGGCTTACATATATAAATCAGTGCATTATGGCTAATGTATTGCATGTACTCTCACAGACAAACATGCTGATGCTTAGATGTAAAACTTAGTTGATAATGAAAAGCAGAAATTCATGAGTAATTTTAGATTTTGAATAAAATGTAATGTTGTGTGTCTCAATGGAAAATGTATTCAAGAGAGGAAAACTTGTCTTTACTTCAACCAAGTAATTAATCTTACAGCATACTGTGATGTTCTTAGCAAACTTTGTATCATGGAACCCTTAGAGTTGGAAAGGACTTCTGAAGGGCATGTAGTCCAACTACCATGCAATGAACAGGGACACCACAGCTAGATCCCTCTCAACAACCTAGAAAACGTTTCATTAAAAATGATCATAGTAATGCTAGTTACAAATTTTATTTTGCAATACATTTAGTTTTTAGAATATGCAGAATAAATGTAATAATTTATTTGAAGTAAAGCATTAATTATGCTATTAGTATTGGATTGTGACACAGTGACATCAACAAAATTATTTTACTTCATTGATTTATTCCTAAATGCAGCTGTGTACACTGGAATGAATCATTATGCAACTAAAAATTATTGTGAATGGATAAGTATAGTAAGATCACTTAAGGTTACTTATTTTGGCTTTTATTGCTCTTGTTTTCAGAATCTGAAGAAACACCACTGTTGCTGTGTACATTTCTTTACGTTCACAAATATAGTTTTGATTACATGAAATTTGCCTGAATTGATTGTTAGCATTTGTGAGGATCAAAAATGTACTTTCAGTATCCATATGAAATGCTGTATTCTAAAGGTAGTTGCTTTTAATTTTGCTTATTTTATTTGGGTTTATAGTAAAAGTGTTAAGTTCTCTTTCTTTTATGCAACATGCATCTTTCAAACCATAACTTCTGGATTGTCAGAGCAAATGAAAATGAATGTTTCTTGTATAAGCTGAAAAAAAAAAAGAAATTATGTTGTGGCTTATTCCAAAGATATGTTTAATATTTCAGTTAATATATTACAGAAGCCTGTAACCTGTAATATATTGCTGTATTGTGCCAGAAACAAGTTTTTAATGGGATTTAGAAAAAATAGGTTTGTATACAATGCAATGCAAGTATCTCATAAAAGTAGGGTTAGTAATGCCCAGGACATTAATAATCAGAATAATTGGTACCAGGAATAATCGTAACGTGCTTTCTAATTTCAGATTGCTATGATTGCTCTTTTTGTTAACTGTTACTCCAGAAAATCTATAGATAGTAATTGTTTTTGTAAGAATTACAGGAAATTGCTTCATGTTGTTTCCACATTTTTGTTACCAAAAGCAATGGAATCAAATGATTTATCTCACAGCAGATAATAAGCAAGCTCTGAATTGCAGATACCTCTGAAAACATTGCTTTATCACCCCAAGGAATACTCCTCTAACTTTATGCTTGAAAAGAGTATTTTTATTTCCGTGCACAGAACATGTGTTGAAAGAGCCTAAGAAGCAAAGTTTTAACAAAATTCAGCTGCTGGAAGCTGAGACTAGACAAATTCAGTGTAAAAATCAGTAGAATGTGCTTTACAAAATTTACTAAAGGTTGCTTTTCTGCTCACCACGCACAAAATAAGAGTTGGTTTGAGCAGCCTGGGGAGGGCTGAAGTTTTTGGACACTAGGCTTAAGAGGTCACAGCAGTACCTTCGGACTACATGATGCACAACTCTAGATTTGTTAGTATAAATATAGTAATTAGGCAGTTTATGTCAAAGGTGAGGCCATTTGGCACAATCCTTGGGGCTTTGCTTTGTGTTTATGGAAGTCTTAATTTTAATTCTGCTTGGACTTGTTTGTTTTCAACAGGTCTCATGTACACTATGTGAGGATTGAATGAAGGGAATCAAAGACTATCGTAGGTTCTGACTGATATTGCTGACACTATTATTGCAAATATCAGCAGAAAGGCTTATTATCAAGGATTTGACTCACTAAGCCTTTCTCTTGAGTGCACCTATGTCTCCTGTGTCGTAACTTTGGCCCCAGGCAGTACATAGTCCTACCAACAGCACAGTGCACATGGAGAAGAGTTCAGTTATTTAAAGGGACATCATCAACTTTAGAGTGCTCCAGTGGAGAATCTTGTACTTGCTGTTATTGGAAATTGAAAGTATCATAATTGAAAGGGTATATGCACCCCTCAATTTTGAGCTTTGATTTCAGTGCAAATGTACGTCTGTGAATAGCTTAATTTTTTTTATGCTTGACACTCCTTCTAGCTCATCACAAAGCAATAGCAAAGTGCAGAGAAATGGACAAAGCTTGGCAAAGGTGGAGAAAGGCAGGGTGATGGTACTTTGCTCCTGTTCCTGCCTAAGGTGCATCACACTAACAGGGTGCAAGCAATCTGCATTCCTCTGCCTCACTCAGAGCTGAGGAGCTCCAACCCAGAAGTTGACAAGTGTCCCTTTAAGTAGTGCATGTAGTAGTAGTGGTGGTATAGCTGTGTAGCTTTTTTTTATAATCCTTAAACTGCATTTGTACATGTTTTAAATTCCAAAGGTTTTAAAACCATTGTGCAGTTTAATAGCACGTGATGAATAGAATCTCTACTGTTTTTATAATGAAGATTAAAAATAATCTCTATTTCAGAGGAATTCAAAGTAAAGTTTATCTAGGAAGATTTCTTTCTGAATGCTTGCTTACTGCAATCTATTTAAAAATGTGTAGGTACAACATGCCACTATACGCACTGTCTTTTAAGGTAGAAAGCACTGTTTCACAAGGTATACAATCACTAAGCTTCAGTGTGTAAGAAATTCATCCTCTGTTTTAACTGCAGTTCTCCACCAGTTTTGATAGTGCGTATGATTTTTGTGAAATCTCCACCAAACTGTCTATTCTGTTGTCTAGTCTGGCTGTTTCTACTGCTCAGTTACACTCTTCTGTTTAATAAAATGTTTATTACATGCTGTCCCAAGGCGACTATATTGTAATGCTTATTTCTGCTGACTTTATGACTATTAGCTTATGGCAGCACTCTTTCTAACATCAGAGATGTTTGGATCCCATAATTGCTTTTTATAAGGCATGCAATTCGTTTTTAACACAATGAACTAAATAACATAGGAAGTGTTTTTGCATGGACTAGTGAAAGTTTCCTTGCACTGATGGTGTTATATGCCAGGTGCCAGGGTGTGGTCATCTTGCTACATGAAGCATGCTTTCTCCAAGCATTTTACTTTGAAATGAAATTACAATATTAACTTCTATAGTTAATATGTAACCTTCAATAGAGGCACCTAGTACTACCTCTCAAATCATTAAGAAAAACATTATGTTTGGAAATTGGAAAAATGCAATGCTGAGTAGTATGATGGAGAATGTTATGAAAATAGATTGTGTTTTGTATGAAACTTTGTCAAGAAAAGCACTGAAAGGCATTAGTGGAAATTTCTAGACTTTGAGGTTGAATTAAGCTTTCAGTGCCTAGGCTTTGCAACTAATGAAATGGCCTGACTTGTAAAGGTAGTTTGTCATGGACATTCAGGAAGAATAATGGGGACTAAAATCACTGAACAAGCATTTGTTTGTGTGTCTTTAGTGGGCGACTTCAAAAACACTAAGGTAGTTTCCGTAGATAGTTTTCACAAAGGTGAAGTAAACATAGCTTGCTATCTATTTCTGCGGTTTTATCTGGGCAGACCAAGGAGATCACATGCATACAATGCTTCAGTGCAGGAAAAGAGTAGAAAGAAAAAGAGCTCTATTTCCTGGCCTTCAGGTTCTCATTTTCTTAGTCTTTAGGAAAAAAAAAAAAATTGCAAAGCAATTTATAAAACAATGAAGACTGAGTAATATTGTATTTCCTGTGTTTCACTTGGATCTGTTGAAGTTTATAGATATGGTGTTTCTTCTTTTTATCCATCACTGCTTGATCTAATAGTGAAGTCATAACGTCATTAATGCCTGTTTCAATTGTTGTTACTGTAATAATAAAAATACTTTGACTTCTTTTCTAGATCAAACAGATAGAAAAAAAATGATTATTTAATCGTTTTACAGGATGATACATTTTTCTAACTGCAAGCAATAAAGACTAGGGAACAATACATAAAAATTCAGTAGCATCTTTCTCAATTGGACATGTTTACATTTGTATAGCTCTTTAAGCAGCATGGAAGCAAAGAATTAGTTTAGAAGTAGCAGAGCTGTATCTAATCCATATGCCTTTTTTTCCAAGTTTGCAAAAGCATGTACTGTTCATTAAAATCCTGTCATTCGAACACATGAGAAATTACATATAGGAAAACTGTTACTATAAGGTTATTATAATTTTACAGGTGGAATAATGTGGTGCCTACTATTGAAAGTGTCACTTTTCTGCCTTATCGTCCATTGTGTTATACAGAATTACCTAAAAAAGTGAGCCTGATTTGTTCTCCTTTGTAGAGCCAGGCCGAGGCCCACTACAAAGGAAGTAAGCATGCCAAGAAGGTCAAAGCACTAGAGGCAACGAAAAATAAACCAAAAGTTGGGTCTTCCAAGGACAGCGCAAAGGCTAACCCGAGCTGCTCCACGCCAGTCACAGCCAACATCTCTGACAAATCAGGTCAGTGAAAACTTTTTGTTCTATACATTGTTTTCTCCTTTTGTAGATGCTTATATGAAATAATCCTACTGCATGATGCTGATCCATATCTTGTCTTTTCCAAACTGTTACATTTTCTTGTATGGAATTGATTAGTTGTGATGTTATCAGAGATTTTTATTTTTTTATTTTTATTTATTTTTTTATTTTTATTTTTTGCATCTGATAAATGTGGTACAATGTCTCTGCTGACATTTGGTGTTTTTTTGTTTTGATTTTTTAATTGTTTATGTTCTCTTTTCAAATCTACTCATATAAACTATGTTGTTCATGCGGCAGTAGTAATAGATATGGGTGGGCGTCAAGTCTGAGATGTGCATATTTAGCTGAGGAACAAGAAGTTTCTCCAATTTTTTTTACTCCCTGAATAAATTATACTGCTTCAGTAAGAAGCACACCCACAGAAAGGTAGTGGAGTGTCATGGTTTTATGATTTCTGGTATTGGTATTCCACATCATAACAACATGTAGTGCATTAAGAGTTAAAGAGTTAATACTCCAACTCCATAGATCATTGATATTTCCGGGTATACCTGTCTCAGAAGAGGAGAACTACATTCCCCAGAGGACTTTGCGATGCTTTGCATTTTTACGTATTTTCCCCTCAGAGGGAAAAGATAAAAACTCTCTGCGGTCACGGGACAATCTCTTTCCTTCAGGATCGACTCAGCAGTGGGTGCTCGCTGCCGTATTGCCTTCAGCGTTAGCGTAAGGCCTTCGGTTTATCAGACACTCTCTCTTGCTCATTTTATTTGATTTATTAGCTTCAATTCCAATTATATTGTATTATATTGTGTTATTTTGCTTTCTGATATCTTATTTAGTAAATTAGCTTTCCTCCTCAGATCGTTGCCGCTGTTTTGTTTCTAGGCCCATCTCCCTTTTTTTTCCTTTTCCCTTTCCCCCTTCCCCTTTCCTGCGGCGTGGGTCCCCCACACCAATCGTCACGGAACCGGGCCGATCCAGCCCGGTAAACCGTTGACATGGAGCCTCATGACACAGCTATTTCCTGATATCCACAGCTCGTTACTGCTTTAACATCTTTTTTTTCCCCTATGTGTTACTAATCTGAGAAAGATCAGTAACACTAATTGCAGTGCAGTTGTTTGAGCCACTTTCAGCTGTGTCAGTGTTGTGTTACCAAGTGAAACAGGAGAATTTCCTGAGCTCACTGACAGTCTGAAATTTTGCACTAGTCATCCACGAGAGAACACCTACTGTGGGTTAATCAACTGTTGGTCTGCTCAACTGGTTGTGTGTGATAAGATTGCTGCTGCTTTGAGAGCTACTTTTCCATTTATCTTAGAGCTGAACTTGATTCAGATGATTGGCACAGATGGTTCTCTATCAAAAT
Source organism: Oreortyx pictus (assembly GCA_036925125.1). Classification (NCBI taxonomy): domain Eukaryota; kingdom Metazoa; phylum Chordata; class Aves; order Galliformes; family Odontophoridae; genus Oreortyx; species Oreortyx pictus. The sequence goes on along the minus strand of JAUPFR010000009.1, from coordinate 14,326,509 downwards.
AAAAATAATTAAAAATAAAAAAAGGAAAAAACAACCAGCCCGATTTCCTTAGCAATTATTATTTGTTTCACTGTTTTCTTCACACCAGCAAAACTGTCTTTGGGTCCTTAGCAGTGATGATGGGTGCCAAATTTTGGGATGATTCACCTAGAATGTCACACTTCAGGTTTGAGTGAGATAGCATGAATCCAATAGTATGTTCAGGGAAACAAGCCAAGTTACTGTAAAATAACAAACTACCGTCTGCTCTAAATAAAACATGCATTATCAAGTAGGAAGAGATTTAAAATATTTGTTAAATATTTTACTCTCTGAAACACTGTAAGTAGCTTCAGTTAAAACAGCTTACTATTCCAGGTGTACACAGTAAAAGCTCAGACAACTGTTTAGGAAGATTTCTATTCAAACTTCAGAAGAATTAACACGTTGCAGTACATGCTGTGAGCATGTAGCTGTGCTATGCACCCCCTGTCCTACTTGTGTCAAGTAACACAAGTTCCAGCCTAGTTACTAACTACCTTATCTTCCTTTCCAACTACTCTCTGTAAGTCTAGCACTGTCTTATGTGTTTCTTAGGCCAGACAGCAAAGTCTGTCTCTGACTTAATTTTCTCAGTAGAGTGTGTCAAAATCCTTTCACTTCATGTTCACTTTTTGGGAGGGGATAAAATAATCTGGACAACAGTAAGGGAAACCTACTCCTGATATTGCAATATTGTCCCTGTTTTGACATTATGTTGTTATATGTTATTAAATACTTGACATAAATTAGACAGATTGCCATCTGTGTCTGTTCAATTATACCACTGCAAGTGTTTCTACATTCAAAATAATTCACAGTGGCAATTCAGTGGAATGCTGTCTTCCAGCCTGAGGGAACTGTATCACTTCACTGGTGGAACTGTTGTTTAGCTGCTGTAAGGATTGTTAGGTTCCTGAAAAGCGTTCATCAAGAAATGTCATTCTTGGTGTCTATGCCTTGAGTATGGAAGAAGAGGATAAGAAACTGAAAAGAGAAGACAGTTTTAAGTTTGTGTTCCTTTTTTACTTGTTGCACTCATACTGGTATTCATGAAGAATTGTTAGGGAGTAGCATAGTGCACTGATAAACTCAGTTTACTATTGTGTTATGTATGTCTACTAATAAAAGAACACAACAGGCGTGACTCAGCTTTTCTGATGTGCTGTCATTTTGAGTGACATGTTGATGTCTGCCCTGCAGCTCTCTAGACAGAGCAGTTGCTATATATTGAGCTAAAATGTCAAGTTTGCTATAAAGCTACATCTTATATGGGTCAGACACAACTGATTTGGATCTCATGCTATTTTTCAGAAGTGGTAGGTCGAGAAAAATAACTTCATCATTGGCTTAGGTTGTATGATGAATCTATCAGCAGTTCCTTTCAATTTGGGAAGTGTGGCTCCTAGTAGAGCTACAGAAGTTAAATTAATGTTTAAGGTGTTTTGAGGGGTTCTGAGGAGGTCAGAATGTACAGTCAAATGTACTCTGGAACCTGGTTTGAGTATGGTGATGGCAAGTTTGTAAGAGAGTGGTCTTCTCTGTTGCTGTTAAAAATATAATACAACTCAGCTAACTTTTATAAATTTACCATCGGCAACCATGTAATGATTAAGCCATAGTACACTGAAGCCGAGTTTGCTGCACCCTTAGGTAGGTGGGTATATTTATAGTTTGGACTGTACCATTGCTGTGATGCTGCAAACTTTTTTGTCGGTGCTTCAAAGGGCAGGTGCGCTAACAGGACTGGGAGCTGCTCTTTCATTTGGGGCAAAGATTACTTAACCTCCCTGTGGAACCCAGGATTTTCAGGATCCCTTCGCACGGAAAAGTGCATGTATGAGGGAAATCCTGTTAGTGGTTTGTGAAGTCCTTGGACTGAAAGATATTGTATTACTGTACTGTATGCAGACAAATGTAATTTACACATGCACATATATGTATTTCCAGTAGAATGCACAGCTTTAGAAAAGGGCACGAGAAACAACAAGTACACAGAAGAGTTTAGAATATGCAGAGTGCATTTTAAATGTATCTCTGAGAAAGTAACACAAGCTGAGGTCTGTGATCCCAGCCTAGCATCATCTGCTGTGATGCGATAGGCTTACAGTGATGCATCCTTCAGGAATATATATGACAATAAATGGACTGGAATGTCACTATTTACTTATCAAACAAAGATGAAGTCTTTGATCATACTTCTGAATCAAAATAAATTGTTCAAAATGAAGCATACAGATGATACATTATTACTTCCCTTGCATTTTGCTTTGATATAAAACTCAGAAAGTAAATGCAACTGTTTTAAACTTATCGAAAGTCAAAACCAGGATAGAAGAATAAGGTCTTTTTCTGTCTTTGAGCCATTCTGGATATGATCTATTTCCAGTGCGTCAGTGAGAGCTGTTTGTGAAATGATATGGATTGCCATTTGAAGTTCAGTCCTCATTCAAAAATAAGATCTGCAGGCTCTGCTACCTGGGATGCATTAAGGATGATCCCTTTGGATGTTCTTTGAAAAGTTGTTTTTGCTCAGCTTATATATCTTCAATATCAAGCATATAACCTGGCCACATTCTGGATCCTGTTTTAAATTCTCGCTCCTCTCACTGCAGTTTTGTTCTGTAAGTGCATATCAGGGCAGCTCAGTGTCAAGTTCACAGTGTTGTGACAGTGCATAAGCACTGTGCTGGTCTGCAGTGTATGGTGAGGACAGAAGGAGCGTCATGTAACTGAAATGCTGCTGTTTGATCCAGCTGGGCCCTTTAGGAATTGCCATAGTTATTCCAGCTTGCTAAAGTTGCCCAGTGAGTTAGCTCAGGTTTTGAAAACAGCCTAGGCATGCTGATCAACAGAAGCACTACTTTGTCTTGTAGACATGTAGTAATAAGTTAGCTTATTAGATGGGACAGGTAGCCCCAAGCTTTATTATAAAAGTTGACCTTGAGGTCTTGTCTAAGGTTTATAATTCACTGAGATCTTTTCTGTGGGTGCTTTGACAGTGTAACTGGCACTCAGCCAAAACTGACAATCAAGGCACTCCCTTAGATATATTGCTTGCGTTGCTTATTTTAAAATTCTTCCTGCCAGTGCTCAAATTCTGAACTTTTCCATATGCTTCTCTGTACTTTGAGTAGTCATTATGCACAGTTTGGTGTTGATGAACTCTTGGGAGCTCCTGGAGGACTCAAGGTCTTTCTTCAGTCTGCCTATAATAATGTTAACTCATCCAGATCAAAATCCCTGCCTCTACTGAAAATGATTACAAGTGCCACTAACGGAAAAATAAACTCTGTGACTAACACAATAAATTGTTGAGTTGTTGCAATTCCTATTGAAGCTGAAAGAGGTCAGTTTTTTATTTCTTCATTCATTATAATAATCAGGAGGATGTGTAAGCTTGAAATTGCTTTGTAGAAACTGGATCTTTTCTCCCATCATAATATAAAAGAATGGAGTACTCTGATGTGTGCTAGAACATTCATGTGTCATGTATTACTAGTACAATGTATTATTATTACTTCTTCCAGTTATAACAATTGGAATTTTGTTGAATAATTTTTTAATTGGCATACTTACAATTAATGCATATTTTTTCTTATTTTGGATAGAGAGAAGTACGGACATTAGGCTAAATGAGACTGGCTGCTAACGTAGCTGGACTTGGAGCCACAGCTTAGAGATGCTCTCAGCTACATTTTTTTTTAAGTTATACATCTACACTCGTTTAAGGAATTCACTTAAATATATTGAATCTCTTAGCAGCACTTTTCTGTTTACATCAGGCATCTGTTTTTCTTGTTTGTTCTGTTAATGATGCCCGTTGAAAATCCAAAGATTATTTTGAGTGATAATGGAACGATAAATGAATATAGAATGTCACAATTTACTGCCAGATGATCAAATAGATCTCATTTCACTCTTGAAAATATTTTTTGATTTTATATTTTGGATATTTTTGAACTGGGTCCTAATGACTGTCCTCGTGGATGTGTATCAATATTGTGTAATTACACAGAGAAAATGCCAGCCTAACCAACCCAGTCAGTAGATTACAACCATACTGAGTACAGGTGAACAAATGCCCCATCCCTGGAGACTTTCAGAGTGAGCCTGAATCAGCCCCTGATTCGGCAACTTGATCTAGCTGTTCATTGCAGGGGACTTGGACTTGATGGCCTTTGAAGGTCCCTTCAAACTCTAAGAATTCTGTGATTCTTTTATGTGTGATGTCATTCTTTGTTATGGTTGTTTTTGCAAGACATTTCAAGAGATCTTCAGATGAGAAAGTGGAGAAGGAAGAAAAGTGGGACTAAAAAGCAGCAGTTAGCAAAAAGCAAGTGTAAGACTGAGACACCAGTGTCGTTCATCTCCTTTGCTGTTTTCTGCTAGGAAGAACGATGATCCAGAGTTATCTGGAAAGGTGTGAGTTATAGATTGGGATTTTGTAAAATTTCCAGAAGAGAGAAATGATATATTCTTTTCTGTTTCCTCGAGATTATGGTGGTTCTGTTGGTGAGTGACTACTATTTGCGGAAGAAACATTTCATTTGTGAGCCAAGCACAAGATTTGTTTTTAGATAACTAAGGAATTAGAATCAGTGAAAGTTCTCTTAATCTCAAGTGGACTGAAGTTAGACCTTTTAATTGGTTTGGAAGGAAAACTCACAATAAAGACAGCTGTTGGTTTTGTTGTTTTTTAACAAACCTGGGAGGGAGTAGCTTTAACTGTACCTTATATTTCCTTATTAAAGAAATACATTGCTGAAGAATTAAGGCCGTACTTCTGATGCCAGACATGTAGCTTTTTCATGTAATCAGGGAATAAAGAACAGAATGCTGGTGATTACTCATGCAGTTAGTAGTGGAATAGAATGTTATGTGTGTCTAGTTTGACAGAGTAAGAGGTTTTGTTGTCTCTAAAATTTGAGAATGAAAAGTATTTCAGTGTCTTTAGTTTCCAGATATAAAAGAATAGGTTGGACTCAATACTGTCACTTCAAGATGTTCTGGTTTAGCCTCTATACCAGATAAATGTTCTATTTAAACCAGATAAATGTTTCTATTTCATTTTTTTCTGGAGAACATGTACTTATAAGTGAGGAAGATAGTCTCATCAGTGACTTCTGTATTTTTCACCAACTATTCTTAAATAGTTAAAGGAAAAGACTTCTGAGTGCAATCTAGTAGCAATTTTCACACATCTAGATTTTTTTTTCTTTTTGTAAATATTATTTACTTATATTTACCTTCATTTTTGTAACATGTAATCATCATTTAAAATATTATGTCCAAATGCTTGTTCGGAAATCCAGAATCAAAACCAAAGCAAAGGTGTCTGTGGCTGACATGTAGGACAATTAAATAGGTCTTTTGGAAATCTTCCTTGTTATACTTCCAGCCATAATTCTACAGCTACTGTATTGCTGAATTGGTGTGAGAAACATGCTAAACTTCCTGTAGCATAGTAATGTTTATATGGTCAATAGGTCGTGTTTTATTTCCTTATTCCTTATTTTCAAGGAGAGTGAAAATACTTCTGTGCCTGCTAAGTAAATTATATGCAATTTATTGGATAAATCTTGAATGCATGACTGAATACTTATGGTCCTCAGGCAGACCTGCCTTTGAAATCAGTGAGAATGCACAATTATAGATGTAATTTAACTGAAAATAAGATGAGTGTTTCATTGTTGGCTTCAGTGGCAGTTCTGTCCAGGCAAGTACTGAATAAGTAGTTCAGACACAGGCCTGTGAGAATGCACTTGTATGCAGAATGTCAGCTTTTCTTGATTCATTTATGTAGACACACATAAATTTTATATTGAGTTCCAAAGCACTTTAGCAGCTGTGCATAGAATATTAAGATCATTTAAGCACAAAATTCAAGTGAAATGTATTTCTAGTAATATATTTCAGGTTCACAGATGGAAGATATAACATTAATTTTATAGTTGAGGAGATGATCCAAAGCATTTTTAGGATGTGAGGGATACCTAGGAGGAATATGATAGATTTATTGTAATCCATGAGTATTATTTTTCAAAATATCCTTATATTTTTACAATGGTAAAAAACAGCAACAACAAAAACAAAAACAACAACAACAAAGCAAAAACAAGACAATACTATGGAAAAGCATGTATTCCTGTACCAGTAAAATAAACGTGTCAGTTTGCAATGGGAATAAAAAATATTTGCACAGCACTAAATGTCTGGTGTCAGAGAAAGGTATATTCCACCAGCTAAAGGATTTATTTTAGTATGGATAAAAGTCACATTTTATAATAACAGATCATATACTATAGTTCAAACTTTGCCCAAATTGTGTGAAAGTTTTCCCAGTTTGTTTTAAATTTTTCCATTCCAGACAATACAGTCTGGCATGGCTTAGAAAAGATGAAAGCTTAAGATAGTTCTAAAGTAAATTTGGTTTGGTATAAAGCAACAGGACCCAGAAATGCAAAGCTGTTTAAGAATACTCCCTGAACAGCAGGATTTTTGTAATGTGAGCTCTCCTTGTTGAGATATAACTTTTGCACAGTTCCTTTGATTTTATATATATATATATTTATTTATTTATGTACCAGCATACCTGGAAAAATTGCCACATGTATGCAAAGAATTGACTAAAAACTGTAGGTGATACAGTAGGATCATCTCAAAAACACCCAGTAGTTGGAACACTGGCTTCTCTGTTCAGGAAAGTGTACAGGTAGGTACAGAAACAAATTTTGCAAGTTTCAATGCCATGTGGACTTTTTAATATTTTCTTATTTTCATTACTCCCTTTCTGTAAGAATTAAGACCATTTCTAAACCAAAACTTGATAATGTTAAATTTTTAATCCAATTAAGTTGCAAATATTTCTGTACCCTGAAAAAGGAATGGGTTCCTTTGTAAAAGTGTTTGCTATGCCAGGTCAGAAATAAAATATCTAAGAAATTAAGTATCAACATCACTCTTGTACTGTAGCCAAGCTAGCAATTCTTCTGAAATGAAAATGATACTTCAGCTCAGCCAGTTGGAGAGTAGTGATGCAGTTAATCAAATAATCAGTCTAGCGACAGAGCTTGCTCAATATTGCATAGCCATCCAGACATTTCCTGATGTAGCTTTAGTATCTCAACAAAATATGTTGTAGCTTATTTCAGTGCACATTTGTGCTTGAAATGAAAAGTTTTATATTTATAGCTTCCATTCATTTCTCATCTTTGTATAGAAACAAAATTGGTTTTCTTTAGAATTTGTCAAACAGATTTATTTCATGTAACAACCTTTCATTATGAAAAACCTAGTCATTTTTCAAATGGGCCTCAGGTACAAGGAAGAGCGTTTTATGAAAACTAAAGGTAATCAGAGGGTTAACAAATACACTGTACCATCTGATTTGCATGTAGGTTTGCAGCGGAATTTTTCTAGAACAGAGCCCTACGGGTTTTTCTGCTTCATTTCTCAGTAGACTGCACAACTTGTGAGATAGTTATTTTGTCTGGCAGCCGTTAGAGTCTCATTATTCAGCAAATGTGTAGATAAAAAAAGATTTCAAAATCCCTTATCAAAGTTATCTAACTCTGTCTTAATGAGTGTCAAGAAATAATGTAATGCTCTTTGTTGTTTTTTTGTTGTTGTTGTTGGGGTTTTTTTTCTGAGCAATGACTGGTAAAACACAGGAGAAAATGCCTGCAAATGCTGTGAAGATTATGACCACTAGTGACTTAATTGCTTTCCTGCTATTGCTTTCATGGCATATATTACTCATAGTGTTCATATTTTTCTTCATAAAAAGAATAATGAATTGTTTAAATGCATGCTTTATTCCTTTATAAGTGTAAGCCAGCAGAAGATAAGACTTTTTGTGAAAAACAGTGATCTGATGCTTGCTTTTTCACTGAAGCTATTGTCTGCCTTTCTGTCCAGTAGAGTTTTTCTGCTGATGTATTGAGAAATGTCCTTCTTGTCCTTCAATTAATTCTGTCATTGATCTTCTTCTCCCTCTGAGTCATATTTTAAGGCAAACAGAACTACAACTATTGTTTCCAGTATGTTAACATATGGATTGTCTTCCTTTGCACAAACCTATAACCCACGGTAGCTCCTAGAGTTTGTTTAGGCAATCCTTCAAGTACTACGTGTCTAAATAAGTTTCCCCCACCTTCATTTATTTTCATACAAGTTTTTTAACATCTTTTTTATGACTTTCAGCCAGTACTGTAATCTCTTTGACTGTGATCTCTCTACTTTCAAGATTTTCTCTTAAAAGCTTTGTATTTTTTTGCAGTATTTCTATTGTACAGTTTCTAATGTCTAGTCCTTTCTTCCTCTGTTTCGTGCTAATATTTTTCATAATTTTCAATTTTTGCAATGACATTATTTTCCCTGTCTTTAACAAATGCAGCTGAGTCCTAGTCGGGTGTGCTCAGAACCCAAGTGCTGCAGGGACGCTCTTGGGCTCTCAGAAGGACGAAGCAGTAGTTCTTCTGTGTTATTTCACTTTTTTCTCCCCAGGCTAAAACTACTTATTTTTTTCTCTCCAAATTCTTCATGTCCTTCACTTTCAGAGTTTTCCATGTATTGTAAGTCTGCCGTAGCGCGCTTTCAAGGTGCTGACTTGTACCTACCACCCCTCAGCCACTGCAACCATCTTTGCACCTTTCCTGGTCCCTCTTTTTTGAAGATCATCCTACAAGCAGCTGCCAAACTTAGTTTTGCTACTGTCGTGTCTGAAATATATATATATATGTGTGTGTGTATATATAGTGATGGACTGAAAAGCAGAAGGAAGCTTGTGAGAAATTAGGCTGCCACACTGATGCCTCTGTTGACGACTTGTTCTGTTTCTTACATCTGTCTTCAACTGTGATCTCTGCCCTTAAGCTGCAAATCATTTGGTCCGGGGACTGTATTATTGCTGTGTCTGCAAAAAGCTTAGAGCAGCGAGGTCAAATAATGGGTTGCTGTAATATCAGCTAGCTGGCCTCTGTTCAGCACTACCAATGGCTGTATCTAACACAGGGTAGGAAGAAACTGCCACTTCTTATTTTACTATCAGATGTTCCAAGCATCTGAAATACCAAGTTTTAACTGAGTTAGAATTTTGTCTTTAAATTGATATAGTTTTACTCTGTCTTTATGGATGCCAATTTAACTACCATCATAAGGCTTTCAGCAAAGTTCCTGGTATTATATATGGCTTTAATTAATGTAACTGATTTTACCTTTGGTACACACTTGGTCAGGGAGAGAATGTTTGTACAAGCTTGACAGTGTGATTGATTTCCTCTTCCCATTCTGCAATCACTAAATGCTTCACAGGTTGTTTAATGCTGCCTAATATTCATAGTCGTATTTGGAGCTACTGACACTACAGGGAGAACCTGAGAATAGGTTTCCCTCCACACAGCTCTGCTGGCTTGGGAAATATGCCTGCTCCAGGGTCCCAATTAGTCTCAGAAATCAGCATTTTGAACCAATACCAGCACATGGTAACACATCATGAGTGAAGCTCAGGAATGCTGACAGACCACATGTATGCCATGCTTCTAGTGTATCAGTGCTGTGACATCCATAAATAATATACAAACACATCCTCACTTTTGTTTTTAGTCACTGTAGCAAATGGTGGAGCCAAAAATTAAGGTGTTAGACTCATCAAACATGTCTGTGTTTATAACAGTTGTTCTTTTGGTAGAGGTGCAGTGTAGTAGCAAACCACTGTAAACATGACTGATAGCGCCAGAGGAATTGCAACTAACCATACATCATCTGCTCTTTGGTAGCATGGCATTGCAGTGATCGATCTGTACTTTGTTTTCTTCATTTACAACTTCAGTTGCTTTTTAAACAAGGTGTTGTGAAACAAGTTTATTGTAAACATAAATTTTGTGTATATTCAGTGATAATAACTGTCCACGTGAGCATATTGTAGAATGTAAGCAACAATTACAAATAGTGATACAGAAAACCTATAGTCCTACAGAATAGCTGTTTGAATTTCTTAGTTTATACATGGAATTTAGGAAACTGCTGCACAAAGGGAAAGCTGTGTCACAGGGAAGAAGGTGTGTGGCAGTGCTTTTGCTCTTTCATATGCTTAGCTGGAGTAGGATTTCAGCATTTACAGGTGGGTCATAAACTATGCAATAGCAACAGCAGGGACAGCAGCACAACCTACAAAGGAAGGTAGATCACTTGAGCCAGTTCTGCACTCAAAGGGAACTGGAATCTGTCAGGTGTGAGCCTCAGATGTTATCCTAAGCTGTTGTCTGCCTTGGACACATAAAGCTGAAATAATGCGCTGCTAATTAGATAAATAAGCCTTGAATTCTCGCATGGTGCTGATGCAGATGTGAGGCAAACAACTGCAAATATATGGAAACAACTTCAAAGTGGAATTGAAACAATGTAAGTAGGCAACAGGAGCATTGATATTACTGAGCCCAAAGCAATACTTAATTAGTTGCTTTACTTTTTCCTTGGGCTCTCTTTCAAAATAAATGCAGACTTCAGTGAGAACTCAGAATGAATCACTGATTTACTTCTCTGGAGTCCTGAGGAAAAGGGAGACTTAATTTAAAGAGAGGCATTTAACACAGATGAAATACGATCCTTCTTCTTGGAAAACAAGCACAGTCCAGTACAATGCAGCAGTAAGGGTCAGATGTTCAATAGCACCTTGCATGCTTTTTGGACTGGATGCTCCCACTCATGTGCTGGTTTGGCCTTTGCCCAGCTCTGCTGAGCTCAGTGGGGTTGGCCCAGGTGGAAAATCAGTGCAAATTTGGGCCCATGCTCACTAATACTTGCCTTCAGAAACAGCAAGAGAACTCTCATCTCACAGCCATGTTGAACCAGCCTCATGTAATTTGTACAGTGAGCACAGTCTGGAAGCATGTGTATGTGTACAGGCATAAACAGATTCTTCTCTGATTCCTTCTTGGAAATGTAATTTGATGTAAGTATAAATAAGAATGGACTTCTCCCTGCTCTCTATTTGCATCTGATCTGCATTTCCCATGCTTTGCAGATTTCAATACTTCGTAGGCGTTTCTGTCCCAAATAAAACCATAGGTAATGGCGTTTTGAATCCTGTAGGGGGCATGTGTCTCTCCACGTACATTTGAAGTCACATGGATGAGGAGCTGATCCGTGTCAGGAACCTCTACCAGTGATGATATTACATGAGCTGTGGTTCTTTCCAAAAGCCAAGATGCTGACAGCATTTTGCCCAGCTGGATGCTGGTAACTTCCCTTCACTTCTCCAGAATTGTTCTTGATGGGAGATTGTGCATTATGTATTCTAAAATTGCTTTGTATTTCAAAGAATAAAAGTGCTGTCCATCAGCAGACATTTGAGGCTCAGAAGTGAATGTCCATTTATGGTGGCTGGTGATGGGAGAAGTGGGAAATGAAGTCTGAAACTTTTCAATCAACTGTTAGCTTCAGCAGTGGGAAGCTGTCACTGATGGTGATGAGCAGCCTCTGTGAACCTGGTCTTACCCTCATTGTTTAGGATCCTACTCTGCAGGTGCCTGATGGCAAAATCCAGAGCTGTATTATTCTTTTGTTCCAAATCCTGTTATTCTTTTATGGCCTGAAATGCAAAATACTATGAATCTTCCTTTGCTGGATTCAGGTCCCCACACCTCTGGACATCATGCCACTTGCAGTCTGGCAGCGTATTGTGTAAAACAAGAAGTCTGCTTTCCTGTAATGCAAACTCACAAATAACAGCAATTCAGCATGTTTTCGTAGTAGATATTTGCATGGTTGGGAACTTTCCATACTGAAATCCATTTAATTTAGAATGTTATCAGATGTGATTTATCAAAACTCTCTATTTTATAAATACTCGCAAGTCACACAATGTTTCAGGTTTTTTGCAGATGTAACTGGTTACTATAATGGTGTTAAAACTAAATAGTCTATGAGCTGTGATTTAACATCACTTTCTTCTGTCATACTTTACCAATCAAAATACTTTCAGAATCTGTCTCTGTCTTAAGTTCAATCCTATTAGTAGGCTTCATACTTGACCATTTCATATGTCTTATATAGTTCATATTGTGCAATTTTAAAGTATTTTATAGCTATTTAAAAATATATATTCCGTTCTTTTATTAGAATTTCCTTTTTCCCAGTTTTTAAGTATTTAAAATTGATGTACTTCAATGGACTTCTGGGAAAATTGCAAAAATCTGTGGGCTTGAGTACCAAAATGCCTATTTGTGGTTGTTGTGCACTTTCAAGTGTATGTTGCAGGAGGCACAGTGGTTTCTTTTTTTTTTCAGAAGTCTTGGTAGCACAGTCTTGGCCACATGCATGGAGTGATATCACTTAATGAGTCCGGTGACTGTGTACCTAAACTGCAAGGGTCCGTATTTAACAATAACAGAGTGTACAGAATAGAGTCTGTTTTTTTTAAATTGGTTCAACACTTTTAAAACTATACCATAGGTTTTGAATGGCATCTGAGTAGTTTTAAGAGTTTGCTGTTATGTAGGTGTACTTCAATGACAAAAATTGATTCCTGTTGCAGATACTGAATACATAAAAGTGTTCTTTCGAATCTGAAGGATGATGAAGGTGTCATGGCTTAATGAGGAGAAAACATGGTGCAGGTCAAGGCAGAATCTATCAGTGGTCATAAAGGAAGATTGAAGACATTACTTCAGCTCACCAAAACCACTTAAACATTAATTGCTGTGGGTGAATTAGTAAGGAATGCTCTTCTCATCCCTTCCCAGATTTTATTCCCTGAAGCAGAGGAAACGGTCATCGTATGGACTTGCAGATGTGATAGTAATGTTAAATTTGTGGTATTTCTCATGAGTGATGGGGTATTTTGAGATATAAATAATGAATAAGAAAAAAAAAAAGCTAAATGAATTTCTACTCTGCTCTGGCAAAACAAGAAATAAACCTTAATTTTGGAAAGATGTTCATCTGCATCATTGCTTCCTATGCTTTTCACCATATATTTTGTATCATGGCCACTTTTTGCTTATGCTGTCATATGAGTAATCCTAAATGTAGAGCTGACCCTTCATCTCAGACGTACTGAGATGTCAAGGCTGATACTGGTTGGTCTCTAGCAAAGCTAGATCTCTAGTACTCTTCCACATACTAAAAAAAAACAAAACAAAATCTTAAAAGTTCGGACTGTTGGATGCTAGTGTTATCTAGTAGAGCTGGAAGTATGTAATATTTTGTTCCACTGAAGTCACAGTTTTCTCAGACTGACAGCAAGTTGGAGCCTTAGGCAATTATTTCATGCAACCATTTTGTCAGGGCTGCTCATACTAGTAGTGTTGTTTTTTTCCCACTTCCATTCCCTGGCTGTTACTGGTGAGCTTATACCAGTAAAGCTTGTGGTCACAACGACTTCCACTGAATAACTTAGAGTTCAGTGAGCTCTTGTAGACACCATGTAGGCAGGAAGCATCTGAATATTGGCTTTGGCACTAAGTACCTCTTCAAGCGCAGTTGAGACATTTCTCTGTCTTGTGATCACCGTCTGCAAAACAAAGTAATACCTGCCTATCTGTCTCACTAGAACATGGGTTATTGATTTGTGGTTGTGAGGTGATATGGTAATATAGTGAATGCACACTAGAGCCATCATATCTCTGGGCATATGGAGAATTGTTGTTGGAAAAAATCTAAAAATGGTAACAGCTGTGCTTAAGTGTATAGTGTTGTACCATAGTGAACTCCTGTAGCTCAGAGAAGGGATATCACATGTCAAGACAGTGCTGAAGTGTTTCAGTGTCCTCCCTGTGTTTTTGAGAAATTTGAGCCATTCCAAGGGAAATATATTGCTTTCCAGGAGCATTTTTGCAATCTCTGGTACAAAGCCTTGCATGTTTCTATGTACTCTTGAGTCTTTATCCCGGGCTGCCTCAGACTGTTTACAGCTGGCCAGACCTGCAGCGAAACAGCAGCTACTGTGAAGTTTCTGAAGTCAGTGTACACACTAGTAACTTTAAAACACAGAAAGTCATCACTTCCATCAAATTAAACACATTCTGTGGTTGAATTTTAACAAGATTTCAAAGATGCTGAAGTTCTGTCCAGAATTGGATGAATTAAGCCCCTGTTGGGTTAGGGTCACCAAAACCACGGGGTTATCATTGCATGATTGCTTGTGCATAGCATATTTTTGATGTAGATATTTTCCTTTTTTTAGAAGATAAAGTGAAATCCAACAGTGCAAGTCAGCATTCCAGTGCAGAAGTGGGTGCTTTTCTTCCCAAAACTGGAGTGGCAGCAGTGGCACCTGTAACACCTGCAGCATCCTCCAAGAGCACAAATGGGGCTCCTAGCACAGCCTCTGAGTCAGAAGAGGAAAAAGCCAAAAAACTACTTTACTGTTCATTATGCAAAGTGGCTGTGAATTCCCTGTCACAACTAGAAGCACACAATACAGGTGAGTGTATAAAGAATGTGACTTGTATGCTATTTTTTAAAAAGGTCAGTGTAACAAGCTGTTTTTCTGTCACTGTGATAGCCTGAGTTTACTGGAATCTTTTAGTTAGAACTTACCATGGCAAGTTATAAAAGCTTTTCTGGTAATGGCAATTTGATGTGTGGTATCTGATATTTCATTAAAGCTCTCTATACACTTTTAGAGCAGTTCTTCATGTACACTATAAGCTTTTTAAATCCTTACAGTTCATGTTACCTAGTTATATTTCATGATACCTCTGTTGCACCAGGGTTTCTAAAATGTGAGTGACATATCTCTTTCATATTTCAGCTGCCTGTGCTGTTTTTTCCTGACACGTTATTTAGTAACTTTTGTAATTTGATATTTTTCCTATTTTTAGGGTGGGCTCCTTAGATTTCTTAGATATCCTAGAATCTTTGGATTGTTAAGAATTAACTATGCTGTCCTCATTCCTTGGATAAATCTTTTAAAAGGCCACAAGCAACAATCTCTAATTTACTCTGGCGGCTCTGTGATGTGCTGGTGATGTAAAGCTTGTTAACAAACCATTTAAACTGGGTTTACAGCTGTAATCCTTTCCTGAAATGGCCAAAGCAGCCACTTCTTCCAAATCCAAGGATACTTATTGCAGTCTCCATCACCAGCACCACCTCTGCTGACAAGCCATGAAAATAAGTGTCTACCTAAACACTCTCTCATTTTACATTTTTCTGGATGGCCCCACAGTCACTGTTCTATTTTAAATATTCAAATTATTATTAGTATGTTCCACTCTTAATCTGCCTTACTTCACTTCAGCAGAAGTTGGTATAGTTTTATTTTCTTTAAGGCATCTCTACTAGAGAAATTACCATGATGGTCTGAAAGAGATGAACCCTGAAAACTCATGTCTCCATTTGGAATATAATTCCTCTTCAAATCAAATCTCTGGGTGATCAGGACTGAATCACATAGATTCAGGGGAAATCTTCTAAGACCAACTTTTTCTTGTTGACCATTTGTCAATTCCCACAGTTCAAGACAAGGATTGAATTTAAATCCCAGTCCACATAAAAAAAAAAAAAAAATTAGTCTAACAAAGACAAGATTTTGTACAGTTTCTTTTCTTCTGCACATAACCAGTACTGTGGCTGCTGGCTTAGTCGCAGATTCCTGTTCCAAGGCAGATTTTGAGCGATCTCTCCTGGATCGTGCCCTGTTCCTCCTGGATTTTGTCAGAATAAGCACAAACACATGTCCCGCGTGGCCACACACTGACCTCGATCATAGGGTCTGTGATCTGGCTCCCTTTCTGTACAAGCTCTTCTTTTGTTGAGGAGTTTCTCTTTGGACTGATGAAGTGGGAACAATGCTGACCAAAAGAAAGACCATTGTTAATCCTGATCTGTGGTGGTTTTGAGTATTTTGTATTGAAGACAAATGTGGGACAAGAAGTCCCATTGCTAATAGACACTACTATGTGATTCTGATATAACTCTCCTGCATCTGCTTGACCACTAGGCTCCAAACACAAGACGATGGTTGAGGCTCGGAACGGTGCTGGTCCCATCAAGTCTTATCCCAGACCCGGCTCCCGGCTGAAGGTGCAGAATGGCAGTAAAGGCTCAGGGCTGCAGAACAAGACATTTCATTGTGAAATCTGTGATGTCCATGTTAACTCAGAAATTCAACTTAAACAGGTAATCTGCATGTGCCTGAGGCTTCTTCATTGTTTTTAGTTCCATTGCAATGTTATAGGTGGAATATAGGACTCTGTAAGATGTTTTAATGAACAAACTTGCTTTACCTCAGCCCACAACTTTTTCTAAAAGTCCCTCATATGATTGTTTCAGCTGAAGAAAAAATGAGCTTGCAAAGGAATAAAAAATGTTGGTAGCAATGGATAGCAAAGTAGATCTAGTTTAAAACTTTGCTGTGGCTTAATAGAGGATGTTAACTTTGTTCTCCTAGTAGGAAGAAATCCTAGGTTGAGTTTCCCTGAATTCCTATTTTGGTGCTGTTTAAATCAGTTGGTGTATATATATGTATTTTTAAATCTTTGAGTCCAAGAAAGAGAGTGTGACTTGAATCTGTTGGCTTAGGACAGTCAATGAGATAGTAATACCATAGATATGTCTGAACTGTGTAGTGACGTTACCCTTAGCGATGGAATATCAGCACAGCTGCATGAAAACGCAGTTCCGTTCTGACTGAGCCAATTAGTACTGGGTTCAGAGAGATGCAATACAAATATGTTGTTTCTGATAGCCAGACTAGAATTTCCAATTGGATGGTGCTTTGCAGTGTAGACATGTCCTTTCATCCATGGTTATTTCCGTAATCTCTAAGGCAGTATTAAATTGCATGGTATAGACCTATCCCTAGGAACTGGTTCTTCCTTCAATTAATGCTGAATTATTTATACAACGGGACAGCATCAAAGGCACTGAAGTTCACCTGCTTCTGAATATCCCTATGACCCTAGTGATTACAGCTCTGCCTGATTCAAAGTTCACCAAGTAGAAAAAGGAAGCACTAACCAAAATATCAGTAATTTGCAGAGCCTTTTTTGGATCACAGAATTTGTTATTTGATTAGTTTCCGATTCTCTGTTTGATGTGCTCCAAACTGTTTTGTTTAATTTAACAAAACTCATCTAAGAACCTACTTTATCTTACAAGCAGGGGCTTAAACATGCCCCACTGATAAATCAGTCTCAAACTCAAAACTGAGAAATGTTTAAACAGCTAATTAAATGTGAGAATGTTCATTTCAGCACATTTCCAGCCGAAGGCATAAGGACAGAGTTGCAGGAAAGCCTATGAAACCTAAGTACAGTCCTTACAACAAACTGCAGCGCAGCCCAAGTATTTTAGCAGTAAGTATTTTTATTTCTCATCAGTGTCTATGCGAATTTCTGACCTCGGGGACTCCCACAACACAGAGATGGGAACATGACAGACCTGACAGTGGCACAGACCTTCTGCCCTTGCAGGCAGATTCTGTGCTGGCATCAGATTTGAAGATACTTACGTATGCTGTCTGCTCTGTCTGAGGCACACAGACAACACTGGGAGTGTTATTTACTGCTAGGAAGGAGGGAATAATCAGTGGAATGCAGAATGAACTGTGTGCCCCATGGAAAGGTATCAGCTCTGCGGTCTTGGTGCACTTCAAGTTTGAAACATATCCTCTGTCTTTCTTAACACCTGAGATAACCCTACTTTATGATGGATGCAGTCAATGAAAAGGATATATGATGTTAAGCTATAAAAACACTAATGCTCATTCTCTCCATGCTGCAAAACAGAGTGCTCTGCAGATGTATTATGGTGCTGCAAGTGAGTTATCAGTTGTTTAGGAGAACTGATTGCCTATCTGTGTGCTCAAGCAGTGCTTTCGCTGGCTATAAAAACACTTCTTCCACCTCTGTGCCCCCAGCTGTCCCCATTGTGCACCAGTCTGCATTTCCGAGGATTTCCCAAGCTTCTTCTACCAGATCGGTGCTGCCCAAGTTCAGGCTGGCTGCAGCACACGGCACAGTCTGTATATGTATTTATTAATAACAGCCTGTATTTTAATAATTAGGGAAAAGTTCATGTTGTCTATGAAGCAAAAAATTCATAGGCTGGAAAGGGAGGGATGCAAATGTGTGTGTGCAAGAGTAAACGTGTGAAAAGTCCTTAAAAGCTGAGCTATGAATGGGTTTTCATAATTATAGAGAGGCAAATTAAAATGCTGAAAGCTTTTTCTAAGCTTCCCTGTTTGGTAATGTTTTCCACTTTTGTAGATCATAAGCTGAGTGATTTTTTTTTTCCAGAAATTTTTTATTGTATTGATCTGTAAAATATATGGATGTAGATAAGAACAACTCTGCATCAGCAGATAAAAAAGCTGAATTAATATTAGTTTCCCACCTTGACCAGTGTACTTTTCTACAATACATTTTGAAAAACTTGATTTTTTAAACTGACGTCTTAAATAGTGGTTATTTAAATATTTCTTGCACAGTAATGACCTATATAATTTATTGTTGCTCACTGGCAAATCATGCTTTCTTCTAAACACCAGCCTGACTACCCTACAGTAGAGGTTTGTGCACCGTGAATACAGAGTGGTTGGCTTGGCAGTGAAGGACTGTGCAGTTGATGCTCCCGAACAGCTGACCCCAGACTCTGTGTGCTGGGATTAATTTTTTCCCCAGTGAAGATGGGCATGTGGTGAACTGGACTGACGGTGCCTTTTGTTTGCTTTATTCTAGGCAAAACTTGCATTCCAGAAAGACATGATCAAGCCACTGACTCCTGCGTTTCTCTCCTCACCGTTGGCTGCTGCAGTGTCATCAGCGCTGTCACTCCCAGCCCGCCCTGCAGCCTCCCTCTTCCAGGCACCTGCCATTCCCCCAGCCCTCCTCAGGCCAGGCCATGGGCCCATCCGTGCTACACCTGCCTCCATACTTTTTGCACCATACTGAGTCTGTTGGTGTTAAAGGGAGAGAGCTATGGCCAGTAGGAAGGGTGAAAGAATAGCAAGCAAAGGGTCTTTTAAAATGCCACCCAGCGTGACGTCTCAACCATCTTCACCATAAAGTTCACTGTTGATGGTACTGCGTTTTGAAGTTTAGGCAACTCTCTGTCTTGGTCTCTCCTCCCTCTTAATCCAAATAGAGAATGATTTACTAAAAACTTAATTGTTCATTGAATTGTATCATTAGAGATTAATGCATCTATTATTTTTTTTGCAATGTGTATGACGCACCTTGGAAACAAGAAACGTAAAATATTTTCCTGACAGACTTGAAAATTAGGGTCTTCCTTACTCACACCTAAGTATATAGCTCTCTGAAAACCATGGAGGTGTAATCTAGCTTGGAAAAGGTAAGTGAACAAAGTGCGTGATCATGGGCAACATCTCCAAATGAACTGTGTTTTCTTTTCAATGTGCTCTTGTTGACAGGGATTGTGTACTGTCCTAGGCCCCAGTACTGGTGTATCTTGTGTAGTACTAAAGATGTACTGCGTCTGATTTTAAGATTTTTAGTTTCCGTGCAGTTGTTTGAAAGCAATGCAGCGCTGAAGCTTTTTTTAATTTTTTTTTTCTTTTGTGTCAGACTTTATTTAGAGAGATTAAAACTAGAAAGCCATATAACACATAGTTAAGATTACTACTTGTTTGCTACTTTAACTTATTTTTGTTGTTTCTTTGCTGATGTTGATAAGCAATGTTTAAAGAGGAAAAAAAAAAAGCTTTTCAATTGCACATTACCACAACTCATCTGCATTGTTCAAGAAGACAATGAATCCGTGTAATTGTACGTAAATATCCTTTTTTTTCATTTCTAACTAGTTTTCTTCATAATGATGCTGCATAATGTTGTGGCTCCCTAATGCAATAATGTACAGAACATGAAATATTTATAATTGACTGTCTTATCTGTTTACTGAATATATTGCAGTAATGGCCCACCTCTCTTCTTACCTCCCCAGCCCTTTTATAAAGGTGATATCAATATACAGTACTCAGACTGAAGTCATTATGTGACAATGGGGACAACAGGTGGAAGAAAGGAAATATATATATATATACATATAATTAACTTTTAGAGCATCTTTATCTGCAATCCATAATAGTAAAATGTCTGTGTATTTTTTTAAATGTATCTTTTCAATAAAATAATAAGAAAAATATATGTTTCATGTTTTTAATTGTTGGTACAGAAAAAAACACTTGAGAGACAGATTTATCTAGACGAGTCTTTAGGAGCGAGTAAAGGTGTAATAAAGTGTAATTACAGAACCTGTATTTACTTCCCTTGTGTCCTAATTTCTCTTCAGTTCTACATCCTGTTACAGCCTTTACTGGAGCTTTTTGTAGTAAGGCTGTAAACATTTAGTACATCAGAGACTTGGAAAGGAGCAGGAGAACCAACTGGGTCATTATGGCTTTTCTTATTCCACCCCCAATATGCTGTGACATGGTTATGCTACCTCTTAATGAGGTTAAGGATTAGCTTTAAAGCCAGCCTGGGCATACCTGCGGCTGTATGCAGGTTGTTTTGCAGCCAGCATTTGCTCTGAGGCATGGCAGAGTCTTCCATAGTCTCCTTGCCACAGCAGACTATGGAAGGCAGCTGTTTGGGGGAGCTTTGAGAGTTTGATCTGTCACATAAAAATCCTTTCTTTGTTAGTACAAAGTGAAAAGTAAGGAGTGCAAGAGTAAAAAGACTTAGCTATTGGGATGTTGGGGTTAACACTAAGCCAACAGGGCCATTACAAGTCCACAAAGGCCAGGGAGTAAAAATGTTGGGTACTTTGCAATATAGAATTTACCACCAATGTATTCCTCATAGTTCAACATAGCTCTCTGTAATTCTGCCCAATTTCCATTATTCTGTGGAGCGGTCAGCTGTGCTGTGAGGGGATCACAGCTGGAGAATCACCTACAACTGAATATGAAAGGGAGTCTGGGCTTTTACCATCCTCTAGGGAGGCAGCTATAGTTGTGCTAGTCCTGTGGATGGTGAGAGTAACAAGGTGATGCAGTGACATTCCTCCGTGTGCATGTGTGTGTGTCTGATTTTGTAAACCAAGCTCAGATGCAGTCAGGCTTGGTCACCCAGTCCCTTCAGAGGGGCTGCTCGCATGAGGAGCTGAACTCTGTTCAACTCGAGGTGGGATTACAGGGCTGTATATTTTAGCTGGATGATCAGAAAACAGTAGTTGTGTGTATATTTTAAACACTTTGTGTGTATATTTAAACACTTTTTTTTCTGCTCTTTAGAACCTACTACTGACAATGAGAAGTTGAAAGCTATTTCTGTTTTCTGCCATAGAAATTGTTCCCATACAAAATACAGAAAACTTGTACTAAGGAGGGAACCAGTCATTGAAATATGGATTCATTGGACAGTTGTTTCAAGGAAGAAATATCATCATACATATCATCATATATATGTTACTTGGAAGAAATATCTAGGTCTCTAAGAGTGACTGAGTCTTGTCATCTAGCAACAAGCAGATGCAATGCAAGGAGCTAAAGGACTGCAGTTGTGAGCCAAGGAACATTCACCTTTAAAGTCATACTAAAGCCCTCTGCATTCTCTTTATGTTTTGGTGACTTCTATTTTGTGTATTGTAACTCCGTTTGCCTCCAAAGATTTGTTTGCAATACACACAATTGAGCTTGTGAGAAAATTCATAGAAGATAAATGGCAAACCCTTCCCTTCTGCCTACTGGGATCCTGGATTTTAGAAATGAGATCTAAATGAGAAGAAAATGTGTATCATACTTGTACAGAGGCTGTCGGCTGCTTTTTTGGTCTGTTTGGATGTTTTCTCTTGAGATGCAGTATCGCAAACAGCTGGCTATGAAATTAATGGACTTGTTTAACAAAGAACTAGTTCTGAAATGAAATATTTTTGACTCAGTTTCCATTTTGAAGGAATGCACAGAAAACACAAATCACAACCTGACTGTTATGGTAACAGCATCCAGTTCCCTTGTGTTGGTTACTGTTCACTGTCAGAATGACCATGGTGTGGTGTGATTGCAAGTTGCTGCTGTGCAAGAATTCAAATTTGGGCCACCAGAATAAGGCTTGTAGTGAACTTACAGTGTTGGCCGGGGTTCAGCACCTGGCACTGCAAAGTAAATGTTTCCTGGAAGAAAGAGATAATTTTGATTAAAAAAGATATTACTCTATTTTACTCCCTCTACTCTTAAACTATACATTTTATTCTTACAAAAGTTTTTCAAGCCACATTTGAAAAAATGACATGGTTGTTTATGTTTTCCAGGACGTATTTCACTATCTTTCTGCATCTGACAGTGGCCTGGTGAACCCTCCTGTATATCTTCTGAACAGTCGTCTTGAATAAGTGAGGTACTGCACTATTTATTAATGCTTGGTTGGAGAGTAAATCTATACATCTGGACCCCTGTGACCTTCTGGTCACAGTGGTCATTATGACTAGTGAATCTTTTAAAAATTTTTTTGTCATCTTAAGCATCCTCTAGTATTTATTGGAATGAGCAGCTTTTATAGAATGGTTTAGGTTGTAAGGGACTTCAAAGATCATCTTGTTCAAACCCCCTGCCATGGGCAGGGCTTCCACCCACCAGCACATACTGTCCAGGAACCCCATACAACCTGGCCTTGAATGCCTCCAGGGATGTACACAACCTCTCCGTAATTCTTAAATATTGTAATGTTTGGAGGATAAAGTAACGTTGACTTAGAAATGCTTCTGTTTGGTTTAGTATCTTATTCATCTTTGTTTGTACTGATAGAATGCCGCTACTGTGCAGATCTGTATGGATGGAAAATGTACTGTGAACCTGCATGTGCTGCAGCATGCTAAGAGCAAACTCCTACCAAGCAGGAGAAGGCTGTAGCAAGCTCGCTGTCTTTGAAACACTGAGAGAGGTCTCCAGAGCCTGGAAAGAGGACAGCCATCCTCGAAAGAGTTAAGAAGGAGGATCCAGGCCTGTGAAAATGAATTGGTCACTGGGTCTATCCAATGTGGATTTTCCAGGCTGGTGCTACCAGTGATTAGATGACTGCCTGTGTGGACAAGGGAGGAGAGCAGGGGTGCACTGCTTTGGCTTCAATTAGGTGCAGCACAATCTTCAACGCCTCTGTGAAGATATGCCGAGCGCCCTCATCGCGTGCAGGCATCGCTGAACCGTGCCTGCTTTTCTGGGCAACCTGCTGAAGGCAAGGCTGCCTTCCAGAGGGATCACTGCAAGCTGGAGAAATGGTCGAAAGCTGGCGAGGTGCCGGACCGAGGTCGAGTCCTGCAGCAGGGAAACTTCACCACTGCCACCTTGCAGCCTGGGGCTGTTAGCCAGAGAACAGCCGGGCAGGACAGAGCCCGGGCCGGGTGAGGACACCCCAATGTTGTGGTAGACAAGTGGAGCACAAGTCTGCAGTGCACCCTTGTGGCAGCAGAGCCTCACTGAACGCTGCGTTAGCAAAGTCATGGCCAGCAGGGCGAGGGAGTGGCAACTCCACTCCGTTCATCACTTCTGAAGTTGGAGCTGGTGTCAGGTGTCCAGTCTGCGGCTTCTGAAAGGAGAGAGACGATGGGTGAACCTCGGAAGACCCCACCATCATAAATCATTCAAGAATGCTAAAAGATGTAATGTTTTCTGCTGAGAGTTCAAAAAGAAGCATCACATTCCACGGCAAGAAGTTGTGGGGAAATTTGTAATACTTAGTGCAAACTGAGCTGTCCCCACGATGTTACAAATGCTATGAAATGCTGAACAAAGACAAATATCTTACCTGTCATAAGCTGAAAGGGAGCTAAGAGGAGGAAGTATGTCAAAAGGTGAGAGTCAAAGAGGTAGGATGGGGAAATAAGATTTGCTGCAGGTTTATGGTGGGCTTTGGAGGACATAAGGTTGTACATTTCAGACCATAAAAAGGGATGCTGCAGAAACCACAGTGTGGTGAGTTCCAGGTCTTGGCACGCTTTGCCAAAACAATTATGTTTCCCCATAGGAGTCATTCATTTAAATGATTTGAAGATCTTCAACGTGGAATATATTTTGGTAAAAAAAAAAAAAAAAATTGTCAGATTTGATTGCATCTTATGTTTACAGCCAAGCAACTTCCATTGGTTCATGAAGTACCACAACTAACACCTGTTCTGCATTTATCTCTGGGTTCATGTGTTCTGGTTCAATGTGCTGCTTTAGTTTTGAATCACGTATTTCTTTTGCACCCTATCAGACTTAAAAAGGAAATATTTATATTAAAATTGATCTTTTTTTTTTTTTTTTTTTAGGCATGGGTTATTATTAAAGGATGTGTTAGCTAAGTAGCAGCAAGAGAATGGATTGTAATAGACAGTGAGGCCCCTGCTAGCTGAACCTGATGAATATATACTGGTTTATGCAAGAAAGATGCTGAATTTAAGAAGACTGTTTGCAATTGCAGCAGAAGGGATATAGACGCTGGAGACAGCTTTCTATGTCTGGAGAACTGGCCAGCAAAATCCACAGGATGTGGATGTACTGTCAAGTGTAAATCCACTGCTCAAAAATTTCTCTCTCTGAAAACAAATTCAGATCTGTGCAACCACACAAATAGAAATGATTTCTGTCTTCCTCTTAAATAAATATAGCCAAATATTGCAGTTTTATTACACAAGCCAATGGAACTAAACTGAAAGGTAGAGTTCAAACCTCAGCAGCTTAGTTATTCTTCATTGGTTGTTTGAGGGGAAAAAAAAAAAAGAAAGAAAAGGTACTTGCATGCCTCCATTATTTGTTTAAGACTTTCCTCCCCAGGTGTACTGAGGAGAGGAATGGACGCAGATGAACTTGTGGCAATGCAAATGCCAGGATGGCCTCATCTGGCCCTGTGAATTCACTCACATCAGAGCGGAGGCTGGCAAGTTCAGGTCAGTCTTATGTAAAGTGGTTTGTCTGCGCTGGTGCTGGTAGTCACGCAGCTCAGGAGCTGTTAGCTGCTTTGAGCTGCTTCCTCAGACCAGCTGCAGCCAGCGTCACCGGGGCACACAGGCTTCTTTTTCACAGACGGTGGTTTATACTTTAGATGTGGAATGTAATTTTGGCTGATTTAAATGCTCAGAATGCACAGTAGCCAGCTTGTACTGTCAGAGCAGTAAATCTGAGCCCTGGTTTTCAGGATACGTCAGTCAATGAGCACCCTGCTTGCACTGCAAACCCC
Organism: Oreortyx pictus; assembly: GCA_036925125.1. Taxonomy (NCBI): domain Eukaryota; kingdom Metazoa; phylum Chordata; class Aves; order Galliformes; family Odontophoridae; genus Oreortyx; species Oreortyx pictus. Next base: position 14,301,364 of record JAUPFR010000009.1, on the reverse strand, counting down.
AAAATGATTCTTTTCCAGTTAGGGATATTTCCACTTATTTTCCTCAGAATTTCATTCTTCCTTTGGTAATTCCCATGCTCAAAAAGATACCATTTTTGGTTAAGCCTTCTTCACAAGAGCCATCTATCCAACTTACTTTTCAGTTCAGACACTTCCTCTACTTCAGCTGTAAGGGGAGGCATTTCAAAGACTGATTTCTGCCAGCCAAGCTCTTGGCTATCTCATGTCACAAGCTACTGCAGCACTGTTCTGCCTAGCCTTCTGACTGCACCAGCTGACTCTTTGATCCTCTCTTGAACTTCTTCCCTGACCACGTTAAGCCACGTCATTTGTTTTTCCAGCCCTCTATCAGTCTCCTAAGTCCCAGCTCTTCTGGTCTGCTAGGATGTCAGCTCCCTCCTCCATTTCTTCACTGAAGTCGATCTTAATTTTCTAGCAAGTGCTGGTGAGGTTCTTCCATTTTGCCGCTGAACTTCAAAGCAGCTCCCTAAATTACCAAGTCACCAAACAGACTGTCTTCAAAATCCTGCCTATAGCCCACACACAGCTGCAAAACCCACCTCCCAAATGAAAGAACCACCACAACACCTGCAGGGAGAGTAAAGCTGGCAGATGGTTTTGGAAAGTCTGACTGGAACTCAGATTTCAGCACGTGAACACCTAAGAATAGGGGACAGCACAGTCATGATCCTTCTTATTTCATCTGCCTAAGCTCTGTCAGCCTTGACTGCACTAAGCACAATTTCTGGCAGATCTGATACTTGCCTTGCAGGGTCAACAATGCCTGCAAAATCTTCCTTTTTGCGATACTTTATCTCTTTGGGAAGATTGGTGCTAGCTTCATTCAAAGTTAATTCAAACTGTGCAAAATCAGGTTTTCACATACAATTTGAATTTTCAGAAGTTCTCTAACATCTTCTGCAGAGGCTGAATGAAAATTTTCAGTTGAAAATTTTCATCTCAGTTGAGCAGTGTGAGCCCACCCACTGCCAAATGGGGCAAACGAGATGGTAGTAATTTTGCTGATAAAAGAGCAAATCTATTCTTTCTTTTCTTGTCTGTGTAACTCCTTATGTGATCCCACAGAGACATGCTCCTGTTTGGGAGGCAGTCCACCTTCCCACCTGTTCTCAGCAGTACAGGGAGGAGAGTGCATGAGACATGCCTCATGATGGGTCTTCAGTTCTTAATTTCCTTTCCTGCTGACCTGTACCAGAGGGACAAGAGATTTAGCTCCTTTTGCCTACGTGCCCCCCTGGGCCTCTTTCATATCTTGAAAAGTTGATCCTCTGGAACACATCAAGACCATGCCTTCTTGAGTCTGGGCTTCCTGTCTCCTTAATGGCTGAGAGGCCATCAGAGTTCCTTCAGCAAAACACCTCAGTGTGAGATTTACCCATGACTTTCATGGCTGAGTGTTTGCTGATGAATTGTTCAGTCCTCAAGAAAAAAGGAGATAGGAACACGAAACAGTATCAATCTGACACCTGTTTGGACTTCATTAGTAAATGCTTTCTGCTTTAACAGCTACCAAACTGTAAATCCCACACTCCTGTTCTCTGCTGATGCTAAGCTGACTCCAGCTATATTCCCTTTATTCTTTGTTATCCATCTGTGGAATACACTAGGGGTGGGGGGAATGTGCAAAGATGGATACTCTTTGCCACCTGAGCTCTTTGTGCTGCCAGATCTGGCACCAGGGGCATGAACCAGCTTCAGTGGTTGCTCTCTGTGAATGATTTAGTGCAGAAAATTGGGATTAGTGGTAGGAAAGGCACCAGAACTGTTCGAATCAAAAGGGTGATAAAAATTAGATCCACATTTTCAAACGCAGAAGTTAATTTTAAGAAGTTATAATGTTCCCTCTCTGGGATGGAATAGTGGGGAAATGTCATTGTGCCTTCTGAACCATTGGAGCTAGCCTGCTCCACAGCCTTGGGTCATAGGGGGAAATAAAAGCAATTTTAGCCTCCCTTTGTAAAGGAAACTAATGGAGATGAAAATTAATCTTAAAATATTTTTTTGCTGTAGCAACTGCTACCCAGGTTCCAGGATGATGCTCCACTAGAATAGAGAATTGTGAGCTGCTAGGAGGTGCAATGTACTCGCACATGTTTAAGCAGGAAAATATACTGCTGATGTTTGTTTTCTGGTGTGAGTAATCAAGAATTCAGTTATGATAGCAATGCACTTTTATGCTGTTACTCAAAAAATATGTGACTGAAGAGTTAATCCAGAAGCTTCTTGATAAGTTTTATGAAGTTTTATCAAGGAGAGGACTCAATGCCAAGAAATTCATTAGGTCACTGTAATAAGTTATACTGGCATCTTTCTTTCTGTATGCTTCGGTGTTATCACCTATAAAATCTAATTGTGCATTAAAAGCCTTCAAGTTTGCTGTTTTCTTTTTTAGTATTATTATTTTAGCATTTTTATTGCTGGAGCTAAAATTTAAAAAGCCAAAATTGACTATGTGTCTTGAAAAATATAGAAGAGATCTATTCATTTTCCACAAGGCACATGCACATTTACTGACTACATCTTGAGATCCAGCAAATTTTTGGAATCAAGGAATTAGCAGAAAGTAATGAAAGACCTGGCTAAAGATGGTTATTTCTATTTGTATGTTTATTGGATGTTTACTCTCAAGTAGACATTCAACTGTATGCTATACTTCTGTAGAAACACAGAACATTCATAATGAATGTAGAACTTTAAGACTACTAGAATTTGTCAAGTACTTCCAAAACTTCAGTAAAAGCGTTGGTAAGCACAAAAAAAAACAATACATTTTCTTCTTAAAATGAGAAAGAAAGAGCATCTCTTATCCTGATTCATTGGCATAGGTTGGCTGAAGCTTAAGAAAGAAACAAACAAAAGCTATTTTATGTTGTTCCTCAGGAGAAAGCTGGATTAGGGTTTTCCCTAGAGCAAGAAACCTGAAGGTATGCGGCACAGTTGAAACGGTACCTCTGGGACTGCAAAAGTAAATCATCCATTGCAGATCACATCTAACATAGCAGTTCCTATGTAGCAGCAGAAATATCCTCATGGAATCAGCCTCTGATCCCTCTGCCAAGTCCTGGCCCCAAGTACTTGCCCATGTAGGGAAGAAGCAGGTACCTGTTTAGCTAGCCACAGCCTTCTGAGCCACCCAGAATCCTGGGTGGTATTTCATGACCCTTGTGTTCTTGGGTCCAAACAGTCAGTGCCTCAGATATGATGCAAATGTATACATCTCTCTCAATATGTATATGATATGCCAATTTAGACTCATTAGCCAATGCAATTATGCCTAATTTGACATCACTTCTGAACTCAGTCCATTAAGAAAATTTAAATTAATGTAACTTATGTTCTCTGAGGCACAAAGAATCTGACCTTAAATGAACTGAATACAAAACTGCCTGGTGATTGATTTTTCAATTTGATTATTTAGAAGTTAAATGTGACACTTTGCAAGCTACTGAATCTAGGTCAAATAGCTGGGATACTAATAATAGCCAGTTTTCTGTGAAATCTAGAGGTTACATTGAACAGTAAGTCCTAGTCTGTAGAATCTTGCAAAAGCTTTGTTTTGTACAAGTCTCACATAAAACTAAGCCAGAATAGCCCAGACTTCCTTAGGAAATCAAACATCATCTAGATTTACTTTTTCCCAGAGTGTGTTCCTTCTCTGTGAGCAGTTCTGGGCATCGCAGGCGCAGAAAGAAGCAGGGAGTCTGCAGGCTGCCGTTCTTCCCATCCTTATTTAATTCCATTTTCATTGTATTCTAAGAAGGAATATGAAAGATGCCTTGCTCACCACATCACATAGCTACAAGCAAAGATGCAAATGCTTTCCTTGGATCCAAGAAGAAAGCATGCTTTTCTGAAAGCTTTGGATCTGTTCTTCACTGGAACATGGTCTATGATGTGACGCTAGCTGTCATGCACACCTTGAGCTGGGTGTGTGTCTTCCCCTCCATACACAACAAGTACAACCATCCCCATGGGAATTCAGGGTGGGTTTATTTCCATGCTTGGCAGACAAGGGTTTTGTATCGGGGATCTTATGAGCAGCCTTGGTGCCTGCCTGCTATATATTCAGGATTCTGGCCCAGACAGCTTAAAAAATAAATAAATGAACAAAATGCTTGGCACAGCAAATTAATGTAGAAATGAAGAGCTGGAAAAAAATGACAGAAATGGGCACGAAGATAATGATTGGTCAAAAAGCAATTAAAATCTTCTTGAAAATGTAAAGATTTAGGGAAGCTGAGATGGAGGACAAAGGTGAAGTGTTGCATTTTATTAGGAAAAATAAACTGATTTATAAGCTACACAATTTCCATATATATATATTTAAATGAAACCTGAATAAATATGTGCTGTCTAGTGTCTCCTCTGTTCATGCTTTTTTGTTTTGCCTTGTAGATGCAATATAATTAGGATCACTGATGTCTTGTTGATTTCCCAAGACAGTCTGACATGAGGAGCAGAAGGCTTTGTCCAGGCACCCCAGGAGTGCTGTGACCCAGGAGCTGGTATCAAGTGGCCACTGTGTAGATGTTTGGAGAGTGCTGCTTGCATCTTGTCGCTCTAATGCAAAACAGAGGAAGGTATGGGGAAATCAGAAATGTGGCTGTCTGATTACTGAGCGAATGTGTTGGCAGTTAATGAGAATTTAATTTCCCTTTTCCCCATAACTCCTAAATGACACAGCAGAGCTGTGGTGCTGCTGGGTGGCATGGTGACACCTGGTGGCAAACGGGGAAAATGCGACAGGGAGGGGGCACCGCGGTCGCTAACACTGAAGCAAAATGGAATCCGGGGGGAGCGCGATGTGAACTGTAGGCTGGCAGTGAAAGGTGGAACATAATATGTTCTGAACGGGATAGAGAAGCTTAACGACATTCTTTTAAGTAGAAAAAGCAGCTCTGATAGATGTATTTATTATGTATCTTTTATAAAATATGCTGTATAAAGAGACTGTTATGGTCTCTCTGGGATCATATACTGTCTATTTAGAAGCAACTGCAGATATCAATAAGATGGGACCAATTAGTTTAGCTGAGTAAAGATGTCTCCTTGGATACCATTCAAGAAACTTCAAGTATTGTTCATGCAATATAGCTGGGAACATGAGCATCAGGATAACAAAGACATTGTCCCAGATTATCATTTGTGAAGTGAATCTGGTGAGAACACCCACCCTGCCTCAGGGCAGAGGTTGTGAGGTCTGTAAACGCCAGCATACACCTTGCAGGAGGGCAGGGAGCCAGCCCACAATGAGGGGGAGAGTGTGACCTCAGTGAGCTGGAGGATGCTACCATTTATCTCTTGTATTACTTTTAGTTCCCATACGATGCCTGCCAATAGATTGCATAAATAAGAGATGTTTACACAGAAGAGGAGGTGTTTGTAACCTTGTTGTATCATCCTCTCCATCTGTATGTCATGTAATGAAAACACGAGTTGCTCTGAGCCTGCCGTACTTACAGCTTGAGGGTACAACTGAATAGTTACTTTGAGATTCTTCTGTTAACTGAATGTTCATTTAAAAAATTTAATAGCTCACACTTTCTGAAGAAGCAGTGAAATTAGGTAGTTGATATTCTCTGTGTTATATCTCTGAAAACTTCATGGTTGACTCCTCTTCCGCCATTCCATATTTCCTGTTGTCTTAATTTGTATGATAGGCTGTTGTTTTTTGCATTTTGTTTTCATTCATTTTGTGTTTGTTTTGAAGAGGATAAACTTTTCCTCTAAATAACGAGTCTTGAGTTGAAATATCTAATTATCTGAGGGCACCACTATTAATAGGACTTGCACACAGCCAGTCAGAGCTCCATTTTTCTGTCAGAATGTCCTCACTTCCACTTTGTGTATCTCAGTTAGAGGTCAGCAACTGCTTCACTTTCAGGACACCACCAGAAAAAGAAGTAAGAAGGAAAACTTCAGGCACATTCTTTCTTCATGTAATTCTCAGTAATTTTTCACCTGTTAGGACAATGTCTCAAGAAGCAGAAGTCCAGACTGAAGTGCTTTTGTCATATTGAAAACTTGCCTCGCTAATGTGCTTTTTCTTTGTTTTAAATTAAATGATTAAGTAGGTCAAACAAAAAAGTTAGTGAAGAAGAAATAAAATATCAATATAATCACAACATACAAGTGAAAACTGTGAACAAATGCTGACAAGATTTAGCGTGGGCAAGCTGGAAAAGCTGTAGCAAAAGCAGGAGTTACTGGTGCTTACAGGTAAGGAGAAGCAGGTATTTCCACTTTCCAAGAAGTCTTCATTAAGGCTCATACCTGACCAAGCCTCAGTGGCAACAATCCTGGATTTTAGTGGTCTCAGTGATGGGATAAAGAAGTGTCTATGTGTTGACATGTGTAGCAGGAAGTGGATATGCAAGGATATATTGCCCAAGAGATGAATTAGCCTTTCATGTGGCTGGACACTGTGCAGGTGCTCGTGGTAGAAGCTGTACATGAATGATGGAATTATAGAATCATTAATGTTGGAAAGGACCTCAAAGATCAACTTGTCTAAATATTCACATACCATCAATGTTGTCCATTAAGCCATGTCCCTAAGTACTACATCTGCCTAGTTCTTGAACACCTCCAGGGACAGTGACTCCACCACACACCTGGGCAGGCTGTTTCCCGTGTCCAACCTGTTTTTCAGAGTTTTTCCTAATATCCTACCTGAGAGAGTGACCACCCACCTTGACACAACCTTCTTTCAGGCAGTTGTGGAGAGTGATCATGTTTTCCCTGAACCTCTTCTTCTCTAGACTGAACAATCCCAGTTCTCAGTTTTTCCTCATAAGACTTGTGCTCCAGACCCTTCACAGCTTTGTTGTCCTTCCCTGGATGCGCTCCAGGGCCTCGATGTCTTCTGTGTAGTGAGGAGCCCAAAACTGAACACAGCAGTTAAGGTGTGGCCTCACCAGTGCTGAGTACAGGGGAATGATCATCTCCCTTCTCCTGCCGGATGCAGTGTTTCTGATACAAGCCAGGATGTCATTGGCCTTCTTGGCCTCTTGGTCACACTGATGGCGCGTTTAGCTGAGAGCTGACCAACACTCTCAGATCCTTTTCCTCAGCGCAGCTTTCCAGCTACTCTGCCCCAAGCCTGAAGCATTGCCTGGGGTTGTTGTGACAAAAGTGCATGACCCTACACTCAATCTTGCTGAACTTTGTCCCATTGATCTCAGCCCAGAGATCCAGCAGGAGGCACAGGACAGGAGCCATCCTCAGCAGTGCCTGCACACTGCACACTTACAGGAAAAGTCTGTGAAACAATGCAGAAGAGAAGAAACAATGCACTTTCCACATTGGCTGAGGCTATCAGATCTGGTAACGAACTTAAATTTGAGGAAGGAAGATGTAAATTAGACATTAGGGGAAAAAAAATCTCGTGGTTTGAGTGAGTAAGTGTTGGCATTGATTTCCTAGTCTTTGTTCTTAAAACCTACAACAGAGATTTCACAACCTCTCAGCAAACTTTTGCCAAAAATGACTCACTGCAGAGTAATGTGTTGACTGGTACCTCAAGATCTCTTGCTGCTACAGATTTTAATAGTCTGCATACTCACAGTTCATTGAGATTCACTGTTTCTTCAATCATTTGACAACTTAGACCCAGTAATTAAATCAGAAGTCCTAAATCAGCCACTAATGTGGTTGTATTACAGAATGTTTTGATGCATTTTTGCTAATTGGGTGCTTCTGGATTATACTTAGTGCAAGTTACCTTGTAGCCTAACTCATAGAGAACATTTAAGTGCAAGTACTGAGCAAGAGTTAAGCTGTTAAAAATACTCCACAAAAAAAATCAAACAAACAAAACTCAACCAACCAAGCAAAAATACCCAGAAACTAAGATCAAGTAAAATATTTGTTGCTTTTTTCCCTAAAGAATCCACAGTTAAAGATTTTCTCAGTACCACCTGTTTGCATGAGGACCAGGGCTCGTGGTCTTCTTGTTAGGTCAGTGTACTCCTATGAAGTATACCCTTTATACCCTTCTTCCTGGAAAATCCTAGATTCAAGATTTTGGAGAAACAGAGTAAATACCTCTAGGTATTTAGAAAAGGCTACCTTTAGCAGCCTTTCTTCTGCTTTTCCTGCCATGTACCTGGCAATGCAGAATGGATTTATATGGATGTAGGCAGTGACCCCTGAGACAACTTGCTAACAGGGACAGGAGTCACCTGCTATCTAGAGTCATCTTTATTTTGTCTTCAGGGACGATTGTAACAGCCGGCTAGCTCATATTATGAAACATGCGAGGAAAACCACTTGGGCACAGTTTTAACAAACTCACATGCACTTTCCCAGTATCTCTAAATTAATGAAAACCCCGAGATGTCCCTGCTACTTGTTTTGTAGCTGCTAGAAGAGTTTGTTATAAACACATTCCTCAGCCTCTGCCACAGTTCTGTCTGATGGATAGGAAAACATAAACTGGAAAATAAATATTTATGATTTATAGTTGCTCACATTCTTTTATTTATAGATTGTTCAGTGCAGATGCCTATCATAACAGTAAAACTGAGCTAGATTTCAGCATTTATGATTCATCTGCCACAGAAGGCTTAAATCACCCGAAATGGCTCTGAACTAAATTATGGAGCCTTCACAAATGTCAGTCTTGTAAGGTAAATAAATTTATGTTATACAGTTTTGGAATTGACCAAAAAGGCTATCTTGAATCCAAGGGACCTATTAACTATCTCTTGAATACTAGCTGCAAAATTGAGAATAACTGGCAATGAAGAGTAGCTGCTAGAGCTGCTGTTTTTCCAAGACCGTGGGGTTTACTAGCCATCCCATCTGGCTATATACCAAAGGGTTTCCAAAAGTCATGTTTTGTTTTGAGAAATGAAGTGTCTGCCATGGATAAATTGAAAAGTTTTGTTATGTAAGAGCACTGAGATAGAGAATTCATGAATGGCACTCAGATATTCCATGAGAGTCTCTTCTTTTAGGTCCTTTAACAGCCCTCAGGTGAAAGGTTGACTACTTGGATCTACTGATATGAAACAGATAGACAGTTTCTCAACTTAGACGTAAACAATATAGGAAAAAAAAACAAATAAACCCATAGGTTGAAAATTGTTTTCAGACTAACATAGTCTTATCACTTTTAATGTAAAGTGCTGGGGAAGAAGAACACCTTCTGTGTGAGACCCAAACATCCATTATCAGCTTTTGTGCGCTGATAGGTCATTCCTCATTTACCCCAACATTTCTCTCTGGTACTTGCATCACAAGTTGTGTCAGCCAGCAACTGGGCATCTGCTGTGATTCTTTTTGCTCACACTCAGAAAAAATGATCTTGCCCCAGAAAGCCTATAGTTTAAGTATATAATTTAAAAAATTATATATTCTATGGAAGAAAATGAATAGGGCAAAAGGAAAAAGGATAACAGTAATAGATATGGTATTTCCCTATTCTGTTAGTTGTTGTACTATGACTACATCTCTTTTCCACAGAAATATCAGTCTGCTCTTGCCCATCCACCTTTGGGGATAAGTCTTCTTCCTTCCTGTGGCTTTTACAGTAATCAAATATTGCCATCTTTATCCCTTAGTCCATATTGGTGCCTCTTCCTCTTAAGTGTCATTCATTTTTGGACTTTTTCTGTAATTGCTCAGATTATGTCAGTGTGCTGATCCTTAGCCTAGATAGATGTTTTCTCTAACCTAGCAACATACATTCACTTGTTTACAGAGTCCTCTCACTAACCTTTCTAGCACCATACTTAAAATTCTTTACTATTTTGTTGATTTTTATCTCCCACAATGTACCCCCTTGTGAATTATCACTCACTTGTCCCAAAATACGTCTTCCTCACTGAAACTGTAAGGTGTATACTATGTTCTTTGTTATATTTCTTTTCAAGTTCTGAAGTAGCTCTTTCATCTTTCAGTACTGTTATTATGCAAATCAGTTTTCTTTCAGTATTTAATTGTCCAAAGATCAGATCCTCCTCCCTTACCACCATTCCAAGATGACCTTCATTTGAAAGTAGGGCCCAAGACTACAGATACCAGAGAGGTCTTTTATCAAGACCTTCATTACCTCTAAAGCTGAATATTTTCTAAGAAAGGAAGAGCTGCTGCATTTTTATAATGCATTTTTGACAAGCAAGTGCGTGAGACATTTCATTGCACTGAACTGACATGAGATCTCTAACATTTCACCAAGGTGTAGTGCCTATGGCAAGATAATGGTACTATCAGTACACTGTCTTTCAGAAACACTAATGCTACATAGTTGTATTGTCAGCTCTGGTCTGTTTTTCTTGCCATCCTGAAGTTCTGAGTGCTGTCAGTGGGGCAGCAAGTTTCCCAAGAAGCAGGATTCCTGCATTCCCTGCAGTGTGGTGCAGCCACTCCAATATGGCCACACATAGCTGTGCACAGACCTGGTTCACTACCTTAAAAGGTTGTTTCCATCCCTTCCTGATGATAGAGGCCAGCCTGTGCAGTTCATCATTCACAAAAGCTGCTCACAGAGTTACTTGCTCCATAAGCCAGTCTCTTTGATGTGAATCACTGAAGGGGAAGAAGCGAATCTAAAACAGGGAAGTTTAACAAACTATTACATCCTTCCCTTAATTAAAGGTTTGGAGTGAGGCATGTAGATGGAGAGAAGAGATAATGAACTTCTCCCTTTATCCGCAGCTAGTTTTCCCTCCCCGTTTAATCTTGGCTCTAAATATGACTGGCAGAGTTGCAGCCTGAACTGCAGCTCCTGTGTGCTCTGTGTGCTTGGGGAGTGCACCTGTTCTCTATGAGAGGCTGTACTTTATTTATCATTTTAGATGAAGCTCTATTTCTGTTTTCTTTGAATTGCGTACAATTGAATTTCAGGCCTTCCAGAATTCATATAAAAATGATAATCTAGTTGCAAGCAACAAAAAGGAAAATAGAAATTCTATTTAAAAAAAGAACAAGGAAGCCTTCACATGATTATCCTACAGGAAGGACAGCGAATGTGTGATATGAATAAAGATGCAATGGTAAGAAAGATCTCTCTTTTGAGTGGCAAGATGTCTCAGGACTGAGATCACCATGGTCCAGTGCAGAGAGGAGGTGACCTGCCCTGCCCAGCTGGCAGCAAGATTCTTGTGTTGGCAATGGCTATAGAGATCACACAGTTGCTTTTCAGCCCTATGCTGCCACTGTGAGAATTCTTGCAGTGTTCAGATAGATTGAATAAAAGAGATGGGTATGCATTGATTTTCCTCATCTGAGACTCTTGAAATCCTTGTGCCTTCAGCTAAGCTTTTGCAGTCCTCTGCTTGCTTTAAGTCACAACTCAGTATGGCTCCTGATATGTGATTTATCACATTCACAGGTAGGAGAGCCTGTTTTGGCAGTGATGGACTGGGCTAAGCAGCAAGCAGACATTTATATGGGTACTTCTCTGTTAAGAGGATCATTCTGTCAAGCGCAGGTAAACACATGAATTGGGCTGCTTGCACAGAGCCAAATGAAACCAGCTCTTACAGTGCTCAGCATCAGGAAATAAAATGCTTCCTTGCTTGGGAATACTCAGTAACAGTGAGGGGGAAATCATAGCCTGTGAGCACTGAAGATGCGCTATGTCACAGGTTCTCTGCATTGAAACATGGGATCCCACAAACCTGTGATGGGTTCATTGCTCAGGGAGGAGCTTGAGAGGTGTTTGAGAAAGGCAGGGAGGAAGCATCCTGCATATGCACAAACTGTCATGGCTGTGTAGGTCATATTTCCTTCAGATTAGTGGCCTCATTGAGCAGTCAGAGCAAAAAAAAGGCTCCAGAGTTTCATCTGCCCCTCGTGATGCCTCCATGCCCTTAACACAAGGCCTGCAGTTTACACCACTCTGCTGAAGCCTCTTCCCAGCTCTGACAACCATGGCTCCTTTTGTGTTGCATAAAGGTAGTGGTCTCCTTGAGAAAGGTCAAACGTTGAGCCAAAAAATCAAACCAAAACAAATAAAACATTTGTTGTACAAGCAAAGGATTTTAAGACAAAAAATCAGAGGAAAACCGGCTTCATAAAAGGGACATGACAGTTGTGGTCTACCACATACCTTCTGTTGGGCCCTCTACAATGCTAGGTGCTTGACTGAAAATTGATGTTAACAAAGCCTCAGTGCACAGGCCTTTCTCCTTCTTTGATGTTAGGAAGATCTTTTTATTTCTTTAGCATTTGACAAGAAAATCTTGTTTTATAGAAACAAAAAATATCATGGTGGCAGACCTGTACTACATCCAGTGCTGTAGGAAATGAGTTGGATTTTTGTTCCAGTTATATTACTGAAAAAACTATAGTATTAAAAGTTTTTTTTTTTTTTTTAACAGATTCTTCGTCTTGAAAGTTTTACCTGCAAGAAAATATGAAAACAAAGCCCATTGAGCTTTTGGGTTTTATTGGCAAAAATGTATTTCAGTGGGAAACATCAATTAAAACAGTAAAACAGTATTTTATTCTGATTGTTTTCTATAGAAAATGTTCAATATATTACAATTGTCAGTGTATTTGCTCAAATGTAGCATAAAACCCAATGAAATAATTAAGTACAGAAGTGAATGTCAGTCTCTGGTATTTTATACTTCAGACATTTATTGCCTTCAAATGTAATATATATATAATAGCATCCTAATGAAACCCTGCTGTCTTGCAGAGAAAGCTATGGTGCTAAATTTTCAAAACTATCATGAATGTAATTACCTCCTGCTGTGAATCTAAATGCTTATTCATAGCACCATTACTCTCAGTAATTAAGTCTGTAATTTCCTTCAGACTGATTCGTTCCTTCCTAAATCGTAAAAGCCAGGCCAAAGAGGTTCTATTTGATTGATCAAGGTATAGAAATTTCATTGTTTGCTCCATGCCAGAACATATATTATGTCTTCAATGTTTAAGTGCATCAAAGCAGCATTTAAATCCTACTGGAGGTGGTAAGGAGCAAGGAGGTTGACCCAGTCAAGGAAAGGCAGTGTGTCTGTTTACAGGACTGTCTATCTGTCCTAGTGGTTTTAAGCATCTGTTGCCCAGCTAGGGCAGATGTACCTATGTGTTTCTTCTCTATCTTCTGAGCAGCCTGTTCCCAGTCCACAAGAAGGAAGGAGAGTAGTGTTCTGGCTGAGTGTAGAGCTGGGCTCTAGCTGCTTCACTGTGACATTTTTTCCTGCTTCTTTCTGCCTGCAAAATAAGTAAGAGAACATGGTCAGAAGACAATACTTCTTAATGGTAGGCAAATACAAACTAGATTGATCTTTGATTTGGAAAGCAGAGTCTGAGTTAATGCTGTGCAACAGTTGCTGGTTCATACAGCAAAACCATATCCTGCTCATTATGCATGTTGAATGTTAAAACATCATTTGCCTTTTTTATTCAACTCAATTTGCTTCCAATTTTTCTCTTCTTTTGCATGATTTCTTTTTTTGGTTCTGTCAGGAAAGAAAAATCTTACTGGTTGCTAAGTAACTGTAGCAGTATTGCTGCAGATGTGCTTTGGGCGTATCTGTTACTACAGTGCTCTATAGTATTTAAGTGAAAAATATTTTTGGTGAAATAAATGCAATTTTGAAAATAATGATCGCCTGATAAAAGAATTGGGTTCTTATCCCAGATGTTTCCAGCCATGTAAGTATTATACTAGCTGACTGAAGAAAACATTTATGGGGGACTAGATTAGTCTACAATGTTATTCTCAGAAGTTTTATGGGAAGGTGGTGCAGGTGGCTAAGATGGCAAAATGAAGTCCAATTTATTCATTCACATGGGTCCTCATAGATAGCATGTCTCTTATTCAAGTATCACAGTTGCCCTTTCTGAAATCATTTCTCTGAGTGCTGCATACCAATTTGGGCTCTAGGATCACACCAGAACAGATTCCCCTGTTCACATTCATGGCATCAGCCATTGCATATGGCGTTTTCCAATTGGTCCACGCTGAGGACAACAGCCACCTCTGCCACCATCTGCCCCTCTGTGTCAGAGCACTATGCTGATGGGCGCGAAGGATAAGAGATAAAATCCTATGGATCATTCATTTGGGTGAATAGCACCAGAACATATACATAGTAGAGAATGAGTGCCCTACTGACAGATTTCATTTTAGCATTTACTAATTTTGGCATGTTTGACTTTGTACCTTCAGCAGAGTTTGAATGTAGGTTTTTTAGCAGTAATTATGTATAGGTAGACTCCTTATAGTGTGGGAGGATAAAATAGCTGTAACTGTTGATGTCATTCAAAGTGAATACATGACATTTTAAAATTGTGTATATTGCATTAGTATTTATTTTATTGTAGCACAAACAGGAGAGTTCAGTTTATTCTGGTGATTTTTTTCTTGTGTGTGTGTGGATGTTGTGGGTTTTTTTCTGTTCAGTTTAATCAAATGTGTCTGTTAAGAGTAGAATATGGCATTTGGAATTTTTTTTTTAGTGAATACATGCAGGAGATCGATTTTTGCCTGTGTTTGCAGAGAATGAAGGAATTTGCCTGTGAAATCTCCAGAAAGGTCAAAACTTGACTTAATAAATGTATGATTCAGGAACATAAAGCTTGTTCTTTAGGACACTGCATTAATATTTATTGGGGTCAGGATACTACAAAGACCTTCTAATTAGCTACAGCCTTTTGTGTATTGGTTAAACTGTTTTAAATCCAGTTTTGCTCAAGAGGGATTAAATTGTTCCCGTTATGATAAATCTGCTCAGCAGGGGACTCACATTCCCATTACGTCCCATGGCTCAGATTAGAGGTTAGGTTTGTCTTTCTTCCCCAACTAATAGCTAGTGGTAGTCAGCATTTTTAATATACAGTGAAAAATATTTTCAAGGAAAAGCATTCTCTAATGCTGACCATGGAGTGACAACCAGATGAGCTCCCAGATATATCAGTCCAAATGTTAATTGTAGGGAAAAATACAGATGGCTGCCCTACTGAGACAACTATGGGAAATCAGTGCTGACGCTTAGAGCAGGGAGACTGCTGTCCTAGCAGAGGACTGCTAGGCACAGCTATCCTTGCAGTGTTGCACAGGTAAGGGTGGATTTCTCTATATGTCATGCAGGACAGCATAGTACAAACTTTATCAGGCTGAACTAAGACAGTAAATCCCAAAGACTTGGTCTCAATGAGTTAGCTATATTTGCGTAGCACTGATCCTGGTCACATATGCTCTACTTTGGGACTCAGCCCAGTTGTTTTCCTTAATAACTCTGACTGTAGAGCTAGTGGGTAGGAAAAGATAAGATTAGAAAAAACAAATAGAAATCTTAATATTTTTTTAGGAGAGGGAAGATAATGTACACAGTGTAACAGTCAAAACTGCCCTTGTAGAAAAATCCCATTGAGTGAGATTAAGACAGGCTTGCAGCCAAAAGCTCACTCCTTATGTTGAAGGAAGAAGCCATTGGGTAAAAATGGAATTGAAAAAATAGACATGGGAAGAATCAAAGAAATAAAAAATCAAATGGCATAAAGGACACTAAGCAGAATCACCAGAATTACCCAGGGTTTTTTGTTTGTTTGTTTGTTTCAAAGAAAAGAAAAGAACTCTATTCACAAGCATGCCATCAAAAGGTGCAAATCAGTGGAGGAGTAAGTGTGTTCAATCAGCCTAGGATGCCCCAGGTGATCCTGTTGCTTGACATTAGGGGTGAGGAGAGGAATCAAGGTGGAGATGATGCGAAGGAGCAAGGCTCATGTTTTGTGGGAACAGTGAAGCAGGGAAAGGAAAGTGAGCACATATAAATGTCAGAGGAAATGGAAGAGTGCACTCAGACTACTTCTACTGAAGGTAGAACAGTGTAAATCTTACAGGTGCTCTCTGGACCATGCAGTAAGAGGTGGGTTCCCTGACCATGAATCAACAGAAACTTCCTTGTTTTCATAGAGCACATAGCATCTGATAAAAGCTATTCAGCTGAAGATATTTGTACCTCTGTGCAGTATCATCAGCACTGTGTTAAGTCTGGAGGCATAACAAGATTTAAAAAGAATGTTTTGATGTGGCTGTGGCAATCTTAAGTCCTGTAATTTTTTTTTTCCTTCTGACAGCTGTTATTCTAAAATAGAAAAATATTACTTCATAAAACCTCATTTAAGCCCCATAGCTTGAATCTTTAGGATTCTCATCTCCAGGTGAATGGGAGAATAATGAGCAGAGAGCTAACCTATCTGCATAAACTATTTACCCAGAGCTCCTGATGGGGTGAAACTATAGAGAATAAAGTACTCTCTGCTCTTAGTTATTGGCACACAGGGAAAATTCAGCCATCAGAAAGCTTCATTTGCATCAACTCTCACCTCAGCACTCCCCCACTGATGATTTTGAGTCATCATAACAGAAAGCAGATTAAAAACTGGTTTGGAGATTTGGATATTGAAGCTGAACTCAATGTAGCATTCAATTTGGAGTCCTTTTCCTAAGACTCTGTATACAAAATGGAGATCCTTCCAGAAGCTGAAGAGAACAATAGAAAATCTGGATTAGAATCATAGAATGGCTTGGATTGGAAGGGACATTAAAGATCATCTTGTTCCAGCTTGCCTGCCGTGGGCAGGCCCGCCACCCACTTGATCAGGCTGCCCAGGGCCCCATCCAACCTGGCCTTGAATGCCTCCAGGGATGGGGCATCCACAGCTTCTCTGGGCAGCCTTTTAGCCCCATTGAGGACCTCCCTCTTCCCAGAGCTAAGCTGAGCTGCTTGGTCAGCTGTCCTGAACAACAGGGTGGACAGTGATTCCAAGGCGCCGAGCTACAAGAACCACCACCATGCCAGAGAAATGCTGACTGAGCACTTGTACACTTACTGTGCAAGGAAGGAATCAAAATAATGACCTACCTCTCAAACTAGCTTCAGGGGATATATTATGGATTATCGGAAGCACATTGCTGAGGGCAGGGTTCAGGTTGATGCTGTGTTTCTCTAATAATAGTAATCTTTCTCTTGCTCCCTACTACCACCATGCAAAAATCCAGTGCTTGGAAGAGTGGCATAATTTTCAAGGGCTCTCAGGGGATTGATAAGTGATTCCAGAAATTCTAGCTGATGGCATGAACTCAAGATATATGCTAAAAAGCTCCAGAATACATCAAACTGGTCTTTTTCTGATTATTCCAACCAGCTAAGAGGGCTTACAAGCTGTGAAACGTTTAGTTCTTTCTAACACATGCTCTCAGACACAATGGCATTCTGTTGAATTGTATCCAGAAAATTAATTAGTTTTCTGAAGGATTTTGGCTTTCTCTATGGATAGTCTCTTCTTTCCTTTTTTTGTTTGGGTTTTTTTGCTAGAGAAATCTTTTCCATTTGTTTAACAAATAGGTGCAGTAGGGAAATACTTGCCTGGGAAATTCCTGCAGGGAAGGAGATGCACGAAGATCTTGATTCTGCTGGAGTCCAAGATAAATAGGACATTTTAATACCAATAATTTTAATGGCAAACGAAAATGCAAATCACGGAAAAGTAGAGGAGGCAAAGAAATATTCCCTGGCCTGAGCAATCAGGGAAAGGGAGTGGGTCTGGGAGGTGTCTGACAAGAAAATTATTTGCAGTCTCCTGCTAATTGAGTGTTATCTGCATTGCTTGAGGCTGTCATTCCATGACCAAATGTATCTGCAGAAATGCCAGTAGCTTCAGAGAGATGATGCACATACCAGAGAAAATTGTGAGCATAGCAGGGAGACTGTAAGCAAATAGTAACTGATTGAAGGGGTACCCAGGAGGACTTCTGGCACTTATCAGGAAACAGTCCTTAAAATTTAATCAGTGTGGCATTAAATTATCAGTTACAGCCCAATAATCTAATTGGACTTATCTCTGTTTGTACATGTAAGTTCTACTTATCACCAATGTGCTGTACTTCCCTGCCAGCTAACAAGAGCACTAGATTGAGAGAGAGAGAGCTAGCAAGGGGAGATTTAGGTGAGACACAAAGGCAGAGCCAAGGAGATATTTCTGAAGAGACCTACGGGATAGTCATATCTGAAGTTTAGGGAGCAGAGAATAAAAGGAGAAAGGACATCATGTCAGAGAAGAACAGATGTGGAATTGATGAAGGTAGATATTTGAGAAGAGATGGAAGAAAAGGAAGGAATAAGTGAAGGAAAGGGTAGCGCATAGAAAGAATGTTCAGATCATAGAGGAATAGAAATACTTACGCAGAGGAATTTTAGAATAATTTTCTTTAACACATATGGCCTAACAAGCCTTTTGACACATGTTAGCTTACTTCTTGCAGGCTGTAGAAAATCTTATGAATATTTTCAACCCTTTCAATGGCAATATCATATATGTTAACGTTTATTTCCAACTTGAGATCAGAACACATTGTTTCTCATCCGCTATCCCAGATTTGGGGGGAAAAAAAATTATGGAGATGGAGCAATATGAATGATTGAATGTAATAAATTCTTCTTCTAATTTTTATTATGTGTATATCTAATAGTCTTTGAAAAATAGAACCCCAAATACTCCAAATTTTCAAAAATCAGATTTGCATTGAAGCATCTCACTGCTAGCAATGCCACTTTCCAGCTGTGGGATCTCTCTATGTATTGCACAGTTTGTGATGCCTTTGCTGAGGATTATTGACTGAACCATGGTCAGCGCAGTGCTGGTGATGCTGCTCTTGCTGCAGACATGTGGGTACATGTGTGCCTGCTCCAGCCACAACAGTGCAACTACTTTCAACAGCATTCATAGCTGCAGAAGAGGAAATAGGATAACTGAAGTCCTGTAGGCATTTGAAATAGTCCAGCCCTGATCCATGCAATGAAGACTATCATGCTTTATCTGTTAGGATAGCACCTCTAACAAAGTGCTGGACAGCAGTGTGTGTTTAGGCAATAATTTGGGACTGAGAGCATATGTTGAAAGCTGTTCCTGTCTGGCTCTGGATAATGTGAGGGAAGGGGGTTTTGCTACTTCCTACTTTTCTGGCTCCTCTGCTTTTCCAGCAAGCTAATTTGGGAGGGTTGGGAACTTTCAGAGGTACATGCATGCCAAGCTTACAATAACAGAGTCAAAAATGGAATTATTTGATTCAACAGGGTTATTGGGTTATTCTTCCCTCAATTATGGGCTCTTTCCTTTTTAAACTTTTATAAATGAGGTACCTTTGAAGTAAATTACCTTGCTCTCAAAGACTCTTGGAAGGTACTGTTGATGTAGAGTTGTTTGGAAGATGACTTCAACCGTTGGTTCACACAGATAAGTTCAATAATGTAAAAACCAGGAACGGGAGTGTAGAACTTCTCCAAGATAAATTGCTAATAAAAGTAGGAAAGTACTCCCATTCTGATGATGTTGTATATTAAACGAAATAAACAAATAAACAAACAAAAAAGCCCACAAACCATGGTGTGAAGAGCAAAAAAATATCTACAAGTGAGAATAATTTCTAAAGTGATAATGAGCAACAATTTTTTGAGTACCAGGAAGAATGGGGGAAAGAGTTGTACATGTCTTTGGAGCTGATGAACACCGAGAAGAGAGGATCAAAAAGCACCTGTCAGAGATTTGAGGCATTTTGTGTTAGATATCTAACATTCTTGTCCTTTTGAATTGAGGAGACAGGTATAATTGCCTTGGAAGCAGATCGTGGTTTGGTCAGTGCAGGAATGAAAATGAGAGAAAAGGAAGGGTATGTTGCAGTTCATATGTATAAGTCTTGATGCTCTGTCTGGTTTAAATCACATGGGAATACACACAATTCAGGTCAGAAAGAATCGCCCTGTTCCTGTAAATGCAGCAGAAAGTGTCCATTAAAATAAATGAAATGTAATGATAAGCTCTGCCTTTTATTATGACAAAACTGACTTCTTAATCTACGCTGCAATTTATGTTCTTACAAGGTTTCAGTCAGGCCATTTATTTTGTCTCCCATTTTGCTGTTTCAATAAAAAGCAAGGAACATCAGCAGCAATCTTCTCTCATTTTTGACAAATAAAATCCTGATGGCTATGCCTTGAAAGGCAGAGCCGCCCTCACTCCAGAGGAGGTTGATACGGACTTCTGGTGGCAGGACAGGAACAAAGGATGGACTGCAAGCTGTATACCTTGCTGACAGCTGTCCAAGTGAGACATTTCTCTGTGCAAAAAGCATGTATATCTGCTTACCCAAGTAAATGGTGGGGGGCAGAGCAGCACTGAGCCCACTGGGACCCACAGAGCTCCAGGAAGAGGCCTTGCTCCTCAGCAGCATGGGCAGCACATTCCCCCAACAACCATAACATGACAGAGTTGTTTCTGTATGATGACAAAAACAGCATAGCACCAGAAACACAATAGTAGGAATTTATAATATTACTTACAGTTCTGGAAAGGAGTGGTTACTCACTGTATATTACCTTATCTCCTTGCTCCTGCTTCTTCTTCCCCTTCCATGAAATACTGTTGTAATATTTGAGTTCATCTGTCACCTACAATTGAGAATAATTAACTCATTTTATATTTCCAAGGTTCAGGTTCAAGTATATATTTATGCTGTTCTTTTTCCTGTCAGGATAAGCTTGATGGGGGGCTGCATTCCATAATCTTCTTAAATATAGTACTTCCTGAGGTATTTTGCAGTTCAGATTTGAATATTAAGACCTAGCTACTCTTCAGAAAAGTGGGAGAAGTTCCTCATGCCACCACATGCTTCCACAGGCTTGCAGGGCATCTCTGGATCTCCAGATTTGTTTTTTGAACTCTATTTGCCAAATACCTCTGTTGCCTGAATAAGTACTCTGGCTATTTCTAATAGACAGGAGGTCACCAATTGCTTTGCATTTATTTACAGCACTCATTTAAGTGTCTCTACAGCACTTAAAACATGGGCTCGTCTTTTAGTGATTCAAACTTCAAAATGTTCAGTGTGAGGCAGCTGAAGGACAACAACCCTTGGATATCATAGTTAAGTCATACTAGATTTCAGAAAACAGAAGTAAAAACTTTGCAACGTAGTAGAACTTACTGATACTTGAGGTATGATTTTAGAATAGAAGCTTAGCGTACTGTTGGTTTAACATACTTTTATTTTTCATTTAAATGTGCAAGACATACCGCATGAGTAATGTGTGAGAATGTAACTTCTTTCTCAGAATGGCAAAGTTACTCCTATCCACAGCCTCTGCTTATTTTACACCTGGACCCTGATAGCAAAACTGTGAGTCTTGCATTGTGGTATTCATCAAGTTATCTCCTTGTAAAGTTGTATTTCTGTAATGGCCTCTTCCATGTCCTAATTTCACAGCAAAGAATGCTTGTCTGTTATTTAGATCACCATACTTTTCTAGCCCATTTTCCAATGTCAAACTTTCTAAGTAATCATCTTTACTTCAAATAATATAAAAATAGCATGTCATTACCATTAAGCACCGACTGCAAGGATTTAATTTAAAACCATTTCTCCTTTCCCTGACTGAAGAAATGGCTCTGCGATCATTTCTAACCTTTCATCAGTGTAATTGCCAAATAATTAACAATGGTTAAATGATGAGAACCTGAGAGATTTGAAAATTATTACTGAAGTATATACTTCACTGGAGCAATGACCTACATGAATATTTCAAAATAAAAGCATTGTATATTTGGCAGCAGGAGCAGCACATATTCTTGTTAAGTGCTTGTGTCTTATACTTATGCCACTTACAGCCATGCAGAGATAAAGGGCCATCTCAGTGAAGAATTCTAGTTTTCCAAGGTTACTTTTTAGTGCTTTGCAATGTCTTCATTTTCACTAATACAAATTACTTATTCTACAGAACAAGCAGTGGAAAGCAACATAAAAACTCTATAATCCTTTTCTAGTTCTGCAGCAGATCCTGCTTCCCTCCTTCTGCTAGCAGAGCCAATTAATCTGCTGAGTTCTTTATGCAGATTCTCAGTTTTTCTCAATGACATCCATGTGTTGCTTTTGGATATGCTTGTTATGCACCCTTTAGGAGCTGACAGTCATCAGCCTCTCCATCCAGTTCCATCCTTGTGAGTCATCAGGATTTACTCACTCCCCTTCCCCTGCTAACCTGGGTATGTCTAGAAGCTGCACACAGCCAGGGTGGGTTTTCTGGAGACTTGATAATCCAGGTGCTATCTGCACGTCCTTTCCTGCCCTTTGTTCCAGGCACTCTACTCGCAGCACTCTTAACATTTCTACTCCAACTCTGCATAAAAAAGGTAAGAATGGGGGATGGTGCTGGAGGTATTTATTGGTGTCCAGAGATCATGAGCAGGGGAAAGCATGGGAGCATAAAATGTGCAGCATAAATCTGTCAGTAGCATGGCTGCTGCCAAAAGGAATACTTTATTTTAAAGTTCAGGAACTTAGTGCACCCAGTGTTGTGATGATGCTATTAGGAATCCCAAGTAGAGCTGCTCTTCATCCTTTTTTTTTTTTTATTTTGCATAAGATCATGGAAAGTTGTCTGTGGCTTAAGCTTCCCTTTTTAAGGGTGTGGATATATCTCACATCTAATCACATCCCTGCATCTCTACTTTCTGCAATATTCTTCTCTCTCATTGCATCATGTACATTCAGGTGGATGTGATCCTGCAGCCAGCAGCTGATGCAACTGCTCTCTGAATTGCAGTACCCTCTGGTTTCCCTCTCACTAGCCACTTTTTCCTCTCTGCTTGCTTTCATCTATTGCTGTGCCATTCAAAGCAGTGGCAGAGAGTGTGTTTTATCTTGTTTTTCTGATGGAGTTTCCGAGGCATTTTGCTCAAGTACCAGTACTGCCTATACAGTCCCAGTGATCCTTCACTCCTGCCCCTTATTTATGCCCTTGAGCTGTTTAAATCAGGAGCACCTGGCTGGAAACAAAAGCAAGGGGATGTGGGAACGTTTTCACAATCAGATGTAATCTGTCTCTTGCTTCAGCTACATCCCCACCACTTCCTCATGGAGTGTTTAGCACGAGGGTGTTCAGCAGGCTTCACCTTTGTTTGACACCTGTTCAGAAAAGCTGCTGAGCATGAGTCCGTCATAGCACCATGGCCCATCAATGCCTACTTTTGAAAACACTGCTTGAACACTAACATGACAGTTGTGATCCTCTGTGGGAAAATGCTCAGAATGCAAATTTTAATCAATATTATTTCCTCATAAATCAGTCCCTCCAGCTTCCTAATTATCAGCACCAGGCTCTGAATTGCTATCCTACTTCTCACATTGAGGTCCAGATTGAAAATGATATCTTCCTGTGCCACAGGAGGATTATCATGCTGTTACTCTACCAGGGATGGGAACAGCCGATGTGAAGCTGATTAGCACACTTTCCTCTCTCCTGCACACAAGGTTTCACTACTAAATCTACTCATTTTTTTATTCTTATTAAAAAAAAAAAAAAGGTAATGATTCTCTAAATGATGCCTCTGTAGTATTGCCATTCACTGTTTTTTAGAACTGCCAAAATGACAGTTGAATCAACGTCAGGCTAGATTTGTTATGCAATTCATAACTAATATGACCACACCTGCTGTTTCCCTTTCCTCCAGTGCTACTGTTTTTGCTGCCTACTACTTTTTCTGAACAACTGAAAGCTTCTAGATCAATAAAAATAAAGTGAGTTTTCACCAGAACAGCTTACAGATATCTGAGCTTTCAGAACCACTGCAACATGATGTCCCTCCCCAGCAAAACAGATGTGAAATTCTTTGGTAAGCAAGTGCATGTTTGGCTTTGTTATGCGTAAATGGAATGAAAAAGGAAGCGTGATTTCTGCATTTGAATTGTTTGGAATAATTGCATGCAACCTGCTTCCTTTACCAACAAGAAGAGTTTATTTATACTTTTAGTAATATAAAAGCTATCACATGCTTTTATTAGGTGGTTTGGTGTAACCTCATTATACTTCTCTGCATATATAAAATTTATTATTGGTAATATTCATCGTTAGTAAAATAGTAAATGGAAATGAGAATAATATCACATTAAAAAAAAAAGAATATTTTTAATACAACAACTGTTTTGCACATTTTAGGGAATAATAATAATAAAAAAAAGATTCCTTAAATGGGATTCTTTGATTTTTGCAAAGCATTGAGAAAACCCTTCCATTTTGTATTTAAACCTGAAATTAGAAATGCAGATTATATTTTTACAAGATTGTGCAGCAGTTCAGCACTAAAGATACTGCAGTTTTTCAGTGACTTTTAGAGGCACGCTCTGCCAAGGAAGCCTGAAAATGTAATTGAAAAAAAAATGCATAGCAAACACATAAAAATAAGGACTATGCTGAATAGAAGATCTTCAAACTTACTTAAGGCTGAAAATTTTGAGGCATAATCTGGGTTAACCTCAAAATAAAATGCTTTCTTTGCCAACTACAGCAACAACAGACTGGGGTTTTGTTGCTTTTTCTTTTCTTCTGTGCTACAGATTAGCTGCTGCAAATGTTTGAAGCTGTGGATCTGTGTTGTGCTCTGTGATAGAAGCAGAGATGCTGTGCATTTGTGGCTGTGATCTGGGAAGGGAGCTGTGTTTGTGAGGTGTAATTTGGGGCTGGCCTCTGATGTCTGCATTACACAAAACAGATGAATCCAATGGTTTGTTGATTTGACTTCTATTTCCTGCAGCTAAAAGCTCTTTCAGTGCTACTCCGAAGTAATTAGAAATCTGATTTTTACTCTTTTCTACTGCTGATATACTTACATGGTTTGTAGGTGATCTAAAATCTAAACCATGGCTCTGCTAGTGAAGCCATGTAAATGTCTGAAATGAGCAGGGCTCCTTACTGGCAGATCCAAGATGGGCACTCCAGTGCAAAAATTCTAGTTCTGCAGATATTCTGCTCAAAGAGGCAATTTCACATGCGTGAGTAGTCACCTTGGATTGTCAATAGAAGAGAAGTAATTATATTTATGAGGCTTACCAGTCTCATATACAAGAATTATGGAAGGGGTTTTATTTTTTTTCCCCCTATTCTAAAAAGATGGTTTTATTTCTTACAATGAACTGAAAATTAGAAAGAATGAAGGAAGAAATCTCAGTCAGAAATGTCAGTCTGGGGATTTATTGTGCAGTTTACAAATTCTGATTAATTTCAACAGGCCTGGGGGCCAAAAAGGGATTTGTTGTGAGCTGATGAGGATATAGAGGGCTGAAGGGGAAGAGCTGGCACAGGTGCTGGTGGCAGCCACCAGCAGACGTAAGGATGTGAGAAGAACTGATGGATGGCCTAGTGTCACAGAAGCCAGTGAAACAGGTGGGCCATGTTTTGCCTAAGGAACATTTTAAAGCACACTATCTCTGACTGCACAAGTTCTGTACACTCAAGAATTTGAAGTGGAAAGTGCATTAGGAAAACTTGCAGTCATGTCAAGATATGGAGCACTCCAAATCACTCTTGTCAGCCCTGAAAAATCTAAGTTTTTTTATAGTGGATGATCAGGAGAGCTCGAGCACCTCAGAGGGATGTTCTTCACAAAGAGAGCAGTGGGACACTGGCACAGGCTGCCCAGAGAGGTTGTGGATGCCCCATCCCTGGAGGGAGGTGTTCAAGGCCAATCTGGATATGGTCCTGAGCAATTCAATCTGGTGCTTGATCCAGTGGTTGTCAAACTTGTCTGTGGTAGGGGGGTTGAACTAGATGATCTTTGAGGTCTTTTCCAATCCAAATCATTCTATGGCTGTATGAATAGGGCAGGAAATTAGAAACAAAATATTTGTTCTTAGGATAAAAGGCAAAAAGGAGCCTAGACCCAGTCACGCAGGTTTTCTCGTGGGTGAAGATGGCCACAATCAATTTTGAGAAAAGATTTATAAGAAGAATGAAAAGTAATTATTTCACAGAATAATGTGAATCTAGCGGAGTCCTTGCAAAATGGATAACGAAAGTAATTCCACAGCCCTGCCTTTATTGAGTTGTCTCAAATACATCTGTATTTGAAATATACTTCTGGTTCATTTAAACCAAACATTTCAAAAATTCTGAAGTGTAAGGCCAAGTAGAAATAAGCAATAAAAGTCAGAAATAGTTTCAATCTCTTAGAAAATAACACATCTGATGAAGTAGCACAGAGCTGGAGTCCAAGTAGCTGTTTCATTCAGGATAAATATCTTCATTTCAAAAAACAACTTTGCAAAACCTGAAAAGGAATGAAACAGCCACAGTTTTGCTGAAAGGCCTAAGTGTGATGTTGCAAATAGATGTTCCTTTTCTGTGCAGCCTGAAGACAAACACAGAAGCCTGGTTAGCTCACCATAAAAGGATGCAGGAGGCAGGAAGATCAGCTGGCCAGGTCTGCAGGGTGGGCACAGGCTGTAAGAAGCAGAGTGCTGCAGGGCCACTGATGCATTCTCAGCTCTGGGCATAGGGAATTTAATGCCCAGACAGCTCCCAAACCAGTTAAGCATGAGAAAAAAACACAATCTTAGCTCTTAATGCTAAAATATGGAGTACTTACTGAAGAATTAAGTTACATCAACACTTGTCATTACAGTATAAAGAATCAGTTTGTGTACACTCAAAAAGATCAATTTTAAATTCTGTACCTAATGCAAGTATAGAAATGTTTCTTCACACTACCCTGCCCTAGGAATGGAGTTGCATACCTGTCTGTGAGCTGACCCTGGCTGTGCTCCCTAGGATTCCTTTTATTCATGTATATTGATAAGCTTTCTCACAGTTTGTAGCACTGAAAGTTATCAGGAGGAATGAAATCATTGGTTTTTCAGCCTGCTCACTGGCTCACAGAAAGGATATGGAATGTTGTAATGGTCTTTTCTTTAGAAAAGCTCGTTTGAAAAAGTAAAATATGTTACGACCCTGTAAGGAATTTTTTTTTATCCTTCTCTTTCTTTACATATAGAAATGCATGTTACATGTTTTGCAAAATTTTGTTACATGCAGTAATTCAGTGTAGGACAACATTCTGTGATAATCTTTCTTTTTATGGAAGTTTTTCAGTGTTACCTTATTAAGTAAAGATTGCTACATGACTTCGTTCTTCTCTGCCCTATTTTTCCCATCTCTCAGTATGAGCTGTTCTGAAATTATGTTCATGTACTAGAAGACAAAGTGCCAAGTACCTAATTTAGCACTCAACAGTTCTATCCAAATTTCAGCTGTTGTATAACACCAAATACTGCAAGAACGACAAACTTGAGAAATCCTTGCCTCAGACTAGAAAATGATCAGCACTTTGGATCAGACAGTATTATTGATATTCCACTGAAATAGTACCTTATCACCAAAGTGGATAACTTTAACTGAATGACTTTAACAATCTGCTTGTAAAGGCCGTTACCAGTGAGTCAGATCAGAATTGCCATCTTATTCTCAGTGACCCCTGATGTGTGTGTGCAGAGAATTGATACAGAAAGCCCAAGGGTGACAAGCTGCTGGTAAGCTGAGCAAAGCGAGTACAGATCAAGTACTAATGAGTGGGATTTTCAAACAATGCTATGGGTTAGAAACAAATCCCACAGTTAGCCTGAGAGGTGTTCTGGATGTGTTTGAAAATCCTGGCCATTCTGACTAAAGTTTCAGAAATATTTTAAGGTTAAGAATCAACATAATTAATTACATTTGAGACTATTCTTTCAAAATGTGTTAGTTCACATACAACAATTTTGATGAAGCAATGAAAAACGATTTCCACACTTTCCAAAATATTTTGCTTCCCAATTACAGATATAATTCTTTTCATTTGTAAAATGGTAATTTCTTTAGCCACTAAATTCCATCCTTCTCGAGGAGCACTTCTAAAGCTCAGGGTGAACATTGGATGCCAAGTAACAGAACCAAGTATCAACACTCAGTCTTGGTAAAATAACCACTCTTTGATAACAAAGGTTGCATTTTAAGGCTCCTTAAATGCTTAATAAACGTAATAAAATATAAAGTCAGGAAGCAGTAAGAACATCCATAGACTAACAATCACATGATGATTTTAACCAGCTCAGGCACTTACTTCAAGAAATGGCTTTTCTCAGTGCCAGGAGCTCTGGCTTATTGCTTCTAAAAATAATTCATATTTCTTATCCCCTTCTAGTTCATCATGGCTCTCAGTGACTGTGATTGGTGTTAGAATATGCCCTGGAAACAAGCTGCTGTTTGTAAAGTCAGAAATACAAGCATAGGAAGAGGAATCTATATAAGGAACATATTTTGAATCCATAAATGTCCAATTCTTGTTAACATAGGCAGATTTGCTACTTAGGCGCTACAGAAAAGCATATTATGAAGACTCTCCTTTTAATTTGTTCATTTTCCAAATGATCCTCATTCAGACTCCCAAGACAAAACCACAGATTTTTCTTCTCAGGATCAGAGTTAACTCTTCCAGCTCAGTACTGTGCCAGAATCTAGAACTGCCCAATATAGGGACTGAACACAAGTGCAAAGCCCTGTTTGTCCTCCCTTTCCTAGGACTGTGTGAAGTACAAGCTACAGTATAGGACACCTCTTGCTTGATTTCTGGCTTTCATCACTCTCTAACTTCCTTTACCTCATCAACATTTTGTTATGCCTGCTAATAGTTCACTTTAAAACTGGAAATTAGATGCAAATATAATATAAGATAACAAGGTAGTGGTACTGCATAAAGCAAGCTGAAGAGAGTCTATGTAATCAAACCTCGTGAGAAAAATCTGTGTTCATTCTGTTTTCTGGTGCAAGCAGAAGAACAGAATGAGGTTCCAGCAGAAGAACAGAGTGAGGTTCCAGCAGAACATTAGGTGCTTTGTACAGGAGTCATTCAAAAGCACTGCTGACAATCAGCACTCTCTGTTACTTTTAGAGTTAGTGCTTCAGAGTTATGTTTTTCAAAGTCATTACGCCTCATATGATACCTAGTGATGAGCACAGTTGTTCCTTTTATTCAGCAAGCACCACAGCACTAATCCCTGATCAGACTGAGTAAACCATCGCCTGAGCATGCTGCACATATTCCACCAAGCGTGATCAGTGGGATGGCTCATGCACCCAACCTGACAGGTGAGTTGGTTCTCATCTCCTTCTCAGCAGCCACAAAAGTGACCTGAGGCATGCCTGTCTCCTGCTTTGGGTACCTTCTGTCTGAACCTACGCAAACTGGATCAAGATCATAACCATACGCACTATGGACAGAGTTCCTGCATAGAAAGGAAGACATTCCCCTTATGGTATGGATGCTCAGATTCTGCTGCCATCCAGAAACTATTTCTCCTTCCCAAGATGAAATAAATTTTTGAGGACACTGTGTTACAGGGATGTGTGCAGCAGAACACTGACCACAGACGGCTTTGCTTCCCATAAAAGACTTCTGACACTTTTTGGTACCTATCCAGGCAACGTAGCTTTTAGGCTTCTATTTTATTTCTCATAAGGATGCCCTTATTTCCTCAGCAGAAAGAAATGGACAAGTTATGAAGCATTTTATAGAGAATAAAAAGTAATTAGATAAAGTAATAAGTCACTGCAGAGCTTGCTGCAGGACATACAATCCAACAGCCTATAATGGTACCTAACAGCCTGTAATGGTACTTGGAAAGATACAGTGAGATCAGGGTATGCTTTATTGTTTCTCCCTGAGCACAAAAATTCATATGGAAAAAGACACAAAAAAATTTATTCAGAATCTTTCAAAGATTCATACTACTGTCTCATTGGAGACATGTCACTCATCCAAAGACCTTTGTAAAACAAAATATTTTGCTTTTTCTTAAAAATTACTTCAGCAAGGAACTTCAAAATTATAGCCAAATTGAGATAGCTATTTAAAAGATGGTGTGATAGACTCCTTGGTAAGTATAAGCATAACAAAACACAGCTCCTTCAAAGCCTGCTTCCTCTGCAGAGTGCTAGCCATGCTGAGCACTGAATGGAATCTCCATCATTGGTTTACCTGGGACTTGAATTTGGGATTCTATTAAGGGTACAATTTAAAGTTTTGTTGCAGTTTTCTTCAGAAAAAAAATAAAAGAAAAAAATCTTTCCTCACTTTGGGATTAAACTATTAATTATATTTAAAAGAATATTGAAATTTTTTTGTCCTAACAGCAGATTAATGTGGCTAACTTTAAAATTCAGTGAGCAGTAACATAATCTTGTGGTAGATCTTTTGTTTGTTTCTGTGATGATCTGAGTATGGACCAAATGTTTGCATGTTTCTATCAGTTTCACTTCTCAAGCCTTCTAATACTGATTATGAACATAGGAGGGACTTTTCCCACTGTTTTGCCAACAAGACTCTGCCTGCATTATGGACATGCAGGGCTTTAAAGTAGATGTCTGCTGCTCACTAGTGAGTACAGAGATACCATCTCGTAATGATCACAAAACACCATAACAAGATCTCTCTAGTTTTCATTTACAATTCATCAGCGCCAGCCCGTGCAAATCCCAGTGCATCAAGTTATTTTCTGATTTACAGTATACAAAAATTATGAACTGCAGTCATCTGCAATCTATATTTCTAGCCACTTCAGCTAGTTTACATTAATTTAATCTTCACAGCCATTTTTGAGCTACAGGTGAAAACAAACATCTATCTGCTGCATGGAGATATGGAAGCAAACAACAAGCAAAGCAGCTTGCTTGTAAATCCTTGCAGCTGGACGGTTTCCAGCCTGCCTGGTGCAAGGCTGTGTCCGGCAGTGCTACGTGGAGCTAGAGCAAAGCTCTGGGAGGCTGCTCTGGGGTGCTGTGTGGGATGGCCCTGTCACCCCTGGTGTTATCTGGTGGCAGTGTCATGGAGAGGAGCTGCTGTCCACTGGAAATATGGGGGGTTGGTTCAGTTTTCCTTGGTGGCTGGTTTTTTGGGAAGCACGGCAGCTGAAGCTGGAGGCAGTAACTGCATTGTGAAAGCACAGCTCTGCCTGTAACAAAGGCTCTGTTGTGCTGATGCACAGCAAAGCTCCCAAGGCTCAGGATGTTTTCAGCCCATTTACTTCTGTTCATGGTTGGATAAATCTGGCATGCTTCTTGGAAAGTAATAACATATATGAAGGCTCATTTTAATCAAACTGATCCTTGATACAAAAATACACTATGATTTCCTTTTACTGGTAGTTCACATGGCAGAGGCCATTGACTACACCATTAAAGCTACTGCAGACTGCTCCCCAGCCTCTTGTCCCTCAGTCTGTTTGTGCAACCAGGATTGCCCATCCCATAAATTTCACACAGGTGGTGATTCCCCAGCCCTCTGATGTGTCAAGATCTTTCTGCCCTCAAGAGAGCCAACAGCTCCTGTCAATTCTATGTCATCTACAACTTTACTCAGTGTACATTTGAGGGCAACAACCACATCATTTATAAAAGCATTAAAGAGGATTGACACCAGAAAAGGAGTCCTGGGAAATCCCACAAATGACTGGTCACTGGACTTAGTGTAGCCCCATTTACAATCACGCTTTGATCCTGATCTGAAACCCATTGTACGATGCTGTACCATGTATGATGTCATACCATGTTGTACTATATCATACTATATTGTACTATGGAGCATTATTGTAGTGGAAATGCTAAGTCAGGGCTTGAACCAGTGATTGAGCACCTGGTGGGAAGGCAGGGCCAACCCAGGGGAGCTCAGGTGTATGCAATGAACCGGAGTGACTGAAATGGGGAAAGCCAGGATCCACTCCTTCCCAGACCTCATTTAGGGGTTGGCAGTGGAGGCAAGGGTGCTTCACTGGAGATCCCTGAATACCTGAGGCTTTCTGATGATAAACAGTATTTCTCTTTTATTTCTGTGCCCACAGCTGTTGTATTTGAACAAACCCTCACTTGCTGCAGCCTGTGACCTTGCTAATCTGCTGTTCTTGTTGCATTTCCTTGTCTTACAACTATATTGTACCATATTATACTGTATTACATTATATTACACTAAATTACACCATGCTGTGCTACACTGTAATATATTATAAGCTCCAGAGGTATTTTATCTACTTCTTGCCTATGCAAAAGAGATCCTTCTTCTTTTAAAACTTCAGCCATTTGGTTGAGCTCCTTTCTTAAAATAGTGGGTGTGCACCAGCAGTGATGCTCAGTGGCTTCTAGAACATCAAAGATCTCTCGAACACTATTTTTGCACATGAAGTTCAGCTGAGCAAATGGGTGTGCAGCTTTAGTTTCTACCTCCATGAAGATACTGTAATGTATTTGCACCTATTTAACTTGATTTCTAGTAACAGTGCAAACTACTTCTTGAAGGCAATTAGTATGAAATTCTTTTCACCTGAAACCTTATTCTGCTGAGACTGCAATCAGATCTTGGCTGCTACTGCAATAAATTTGGGACTGGGGTTGGGGGTTCTTTGTGCTAACACCTTGCTGCCAAAGAGGCAACCTAGGTGTTCCCTGTACTCATGTTACTATTCATGATAGGTTTCCCTGTTGTGATCTTTAGTCCAAAGTGCATCAGTCTGGGCCCTGAGGTTTGTTTGTTGTTCCTCCTTTAGTTTTGTTGTTGCTGTTACAAACATTCTTGCAGGAAAGAAAGACCCAACAAAGTAGTTTCATTTTGGAGGCTGATGGGCTCTTTCTCTTGGACTACCTCAGAATATCTTCATGACAACTTTCTGTTTTCTGCTCTTGCACATTGTAGCGGCTGTGCTCCTGAGAGGAGGGACGGGTGAGGTCAGTGCCACAGACATACTCTGACCATGAATCTTACAGCAGGCAGCTGTGGACTGGCAGGAAAGCAGCAGTGTTTCCACCAAGCTGTTCAAGGGGGAGAAACCAAGCAGCTGTAGCCGCTGAAACAGTTATTGTGTTTTGGGTGAGATACAGTAAATAACATTCAGTCAGACATTCTGCAAATAACATAAAATACCTGTAAGGATAGTTTGCAACTTTTTTTTTTTTAATTATTATTATTAAGAGCCATTATATAGCCCAGAAACAATATATCCAGCAGCAGATTTAAGACTGGCAGCAAGTTGACCTCTAGCTGTTCAGTGGGAGGTGAGAGCAGAGTCTAGGCTGGTTTTCTTTGTGGTGTTTCTTTGCAGTCTCCACATTTTCACTGACAGCGTTTTAGCCTTAACTTAAGTGTTAGGATGTTCGTCCAGGACTGGATGAGAGGTTATCAGCTATGATCTTGGACAAACAAGTTATCGTTAGTTGTATAGGTACTGAGACCAATGTCAAAAGGCCACAGGTGAAAGTAGCAGATAACACCTCTGCCCAGGACACAACTACTGACCAGTTCCAGCTGCGAAGTTTGCCTTGAATTCAACTTGCACTCAGCACCACGGTTTGCAGACCGCATAGTTACAAAGTCACCGACAAGCAAGCCCTGCCTGCCTCGCAGCAACTTGTTTACGCGGTGGGTGCATCTCTCGTGGAAGCGCTGCCGCTGGAAGTCGATGAAGTCCTTCGCGACGCCGCTGAACGCGGCACGGACCCCCGTACTCAATCTGGGAGGGGCGGGCTGCAGGCCGGCGCGGCACCCCCTAGCGGGGTGGCGGCCGCGCATTGTCTCCCGGCGGGGTGGGGCTTCTCGTTGCCGACTCTCGGCCGGGCCGGATCCCGCGCAGCTGCCGCGGCGGATCCGACGGAGGAAAAGGGGCAGGCTTTTTCGTGCCCCGCAGGCGGGCGCTGAGGCGCGGGAGGAGGTGGGTCGGTGGCCCGCTGCTGCTGTCTCCTTGCCGACGGAGGAGGGATCGGAGCCCTCGCAAGGGCAGCGAGAAGCTGCGAGGCGGCTGGGGGCGGCCGCCGCAGCCTGGCCGGAGCGGGCGGGTCCCGGCTCCGCCCCGCGTCCGCCCTGCGCGCCTGGGCACTCGGAGCGCCGTAGCCCGGTGAGTACGCGCCCGCTGGGGCTCTCCCCGTGCCGCAGCCCCGGCACCGAGCGCCGCATAGGCCCCGCGGCCTGGCCGTGCTTTGTTCCTCGGGCGGCTGTAGGTACCCCGTTCCGCCGGGGGTTGGCCTCGGCTCCTCCGAGGCGCGGAGGAGCGCGGCGCCCCGGCCTCTCCGGGTAGCCCATGCGGGGCAGAGGTTGGTCACCCGGGGAAGCCGGCGCAACAGGTCCGAGCTTTGTCCGTGCCGCCGTTACGGAGGCGGCAGCTGCGGGGGGGGCCGACGGGTGGCCTGGGCCTGCCTTTGTGCGCGGTGCCCGGAGCGCGTCAACGAGAGCAGCCCCGGCAACAGCACCGCCTCGTGCCGGGCGCTCCGCGGCGCGTGGAAGCGCTGTTCGCTCGGGAGCTGATTCACGGCTGCGGCGCGGGTTGCTCGCGGCCATTCTTTGATTTTTGACAGGTCCATTGTCTGGTGCTTCTGGCTTTGCTTCCCCCCGTAATTGTAGTCGCTCGTGCTGCCCATTCGTAGAGCTTTTTAGGCAGATGGTTGTGGGTAGGAGATATTCTCTGATGCGCTTTAAAATTCTGTGTCACTGTGCAGAAGCAACTATTTAAGAACGGAGCAGGTTGCTGCTTTTTATTTTATTTTTTATTTTTTTTATTAATGCATTTCCTACAATGAGCGCAATTGGTGATGCTTACGTGGATTGGTGCCAGCAGCTCTTTCATCTCAGTCCCAAAGGAAATAGTGGCCCTCTGTATTCCTGGTATTGCGGTGTCTGCGTTATCCTAATGATTGGATGCTGACTTAGTTCACTCATTTAAATTCCCTGTGATGAAGCACCACTGTTATTTTCTTCCTGTCCCCGTTCTGTGATACTGTCTGTTAAGGTTTAGCGCGTAGTAAATCACAAGTACTATGATTATGTTTCAGGAACAGCTATGGTGATGAGCTTGTATAAGGGTTTTCATATTTCTGAATGTATGTATTTCTGTCATCTTGGTCTCGTCCGTACCAGGCATCAACTTAGTAAGGGAAATGGGAAGGTGGATGTAGGAGCAGAACTGAAGAATGGTCAGAGAGGCCTGTGCTTACCTGTAGGGTGCTGCTCTTGCTTTGTTTTGCAGTGAAAAGCAAAGCAAACAAACCTTGAGGCAGTCATAGTGTTCTCAGTGGTGGGTTTCAGGGTTTTACACCATTCTTTCCATCATTAGTTGTTGGTTCTTGAAGAATTATATAAAATCATCTCAGCCATCAGTTTTTCTTTAGGTAACAACAGTTGATGTCTTATTTACAATTTAGATTATCTATATCATCATTTTTCCAGTGGGGGGAAAAAAAAACCAAAAAAACCCAAAAAAAGACAAGTGAGTAAGATCAGTTTCAGGTCAGAGTCAGCTTGCTGCTGCTTGGGAGGGACGCTAGGGAGGGAATGGGGCATACTTCTGGAATAGACAGATGCGTCAGTGGTGAGCTTAATCATGATGCTACGCAACCGGCAAAGTCTGTAGGCTAGAGCATGTTGAGGGACAACGAGTAGCCAGGAAATACAGAATGTTTTCAGTAGGCAGCTCCAGATCAAGTGAGTGAAGCCTGCCCTGGGCTCTGGTGGTATCAGGGAATGACTTCTCTGAACTTTCACAGCACATCAGCCCAGGTCTCTTGAGCACTTACTGTTGGTACTCTTGTCTCTGATCTGTGTGCATACTCTAGCCTTCTTTCCATCTTTTTCGTTTATTTTTCTCACTGGCAAACTTCAGGTAGTACTACTCTTGGCGAGTTTAGAACTTGTTTTGAGGGAGAATGTTGTAATGGTTGCTGCAGCTCAGTTATCTGTGTAACCCGTGAAAGGTATTTAGTGTATTGGCTTCATCTGTGACACTGTAAACACAGGTGTGAGTTGTTGGCTTTTATTGTTTTGTGGTATTTAATCACCACTACAAGGTTTTGTGCAAGTCTTAAAGCACTTGCTGAGGCTTTTTGTTTGGTGCTTATCTTTTAATCCTGCATTTTCTAATGTGGATATGGACTATTTCCATCTTGAATCCAGATTCTAATTAACTTTTTTTATTTTATAGCAGTGTTTGGCTTAGTTTATAGGAATACCCTTTTACAAAAACTTTTTTTTTTTTTTTCCTTTAGCTTAAAACTCAGTGTAGATTACCTCTGCTTGAAAGCGTGCTATGAGGTTTCTGGATCTTGTTACTCTCCCACTGCTTCCGGTGCTGCCTCAGGAGCATTGCCTGCTAATTATAAACAATGTTGATGTCTACCATATGTTTTGGTAGGAAATGCAGGGTTCTTGCTGTCCCGGGCAACTTGAATGCCTTGTTTTCAAGTATTTGTGAACCTATACTGGAAAAGTTGTTCCCTTATCATGTAGTTTTGTAATAAAACTCTGTTTTCAGTCCCCAAAGAAGTGAAGTTTTAGGATGAGTATCAATGTCTAAAAAGATACAGGCTTTTTTTTTTTTAATATAGGTTTGCGGAGTCTGGACTTTTGACCTGCATCTTTAACCCCCAAACAGAAAGCGTTATGTTCCAGTACCAATGGTAAGAGTGATCAACTGTACAAATTTTTTTCTGATTTGGGTGTTATGAAACTGATAAATATGCCGCCTTGAAAGTATGGTTGCAGTTGGGGCTGCCCAGGTTTACTTAAACTGCTTCTGGAGTCTTGTTTAATTTACCTGCTTTTCTTGTTCTTCATCTTGTCACATTGTAAAACCTTTAAAAACCTTCTGTAACAAAATGGAAACTTCAGATACTGAAGTTGTTTAATAGTTTGGTGTTACAGTGCTTCACATAGTGTCTCAGGCAGTAATGTTCTCAACTGTCTGGAGAATGCTTTCCTTTTAAGACGGGAGATTTTCAAGTTTTAAAGAGAGCTGTGATTGTAGGTGAGACTAAGAAAGTTCTAAAAGCATTAAGGTAAATTGCTCCTGCTCTGATCTTGATAAGCTTATGTACGCAAGAGAAATAAGATGAGTACCTTGAGTGAGCAGGCAGAAAAATCTGGGGGCAAGGCTTTCTATTCTTTAGACTGTGAAATTTTCAAGTGAGGGTATCCTTACAGGAAGCTCTCAATTCAACAAGGAGGCAATTGAAAATGAATATAAAGTGTTGTTTTCCTTAAGTGGAAGATAAACTACAGCATTTTGGACAAACTAAAATTTGGAACACTGGGACAGAGAGAACACCCTAAGGAAATCAGTTAAGAGGTGATGAAGGTGTGGCTTAGGGCTTCAAAGATGCAATGATTCAAGGGAGGTAAATGTAGTAGGCACATACTGAGCTAAATTTCAACAGCGTTAGCAGTGTTGCTCTTAGAAAGATATTATGAAAGGATAAATGTATACCAGAAAAAAAGATAGATTGATTTGATGTTAATGTATTAATTATTTATGCATCTGAACTTGAAAAAATAAATGACCATTTTTAAGGGAGGGGGTTGAGACTGACATAATATATACATGAAAGTTGCCATGGCTCATCTGCTTTTAGCTGCTGTTGAACACAGTGGTTTCTAATTAGTATACTTAGAATGTGGGTGCCTACTTTATGCTGGCTTGGTGTTTGCTGATTCTTTCACATGATGTTCTAATTCTGCCTTACAAAACAGTACCAGTGTGAAATATATGAATGTGTTATGCCTACGCAAGATACTCCAGGTAGCGGTTTAAAGAGCTTGATTTTTATATTCTCTAAAGCATATGGCCATCTATTTATATATGGTAGTAGAACGTTGCATCTTTTACTGTGGCTATGAGTGGTGCTATGGTTACTGCAGGTGGTTTCATTGGCCAGTTTCATTGTGGTTTGCAGCTGAAATGACCAGGATTTTTCACATGAGCACAAAAACCAAATACAGCTCTGCTAGTTGAGGAAACATTTATTTAAACATTTATTTCTTTCACACACAGTATCTCAAAGGCAGCACAGTTATTTTGTGTGGCAATGAATCTCTGTAGATCTGACATATTTTGAAATTTGAAAATGAGCTTTTTATGGGTCAGATCTTGAATATTTCAGTTTTCTACTTTTCTGTTTGGTTAACATTAGCAAAGTTCTCAAATTGTGTATTTATTCTTTATGCAGGGATTTTAATCATTATCCTCATGTCTAATCTGTGCCTGCTGCTGCAGTGGGTTGAGGGATGTGCCACTATTGTGTATATTAAATACAGAGGGAATGTTCAGGATGATTCAAAGCCACAGTCTTTTTCCTGGTCAGATATCAAGCCCAAAGTTTGAGAGATTTGTAAAGGATCTTTCTGTTAGTGGTTTGTTTGGGGTCAGTTTTCTCCACCTTAAAAGGGTAACTTTTTTATGTGCTGTATTTCTGTCTCTGTTCCCCACTTGACTTTCTTCTCAAACAATTCCTTGGCCTCTGCCCCAGACTCTGTCTGGCTTTTAGTTGAGAAGAGTGTTTCTTTTTGTCTCTCTGCAATTATAGTGTCATACTGTCCTGAGAAATGATTCTGAGGGACCGAGCCACACGAACTTGTAACCAGTGCCAAGCATGTGTATTGTTCTGAGGTTGTAGAACTAGATTGTTTTCTTATATAAATGTTATAAAAGGAACAAGAAGTTCTAATCTGGCACCCCAGAGGGAAGTTATTTTTTGTTTGCTCTGAACTGCCAACAGTTGCACTCATCAGTGCAGCTGTTTGTCCCTTGACTTCATCTTTTGAGTTGTCTGCTTATGGAATTGTCCAGTCTCTTTCCTTCTACTGTCTGGTCAGTTTTATAAAGTACTAAAGGCATACGAGCTCTCTACAATCTTTCATTATGAACTGGCTTTGACTAATTTTGTGCAAGCTTCTGACTGTTGTGGTGTGGTTTGTTGTTTTATTTTTTTTTTCTTTCAGTAGAGGAAGCCAGAGGAGGAGTATCTCACTTTATTCAATTATTCAGTTTTTATTCTAACTTGCAACTGAAATAATCTCAGTGTGAAGGTTTACAGTCTGTGCAATTTGTCTTACCTCCACATGAGTTACAATTAAGTGCATTTTAAGAGCTGAACCTGTTTTTTATGGGTGTCAGTGAAGCATCATGAGGAAATAAAAAATGCTTGTGCGATGCTTTGGACACTGCATTTCAGTTGACCTATTGCTATGTTCAAATAGCAAAGGGGTGTAAGAAGCCAACTCCCATATTGCATCATTTTGCTTATGCTGTGGTCACTTATTGCTCTGAAGTGAGCTGGGACTCTTCCAGATGACTGCAGCTCCTGCAGCTTTGTCTGCCTATTGTGGAGGAGGGAATAAGATTGATCAGATTCTGCTGCTGCCTGTGCTAGCCTCCTAAAAGTGAGGATATAACTTTCTATGGAAAGCCGTGTTTACCCCTCTGTAGATATGGCAGGATTGG
Organism: Oreortyx pictus; assembly: GCA_036925125.1. NCBI lineage: Eukaryota > Metazoa > Chordata > Aves > Galliformes > Odontophoridae > Oreortyx > Oreortyx pictus. Next base: position 14,262,270 of record JAUPFR010000009.1, on the reverse strand, counting down.
AAATAAGGGATCCATCCAAAACCTGAGAAGTAATTTCTCTCCTGTGATAGGGAAAAGAAGTCTGGATATTGCTGTAATTGAGTATATACTGCATTTTTCGCTAGGCCTGAGGCTGGAAAGTTTGGAAAATTGAAGCGAGTTATAACTTCTTATATCACATACTGTGACATCATTACAAACTTCTGCTTTACTGTGGGCTGGAGTTTGACTGCTGGTTGTGGACTTGATCTTTCAGTCCAGAGCAGTGCTGCTCCTTGGGAACAGGCTAATTGCTGCACCCCTGTGTTTGCCCTTGTATGAGAAGCCTGAGGTGTAGGTATCCTGTGTTGTAACTGTGGGTTGTTAGCTATAGTGTTTCTGTGCTCTTCCTTCTTTTTTGCTCTGACATCTGCTTTAAGTCTGAAGAAAAGTTCTCATTCTGCGAAAAGAATGGTTGACTGAGATCAAAGTTAAAACTTATGAATACAATGCCTTTTTCTTCTCAGATAGCATAGCTGCTCTTATTCCCTTGTTTTCCATTTGCTTGCTCCTTATTCATTAGGTTGGTCATCACTTCTTTTTGCCACTCATCATTTATTTCACTGCTTTCAGAAAATTGAGGGAAGGGGTGTAGAAGGTTTGTGGGCTGGTTCGGCCCGGTTCCGCGACAACTAAGGAGGGAGGCCCACACCCCGGACAAGGGGAAGGGGGAAAGGGAAAAGGGAGATGAGCCCTGAAAAAGATACAAAACGGCAGCAACGATCTGAGGAGGAAAAGCTAATTTACTAAATAAGATATTAGGAAGTAAAATAACACAATATAATACAATACAATTGGAACTGAGCCCAATGAATCAAACAAAATGAGCGAGAGAGAGAGTGTCCGATAAACCGAAGGCCTTACGCTAGCGCTGAAGGCGATACGGCAGCGAGCACCCACTGCTGAGTCGATCCCAGAGGAAAAAGAGAGTGTCCCATGACCGCAGACCGTTTTTATCTTTTTTCCCTTAGAGCGGAAAACACGTAAAAATACAAAGCATCGCAAAGTCCTCTGGGGAATGTAGTTCTCCCTCTCTTCTGAAACAGGCATATCCATAACTATTGATGATCCACAGAGATGTAGCATTAACTCTCTAACTCCCAATACACCACGTGATGTTATGATGTGGAATATCAACAATACAACAAAAAATCATAAAACCATGACAAGGGGAAAATGCATGGGAATTGAATACTGAAGATGGATTAAATAGAGGAAGAAGGTAGCTATCCGATTGTTAGCTGAATGACCAAGTGTTCAATTTAGGATTTGAATATCCAGATGAAAACAGGACAGGAGAAATTGAATACATTTTTCCAGGCTTCAATTTGATATGACTGTGACCATGTGCCTTTGGATGATAGCTTCTTGCACTGTTCAGAGTACATTTAACCAGAAGTTGGGCACATTTTTTGAACTTCTTTCATCTGCTGTCACAGTTTCTTGAGTTGAGTGTACTACTTGTGCCTGTTTAAGAGAACTGACATTGTATGATTGCATTTTGCAAACTTATACTGATGAACTCTCCTCAGTCCATAGTTTTTTATTTTCTTAATCCTTTGGTATGAATTAACATTTTTGGGAAGATCAGCAATGTTTTCTTCGTGTTCAGTTTGAAAATCAAGTGCAATATTGTGTGTTTTTTTTTTTAACTGTTTTGTTCAGGGGTCTCTAACACTTAAAGAAATGCTGCTCCTAATGCATTAGTTATCAGCTTTTGAGTACCTAAGCTGATGTTCATCTGTCAGGCTTTATTATTACTTTGAATCTGTCCAGCTGAGCAACCCAGTTCTGTTTGCTCTTATTAGAAACAAAGATAATGAATGAATGTTTACAGCTTTTTTTTTTTTTCCCTTTTCTGAGTTCATTTAGTGTGCTTCTCCGATTCTCCTGGGAGTGTCAGTGATGGAGATATTCCTGTTTTCTCTAACTCTCTCCCATAACTTTAATGCAGCTTTAACGTAAGATAATGATCTATTTAGGTAACTGTGATATTTAGCTTTTGTCTCTGTCTGTTGCATATGAATTTTATTATTGTGTGACATGGGTGAAGTTGTTTTAAGCTGATCCAAATTGTCTGGGTTTTTTGGGTTGAAGTTAGCATCTACATGCCGGCTTCAAGGAACGAAGCTGTTAATTTTGAAGACTGTAATTCAGAAGTTGACTTTAAAAGCTCAAAACTTCAGCCTACATGATTGAGGGTTTTTTTGTTTGTTTTTCCCTCTCAGTATTTCAAAATTTCTATTGTTATTTGTGCTATTGTTGTGTCAGGACTTGCAAGCTGCTACAGTTTTGAATGTAGCTGCCCATCTGCTCTTTGGCTATTTATAGGCAAATCTATGGAGCTCCTTATATTCTCTCAAGTTTTCAAAACAGTAATGAATTAAACATCACAGTGCTCTTGCAAAAAGGAAACTAATGCATAACATCTCTGTTTTACAGATGGAGAGGTTGAGTGAAGACTAAAAGGGATAAATGGCTTGCTGAAAGCCATATATGTATTTCATAGCAGAACAGGGAATGGAAACCGGATTTTTTTTTAATTTTTTTTTTGAGTTTTCATCTTGTGTTTAGCAGATCAGCTACTCTGTATAGTTGGATACATGATGAGAAAATAATGCAATTATTCATTTTCTGAAACTTGCAATAGGTACTCCTGATGAGACAAACTCATTTAAGGATCTCCTTTGCACTGAGGTTATTAAAAGTTTCAGATCTAATGTATTTGAGCAATTGGACCCTTTGCTGCAAGAAAGACACAGGCCCTGGAGCATGTTGAGAAAAGGGCAACAAAGTTGGTGAAGGATTGGAAACGCAGGTCTTATGAGGAACAGGTTGAGGGAAGTGGGGTTGTTCAGCCTGGAGAAAAGGAGACTCGGGGGATTTTATTGGCCTCTAAAAAGTAAGGAATCTCTCCTACTGAAGGGCCACCTACCTTTAAGTGCTTTGAAATGGTAGAAAGTGGGAGTGGTTGAGAAAATAGTCTATGAAGGCTCTTGTACAGATTCTGTAGCCATGACAACACTCTCAAAGCTTCTGCAAGTGAAGGAAAAGTGTGCAAGTTTTGTTCTGTTTTTCATGGTTTTTTTGTTTTGTTTTTTTTTTTTTTTTGGAACTGGTTTTCATTTGTGATCAGTAAAACATACAAAATGTCCTTTAGGAAAGGACTGCATGCGTAGAAGGCTCACACACTGCAAGTTTGAAAGGGAAGTAGAAGTCAATTGTTTTGTATTTTATCAGTTACTTTTCTGGTGACTTACATCAAAGAAACAGTATCACATGAAAATACTTTTATTTGTGTCTATACCTTTAAAAGGAGATGCTGTTTAAAACAATGTTATTGAAAGGAGGTCGTGGTGAGCCAACGGTCAGGCCCTTCTCCCAGGTAACAGTGATAGGATGAGAGGAATTATCCTCAGGTGGCACTATGCCATGTTCAGGTTGGATATTAGGAAAAACTTCTTTGAAAGAGTGGTGAGGTATTGGAACAGGCTGTTCAGGGAAGTTGTTAAAGTCACTATCTCTGGAGAGGTTTATGGAAAGGGTAGATTTAGTACTTAGCGACGTGATTTAGTGGTCACTATGGGTTGTGGGTGGACAGTTGGACTGGGTGATGTTAGAGGTCTTTTCTTAATGATTCTTTGATTCTATAATTGTGTGTAATAGTTCTTCCTGATCCTGAATTTATTTTAATTGCTAATGTTTTTGACCAGTGGCTCTCACTGGATTGCCTAGAAAGAGCACATTAATTGCAGTCAGGTTCTCTCTAGCATGTTCAGGGCATCTTTTTTCCAGTCATTTAGTCATTGCAAGCCTGTGGACTTCATCTGCCTTCTTCAATAGACTTTTCAAATGATTTTGTACAGCATCTGGTCGTATCTTCTTTTTTGATTTTATTGTATCAAACTGAAGATGTGTAGCTAAAATGCATGTGTAGCTAATGATGCATTTTAACTTTGAATTGCGCAGTTTTTATTTTAGGTGCTTTCTGTGCTTTTATTTCATTTTTTAAACGTATTTTTGGAATTTCAAATTGTCTTGGATAAAACAGCATGACTTGAAGTCTTGTCAGAGCTTAGAAATGATACGAAATGTGGCCTATCTAGTCATTATTTGATTTTGCGTGGGAATGCAGCCTGAAATATTTAATCTTCCAATATTTATGTGCGAATCTTCCAAAAAGCAAATATGTTGCTGAAGATGAATATAGGTGTATTGATTTAAGTGTGAAAGTCATTCTAAACAAGCTCAGTGAGTTCTTCACTGTAGATCTTTCATTATTAGCATGTTTTCTGCCTACATAAATTTTATAAGAGCCAATTAGAATACCATATGTCAGGTAGATTAGCAGTGGGCATGCAGCACTCTGGATTGTTTCTGACCTTCAGCAGAAGTATTTAATCTTTTTAGCTTTTTTTGTATCTGTAACACTTGAGGATATAAAGTTTGTCTCTGGTTTGCAGGTGACAAAATTCAGCGTCTTGCAGTAGTTCACTTTCTATGAGTGAAATCTCTATAGTGTTCTTGGTGTTTTTGTTTTTTTGTTTTTGTTTTCCATCTGTAGCTTTTTCCTCTATCAGTCCATTTTTTTTTAATTGATGAGTAGCATTACTGCAGCATTGAGAATCACATAATACTTTCCTGACTTTCCTTATTCTAAACTGAGAGTGCGATGATCAATTTCTAAGGCTGTCATCATGTCTTCTTTCAAATTAGTTAGTTGTTTATAGGAGACAGTGTGCTTTCACTTGATTTTGTTTATCAATGTACCTTTTTAAAATACCTTTGAAAGCTGTCAGTGGAAAGTAGACACTGGATCTCCTAAAATTGTTTCTTTCCAGTAGAAAAATAGAATTTAATTTAATTCATCCTGAGATTCTTTGGAGTGTTAAAGTCAGTGAGAGACAGTAAACCTTTCTTTAATCCTAGGGAGTTTTTTTCTGGTGTGTTCTGACAGCCTGCTGTAGTGAGTTCCCTTCTAGATAGAGCTTGTCAGAGATTTCATAGAAGAGAGGTAATTGAAAACTTAAGGAGTTTCTGGAACAAAGGTGAGGTGTTTAAATTATGGCCCTGACTCACCTCCCTTCATTCTCAATGAACAGAATACTTCCTTTGGTTACAGGAAGTATGGAACAAAAGGACTATTTTGATTCATGAACATTGCCAATACTGTGGCAGAAAACCATGTAGAACTTATTCAAGTTCAGTGAATAAATTGGTGCTTTACCAACAACGAAGAAACGTACTCACTGGAGTCAGTAAGTTAACATCTTCATACGTGAAGGTGTAATGATTGCGAAGTATGAATGTGGAAGTTTGCTTTCTTTCTTGATTATAAAAGATCCATTTGTAATAACTTTGAAATATAACTTAAGGATTTTTCCCTTTTCCTCCTTTGCCAGGTGTGTGTTCCACATGTGAAAGAAAGAATACTGCCAAAGCTATTTAGCTACACACATGGTTAGGGTTGTAGTGGACAGGCAAAAATGATTGTCTGAGTCATTCTTGAGTTTTGTGTTTTATGCAGTGGCCCACTTTTTTGTCTGCAGCATTCAGGAAGATTGAATAGGGTTCTTATCTGATTGTTTAAAATGCAAGCTGCATTGAGATGCAGTTTCCTGAAAGCCAGAATTTGTTTCCTTCTGTAGTGTGGGAAGTGTGTTTTGTATGTGTAATTAACAAAGAAATCACCTAAGTATGGAAATTTGGGCTAAGGGGTGGTAATGATCACTGTAAATCAGTACGCGGTAGAACAGGGAGGAAGGATAAAAAAAAGTGATATTTCTATTTCTTAGTAAAAAAAAAAAAAAGCTCATTGTTCCATCAAGAAAAGGAAAAACTACTGTATTTTACCTCGGGTGCTCTGTTTGAAGTTTTGTTTTTTGCTTTTTTTCCGGTTCCCCTAGATCGCTTACAATATGGATTCTGTTATTTTTTTTTCTCCAGGGAAAAAAGTTCTATTTGTGTACATGAATGTAGAAGTACCCAGACAGAGCTCCAAATCTCAGTCTGAAGCCTTGTGCTTGGAATTAAAGGGGAAAAAAAAAGATTTTCAGTTTTTTTTTCTTTCCCTAGGGCCTGTCTCAAATTAGGCGTTTTTGTGCAGAATTAGGTTTACCTTATTCTTCATAGGAATTGCTTTGCATAAATATTTGAGGTCACTTTTAAGAGGAAGGGAAGGGTAGGTTCAGGCATGGTAAACACAATTTATGGAGACCTCAGATTCCTCTCTTTCTTCAAGGCTGACAAAGCTTTGCTGTTATCTTTTGGGTCTGACACTTATTTCTCAGAACTGGTAGGTTCTATTTACATCAGCAGTCGGTGTGATCAGAACTTGGTGCCTGCTGTCTCTGTTCAGTTTAGACTAGGAGGAGTTAAAAGAGCTACACCGAAATCCAGAATGTCGCTTTCCTGATGAGCCTCTCTCATGCTCAAGTTTTTTGAAGACCTTAATCATAAATAGGGTGTTTGTGTGATGGAATGTCTTGATAGGTAAACCAACAAAATTCACAAAATGTGGCTCCTTGTAGGTTGTCATTGCAGGGCTTTCTCCAGGAGCTGTTCTTATTTTGGTGTCTTGCTTGGTTCCTTTGTGACCAATAAGTTTGTCTGCTCCAGGGTTACCCTGGGCTTTCCCTTCTTTCACCTTGTGGCTCCGCCAGGACTGCGGGAACAGCTGAGCTTCCTCTGCCAGCATAGGTGGCCTGCTGGTCTGCCTGCTGTGGTAGAGACCTGGGTTGCTTACCAGAAACTGATGCCAACAGCGCGTCAGTGTTATAGGTATTGCACCTTATATGAATGTTAAACTGTGTAAATGTAACACTTCTTTAAGTGCTCATTTGAGGAACCTGCACCAAGTTAAATATGTGGGGAGGAAAAAAAAATCATACCAATTTCTTTAATTTGTTTAATTTATTTCCCATGAACTAATTCCCTTCAGGGAGACATTTGGTTCAAGACAAAATTGAATAAAAAAACACGAACAAAAAACACCCATTAACTACAACCTCCCCCCCCCAAACTAGCCACGAAACAGCCTGCCAACAGCCCTCTTCAAAAGCCCAACCCCCCTTAGCACCCTGAATCAGAGTGTAGCTCACTTTTAAATTTTATGGAATTGGGAATATGTTTCTTCATAAACTTCAGTTAAGAGATTTTCACATGGGGATGTAAAAATAACCAATGCTAACCGCAATTTTTGTTTTTTTTCCTCCTTCAGACTTAGAATATATGAGAAGGAAATGAACTTAATCATGTAAGGATTATGAGCTAATTTCATATGCTTCTTAAAATTAGAAGTGGTTAGGAGCTCTGGGTCTTGCTTTATCCTTTTAGCTACAGCAAATAAAAACTTCCCTACTGAGTTGGTGATCATGAGTTACACTGTGGGAGTTAATATAAAATAACAATTACACTTTCAGCGCTGCCTCTGGGGGAGCATCTTGATAAAATGAAGAAATCATGAAGCATCCTCCTTGATCAGCCTTTTGTTTCTTTTCCTAGATCTCTCTTCTTTGGTTTTCATATTTGCTTAAAATCTAGGGAAGTATGTAAGCATGCTACTTGTGGAAGGCATTCATCTAGTGGTTGATGTAAATGTGTGACTTTTATGGACTTCAGCATGGGACTAGAGCTGGTAGACTACAACGTACAAGTGCATGATAGCCACGTTGTATTTCTGTGTTTATTGACTCCTATGTATTTGGAGATGGTGAGTATTTTTTATTTCTATTAGAGAGAATGGGTGGTGATCCTTCCAGGCTGCAGGTCTTCACAATGTGATAAATATGTTCAATGACAAAGTTGTTTGTTGTTGTACTTACCGTTAGCATTACCGTTTTGCTTGGTGCTGAGTGGTACCAAGTAAATGGCACAAGTGTAAGAAGGAGTCTGACATTATTATATGGCAGCCATAGTATATTATGTATGACAGCAGTTCTAATCTGTAGATACAGATTCATGCACAGAAGTGTATAAAGTAGTAAATTGTCAGTGTTTGAACACCAGAAGGAAAGAAAGAAGGGGACGGAAAGAAATCTTCTAGGAACTGAACTCCATCTTTACTTACTTAGCACTCTGAATCAAAGCAAAACTCAACAGAAGATGGCTAGAAGTAGCCTCATGTTAAAATAAACTCCTTGATGTGTTTTTTGCACATATCTAATGATTCTTGAAATAACATGTTAAAGTCTAAGCTAATTTAAATCTCTAAGAGGATTTGGTAATTTTCTTGGTAGTCTACTGATGGTTTTTCATTTGTTTTCCACGCTTTTATTTCCTTGCTTTAATTAAATTTTTTTGCAGTGTATACATCATTTCTTACCTGTACTGTATTGTTTCAAATGCCTGTTTTAGAATGTTGTCACTAAAACTTAACATTTCATACAACTCTTAGCAAGCAATCAGTAGGAGTCACTTACATTTCCTCTACATAATTCTTCGTTGTATGTTGCAACAGCAAAAGTATACTTTGCTTAAGCAGTTTGAGTTTTGTTTCTGAAAGAATAAACTCAGTACACCAATTACCGATTCATGACCAGTAAAGGAAACTTTTATTGAAGTGTTTTGGACTACAAACTAATGTCATGAGATGAGTAACTTGCGTATCATTTTTGTGACATTTACTAATACTGGAAGAAGAACTTCTTGTGTATGAAACCAGTTTCTGAAGAAGCAGTATGTTTATTTTGGTGATTTTTTTTTTCTTGTCTAATACGAGTGAGTTGTCTCAATTCTTTCACAGTTGGTTTTTATCTGTTTTCTGACAGATTTTCTCTTGAAAGTCTGTCTAATTGGAAAGTATAATAGAATATGAAAATTGTCATATTAGTCTTGGTGCAGGAAGAGTGGGAGGGTGTGAATACCAAGAAACAGGTGAAGTTTGTTATTGTGAAAACACTGTATGTGGTGCTGTGGGGGTGTAGCAAAAACATGACCTCAGGAATATTCACAGGCACATGCCAGTTGCTGCCTTGTGCACTTGGAGGAGGAAGGAGGTTGCAGTGCTGACATCCTGTTCGTAGTCAATGAAACACTGATGTTTAATCACAACAAATTGCAATTTTTTGTTTGTTTTACCTAAAATGGGACAAAGAAAGGGATTTGGAGACAAAAGAAGCAAGAAGCATTTCCATCTGTAGGTTTGACGTGCTTATTTTGGCTGGGTTGAACATTTACTAATGGCTGGGTAGTGACCGTGTCTTGAAATCAGTGAGGCAATTATGTTTCTGGTTGATCTGAGATGGACTATGGGGAAATAGGTGAGAGGACTAATTTTATTTACGTGTTCTATTTTATGTCTAAATGAACAAGCAAGTAGATAACTTTTTTTTTTACAGTACTTCTGATTCTGTATTTTGTTATTTCTCAGAGGAGTACAGGTGTTTTGGCCAGTGCTTTCTAGTGAAACATCTCAATTCATTTCACCCACTTTACAATGTTAATTTCTTGTGTTTCAGAGTTGTGAGAATTACCTGAAATAGAATGGAAGCATCAGTAATATTACCCATTCTGAAGAAAAAATTGGCTTTTCTTTCAGGTACAGTTTCTATTTTCCTCAGTTGGCTTCTTTCTACATAATTTGAGTGGGATTTTTAGCTTGCTTGCTTCTATTTACTCAATGTATGTAGTGAAAATATATTGCATGTTAGCACTTTTATCATGTTTCAAAAGCATATGTAAAACTTATTAAATAGTAGGTAATGTGTTGTTATTGGCATTTAGCACTTGTTTTCAATGTAGCCTGTAACTCAGCTCCACAAAGTTGATGTCCTAAAGTTCCAGTCCAGGAGGAAAAGAGTGACATTTTAGCAGGTAGCCAATAATAATCGTTTTTGTTTTGTAAGTGGTTTTAGAAATGCAGATTGTTAATCTTAGAATTTCCTTCATCCTTATCTTTTCTCCAACCTAGAAATAGGAAGTAATAGCACATTGCCATGTGTGGCTGATTATGCTTCCAAGTAGTTAATTCAGTCAAAGCTAAAATTACTGTTTGTTTTTTTTTTTTAATTCATTCAAACTTCTTGAATCTTGGATTAATTGTAATTCTCACATACCCAGGCCACAGGAAAAACAAACAGAATGCTTGTAAAGATGGATTTAGAAAGGGAAAGTAGTTAACTTGCAGGAAACTTGTTTAGTTATTCCAACATTTGTCAATTTTTAAAATTAATATTCTTCTGTTTTGTTCATTTTAGCCCACCCTAGTCACTTGAAGTGAAAGTTTTTCCCTGAATACAACTTATTTTGTTTTCAATTTGCTTTTTGCCCCTGCCAATTTCAAATCAAACAACTCCTATTTAGAACAAAATAAATTTGCATTAAATTACAGCCTATAAAAGTGGTCAGTTTCTTCAGTAGTGACAGCAGATGCATAAAATGGTTGGTTGTTCAGCATTATGCAGCACAGAAGTTCTCATTAACTAGAGTGCCTTTGCAGTTTCGCTGGTAAAGCTGCCTGATCCATTTTGAAATAATAGATCTTAGTGAAAATGCAATTTATTGTGTGCCAGGTAAATGGTATCACCCTTTTTGAACTTCCATATTTCTAAATACATTTGACCTCTTTGGAATTCTGTAGTATTAATGGATAGTTTAGTTTAATAAATGATAAAGATTCATGCAGTAGTTCTGTTAAGAATTCGTCAGTGTAAGTGAAGGAACTTCTTTGACAGACTGCTTTATCACATTTCTTTTTAAAGCAATTTTATTTCCTTTAGTTTCATAGGTAAAACTACAGTATTTTAAAACAAACATAAAAAATGATGTTTTACTGAAACATTCCCTGTTGCTGTTTGTATGATAAAACTTCTTGTCATTTTTAGTAATGTGCATAGAAATAATGTTAGCCCTGCCTTTTTCTGGAAAAACAACCTTTGAAAGCTTTGGAATTTATATTGGTAGGTCATCGTAAGTGTCAGGGGGGAAGAAGGAGAGTTAATGACTCAGCAAAATGAAAAATAAAAACCCAACCTGTCTGGTACAAAATCAGTTATGGCTTTTTTATTTTTTTCTTCACATGTTGTAAACTATACCACTTCTGAGTTATAGTACATGAGTTGATTTGCCCAAGTTCATTTCAGGTTTAGTTCTAAGCTTAAGAGCTCAGCTGAGGGTAGTGGTTTTTTTGTAAAAACAAAGGAGATTTCAGTTTCATTGTGCTTATAATCAAAAATCACAATCTGTTTTGAGTTTCTTTCTAAACATTGTATGCTAACAGTAGTGATTAATATCTGTGGAATCTCTACTGTTTAGAACTTAAAAAAAAATAATACAACTAAAAGAGCAATTTGCTTTACCATTTAATATTTTTATTTAGTGTGTTAATACTTGCAAATGCTGCACTACACACATAATTAAAGCCAAGTTTTTCTTCCGGTATTTCTTTAAAGGATACAATTTTGTTAGAATGTCTTTTTTTATAGAGAAGATAACTGTTATGTATCACTGGCTATCACTTTTCTCTGAGCGAAATAATGAATTGGAATTCCTAATTTGTCTTGTCCTCAGTTTGTTATGACAGATTAGCAGAACATTAACTTGATCTGTGTGTATTTTAGAGCAAGAAGGCTGCACAGAAAACACTCCACGGGCAGAATATAAACGTTTGAATCCTTTCTGCTAATGTTTACAAGGCTGGGCGAGGAAAATCCTTCAGTTACAAGAGATGACATGTCATGGAAGTGAATAATTTTGCTAATTATTGCAATCTCTGTGATATATCAGGACAGTGATTGATTATTTTGTGGCTTTGGTAAATGGAATGTAGGTTGCTCTGAAAGTAATGCCTCCTCTTTATTTCAGTGGAAACTGCAAGAATTATAAAGAGCACAATAACACTATTTGATAGAGAAAATTCTTAACTACAAATGCAATTTTCTCTGATATTATCTCCAGTGTTAACTCTACTTTTTTATTTTACTTTATTTTTTTGGTGAACAATAGCCTGCACACTGCATATGTAAAAAAAAAAATCTGCGGCAGTGGAAATGACCTACTGATACCACTGCTGAAACACTGCCTTACAGTGCCTCATCCACTGTTTGGTTTTCTTAAATATTCAACAAGTGTTGACGAAGGTCAATGGATGCCATTTTGTATAAGGAATTCAGTGATATTCTCTTTGCTCCATACCTCTTCCATTCTGTCAGACTCCCCCTCTGCTCCTCACACAGCAGTGAAATGTAGCAGGATCATGGTGGGAAGGTTCAGCCTCTACTGCCACTAACACCAACATCTACCTCTGTCATGGGCCAACATAATAAAATAAGCAGCATTACTTTTGGAGCACACTTATTTCTATCTATGTATAGAAGTGAGAATGTCAGAGTGTTTAGTATCTTTTGAGTAGATTTCAAGTGCCAGTTCTCAACCTTGATTTGTAACTCCCTGTTCAGCACTGGAATCTTTCATGTCTGTAAACAAAATGTGAATGACTGTTAATGTAACCTACTTTGTGGAGCTGGTGTTTGGCTTTCCTGTGTGAATCTGGGGAAAAAAATGGAGGCGAGCAAGTCTTTTTCAGCTATGAATCATCTGTGGTAAGATTAACATGGTATAAATGCAAGTTGAGAGTGTTTGCAGAAACATTTTCTCCTCTGTGTACCTTTTTTTAAAATAGACAACCTTAAGCTTCTACTTCAGAATCACTCATGAGTTCTTGAGGAGGAGGAGAGGGAGCTCTAGATACAACTCCTTCAAGTCCAGGGCACCTGCTGTTGTTTCTCATTTAATTTTGGATTCTGGAGTATGGACTCAGGCCTATTGTTGCATTGTTCCCTTTAGAAATGTCTTCATAGCTTCTTGAATTACTGCTTTTTCTATCATGGGCTTGTTCCATTTGATCACTGACTCCTGTTCATTCTGAATTTTTAGTCTTTATAATTATTTATGACAGTGTTTTCCTATGTTTTACTGTGACATGTTTTCCTAGTTTTCCACTTTTTCTTCCTGTAACCTATTTTTGAATTTAGCTGTTCTGGATTTTAGTTTCAACCAGTTTATTTTTTGAATCCTTAAAAACTGATGTCCTATTGCCTCCAAAAACATTTTTAACATATTTTTTGGATAGGGAAAGACCAAATGATGCCTGACTGCTTAGGGGAAGGCTTAGTTCTTCATTTTATTGTTTTTCTTCTTAAGGGGTTGTAGCTTAAAACGTCATCATTTGTGGCTTTTTAAGTATTATTTTACATCCTCAAAAATATCGCTTTCCTCTTAGTTAGTGGATTTAATGAGGGTTCATGAAGCGGTGTAGAATGCAGGGAGAAATTATTTTTGTTATTTTTATATAACAAAACAATAAAAATAAAATATAATAATGTTATATTTTATTTTTATAATATTATATATAATATATATATAAATATAAAAATAAAAAATATTTTTATTATTTTTGTTCAGATGAGAACAAATCTCTAGCTCATAAGGGATTAAGCTATTTTTTTCTTCTCTCCTTTTTCTTTCTTCTTTCCTGATGCAATTTTCAGGCTTCTGCCTGAAAAGATTTTCTGCCTGAGACAGATAAGGATGGACAGTCTGTAAATAACTTTTGCTTTAGACAGTGTCTCATTGGATTCTGGAGAAGGGATGAACAGGTAGATCCTTTCTTGCCATTTTTTAATGCTTCTGTTATGAAACAATTATTAAATATTGAAGTCTGTTTTGTTTTTCCAGCAATTCCTCCCCTCCTTTTTTTTAACCCTTCACCTAGAAAATAAAATAAAAAATAAAGACACAGCAGAAAAAAGAGGGAAGCAAAACTGTTGGAGCATACTACCCCTACGGAGTAGCTCTGAAGATGTGATTTGCTCACCTGCATACGCATGAATCTTTAATACTATTAGGGGAATTGGGATACCTTTGAAAGTATGAGGAAAAAGCTATTGCAATCAAGATGCCAGCATATAGTGTGTAAGCAAACTGTAATTTCCATTATTTTGTCTACATCTCTAATGTTCTGGGAAGAATTCTTCTCAAATTATGTCAGTATAGGTGTATGCATCTGCAAGCATTGCTGTGCTGTATCTGTGTACTTTGTGTCATTACTCCACAGCTGTTATTATTCTTTAAGAAGCTGTGCTCTCTGTCCTTGACTTACAGGGAACCATGGTATGATGGATTTAACCACATGAACAGCACTTTTAAAGCCATTTTGAATTGTTTTTTTTTCCCTCAGTTCACAAATTCAAGGGCAGAGAGGAAAAAAAATAAACTGGTGACTTTATTCAAAATAGTGAATTGGTGACCTAAGTAAGAGCTTCTCCACATTCTGTGGAAAGATCCAGTAGAACTACCTTTGCCCCCTTTTCCAAATTTAATTCTCCAATGAATTAACATTAATTTAGGGACAAATTTTTTGATCCCTCTGCATTCAGGAGCTCAGCAGTGATGCCCCTGTACAAGGTATGGTTAATATGGGCATGTTACCTGCACACCTGAGTGGTTCCCTTCATATTACAGGATTTTCTAGGTGACCCTTCTGAGAGAATTGAAGCATGTATTGGATAGCTGTGTCAGTATTTATTTTTTATATTTGGTCGATTTGTCTTCAGTTCCTATTGCAACTATGAAGGGGGGTTGAAAAGGTACTCCAAATCTATTTTTCATGCTGGTTGATAGCTATGTGACTCAAAGGTCAATTTTTTAGAGGACAGATCCACAGAAAAAATTTTAGCTCTCTAAATATCCTTTTTTTAAACTGTACTTTCCTGGAAACTTTCTGGATTGTCTCTGAAATCAAAAAATGACCTAAACCACAGATGTAGAGTGTTCTACTTAAATGCAGTACATCTGCCTAACGCTTGATTTTCATTGAAGTAAAAAAGCGTGGCCAGCATATCCTGTGGTTTTTGTTTCTGTTGCTGTCTGTGTAAAACATAGGAAGATTAAAGTAAATGGCTTGAAGTATTTATCTTCATTTTGAGGTGACCATTACGTGCCTGTAATTAGGTCAGGAAATCCATGGGTTTGATACATAGATTATCAACTTAGAACAGTCCATGTGGCGCAAGACTTTGCTTTGTGTAAGAGATGTTTCCAGCAGGTTTTGCCTTGCAGTGGGAGCTGCTATAATTGCTCATCTTGGAAACTTACTGGGTTTCTTATTTGCTGGTTGTATAGATTATCTAGGAAATGTTTTAAATGAAAATTCTATAAGTGAAAATGTAATCTACATAAGCAAAAATAATGCTTTTGTAAAATTGCAATTGGGACAGTGTTTATGTTGGGACTACTAGATGAAAGGCCACGACTAATGCAGATGTGGTTTGTGCTCCAAAGCTTTGGTGATGTTTTAATCATCAATGTGGTGAGTAGTTCCTCACATCTGACAGGAGGAACGTCATGAGTGGTTTCCACTGCAACTTTAAATATTAGTTTTATGATGTGTTTTAAGACCATGTTATTACAAATTTTTTCTTTTACCTTATATCCATTATATTAACTTTCTAATGATTCTTTCTGCCCAAATAGGAGGGAAGGATAGAAGAAGTGGTCTCATTCTGACAATTCCATTATGCCTTGAGCAGACCAGTATGGATGAGCTGAGTGTCACACTGGATTACCTGCTAAGTATTCCAAGGTGATTTCAAAGGCATTTGGCTCAGGGCTGATTGCTTCTTCCAGTGCTGGGAAGGGTTGTTTATAGTTTCTATTTTACGTGAAATAAATTTTTGCATCCATGTCAATGGTTGTTTGAAACGTTATACAGTCTGATTTAGTTAGAAACATGCATGTTCAAATAAATCTGGAGATCTATTAAGGCTTGCTTAAGTCCTCTTGTTTTGTATATCTGACTTTGTGGTTTTTTGTCGATTTGTTTTATATATTATTTGAAGTATTTATTCACTCCTTTCATGGTGTATCTTTCATTCTTTTCAATATCAGTGTGCTTAAATTGCTGTGTATATTAATGAGCCACTCTAATGAAATTCTTAAACTTACAAATGTAACAGACTTACCCAAAGTACACAAAGCTTCCTCCTCTTTTTACTTTTCTGTACGCATATTTTTTGTAACCTGTAGACCTCAATCATACAGTTTAAATTAGCCTCATTAGTTATCCAGTTTGGTCAAGTGTTCAAAGTTAAAATACTGCCTAAATGTGCTGAAAGTACCACTTGAGCGTTCTGTCTTTCAGATCTTATAGTAAGATATAAGTTCTGTTTACATAACCCTGCAAACTTATAATGACAGTTTTTGGTCCTAGTTTAATTAACTGGTTTTTTTTTCCTTAAGATCCAGAGGTTGATCTTTAGAGTTGCTTTGCATTTATCTAGAAAGGAAAGAGGTCCCTTGTCTGAATATTTGCTTGTATTCCTTTAAGCGTGTCTTTTGGAAATAAAGATTCAGTGCCATAACCGAAGAAAGTTTAGTGCAGTTTGCTTGCTGGAATCTACAAATAATTGTTTTTAAAGCAAGTGATCCAATTTCTTTTTGTAGTTAAGATCACTTAAAAAAATAAATAAATAAAAGAGTTAGGGAGGGACAAGCAAGGAGTAAATTTAGTTTTCTTACAAGTAAAGCAGCAATGTGTATATGTAAATTGAACAGCATTTAAGTTGTGAAAGATTTAGAGTTTTTTAAACAGCTTGTAAAGTGCTGGAAATCCCAAATTGTCATCCATACATGTTGTCTCATTGACTTAAGGACTTGGCGGCTTTTATAGAACAGATGCAGGCATTGTTGTTCTCTCAAGTGTTAATTATTCCTCAGTCTCACCCTGGTTCATGTTTTTTTTTTACATATATTAGTATAAAAACAACTGACTGAAAATTCAGTGAAAGCGCTCTTTGTACTTTATACAAACCAGGAGTCTGCTTGAATGTAAAGTTTAGTGTTCCCACTTCTAACGTTATGTTTGTTGGTTATGTGGAAAAAATGACCTCTTCTTTATGGTGGCAGTATGTAAAGATCATTGGCATTTTTGTTTGCATGTTAGGAAATGTCTTTTTTTTTTTTTGCCTAGGCACTTTCATTTTGCACCTAAGGAAGAGTCACTCTATAGTATTTTAAAAGGAGGAATATGGAAAGAGATGTTGCCTGAAACCTTGATATCTACCCAAGAAACATGAATTTAACTTTTTTCCACTAAGCATAAGCTAACCGAACATGTCTAACTTCTATTTAAATTGAATGTGCCTTACGTTATAGCTGTGTTTTGGAACTTACATTTTTGCGATGATGAATAGCTGTGTCCAAAAAACTATGTAGCTGTATTTTTCAGAAGATTTGAAGGCAGAATCATGGTGATATAATTACTTGTTGTTGAATTATACCTTTTTTTTCTAAGTGCTTTTCCTTTTCAGTGAAAAGTGCAAGGCAAGAGGATTTACTGTGATAGTGGATGGCAGAAAATCTCAGTGGAATGTGGTGAAGACAGTTGTGCTGATGCTTCAGGTAAATCCCTTTTATATATTGATAGCTGACACATTTGTTCTATAGATGTGAACCCAGTATCTGCATCATTATAGGGGCATTAATTTCTTCATTGAGAGATAGACAGTTCATGGCCTTTTAATATCACAAAATCTGTTTTTTAACAGAGGAACAATATGAGAAGAGGGTGATAGGTTTCACTCAGGTCAGGGTCAAATTCCTTACTTGTTCACCACGTGAGATTAAAACTGTTTCAGGAAAAAGGTTACAGTTGAAAAAATACAAAATTGAATCTGTATTTGGCATCATTGATAATGAGTTGTAGGTGTGTCAGCTGGGAGCAGTTCACACTGATAGTGCAGCTAAGTAGGCTTTGATGCAATATGCAGTACTAATTGGCTTCCATTGGAACTGACTGTTGATTTTGTTGCATTACATTAGTTCCAGTCACAAGATATGTCCTGGATACTGCTCAAAGCAGGGAGGAAAAAAGTGTCAGTTCCTGGCTGTTGTTTATAATTACTTGTTTTAACTTTTCTTCAGAGTACTGAGGTTCTGATAAAGATATACGATAAAATTTTATTTCTGGTAAGGAGTATGGTCTTAGTGTTCAAAGAAAATGGAAGATATAGCACACTGAACTGGATTAAAGAAGTTGAACTGCACTGCCTTTCCTGCCTTTCTTACTGTGTAAATGATTGCTGTTTATCAGAGGGTTCCTCTCAAACTTAGTTGAAGCACTACGAAGTGTCTACTTCCAATAAGACAGTTCTTTTTCCTAAATGACTGCTTTTTCATTCTACATATCAGACTGCATAAGTAGAAATCTTTGTTATAATTTTTTTTTAAAGAAATACCATAAATAACATTTAATGAAACCAGTTCATGTTTTCTGTGCTGATACAGCATGGACTAGTGGTTAGATTTTCTTTTCAGAATTTCTTTTCAGTTTTGATTGCAGTAGAGCACACAGCAAAATACAAAGTGTGAGCAAACTTGGGACATAGTTGCAGCAAATCTTGTTTAGTTTCTATCTGCAAATGTCACTTCTTGAGTAGTTTGTGGCATGTAAGTAAAATTCAGTTCTCTTATTCACTGAAGCGTGACTGTTTTATTATTGTCCCCTCCCCCAATTTGTTTTACAGAACGTTGTTCCAGCTGAGGTATCACTTGTTTGTGTAGTAAAGCCAGATGAATTTTGGGATAAGAAGGTTACACACTTCTGCTTTTGGAAGGAGAAAGATAGACTTGGCTTTGAGGTATGTAGAACTTTTGTCTACTTCAGTCAGAAATACAGCTTCTGGAATACTTGGGGTAATTGGATGAAAATACGTGCCTCCTTTAAAATGGTTTATTTTAGGTGCTTTATGGAGATCCCTAATAAACCATTATGGCTTTTTAGCTCTTTGCTTTTTTCTACTTGAAAAGAATATTAAATGAACTAGGTCTTTAATTAGAAATCCGTTGCTCAGCAACAGCATAAATCTGTATGACACACTTGGTTGATGTTTTGAGCAAGAAACTGTTAAAGAGGTTTAGTGTGAATTTTGTTTGTTACCTCTGTAATAAACAGTGGATTTGTATATTGTGTAGCGTCGTTAAATTAGTTGCCATTTTGGAAGAACACCTTGTTGCTGCTGCATGAGCATTCTCTTATCTTTGAGTTTTTGACATTAGTAACAGAGGTTACAGGGCCTTTCATTTTTCCAAAGATAAGCTGGTTATACTAACTCATGAGGCAGAGCATGCACAAGAGATTACATACTAATGTTAGCAGTTCCATCTTTTTGGGAGGTTACTGGAAACTCAGGTTTTTCTGTTTTTGGAAAACTGTCTGTATTATCAATCTTTCCAGCTGTTTTTGAAACAGATTTTGTTTGAACTACGGCAGATTTGCTGTGCTTGCCAGTTACTGAAATGGAAACTTGTTTTGTATGAGGCACTATAAGAATATCTTCTTTTGTTAAAAAAGATTGAGCATTTTGCAGCCATATCTAATTCTGGGTAGTTCTCTCTGATGATAAGATTACATTCTTGAATACTCACCTACAAAAATTAGTTCAGGGAAAACTGAATTTAGAAGATGGCAGCTAAAGCTTACATAGCTACTAAATAATATAATCCTAGAGGCTTGATCATCTAGAGAAATCATTATTTTTTTTCATTCTGTTCAGTATTTTACCAGACTTAGAATAGATTATTCCACTTCTCTTCTGGATTCAATTCTTGCACCTCAAAGAGTTCTGAAGGAGTGGGTTGGGGAGGATGGATTCTTTTTTGTAATATGCTTTAGTGTCTTAGCAAGAAGGAAATCTTACGTGTTTATCTTTGGGCTATTTATCTGACAGATTAAAAGATTCTATTTTCATTTTTGAATAATTCCTTAAAGACAAATTTGAAAAGTAGTCTGAGTAGAAAAGAATCTCTGAACAACCACTTCTGTACTTGAGACAGCTAGGTATTTACTAATAAAGGCGATGGCTGAAATTTTGCTGCTGAAAGTAGTCACAGCTATGATAATCTTGTAACTTACATTTCAATTAAATTCTTCTGGTCTTTACAGGTGTCTTTGTTTGCCTTTACTTGAATCCTTTGAGGGGACTGGCAAGGAGATGTGCTCAAAGTCTACTTCTGTCTTAAAGTTCAGTGTGTAGGCTGACCGAGCTGCTACTTAATCAAAAATGTAATTTTTCAGTGCAAAAGGAGATGAGTATAGTGATACCTATTGTATATTAGTTGATTGTTTGTAGCACATCCCATTGAGAAAGAAGCTGAGCCAAGCATCTGTACTCAAAAGGATGATTTAGGAGCTTATGTTTAGAAAGCAACTTAAACATGAATACTCGTTTTCATGCAGACATAACATAAATGCCCAAGTCTATATGCTGTCAGGAATTCTTCAGCAGCTCCTGCTGTCTAATGTAGACTATATATATTTTTTTCCTTCCTGCCCACCAGTGAGTATAGTTCTAGTAAGCCTTTGAAATTCTGGTATAAAAGAATTTTGAACCCTGGTTGTTATATTGATTGTTAATATTGCTAGTTTAAAAGATAATTTTTCCTGATTCTTTTTGGACTTTTCTATGATATTCTATTTGCATTGTCGGCAGAGATCATTAGAGTATTTTTTTTTGTTTGTTTTGTTTCTAAACTACATTTGTGTTAGTAAACCATAAAGCATTTCTCTCTGACATCTACAGTTCTCTTAATTTTAGAGTTCTGAAGTTTTAGGAAGAGGGAAATAATTAAAATATTAAGTATATATTTCATACAAGCATGGATCAAAATTTGTCAACTGCTTAAAAACGGTCAACCATGTATATCATTTTATGACAAAAAAAAACTATCAGTTGCTCCCTTGTCGGGGGAAAGCTTCACATTTGTTCTTTTCTGGCTCCTTGCATCTCGGATTAATGCAGGGATTGAACAGGGATTTGTAAGCATAGAGGGTAATAAAGGGCAGTTTCTCAGTTCTCGCTGTGATTGATAAAACTTTGCTCTTGAGTTTTCTCCTAGTTTTGGAGCATTGAATGGCTGACTTGCACTGAAGCAGTAAGACTGCCTGCTTGCACAGAGGCTGAAATCAGCTTTGGGGCATTTGGAGTCAGTATAGATGTTGATGAAGAGACTTACGTGATACTGTCCTAGCTCTTCCTTGTTTCTTGCACTTGTTTTGTTGTTCTTCTATGCAGTAATTCATTTTCTTTAATAGCATTCTTCATTAAAGGGCACGGAAGGATGAAATAATAGTAGGAAAAATCTTGTAGTTTTCCTGATAATGAAGAATGACCATTAGTAATAAGTCTTTGTTCTTTGCTGTTCATTAACTCTTGGTTATGTTATTAGGAAAACTGACTTATTAAGAGTGCCCCTCCTTTGTGTTCCAAGTAGTCTTCGTGTTAGAGCTAGTAATGTATCATTGCCCTCCTTCTGATGTGAGTACTGAGCACTGGTAAGGCTATGGAAACCCCTTTACACAAAACTGCAATTGTGTATCTGTATATACTAGCAGTAAAACCAAAACAATGCCCAACCTTTATTTTTCATGATAGGTTAGATCTGGATAACTATTAGTAAGAAAAGCCTAGGTTGCTTTTAGACAATAAAATCCTTTATATCCTACTTTGTGCTTCCTGATCTGTCTCTTATACATTGTCTAATAGTGCCACAGGAAGCAGTCAGTCACCATGCTGTCCTTTCTATTGTAAGGAGGAGATTCTCTGCTTCAGGGTTAGGTGTGTTTGTGAAGAGTTGCAAAGCATTGAGAGTAATTACTGAATGAAAGGTTACTGAGTGGTTTAAGCTTAAGATGTGCTTAAGAAAACAACTGGAAGTGACAAACATGATTAGACCGTTTCTTTTTTTTTCTTTTTTCTCTCCATATTAGTCCCTAATTCAAGTAAAGTAACTCTGAAATAGGTACTTACCTTCTCCGGTCTAATGGTCTTTGTTAGCTAGTTATAGCTGTCCTTAATGTTCCAAAGTAAAAAAAATAAAAATAAAAAATCCAAACTCCAACTGTTTTTTACAGGTGGCTTTTTTCCCTTGTGGTCCTGACCTTTCTAGTATGTTACCACAGAAGTTTTTCTGTATTGTTTTTGAATTTTGAAACTATATATTGTTACAACATGTATCTGCATATCCTCTCAGTTTTCAACTTAGAAATTTAATTTTGGCACACTTAACCCCATTTTATCTTTAAAGAATAGTAGTAGATAGAATGTTATTCCAGAGAATGATTGAATAACAATTTGTAAATCTTTTATTTCTTTAATACATTTTCCAGTTGGCTATTTTAGAGCTGAGGCACTAGAACTTAGAGTTTTCAGAGACTTTCCTAAAAATTGATATAGTGGTTCTAAATTTTTTAATAATCGAAATGACATTTATTTTAATGTCTCCCCTCCACTGAATATATTTAAACAAAAACTACACTGAATGCAATACATCATATGCCTTAAAAAACCTCTGCCGAATCAGGGAATTATCCCTTTAGAAGGTAAGGTAAACCTATGTTTATGTACTTTTAGAATTCAGTAATAAAGGAGGATGTGCTGAAAAATATCAGGTTGTGTGTGTGTCTTTTTCTCATCTTGGGGATGGAAGAATGGCAGTGTGTTATTATCATGAGCCCTGAAGGGGAAGGTGAATGAGCAGCCAGAGCAGTTAGTACTGGGTGGGGAAAATGAGGTTATTGGGAGTGGAGCTGAAAGTCAGGTCCTGTGTCTAGGCTCTACTACCTGCTGTTGGGTTTTTCTGGTATGCCAGATGTTCTGTGTGATACTGGTCAGATAAATATTTAACTTGTATTTCTTTACACTACTTGGTTTTTAATCAAGTAAGGTTTCATTATTATGAAACAGTAGAGTTTTTGTTCTACAAAGAACTTTACAACTGCGTGATGATGAATCCCGGTCAGAGCAGGAATGTAGGCAGATATGATTTGTCTGTTTGAAGTGCCATAGTTATTCTTGAAAAGTCACCAGGAATATAGTTCAATCCTTATTTCACAGTTTCCAGAAGCTAAACTCGCTGAAGAATGAGCATAGCTCATTTTGGGTTTTTTTTTGTTTTTTTTTTTTTTGGAGTTGAGGGAAGTGGGAATATAAATGTCAACGTTTAATCTGATTGATTTAGAAAACAAGTAGGATTCATACTTTGTTTTAAAACAAAACAAATACCAAGAAACAGGTTAGTGTTTTTGTACAAAGGCTGTTTTCAGTATAATGTGGAAAATGAAA
Organism: Oreortyx pictus; assembly: GCA_036925125.1. Classification (NCBI taxonomy): domain Eukaryota; kingdom Metazoa; phylum Chordata; class Aves; order Galliformes; family Odontophoridae; genus Oreortyx; species Oreortyx pictus. The sequence goes on along the minus strand of JAUPFR010000009.1, from coordinate 14,239,135 downwards.
CTGGAAGTTCTGTGGTCCGGGTTTCTCTACTAGCTACCTTCTCAATTGAAGCTTTCCCCATGTTTTTCTAAACCTGTTTGTATATGTAAGCTGTTAGGATAACAAATCATCAAGAATTCATTTACTGAAAGAGCAACTCATATTGACTCACAGAATCTTAGAATATCCTGGACTGGGAGGGACCGCAAGGATCGTTGAGTTCATGAGCTAAAAGGAGTTTGTCAAAGTTCAGCCTTTATGGTTATCAAAAAGGCTATCAGAAAGGATGAGTTTTCTGGATTTCCCAGTGTGTCTTGGCAAAATTTTTGGTAAATGAGCAAAAAGTCCTTCTACTTAGGCCTGTTTGAATGAGATTTGTTCAAAATTACCTGCCAGTGACTAGATAACTCTGATCAGTTTTAAGCATTCATTCAATTTTTTTTTTTAATGAAATGATATATTTTAAGAATGATAGTGTTACGTTCTAGTAAGTGAATTAAACTTTTAGGTGCAGCAGCACTTTCCAATATGTTACATCATCTCTTCATTTTCATTTGTGAGTTCCTAAAAATGTTGTTTTGATTTCATTCAATAATGCAACATTTTTGTTTTTCCCAAAACACTAGCTAAAGTTATTTGTCATTTGCTTTCAAGAGTTAGAGCAGACTATTATCATACAAAGCATGTTTAGAGTAGAATGAAAGCTGTTACCGCTCCTCTAGGTTCTAAAAAGAGCTGAATATGGATGATGATATGGCTTCTGGCCAGTACCAAACAGGGCACATTTGAAACCTTATTAATGCTATCACTTGTCAAAAGCTGGTGGGTTGAGTGGGAAAGGAAACAAAGACTTACAGACTCAGTAACTAATACTTTCCCTGCCTTTGAAGGACTCATCTGTCCAGACTTATTCATCTATCTCTTAGAAAATTTAAGCTGTTCACATTAACATAAAGCTGTTGTCTACTCTCCAAAGGCTGTTACTTTGGGTTAAAAAAAAAATAATCTTTCTGAAGTCAACTCTATAGTTGCTTAAAAAAAAAAAGTAAATTTGGAAGCAAACAGTGGGATATTTCCATTTTTGTTAAACAGTAAATGGTCTTTCTTTAGATCTTTGACATTTTTCCCTTCCTTTACAGCCTTAATTCTTACAGTAATTCAGAAGCTTTAGAGAGGCAGCTTGCTCCCTTCACACACAAAAATAGCAAAGTTGGCTAATCTAAAACATATGGAAGAAGTTGTTAGTACTGCCTCTAGTCTAGTTTCAGTACAAGAGCTAAGTTCTGTTCAGGAACTGCCCTTCTGCTACCACCTTACCAAAATCCAGATCATTGCTTACTCTTTTTAAGTTTTCAGGCAGGCTTTCTGCAGTTTTAATAAATAAGTTAGTAATTCCATTTTTTTTTTTTAATAACCATAAATAGTTTTCGGAACAACATCATAAATTAGAAGAAAGCTTGCTATTGGAAGTTTTTTTCTTTTTCAAGATTTTTCTAATAGGATGCAAGGGAAAATTATATTCTCTGATTAAATTACACATGTGGGTGGTATTTTTGGAGAGTATGGTCGGAAGGAAGATTGTCTTATATAGCTGATGTATTTGTTATAGGGAGGCTTTGCTTTGTGAGAGAAGAAACTCTCAGGGAACTACAGGCCAGTTAGCCTCACCTCTGTCCTGGAAAGGTGATGGAACAGTTTGTTCTGGATGCTGTCCCCAGGCAGTTAGAAGAAAAGAGAGTTATCAGGAGTAGTCAGCATGGGTTCACCAGGGGGAGGTTGTGGTGGCCTTCCATGATGTCATTATTGTCTGGGTGGATGAGGGGAGAGCAGTGGGTACAGTCTACCTTGATTTCAGAAAGGCATTTGATGCTGTCTCCCACAGCATCCGTATAACAAAGCTGAGGACGTGTGGAATAGATGAGTGGATGGTAAGGTGGTTGGAGAGCTAGCTGACTGGCAGAATTCAGAGAGTTGTGATCAGAGGCGCAGAGTCCAGTTGGAGACCTGTACTTAACGGTGCTCCTCAGGGGTCGGTGCTGGTTCCTGTCGTGTTCACCATCTTCATCAATGACCTTCATGAGGGGATAGAATCCATCCTTGGCAAGTTTGCTGATGATACAAAGCTGCAAGAAATGGCTGACATGCCAGAAGGCTGTGGTACCATTCAGTGAGACTTGGACAGGCTGGAGTTGGGCAGAAAGGAACTGGATGAGGTTTAACAAGAGCAAGTGTAGAGTCTTACACCTAGGGAGGAATAACTGCATACACAAGTACAGGTTGGGGAGTGACCTGCTGGAGGGGAGCTTTGAGGAGAGGGACCTTGGTGTCCTGGTGGATGACAGGCTAGCCACGAGCAAGCAGTGTGTCCTGGTGGCCTGGAAGGCCAACAGGATCCTGGGGTGCATTAAAAAGAATGTGGCCAGCAGGTCGAGGGAAGTGATCCTCCCCCTCTAATCTGCCATGGTGAGGCCTCACCTGGAGTACTGTGTCCAGTTCTGGGCTCCCTGGTACAAAAAAGACAGGGATCTCCTTGAAAGAGTCCAGCGGAGGGCTACAAAGATAATAAAGGATGTAGAACATCTCCCTTATGAGGAGAGGTTGAGTGACCTGGATCTGTTCAGCCTTGAGAAGACTCAGAGGGGATCTGATCCACATCTATAAATATCTAAGGAGCAGGAGGCAAAAAGATGAGGCTGAACTCTTCTCAGCAGTGTGTGGTGATAGGACAAGGGGAAATGGCCACAAACTGAGGCATAGAAAGTTCTGCACAAATGTACATGGGAACTTCTTCACTGTAGGGGTGACAGAGCGCTGGCACAGGCTGCACAGGGAGGTGGTGGAGTCTCCTTCTCTGGAGACATTCAAGACCTGCTGGGACACCTACCTGTGCAACCTGGTCTAGGGAGCTGCTTTGGTGGGGGGTTGGTCTCAATCTCTGGAGGTCCCTACCAACCCCTACAGTTCTGTGAAATACTTCTAAGTGTCTCTCCTGAACAAATTATATCCTTTGTCATGTCCCCCTATCGCCCTCTAAAGGATTCATTAAAATACTCAGACTTAAGTGGTCTCAGTTTATGCAATTTATCAGTCAATTTATTTAAGAAGTTTGCTGTTGGGTTTCTTTTTTTTAATGTTATTAGAACTGATGTTTCTTTGCTATGGACCAGCTACCTGATTTACATTTGTTTCCATACTGAAATGTCCTGATTGAGTGAATTAATTTTCTTCTTTCTTTTTTTTTTTTTTTTTATAAACTCATAGGGATGTACAGAATGTAAAAATTACCTAAACTATGAAGGTATGCAGTGCATTTGCATGGTAAATGCAGGTACTTAGTTTGTGTGACACAAAGGACTGCAAGAGAGTGATGCTTTGCAGCATGATATTCTTCTACTGTGTTTATTGAGAATAGGTCACATAAAGTATGACTTAATCAAGAAACATCAATTACCACAAAAAAAAACAGCTAATAAGTTTATTTCTTTCTCCTACTGTAAATAGAAAAGGCGATACTTTTGATGCTCCTAAATGATTCTGCATGAGATATAGACTGTATCAAAACTATCTGCCTCTGTTAGGCCCCAGTTACTTGCAGTCAACCATACTTCATTGGGTTATTTAGCAGTAAGAGGGTCACTTGTTGCAAGTCACTGAAAAAATCTGCTTGGTACCTCTGGACACACTTAGCACAACTTGTCAGGTAATTAAGTAAAAGTATAAGCATTACCTACACCTATATCAGATACTTATTGTTGCAGGTTATTTTGGTGTCTGCTAACAAGCTGACTCGATACATAGAACCATGTCAACTAACGGAAGATTTTGGAGGAACTCTCACCTATGATCACATGGATTGGTTGAATAAGAGGCTGGTTAGTTTTTTTTTCTTTCAGATGTCTCATCCGTGGATTTCTATTCATGTAGGAGCCTTGTATAGAATATGTTCCATGTGTAGTATTGAAGTTCTTATGTATGCATTTTATGATTATCACTGAAGTAATAGGTTCCTTGGAGCTCTCCTACAGTCTGTCACTATAGTAGAAGAACCTGAGTGTATGACACAGTGGCTACATTTTGCCTACTAATAGGAGAAATCCCTAACAAGTTAGAAATACTTAGGACTGAGAGCTAACTTTCAAGTTGCCCTACGCTGAGCCCTTTTTCTGTGTTGTTTTCCCAATGGGTACAGAGATGTAGTAAACATATAGGGTTAAAAAAAAGTCTAACAAAGATGTAATCTGAGCAATATCTGACTGCACAGGCCTTGCTATCTGTCCCTGCATTTGAAGAAACTGGTCAGAGTTTTTTTTTTTTTAAATCACTGCTATGTCTTCTACCTCAGAGTTAGTCATTACACTGAATTGGTGTTTTCACAAATTATCTTAATCCACTCAGTTGAGCTGTCTTAACTCTTTAACACCCTGATTTAGTGTTATCCCTGTTATTTACATGAAGATAATCATATATGATATGATAGTGTAAATATATCCGTAAGAACTTGCGGGTTTTGCAGAAATCTAAGAAATTGTGTTTCAGAAATCAGTTCTTCATTATATTCATGTGAAATGTCTTATCTCCTTAAAGACTTCTAGTGCTCCTAAAGTGTTCTGTGGAGAAAACTTCATGCTCTTTTTACTGTACCATCTGAATACTAGGAAATAATATGAAAATTGAAATGTATTATCTGAACTACTGTATAAATTTATACTGATACCCTCAATATTATCACTTATTTATAGTTCTTAATTTAAAACATGCATTTTGTTTAGGTATTTGAAAAATTCACAAAAGAATCAACGTCTTTGCTAGATGAACTTGCTCTAATTAACAACGGAAGTGATAAAGGAAATCAACAAGAAAAAGACAGGTGTGTGGTTAGGTTTCTGAAATTCATGTTTTTGGATATTAAATTTCATTAGAACCTTTGATAAAAATGAGTACAAAAAGCAAGAATATAATGACTGACTTTCTTATGGATGCTTAGAATCAAGATAAGGAAGAGGGATTTACTCTGTTTTCCAATAACTGGTTGCATCCCTGATGTAAACAGGCTCCAAAACTAACTGAGGGACTGCACACTAACCAGTATGTTACTGTATGTATCTAAACAATGTTAAAAGCAAGCTCGTGTTTTCAGTTGTTTGTCGGAGTCATAGAAAATAATTACTTTTTGTACAGATTTACAAAGAGCCTATACATCTAAGGTATTAGGCTGAGATTCAAGAGATTTAAGTTTCAGCTTCAGACTTCATTAGAAATCTCTTATGACACTGCATAAGTCAATGGGGGTTTTATCTTGTTCTGTTATCCCTGCTGGCAAGTCTTGTTCCAAGAACAAAGCTTCTGCCACTGTTGCGCAGCTCTGTAAACTATAGCTACTACAGTTTTCTACTAAATCTGCTTTTCTCATGTCTTGTATATACTTAATATTCTGGGATGTGAAGAAAGGGGGGATATGGAGAAAAATGACATAACCTCTTAACAGAGTGTGGTAGGTCTGGTGTTGGTTGAAGCTTTTTAATGCTACTGTAATGTAAATGAATTATTGATATTTGTTTATTATTTTATTCAAGATCAATAGATTTGAATTTCCTTCCATCAGTTGATCCTGAAACAGTACTGCAGACAGGTAAGTTGAAAAATAATGACTATATTTAAAGTTATTAACATTCATTAATCATTTTTGTTCCTCACTTGAAAGCACGGAGGGTGCGATAGCTATCTTAACCAATGGCATAATATACTAAACTTATCAATTAGTGTCATCTTAGTTGAGTTAAAAAAGAATGCAGTGTGTCTTTTCTGCTTAATATCAATTTTAGTGGTGCTGATAATATCTTTATACTGTTACCATAATTTAGTAGCTTTAATTTGGGAGTACGTTGATTATAGATGATGCCGATATGTTGGCATCTCATGAAATGATTCCTGTCAAGTAGCTACCAAATGGTAATGATATGAATGATGTTCTCCTACACAGTTCATATAATTTGCATCAGCCTAATTCGGAGCTGCCTACCTGTGAAAGCAAGCTCTTTTGACTGTTCCTTTCTTGGGCTCTCCCTTAAGCTTCTCTCCCTTAATCTTTAAACAACTTGTTTTCTTTGAGATGTTTTTAGGGTAGATATCTTATACACAGTAATGCAGAATGGCATTGTTGATTTAGACTAGAAATATGCTTAAAGATTTGTATGGAGTAGGAAGCAAGACATGGAATTAAGATGGTGATCAGAGTCTTAAGAGTGGTCAGAATCCCTCTCTTATAGCCTCTTCTGTTGAACAGTGTAACAGTATGTCATTCTGTGTGTGTGTATGTGTAGACCACTTTGGAGAAAGTTTGGAAACATTGTTTATTTTTTAAGTGTAACCTAATTATATTCTTAGAGCTATGAGGTAGAGTAACATTCTTCAAGCCTTGCAAGCTCTCAAGAGACTACTACTATTTTTTTTTTCTCAGATCCACTATATTGAAAGTTTGAGAATCAAAAATTTTTTTCCCCCTGATTAAAGTTTTCTATCTCTTAAAGGCAAATATCAGCAAATCAAAAAGGGAAGACCAGTAAGTTTATTTTGTTGTTCTGAGGTTTTAATGTAGGTCTCCTGTCTTCCTGTCTTCTATAAATATTGTTGTTTTCACAAACTACAAATCAACAAGTGTAATTCTTACAGACTGATAATTTAGTTTAAAAAATAAAATCTTGAATGTATTAATTCCTTAGTGTGGAAGTAACTCAAATATGCAAGATTTTTCTAAAAGTCGTATTAGAGTACTTAAATGGTTTTTTCTGCAACTATCTGTTACGTGTAGTACTTTAGAAAGTTAAATCAATTATATTTATTCCAAGAGAATGGCAAAATGTGTTTGAATTCTTAGGATGTGTTCATCTCATAAGAAAGGCAGCATAATTTACGGATGCTGCAAACTCCAAAGCCTTTGGCATTTCTATAGATAATACTCTTTGAGTTTGGAGTCTGTTTTTCTGCATTTGCCTTGAGATACTACAATTACTATGCTAGTGTTTGTTGGTTTTTTGTTTGTTTGTTTGTTTCTTTATTTTGGTGAACTGGCAGGTTACCATTTTAAGACCTGAGCGGTTGGGATTGGCAGTTTTTCACTTCTATGTCACATTGTCCTTACTGAACAATGTTTTACTTGTTAACTTGTTCATTGAACTTTTGAAGATATAAATAGATTATCTAAATTGGCTAGTAGCATGGAGTTTACATCTTGAAAACTTTACTTAACAAAAATTCACATTCTTCGGACAGTTTAAGTGGGGGACTAAGTGGACAAAGTATGCTATTTTCAAATGCCTGAAAATCATTGCTGTATACGAAGTCTGTACCCTAATATGATGTTTAAGAGCACAAAATGCTTCAGTTTCAATTCCATGCTGTCATGGAGACTTTTGCACTTGTTAGAAAATCTTGTAAGCTAACAGAAGTTATATGCTTAATTTGTTAGTGCTGCTAAATCATTTATTCTAAGAATATGAATTATGTGAGAGAAATACTTTGAATCCTACACAGTATTTTTAAGTAGAGGAGAATACTTGTAGTTGTTCCAGAATGAGCACTGTGCTTTGCAAGTGTTTCCTTATATTAATCAATATTATTGCCAATATAAATGCTAAAGCTATTGTCTTTTATATATCTGATATATGGTGTGTGATTTTTTTTTCTCCCCTGTTTTATGGCTAATACAATTCTGAGGCTGTTCCTGATGCTCTGAATGTTAATGGAATGGTATCATTAAATGTGTATAATGCGTGAGAGATTATCAGCTGCAGAAATGTTCTAATGCAAGGTCTAAAAGTATATTTGCTGACTCATTACCTTGTGCTTATTTTGTATCTACATTAATCAAATCATTATGCATCCCCTCAAAGGCCATGAGTTGCTCTCTGAGCTACAACAGCGTCGATTTAATGGCTCAGATGGAGGAGTGTCATGGTCTCCAATGGACGATGAGCTGCTTGCGCAGCCGCAGGTCATGAAGCTCCTAGACTCCCTCCGAGAGCAGTATACCCGCTACCAAGAAGTTTGTAGGCAACGTAGCAAGCGAACTCAATTAGAGGAAATTCAGCAGAAGGTAATGCAGGTAAGAATAAAGTTCTGAATGCTGTGGGAAGCAGGTTTGGGCTCAAGACCCAGGCTCTCTTTTCTGAACTAAGAATCAAAAGTGGGAAGCTTCTTACTAGTTCTTGTGTTTCCTTGTATTCCTGAAACTTCAGTGTGCTACTTTGACTGAATGCTTTACGCCTTGACTACCTGCAGAGACTTTGGAAAGTCTCTTCTGAGGTGATTAGAATATACACAATTCAACGTGCTTTCATCCCCACAGTGAGAAACCTTCACCATGTCACCAGCGCAACAATGTGTGGTTGTTAGAGGGTGGAACACCTGACATGATAGCAGAGAAGATTCACAAATGAGTTTAGTTTTCTTTAAGTTCCTGTTACTGAAGGAATACCATCATTTATTCCGTTATTTGACTAATGCTGAATATTTGAGCTAAGTTAAAAATGTTTAAATACTGTATTTTGAGTCTCCTGTGACCAGAATGAACAGATAGCACTTATTCAATTGTTGTTAAAGGTTGTAATGGATTGGTCTTGTCCTTTGGAAACAGGCATGTAATTGGCTCTTTCAACATTTTCTCAGCATGGTCTGAGAGATAATCAAGGAAATGGAAATAATTTCTTGTGTTTATCACTTGAAATTAGTTTTGTTTTTAAGCTTTTGCATAGTTAGAATATGTGGAAAATAGAATGGATGTTGCTCTTAACCTTTCTACGCTAACCTTTCTAAAGCATGAGGAAGTGTGAATCAAGTACTCACCTTTCTCAGCATTCCAAATAAGGGAAAGAAAAACCAGTCAATCCTGTTTTTATTTTTAGCAGCAAAATTATCAGAGTAATCATTTTCACTTGTGTAGTCATTCATATGATTATAAAAGGGAAATAAAATAAATGTCATCTTTTGATACTTTGACCTGGAAATTAAAATACATAAAAGGTGAAAATAGTACTATACAGAGCACTAGCATGGCAGTGAATGTAATTGGTTGATAATTTTTTTCTGCTGTGGTAAAGCTGTATTGGTTGAAGATGATGTGCTGTTTGAAATGAAATTTATAGCTTAGTTTGGCCAACAGCCTTTGTTATTGCATTTAAATAGACTTGTTTACTGGAGCATCAGTCTCATTTTGCCACTAATTTTATTAGGAAGTCTTTTGTTTGCTCCATGTACGTTATGAATGCTGCATAGTACTAATTCTCAGTACACATGGCAAGGATATATTTCAATATTCTGTTCTATAAAAAGTACATTTTAAAGCTCTTTAAATGGCATTAAAATGTGGAAAAATCTACTAAGTTTGTAAACTGATGTAGTTTCCTTTTGACTTGTGGGGGAAAAGAAATTGAGCTCACGGGGTAGATTAAATAAGATAATGATGAGCTGGAGGAAACTGATGGAGGCAAACTGGCGTGGGATTTATTTTGCCGAAACAAACAAATTGCAGTATAATGTGCTAGCAGTGCTTTCAGTTGCAAAAAATAAATAAATAAATAAATAAAAAATAAAAAAATCTGAACCACTGGAGGTGATCAACTGTTTCACAGCTGCTGTGGACATGTCATTGCTAAGAAAATGTTGCCCACACAGTCCATCTTTCCGCATGTTCACATCTGCTGTTTGGTCTCCATAAAAGTTCTTCAACTGTTGATGAATGTCAGCATGTGCCATTTATTTTTCATGTGAAGGAATTCAATGATGTTTGCTCTGTACAAACTTCCATGTCATATATTTTGTCAGAAATAGGAGATGCTACTTCTGGATCAGCTGTCTCTTGCTCCATGCTTTCATGGAGCTGATAAGCTAATGTTAATGAGAAATAATTTCTATGTAATCCTTTTGAAGATGTGAATGAATTAATGGGAAGACTCCCACAGATGCCAAAAGAGACTACATGTTTTTAAAAATCTACTTTTGCATTTGTGACAAAACACTTTTTTATACCAGCTTCCATGTGTTTGATGTGCTGTCTTATTTTTGCCGTATTTACCTTTTTTTCAGGTAGTTAATTGGCTTGAAGGACCCGGGTCAGAACAGCTGAGAACACAATGGGGAATAGGTGATTCAATTCGAGCTTCACAAGCATTGCAACAGAAGCATGAAGAGATTGAAAGTCAGCACAGTGTGAGATTTCCACTGTCCTTTTCAAGTAGCAAACAGTTCTAAGTGCATGTAGTTATGTATTATGTATTTTGATTATGATTATTGAGTAATATTGGATAATGAATGATTTTTATGGCTAGCTGTCTGAGCAATTTAAGAACTTGGTGTGTTCATTGTATGTAAATGTTATTTTTCTTTTCTGATATAGAAAAATACTGATTTCTGTCTATGATTTTCATATTGTGTTAGAGAACTTTCTTACGTTGTCATAGCAGATAGGAGGAGTGAATTTTCCTGTGTCTCTCTGCCTGTGGCTGGAGAGGGAATAGCTGAGAAGTCCTGTACTTCTTAAGTGAATAATATATGTATATAATATTTAGTCTTTATTAAACTATATCTGCCAGGACCTGAAACTGGCTTAACGCTTTCAGTGTTTAAGACTTAAAGTATACCTTATGTTCATAAAGAAATATATAGTAAACTATTTTGTAATTGTAGTGAGTTGATACCAGATAACTATGCATTTATTTGTGGCTAAATACTGTCTTTGGAATTCCCACTGAAGTTTATAGCCTACAGCTCTCTTATTGTAATGCTCAGGCAATACCAAACACTGCTTAGTTCTCCAATGCTGACAGGATTTGGTTGAAACAAGTCATAACAAGTGATTTTTTTCAGGTTTATACCATAATTAGTAACTGGAATCCCCTTTTATAAATTGAAATAATTTTTTGAAAGTAGCACTGGAGAAAATGGTTTCTAAATGTAATATCTGAGCATGCTCTTTCTCTTTCACTGCTTTCCCAATTTTTCATCTACTAAAAACTGACAACTTGTTTGCTTTTTCTTTGTTGCTGATTTTAATGCTTTTGTTTTGAATACACTACTTGCACAAATCAAATATTTTGGGAAGTTGCCTTTTGCACTCCAGTTTACTATGAAAGTGGAAAATATTTTTCAGGATGTTTTATTTAACCTTGGGTAGAGTGTGGTTTGTTGCTTTTTTTTCAAATTTTCTCCTATTTTCTGCCTGTTTTAATGATGGGCGGTATACTTTAGCTGTTATCTTTGAGTGAACGTTGGCCATTTCTCCATAATTTTGATGTGTCAGAGCCATCTATGTCTAAAATTCTGCTGTGGGAAACATCATAAAAACCCATTTTATATCTGATTTACCAGTTTCTTAATTTGACCGATAGTTTGAAAATTAATTTTCTTTATAAGTTATTTTTTTTTAACATTAAACCTAGATTTTTTTGACTTTTTATGTTGTATATTGCTTGTCACACTCAGCTTTATTTGTATGTTCAGTGTCTAAAGTTAGTAACATCAGTAATGAGTTTAGTGAACCTGTGTGTCTGTAAAACATTTGATAGTAGAAGATTTCTCCATATTATGTTATTGGCTCTTGTGGGGTAGAATATATATATTTTTCTCTTTATTTTTTTTGTTGATCGCTAAATTAATTTTTTCATAGCTTTTTTTTCTTCTTGCATCTTCTCATACTTTTTTTTTTCCTGTGAGCAGATGATAGAAGAAGACTTCAGGTAAAAAGAAAAAAAAAAATCAAGGACACAAATATTTATATTCTATGTTTTACATGCTTTGTAAATAAACGATGGAAAAGCTGAAGGAGGCATAATTAAAAAAAAAAAAGGGGGGGGAAGAAAAAAGGCATATATTCTAAATTTAAGTTGACAAGAAGGCTAATTCAGTCACATATTTGAGGCCAATAGATGGTGCTATTCAGTATCATTAGAAGTGCATAGGGCATTTGAAAAGCAAGTCACTGTAGATTAAAATAAAACCTGTTTGGCAAGCATGTTTAGGCATCTGAATCATGCAAGATGTGAATGTCATCTTGGTGTACTGCGTAGTGTTTAAATCCCCCACAACTGTTAAATATTTCATGTTCTTTCTTTTGCAAATAGACCATCATGACATTAGTTAACTCCTGTACACACATTCACTAGTCAAAGCACTTGAAAACCAAATCAGCAGATTTTAATTGAATAGTGTAAATCTTTCCTTAATTAAGAAATTAGGGTCATTTTCAAGTTCCAGTATATGAATGCCCTGAGGAATTATAGGATAAAAATTACTTTGACTTTGTCAACAGTAGTAATTTTTTTCTAAATGTTTTAGAAAATTACTGCAGCTTTCAATTGTCACTGGAAGTAACACCTAGATATTCTTTTGAACGCCTTTTGAAATAGCTTACCAATTGGCAAAACTTTCCATTCAGTACAACACTAGAGATGTGTAAGTATTAAAAGCTTGTTTAAAAATGGGAGATTTTTCTATTGGTTCAGTGATGTAGTTTGAGTGAAATTTGTGCTGTGAGCTAGAAGCCATGCTATTCATGGCTTGTAATCTTCCCATTTTAATGCACTTTTTTTTTTTTAAGTTACAATGCATGCAATATTTCAGTGTGCTAACCAGTTCTTAAGTTGGTTTGAAATTTCAATTTCTTTTTCCCTCCTGTGTGAGAATTGATAATTATAGTGTAAGCTGGACTAAGTTCCCTTTTAAATCTGATTATTTATTAATTTGCAGCTAGATGCATGCCTTTTTAAGAGAAAATTATTTGGTGTTATTTTAATGCTTGTTTATCTTCTCTTTGTAGGAGTGGTTTGCTGTTTATGTTGAGCTTAATCAGCAGATTGCAGCCCTCCTAAATGCGGGGGATGAGGAGGACCTTGTGGAATTAAAAGCATTGCAGCAACAGCTGAGTGATGTGTGTTACCGACAGGCCAGTCAGCTGGAATTCAGGCAGAATCTATTACAAGCGGCACTTGAATTCCACAGTGTTGCCCAAGATGTAAGTTGTTCTTTTTTACTTTTCACAGACTCCCAAATGTGTTACTAGTATAGTATTCTAAGTGGTTGTTACACTGGGGAAATTTGAAGGGGGGTAAAATGTTGAATGCACAGAATGTTTCTTGGAAAATTGAGTAAGTCTTCTTCATTTTGTGATTGAAACACTGAGAAAATGAATTCTTCCTTTTTGGGAGGAAAGTATGTTGTAATGTGTCTTATAAGTCAATGGCTTTAGACATTGAATAGCTAGTAGTAAATAAAATAATAATGAAAAGAACTCTCTAGCTTTTTTTAAAATATGTATTACTTGTACCACAATGATGCTGTTTTTATTTTGAAGAGCATTTGATTCAGTCTTCCTAGGTTCTTTTTAAAATTGACATTTATTCCTTTCTTATAGCTGTCTAAAGAGTCCTCCCGCTATTTAGAGAGATATTTTCTTGGAATTTTATAAGCAAATGCAAAAAGAAATCTGTAAAATGACACATTCCCAAACATCTGGGAGAACATTGCAGACTCAATTGAATCCTCAAACTTCTTTTTAAATAGCGATATGTTGGTTTTCATTTTAGTTATCTCAGCAACTGGATGGCTTACTAGGAATGTTGTGTGTAGATGTGGCACCAGCAGATGGAGCGTCAATTCAACAAACTTTAAAATTGTTGGAAGAGAAATTGAAAAGTGTTGGTAAGCAAAATATTTCTGCATTTCAGTTACATACGTTCTAATAATACATTACAGGAAAAATGTCTTTGCTCAACTCCCTTTAGAACAAAACAGCAGAGAATGAGAAGGTAATACCTATCTCTTGATCTCTAGCAAGGTAATGCTCCACCTAACCACCTTTTACTTGCTGATACTGTTTAGTCTGGTGGGGAAGTATTCTGGAAACACTCTCTTGTAAGTGTTTTACTGGTATATATTTATTATATACCATTACTGTGTATTTCAGCTGTTACTGTGCACTAGCTCTTTAATATAGATGAATGCTTTCTTTAACTTAGAAGTAGGAAAGGGTAAAGAAATACAGAGGTTGTAATGTTCTTTTCTCTTTCCAGCCTTTCATTTCATAGTTTCTATTGTATTTCATCTCTGTCTTTGGGGAGTAAGTTAAATTTTTTTTTTAAATGTCATGTTTTTGTTTGTTTGTTTTTTACTTATTTTTATCCTTCTTAAATGTACTTTTTTCCTTTCAGATTTAGGTTTGCAAGGCTTGCGTGAGAAAGGTCAAAGTCTTCTTGATCAGATATCTAATCAAGCATCCTGGGCCTATGGAAAAGATGTCACCATTGAAAACAAAGAAAATGTGGACCATATCCAAGGAGTGATGGAAGATATGCAGCTTAGAAAACAAAGGTAAGACAGTTCCATTTGTTATGATTTTCATGCAGTCACTTGAAAATATATACTTTTCAGAGAGACTTTGCTTTATTTTTGGTTAATGAATGTAGTACAACTGTAACTTATGCGATTTGGAATACAGAGACGTTGGAACACACATTGCATTATTAGAGCAATGAATTTTCTTTATGCAAGCATCACAGCACTGCAGGGTGCTTAACAAAACAATATTCTAATGAACTGTTCTTTGGAAGTGCTTGTGTTTGTAAACAGTTTAGAAAAAAGCATACAATCTTTAGTATTCATTTATAGTGTTAGCTGTTGACATTAATTCTATTTGCTGTGTGATACAAGTCTGAATCTTGCTGTTTTCTTAGCAGGCTCTGATACTGAAGCTGAAAGGTCATTCTGCTAAATGTTTTAGTATTAGCTCTTGCTGTTGAAGTAAAATGGCTTTCAATACTTTTTTGTATTCTAACTGGACAAAAGAACTTTGATATTCTATTCATTTAGAACAAGAGAATTATAATAGATGTGATAGATTTCTGTATGAATTAGATTTTGAGATGGCTCCTTACCAGTTACAGCAGAGGACATCAAAATTAGTCTTGTACAACTTTATGCTTCCTGCATATAAGGATTCAATTGCTTCAATCTTTAGATAAATTAAAGAAAAAATTATAAAGATGTGTGCTGTCTTTATTTCTGTTTTCTTTTCTCCATTTTATTTAACAAGAAAAATTTGCCACCACTGATAATAGAAATCAGAATGATACTAGGTTTAATCCAGCTTTTCCTAAATAGTTCAGTTATAGTGTATTTTACCTATGTAAACCGCTGGCCTACAAATCTTACCTGAAATGCAACTAAAAGGCCAAGTAGCTACTGCTGGTATTGCTTTCTATAGTTTAACTGTCAGGACGCTTAAAGATCATGATGTCTGTGACTTGTAGTGCTCAGTTTGATTTACTGCTTTTTTTTTTCTTATAGTTAGAAATTAATGTTGGTCAAACTAAAAGGTGATAAACGATTATGCTTCTTAATGAACAGTTGTGGACTGAAAACATTGTGAAACTTGCTTGTAGAACTTTGCCTGCTCTTTGTGTATTTATGAGTCTTCCTGTGCTGCTGTTTAAGGTGTGAAGACATGGTAGACGTACGACGACTGAAGATGCTTCAGATGGTACAGTTATTTAAATGTGAAGAAGATGCTGCTCAGGTATGGAAATGGCTACAGTACTTCATCATCCTGATCTAAATATATGACCATACTGGCTAACTGTATGGGGGGAAGGGGAATGGGGCGGGGGGGAGTGATTAACTGTACTGTGTTACTTTTTGTCACATTGAGATGTAATTTTATTTAATGAATTTGTGAATTGAAAATAATAATGGATATAATAATGACTGAAAACAGTGTTTTGGGGGATGTCATTCATGATATACTAGTTTAATTGATACCTCTTAACTGCTTCCAGATCAAAAAGATATGCTATTACAGTAGTTAATTCACTCTTCTAGATTAGTGTCTTTTTAATTGACTAGCTCATTTACTTCTGTTTTTAAGGCAGTGGAATGGTTAAGTGAACTGTTGGACGCTCTGCTGAAGACACACATCAGACTAGGAGATGATGCTCAAGAAACAAAGGTTTTACTGGAGAAACACAGAAAATTTGTTGATGTTGCTCAGGTGAACCAAATTTCTTTTAGTAGTGTGGGCTTTTTTTGCAGTTTCAGGAAATCTAAATAGGATTGGCACCTATATGTACAATAGTGTACAGCTATTACTTGTCTTCATTGTTTCCTTAATGGTAGAATGAATAAAGCATGAGTTAGCAATGAGCCTAATGAGATTTTGAAGTGAAGATTTTGGTGATCTGTTACCAGTGCTACAGGGCTTAGTTTACTTTGTTTTCAAACATGAACAGCAGAACTCAAAAGTTCACAGTGACTTTTTAAAGACATGTTTTTCAAACAGTCTTTATAGCAGCTTTTGAAGGACTGCAAACAAAATGAAATAGTGGTGAGTCATTCAGTTTGCATTTATTTTGTGCTGTACTTCATGAAGCAGAACCTGTTTTCCTGTTTTCTAGATAGAATTAATTATTGGCATAGGATAGTCATCTTGTTCAAGGAGTTTTTGGCATTAGAGTAATTTCAGCCACTCAGAGTTAATGGCTGGTCAGAACTGAAAACTTTCAATTGTTGACTATAGCAGCCAAATAATTAATCCTTTTGTACAAGTCTGCTGAATTCACTGAAGCTGTAGTGCATGTTTGGAAGCAGATGTCAGGTACAAATTTCATGGAAGAATAGAATATGTAAAAGCCAAACCTCTTCCAGATAAATACTATTTTTAGAAATATCTAACATACGGTTACCAAATAACAGGTGACTATTTTCAAATTCAACTGGTTACACTGGCACATCTTTCTTCTGATGAATGGTGACCATGGAGCAATGAATTAGAACTGACCATGAGAAGAGCATAGCTTACTGTCATTATGGTGTGCCATGAAGTTCCTGGTGCTGTGTGACCAAGAACACGATGACAGTGAAGTCAGTGAGATAGCAATTTTGGCAGTGGATGCCAAAAATACAGTGCAAGATCCAGGCAGTCCAATTTGCTCATGCTTCAGCAGTATTTTCCAGTAGAGCAGATTTATACACAGTACTATGTGAATTTAAGTTGAGGTTTCACAAGCTTGTGTGCTGTCATTTTAAGATAACTAGCTCTTAAGTGAAATGCAAAGATCCTAGGTGTATCTTCTTATGTTTTCCTCCTATCCAACTTTTAGAGTACTTATGATTATGGGAGGCAATTACTGCAGGCAACAGTTGTGCTGTGTCAGTCCTTGCGATGCACTTCAAGGTCCTCAGGAGACACACTTCCAAGACTGAACAGAGTGTGGAAGCAGTTTACATTAACATCTGAAGAAAGAGTACAGAGGCTAGAAGCAGCTGTTGCATTTCATTCAAGTGCTGAAAAGGTGAGTGTCATGTTTTTAAGAAGAGAACTTTTGTCAGAATTTAAACAAAATGTAATGAAAACGAAGTTTTCCATGTATATTTTAATAGTTAATATGTTTAAACATTTATAACTATTAAAAAGAATAAGAATTCTTTATTAATTAATTTCAGTGCTTAATGAATTATTTGTGTATCTGGGTTGGTATAAGGTCATATAACATAAAGGAGAAAAACAGCATTGAAACTGAGAGGCATTGGGTTGGGGCTGGAAGTAACTTCTTTTCCCTCTTCTTAGGGAAACCTTGTAATGTTGATTATAAAATATGTTTGTATGTTTTAGACTAAAATTCTTAATGAAATGCGTAGCTTGTGATCGTGTGCAAGATATAATGCAAAGCTACAAGAACATCACTTAAAAACTTTAGGAAGTTAAAGCCTTTTAGATTGTGTGCAAGTACAGTGTGGTATTCTCCCAAAACTTTTGAGTGTAAGAAACTCATCACTTCCAGTTTCTGTGCATGGTAGGCTGGTGCATCTTATGTTTTGCACTTGGAATTCAGTACTTAGAGGGCTCTGAACATGTTTTCTTCAAAGCACACTGCTTTCTCACTATGGTTTTCAAACTCCTATAACGAAGACCCTCACTGACATGCCCAGCTGGATGCTGCTAAAAGCTGCAGAGAAGAATAAGAAGTCGGCAACAGTGTTATGAAAAATAGTTGCTAAATTGGGAGTTTTTAAATGCCTGAATTCCAGACAATGCCCATTACTTAAGTACATGAGAGGTATTACCTTTTGGCCAAGGAAGCACTATTTCTATTAAATGATTCCCTGAATTGATTTTCTGAAAGGTATCTACCTGTACTGTTGAGATAATTAATGTAGTTTCTTATAATTGCAAAAAAAATAAAAAATAAAAAATAAAAAAATAAAAAAATAAAAAATCTTAGGCATGGTACAGGGGGGAAAAAAAAGATAACCTCTAGTTGAAGGAAAGCATGAGATGCAAAAGTGATTTGTGCACTCTTGGCTTGCATTCATTTCTTGTTTGCATTAATAGGAAATATTTTGAATCAGTGGATAATGGGAGTTGCTGGTTATTTGTGGAAGTAGAAATATATTATCTGTGCTGTTACAGATGGCTGAAAATGGTTTTAGTAGTTATCAAATTAGAATTCAGTGGTTCATAAACTTAGTGTCTCAGCCCATATTACAAATGTTCTTTCATTTCTGCAGTACTTAGTTGCCTAAAAATATAGCAATTGTAAGTAAAAGTGGCTAGCTTAAAAAAATATTTATATTCTGTTGCTCAAAAGCACAATACTACTAACACTATTGAGGGACTTTAGTGAGACTGAGAGGAAATTATGCTGTTAGCTTCTAAAAAAAAGTGTCAGATTTAGAAGTGGAAGAAAATAGGGAAATACATAAAGATGTTGGGTCCCAATACAGTCTAGAAGCACTTGTTTATATCTTATAATCTCACTGGTGTTCTCTGTCAGGTATGGATTTTTGTTTTGGAGTTGATTTTAATAGGCCCTTTATTTATCATTTTCTTTCATGCTTAATTGTACAGGTTACCATATTTACGCATTTTAAATTTGTTGCTGAAATATTGTCTAGCAAGATTTTTTTTCTTCTTTATTCTCACTTAGAAGTAATGTAAAACATGGAGAATAGTGGTAGCCTTTCCTTCTCGTTCAGTGGTAGCTTAATTGGTATTTTTTTTCTGGAATTTTATTAATATTTTGGTTGAACTTGTTTAAATGTTGCAGTGAAGATGCTGAAAGTATATCTACAAATATGTATAAAATCACTTGTCTACCTTATTTTGTTCCTCCCCCCCCCCCATTTTTTTTTTTTTAACAGATTTTGCAAGAATGTCCTGAGCAACCTGTAGCTTTTAATGAAATGGAGCAACTTGATGAAATAGAAGCAGTTGGGAAATCCTTGCTGGACAGATTAACAGTGCCTGTAGTTTATCCCGATGGGTAAGCAAAATATTATTGTAATGCCTTTTGAGTATCCCTTAGATAATGTTTCATAACAATCTCATATGCAGAAGAATCCTGAGCACTTTCTGATGAAATTAAAAAGGGAATGCACTAATTCTCATTAGTTTTCCCCATCTTTTCTCAGAAAACAGGCAGATCCAATTTCAGCCTTTCCAAAGCCAATGTGTCTGATTTTTCAACTTGGTAATTTTTTCCTCATACTGTAACTATTAGATGTATACTTTCATTACACCAGTGAAGTATGTAAAGTAGCGAAAGAGTAACCAGATTCAATGTTGTCTTTTTGAAAAATAAATAAATACATCTAATTTGAATTATGGAATTTTATGATTGATTTAGATGGCTAAAAGTTTGGATAAAATCTTAAGCCAATAAATTAAATAATCAAATGTAAATTTATCTTCAGATAATAAATTATTTCCCTCATGAACTATTAATGTCAATTTAAAATCAGCAGTTGTGTCAGACTACAAAACTAAATGGAGTATGGAATTTGAGCCACTGTAAAAACTAATTTCTTTATTCAGCAAAGTACAGTTGTTCACTGTGAAACTGAGTTTGTGGTTATTTTTCTTCTATCTGGGTATGACCTAGCCTTGGAACTAGTGACTGGGGATGCAGGACCACACAATAATCCTGGGGGAGGGGAAAAAAATCTTGACATCTTTTGAATGCTTTGAAATGATATCAGGCAACTTCATTATGGGTTATCTGAAGTTGATATGAAAAATGGTTAGAAGAAGCTAGTCATGGAAATTAATACTGTCATATTTCCAAAAGGTCAATTGCACCCTGTGCAATGTAGTTTTATTTGGTGAGGAGTATTACCCATGAAAATGTACCAGAAGCTGAACTAGTAGCAATTTTAGAGTCTAGTAGTTTACTTGAAAGTAGAGGAAGATTTTACAGCTGTGAGAAAAGACAAGAATTGTGTTATATTTGAAATATTTTCACTATAAATTTTGTATAGCAGATTTTACATATGTAATAACCTGGTAAATAGAATAACTGCTATTTGTTCTTAAAATTTGTGTTATTTGCAGAGACTTCTAAGGAAAAAACAAAAACTGGTGTTACCCTTTTTTTTTTTTTTTTTTTTCTTTTTAACTTGCTGGCACCTTTTAGTGCCTGGAAAATCTTCCATGAGAGAAGGCATTTACTGGATTTTGAGTTTTGAGTCCTAACAGAATAGTTCTATAATTTTAAGTACATATACCTATGTTTTAGGCAGAGTTCTGACTTATTTTCAGCCTCTGGCATTTCAGCTGTGTTTTTCTTGTCCCCTTTTCATAAGTGGAGTCTTAGCTGTCCTAAATCTTCAGATAACCTATTAACCCTCCCTAGTCATTCTATGTTTAAAGCACTTATAAATAAATAAATTGTGGAGGGTTCCATTAGTAGTATAAACAGTTAAAAACAAAAAATAAAACCTGACATTGCCACAATATGATGCCTACTCTTTTTTTCTGAAAGATTTATTCTATTTATATCCTGTTTTTGCTGACAGCTTGTTTAGTGTTTTCCCTAACATTTCAGATGTCTTTTATCATGTTTGAATAAGAAAAATCAGCTTTAACAAACGTGTTCTTTTCAGTTTGAGAAAGATGACATAATCTGACTGTCAGCATCTGGCTGAGTTTGTATACAGAGTCCTTCAATAAGACATGTATAACTTCCATCAGTATTCATTCAGACTCATTTCCCTGACTGTCACAATATTGAAACCCCAAGACTGCCTTAGGGGCAGCCAGAAAATGGAGATTAAAAAATAGTGTTGGATAATCTCTCATTGAGCATGCAGGACAGTGCATTGCTGTGGAAATAATCTCTTGGGTATAAGAGAGTCATTTGCTATTTATAATACCTTCTAGATTGGCTGCCAATGCTTATCGCTGAGTCTACAGAGTTTTTTGAAGGTGGCTTTTAAACCTCAATAGAAAAAGTGTCTACTTATGTTTTTTGTTTTCTAGATTGTCATTCATGTTTATATTCATGCTTTTTTTTTCTTTTTACTTGTCACTGATAGCTTTTTTGTCTTTTTTAGCTCTGAGCAGTACTTTGGGAGCCCAAGTGATATGGCTTCTGCAGCAGAGCACATAAGAGAGAAGATGAAACTAGTTAGCCTGAAAAAGCAGCAGCTGAGACAACCAGAAGCCAATACCCCAGAGAGCTAATGCTGACCTGTATATCAGTTCATAGTAGGACTTAAGTTTGTAATCCAGCATGTTGTTTGCATATTACAGAACTTGGCATAATATATTAAAATGCATTTCACAGCTGTTGTCTCGTCTTTTTTTCGAAGTAAATGTTCTCAGCATCTTAACACTGTACATCAAGCCATAATTATTTAACATGCTATGAAACCATAGATTCCAATTGTATCTTATGAGAAAGAACTGTAAACTTTGCACTGAAATTTGCTGTAAAGCTTTACCTGACCTGTCAGCTGCTACTTAGTTTAACAGCTGATGCAAGCTTTGAATGGTGCTAATGAGTTAGGAGCTCCATATTATGAAATTGTAGTTCTTTGTTTGCCCCTATGCCCAGGTGATGTAGTAATTTTAGACTGCAGGTGAAAGGCCTGTAGTGTAGACAGTGGTGACCCTGTAATTTTAATTTGAAATACTTTAAAATTAAAAAAGTCATTTTTATTGTGCCAGTATGCAACCAACCATCAAATCTTTGATATATCAGATTCCGTAAACAGATGTTTTCCTATTTGTATTGATAATGTATTAAAAGCTGTTTGTGCTTAATAAAAACCATCTTTTTAAAATCTAATGTAAATTTGTTTTGGCCTGTATTCTCAAATGTTATTTTTCTTAATATATTTTGTGATAAATGGTGGTAAGGACCATTACTCTTTTGGTATATTTACATCTGCCTCATTTTTCTTATGAATTTAACTGTGGCTATAAGGATAACTGCTCTAAATTGTTATATGGGAGTCAGAGGCTATGCCATTTTTTTTCTGATGGAAGTTCTCATGCAAAGGTAAGGTGGTAGGTGCATAAATCAATTACATTAATAATAGCTTTCTTTCAAGGTAAGACTGGTAGACCTCTCTTGTTCTTTATTTTTTTTTTTAAGTTGAATGGGAAATCTTGAATAATGGAGTCATCCTTGGTAGTAGTAACTTTGAGATTAGATTTCATCTAATGAGAAATAAAGATGTGCTTCATAAATAGTGTAAAACCATGAGTAATAACAAAATTTATTAAGGGAAGGCCTTCCAGTACTGAAGGGAGCCTACAGGAAAGCTGGGGAGGGATTTTTTATAAGGATATGTAGTGACTGGATGAAGGGAAATGGCTTTAAAATGGAAGAGTGTAGATTTTGTAGATTTAGACTAGATATTGGGAAGAAATTATTTACTGTGGGAGTGGTATAACACTAGAACAAGTTACCCAGCAAGGCTGTGGATGCCCCCTCTCTGGAAGCATTCAAGGCCAGGGTAGATGGACTTTGTGCAACCTGGTCTGGTGGGAGGTGTCCCAGCTTATAGCAGAGGGGTTGGAACTAGATGATCTTAAAAGTCCCTTTCAATGCAACCCATTTTATGCTTCTGTAAGGTAATTGGAATGAAGGAACAGTTGCATTGAGTAATTTAGCAAAGTTCTTACTGTTCAGGACTTAATCTACATAAGTTCATACTTATGTATGGAAAGTGTTGTGGTATCTGTCTGTGTTAGAGTATTGTATGTGAAACAAACAACTGTAAGTCTAAGTATTTTGTATTATCCCACTATGTTTTCCTCACGGTCAAGGTGATTTCTGCAGAGTTTATTACTCACTGGGCTTTCTTGATGCATCTTTCATTCAAATGTTATGTTTACTTATTTGTCTCAGTTTTCCCGTATTTTCTCTACAGAAGAGTGGTGTGTCAAATAAAGCAATTTCTCCGTTAAAGAAAAGTCAATATCAGTTATTTCTCTGGTAAAGTGATAACGGTAATGTTTTTTTCCCCTCTTGGTCTATTTTGGCAGAGGAAATCCAATTATTCTTTTGATGCATCAAGGCAGTGTTCCAGTAGTACCTTAATACTCGCTCAAATCAACTAAGTTTCACAGACTGTATATGTAAAGAGATGTTTTCAGTGTAATATTTTAAAATTGGATTTTGTTGTTCACTTCCATTTGAGAAAGTTGCTGACAATATAGCTAATACTTGGATCAGATAATTTGATTTTTTGAAACGTCCAAAAACAAGGGAAGTCTTATATATAAAAATCACAAACATAAATGAAGGCTGTAGTCATTACTGAGCATTGCATCTCCAATTCGGCATTGCTTGTTTGTAACACACATCTAGTTACAGTCGTTAACATCCTGCAGTATGAACTCCTGTTGAGTACACGCTACAGAGATTTGTTCTGTACACGCTACAGAGATTTGTTCTTTTTTTTTTTTTTTAATTCTCAGTAGTACATGCAAAAGCAGAACAATATCAGAGGCTTCTGACTTGTTCATGTGACAGCTGCGTGCATGACTTGGAACCCATGACCCTAATAGCCTTGATGTTAAATGTGCCTCCAAGTATGAAGTCTGGTCTTGGGGCTGATCTTATTTGTCATCAGGCACTCCTAGCATGGTGGATTCTGACTTTCGTTCTATTGTCTCTGATACAATACCTTGGGATATGCCAGACTTGGTTCTCCCTGCATTCTTCCCCTTCCTTTCTGGAATTCCATGCCTTCTGGGAAGTCAGGGGCTAATAAGGAGCTACTTACCAGCACTTTGTGATTTTTCAAATTGGCCGTGCATCAGGAGAAATAGCAATAGCTTTCTGGATTGGTTGCGTGCAACTGCTAGATTTATGAATCCTCTAGATTTATGAATCCTTCTTCTGAACTCTGAGGGTTTCTTAAAGAATGGAATAAATGCCATCTGTTAAGAATACTGCTAAATGTAACAAAGATTTTTGTGCTGGCCTTAGCCAGTACACCATCTACGCTTGTACTTGCTTCTGATCCTTTAAAAGTGGACGAGCCTTAAGGGCACACAGCATAAAATGAGCTATGTAGAGACATGCTAAATGGTAGAACTGCTTCAGCAATCTGTTGTAACTTACCTGTGTGTGTATTGGTCCAGATGGTACTGGTGGCTGTTGCTGGGCAAGTGGAGTAGCTTTCTGATAGTAAAAACACTTCAAGCAACAGAGCTCAAAAGGGTGAATTTATTTTTAGCATAAACAATTTGCCCTAAGGGATAAAGTGCTACATGTAAAATACAGAGATATAAATAGAATTAGGAAGGATTGCTTATAGTTATTACAAGTGTATTCTGACTAATGACTTGAAAGTGATGGAGTCAACCCTGCTTTTGAGGTAATGAAGTCAATAACAAAGATTTATAAGTCTCCATGGGTCAAGTGTTGTGTGTTTTTCTGCTGATGTAATCCTGAAAATGTGCTTCTTTTTGTGACAGTGAACAGAGAAGCACCATTTGTAGGTGTCATTCATTTTTAGTAGGATATTAGATAGATAGGCAGCGTATCTAAATGCCTACCCCTGTAAGCTCTTTTAACTGTGATGGTTTCTTGGACATTTGCATTTCCACAGAAGTGTTTGATTCTCATTACTTGTTAGGTTTGTATTGTATTTGGGACTAATTTATCGTGATTATGAGCAAGGGTTCATTTTGTTTTGGTGAAGCAGGGAAGCAGATTTGGAGCTTGGAGTCCTGTATAGCTGGTGTGACTGAATTAGTATTCAAAGAGAATTATTCTGGAGGTACAGCTGCAGTTGGAGAATGCAGAGTACGATTGTGATCATAAGGATCTGGCATAAGGATATCTGCCAGATGAGAGCAAGACTTTTTTTCTATCCCACATAAAGAAAAAGAAATGAAGTAAAATTGTGATTAGGTCAAAACCATAAGCAGAGCTTGTCATGGGCTTCAAACAGTATTAGTGACATGTAATTATATTACTTCCAGTTTCCTGAATTCTTTCAACAGGATAATTGTAATCAGTGTAACACTGGAGTTATTAGGAAAGAGTAAGAATGGGAGCTTGTGGAGCCATGGATTAAATTCTAGGTGTATTGAATAGTATATTACTTGAGCTCAGGAGCTAAAGCATGAGGGAAACAGGGATTAAAAAGGTTTGATGATTCCTGACTTCAAAAGCTGTGTCTTGTATTTGTTTAAGGCTCTTGAAACAGTAAAATAGGAGTCAACACTGTAAAAATGCTCTTGTTAGTCTTCTGGTATGTTTCTTTGAGAACAGAAGGCTGGTATAAGCAGACCAGATCTTAGCCCATAAATACACTGTATCTTCAGAAGTACTGGAAAGTGAACTCAGGGACCAAAAGCTGGTAGAGCATTTGAATTTTAAATAAACACTGTCAGTAATTTAATTAATTATCTGTTGTCTTTTTTTCACGTTTCTGGAAAAGTCGCGTACTCCAAAATAAAAGATACAATGGCAAATAGTGTTAAACAGTTCTGTTTCCAATCTACAGTTATTTTGAATTGGTAAACTGATTGTTTTCTGTAACATGTCACTTCCTTAATTTCCTATTATGCAATACCAGAGTTGGCTGTTGTAGAGTGACTTGGAATCTAAATTGGATTTTGAAAAAGTACATGGGTCTGTCATTTAAATAACATTGATTCTCACAAACGTCCCACATTTGTTTCCTGCAGTAAGTAGGCCCACTGTTATAGATTCATAGATTCATTAGGTTGGAAAGGACCTACAAGATCATCTAGTCCAACCATCCTCACATCACCGTCCCTACCCATCAAGCTACTAAATCAAATCCCTTAGCACCTCATCTAAACACTTCTTGAACAGCGCTAGGGACGGTGCCTCAACCACCTCCCTTGGCAGGCCATTCCAGTGCCGGACCACTCCCTCAGAGAAAAAAATTTTCCTCAAATCTAATCTAAATCTTTCCCGGCACAACTTGTGGCCATTCCCTCTTGTCCTGTCATTAGTTACCTGGGAGAAGAGGCTGACCCCCTCCTCACCACAGCCTCCCTTCAGGAAGTGGTAGAGTGAAGTATAGTTCTGATAGTATAGTGTATAGTATATAGGTATAGTTCTGATGCCTGTCATCTTAATATAAAATTCTGCTAAGGAACAAGTCATATAGCTTTTGCAAGGATATGGAGTTGAGTTCTTCAAGATATTTTTCATCTGATGCTCTGAGGAGGAAGCACTTTTTTGTGAAGATTTGCTGTCTGTGGAAATGCAGGTAAGAATAAATAAACAGGCAAAATGAGTTTGATTTCCAGTTTCTCATTGGATGTGTTTGTACAGATACTACAGTATGGTAGGTCAGAACCATTTCTCTGCTATGAAGGTTGTTTTGGAACCTGAAGAGGAATTGTTAAAGTAACCTGTGAGAATCTTTCTCTGTCACATGAGAGGACAGCTCAACTAGTCATCAAAATCAAATGCTGGTGAGACTTAATTTAATGAAACAGCGATTTTAGTCATGCTGGAACATATGCAGCATATATTAAAATGTATTTAGTACATGTAAAACATTAGTGATAAACTTCAGCCCAAAATAGCTGTGAAAATTAAGGCAAGAGGTTTCTCTTTTCATCTTACAGGTGACATCATCAGTTTATGTGAATCTATTATAGCAAAGGTTGAGCATATAATACAGTGAAAATTTTAAGTTACAATTCAAAATCCTTCTGA
Source organism: Oreortyx pictus (assembly GCA_036925125.1). NCBI lineage: Eukaryota > Metazoa > Chordata > Aves > Galliformes > Odontophoridae > Oreortyx > Oreortyx pictus. The sequence goes on along the minus strand of JAUPFR010000009.1, from coordinate 14,212,172 downwards.
ATGCAGATGAGAGAAAAAATACACTTTCTTTACATTTCAAATTTGCTGAGGAAATAAGTTGGAAAATATTAGAAAGCAAAGTTAATATCCTTTTTTATTACTTTTTTATAGCTGGAAAACTTGTGCTAATTTTCCATATACTGATGATGTTACTAGTTTATCTGGTTTGCATTGCATGATTTACCATCTCATTTTGGGGGGCTTTACTTGCATTCACTGTTCATCTTCCAAGGGAGGGTTGCAGATGCTGGGCAAATGGCAACACGTTCCTTCTGTCATTGCTGACTTTCCAGACATGCATGGATTGCTGATGATCTCTGTGTCTTGCAGGGTTGGAAGCTGCGGAGTTCCAGTGGGTTGGAAAGCTCCAGTAAGACATTTATCTAAAATGCAGTACTAGAACTCTGGTGTGTGTATGTTTGTTTTTTTTTAAGCCATGGCCAAGTGTTAAGCGTCTCTTAATGTTCCATAGTCAACTGTTTTTTTGACTGCTAGAAAAGAGTAGCTTTCTTGGTGTCTTGAGCATTTTCACAAATGCAGAGCATGGTTACTTGATATTTACTAGGATCGTGTGGTGATATGGGCCTGACTTTCAGGGACTTGGGAACAAGCCATGTTCTAAACTGGTACTAAGTGCAGACTGTTCTTTTGCATGCAGCTCTGCATGCCTCTATGAGATAATAGCTGCACATTAGGCACAGCAGGGTAAAGATTGTACTATGTATTCAACACATCTGACTGTTACGCCACTTATCTGTAGTGACGATGTGAATGTGATGCCCCACTGTCTGCTTTCTGTCACTCACTGCTCAGAGCATGGCATTCCTTCTCTACAAGACAAATCTATACAAAGAAACGTAGTAAGGCACTCTGCTGTGGTCAAAGTTTTATTAATGCTTTGCTTGAAATGGCATAAAAAGGCTGTGTTGAGCAACGTGTTTGGTGGGCCTTGCAACGTTTTTTTTTTTTCCTACTCATCATATATTGCCAATTAGTTAGGTTGCAGCCTTTTGCAGGCATCATTTCATGCCACATTACCTTTCGTGAAGATGCCAGGGCTTTTGCTCAGGCAGGTGAGGGAAACATGAATTACTGGGGCTCATTTGGTATCATTAGCTAGAACCGTTTTGCGAGCAATTGCTTTGTCTCCTGGCCTTTATTGCATGCTTCCATGCATCTGCTACTGAACTGTCTTCTTGAAAGTGATCCAGCGTGCATTTTGGGTTCTTTGTTCATTGTTCCAAAGCAAAATTGAATGAAATGGTTGCTGCTGTCAGTGCTGAGTGTATGGGGGTGCCAATGTTGGGAGGGGATGACAGCTGCATTCCCCGCTTCACAGGGCTGGTGGAAGGGAACCTCATAATGGTCAGGAGTGGGATGTTGTAGTCATGGATATCACACACACACACAGAGGATATAAAAAGCACGGTCCAAATCATGATCATCTTAGAATGCTGAGACAATGTTTTTTCCTACATGCGGCAGTGAGATCTGAAGAGCTGTACTCAGCAAAAAGGAGGGGAAAACCAAGGAGGTGTTTGCATTAAAAATATTTATGTGAATCATATGGTGTCAAACAGGTGGACTGTAAAAAAGTTTAGGAAGATTAAGCTCTTCCCCTGAATGCTGTTAATCAAGTACTCTGCCAACGGGAAAAATGTTAGCACAGAGAGAGAGTAACTCGGAGAAAGGGATTTAATTACAGAGTATTTACTAAATATCAAATCAAGTGTAGAAAAAGCTGTGCAGCTTATGTGAGGTAGTTATGCATGCTATTTTTGTGCCTGGAACACAGTAAGCTGGGTTCTAAAACATGCAGTTCCTGCAGATCTTGCTGCATCAGTGAGGTATGTGATCTATCTCTGCCTTTCAGAAAGACTAACGTATAACAAAAAGATGGCAGAGAAATTTTCAAAAAATTTGAAGCAATTTAGTCCAAGTTCTGGGCTTGCTCACTGAAGTAAGGTTTTTAATCTTTTGATTCTCTCCTGGGACTTCTAATGTTAGATGAAAGCACTATGATGAAGTTAAATAATGGAGGCAGTGAAATGTTTAACTTCCTATGGATTTACCTAGAGAAGTAGCCCATGGTAATCTTAGAGCTTGGAACAATATCAGGATGATTAATGATTTAGTTATTTGAAAGTGAAAGAATGTAGTGTTCTTGAGCTCTGAAAACAGTGATTGTACAAGGACTGCTCCAAAAGTACTGCCTCCTATTTCATTATATTGGTCCACAATGTCAGAGGCAGGTGTTGGTGGGATGGCAGGTTGAACCTTCCCACCCGTACTCTGTTCCATTTTGTTGGTGTGTAACAGATGGCAGCAAAAGGGTAGTCCAACAGAATGGCACCTGACATTGAAGTACCTATGAAACAAGGGTGTCATTGAATTCATCCATTTGGAGGAAAATTGCACCTACTTATATTCGCCAACACTTGCTAGACATTTACAGAGATTTAACAGTGGGTGTAAGCACAGTGGAGCAATGGGTGGTGGGTTCCAGCAGTGGTAACAAAGACAATGTGTGGCACCTCCACTGGTGCATATTTTAGTTTTTTATTCATCACTGGTAAAAATGCATAGAAAACAGTGGTGACTGTGTTGAAGAATAGCGTTTTTTAGCTGAGACTTTGCTCTATCAAGGTGCATTATTTACGTGCTAGGTATCTGTTGTAGCTTCCATGGAAATAAGGAGGAGGCACTACTTTTGGAGCGACCTGAGTACCTTGTACACAGCATTGCAGCTACATGCCTTTTATGAAGAGCCTGAAGAGACTGTCCCATGTAAATGTGAGGCTGAAGTGGGTTTTTGTGTCTCGGGGTGATGATGAGGGGAGACTCCAAAAAAGTGCATACCCTCTCAGCGTAGGCCCTTTTCCCTGCAATCAACAGCTAAATTCAGCAAGGACACACTGACACCGTTCTTTTTATTTCTTCGTCCCTGCTACATCTCTGCATGAAGCAGAGGCTTCTGGTGATAATATAGTACTGGGTACAGAATTGTGGAAATATGACACCTCTGGTTTGACAGCACAGGCTGCTATGCATTTGAAAGCAATTCCTTTAGGGCCTAGGGCTGAGACAAAATCTTCATGTAGCAGCTCACAGGTGTGTAGTGCTTGCTCTCACCCCATCCTGGGTGGGGTACCAATATGATGCTCAAGTCAGTTAAATGTTTGGCACACTGATATTACAGCTCATTATTGCTGCCTTTGATTCTCTCATGGGAAAGGGCACAGGGGACACACTGGCTTCTGAGTTGTGTGTGTGGAAAAGGTCATTTCCGGGACTGCAGAAGTCCAGCTGTGAGGACAGTGGGGTGGAAAACATGGGCAAAGTTGGAGACGGGATGTGATGGTCCATCATAAGAGTGGTTACTCCCTGAGTAGTTTTTCAGACAGTAGCTGAAGCCTGTATGATAAGATGGTTTCCTAACTGGCGATGAGGACTAGAGGGGAAGAGTTGCGATTCCTTTTTCTTTTAAAAGCATAATCAGCTGACTTCTCTTGCCCTCCAAAACCTTATCAAGTTTCTCTCTTAGCTGTGTTTGTTCTTCTAACAACCTTTCTAAAGCTTTCATTCCCCTGTGCTGGTTCATGGCAGCTCTAGGCTTTTTTTGCAGAGCCTATAGCTCCTTTTAACCTCCCTTTTCTCCTACCAGTTTCTCCCTGAGCAGGAAACAACCACAGGCTCTCTTCCCTACCCCAGTGGCAGAAGCCAGGTAGAGATGGCATCTTCTTAGCAGCCAAGGCCTATGGAATCAGTGGCTACCTGTTGTAAGAAAGAAGAGTATGTCTTTCTGGTGGAAGATGTCAAAACCACACTAAAACATGGGAATGATGATGTCATCTGAAGCTTTAACCAAACTGTACTCTGTTTCCTGGGCCCAGACCCTCTGGTAGACCACAAGAAAAGGCATAGTAATAAAAATGGGTTCCAGAATAATACACAGTTTCGTCTTTTTCCTCAGTGATGTCCAGCAAAATGGCAGTACATTCATTCAAAATGTTCTTACTATAGGATATTTACTGCTAGGTGCTACTACGTGTGCACTGGCCCCGAATCAGGGTCAGATCACTCCTGCTGATATATGGCAATAGGAGTTTTTGTTGTGGATGACTCATAGTGGTTCTGAGTGTGCTAGTAAATCCTAACTTCCATTGAAAGAGTACAAAGGGGTGGGGGAAAAAGGGGTTTTATTATAGACAATGCTTGAATTCTGAAATGCACTCCTTTGTCCTTTATAGGTCCTGAAGGGTCTTTCAGACGAGCTAGAAACAGATTGCTTGTTCTCATAGGCTGTAGTCACACCCCGGCTCCATCGGGTGTCAGCGGCGAGCACACATGTATTTAACAACGCAGCTCCAGAAATGAAAGCGAAGGGGCAGAGAGGAGATCACGGTGCTTCCAGCTTGTTTACCTCTCCGAAGTAGGTCACACAGTTCTCACTTACGCGAGAGAGCTAACTGGGACCGGTTGGTTCATGAGTACCATGGGATGGAACGGGAGGTGTGTGACCGGAATGTACAGAGGAATGCTCAGCAGTGTGAACCTTCAAGTAGCAGAGTTGTGTGAGATGGAATTATCTTTTTAAAACAGAACAAAGCAGTGTTATTTATAACTCTGCTGATAAATGACTTAAAAAAAAATCTAAAGACTTAGAAGCCTTATTACTCTTTAATGCTTGAAATTCAACTATGCTGTTGAATTTAACTTCTCTGGATAAACCCTCCTTTTGTCTAATGCAATGTGATATTGGAATCAGGGCTGTGTAACACACTTTTTGTTCTGAACTTAGCTTTCTGAAGTTGGTGTACATTGAAATTAACTCTTCCAAACATTAGAGACAATATGACTTGAATGTTTTTGAATGCTTAGTGTGATTATTGTCTGTTTAATTAGTGTCTTGTTAAAGGAATGACTTGCTCTGACCTTTTGGTATTTTTGCCTACTGACTACTTTTCAAAGAGGATAAACAGATGTTTCACTCTTAAATAATGATTCCAAGAACCCAGTGACAGTGTCTTTTTTAAACAGTCTGTGTAATTTTTAACAGATGTTTTTATTTAACAGGTTTAATACAGACATCAATATTTGTGTGTATAAACACTGGAAAATATAGAGAAATAATATTTTAATGCAGCCAAGTTGTAAATATAAACCAGTATGAGGCAAAATTGTTATTGTGAACTACTTTATTAGTAGGACAACTTGTAGATGCTTTCATACTAGACTTTCGTTGCAACTGACATCTTAATCTTACTTTTTTACTGGGAGAAAACAGCCTGGCTTTCATCTATATTTGGTGCAGTGTGTATAATGCACTGTGCTAACACACTGCATCAGGAAGGAATTTCAAATGCTCTCAAGGAATTTACTGAATGAAGTCATGCTGGATTTACCTACATGCATGCATAAGGGAACACAGTAATCTTATTTAATAAATTATTCTTTTTCTGATGCTTCTCTTAGAGCCTGAAAAACAGATTAGTAAGCTATCTGATGTTTCTTCATACTCCTAACAGAGTCAAATATACCGAGTCACAGTTTTCTCTGCTGACAAACTTGAACTTCTGAGCTAACTCTTAAAGCTGTTTCACTTCTGTATTTACAGGAGTATAGTATGCAGTTGTTTCAGTCAGCTCCCAGTGAGATGTGAATATTCAGCTTTCTCAGTGGTGCTGATCCAGTTTGCTCAGAATCAACTGGAGAATGAAGTGGAGATGGTCTCTGCTGTCTCTTCAGTGAACTTAAGAGAACACATAGCTCTCTCTCTCACATCCCATGTGGAGTGAGATATGATTGTTTTGTGCTGCGCAGCTGTGTATTGTTTTCTTTTTTGTTTGATCTTGTCACCTTGTTCAACAGTTAACGCTTCTCTTGCTTATATTTGGCCATTACATTGACATTTGAAAAGCCATTAAGTCACTTTCTTTCTGCCAGTCTTTTCTGTAGATTTCACTTTAAGGAAACATGTAAGTCCAGCTTGTTTTTCATTTGTTTTGTTTAAGACTTTATTGGTTGTCACAGCAAAATAAAATTAAATTAGCAAAGTAAAATGATACCAATGGATGATGATTACCAATTAATGTATTAATGTATTTGCATTTGGAGACATCTGTTCAGATGCGCTGGCTTAGAGATGTATCTGTTAAATGGTCAGAGCTGCTCATGGCCTCAGATTATCACATAGTCTTATTCCTCTCCCCTAGCCCCATCTCTTTCTTTCCATAAGCTGTTTTTGATTCTTGTCTTTCTGTTTATTGTAGTATGAAACCTTCTCAGGCTTGTAGTTAAGAATCCAAACATGCTACAGTGTTAAGTTCAACAACAAAAGGTGAAAAGAAGGTTCTTAAACAGCATTAAAATGCATTTTTGAAACTAGAAATTCATTTTTCTGCAGGAATTCCTTTGTGGAGATCCCAATGCCTTATTTATCTAAGCTACCCATCTTGAGTCATCTAAGATAAGGTAAGAAGAAAGCAGATCAGATGAGCAGGTTACCACCTTGCTTGGTTGCACTATTCCCTCTTTGTGACTGTGGGGAGACTTGCAGGTAGCTTGCTTTCGTGACCTTGATGAGAATACCACAAAATGCAGCCCACAAAAGGTATGATGACAGGGGACAGCAACCGTAGACTTGTGGAGATCTGTATCTTTGACCCTTGTTCAAGTGGGGCTGCTGAGGGAAGCAGTGTTTATGTGCCTCTTGTAGAGAGCCATGTTAAACCCGTTGGCTTGGGGAGGTGCTTCCTTCCCTTGGTCTTCTTCCCTTCCTTGCTATGTACACCTCTCAGGCATGAAACAAGGAAAGATGACCCCATTACGTATACAAAAATCGGTTAAAATAGAGGACCTCAATAATATGAGGTTTTAGGGAGTGAACTTCCCTGAAGGCATTTTGGCAGTTCCAAGACTCTGAGAAAGATGCAGTTTTTCTCCAGGAAAGAATGGGCACATGGGTCAAACTGTGAGCAGGGATTCTTTTCCCCCACAAGTGAAAAAGCTGCTAAGACTCCATGGTGAAAATGGGTTTTATCATATCGATTTTTCCAATTCTTTTGTACACAGATGTTACAGATAATACCTGATATCATTTCCACTACAGACTTCACTTCTTCCCCCTGTATTCTTAAGATGTTTTTATTAGTGCTGTTGTTAAGTTTCGTTATTGTTTGTGGGCAGCTGGTAGCTGTTACAGTTTCTTGTCATTCTTGTCTTTGAGGGCACAGTAGTAGTGAAGGGAAGATGTTTTTTATTAACACAAACAAACTGGCTGATTTGGGCTTCAAGAAGGATTTTTGTTTGCTTCAGAGAAACAGACAACAGGTAAATATACAAGATTGAGAGAGGTATGCTTGTTAAATTTTGTTTCCCTGGGTACAGCTGCAGTGCATCATAATGCAATGCCAAATCTCTCCCACAATTGTGCTATAAGATCTTTTCAGATTTTTTGCTACATTTTCTCCGCCTAATACTCTGATCCCACGTCTCTATCTTGAATGCATAGCTTGAGCCAAACCTATAGAATGTCCATACATTTATTAAATATTTTTAATCTTTTGTCTCTTTTTATGCCAAACTTGATTATGATTTGCTTCTTGAGAGATATTTATTCATGATTTCTAGTTGTCATCACTACAAAATATGCTTCCTCATTTAACCTGAGTGGAAAACAGCTCTTGACTACTATGATGAGGTGATAGAATTACCCAACTTGTGCCGCTGATATGCACTGTTCAAGTGTGTTTGTATGAAAACAGAAGTTGATGAGAAACTTTAATGTAGCACTAAAACTGGCTTGTGATTCATTTTATGAGACTAATTGGAGGTTAAGATGTTTTTTTCCAATCGATTTTTCCAGTATTCAACTTGTATTTGTTCTTTGTCCTGCCCACAGTGTGGAAAACCCAAGGTCTCTGTCTTAAGGGTTTTTTTTTGTTTGTTTGTTTTGTGTTTTTTTTTTTTTTAGAAATCTGGAGTATTTAGGAAATTTATACAATGGATTTACATTCTAGTCAATCCAAATAGAACTTTGTATTCAGTTTTAGCTGTTAATGTTTCTTTGTGATTTCCACAGTCCAATTTTGTGAAGTCATCAAGTTTTACACTTCTTTTTATGCCACACCTTGAAAATGAATACCCAGAAGTCTCCTGAATATCTATATGATGCTTCTTTCATCTAGCCCCTCACAGGTATTTCAAGAAGTTTTGGAAAACTGAATTTTATTTCTTCCCTCGGTGACAGATTGAGGGATCCTGATTCTGTTTAGACACAGAAGGTATGAAAATTGTTCTGATTTGCCAAGCTCATTTTGTTCAGCACAAACCACTACAGCATTGTTCTGGATACCCTGCTCCAAATTTGTGGTTTGAAGATAAAGCTTAGATTGAGGCTATAATGTTACACTAATAGGAGGGAGGAAACAATGAACAAATAAATAAAACAAAAACAACCAAGAACAGATCTTGATGGATCAGTTCAAATTCCCTGTATCTACCCCCAAATTTCTTCCAGACCAGATTTTTTTTTTACATACCTTGGTGTCTGTTCTAGTCTGCAATAAGCAAATCTAATCTAGACAAAAATGGCTTCGAGTGTTGCATACTTCTAAGCAAATGAAGCAAGCAGGTGCTTAGAGGGGTGTTATGCATATAGTTTATTGAGAGGGCTTGTGTTGCCTAAGTGACCTGCCAACCCAAACACTGATGTTGCTTTCTCAGCTGTTCTGTGGAAGGAAACCTAGCAGCTGCTGTCTTATACTGTAGGCTGCTTGTGACATGCTCAGTGCTTCTGGCAATAGAATTAATACGCGAAACCAACACTATGATTTAAATGTGCTTATTAATTTATCATCACAAACTGAAAAGCTGAGTGCAACCTTTAAAAAAATGTTTAAGAGGACTTCTTTACACTGATCTAGAACAAAAATAGACTACAGAAACAGTATTTAGTTGTAATGAAGATAAATTATTTTAACCTTAGGAAGAATAAAGCATTTCTTAGGAATTTGCACAGAGCTCTTACTTTCCTTCTTTGTTGCTGTGTTCAATGTACATTTAAATATTTTGGATTAAAATTCCGTTGTCTGTTTAGGTTCAGCATCTGACTTGTATACACATGTTCATCCTGTTTAAACACTCTGACTCAGTGGAATAATTACTTTGAGCAAATGTTCTTTAACCAGAAAACAATAAAAAAAATTACTTGTAGAATGTGAACATTTAGATCATACACTTGAATGCTTTGAAATTTCAGAACATCAGCTTGGTCTGTGTAGCCTTGGTATTAGAATGATTTCTAGCTGTTTTTAATTTAAGAAACTTTGTTGCTGTGGTTAATCCAATGTGGGATGATGTTGGTGGCAGCAAGCTTTTGCACTTTAGATGGTGACAAAAAAGAACAGACAGCTTAATGCTACCAAACTAGGGGTGTGTCAAATCTCTCTCTCAAGAATGATAAACTCAATGAAGCCATCTATTTTTAACCTCCTGTTCTTTCCTTTTGGCAGAGTAATCAGTGTTAGCTGAGCTCTTTCACTCAATGAATCCAAGCAACCCTGCTTGTTGCTTTCTGAAATGAAGAACGGACCTTGTGCGAGTGTTTCCAAGACTGTTTTAATGTGTGAAGTTCTTCTTTGAAACACCATGTCAAATGAAGCCAGTTTGGAGCAGAAGCTTTCTACAACAACCCTCAGTTCAGTTGCTGTTCAGGCTGGGAATGCCAGTATTGTTATAGCTGTGCTTAAGGTAAGGCAGAAAATGCTGGCATGTCTGTTCTAAGCAATCTGCTACTCTGTGGTTACTGCTTCTATTAAATATTCTGCACTAATGAATAGCTAGCATACAGTGATAATGCAGGGTAATTAATTAATATCTAATGGAGATTCCTTCTTCTGTTCACAATTTTTATTTTTCATTAGAGGCAAATAACTCCTCCACTTAAAAAGTCACAGACAATTGCAGAGTGCCATGTAGATGTATTAATAAGCATGAATGTTACCTTTTGAGGATACTCTGCTGCAAGTAGAGATATTTTAAAACTAAGATTGCTTGTTATACAAAATTATTGCTACTGACTCCACGAATGTAGATTGTGTATGCCTATTTAGGATAATTAATTTGAAATTAATGCCTAAAACTGATAATTAGTGGTTATTTTTGAAAGTTTTGAATTCATATTCTTATGTGTTCTCATAGAAGTCCTTGTGTGTGTAGCTTTACTTTTGGGTACCTGAAGGTCTGCTTGTGATCTGGAATATGCACCCACAGCACACACAAAACTTTGCACGCGGCATAAAGCTGGATGCCTAAGGGATGCTTGAGTACTGCATCAAAGCTGGGGTTTTTTGCCAGTTTGATTCTTTGTTCTCCGGGCAACTTGGAAAAGTACCCTGTCCTCAGCCCCTGGGGTTTTTTCTGTGGTGTAGAATGAGGTGATAATGTGCCATGGGTGTCACCGAGTCAGAATGATTATTCAGGATGGGATTACTTCAGTTGTGGCTGTAGGAATATCCTGTCCTGTTTTTATGCTTCCCGGGAACCTCCATCTGCTACCGAAGGACAGTAGTTTTGTTACAAAAATGATGACGTTTATTGTGAAATGTTCATTTTTTCCCCTTGTGTGCTGTTGGCTATTTGTGTAGTAGCCCTAGTGTCATCACTGGTTTGTTCCTTCTCACCATTCTCTCTGACGTGCATTTCTCACTCTGTAGCAGTTCTGTAGCACCGCAAGGAATGAGTTGTGCTTTGGGATGTTGTTACGCTTCCTTTCTTTCTATATTCTCCAGAACAGCGTGAGAATTGGCTGTTAGGGTTCTTATTCCGATAGCTATTAATTACCCCCTTTGCTTTTTTTGTGCAATCTCTCTATATACACAGCATAAATTATGTTGGATCTGTGTGCTATAAGTAAAACTTGGGATTACAGTTTCTGCCTCTCCAGAGAAATGTGTTCCTCTTTCCTCCAAGAGTTTTCTTAACTATTTACACAGTTTTCAGCTGAAATGTGAGATAAGTTGTAGAAATCTTTTTGTTTCATTGTGATAACCTTAATTTTCATAGGAAAAAAACAAAATCCCAGCAGACTAGGTGAGTCTAGAGCCTGTCATTTTGATAACTGCTTTAAATAAATTCAGGTTTGTATTATAACTACCGTGTCTTCATTCTACTGCTGAATGGGTAGATGATATCTAGACGTGTCTTCCAACCCCTACAATTCTGTGATTCTGTCGTGTGTGAGTATGGGTGAATGGAGAGTCTATGTGACTAAATAAAGGAAGGAAAGTTTTTCATTTTGTTTGTTTGTTTGTTTTCTGAAGCCTGTAATTGTTCACTTATTACAGTGTGGAAAATGGGTGAAGCTTCAGCTGGCTGAATCAACACCAAATTTATTAGAAATTGGCAGCAATCAAGATGAAACTAAAAAACTACTACAAGATCATGAACTCCTCCTCACTAAACTTAAGGTAACACCTGATAAAGCAACACAAAAATATATTTGGTCATTATAGTTCAGATGGAATAGTTGACATAGATGCATGAGGACTTTTGTGATGATGCTTGTTAGATAACTCCACACAGAAAATATGGTTTTGTTTGTCAGTGTAGTAGATCAAATTTAAGCCTCTGCGCTGAAAAAATATGCTCAATGATAACTATTATTTTCTGAAAACTGCAGCAAATATGCAGTACTTTTTCTACTTCACTAGCAAGTGAAAAATTCCTACAGTCTTCAGTAACTGATAAATGTATTTAAATGTTATATTTATTTATTCTACAATAATGTGTAATGTTTTATTAGTGTATAATAAGTTGTAAACACATCCAAGCACTTTGCGAGTATGAACTAGATATTTGAGGTGTGTTTACATCAAATATTAATTGAAATAAGTTATGATAAAAATGAAACTGTAACATTGGGTATTACTTGTCTTGAAATAAGGAGATTTTTAGCTAATTAAGAGTTAAAATCAGATTATAGCATTTTTGAGTGCAGAATCTGGATCCAGTGACATATTTTGTGGAAAAGTTGAATAACATGTATAGAGAATATAATCTAACACAGTACTTAGTATTGAATTTGTATAGTATGAAGAAAAACAGTACTGAGGATAGCACTGTTCTACTGGAGGATAGTTCTGCTGTCTTTATTTGTACAAGTGCCTCGTCTTTATTGCAATCTAACACTGGCATTCTTGGAGCAAGGTACTGTATCCCATTTGAGCTGAGCTTGTAATACACTGGCTATATGTGGGAAGGAAAAACAAAAGTTCTTACAAGTATTGATGATAGGGTTTGTTTTTTTTTCCCCCACTGAATATTTGTTAATGAATATACATAAATTATGCTAGGATAGATAAGAGGTAGTAATGTTTTGGTCTTCAACAACTACAGAGATTAAATACTCTATCTTCTCATAAAAAATCAAATGTTAAAATTGTGGACATGAAAGATGACTGAAAATTATACTTGTTAGGTGGTTTTTAGATGGTTAGATGGTTTTGTCAGTGTCCTGTAATTCTATTTAACACTTTTCCCATGGTATAATTTCATAAATTTAACCAATAATAATTCATACAAATGACAAAACAGTGTCCCAGGTGCCTTATCCAATGCAGCTTTTTTATTCATTCATTTAGACTACAATATATATTAGTTGACTAACATGCTCCAGCTCACTCTTTCAATGGTAGTCTATGGCAATTTATAACTTAAATGTGCTTTTGCTCTTAATTAGGTCTTGGCCTTTGGAATGCTTGATAAATAGTCTAAAAAGATAAAGATGAAGCTAAGTTCTTGTGCACAGGTACAATTACCCCTCCTACTGTTCTGTAGAGCGAATAAGAAATGTCTAATTAGAACTGCATGTGTGTGAAACAGAAGAGATCCATTGACAAGTCCTTTTAATTCAAAAAAGTAGATGCTTGCATCTAATGTTATCTTAATGATGACTGTTTCAATGTTTAACCTTTGATGAATGTGAAAAGCTACTTCATCAATTCAGTTACTTCTTGTAATGTTTCAAATTATTTGAAATCTACAGTACAGCAAGAAGAAAAATCTTTTTCTACTATAGTCCATTAAAAGAAGGGAGGATGGAATCTTCCTGTTTTAAATATTAGAGCTGTGAATAGTGTGTAAGTGACTACAATCTAATTAAGAACTGATCCTTTTAGATCCCCAAGGTGTGGTTGCAATTGTTGTGGAATATTTCAGTCACCAGAATTTAGAGGAAAACACCATGATAGCTTTGAATGCTTTTTTGTTTGATTGTTCAGTAGTTTTTTGTTATATTACTTAAAAAAAAAAAAAAAGCACAAAGTGAATGTTTCTTGATAGTCAGATACTAATTCTGAATCTCTACGTGCTTAAATTTGCCTTGGTTACTAATTCAGTCAGATTTAAAAATAAGCTGAAGTACAGGACAGGTGAAAACTCATGGGCCAGCAAAGATTTGAAAGTGAAATTAGTTCTAGTGAACCTGTGAATTAGGATTGATATGAAACAATTTTATTGAGTCAGTGATCAAGAAACTATGGAGTATTTGACCTTGCTGGCAGGCAGAAATATATTGTTTTTATCATGTTATACAGGAAGATCATTCTGGTTGATTTTTTTTTTCATTTTTTAAATTCATAAGTCTAATTTCACTATAAAAGTTTCATAAGTAGATTCAAAATATTCAAGCCAGATTCTTTTTTCAGCTTTGTAAGTTGAAGTTTTGCAGGTATAAGGAAGGACAACATTTGGCACAGTGACCTGTAATCAGTTTACAGTACTTCTGGTCCTACAGGAAAAGGAATGTAATCCAACTCATAGTTCCAGGATTCTATTATTGACTCAACAGTGTTAGCATGTGTCTAAAGGGAAAACAATACATTAAATTCTATAATTTAATGCAAGTCTCATTCACATCATTCTCTTCATCCATGTTTTAGATCACCTTCATCAGGTCTTTGTCTTTTGTAAATAAATTAAAAAAAAGTGTGTATGTTTTGATACCTAATTTCTTACAGTTTCAAAAATGCCAGCAGAATCAAACACCCCAAATCCTGGGAGACTAAATTTCCAGTGGTAAAATAATATTGATTGCAGTGTGTGCAGACCGTTCTCTGCCTTTATTCTGTTCTCTGTAATTCAGTGGTTTCCAACACAATCTCTTGTTGGAAATTAGATGCTGCCTCATTGTTTCAGTCTCCCAATACTACTGCTTTCTAGATTGATTAAGAAAAAGTATGTGTGTATCCTTTGGCATGCCTTTGGTTACGACAGTGTTAAAATCCCCACTTGGACAAGCAGCAGCATTCTTGCTTTGTCTCCAGAGTTCTGCTTTTTATCATGGAATTGTCTGTGGAAAGAGTCCTCCAAAACAGAATTAAATCCTAGCTTTATTTTAAAATCAACATTGTTATTAATTTGGCTCATGTACCTGAAGATTCCTGCTTATTAATTTGTTTACTTTGATTCACAGAGCATAAATTCACAAATAAGAGTTCGTATGCTAATGTCCATGTGAAACAATTAAAAAAATTACATACTTCAATGAACAATGGTACAACAGGCATGGGGATTTTTAGTTCTTTTTAAAGTATTTTTTTTATATCTTCCACTTAGAGTGAAAGATAAATTCATAATGATTGCTTTTCAATAAAATTATGGAATATATTTGTTAATCTGATCTGCACTATTTACATATAATTATTGAGGTGCCCAACAGTGTAATTAGCTGCAAAGTTCAATTCCTTTTCATCATATGACAGAGATGGTTTTTTTGCAAGTGATTAAAAAAAGAAGTGGGAGAAATTAGGATTCAGTAAATTCTTTTTTCATTTCTTTATTCAATCTTAGATTTTTGAGATGCAGAACAGTAAGTTTAGGAATGAGATCAGTGCTACCTATCAATTTTTGACTGCAACTTTATGTATTTATTTCATTCTTCTATCATGATTTTTTTTTTTTTATTCTATAAGAAATGCTGGTTTAGCAAGGGGGAGAGGACTAAAGTGGCACAGGGATTTAGAAATCTCTCTGGTTACATGCTCTGTGTTTTTCTCTGCCGTGTTCTCCACTTTGGCCTTTAAGCTTCCCGAAGTCTGTCAGAAGACTTTTTTTTTTTTTCTTATGTACTGGGAAACAAACCAAACTGCCTCTAAATCTATGAGCAAGATTAATTCAATTCAGATAATACGTAATTCAACACTTGATCTTTATCTTATCCTTAAGGTTGAATGAAGAGCTAAAGCTTTGTTGGCTCTGAAGAGATTTTGTATATATATAGTAAAATTCAGCATTACATGGGCAGCCTGATTTTATAGATTTGACAGCATGAGAGTAATTGACAAATAATGATGCAAATCAATGAAAGGAAAAGCAAAAAATATTTCAAAGAATTGTCTTCATTTAAAACTTTCCTGAGCTTAGTTCCTTCATCATTTTAATGAAGCTGGTTTTTATATTTTATTTAATTGTACAAACATATGATCTCTGTTGTTTAAAAATTACCACGATTCAGTGCCCTTATTTGTTATTTCTATTAATAATAATTTTTAGTGGAAAAAAATATTGCTGCAACCTTGAGTTTATATCATCCGATAACTCTTGAATAAAAGATGGCTGCAGTACTTTGGAGTAGATTTTGAAGGCCTGTTGATTTCCTTGCCTGACTCTTATCATGGTATAATCAAAATATAATGCAGTTGCCATCAATAGTTACATTAGAGTGGCAGTATCCATCATTTTGAATATATTTTAATTAGATTTCTAATTAAATATAGCTTAGGTATCATTTAGGAGATTTGATCTCTTGTAAGGCAGTCAGGACGGACTCAACAGAATAAAAAGATCTAGTTTCACTGAAGGAGGGAAAAGCATGAATTCCCATTTCTGGTATGCAGAAAATGAAATGAAGTGTGCGTCTTTTTCTCTAGAACACTGGATTTTTGTTGGGCTATCACTAAGTATACATTCATGTTGCTGCTAACAATGGCTTTTCTATGAAATTCAGATTGGGATGGGTTTGTTTTATGCCTGTTTTGCCATTGCAGTTTGCAGATATATCTTTCACATATTGGGTTTTGGTAAAGCCCAGAAAAATTCCAGTTTCTTTCCTCAGGTAAAGATAATTTAGAGTAATTTAATTCTATTTCTATAAATAAAAGAATAAAAATCCCTTAATTTATTTTTACTATTCTCTCAGTGCTGCTGTGAGAGGGAACTAATGAGTCTCTTCAAGCTAAGAATTTGAACTGCCTGGAGAATTTCAAACTTAACAGTTTCTTAGTCTATATGTCATTAGAGTGATTTAATATGGATTTGAATTTGACTAATGCAGATTTATTTTTCCATTATATATTTTTCTGATAACATCTGTAAGAATAGCAGATATCAGTACTTTATTAATTTATGTCTATGATGAAGATCTGAGGGAGGAGGAAAAAAAGAAGAGCATACAACAAATACTCATCAATTTTCTTGACACTAAAGATTTTAATGCAAGCTGAAATTGGCCCAGCAGTTATCTTTGTAGTGATGACATTAATAAAGGGAATGAAACACAGAAGAAGTATTTTTTATTATTATTTTTTAATTTATTATTTGGTGTGCAGCTTTGGCAGTGCAGCAAGCTCTGCTTAAGACATCACCTGTAACTAGTCTTTTGGAAAATAAATGAATGTGTTCAAACTACAGTTTTTGAGGATAATATTGAAGTCATCAGAGACTGAAAATCTTCTAAGGCTTTGAAATTTTTTGCTTTTTCTTATGGTGTCTATAGAATATGATGACATATGAAATTATAATAAAATATAAATAAAATATCCAAATTGTCTGCATTTCTTCTGCTTTTAGAAGATCTATGTTTAATTAGATATAAAAAAACTTTGAATCTAAATTTTATCGATTATCATTATATCTTAGCACTTCCTTTTAAATGAAGTTTCATAAAACTGTTGCCTCTTAAATGCAGGAGAAATTCAGAAACTGGCAGTGAAACATGCTACAATCACAGGGAACTGGAAATAGAGCACAAAAGCCTTGTACACAATTTCAGGTCCACCAAAAAGGTATCCTGAAATCAGCGTAGTATTTTAGTTTCAATTTACAGGTTTCCCTCTTTTTCCTTCTCAGGCTTTGGAAGATCAGGTGTGGGACCTGCTGCATGAAGCAGACAAGACTGCTGAGGAGAACAAGGAGAGAAGTCAAGTGTACGATGCCATGGCAGAGACGCTTGGGGATGCATGGGATGCCCTCATCATTATGTTAGAGAAGAGACAGACACTTCTGGAACTTACTTCAGCGTTCTTTGAAAATGCTCTGGAGGTTTGTATTTAAATCTAATGATTCTTAATTGGAATCCTCCCACATCTTATATGATATCTTTTCACTGTATTTCCTCTCTGTTATATGTGATATACATGGTTATTGCATCCCTATAAATTGAATTAAGAAAATGATATTATCTTGATCCATTTTCCTTTTTTCTCTTTCTGCTTAGATTTCTCTTTCTGATGGATGAAATTGAGTAAAAGTATATGAGCTTTAAGAATGATCATAATCATGATGTTTCCAATATTTGTATTTGACAAAAAAGTGTAGTGAAAAATTTTACTGGACAAAAACCTAAACTGCGTAATTCAGTGGTTGTGCTCCAGAGTTTCTTTCAATCATTGATTCAAATTGTTCATAACTGAAAGAGTTAAATTCTCAGATGTCTTTGTTAACGCTTAGTAATGATTAGACACTGAATGTTTTACACTAATATCCAAACAGTTACTGTGATTATGCTTTCAAATGAAATGTTAGTGTAACCTGACAGTCCTTTACTTAAGACTTCTGTGTCTAGGCTATGTCTGGAGTCAGATTTCAGAATGTTTTCCTTTTTCCCCCATTCTTTATTGAGCTCTTATCCTAACTCATCTACACACAAGGTACTAAAGCAGAATTATACTATGTAGCTCCCTGCCTTAAATTATCTCCACATTGCTGGAGCTTAAATAGTTTAATAAATCCCTTTCACTTTTTTTTTTTTTAACAGTGGCTAAGGGCCACATATAAATTAAAGAATCAAATATTCTACTGCTATCTGTCTAAAGAGCTCCAAGGAAAAATCTGTAAGATCAACAATTGTCTTACTAATTGTTGTGTTCTGGCTATGTGTAATTATACAAAGAAATGTCTGGTAGCATACATAGCACTGTAAAATTCTGTATCAGCAGAGGTTGACTAAATCCCTGCTGCACAATGCTGCAGCTGGAGAGTAGTACAGATCACACCCATTATATTTAGGTGAAAAGAAGAAATGCAATCTTGATTTAAATAGGAATCACTCAAACTTCTTATGGATAGGTTTTTCTTCAAATGTCAATATGTGTCAATGGAAATCTTTGTTACACTGTGATGGGACACAAACAGTATCTCAAGGGTACTCTTTAACGAGAATTAGAAATAAAATCCCAAATGCTGATGCCTGGTGAATTTCTTTTATAACATGGAGATCAATAGAGGAAAATCTGGAAAATTAGAAATGGTAGAAAAAGCTGAAGGCTTTTAATTTTCCTTAATTTCATTGTATGTTTCAACATCTTTTATTACACTGAAATAGAAGAATGAACTCCATTGGTTTCTTAACTGTTGAAAAGAAGCAATATAACTGGTAAGGATTGGCTAAAAACGTGTCTAGACTCTGTCTGAGGTACTCATACAAAGTGACAAACTGTAGTTTCAGAGTATGACAAATGAATTTTGGATCCGTTCAGTCAGTAAGAACTCCAATAGAAAAGGCACTGATAATCTGTAGGTATCAGTAAAATATGCCATTTTTTCCAAGAACTTACAATGACTTTGCTCTATAATAGAGATTATATTCCTGGGATAAGGATTGCAATTCGGTTCTATGAAAGACAATTTTACTGTGCTTCCTTCCACACTTTGCTTTTCTAATGCAGTTTGCTATGAAAATTGACCAAGTTGAAGATTTCTTGAAAAATGCTCAAGAATTTGACAATATTGACACTTTAAGAGAACTCCTTCTGCAGCAGGAGCATCATACAAAAGGTACAGTATTCTCCTGACAGGGTGCGATTGTGTGCTGATTCCTTGAAGGATAATTTTGTTTCCTTTATGTATTTCTTTATACCTTTGTGTATTTTTTTTATCTTAGGCAAAATATGAGAAAGAAATTAAATAATATTGAAATTGTATAATATTATAATAACGATACTAGATTTTCAAAATACATGGTGTTTTTGGTTTTGCTTTTTTTTTTTCCCACCTATGAACTTCTATTCTTACAGAGCTCTTAGAAAAATCACTTGCACTTTTGAACAAAAGCCATGAGCTAACTGCATTCATTGAAGAATTCAAACAGGAGGGACCAAATGCAAATCCTGAGCTGATTCAGGGAGCCCAGAGCAGCTGCTTGAAAATTGACAATCTCCTTGAACTGCTACATGACAGGCGAAGACAACTAGATAGGTTTCTTAAGCATCAGCGTCATGGTCTAGAGCAGGTTCTACAGATTTTTCTGTGGCATCAAGAAGAGAACCAGGTAAGACACATCATACTAAGGCAAGTCACAGTAAAAATAATAATTGCAGGAACTGTTTCACAGTAGAATATTACAGAAAGGAAACTTATTTATTGATCCAATATCTCTAAGCCACATCTGTTTGATGAGATTCCAACTTTCAAATATTTGACTTGATAAAGATGACATCCTTGCAATTTATTTTGGATGTTTTCAGAAGCAGTGTTCTCGTCACGTGGATCCCTTCTGTAAATTACTAAATGCAACACTTCAAACCAAACTCTGAGAAGGGGAATCTTTCAGTAACAACTGTAAAAAAAAAATGCTTCTCTTAAAAGCTTAAATGGGGGGATGATAGAAAACAAACTATAATATAGGAGGCTGTATCCATTTTGGTGCAAATAAATAAAAGCCATCTAGTGTCAGCTTAAACATGCATGTTGCTGTTGCTATTATTGTTTACATTTACTTACATCGCTTACATTTTAGTTATGTATTGTCACATTTAGTAGTGATGCTAAATCACTACATTTCTGTTCCATAAAAGAAGTCTTTTTTTTTTCCCCCCAGTTTTGTGCATTCTAATAAATTTACAGCAGCTGCATCTGAATGTCCAGTATCGGTATAACTCAGCAGTTTTAAAATGTTGTATTTTTCATAATAATAATAACAACAACAACAACAATAATAATAATAATAATAATTCTTTGTATTAAAACGTACTACCTGACTTTGCAAGTGTTATCACATAGTATCGAAATGTAGAGTAACCATTTAGATGGAAAATGGAAATAGTTGTCTGGTGAAGAGAAAGATATAAATATGTGCAGGACTTTTGGAGCAAAGAACACTTTTCAGAAAAAAATCCCATGGTAAATGGGATGGTAAATATCACATGAATTCATGAAATTTACCTTAGAATTTCTACTCATCATCCTCAAGCAAGGGAGTAAGTAGACAGCAGGAAGATGACCAGATGGTGTTTGGGAGTCACCAAATTCATCCTAATTTGGGTATGGTTGAAAATACTGTGCAATGAGTTTTCTTTGTGGATGTTTCTTTTTCCTGCTATGTAGGTGCTTACATCATGAAGAGAAAGAATAGAAACTGTTATCTGCTGGCAAGTTTTCTGATCAAGAGAGAAGGACCAGATAGTTAACTTCCTTCTAGCTTCTGACTGCATCCAGGCTGAGGCTAATATTCTCTAGGGACAAATTCAAATAGGTTTAATTACACGCTTACTGGAATATAATGTTTAGCCTTTTCCAGTATCAAGCCTGGTGTAATGCCTGCATCGTGGGAAAAATATGTTCATGTTTAAATGTAAACACTGAGAAATTAACTTTTAGAGACTTCATGCAAAAGTTATCCCTCTGGTTACCAAGCAAGTATTGTAGGTCAGTGAATTAAAGTATATCACTGCATCTTACCTAAGCAAATGTAGGGAATTATTTTTCCTTTGAGATCATTTCATAGTAAACTAATATGTTTATGATCTTAATTGCCTACAAATATTTCTATCTGTCGGGATATTGAAAATTTCTATTGTTTCTTTGCTTGGAAGCATATTTCTGTTATCAAAAATAGAGAGTTGCATTTTAACAACTGATAAAAATAATCTGGAAGGCCAAATGCGTAAGTGCACATATGAGAGGAGAAATCCATAGCTGTAGCTAATGCATCAACAGTGATGGAGAGAATTGTCTAAAAGTGACCTACATCTGCCTACAGTGCAATCCTTGTTGATTTTTTCCAATAGCTGTACACATCATAGTGCTTCAGTAGCTAGAACGAAAGCGCAGTTTGCTTGCATGGTTTGAAGGAAAAATGTGAAAATGGTCATTCAATGCTGTCTGAAGTTCCTCTGAAAATGCATTTTTGTCCCTGATTTGTTACATCTATTTCAGTAAGTGTTTATTTTCACCATGACCCTCCTATTCTGCATTTATTAACATTAAGATAATCCAAATATGAATAATTGAATAAAGGCATGAATATTAGGAATGAAAAATGAAAATAATATAAATTGGGCTTTTTGTAGATGAAATTTTCTTGTACATATCCTAAAGGGTAGACAGAGACTTCCCAAATCTTTCACTGACTGATAATTCTTTATATTATTTATCTAGGTGACATCTTGGTACAAGAAAAACATCAGAGATTATATTCACAAGCTAAACCTAGGCTCATCATTATTGGAAAATGAAGAGTTACTTCGAGAGTATAAAGAAATGGAAGTCAGAGTGAAAGTAAGAAATAAGATATTTGATTAGTGAATTGAATTTAAAAATAATAGGAAAACATGAGCTCAAGCATTTACTGTGTGAGTTGATACACAGTATGTATACATAGGGTAAATATATATGTCTGAGATGGTGACTCCTTCTGCCTGTTAAACACTGTCAAAGAATGTTATATGCCACTGCTGATAACTGTGTTGAAACATAATTCTGAGAAATTTTTCCTGGAAGAAAGCTTCAAAAGATTATACATTTCAGCCCTGTAAATGCAATATTTACATGATTATTATAAAGGTACATTACTTTCCTATGTGTAGTTCATTAAAACTGAACTTTTCCTGTTAGGAATGGAGCTCCACTGTGGAACAACTAGAAGCTGAAGCGCTGAAGATTTTACTTTCAGAGGACTATACAGAAAAAGAACATTTAAACCTTTCAAATCAGAAAATCCATCTGCTGCGAGAAGAAGTGTGTTGCCATATGGAGAAGAAGAAAGCCTTATTAGAGGAAGCTAATGACTTTTTTAATATGGCTGGCAAGGTTGGTAAAATGCTAAGCCTATAGTATTATGATCCTGCAAAAATTTGTTTTCTCTTCTGGACTGAGATTGAGGATTTTGCAAAACAAACAATTTGAAATGGATTATTAGCTTAAAATTTAAAACCCTACCTAAAATGTTACATCTCCCCTTTTCAATATTACAATAAAACTGTCCTTCACAGGTGTGCTCATCTAGTAGAATTAATAATGCAAATTTTTCTCTAAAAACTTTTTAGTTACCAGCTTTTCTAACCGATTTTCTATTTTATGATGCCTAAAGAGCAAACTGTCTTTTAATTTTTAGAAGCTTTGTAGAGCATATCATTTCCAACAACATACTTAATATATCTATTACATATGTTGAGAAAACAACCTTAAGGCTTTGGCTCCACTAATTTTTGTTTTGAGCACCAGGTGGGGCTGTAATCATTTCTCTTTCAACCTGTGATACATTTCTTCAATCAGTTTTTTTAAACAACATGGAAGCAATATTTAGGATTGAAATTATTTACAGATCTTTGAAGTGAGAGAGGTCTTTTGTTCTGATCAGCCTGATCTTTCTTAATCTCATTTATAATGAGGAAACCGAGAAGGGCAGATGCTAACAAGGCAAAGCCTGCTGGTTACTGCTATGAAAACAAAGGCAGCATCTTTTCAGAATGCAGACCTGTGCTTGACAGATGTATCTATTAGAATCACTAGATGTTGTGTGTCTGCTCAACACTTCAGGTTTGTGTTTTAAGTTGTGGTGTGCCTTTGCCTCCATTTTGGCAAGCTCCTTGGCTCTTTTCTTGTCTTTCACATTCCTCAGTAGGCGTTTGTGAAGCTTTCCTTTTATTATCAATCAATTTCTGTGTGTGGTTGTTTTTAGTTTGACCTTCTGAACTGGGATCTATATATGTAGGAGTCCTCTGAGAAATCTTGGGATATTACACCTGGAATAGACAGACATTGCTTTGGTAGGGCAAAAGCTTGAGAACATTTACTTGGACAGCTTTAAATAATAAGTAAGGTTCTAACTGAGCTCAGTATGCACAGACAAGTTTCTAGTTAGCTGAGGAGCATACCATGCTTGGGCGCACATTACTACAAAATGCAACTTCTGATTTAGAACTCCAGGCCAAATATACTTCTAACTACAGATGATGCCTTTGTTCCTCCAGTGTCCAAAATAATAAAAAGATCATTTAATAGAGCTTTAATGGAAACAGGGGGGACTTACAGCAGGAGTACTCTCTGCATACAGCTTCGGGGTTTGGAATATACATCTGCATGATCTGATGAAACTTATTCTGTTTCTGCTTCTAGATGCAGGTATATACAACACAAGTAGAAATGTTTTACTTTCTTTCAGTCTTGGTAATTAGTAAAGCAGAAAAAACTACAGAGAAGCAATAGAAGACGTGAGATTTTGAAAGCAAGACAACTGTGCAGAGCCAGTTGTCAGTAGAAAATCAGAGGATATGCAACGAGACTGTATCCCTTCACTTCCCCTAAAAGATCCCAAAACCATGATAAGTGGCTGAAGAATATGTGTATATCTTTTTTAAAAATCAAGTAATGAAAGTGAAAAACAAGCCAAATTCAGTGTTCATGTTTTGTAATTCGACAGCCACAAAAACTGACTGGGAATTGTGAACAGCATGATTGCTGCATGTATATGCTGTATATATGTATATATATATACACTAAAACAATATATTTATATATATAAATATATATATAAATATATAAAATATATATAAAACAATATATTTATATATATAAAATATATTGTTTTAGTAGCATGAAATAGTATGAATCTCAACCATGAAAAATGATCAAGGTGAAAATTAAGCAGAAAAGCTGGAGTGAAATTGTAGTTCTTCCAAAAAGATACCTGAATTTGTTATGTGGTTGTTTTTTTAGTGGAAAGAAATTCCCAAAATGGTTTAGGAATTATTTTGGCTCCCAGAAACTACAGTTGTTATTTTCAGAACATTGATGATACTTTTTATTATAGCTTTTAAGGTTTTCATTATCTGTAACTTTACATTCCAGAACGAAAATTATAAAAAAAAAAAAAAAAAAAAAAAAAAAGCATGCAACATCATACCATTACTGTTAAGCATTTTGATTGCTTATTATAACCCTTCTGCTTCTGCATGAATATAAAAGCTGCAAAATTCTTGAGTTGTCAGCTATTCAGGTCAATTAGACAATTTCTTAGAAAACATATCATTTAATTTGTGTTCTTGTACCACAATTTCAGGTAGATTTGATGCTTTTTTCATATTGTTGTCTATGCCCTCCCATAATCTGTTGCAAAACAGTACATTTGCTAAACTTGAAAAGAGAGTGAGATAGAGGTAGAAGGCTGTCTTTGTGCACACTGTTTAATGTTGATTTATTTGAGCTGTTGAAAGACTGAATTTGGACATGGTATTGCTTTTCTGTGCAGAACAGGAGAGGGTATAGGGCTGCCAGTGAGTACTGCAGCTGCTATGGAAAAAGTCAATCAAGATAATGTCTTGCTCTCACTTAAAAGTGAAGTTGAATATGAGGAATCATAAATCTTTATTTGTGATAGCAGCCTTTAGTTGATCAAATTAGCAACAGTGCTGAGAAGGAAGCTAGTGCAACAAATATAATTTTTCTATTATTTTTTGAGATATTGACTGATGTAGTTATGTTTAGGAAGAGAACTTGCAGAAAACACATTTTTTTTCCTTCATTTTCTAACGTACTCTTGGCCAGTTGCCACACTGCTCAAGTTACTCTTTGATAAACAGGTAGTGCTGGCAGTAGAATAAACCTTAGGGTTTCATTTTAAATTTCCAAATCGCTTAGCAAGACTAAAAGACACTTTCTTAACATTTGTTATCTACCTAGTTAAATGTTAAGTGCTAGTACTTTTAGAATAACTTTGCTCATCATGTTTTCTTTATTTTCCTTCATTTCTGATGAGTTAGATTTCAGCTGTCTGAATTCTCTCACACATCTACACTTGCTATTTTGAGTCAATAATAAAGACTTTATTCTCAGCTGCTACATCGATACGTAATATGTTGGAGCAAGCTGGATCATACTGTCCCTTGTGAGTCTCACTGAATTTTCACTTTTCAACTTTTGAATCATTTCATACTAAATTCTTGTTCTGCATCTGGAAGAATGCAAAACCTGTCAAAATTTTTTAAGGCAAATACAATTTTTTTTTTTTTTAAGTTGAGACGAAAGATAGAATTATACTACACCTTTAGCTTTATTGTTTATCAGAAGATTTTTTTTCTCCGTGATAAGCTGAGACTTCAAAAGCGCTATATTTTCAATTGGTCTATAAGGTTATTCATTGGATTAAAAAGTTGAGCATGAAATTGAGTTTTTCAAAGTGAGAGTTTATGTCTCATTGGTGATTTCCTTTTAAATACTCTACATATATTGTGTTGTACTTGTTATATACGTTATATTTTTTTACTTTGTTAAGCAAATATGTATGTTAAGTGGGAAATTAATACTATTAGGTGTTGTCTGCTGCCTTGCATTATTTGTGTCTCAAGCAAGTCTGGTGTTTAAAGACAAAAATATCTGTGTAAGAGTGTATGGTGTTACTGATAGGATTCTAATTATGCATAGTAGGCTTAGGTCCATTTCTGTTTTACTGAAATTACTATTAGTGTCTTTAATAATGGAGTATTGAACTACAATCTTTATTCTGCTGTAAAAGACAGAATACTTCTGTCACTTTCTTCTGATATTTGAATGAGAAGCTTATTGTTTTATAGGAAAAAGCTGTAAGAAAATCAGAGTTGTGTGCCTGCAAAATCAAACCCTACATTTTTAATAACAGTAGCTTTATGATTTGCTTGTTAGAAACAAATTCAATATATTTAAAACATTAAAAGGGAAAAGCATTGGCAAAGGCATTTAAGAGAGTGCTTCCACAGAGTGCTAACTCTATTAGTTGTATTACTGTAGCTCATTTGGTTCTGTTTCAATATCCTGATAATTGCTGAAAAACACAAAAACTCAGCGTGTTTTTACATGCTCATAATTGCTTTAACTCTTGTTGAAATATGTTTTCTTCTATGAGAACTGAGTCAGTATCACACCCTAAGTTAAAAAGTTATTGCCCTAAAGTAAGGGGAAACTGAAGAACTGGGAAATATTGTTTGACCTTTGATCATCTGTTTATATAAATGCATGTGCGGACATGTTTAAATAGAACTATTGACAAAAATTTTTTCTTTTTTTTTTCTTTTTTTTTTTTCTCCAGGCAATTGATGTTCTTGAGAATTACCTTAAAATCTTTAACTCAGAAGGCTTAAGTTTGCCTGTCCTGTCAATGAAGTATGATAAATTAAAGGAAGAAATTAAAGGCTGCACAGCAAGTACCTTACAAAAAGGACAAACGTTAATTAATAAAGCAGATTCTCGCAGGTATTCCCTTCATTTTTCATATTTGCTACATTGCTCCATATCTACCTGTTCTTTTGCAACTCTGCTACTTAAAATGATTTTTTTACAACTAATGAAGTCAATTAAGCATAGAGATGTGATTCTAAATTACTGTTTCAGCTGTACGTCTCTTTCGTATCTTGTCATTGATATTTAAACAAGCCAGTCACTTTAACAAAATACATTGGGAATATTACATGCTACTTTTAAAGGCTGTGTGAAGTAGTGGAATTGGTAAGTTAGGTAGTTCAGAAACGGTAGTTTAGTGAACCGTTTGAAAAAATATACATATGTTAATCAAAATAATGTAAACTGGTAAGAACACTTCCCATGGCCTAGTGTGATCCTTTTAGATGTTTTGAAACTTGTTCTTATGGTAGTATGTCATTTGATGAGAGACAACAGTGTTAAGCAAAATGGAGAAAGTATGGAAGTTTCTCTGCTCAGTAATCTAAATTCATGCATCAGATCAGTTTTTCTTTTCTTTTGAATTACAGCACATTTTATGTTTGTTTGTTTTTTACACTGATGTAAATCATAGCTTTGTTTAAAATCAGTTCTAGTGGTTTAAATCTCCCACTTCTCAGACTGGTGCAGTAAGACCAATTATCATTTGTGCTAATGGATTCTACTTCAAAGAACAGATGTTCATTGTTGATAGCTAACTAGTGGTCAGCGAAACAAATCTACTTTCCTATTAAATGTTTATGTAACTTAATTATTCTTAAACTTCGGATAGACTTCAATGTAGCAACCGAAATTCTAGATATGATGTTGCAAAAAAAAAAAAAAAAAAATCTATCTGGATCATGCTCTCTTATCATGCTAGAAGCAATTGTCTTAAACTTTGCTTAAAGATCAAATAGAAAAGAGCATTGGGACAGTAAGATATCAGAATACATCAAGAAGGGGATGAATTTGTCAAAACTACCCCATTTCAGTAGCTGCTGGTAAAATTCAGTAATTACAGATAATGCCACATGCTGATCTCCTGTGTGCCACAGTGTTGCTCCAGTGCTCAAGATATCCTATAAATACATAAATAAGGGAAATAATGTTTCTGCCAGAAGCCATTATAATTTGGATATAAGGGCAAAGAATAAGAGCTAAAGTAAAAATTATCTAACATAGGAAGATGGAACTTAATGTCAATTGCATAGTCTTACTTGAAAATTATTTTAGCACTTCTAAAGAACAGTAAAAATATATAAATAACTCAGATATTTCAAACATTTTGTTGCATCATATGCATAAGTCCTGTTCTAAGAAAGCAAGCACATAGTATTATGGCTTTTCTATTTTTCTCTGCTGTCTTCAGACTTCTTGACCTACATATAATGAATCTGCCATATGCTGCTATGAGTAATGCTACACTGTACAGATGGAATACTTTGCATGCCTAGGTATGAGCTTGATGATTACAATCATGGTATGATTTATACTGGCAAGGTAATCTGGAGATCATTTGGTGCCATTTCCTATTCAAGACTTTCAACTTCTGTCAAATTGCTTAGAAACAAATTTGAATACCTTCAAGAATGGAGATTACACATTCTCTTGGGCAATCCGTTGTGCTAGTAAGCACAGTCATATGAGACACGTTTTACTTATATCTAGCCAAGACTACTAATGACTTTCACAGTGAGTTATGTTAGCAAATGTGGTAAGTTGTTCATATTTCAGAACGCTAATTTTCCCCAGAAAAGTTAATGTTTTGAAAGAGGGAAGAGATACCTCTGTTCTTTTCATGTATAAGCAGTGTGGTATCCTTAAATATACTTTCAAATCCTTCTAAAGCACATTACAGCTTTATACTAAATTGTAGTCTAAGTAAGCTAAAATACTGAAAATACTTACAATGGAAGAGGATCAGAACAGCATAGAAGGCAGTACTTACAGACCCTGGAATATTTCAAATAAAGATACTGGAAAATCTGATTTTGGAGCTCATATGTTTTTGAATTAAAGCCATCTAGAAAATTAGGAATGCAGCAAAAAATATATTTAATACATCCCTGAGTCCTATGTGAAGCCAGCAGAATTTTTTCTTTAACTTTAGAGGACAAAGGAAGTAACCTTGAATAAGTGTCTGAATAAAACTAAGCTTATGTTAAAACTAAACAAATAAAAAATGTGTTTTGAATGTTTGTCTAACAAAAGAATTTCTCATGATGATTAAATTTCAGTAGTAAATTGATTGATTTTTGGGTTTCAAAACTTCAGGTCTTAGTTATATGAAGTAAGCTCTTCACAACTTGAAGAGAATTGCCTCAAACTTGAGACTGTGAATTGTTCATCTGATAGTGAATGTTTTAAATCACCAATTTCTTTGTCAACTGAGATGTTTACCTGCTATTAAAGTAGCATCTTTAAAGAAATACTGACTTACAGTGTATGAGACATTCTTCATCTACTGTAATAATACTAAAATTCCAAAGAAAGCATGTCTTCTATAGTAGCAAAGATATGCCATGTATTTTTACTCCCTTTAGGACCTTTCCATTTGTGGTCTTGTTTCTAGGTAGTATAACTTTGATTGTTGGGACTACTTATGAGATAAAGTATTTCTCAGTGGATCAGGTTATACAGTGAGTCTAACTGCCAATGTATGTTGGCAGTAAATTGTTTGAAAATGTCAACCCTGTGTACCACTAATTATCCATTTTGTTAACATTCATTTTAATATTTCTCTTGGTAATTCTTATTCTAAGGATCACAGCATAAAATTCTCGTGATATCTGTTGTCATACAAATCAACAGAAAGTTTGTTTGCTTAGTCATTAAAAGCCTGATTGCTGAGCAAAACTAAGAAATACTAACAGATGCATTTATGTATTTTAGCTCTTGGGTAATAGGGATTCAGAAAATCTTAGATTATGTTAACAAAAAAGAGGATCAACTAATCAGACAGTGTCCAGTTGATAAAGAATTTGCATTGAAGAAGCATCAGTGGACTGCCTCAGTTGAAGATAATCTAAATAAGGTACATACACTGTAACATATTTTCATGTTATATTCACAACCAGTGCATTGCATTTCCATAGTTTAACAATGTGAATATTAAACTTGACTCAATTACAAACAGTACACTGGTTTGTTGGAGAGTAAACTGCTGAAGTTAAAATGTTGAATGCTGTTATCAGAAGCAGTGGACATAAATCTGTACTGAAAAATGCAGTTTTTTTTTCCATGAGAACATTTTACCAATTATCTTTGTTAAAGCTTAGATAATGAGCTGTTAAAATTTGCTCCTTTGAAAAGAAGTGAGGAATTCTTATGTAGGACTGTGACTCACGTACAACTTTGCTATACTGTTTCTGTCTTTATTTTCATCTGCAGCACAACAAAATAGTATTATGGCAGAATTGAGGGTTAATAAGCATGGTGACTCTGAAGTGCAGCAATTTTTCAGTTAGGCTGAAGGAGAGTAAAATAAGTTTTGAATTCATGAAGATATGCTTTAAAGAGTTCATAGCCTTTTTTAAGATGTTAGATGCACTTCAGTACTGCAGATCTTTCTAATGATTTGTCAGAGAGGAAATAGGCACGACTCCAAAATAAGATTCCATATGCAAACTGTAACTAAGACAAAAAGCCATAGAACCAAAACAGTAATCTTTTAACAAGATTTGTTTAAAGGAAATCCCAGAGTGTAGAAAATACTTTTTTTTTTTTTGAAGTAATCAGATCTGATGACATAATAGTTAAGATTGTAATCTGATAGTCCATAATATATGCATGATGCTTATAATGAACTATTCTGAATCAAATGAGAAGACAGTTTGTAATAACTTAGTCCTTAGAACACATTTTCTGTGCAAGTGGCCCCATGATATTAGAATACAATGAAAATATCGTTGAATTTAGCTGAAAATAAAATAAATGCTCATATCTGCTATAGTCTTATGAAGGTAGTTCTTACTAAAAGTATATCTCAATTTAGCCATATGTTAAATACTCCAGTTTGTTCCCAGTCTTTCATTAGAAAACATTTTGGAGATTTGAACCCTAATACGTAATAATGAGCACAGTTCCATGTAATAAAAATTATATTACTCCTGTGCAGAACACTTCATCCCAACCTTTTGCTAATGCTATGTATGCCAAAGAAGTGTTAAAGTGCTAAATTCAACTGTCCAGAGATTCGTTTACAGTGACAATGAAATAACATGTGCATGAATCTGTGTGGAGGTAGGCTTTTTGGCTCGGTAGTGAGGCTTTAAACAGGCTTTCTGGGAGGAATTTTTTTTTTGTAAAATGAAACATAATAGAAGAATGTATGGCAATATGGTAGTACATAGTACAATAGTTGTCTTATTGGATTAGCAAACCTGGAATATTTGGGACAAAGAGAAAAAACTGCCAGCAAAATGAGAGCAGTCTGCAATTTTTTTCTTCCGTTTCTGACTGTACTGTTAGGTGTGAAATATTGGAATTTTATTCTTAATTTCTCTGACTATATGAAGTACATAATTTACAGAGTACCAGACAAGTATTACTACTTTTTTTGCCCCTTGTACAGTGATTTCCTTTACTTGTCTACTTTTGTAAACTAACTATATAAATAATGCTTTCAAATAAAGGTATCACAGTCAATTAAAAAAATCACCTCGATGCTTGCTGTTGATGTGGAGATTGGTCCCCATCTGTCTGAGTCAGAAAGAATTTTGAATGAACTCCTTGAGATGGCTAATCAAATAAAGGTAAAATAAATCAGAATCATATTTGCAGATTTAATAATGCTAAATATTTTTAGAAATAAATGCAAACTATTACAACAGTAGATTTACGAAGACCCAGTCTCATTTTAGTGTGGGCAGAGAGTTCTTTTAGAAAAAAAATAGGTATCAAACAGAAGTTTTTAAGGGGGAGTTTGGCTCAGAAAATCAGTTCTGAAAATTAGGCTATACTGTTTATTAATGGTAATGTATCGGTTCTGATTGTCTGAGTTCCCCTAAAGAACACTTCCATTGTTTTTGTTCTTGCTTTGTGAAGTGACTAACTTCATCTGAGTACTAAGATTCCTGTTCCTTACCAATGTCTATTTTCAACATCATATTTAGTTCTTATTGATAAAATGTTATGAGAAAAGGGTTTATTTCAGCATATAATAGACATTATGAGCACTTCATATAAGTAACTGAATTGAATTTTACAGGAAAAAAGTGATACTAAAGAGTGTTAACAAGTGTTAACAATATTCATAAATTGTTTATAGTCATTATACATTTTGTTCTACGCTTGTACCTTGAAAGGAAACTTCATGTGAACTGGAAGAAACTGAAGAAATCATCAAAGACATGCAAGAGTTTGAACCTGAGCAAGTGGCAGCTTTTAATAGCAAAACTGACATTTTGCATGAAGAACTGAAAAAAGTTGAAAGGAATATTAGTAAGAAAATAGAAATTCTAACATCTTACATGGCCTTTTTAAAGTCATCAGTGGAGGTACAGACTTTCCTCTCATTCTGTTTTAATGGTGAAAAATCTTGTAAGCAAAAATATTTTCTTTATTTTTCATAAGACAAATCCTATAGGTGCTGTGCCACAGAAGCATAAGTATCTGTAAGCTTCTTTCAGCTTTAATGGAAATCTGTGCCATCTGGGCAAGTGGCCCTGGTCATTGAACTTTCATCACCGTAATAATTAGCCTATGTACAGATTTACTAGTGATTTAAATCACCATCTTAGGAAGTATTATAATTGAGTTTTTGGTTTTTCTCACATGCATGGTCTCTCTTGGTTTTTCTTTACACACATAATAAAAGCACTTATATGTATGTATTCTGGCTCATAAATTGACTTATTATTTTTATAGATTAAAAAAAAACATTAAACTTTTATTGTAGGTATTTTTAAAAATCTTGTGCTTCTGCTGAAGTTCTGATTTGACTGAATGGATAATCCATGCAATACAAACATAACTGTGCTAGTGATGCTCAAAGCAATTAATTTTCACATTGTATAGTGTTAGTTTTAATTTTCTAACACAATACTGCTATTTTATTTTTACAAGGAAATTGAGGATGGAATAGAAACATTAAGGGGAAAAAATGCAATAATATTTATTTGGTACCTTGAGTTTAAACTGGATCGCATGTGCTATAAATTATTGCTTATGTCATTTACTTGATATAAAACAGATATTTGAAAATAATTGCATTGTTATACTGGTATATAACAATTATGTAAAGATCAGTGACAGAAATTAATTTTGTCTGCTTTTCATCTATTACTTTAGGGATTACTTAAAGCATTGTTTATTGTGTGGTATTTTCTTAGGTCCTGGGGAGGAAAATAGATTTTGAAATCTGTAAACAACTCAATATAGCTTGAATTTTATCATGTCTATATACCTTCTTACAATAGCAACTGAATTTGTGATTTTTTTTTTCTAAAAATATTTTCTGTGTTTCATAGATGAATGACTATATTCAAAATCTGAAGGAATTCTATCAAGCAGAACCTCTACAAACAAGCAGGGAGACTGAAAATAAAATTGCAGTGGAGTCAGTTAATACAAAGTGGCAAAAGGCTATAAAGAAGTTTTTTTCCACTGAAGATCTGGGTCGTACTTTTCTTAATTTATTAAATATGGTGAGAATTTTTGTTTGCTACGTAAATTTGTATAATTTGATATATTTCACTGAATATTTAAAGTTTTCCTCTGATAGGGTTTAATCCTAGTTCTGTGACTGATGGATTGTGACTTTGTCATTACCTGTTTTTAAAGGTACTAAGGCAGGCATACTTTTATAAGATATTAGTGTCATTTGAGTGCTAATGGTAAGTACAAAGTTTTTTGTATTTGACGATGAGGTGGCCATTAGTCAGTGAGCCAGTACATGTACTGAACACAATAAATGGATGTATACCTCTTGTTCACGTTGTAAAGCAACATACATGTAAGTGTGGTATTTGGTTTATTTTACTTCCTAAGAGTCAGTCTTTACCAATGTAAGCATATGAAGTTCTCAGAAAATGAGTACTGGAACTGCTGCTTTATGCATGGAACATAATTTCTGATGTCTTTACATTCTTTCTTTCTTTGCATTGTTTAGTCATCCCAATCTAATTTTCCAGTACCTCTTCATGGGATGATTTGTTTACTTCTGCATAAAATCACTATCTATTCCATGCCTCCTAAACTGGCAGGATTAATGTAGGCAGCATGGATATGCAACTGTTAATTCTGTTTTTAAGGGAGAGATAAGGAACCAATCACAATATGCTGAGAGGATGAAAAGAGGAAAATCGTGATGATAACATGCCGGAAAAACTTACTCAGGGAAGGTACTGAGGTGGTTAGTGAGGGCTAAGTGTGTGCATTCAGATCTGAATACAGCCAGGCAAGGATAAACTATGCAGCCAACTGAGTATGTCTGAATATGAAATTGTGTGAGGAGCAGCTGAGGGAATGGGATTGTTTAATCTGGAGAAGAGGAGGCACAGTGAAGACTTTATTGCTTTCCTCAACTGCCTGTAAGGAGGTTGTGGCATGGTGGGAGTCAGACTCTTCCACAAAGCTAGCAATAGGATTAGATGGAAGGGCCTGAATTTGTGTCAGTGGAGGCTCAGGTTGGATATTAGGAAGAATTTATTCTCAGAAAGAGTGGTGGGGTATTGGAACAGACTGCACAGGGAGGTGATGGAGTCACCATTCCTGGAAGTGTTCAAAAACCATGGAGATGTGGCACTGAGGAACATGGTGGTGATGGGTTGATGGCTGGACTAGATGATCATAGAGGTCTTTTCCAACTTTAATGATTCTGTGATTCTATTATTCTATGAAATTACTTAAAGTCTACACTATATAGAATATCTTCAGATATTCTCTCTCTGAAGGCCTGGAAGTGTGTTATCACCATATTTTTTTCTGGTCTTCTGATGTTATTCCTGGCTTTCAGGTTAAACTATGTAGAAAGATACAGACCAAACTAACAATTTACAAAATTTTCTTGAAAGAAAAATTCTTAAATGAGGAAGCCAGCAGCAACATTATCAGGTTTTCTGCAGTGTTTGAGCTATGTTAAAAAGAGGAAAACCTGCCAAATATTCAAATGCTGAACATGCTCCCATGCTTCACTGCTGCTATGGTTGTCAGCACAGAGTGATCTGTTTATCCCTTTCACCATCCAGCTGCTATTCCCCAGAAAGCCATTTTTGGGTAGTTCTGTCTGTTCAAAAGAATTCCAAATTTTATTAGCATTCAAACTGTTATCAGCAATAATTCAGTCATTACTGACTTGTTCTGGATTTAAAAAAATAATAACGGTCGTAGTCTCAGTGTATAAATCTGTTCAGCTATATCTATTTCTTAGAGAGTAGTATGTTTAAGTACACATGGAGTACCAGAATTTTTCAAAGTTATCCTGAAATATTTTTTTTTATTAAATTTTGTTGAGATTCTAATATTATGAGGTTCTTTTGTATACTTTTTTTAATACAAATACAAATTTGAGAAAATGTGTATTCTTATTTATTTGCCAGGTAAATGAAGGCTTAATATTAAAAGCAGAAAAGACTGTACAAGTAACAGAAGATACCATTGTTAATTTGAGTAAAGAAATGAAAGAACTGACTGATCTTTGGGCAATCTGGAATTTTAAAATTAATCAAGTAAAACCCATCAAGCAACAGTGCTGGATATTTGAAGAACAACTAAATAAGGTAAATAAAGTACAAAGAAAGCAATTGTGACATGTATTTCTGGACTGTTACTAGTTTGTGTGGCTCTCCATCAACTACTAGAAGAATTATTTTAGAGAAATAATGGATAAGATAATTTTCTATAATATATTTTACATTTCAGGTAGTCATCAAGAGTGATGATGATTTTGATCATTTTTGCCCCTTCTCAAACTCTAAGTCATCATTTCAATTATTTTTAGCCCCTTCTTGTACCTTAAGTTACTAAAATAACTTGTTTCTTAATAGTTACTAAACTCAAAGTCCAGCCATACTCATAAGAACAGAGATTTGAGAGCTCCTAGCCACAGGGCTTCGTAATTTCAGTCTCTCTCTGGTTTTCCTACTAAGAATCTATGAAATGTACTGATAATGTTTGCATGTTTGAATTGGGAGTTGTTCTTTCAAATTTAGATTTGGGCTATTTTTTTATAATTATTTACTACAGAAATAATGAAATATTGCTAAAATATCACCAAAATGTTACCTTTTAGGCTACACATGGGCTACAGATTCTTCAAGAGGCACTCAGGCTTTCATCTACAGTTGACCTTGGAAGCAATCTTTGTATTGCCTCAGAACAACAAAAACTTAACCAAATGAAACCACAGTTTCAGGTGAGAAACTGAGCTCCCAAAGTGCTCAGTGCTTCAAATGATCTTGCTGGTGCAGTGAATAATCATATCCACGTTGCTTTCAGACAATTTAGAGTTGCACTATTCTACATTTTATATTAATTTTCTGGAAGAGAGATTTTGCATGTTAATAATGTCAGGGAGAAAACATCTTACCTTCATTGTCCCCAGAGTGTTTTGTGTAATGTTAGTTGTGTTTTCATCAGCCTACAAACATTGAGGTGTAGTGAATATAGGGATATCATCATCAACATTACATTGATGCTGTCTGCCTGGGCTTATGCGAGGCCTTTGACACAGTCTTGCACTACATCCTTCTCTCTAAATTTGAGATATATGGATTTGAAGACTGGACTATTTGGTGGATTAAAAATTGATTGGATGCTTGAAGCCCAAGGGTTGTGATCTGCAGATCTATGTTCAAGGGGAAGCTAGTGACAAGTGGTGTCCTCCAGGGGTCTGTCTTGGTACTAGTGCTCTTCAACACCTTTACCAGCAACCTAGACAGTGGGATTGAGCACACCCACATCAAGTTTGCTGATAATACTAAGCTCAGTGATGCAGCTGATATGAAAGAATAAAGCGATGCCATCAAGAGGGACCTGGACAAGGTGAAAAGTGGACACACAGGAATCTAACGAGGTTCAGTGAGGCTGAGTGCAAGATGTAGCAGTTGGGTTGGGACAATGTCGAATATGTGTACAGACTGGGTGAGGCTCATTGAGAGCAGGCCTGCAAAGGATTTGGGCATTGTCATGAGCCAGTAGTACACACTTGCAGCCTGAAAGGCCAGCAGTATCCTGGGCTACATCAAAAGAGGGGTGGTCAGCAGGCTGAGGGAGGAGATTGTCCCTCTCTGCTCTGCCCTCTGGAGGCCCCATCTGGAGCATTGCACTCAGGCTTGGGGCTCCCAGCATGAGGAAGATGTAGACCACTGGTATCAGGTCCAGAAGAGGGCTGTGAATTTGATCAAAGAGCTGGAACACCTCTCCTGTGAAGAAAGATGGAGCGAGTTATTCAGCTTCTCAGCTTGGAGAAGAGAAGGCTCTTAGGAGACTTCACTGCAGCCTTCCAGAATTTGACGGGGGCTTATAGGCAGGAGGGAGACCCTTCTGACATAAACCATTCTATGATATGCTTTGGAGCTGGTCAGAGGCTGAGGTGTATCATGCTGAATTTCCTGTGTTGTCTGAACACAAAATTTTAGTAAGTCAGACAGTTCCTGTTCCCCTGAGAGTCAGTTTGACGCTTGTTTTGACTGTAGGCTGTTTCTGGACAGCAGTTGAGATTCACATCTAAAACACACACACCCAAAAAAAAAAAAAAAAAAAAAAAAGGAATAGAAAAGGAATATGGACAATGCTTTAGAGGCATTTCATAAAACCATAGTGTATCCTGAAGTGAAAGTGACCAACAAGAATCACTGAGTCCAACTTTTGACTCCACACAGGACCAAAATTTTACGTGACTTCAGATATAAGAAGTACTGTCATTTCTTCTGTCTGCCCTTTTTTATGTTCATGAGTCTTTCACTGGGCAGTGGGAATATAGAAAAACAGTTTTCTGATGGAAAATATTTTTGTAAAATTACAAATGTTGATGGCTAGTGAGTATTCCAGGGCATGTGAAGCTCCTGAAAAGACTTTTAAACATTTTTGTTTGCCATTTTAGTGTTTGACATTAATTTGCATCTTTGAAAATTCCCTTCACCGGGGCTCCCTGGGAGTGGGGAAGGTTTTTGTTTTGTGAAAGGTATAGCATTTGTTTAGGTTCCTTAACAATATAGCAGTAGACATTTAATAAAAAGCCCCCCATCTCTTCATCATAAGTTTCACATGTGATACATGTTTCAAAGTCCTGCAGGTCAATGATCAAGCCATGTTGTTTTGTAGACAACTAGCAGTGCCATCTGAATGCAGCACAACTGTGTATGAATGCTCTTTGATCAACAGCTGCAGAAACTAAGGGGTTGCATCTGGCTTAGAAGCATTTTTGCTGGGCTGCCAGCTCCTCTCTCATTTGTGAGAGTTGAGTTCTGTGTCTGCTATCACTAAAAAAATAGTGTATCAGCTTTTTATTATGAGATTTAAAAGCGCTGTTGTCTTAGATATTGCAAAACATTTTGTACTAGATGTGACAACACAGCAACCAGTCAGTGCAACTAACAAATGTAGGGAACTTGATCTTTTACGCAGCTTTCCCTGTGGCGATTTACCACTCAGTGGTTTATTTCATCAAGTGAAAGGGAAATCTTCCAAATACATTTTCCTAATTTCTACCCCTTTTTTTACTAGCAACTGAATGCTGAGTTTGAGTACGTGATGAAGTTATTAGAGTTGCCAGGTCAGAAAGGATTTCCTGTGAAAGAGAATTCTGAAAGAATAAGTAAGCTTATTCACCTTTATCAAATGGTTAAGAGCACAATGGCAGAGTATGATGAGATTTTCAACAAAACTCTTAAATTTCATCACATTAAAAAAGAAGTGAGTACAATCTTTT
The DNA here is from genome assembly GCA_036925125.1 of Oreortyx pictus. Classification (NCBI taxonomy): domain Eukaryota; kingdom Metazoa; phylum Chordata; class Aves; order Galliformes; family Odontophoridae; genus Oreortyx; species Oreortyx pictus. The sequence goes on along the minus strand of JAUPFR010000009.1, from coordinate 14,173,609 downwards.
AATGCATACCTTCATTTTGCCACTAATCTATTTTTTTTATTTTGATGCCTGTCATCTTTTTTTTCCTCAAACAATATTAACATATCTAGTGACCAGAATAAAACGTAGGATCTAAAACTGCTTGAAATTTGGATAGCTTAAATTTAAGATCAGAATCCAAATTTAATTGCATGTTATGGGTAAGGATGTAATGATAAGCTTCCATTCACGTTTAGGATACACACTAATTTTTCGTTTAATATATTCCAGCTGGAATGTCTATCAAAATCAGGTGAACTGGACTTTCTGGAAATCACTGTGGGCCCTGAAGATGTGCACCATGCCAATGTTTACCTCTTGAATGCTCAGAAGAAACATAAGCATATCAGACAGCTTTATAAGCTGGTTATTAACCAGGGAGTGGATATCTTGTCTGCAGTGCAAAAGCCTGTGAGTAGAATGACGTATGAAATCAGGGATAAATATGTAAAAGATTATAGAGCTATCTTACAGACATTGAGATGTACAAAAATGTATTAATATAGCGAGAAGAATAAATACAGAGATTTGAGAACCCTTTTAAAGGAAATAAAAAACAAATACTATAGCAGTTAGTTTTTAGATTTCCGCTTTTAGAATTTGCAGATATACAGCCATTAAATGAAACAAAGCATCCAGGGCTGATGAAATTTATTGTTCTGTAGTGAGTCTAACAATGAGTTGGTTTTACAGTTTTCATTTTAGTTTAGTTGAATCAGTACTGCCCTGAATTTTATACCTTATATAAATATATATATATATATATTCCTTGTTTAGAATTGCTTGAATGTTTCTGTAAAGAATCTGAAAGAAGAACTTGCTCGACTTGAGTGTGACAGCATTAACTGGAGTTCGAAAGCAGATAAGTATGAGGAAGAACTGTCACAGCATTTCCAGTACTATATCAATCAAGAGGAGATAAATGAGGTAAGTGAAAATAATACCTGTTAAAAGGACTACTGTGTTCAGTAATGCATGCCACCATTTGCCATATCCCTAGATCCTTTGTATGTACAGAGAAAAGTTAATTTTTGTCCTGCCAGCAATCTTTGATAATAGTAGTAATAGCTTATGGTTCATAACTCTGCAGCTTTGGATTATATGAAGATTTTAGGCTGGCATTAAAGTTCTTTTACTAAGCTAAGAACACTGGAAATAAAGCACCTGTGTTTTCTTTGATTTTCAGTTCTGTTTCATCTAAAATGTGTGGGTCTTTGGATGCCTTTTTTTATGAAGCTGAAGTTTGAAGCAAAAGTAGAATTTATGTGACTTGTGATTATAAGGAAGTTCCTTGTGTCAGTAAGAATGTTCTATCTTTTAAGGAGAAATTCAGAATACTTCAGTACTTGATATTTTGTCAGTAACACAAGGTGTGATGCTTAGAAAAATTGTTGAAGAAGTGTTCCTTGACACAAGATAGTAGAATTTAGTATTACAGAATTTAGGTTAGGAAAAATCACTTAGTGTGATTATTAATGTAGCATTATAGTAGGCCAATCATAAATTCACTCACTGTTTAGCAGATAAATTGTAAAGCCAGCAAAAATTTAAGAGGCATATCCCCCAGAATGAATTTTCCTGGAGTGAGCTGTTTGAATGAGATGTTGATGACATTAGCATCTAGAGTTGATTTTCTGTAGAGTGAATTTTGTATCCAAAAACCACAGGCAGTGGATTCTTTTTTGGAAAGTTTTCTCACCATTGTTTCAAATAATGTGAAATGCAGAAACAGCAGAAACATGGAATTGAGTGCTTTTTGGATACATACTGAAAGATATTTTTTCTTAGTTTATCTTTCTAAATCCAGACATAAAGGAAGACTATGTTTTTTCACAGTAAGCAGAGTTGAGGTGACTGAGATTTCTCTCCTAACTATTTTCAATTAGAAAGTTGTTTGGGTTTTATTTTCTTTTGCTAAACGTTTGTGTGTTTGTGAAAATATCAGTTTTTATAAAATGGTGGTTTGATACTAGAAGAACATATGCGTGAAAAAGTTTTTGAATCTCAACAGCAATTCTACCTACTCCCTTATCAGTCATAATCAACTGTGTGGCACGGTCAACATGCCCAAGGGAAGGGATGCTATTCAGAGAGACATAGACAGGCTCAAGCAGTGGGATCAGGTGAATCACCTGAGGTTCAGTACATCTGACAGCAAGGTCTCATACCTGGGTAGTAGCAATCCCCACTATCAGTACCAGCTGGAGGGCTTAGTGGTAATTGTGAATGGTGTGCTGGACATGAGCCAGCAATGGCTTTCTGGGCTGAAACAGCTCAACTGTATCCTTCTCAGCATCAAAAGAAACATGGCCATCAGGATGAGGTGAGGGAGGTGATCCTGTCTCTCTGCTCTGTGCCAGTGAGATGTCACCTGGAGTACTGTGTACAAGGACAGGCTGAGAGAGCTGGGGCTTTTCATCCTGGAGAAGAGAAGGTTCCAGGGAGTACTGACAGTGGCCTTTGATTAACTAAAGGGGTGCTAGAGGAAGGATGGGGACAGACTCTTTAGCAGGGTCTGCTATGATAGATAGGACAAGGAGAAATGGTTTCAAACTAAAGGAGGGGAGATTTAGATTGGATGTAAGGAAGAAGTTTTTTACAATAAGGGTGGTGAGGCACTGGTAGAGGTTGCCCAAGGATGGTGGATTCTCCATACCTGGAGACATTCAAGGTCAGCCTCTGAGCAACTTGATCTAGCTGAATGTCTGATGCTAAATGAGAAGCACTTGGGCTGCAGGATCTATGCTATAGAAGAGGGAAATTAATCTTAAATTACCTAAACAATGTCACATTATATTTAGCACTGACATATCAGATTCAGAACATTTGAAGTTTGAATTAAAATATTCTAGTTTTCTTGATGAGAAGTCCTCAAAATTGAATTTGAGAAATATTTGCTCAACATCCTGTGTACAAGGCTGGCTACATTCAGAGAGAATGACTTTTAAATTAAATCCCATTTCTATTAGAAATTACTATTAGTGGAAATTTCCTCAGCAAGACTAGTATAATGTAGGTGTATATGCATTAATCCATCTCTATTTTTGTTCATTTATTAAATTATGAATTTATAACTAATTCTTATTAAAGATCAAGAACTAGTTCAGTAATCAAGTTTTGAGCATTCACTTCTGTATTTTATATTCTGTTAAGATTAACATTGAAATTAATCCGAATATTGCTAATATCTGGAAGAGTTGTCTTAAGTGTTAATTTCTTCCCTATCTAGTATGTCTATGTAGAGCCAAAGCACCACTACATTACACTGCAAACATTTGTGACAGAAGTGAATCAAGCCTCATATAGCATAACACTAACTTGAAAGTATTCGTGAGATTAAAAGTAGCAGAGTTACATACACATGATAATCCTCACACTGCAAAAGGCTTCTTACTTTTATCAATAACAATTGTGTTCTTGCATGAAAATTGCAATAGAAGAGTAACAGATCTTAAAGTAGGTTCTCTGCTCTCCCAATCAGATCAATTTGTTTCTTTCTGCTTGCCTTTGCAAATGTGAATTTAAATCATTTTAATGGTAATGAGCTACCTTAGTTCACAAGTCAGTAGGAACTGTTATTTCTCAGTGTGATTCTCAGCTCATAATTTATTTTGATTTTGGACTTAGAATCAAAATAGTGACTGCTAACGACTTGAACAGCACATTTTCTTGCTTCCCACTTTGTCTGGCTTCAGCCTGTTCTTTAATCTTTGCCATTTTGAAAATCTATTTACAGCAACTTGTTTTTGTGGTCTGTTTAGATTACTAGCACTATTAAACATTTGTGTGTTGATCAGAAGGGAAGGGTAAGCACATAACAACGCTGAAGCACCCCCATGAGAGGCTGGGGATCAAAGCATTTTAGTGGAGTTGTACTGTAATAAAAACATGTTTAAAGCACTTTCATAAATTGCTTTTTTTTCATGTATGTTATACTTATGTGCTAAATCTAGCAGTTGACATCTAAAACCCTCTCCACCATAATTCTCTGCTCATGACAGCCCAACTATAGTTAGGAACAGCTGCCTGATAAATGACTATGACACAATGGAGAAGTCATAAAGTTCCATTAAACTTCGCTGAAGTCACTGGAGCATATTAGGTTGTATAGACAGATACCTAGTAACTCTCATTGTATTTTGCAGGAAATAGTGGAAAATGGGAATAAGTTTCAATTTGAATTTTCTAAAAATTGAGCCATAAATTGTATCTTGGTACAGTTGCTGATATGAGCAAAACTTGTGAATGTGAACTCTGAGAGGATAACATACAAGTCTGAACTGAATCTGGTTTTCCACTGAGGCTAAAAGAGAAGAGTGGCAGCAGCTGCAGACCTTTGACACATGAGCCATCATATCTGAAACAAGGCGATCTAATTTCACATGCTTTGAGGAGAGCTTCTGTCCATATAACTGGTCACCAGCTGATATATGTTCATAAGTCAGTGAAATAAACTAAAAAAAATAAAAATAAAATCCCTTACTCATCTCTTGTTTTTCTCAAAATTAAATCAGCAAATAAGGCCTTGTTCTGAATACTAAATATTATTCTACAGAGGTGAACACTGCTTTTAGGTGATACATTTTATTATTCTGCATACTAGGTGGGATAAAGAGCTTAAACTGATTGGAGTTCACTTTCTAACTGGTAGAATTCCTTTCCCTTCCATTCTACTGTGTGGAAATCATCAGTCTTTTCAGTGCTGAAATAATGTGGTATAGTTCCCACATAAGAAATTAAAATGAAAAAGATATCTCTTGGTGGATTGACATTAGTGTGTAATAATAACAGCAAATTACTAGCTTTTCCAAAATCAGTAACAGCAAAATAAACATTCAGTACTCCTTGGATTTTTATAGGTAGCAAGGAGGGGAAGTCAGTATGATTCTAATAAAAAAATTATATATATTTTACATAAGTATTAAATTGTGGATGTTCACCTGAAGCTGTTAAAATTTATCAAGCATAGTTATTTTTCATTTATGTGCATCTGGCTGAACAGATTCCAGATTATTAGAACTGGCACATTTCTTCTACATAATTTCATTTTGATAAATAGAATTTTTTAGAATTAATTCTACATTCTTCTAAATGCAAAAATTGTCAGCCCCCAAAGGATGTAAAATTTGCAGAAGGCTTTCATTTTTTCAGTTTTTGAAACTTCCAAGGAATCTGTATTTATGTGGAATTGAAAAGTAATTAAAATACCTCTTCTGAGATGTTATATTCATACGTCAGCAGATTTTTTCCCACTTCTCTGCTTCTTGGCCACTGCTTTAAGGCATATAATATATTTTGCATTTTTAAATGAAATATAATTGAACTAAAACTAACAATATACAATTTTACACTTAAATTCATAGTGCTTTGAAGATACTTTCTTTGATACTTTGTTTGATGTGCTTCTTTATAGAACACGACTAATGCAAGGTATGAGGTGTTTTATTAAGTAAAATAACACATAAGCAAGCAGATCATTAGAGTCGTAAGGGAAAAATAAAAATAAATGAGGAAATATAATAACTGTCTGTGTTCTAATTAGCTCCTGTTGTAAAGAAATACTACTTTTAAAATTTTGATCATACATGACCCTTTTTGTTATGTATGAAAATCATCCTGGTAAACTGTATAGCAATACATCTGATTTATATGTGAGTAAAGGAAAGCGTAAGTTCCAGGAGCTTCATCAGTATCATTCCTATAATTTGTTATTTAATCTCCGTATGCTGGGATATTTAGATTACAACAGTGTATAAAATTAAGCACCTATGTAGTCCTCTTGGAAGCAGAGCTTCTAGTATTATGAAATATTGTTTCCCTCCATTTTATTTCACAACAAATGCTATTGCAGTTTGGTCCATAGCTGCTATAGTACAAAGAATTATATGATTACTGAAGAGTGGATAAACTTATCAACTTTTTTCTCTATTAATCAATTCCCGGTAGAATGATAACATTCTATGTGGGAAAAATAAAATAAAATTTTGTGTTGTAGGATAAAGGTATTGTAAGAAAATACAAATATTCAGTTGCTCCGAAAGTAATGCATCCTATATATTTCCATTAAAACAAGCGCAAAGAACACAACAACTCCATTTGATAGAGACAGTTCTTAGCTACAGTCGTAAAATGCAATTTTTTAATATAGTTGCTACCATTAGCTATGCACTGTCACAAGAGATGAACAAGAACTTTTATGCCATTCATAAAAAATCTTCATTGTCTTTTTTTCCTTTTTTTCTGTTTTTTTCTTTTTTCCTGGAAACGAGATGTGGATATACAGGTTACTGTTCGTATCAGAGAGAATACAGAAACTACAAATCATCTCTTTGTAGTTGAAGCAAATGCTCTAGGACCAGGTTATCTGAGCAAGAATCTCAACATTTGACTAAGCTTTTTGCCTCGCCCTTTCTAGATACAATACTCAGTACTCAGAATGCATACATTTTGACATAAAAAGATTGTTTTCCCTACTCGAAAAAAGGAGGATATAAATTTGCTTTTATGAGATTGTACAGTGTTAATTTTTGTATTAAATATTCAGTGTTCAAGATGTGGATTAAAGCCTTGTGGGAAAAAAAAATAAGCTAAATGGAAGAGTGCTTTTTCCGTCTACTGACAAATATGCTTATTCTGTTTCAGCTTAGAGAATCATTTAAGGAACTCAAAAAGAAATTCAACAATTTGAAGTTTAACTATACTAAGAAAACTGAAAAAGCTCGAAATTTAAAAGCACTTAAAATACAGATTCAGCAAGTTGATACATATGCTGAGAAAATACAGGTAACATTAGATATCTTAGTCTTGATAAATACTCGATAGTTTGATTTGTTATAGCATATGTTAAGAAGTCAGGGATAATGCAAAATATTTTATGTTCCCCTTGATATTATTTTCTTATTTTAGTCACAGATATTTTTAATTGTTCTTTTCATTATCACTCCAAGTCCAGAAATCCTAGTGTTCACTTTTTTTTTTATCCTTTCTTAAATTATTTAACCATTTACTTTTTCCTCTTCCCTCTCCTTAACACAAATAAATAATTAAGACTAACATCCCATCAGTACTGTGAACAATAAATATACACATTTCCTTTTGCATCCAGTTTCTTTCCTTTTCAACTTTTTGGCCTTAAGAGTCCTTTTCAGCTTCCATTGCCTGGAGTTCATTATGCTTATTGGCACCTTAGAACCCTTCTGGCCTCACCTATTTGCACTCACCAGAAACCCTTCTTCCAAATCTTCCACTGACTTTTTTAGAAAACAGATTTCTCTTTAATTATCTAGAGCAAGCACTTTTCAGTTCATTTGTCCTTCAAGTTTTCTCCTACAATTGTTCTCAAATTTTTCGGTAGCTTCTAATATTCTACTCATACTATTTCTTTTCCAGCTTATTTTCTCCTTGATGATTCAGATCACATGATCAGTGAGATCAGAAAGGACTCTATGCAGGCTGTCTAGTCCAGACTCCTTGCTCAGAACAGGATCTACTACAACAGGTTTCTTTGTGTCCAGTATTCACCTGGACATTGAACTGCACAAAGAAACCTGTTGCACTGTCCAGCGGAACATTGGGCATTACATACTCAGTCCCTTGATCATCTTTCTGGCCTTCTGCTGAATTTTCTTCAGTATATCCAGGTGTTTTTTGTATTGAGAAGTGAGAACTGGACTCAGTACTCCAGTGTACACAGCCTCACCAGTTCTGAGTTCAATGGAATAATTATCTCTCATTGTCTGCTAACACTCATCCTACCAGTGTGTACTTTGAGAATCATAAAGTCACTCTAGGTAGGAAGAGAGCCATAAGATCATCAAGTCCAACTATCACATAGCACTACATGTCTGTGACTTAGCCATGTTCCTGAATCATCAAACCCACGTGCCTCTTAAGTATCTTAAGAGTTGGAAACTGCCATTTCTCCAGGAAACTTTTTTCAGAGCTTAGCCACTCCTCCTGTGAACACATGGTATCTAATTTAAACCTGCCCTTCTACAGCCTTAGGCTTTTTCCTTACATCCTATCCTTTGTCACCTGACAAAAGAGACTCACACCCACCTTGCTACAAAATTCTTTCAATAAAACTGTGGAGAGTTCATGTAGCTGTTCATGAACTAGTGTGTATGTTCTTAGAATGCTTTTTATTTCACACCAGTCTCTTACGTTCCAAGATAAAATCGAACGCCTGACAACAAAGTCTTGATCATCTTGAAAGACAAGGGTATAAAATATCTAAATGTATATATGCAGGCATATACCATGTGATCCTGAAACCTATTTCTTAGTGTTTATACCAGATATCATTAAGTACTAGTATGAATATGTGTTCCTCTGGGTCTATGGGATTATGCCAGAATATCACAAATGTTGTTTACATCAGAATTTTATGCAGTATGGTAATATTGCAGGACATAAATAATAATTGAATTGACTTGTATTCCATCAAAGTAGGAGTCTGAAGGCTTTGTAATACATATATTTGTTCGTCGATTTGGTGAACATTATTCAAGATCCCATGTTTAAATAGTACAGATATTTGTTTGTAAGTTAAAAATTTAAATCAATTCAATATTTAACAGAATGTTGATTTCAGTTAGTACTGTAGAGGCCCTCTAGCTTGTCTAGAATTTGGAAATGCACCTTATACTACTTATTATTTTAAAACATAGGAATAAAAGTAGATTTGTGCATTTTTACATATTTTTAACTTTTTGTTTCAGAACTGGAAATACTTATTGAAGTATTAACATTGATACATCTTTTTAACAGATTCTTAAAAAGAAGATAGATAATTTAGAAAAGAAATTAGTGGATTCTGCAACGAATGAACCCAATGTTAGAGTCTTCTTGGGGTCAGTCAGTGAGTTAAATAAACAGCTGAATGAATTTGGCAGAGTTGTGGAGGATTATAAGCAAAATCTGAGCCTCACGGAGCATCTGCAACTGATGATGGAAGAGGTACTAATAATAAACCCATGGCTGTAATTGTGACTCAGAATTTGAGTAGATATAAGTGTTTCTATCAAGAATTAAAATATGTGAATTCCAAATGTAGTAGATTAGTGAAAATACGGATTTTCTTCTGTTTCTTTTTCTCTGTAACTTTGAGGGGACTGGGGAATATAAAATTTGACTATATTCTTGCACTGCTATGTTTAAGACTGGGTTCTCTACCTCCATATAACTTTCTTGGTGATTCAGCACATCTATAATTATACTTTACTTTTGAGCTCATTTTCTGTATTTATTCTGTTGCAACACAGAACCACCAGGCATTCTTTAACAGCTGTCAAATCAGATGAGGCAAGTGATCACAAAACACAAATTGTTAGCTGTCAGGAAGAGTTGCCTGTGACGTGTGCAGTTCTCGAACCGAAATGTAAAACATTCAGTACTTCAACAATAGCATAATATTTTATATAATATATGCTAATATACATAATATAAATGCTTATTTTTATATCCATATATATCTAATATACTTAACTGGTAAACACATCCTTTTTTTTTCCCATAGTGCAGTCTGTCTTTTTGCAGAATTCTCTAATTTGTTTTTAATACACATGAAGACTGCCTTATATGTTGCCATTCTTTTTTTTTTTTTTTTTTTTTAAGTTTATAACAATACTTTCCCTCTTGCTGTACTGCGTTGGTGTATTTGCATGTTAATCACATTCCTTTCATTGTTATTTCTCTTTAGAAATAAGATTGATTTCCAAATTCATCTAAATGTATGATGAATAAATTCCCTTAGTGATGGATGGCAATTTTAAAGTTTGTTTTAAAACATGTTTTCAGTGTCTATGGATCAGATAAATGTGTCCTTTCATATATGTTAGAAAAGTAATTTAAGTTGTGGATTTATATTAACATCCCCGCCCAGTTTTATACTTTGGGTAAAAAAAAAAAAAAAAATTGATTTCCAGAGGTAACCTGTTAGACATCTTTTTACTCAGTGTGAAGTAGCACTTTTTACTCAACGATTTTATTTCAGAGAATAGGCATAGTCTAAAATGGTGATTTTTATGTCAATTAAAATTAAGCTAATTACTAGCTACTTGCCATGATGATGTAACACAGATGTTGAGAAAGTAGCCGATGTAATCATCTCTTCAGAATTTTCATCCGAAAATATTTATTAAGGGGTACGTTCTAAAGCCCATTCTTGTAGTAGAAAGATTCTCATTATCTCTAATGATTGCTGGAAGTAAAACATGTTTGCCAGTGGACTAAATCTAAGCAACCTTGCATAGGCCATAATACAAAGTCTGCTAAGTTAGGCAGTTGATGTATCAAGAGGAAAGAACTTGAGATTGAAATGTGTTTGCAGAAAATTTAACTTATGAATTTAGTTTTTAAAGAAAATGGAACGCTTTTAATATTTGCAACAACGTTCAGAATGAACAAATGTTTTCAAAGTTAAGCAGTAATCACAATATTTAAGGCAAAATATATGCCACCGATTATTGAAATTGTAAGAATAGCACAATCTATTCTGTAAAGGCTCGAAATGATTGTATTTATTCATTCTGATAAAGTTTTTATCCTTTTCTGTCTATTTCAGTGTCAGTTTTGCTTTGAAGATGTTAGTTCAACGGTCATTAGAGTTGGCAAGTATTCTGCAGAATGCAAAACAATAGAAGCAATGGAGACTCTCTACAAGCAATTCAATAAGTTTATTGAGTCTACAGTGCCCCAACAGGAAGAAAAGTTTCAGCAGATTATAGATCTGGCTGAACAGTTGTATGGTAAGGGTCTGTCTGGTATTGTTGGAAAATTAAAAAACAAACCTCAGAAACATAAAATATGATTGTTTAGGACAGAAGGAGTTTGTTGACTTAAGAATAAAATTACATGAAGTTTAAAAAAAAATTGGAATATTGACTTGAAAAGGTGAAGGATACCAAGTACTCATCAGTCTGGTAGTTATCCGGTTTTCTGTATGCAGACTGCTCACCCTGAAATCTGTGTGTGAATGTCATTGTAATATTTATGAGCTTGGAATTAAGACTTCATGGCTCATGATTACTTGTAACAGACTAAACCTTTGAACTCAAAGTATATTAAAGAATTATGCATCAATGATGATTGAATTTTTACATCAGTGTTGTGACTAGCTAGTGGTATTTCATTGCTTATGTTAAGTTTCAGCAAAAAAAGGTGCATTGTTATGTTAAAATTTTATTTGCAATTGTATCAATTCAGAACTTTGATTTGTGTATTGAAGAGTGAAGGTCAACCAGATTGAGGTTTTTCTCTTTTCTCCAGCTCACAATGTCTCTGTACTTGCTCAAGTTACTTTATCCAAATATAAGGTGTCTATCCAAATGTGAAAGGATTACATGTAGCCCATAAAGTCAAGTAATAAATCTTATGAAATTTCAATAAACTGTGCTTTCAAATGCTTCTGATTTGTGTTGAAAAGACTATGTTAAGAACAGAGATTATTTTTTTCTTTTTTCCATTTCTTTTTTTTCTTTACTTTTAACCCTCTAAACATTTTAAACATATCTCTAGAAAATGAATTGGCAGAATGGATTCTTAACACTATCTTACTAAGTACATTGGGAGAAAGAAGCTACTTTGTGGTTTCATTTGTTTATTTTGTCTGTTCATGGGAGAAAAGCTTTTCCATCCTACCTTTGTTGTTGTATTTTTTTGTTTGTTTTTAATATATCTTAGAATAGGGATTAAGTGTCTTCTAGCTAGACAATCAGTCTATTAATTTAGGAACAGTTTGAGACCACCACTTTTTCAAGTGATGTCACTGAACAGATGATAGCAATCTCGATCAAAGGGAAATGCAGTAGAAAACTTGCAGGTACTATGAGGTGAAATCAAGAAAACTAGTGACAGGCAGGAAAACATATTTCTCTTTACCACAGAACTTCTTCAGCAAAATAAAACACAGATTCAGAATGCATATTTTTTATTATATGGAGGTTATCAAGTATATTCATTATTATACATTTCTCTGAGGTATTATGTTTTTTTGTTGTAGTTGCTGGATTATGTTGGTTGGTTTGCTTGTATGTTTTTCTTTCTGTTGTTTTTTTTTCAGGTTTTGAAGAAGGAAATAAGTATGTTGAAAAAGCTGTATCAAAGTACAAAGTAGTCCTTAATTCTGTTGATGAGTTGTGTAGATCACTGAGAGAATGTATGGAGATGCAGGTACTTTTCTTTTGCCTTGAGGGTGTATTTTATCTGCATGAATACATCAGGTTTAGTGTCTGAATCAGTTCTTACAACAGAAGATTGTCAATGGGATTATGAAACTTCTCTTAGTTCTTTTCTCCACGAACAGCAGTCATAACAAAACAATGAAATGCTACTTGTTTGTGTAGGAGACATTCACCCTGTTTTTGTTGTTGCTGTTGTTTTTGATTGTTTTTCTTCTGGACTTCTTTTAGTCATAGCTTTCAAGTGACATTTAGGAGAAAATGTCACATTTTCCTCAGCTCTAAAATACGGAAGTGTCAAATCTTAAGAATGCCAAACAACCTGACTTATTTCATAATAGGAAAAATCACATCAGAACACAAATTGTGTTAAAACCAAAGTCAATTAAATTAGAAAAGCCTGGGTTATATATGTTAAAGATGACAACAATTTTTTTAGTTTTATATTCCAGTAAACTTCTTTAAACATATCAAGCTGCATAGTTACAACAGATAATTGTTGGAGGGATACATTTCTGTAATATAGACTCAATCTGTTCCATCCTACCTCACCCTCAAAGTAGTTCATCAAACTACATGCAGTGATATCTGATTGAGCAATTCTGTGAAGCCAGAACAGTTAAGATGCTCAAATGCTCTGTTGATGTTGAATGCTGTTTCACTTTATGATGTTGGAATTTTTCCATTATTTCCTGTAATATAGAAACTGCTTAACACTCAAATTATTTTATATTAATATGCCTAAAATCATTAAGATCTGCCAAAATAGAAGTGAGTTCCAAAAGTAATTAAATAAATGGAAAGAAAGCTTTGCCTTTCACTGCTGGCGTGAAGAAACTTCAAAATGGATTACTATTTCTTCAAGGTTCTCCCCTCAGTCCATGTATGCCTGTTATCTAATTAAGACTTATTTGAAGAACATTCTTCCCCTCCCCCCACAGAACTATTCATAAAGAATTTATTGATTAATTTAATCTTTCATTTAGACTGCTCTTAGATATTATTAAAAGAAAAAAAATCTAATTACTCAGAGTAGTATCATAAGTAAATTTTTGGCAGGAAAGGGTAGTTTTGCTTTTTTTTTTCCAAATGAAATGTTGCTTTTTCTAAAAAATAGTCTGAGATTTTAAAACTAATATTTTGATTGTACATTTGCAAAATTTATTCTATAGTTAATGTCTGAGTCTTAGGAGATATAAATAAATTAGCAAATTATCCAAACTAATCGGCAGCGTGGGTATGGAATACCATGAATAGAACATCAATTTCCTGCAATTTTTAAAACAAAAATTGGAATGAAAATGTTGTATTGTGTGTCCTTTATTTTTCGTTCCTTATGCCCTGTACAAATTGTTTAATATTCCTCATGTGCTTGGCCAAGCACTTGACTTCTGCAGTCTTATACTTTCCCTGCCTTTGAAATGATTCCCTCAGATTTGAGTTTTCTTTTCTTACTCAAGAATGAATTAATTAGGTTTTGTTGAATATGTTTGTCATAAGTAATACACACTTCTTTGCTGATGACATGTTATAGATGCTTTATTTTTTTCTTAACTACAACATTGCACAGAGCATGAGTCAGTGTGAAGCTCCTAATTACTGTCTTAAGTTGTATATAAACTTAAGTTGCTTTTCACATGGCAGAAAAATGAGTTTGCTGAAGAGCTGATTACTGTTCGTAAAGAAGGAAATAGCCAAGAAGTGTGTGAGGACAAAGCAGATGAAGAAAAGCAGCAGGTTGGTTTCGTTCTTGTTTTGTTTTGATCAGAATCGCATTTGTTAGGAGGCTTTGTATGTTGGAAATTTTATTATTTTCACTCCTGAGCCTCCTGTAAGAAAAATTCTGAGAGTGTAGTCTTGGTGCCTTCATTTGTCTTCACTTTACCTTTTTGAGAATCTTCGTTCCATCTCTTCAAATGATTCTCCTTAAGTGCTATTGATGCAATATTCCTAACACAGTTATCTTCTACGTGATCATTTCTGCTCCCTCAAGGGAGAGCATATTCTGGACTCCTTTATAATAAGACTTAGGGAATATAGGAAGTTGTAATGGAGACTGCTTTTAGTATTTTCTAAAACTCTCATATTCATTCAACCTCTAGAGATGAGGAATGAAAGTATTCAAATTATTAAGAATATGCTATGACAGAAGGTCAGAATTTGAACAAAGTAATGGTGGAAGTTTTGTTACTGTGCTAAGTTACAGATCTTCATCAGAAAAATGGTGTTTTTCATGTTCTTTAACACAAAATTTCACGTTTTTTAACGCTTTGGGTTTTTTTTATTTTTTATTTCAGATGGGGTCAGATATGTTGCTTATAAATTCAAAATACATTACGGAGAAGACAAACAATATTCTGTCTCCTACTGACACTAACCAGGTATCAATAGCATATTGAAGATAATGCACAAATACAAAATATATGAAGGCTAGGTATACATTTAGAATTATAATAGAAAATCCTAGGACAAAAACATGTTTGATTTTTGAATATGTGATAAAGGAATACAAGAGATTTTAAAACTGTCAATGAACAATGCAGTCTTAGAATTGAAGACAATAAAAACAAAGGTTTAAATTTTTTGGAGATTAATTCTTCTAACTTGCAAGAACATTTTGAGGTCTTGGGGTCCTGGTTTGTGAATGTTAATAATTATTCTGTATCAAACCTTCAGATTACATGGGAATGGATGGTAGTATATTTAAGACTTCACAAAGATAGAATACATTAGGAGTTGATTTGGCGATCTAAAGTTTTGCAAGATGGTAACATAGACCAATGCTATAAAGCATTAAATTGTATTTTGTAGGAATGTTATTACTCCCCTATAGAACATCCTTTTCTCTGCTGATGAACCAATACTTAGCTTAATTTACTTTGTCACCTCTGTTCCAAGGCTTTCGCTATTGACTTGGAGCCCAGATTTCACTCAGAATTTTGTCTGTTCCAAAAAATAAAACCACAGTCTGGAAGGTCACCTCACCTGGCAGAAACCCATAACCTTATTTTCTATTTTTCTAGACCACAGCCCTGTCAGCCCTTGTCAGGCTGTGCCTCAGCTACCAATGGGACATGTAAGGGGTATGCAGAACAGAAAATATCAGATGTGAAGTGTGGCAATTATGATACCTCCAGCCTTTTCATCACTTCATACTTCACTTAAAGAAAGTAGCAGGTTCATTCTCACTAGATA
The DNA here is from genome assembly GCA_036925125.1 of Oreortyx pictus. NCBI lineage: Eukaryota > Metazoa > Chordata > Aves > Galliformes > Odontophoridae > Oreortyx > Oreortyx pictus. The sequence continues at coordinate 14,158,217 of JAUPFR010000009.1, read as the reverse complement.
TTTTCTGTCTTAAATTTCCATCCCTTCTGGGAAAGACTCGGCCCATTCCCAGCCTCTCATCTAGTAAACCAGCAACATACAATTTTGTTTATGCCTCTGCAATCTATTTTTTGCAGTATTAATATGCTTTGGTAAAAAAAATATCTTCCTCTAAAAATTGTTGCTTTTCGTTCCTACTTGATTACAGGTGGCAGACCAGGGCAAAAGTCCTCATGCCACTAAAACTTGCCTGAAAGTCAGCTCACAGCTCATCTGCAAGTTTTTTTTCACTAGCACATCAGCAGTTTTTCTAGGATCAGTTTTAAGCAATGTCTGGAGTAACTCTTCTGTTCTGTGACCCCTGAGATTTGATGACTATGAAATTGACAGCACGGCTCTGCACTAGGATCCTAAATTAGCTACTCAAAGATTCCTGTACTGTTGTGGCTTTCCCATAGGTATGTTCCAGATGTATGTCAGTGTGCACACATACACATAGATTCTTGAACAGAACGGATACAGAGCATTAATTTAATTCACCCAGATTCTTCTATTTGGAAAATTTAACCTGTCTTGTTTATGTGTGATTTTGTTTTATTTTGTTTTAATATAACTATTCAGTGTTTAATATTCTCAAGACTCCTTTGACTTAATATTTGATCTTGATATTTAATCAGATTTGGTTTATTAAATTTGAGGATGACATTCAAACAAAATACTCTAACTTTGCTGCCTGGGTGATTATTAACATGTAATTTAAGAAAGACTTGTTAACCTGGTGGTGAATAAGACTTACATGGTCACTTAGAACAGTGATGATAGGTTATAAGAGCTGGGTGACAGTCAAATTTGTAAACTCAAGAAAAATTTACTGTTCAAGGATATTTAAATTATTCCCTAAAAAGAACTATTTTCTAGAAATAGCTGACCATTAGAACCTCAGTGAAAGCATTTGAATACATGACAAGGTGAGAAGTCAAGGATTTATTTTCTTCTGAGTAATTGGAAAATAAAAATTTTATACTTTCCAGCAATTTAGAAATTTGATTTTGACTGTATATTTATATCCACTATATATTCATTCTGAAAGACAATTTGAGGATTGGATCTTATTCAGTGATGTTTGTGGAAAACCCGTAATACACAAACTTCATCTTTTAAATGTTTGAACGTTCTAGATAAAAATGCAGTGAATGCTGACCTCATGCTACGTTTTATTTATTTTTTAAATGAGAGGTTTTTTTCATTCTGGGTTGAAGGAAATGAAAAAAATCTTAACATCATTTTCTGTTAGTATTTGGACAAGACTTTGAAACAACTGCCACAAAATAAAATAAAATGTGCTTAAAAAAATTGTGAAGATACTGATTTTACTCTGTAATTTTTGAACAGGACATGTGACTCTCTCAAATAATAAGTCCGGTGACTTGGCTATTAATCTACTTTTACAATGTAACTTTTTCCCTTATAGATGTCATTATGCTTCCTCCTTTCGTACATACACCCACCAATACAGATGCTCAAATAAAAAGCTCCTACAGAAAGTCTGCAAGTTGTCACATGTTTACAGATTAGGTACTTTTTCTGTTCCTGAGTACTTGTTTGGACAGACTACCATAATTAGTACAGTTTGAAATTCCAGTTAGCCACAGCAAGCTTTTGTGATGATCATCCTTTTCCATTAATTTTCTCCTCTTTATGCACTAGATTAATTAAGCTTTATTAGAAGAAATATTTCAAATATTGTTGCTAGCTTCTATATGCAAAGGTGATGGTTCAAATGATAACCCATTCTCTTTCTCTTTTTCCTCTTTTTCCATTCTCCCCTGTCCCCTCCTAATTTAAGGAGAGGAATAAATTGGCTGATATTCCAATTATCTGTCCAGCTGGTGAGGATCTTGTTTCACAGGATACAGAGCTGTCATCTTCAGCCAAAGAGGATAATGTACAGACTGAATTCCTGGCGGAAGAAATACCCTCTGGAGATGAATATGAGTGTATATCACCTGATGATATCTCTTTGCCACCACTTTCTGAGACGCCAGAGTCCAACCTCTTGCATTCTGAAACTGAGCTAGAAGAGCAATGCTGTTGTAGTTCTCATAGTCTGCATGCCAGTTCATATAGCTTGCAAATGCAGAAAACCACTAGTGATAAAAGATTGATAAGATTGATGGAATCATCTGATCTCTTAAATTCTGCTTATGCTGATGCTACAAATATTAAATTGGAAGGCCCATCAGCTCAGCTTGAGAAGTTTTCTATCTCTTCAACAGATTCTGGCCTGAAAGTCAGAGCAGGTTTTCCTCTGGCAGTATCTGAAGCTAGCACTGCTTCATGCCCAATAAATACCAAACTAGCATATAGCAAAATGAGTGAAATGCGCAAAACACATTTGCAACACCTTCACTTTCATAAAAGCATGGCAGAAACACAAGGACATTTGCATGACTCAAATAACTGCACTAAAACTCAGGACAGGCTGCATGCTTTGCCTGATGCATTCTCAGGTTTCGTCTTTCAATCAGACGCCACCAGAAGCTGTCAGAGGCAGATGGTCACCCGAGAAGAGATTAAAAGTACATCAGAAAAGAACAGCATGGCCAGCCTAACTGGACAGACTCCTAACTTCTCCCAGCTTCTGTCTAATGTAACTGTCATGGAAGGTTCTCCAGTAACTTTGGAAGTAGAAGTAACAGGAATCCCAGAGCCTACACTGACATGGTGGGTAGCTTACAATGAGAAAAACTAAATACACTTATTGGTGACGCACCTTGAACCACTTATAACTATATTCATTAATCTATGGACTAGAATAAACAGTGTGTATTCTTTGTACTCTACAGTTGTGCATGGTTCCCACTTTAAGAATTATTTGACAATTAACCTACTTTTTAATACTCTGTACTTAATTTTAAGTATAATGAGACCACTGAGCAACTGGAAGCATATTCAACATTCTTTACACAAATTTGTCAAGTACTTTCTATGTTCTGAACTTCAACATTCCATTTGTTCAGTCATGTCTTAAAATAAATGCTCACTCCGAATTTACTGTAAGTAAATTAATCTGCATTTTTTCAAGGATCTTGCCACAATACGTATACAGATAGACACAAATACTTACGTAGTCACTAAGCGTACACAGAGAAAGAGACACATTTATAAATAAGTGAAAGTGTTCTTCAAAACTGGAAAGAGGTTACACATCAAATACAAACAAAACAACCCTATGCTTTGTCTGTGCTGAGTACCTGTTTTATACTGTATTCTTGCACAGTTCTTCCATCTCTCTCTTCAAAGTTTTATGTCTAATCAAATTTCTTTATACTCCACTGTATCTCTTAATATGACATTTTAGAAGTTCAACACAAAAATAGATACTGGATGAACATGGGGACAGGATTTCAAGGTTTCATTCCTGTGTTTTCTGGCATATTTTTCATGAAATTTTACCTCACTTGCTTTTCCTCCATATTAGACATTCATAATGGAGGCCTTTCTTTTAATGCATTAAAATATTATATGCTTCTAATGATCTTAACTTGAAAATGTTTCTGATACTACGCATGTAAAGCATATATACTGTGCTGGACACAAAACATTTTAATTGGACACGCTGTTAAGTTCTTAGCTGAATTTTCTTCTATGGCACTGAGAAAAATACTGTATTCTGCAATTTTGGTGGTATACTCAACTGGTATTGACAAAGTTACTTAATGCTAAATCCAGTTATTCTACGCTTTGAGGAGTAGTACTAGAACCTTTAATTTTGTTTTATCATGAGAAAGCATTAATTTAGCTCATAAGCATGTACATGGTTGATATCTGGTCTTTTAAAGAATTCTTTTAAAGAATTCAACTGAAAGCAAATTAGAAAATCATTTAATTGATAAGTGATATGTTTATAATTAAACAAATCAATATGGTGACACTGAAATAATATATTTTGTGCCAATGTAGACCTTTTGTTGGATATACCCTTGGAAAATCATATCTGCGTTAGGTAAAGTGTCTCTTATGCTGAAATGCCATAAGCTGAAAAGAGCCAGAAATTTCTCTCACTTTCAAAATGTAAATCTGTAGTCAAAACCAATACCTGGTGACAGACTCTACAGTTTTAGAATATGATACAACTTCTATCCTGCCTGATGATGTAAACTAAGTAAATGTAAATGGCATGGGGTGGAGAAACAGGTTCTTCTTGCCTACTTTTTCTACTAAACATGAAGTTTAGGAATTTCTGTGTTGCTTGTGCATCAAAGATCTTGTTTCCCTTGAACTGAATAAGGATTGACTTTCTTAGCGAAACTAGGACTATAGGCCTTCATGCTACACTTTTGTATACTGCAATGAGATAACTGCATGACTTGTCCATGCAGAACCCTTTTCAGAGCCATGTTTGGTAGCGGTAAGGAAGTCTTCTACAGCAATCTGAACAATTTAGATATTCATAGATGAATTTAAAGATGAGGACAGAGAGCACTGATAGCAGTGAACTTTATTGCTGCTAATTTTGTATTACAGAAGTTATCTGAATTTGGAAAGTTCTGCTTGGCATACAGTGTCATAAATCTGACTTGAAAACTGACTCTCTGCTTCAGGTACAAGAAGGGCCAGAAAGTGACTGCAAGTGAGCACTTACAGCTTTCACAAAAGGAGACAAAGCATACTTTATTCATTCAGAAGGTGTGTGATAACGATGCTGGCCTCTATGTTGCTCGGGCTAAAAATTCTAGTGGCACTATATCATCAAGTGCCATTCTCCATGTGCAAGGTAACAGGCCACCTATTGCAAGAATAGATTGGATAACTCTGTGTGTCATCTATGTTAGCATATCACTAATGTACTGGCTATTCACAAAATAAGTATTATATTGACTGCACTGGACTTGGTTTTCACATGCTAAGACAAAATGAAAATTACATGTCTTCACTGATTCTTTCACCACTTGTACCAAACCACTTTATGTAACACTTGATATATTGCTTGTTTCTTAATACCAGTGTTATTTGTTTGTTTTTCTTTATCCTAATGAAGTTGAGATTAAAAAAAAAGCAACAAAGATTTGCTAGAATCAGAGGTCCATTATTGCATTCTAAACATGCTGGCACTGTGAAGTGCTGAGAACAGTTTTATAGGTACTACTTGTCTAAATACACTCAGGTAAAATGCGCATATCAACACATCCTCAGTGATGGGGAGGGAGGAGGATGCTGAAATTTGTTTTAAACATCAAATGCACTGTTTCCTATGATGTTTTCTCATCTGTCTATTTTTAATTGATTTATAGGACAAATCTTTTTAGTATAAAATTGTAATATTCATGATATCAGATTTAAATTTTAGTCTCATCTCAGCAGATAGTCTCCACAGACGAAAATGGCAATAGCATTGTGATTATCTGCACTACAGAAATTTGGCATAGAATTATCAGAGTTTGCGTAAGTAGCACTTATTATACCCTAGACCAAACCTGCAATTTCCTTTTATTATAAAACAAGGCCTGAGGCCTTCTGACATACCCATCTGCTAAGGCAGATGTTTGTGATACTCTTCTGTCTTCTTATAAAATTGTCTAAATATTTCTGACAATTCTCTAAAGCATTAATAGATGACAAGGAAGATAATGTTTTATGAATTGAGCTTTTTATAAGTTTTAACTCACTTTTTTCAAAAAGAATTGATCAAGATGGGGAAATACTCCAAAGCATGCTCACAAAAAAAATATATATACATATATATATATCAGTCTAGTACAATTCTTCTTTATTAAGCAGTAAATCGAAAACAAATCTGTTTACACATAATACTCCAGTCATGACGAGAACAGACATGGATGTAATTTATTATGTGATTTGCTTAAACCTTTGACAATAGCAACATAATAGCACCATAAAAAGATTCCACTTAAAAATGCTTAAATGAAAAATCAAGTCCTTTAAATTTAGCACTTGTGTAAGTACAGTTTAAGGAACTTTCATGTAATGTCTATGTTAATGTGAAAAATTTCAAGAGAGAAAATATTTATTTTCAGTGAATTGTACAAGTAAGTTGTCTACCAGGTAGCATGCTGTGAGCAAGAATATATATTGCAAGTTGCAGGGGGTCAATTAATCTGAAAACTGACATTTAGATATTTTGGTCCAGTGACTGTAACTTTATTAAAATTCCTGTAGCTTTGAAACAGGAGACGTTCTGAAGGGAATATAACCTCACAGCAGTAAGAGAGGGAAGATAATAGGAGGTAGTGAGTAAATGGGGGAACAAAATATTTGACAAAACCCCAAATTAACAACTTTCTGAGTTCAGTTATCTCCTGAAAACAATGATCCATTCATCCAGATATAAAAATCATCTCTTATCCCAAAGTGTGTTCCATTTCAGAATAAAGCTATTTTTGATTAACAAAACTTGATTTTCATTTATCTCAAAGTAAGTGTATTCTCTAACTTGAATCAGAGAGAGTTTAAAATGCATAGTTTTTAATGAGCTTGACTAGCTACATTTTTAATAGCTGCAAGGAATAAGATTTAAAAAGAGAGAGAAAGGTTAGAGAACAACTGCACAGTAGGATACCAAAAGCCTTCTAGTTTTCAGTGCTTTGTTGTGTAAACAAAACTAATTAATACTGAGTACTGATGTGTTGATAAACTGGACGTACTTGCTTTCGAATCACTCTTGATTTAATGAAGCTGAAGTATTCCCAAAAAAATTTTGCCAGAAAATTTCTTTTGTTCTCTATTCAGATAATCTTAAATAAAGAGTGATAGTGGTGTATTCTAATTCTAATTCTAATGCACAAACATTACTCATACAGAAAACCATACTCATTCAATTTCAGCAACAATTTCAAAGTTAGACTTTTTTTCTCATATTTCATGCAACACATACTTCACTTCCTCCTTCTTCTAAATGTTCTGTAGATGCAGAAAGTACATGGCTGTTTCTTGCTCTGATTTTGATGCTTTCTTATTTTACAGTACTGAGTTCCTCTAATCACAGTCACAGTTTTGAACCTATAATTATGTAAAGATCCCAGAATATTAACATCTTACTCACTGCTCTCTTAAAAAGCAGACTTAGGTCTCTTTAGCCTTGCAACATAAATCCTCTAGGCACATTTCTAACCTAATCTCCCTTCCTCCTTCCTTATATACAGGCACCTCTTAAGAAAGTAAGTTGAACAAGACTGACTAAGAGAAGTGGAACTGTATTAAAGGGTACTTGCACAACATGTATAAATCTAAATGGAAAGGGTTAGTTCTTTTCGTTTTTCAAAAGCAGCAGCTTGGTTTTGGGTCTGGTATGAGTTAGTAGTCAAAGGGAGGCTGAGGCATTCCTCTGGTTGTGTTTGGACCAGATGTGGATGGAGCTACAATGGAGAAGGTGGCTTCCTCTCAAATGTCAGGTAAGATATGCCTATTCCTGGACCTTTCTCTGTTGGCTTTGCTTGGCTAAGGTAGTTTTGTTTTCTGTGTGCTTATTTAATTTGTGACTTAGAGGAGCTATGCCTCTAAAAGTTACGTGTCAGATTCTCTTTAATGAGTCTACACCACGATATTCAAAGACAGCAGAACTCTGGATAAGGCTATTCAGATCAGCTGGGATCATCAGATCCAAAACAATAAGATACAGTCTCAATTTAGAGCAATGCTGACAGACTCCAAAGTCACTAAGCAGCATGGTGTGAATCTCAGCCTAGCCTAAGTATTTAGAGAATGTATAGTTAGGGGGAAGTTGAGAAACTTGTTAACATCACATTTCAAGACATTCAGAAATGTAAAGATTTATGCCCAGAATGAACAGACTAAGACTCAGGTCTTAGTGACCAATAACAGCTGCTGAAAACAATTTGGCTTGATCTTGTACCACCTATGTGTAAGAGTGACTGGGATGGTAAAATCTGTATGATGAAGTCAAACCCATGTGTTTTGTTCATGTGCATTTTTGTGTTGTACTACATTTCTGAGTTTTTCCTTTTATGTTTATTGGTTTCCCAGTATACAGCAGAATTGTACTGTTTCCAACAAATACATAAAATTTGATATTATGAATTGAATAGAAAAAATAGACAAACTTCTTACCTGAAGCCATCAGAGTGGGTTTTTGGTAGCCTTGACTGACTGAAATGTTTCCTTTAATCATACAGGAAAAAGAATCTCTTCCTGCTAATCTTTGTGGTTTGTGTAATGCCTAGCATAGTAATCATGTTTCATTGATAAGTCATCTTATCCTTTTCATAGCTTATTGAGGCACATGGTTTAGTGGGCATGATAGTTATGGGTTGATGGTTGGGATAGATGATCTTAGAGGTCTTTTCCAACCTTAATGAGTCTATGATTCTGACATTTAATCATGATATTATGGGAAAACCGTTGGTGAAATATTATCGTATGTTCCTTTTTTGAAAGTTGCTGTCAGAGTATGATTACATCATTTTAGATCACATTGTTGCACCACTGAGTTCTAAAGCACATTTCTGGAAGAGTTGTAGGCCACTTAGAAGTTTTCTCTCCAAATACTTTTCTCTTTGCTGCCTATAAATTGGTCGCTCTAGTTTTTATGTTTTGCTGTTTTATTGATCCAAAATCTGCAGATTCCAAAATCTGCTTCAGGTGCATGCGATGAAAATATGTTGGCAGCTTGTGCATGCCAGCTTTCAATAGCTGAGAACAGAGCTGGCGCTGCTTAATAAAGCCTTTCATGTTAGCAAGAGTACAAGAGTAAAACTGATACACTTCTGCTCCGTATTGTGTCCTCAGATCTATAATATGGAAAGAGTGTAAAGCATGGCACCTAAGCAATAGGTTTATTAATACCAGGGAATGAAAATGTTTCACTTCCCACATTGATATTTTGTAAACGTATCCAGTTGAGTCATTATTTTTTGGATTCAGATGCTGGGCACTTTTGGGAGATATTACTTTTTGTTTCAAAATATCATAAAGCAAAAGAAGGAAGGATGTGATGTGCACTAAATAAGAGTTAACAATCTCAAATTTTTTCCTTTAAATTTATATTGAATATTTCTCTTCCACTCTTTGCTGAAGCACAACAATCCACGTATATTTACCTATTACCTGTTCAACGAACATGATTCCTTGACATTAACATGGAACTAATATCACAGTGTTGATGCATGAAATTACTGGATGTTTAATCTTTGTGTTTCTGCAAACTTTATAATATAGAGATAAATAAAGTCTGCCAGTTCCTATCTTGCAAGCAGTATCCTGAGTTCTACATATCAATGAGGGCTCTCTTTGCCATACAAAGTTGCAAATTTTCTAACTGTTCATCTGCTTTAGTGGTGCCATTTAAAATACAGAGCATCATTTTTTCAGTACAAGGAAAACAGCCTAACTTCATACAAAAATTTGGACACACTACTCTACAAGAAGGAGAAGATTTGATCCTGCATTGCACTGTTCACGGAAAGCCCACACCACATGTCTGCTGGACCAAGGATGATATCCAAGTGGTAGCTGGAGACATCAGTGTATGTTCTAATATTCTTGAAATATTTCTCAAATATAAAATATTTTGCTTTATGCTTCTAATAATCTCCTATGTTTATTTTATTGTTTTACAGACTGAGAAATTAGGAGATAACTACTACCTCTTAAAAAGAAATGTAGCCCTTGCCGATACTGGGAAGTATATCTGTGTTGCCAGCAATGAAGTTGGAAAAGCGCACTGTTCTGCCATAGTAACTGTGATAGGTGATTCACCTTGGCCAACTGCATGCTTTAAGGCATGTTGCTGTTTTAAATGAGAACTTAATTTCCAATTTCTGATGTGTATGTCTCATTTCAGAGAAAAATAAAAACCCAGAAATTTCTACTGTAACTCGGGTTAAATCAGAATGGGAAGATGGATACTTGTCAGAAAAAGGGAATGTCATTTCTGCTAAAATCCTACAAGTCCAGGATGTGTGCAGTGTGAGAGACCAAAGGCCATTCACTGGACATCTCCCAGTAAGGTAACCTTCACCTCACTCTGTGCTACATCTTATAATACTCAAATAGCTGTAGTGACTTTAATTTACGAAGACTCATAAAAAACTCTTACTGATCCTATGAATTTTTGCATAATGTAAAGCACATAATGTGGCTGCTTTTACACTTTTGCACTTACCTGCATCTAAAGATATTTTATTAAGGACTTATACTACAATAGAAAATGAATTTTATGTGGAACAGGGTATTTAGTTTAGTGGTTGTTTCATTTTTGCTTTAATCTAGGTATCTTAATCTAGATACCTTCTAAAAGGTAAAAAGTAGTTCAGACATTCAGATATTTTTCCTTTGGTTATACTGTGGTTATACAGATGAGTTCTTGACATGACATAGAACACAACGATTTTTAGCACGTTGGCATTTTCTTTTGGAGGAATAATGGTATGTATCATACCAAATTTTCCTTTTAACATTTGCATAACACTATTGAATGTTTTGCAAAGGTCATCAATCGCTTTCTCTGCAAAAGTGTGCTACTTAAGTAGGGCAGATGATATTTTTAATATACATATATGTACGTATAAATACACACTAATTATCTTGTATTGCAGCAGCATAGTGCTCTGTATTATTTGAATTTATTAAACGCTGAAAGAAACACATACATACACAAAATCCTCTAGTAGTCATTGATTTCATTTTCCAGAAAAATTGAGCTGATAAAACATTGACTCACAAGTTGTATTCTGTGTTTTCTGTATCACTGTGAGATGACAAGTATTAGAAAGCAGTGAAATCAAATGAAAATTCCATTAATTTTACTTGATGCTGATATAGAATTCAGGTTATTCACCATGATTAAAACGCAGAGACTGTGTAGAAAGATTAAATTTTTCTTTTTTTTTTTTTCATTATTCTCTTTTGTTTCTTATACCATAATTACCCTCTGATTATTTGCTTTTGCCTGTAAGATAGAGGTTATTTATGTTCTGTATGGAGTCTGAGCTTGATCTTTAATTTGTTATCATCTCAAGTCTAAGAATCTATGTTAACCACCGCAGTGCTGCTTATGAAAAGGAAAGCTGCAGCTGTCACCATTTAAAACACAGACAATATAAACTGAGTTGTTTTTTGTTTGTTTCTTAAATAAAAGGTTTAAAGAGAAACTTTGGCTTCAAGGAGTTTATCTTGAGCTTGTGAGACCACCAGATGTTAGCTTCAGTCTGGAACGTTCCTGTTTTACTTCTGCCTGCTGCCAAGGATCAGAAGATAGACTGAATTGCACCTGATTAATGAGAGGATTCATCTTCTTTGCTGTGTCCATGTGTGAGGAGAAAATTAATCTTTGAGTGTTCTTTGATGTTTATCTAGGTTGCAATTTATATTTCTCTATAAATCATTGTTAATAAAACTCACCCATGCACAGCAATTATTAAACAGTGTTTTGTAGGTGTTTTTATTTCTTTTTCTGTTTTGTATGACAAATCAATCAGAATAAAATAATGGGGAAAGAGAATTGAGTCCTTAAAAATTGCAGATGTCCTTGCAGACTCGTTAGCATCAGCCATTTCGTAGTATTATGATATTGCATAGTATTATATATTGCATCAACTCTTCCCACTAGCTTGTCAGGAGAATTCAGACACAATTATGGCTTCCATAATGACTTCGTAACTATATTGTTTATAAATGTTCCTGCATATTAAATACTGTGTTTTTACCTTACTCCTAAGGAAATGCCTTGGGGCGTTTCGAGGAGGGTCTATGAATCAAAGGAAATAGTAACTGTGTTTAAACCTTTGTCTAATGCAAGCTTTGTACCATGAATGTTTTCAGGGACATTTAGGGAGTCTTTTTCAGCTCATTACAAAGTTCCTTGCAGAGAATGTGGGCATTTGGAGTGCCAGCCACTAGTCCAACTGCAAAAATTGATAGAGAAAAACACCACTTTTGTCTGGCTGTTTGTCACAATAACGAACAGAACAGAGAGTTAGACTTTTGGACTATCTGCTACTCAGCTTCTGACTCAGATTTTCAAAGTCCTAGCTTGCAAATGATTTGTGCTACTCAGGTGCTACTCAGACTTCTGCTTAGTGTATTCTGTGTAGCTGGTACAATACAAGCAAGCGTGTATTTCCTCCAAGTGCCTGTTATGAAGCAGTTTGTCATTCTTTTTATAAACATTTTTAGTACTACACTGGATTTACATACCACAGTAATACACTTGCACTTACAAAGGGAGCACACCAGAATTTAAGCAGCACAGCATCTTTATGTTTCATCCAAGTAGACATAATCTGCTCAAAACAGGGAAGGAAATCTTTACAGCTGCTGCAGCCATAACAAGGCATTAAACCAGTTTCCAACAAAATGCAATTTGGCAGAAAGAAACTTAGATTTCTCTCCAAATTAAAGCACAGGCACAGAGAGGAAACAAGATGGAAAAAAAAAAATTACCATGTATGTGTCTTCATGTGACCATATAAATCACTTGCTTGACTTTACAGAAAAGTCAGTGGCATCCTGCCCATGAAGGAGTCACAAGACTGTGTACATGTGCACATAAATATAGCACCTGAGAACCGAGGTTCATATTCTTTTCCTTTACACTCTCTCATGTTTTTGTTTTAAATGAAATAGAAAAATATCAAATATCAAGTGAATTCCAGATAACATTTTTATAGTATTAAACCATTAGACATGTTCTTATTTAAAGATTTCACAGAAAATATTGTTTTTTACTGTAGTCACAGTAAGAGGACTGACAGAGTACATAACAGAAATTTTGAAAAAAGTAATCACCCTAGAATTCATGTTAAAGAAATAAACATGTTCAACAACAACAACAAAAAAGCCCAGCAACCTGATTTTGACAATGAGAAGCACCGTTAATCATTGAAATGATCCCATGGAATGTATCAGTTATGATGAAGCATGGTAAGTTAGCAAGTTGTTGGTTTTTTTTTTTTTTTTTTTTCTGCACAGGAATTCATTAAAAGTTGCAAGAAATGTTACAAAACATGTGCAATATCAAATTCTAAGAACTGTCTCCATGCTAGTTACCATTTGTCCCTGGTATCATGGTTTTAGTTATTATTTTGTCGAAATGAATGGAACAGTTAGTGTATACATATAGTGTAGTCAAGGTCTTAGGTCTTGTTTAGAAGACCCTGTATTATAAGTGAGATGATGTACATCGTTTATATTTCTTCCTTGTTCTACATATGTAAATATGTATATATAATACATATATTTAATACCATGGAAGAAAAACTTGGGAAAAGCATAATCTAAAGCTACATCTGGATATCTTCTCTTAAAATAATTCCAAGGATGTAACGGCTATTAACACTGCTGTTTGAGAAATAATGAAGAAAATAGAAATGATTTACGTAAAGAAAAAAAAAGGAAAAAAACAACTAGGAATTTCCACTTCAAAAAATGTACAGTGAAAACTTGCCTGAGCAAATCCTTCAAAATTCTAGAAAGAATGATATTGTTTCTAAGCTCTGACTATTAAAGTCTTGACTTTCAAGGTATCTTTTTGCAGGCTCCTACAATAATCACTCAGTTCATCAAGTCAATAGCATTACTGACTTCAGTTTATAACAATAATCATCAATTATGTTGAAGATTTTTTTTTTACTATTCCTCAGATGTATTTTTGGTCTAGAGTGTAATGCATATTCTGCAGTGACATTGGCAGCATAGTTTTTACTTTTAAAAGTAGCCAACTTAATCTAATTCTGAAATTTATTAATAATACTCATTTATTTATCTGCCTGGAAAAATGTCTCTATGTGGCTTTTGCTGTGTCTAAGACTAAAGAAATAATGCTATGTTTTTAACATCAATGTCTTTGCAACATTAAGACTGAATTAATCTTTCCCCTTCATATTGTAGATGTATTGTAAATATGATACTGAATATGCAGAAATCACACTTGGCTGGACTGATAGTTGTTTTCTTAAGTCATGTAATATAAATTATTCCTGTTTTCTTAAGAGCATGAAAAAAATATTTCACGGTTTGATTCAATTCTAGATCCACCAGCAATTCCAAAAATGATAAGGAAATTAAAACTTTTTTATGATGCAAATAGCTTTAATATTTATCAAAATCAAGTATAAAATTTTTTGGAGAAAAATGGGAAGGAACTTGTTTTAAAAATAGAAAATACTTGGTTACTTTCATTGGATGCATCACGGTTTTTAGTTGTTTTTTTTTTTTGAAATAAATATTAGCAATAACTGACTTGATTGACATTTCAAAAATTCAACTTCTGGCCTTCTTATCTTCAAAAGTGACAATTTTCTTATTTCTTCCATTTAAAAATTATCTCAATTTCATAAACTTTCTCATTGTTTGGACATCTTCAATAAGATGGCTATTTTTCATTATAAAACTGACAGTTATCAACCAGTGTTTTCTTCGAGCTGATTTTTCACTGAATATTTGAGTGTTCAACTACAGGATAAAATTGCCATCTGCTATTTTAGCAAGTCTGTATAGAACCAGAAGTGAGATACCCTTTTGTGCAGACACCTTTACACAGATATCTTCAGATGTTTTGCAGCCAGCTTGTCTTCCCTGCTAATGAATGCTCTTGTTATCTAACTAAGTCTTACTGTGAGAGATTAGGTTATCTGACATCCATTTGCACCAGAAAGTCAAATGTGAGGTGTAGTGCTCTGACTTTCAAACTCTGTGGGGGGTTTAGATGGTACCAGCATAGAAGGTGGTTTCAGTTTCTGTTGCAGTTGCTGCTGCTGCATGCCAAGAATTAGCAGTCAAGTTGACTTTATGGGATGGATAAACTAAAGGGCAGAGAGGCATTTGGAGGAGGTCCTTTCTTGTTTCTTTCTCATCTGTGAACTGTAGTATAATACCCCTTGTAGGAATCAGAGTGGTAGTGGTTTCTCTTATCAGTTTCTAGAGATCAGGCTGTTTTCAAGCGTAAGTGCAGATGATACTACAAAAGTCCATTCTGTGTTTACTTTTCTAAATAGCCTTCTTATACTGCCTTCCTGAGTTGATCTTTCATTTGCATGTGGTGCTTTGCACTCCTGAAACCTTTTGTCTGAGGAAGGAGAATGATGCTATGAAGCTGCTGGGCTCCTCCCTCCCTTAGAAGCAGCAAACCTGCTACAAGGATGGGTCTCCTATGTGCTCAAGGGATCTTTTTCAGTGTAGTCCTCTATGGAAGTCCTCTACTTACCAGCTCGACTTCAGTACATAAATTTTCTTATGAGCCAGTTCTTAAAGAATTTGATAAGCACGAGTTAGATGCATTTCATTTCCATAAGGAAAAAAAATGGAATTTTTAATTAGAAGGCAACAATTGAAGCAGGAAAATGTAACGCTGTAGTGATACAGTTCCCATTCCAACTATAAGCAAGAGCAGTTTTCTAACTGACTAGTTTCTGAGATAACTAGTAACATGATTAGCTGCTCAGACTGAAAATTCTGGGCCAGTGGAAGTTTGCTAAATAATATGTTTAAATCTGCAGCCTGCACAAAACCTTCACAGGTCTAGAAAAAAAAGCTGTTAGAATTAATTTTACTTTTTAAGCAATTGTAGTTGGTTTGCACTCATTTATGTTCACAAATTTTATCTATCTGCACTCTGTATGCTCTTGTTTAAGTTCAAATGCTTGGTACAGCCAACAGAAAAATAATAAATGAAATAAAAAAAAATGAGAGTCAAACCTATATATTATCAAATACAATTTTACAATTCATACTTATGTAAAAACAAGATGCAATTTAAACAGTGTATTCTAATGGCATGTGGCCACATGTCTGAGATCAGCTTATTTAGTCTGGTGATTGACAGATGCATTTGGTAGCTTCTTGGATATTTTATAGGGAAAGAAAATAAGGCTAAATCATAATGATATGACTACTACTGATTTGTCTGTGCACTCGGCCAAAATTCTTATTTTTTACTTTTCTCCTCTTGTGTTTATGAGTTTGGAAATTTGCAGTGGCTTTAAAACTGTGCATTATAAACCAAACTGAATTATGGACCAAAATCTTTGGAACAGATGCTGTTTCCTCCGTGAATCCCTTTTGTGCTTCCAAACTTAGCATTGTCAATCAAACCAGCGTGTGGTGTATGGTTACACAGAGTGGATCCCCTCTCACAAGGCACTTTCTTTCAGGAAACCAATCAGAACTAGCGTGACGATGTAGAGCTGTCAGCGGAGCTGGAGTATATAAAGTAAAACAACTATGTTAGCACTTCTGAGCAGTCGTGCATTCCCCGCCTCGCCTCGGGTGTAGGGATTGCAAAAAACAAAACTACACTGTCAAGACTGTGTAGTTTTGTTTTTATGGTTAGAGGCTCATCAATTCTCATGCTGGGATTGTCTAAAAAAATCTTACTCTGGATAAGGACGTCGTTCAAGAAGATTTCGTTGGGCTTAGCCCACTCCTACAGGCACTTTGAGATCTCAGGTTAGTAATGTGTTTCTCCTACTGAAACTGGAGTTTTATTTTGTCAATAAGCTTGATGTGCTCTGTGATATGTATTGACTGGTATGAGGTATAGTTTTCAGAGTATGAACAATGAGCACATAAACGCTAACAGGATTGTCTTAAATTTCAGGGGTGAGTTACAATAACATTGGGTAAAGAGTTTTTATAGTATAATTATTGTTTAAGTTGGTATAAGTGAAGGTTGAAGTGAAGTTGAAGAAGGCATGGAAATATCTGCTTAGTTCATAAACTCCTTTCTGTTGGGAGTGTTCAAGGTTATGGTACCAAGAGATAAACCAAGAAGCTCCAAGAATAGCTCTGATAAAATGCATGTGGTATCAGCTAAGCACTGATGACTTTTTAAGGGAATCAACTGCTGAGGTATCACTTACATGGCAGCCCTGGAACACTTGTCCGTTGTCATTCATAGCCAGGAAGGTTATTTCTGGAACGTGACATTTCAGATGCATAGTTTCAATTCTAATTATACAGAAAAGCCTTATAAGATCAGATCTTCCAAACCAAAATTTGCCCATACAACGAAATACATGAATTTTGTGAACACAATGAAAATTATACTAAATTGAATGATTAATTATCTATGCAGATGTCTGAAAGTTGTGTGTATTTCACAATGTTTAAATACTTCTAAGATTATTTTCAATACATTATCTGAGCTTTAATACTTACACATACAACTAAAGTAGATCTCAGTGAATGACATGTGAGAGGTATTTTTCTTCAAATGCTATTAAGAACACTAATGTTTTAGGATAAGAGGTTGGTCGTATTTTCCCACAGAAAACTATAAAGTAAACTATAAAGGTTGTTCCTCTTCTAAGCTTGAACAAGTATCCAGGTAAAGGCAATGAAAAGCAGCTCAAAATCCCTGCACAATATCCTATTCTGCCCCTCCTCTTTTTTATAATCAGATCAGACATGAATTTCAATGAGAGTAGTCTTCACAAAGAATTTCCACCCCTTTGAAAGGTGGAGTAAATCTGAGTAGTTGTGAAAGGCACTTCACCTTCTCATTAGTTTTTAAGTCTGGAACTGACATATAATTAAGAATGAAAGCCAAAGTGAACACCAGAAATTTATGTAAGAGAAATGAATTTGAAAGGATTATGAAGTTAACTTTCTGTTAGCAGAACGCTATATGCTCACAGGGGAGGTTTATTTAATGAAAAAAAAAGTAACTTTACAATATGAATGACATTATTAAGAAGATACTAGCTAAGTTTTTAAAAGCTGCATATTGAAATCTTTAGTTCAAATTCAACATCACTACATAAATAGTTTCAGACAAATGTAAAATACTTCTGGTACAGAATCCACTTTTGTGGCAGCATGCTATTTCAAAGTAGGATCTTGTGGCACAAGAGAAGGCAAACTATTTTTCTTTCAGATTTCACATGGGTCTGCAGTTGTTCAAACCATCAGTGTCAGTGGCTACCTTATACCCTAGCTCACATTTCGAAGGTGGTTGTCTCCCCATATTCAAAATTCCATTGAGATACTCTCTAAGAAAGAATATAAATTTATCTGCATCTATAATGCCAGTATGGTTCTGTGTAAACTGAAATTATTCCTTACTTGCAGACTGCCTTTAAAAGAGTGTCTCCTGGAAAGTTTTGATGATTTAAAGTCATATAACTAGTAGACATTCACATTTTAGATTTCTGTTTATTGACATAATTGTCTTCCCAATGGAGAATACAAATGATTTGCAATACCAAACTATTTTCAGATTCTTCCGAAGAACTTTTACATGGAGATTGTTTTATTTAGGTAAAGGAGATTAACAGAAAAGTAGTGGCTAGATGGATGACCAGCTCAAGGTCATGCAGTGAGCCAAGTGGAACTTTTCCTCCTGCAGCATATTTGTAACGCCAATTCGTAGCTTTACTAAATATGTTTCACATCCAACTCAGCTAAGTGTGCCCTAAGATTAACTCACTATACAACCTTGTCAAAACCTACATCCTTCTCATTTAAATAGGTCAGTGTGATTTAAAACTAGGAATGAATGATTATGAGTAGTTACAGATATTTCTAAAAACTAACAAGAAGGATGTGTGTATAGTAACAATATGACCTGTGATCTAATTATGTTCTTGTTATTTTCAGAGTGCCTGTAAAGATGACGACGAAAGCACCAACATTTACACAGCCGTTACAAAGTGTTGTGGCACTGGAGGGTAGTGCCGCAACCTTTGAGGCTCATATTAGTGGTAAGATTTTGATTTATTCTTACAAGATTAATTTTGTTGTTATTGGTAATGTTTATGCTGTGGAAGACAAATGAAAACACTTTGCATAGCTCATACTGAATGGATAATGTTGAAATCTGAGTGTATAGAGTGAGTGACCTGAATTCAAGAAATGATGGTCAGCTCTGTGAGGTTCTGACAGGTTTCCACAAATATTCTGCATGAAGTTAAAATGGTTCCCAGGGAACAGTCAGTCATCCTGCTGATGAGACTGGCATTAAGTTCTCATGTACAATCATCAAAAATAGGGAAAACAGTATAAAAAATGGTACATAGATAAAAATGCATACTGTGCTAATTAGAGACCCTCATATCAGTGTAAAAAGTGTAATCTTGTTTGGATGATAATGAGGTGGAATGAGGAGCCCAGATAAAAAAGTGAAGGTGTGTGCCAGCTTTTCATTGATGTAATGCTAAGCCTTTTTTTCTGGCTAAGCCGTATTTCTCCTTGTATCCACTTGAGTTTACTTAACTCCTGCCAGAACTCTGAAATTAAAATCACAAAATCTATGTGTATGTTGTATGTCTGGTTAGCCAGATAATAGAAGCATATGGTTATCACAATGGTGATACAAGGCTGGAGTAATAGAACTTCACAGTTGCTGCTGTAATTTGAAGATGCCACCACATTTTAAAGGATAATTCGTTTTGCCATTCTTCTCACAAAAAAAACCTCCA
The DNA here is from genome assembly GCA_036925125.1 of Oreortyx pictus. NCBI lineage: Eukaryota > Metazoa > Chordata > Aves > Galliformes > Odontophoridae > Oreortyx > Oreortyx pictus. The sequence goes on along the minus strand of JAUPFR010000009.1, from coordinate 14,138,844 downwards.
GATGCAAGCCATGAGACAACATTTTATAGAACCAACACCCTGTTCTAAGCATGTCTCTGACCTCAGCAGTGACTAAGGAGAAATGGCACATGTTCTTTCTGAGGGAATTATACTGTCTTAGAGGCATTAACGATATGATAACCCACATACCATAAAAAATTCTTCTGAGTCTAGAACTACCCAGATACTCTGTGACAGGTGCAAACACTTGATCTGTCCATCTATAAAGCTCTGATATCTTCAGTCCACTGTGGTTCATCACTTAAACATTTTGGTGAGCTCTGGTTCACTGAAGTTGTTTAAACAGCTCTATTTCTGTAGATTACATCTATGATAATTTTTCTTGCCATATTCTTCTATTTTATTATATTCCATAATTTTAGTTTAGTACCAAATCTCATGTGACAATATACCCTGTCAACTTTTATTCACCTCACATTGTAGGACTCTGAAATCTCTCTCCTACCCCAAAAAATTTCACCAAGACTGACAGGTCTGACAATAGTTTAGTTTTTCTAATGGATTAAAATTGTGAAAGCATTATTTCTTGGTCTAATTGCATAAATAATGGACTACAAAGCTTTATTTCTGCTATACTGTTTCATTGTTATGAACTTGAAAGCCAAACTTTCTGTTTATCTCTGATAACACTGCCCCTTGTATACAAGTCAACTATTAATTCAGAGCTGCCATTTGAATATGAAAACCTCACTTAATCTAGAGGTACCAACAGGAGCTCAGCAACCACTTGTGATGCAATTTTGCAGTCTGTAACTGGAAAATAATGAATTACATTGTGTCACATTGTGTATTAAGTGACACACTGCAAAGGTCTGATAGTTAATTAAAAAAAATGCCTGATATCTCCTTGTTCACTCAGAAAGCTCAGGTCACTCAAAAACTATGATTCATAAGCAGTAAATTGCAGAGCAGTTTTGCAGTGCTGCTGGTATTAGAACTGTCCCCATCTTCGTATCTGCTCTTAGGTGAATTTTTTAAGTATTACCCAGTGAAATGAAAGCCAGATGTTATACTCTACATATTGTTGAAAGAGTCGCATAGATTGGCAGGTCCCAGCATTTACATCATTGGCAGGGCAATTTAACGGAATTCAATTACTTAAATAGAAAATTGCAGAAACTTCAGGTTTGTGTTCTTCTTTTTGGCAATAAATCTCAGAAAACTGGAGACATTTTCAAATGAGAAATAATTTTCCACTAGTTACAAATTAAAACTTGTATAATAGTAAATCCCTTTTCAATAGTGATAATCTGAAGTTTCATCCCTTTGCTTTGTGGCATGGTACTAGTGTTCAGATTTTCCAAAAGACTTCTAACTTTGAATCTCTTGAACATGATAATTTGAGACATCAAAATAACCTCAAGTTTTTAAATGTATGCCTTGTTCAATCTAATGCACAACTCTCTGTTTTCACTAATCATCATATAATGTCGCACCAGAAAATAAAAGATGCTGGTAACATTTCAAGCAATTCACTATGTGATTCTCAGTTGCCTAGCTTAGGATGCTTTGAAAGTGATGTGTAAGAGTTTAGGATACACACAGCTATGGATCAAATCATTGAGATCTGCTGGATATTCCAGGTTTATGGTGATAATGCCCAGATTGTCCTATACTTGTAGTTCAAAATTGAATTGTACTGTCCCCATCAGGGCTATTTAAGAACATCCATCTGTGAAATTAGCAGTGCTTAAGTCTACTTTTACTTTTTAGACTTCTAATCTCTTTTAATACTAACCTTATTCTCTCTTCCAATGTATGTGTTTGTATTCTACATAAGTACATAGTTTTTCAGCAATGAGTAAAACCTAAAACTTTCCTAACCATCTGGTGTGACTACAGACATTGAGTAAAATCTTCTATGTATGTATCTCAGTTTCTCTTTCATTTTATTCTCCATCATTACCCTGACACATTAAAGCCCCAAATAATTAAATAAGTTTATAAGAGGATTTATTGGAAAAGGAATCTGAATTCTGTAGTTTAGAGATTTCCAAACAACAGAGAGTGGAAATGGGAAAACTAGAGCAGCTGTAATAATTGCTGCCTTTCTCTCCTGAGTCAGTTTTCAGTGTTTTCACTTAAGTGGGGAAGTGTATGAAGTGAATATGCCCAAGTTTTAATTTTGGAGGAATGAAGTTCCTGACCAAGATTTTGCTCTGGACCATACTCTTTAAAGTAGCTGCTCCCCTTGAGTAGCTCACTTAAAAAAAAAAAAAAAAAAAAAAGTGTATCGAATGTATTTTGGTTGCTCAGTAAAGATGACTAAGTTGAATATTGGGAAGAGAGTTTCCATTAGGAATATAAAATCATTACTCCAAGCTAAGAAGAACCAAATGCAGATGTAGATTTCTTCTGACCAAAAGAATCATGATTGTGACCTTGACAATGGAAGGAATTTATATTTGAACAATAACAGATCAGTTGATCCCAGCAGACTAGAGGGTCTGATTTCTCTCCTATTAGATTGGATGATTTTGCTAGCAATAAACAGTACTACTTAGATACTAGCAAATAAATAAAAATGATCTTGCATCAATTCATCTACCTCATAATTTTCAAGATTTTATGAGATTTTATTCTTCAACAGGGCTGCCAAACACTACAATCCATTGTTTATTCAAGCAGTTTCCTAAGTGCAATTGCCACTATGCTCATACTATTATTCTTCAAATTATCATATTTTAAAGTCACTTTTAACAAAGAATTGTTTCATCACTATGTCACTGACACAGCAAAAAATCTCGGCCTATGACATTATTCTCCACTTCAGCTATGTATACACGATTAAGTATGAGGGTTGCTCTGAACATACTGCTTCCTATCTCATTCTGTTGGCTAAGGATGTCAGAGGCAGATGACAGTGGCATGGCAGTAGAGGTTTAACCTTTTCATCACTGTTTTGTTACATTTTGTTGCTGTATGATAGATGGAAGTGGAGGGGTAGTCTGACAAAATTGTGTCTGACTTGGAAGTGCATACCAAGCAAAAATCATTTTGTCTTCTATTTTCTTTAGGTTTCCCAGTTCCTGAGGTGAGCTGGTATCGGGATGGCCAGGTTCTCTCTGCTACAACTCTGCCCGGAGTGCAGATCTCGTTTAGTGATGGCCGCGCTAAACTGGTGATCCCCTCCGTGACAGAAGCAAACAGTGGAAGATATACCATCCAAGCTACCAATGGATCTGGGCAAGCAACTAGTACTGCTGAGCTACTTGTTACAGGTATCTGGCAATTAAATAAAACTGATTCTCTCTAGTAGTAATGCAAGAAAGGGAGCAATAGCAGAAGTGTCACAGGTGGTGAAAAATGTTAAATTGGGAGTATGTGATTAGCAAAGAAATAAATAATAATAAATATTCTCATACATCCTGAAGTCTAGGCTGCTTTATACTCACCAATAATTACTAGTAACATCCTTCACTTTTTAACTATATAATCTTCATTTCATAAAAATCTATTCAGAATTTAAAATTTCTGGCCTCCCCCTGTACATACTGCTACTCATCTGATCTGTGACACTGGCATTAAAGAAGGATAGTGACCTGCAGAATGGAGTTCTCAACAATATTTATCTCAGTAACTCACATAAAGTTAGTAGTTAAGAAAATATCTAGCCCTAACAAGTCTTCTTAGCTGAAATTATTCCTTTTCTACTTATCTCTTCAATAAATTTGCAGCTGGAACAGCACCACCAAACTTTTCACAACGACTACAGAGCATGACTGCAAGGCAGGGAAGTCAAGTTCGACTTGATGTGAGAGTGACTGGAATCCCTACACCTGTGGTGAAGTTTTATCGGGATGGAGTAGAAATCCAAAGCTCCCCCGATTTTCAAATTGTACAAGAAGGAGACCTTTACAGCCTAATAATTGCAGAAGCATATCCTGAAGACTCCGGTACTTATTCAGTAAATGCCACAAATAATGTGGGACGTGCTACTTCAACAGCTGAATTGCTGATTCAAGGTAATGGAGCAATAATCACTAGCCATGAAAATAAGAGTATACATTGTTGAAATGATACAATATATACCACTACATCAAATTTATATAAATGGTATTTTAACTCCTTTAAAAGTTATTAACTTGCTGTTAAAAAGCATTGTTTCCAGTGAAATTTCACAAAGGTTTTTGTCAGAAAATTTAAAAAGACCCTCGATACACCATGGGTCTCCTTTAAATTGAGGTTATAGTAGATAGAAACAAGTGTGGAATAATAGTTTCAGTTGTTCTTATTTTGTTCAGTGAATTTCGTAAGGTTATATTTGTAAGCTGAATTTCAGCTTTTTCACAATTGTCTGACTACAGATGTTGCAGAAAAAACATTTGGCTGCTTCACTATTTATCAATCATATACATTTGTATATAAATTGAGTACTTATTTATTTCTGCGATTGTATGTTTATTGGCATATTCTCCTGACTATGTTTTCTCTTTCAAAAGGTGAAGAAGAAGCCGTTCCTGCTAAAAAGACAAAAACAATTGTATCGACTGCTCAGATTTCACAAACAAGACAAGCCAGAATTGAAAAGGTATATTTTTCAAGAAGGAATGTAAGGCTTCAGTGTGGATGATTAAGTGTACAGTATCTCAGACTTGTATTCTTGGTTTCATTGCAGAAGATTGAAGCCCACTTTGATGCCAGATCACTTACAAGTGTTGAAATGGTCATAGAAGGTGCAACAGCCCAACAGCTCCCACACAAAGCACCTCCACGAATGCCTCCTAGACCTACATCAAAATCACCAACTCCACCAGTAATTACTGCAAAAGCTCAAATGGCACGTCAGCAGTCACCATCACCTGTTAGACAATCACCATCACCTGTAAGACATGTCAGAGCACCAACACCCTCACCAGTAAGGTAAACCTCATTCATCTTTCAAACAATATCACTATTTAATCACTTCCATATACAGCTCTATTACTGTAGAATGAGACTTCAGTATAAAATGGAAGAATGCACTGACTTGGTATCTGACTGTGAAATGTAGTGTACTGTATTTGCCACTGCAAAAAAAAGAGGTGTGTTATATAAATTTTCTATCTCATATGGAAGAAAATCCTTTACACAATAAATCCAATTTGATTGTTTTACATACAATTGAAATAGCACTCCAAAGCTCCAGGCTCATGATGAAACAAACAAACAAAAAAAAAACAACCAGAGCAGTTACCCCTTGATGATTATTTTGTACAGAGAAAAGAGAAATGACATTGATGAGTGGCAAACAGAATGGAAGAATATGTGAAAATGGTGAACCCAGGTTAGTCATAAAATCACAGAATGGCTTGTGTGGGAAGGGACGTTACGACTCACCCAGTTCCAACCCCCAGCTGTGGGCAGGGTTACTAACCGTCAGACAGGATGGCCAGAGCCCCATCCAATCTGACCTTGAATGCCTCCAGAAGTGGTTTTTCCATAACTTCTCTGGGCAGCCTGTGCCAGTGTGTTATCACCCATGTTCTATGTATGTGCTTGTAATGACTGCAGAAAAAACGTTTAGAATGTAGGTAAGGTACAAGCTGTTATGAAAAATGAAATTTAGCTCTGATGTATAGAGGATTTTGAGTGAGAAAGTGAGTAATTCAAAGAGCAGGGCTTGTGGTCTTGGAGACTCTGATAGGTTCACGCTGAGAGACAGGTAAAGTGATAATAGTTTTATAAGTCTTGCAGTCCCAGCATCCTGAAGCACCAGTATTAGGGAAGCAATGTGTCCAAACTCAGCAAAGCGTCAACTAAATCACCAGTATTAGAGGTGTTGATGAATTTTGCACTGCTGACACTAACTTAAAAGCACAGGCTGAAATGAATTGATAGTGACCAGCAATATCAAGGTGAAAGAGTAATTCAATAGTGCCATCTAGAGCGTACATAGAACTATAAGTTCCAATCTCCCACACTAGTCAAACCATTTTTAGGGCTCTATTACATTAAAGAAAATAATAAATCTAAAAGTTAATGCGATGCTGCTGCCACCTATTGCTGCGATGGTGCAATACTTATGAAGGTTATCTGAGAAATGCAACATAAAATAATTCCTTGCAAAGAAAAATGTAGGTTAGAAAGCCTATTAAACTGTTTTGAAAAATGCCTTTTATATCATTATTTTAGGAGAATGAAAACAGAGGAATTGGAGACTAATTATAAAATTTATAAATTTATGTACTTGCATGGAATGCACCTTCAAATTTCCCTTAATTTCAATTTAGGAATCTAAGCTACTGAAAGTATATGTTTTGCAGATGAGTATGAATAATAAACAAATCAACCAACAAAAAAGACACATGTAAGGCATATACTAAAACAGATAAATGTAACTTTCAAGTAGAACAGATTAAAATTCTTTTGAAACATATTTTTAGGGCTTTGTAGTTCTTTAAAAGGAGGAGTGAATTCAAGTTGAGGCCAGTGTTATTTATATAGTAGTCATGATGCTGCATTAATACTATATATTTTCATTAGGTCCGTTTCTCCTGCTGGAAGAATCTCCACCTCTCCTATTAGACCTGTGAAATCCCCATCACCAATCCGTAAAGCACAGGTAGTGACACCTGGGGCTGAAGTCCTTCCTCCTTGGAGGCAGGAAGGATATTCTGCAACCACTGAAGCCCAGATGAAGGAAACAAGAGTATCTACAAGCGCTACCGAAATTAGGACTGAAGAAAGATGGGAAGGGAGATATGGGCTCCAAGAACAAGTTACCATTAGCAGTGCCACTGCTGGTGAGGTTGCAGCTGGTGCTAAAGAGGTAAAGTCTATTTTTGGAAAGAATATTGGTTTTGCTCTGTCTGTGAATGCAGTACTGTTGAATAGATGAGCTAACTGTAATGAAGACTTGCGTGTAACTGCAGTTGAGAGAGTTCTGGTGCAAATGTTTATGTGCTGGACTGTAACATTATGCCTGTGTACTTGATTTGTGCTTCTTTTGTGTGTATGTACAGTATGAAAAAATGTTTTCTGATGTTACTAATATAGGTGAGAAGGGACAGTGAAAAAACAGCAGCTGTTGCTACGGTTGTTGCTGCTGTGGATCAAGCCATGGTGAGAGAGCCAGCTGCAAGTGTTGTAGAGCAAGCTGCTAAAAGGACAGCAATGACTGCAGTCCATGTTCAGCCTGTTCAGGAGCAGGTAGAAGTAGAGCAGACATTCCATAATTTCCCCTTTATCTCTTCATCCAACATGCAAGCAAGGCTTGATTTATTGTGATGAATTAACAAACTGTTCACCACAGAAGCATGCATAACTCATATAGAATATCTTCACTTTAAAGGAATGCTTGTGGATTACTTACTCCATCACTTCTCTTCATAGTAGAATTGAACTAATAATTCTTAAACTTTTTCTAAGTTTAAGAATGCCTTCTATGAAAGTGTTCCTCTATTTTCACGTCAGTTATTTTCTAACATTTTTCTTACATGATGGACTTTTTCCTCTAATACCTCATTTATACTTTTCCCACTAGGAATAAAATAATTCTACCTGAGTGCATTTCCATCATTTGCATTCTCTTCTTATTTTCCCTTCTCTTTTCATGATCCATTTGTTAAACTGAATTTTAAGCCTTTGGTTTTTTGTTTGTTTGTTACTATAAAAATCAGATGAGAAAGGAGGCAACGGTAGTAGTTACCAGTGATAAAGCTACAAAACAAACAGTAATATCAAGAACTAGAGAAAAAATTGTTACTTCACAAGAACAAAGGCACATCTCTCATGAAAAGGTGAATACAGATACCCATACTTTTCATATCTTATCTTAAAAAAAAATAAATCAGTTGGATAATGGACAATGACAAATATAAATGGTGTCCTGATAAACTATATTCTCCTTTGATATCTGTTCACTCTTCCTGTTTACACTGTTCATTTTGAATGAATTTTCATTCTGAAAATTTAGCTTATAAAAATCCTATTGCTTATTTTTAATGTTGATTTTTACATTTTAGAAGTGACATAAGAAATACCTTTTAGATTTTCTTTACTCTTTTTCTTTTTTAATTTTTTTTTCTGACTTTATTTCTAAGCTTGGAATTTGTAGTCTGCTTTCCTTGTTGGCAGCACTGTGGGTCAGAACAAGTGGGAAAAACTAATTCTGCATTGAAATCAATTTTCTAAATACCAGGAGGTGACTGGGATTCAGGTTATTTTAGAATGTGTTTTGTAAGATTAATTTGATTTAATGGAAGACCAGATTTTGTGGATAACCTTTGCATTTACATACTTATATGCTGGAATGTCTAAGAAAGAAGCTGTAACTTAGAATACTGAGAAACAGAAATCCACCTGAACAGAAAATCACAATCAGAACTTACTGGTAAAATGAAATTTACCTAAATCTTGGTTTTAGTATCCTTCACCTTTCCAAACTGATTAGGCTGCAGAATAGTGTTTCTCAGACCCTATATTTTGTGTTTCTGCTTTCAGTTGCAAAACAATAACTTTTTTCAGCGTTTTATTTCAATGCCAAATGTACATGTGTTTTATAGAAAGGCTGTTTATGTTCTTAGTTTTCAGACTAGATGATTTTGAAAATCAGATTTTGACATTTTTCATCCACTTTGCTTGTATCCTCTTTCCCAAATTTACAGAAAATCACAAACCTTGTATTTTGAGCAACACATAATTTAAACTTCCTTATTTGTAAACATCCAGGTAAGAAAAGAACCAGAGAAAACTCCAGCACCCACAGTAATAATTGCCACAGACAAAGCCAAAGAACAAGAGAGGATATCAACAGCTAGAGAAGAAATATCAGCCCGACATGAGCAAGTGCATGTCTCTCATGAAAAGGTGAGTAAATCTGATATTGATGATTAACTCATTTTTACACTCTAAAAACCTTAAAAACACTTAATTCTTCATCAGATGTCATCTGCTTCTTCCCTTTGCTTTTTTTATGAAGATGAGATTTCAAAATCAAAATTTTATGAAGTGACTTATTCCTGACATAATTTCAGCATTAAAGATCCGGATCTACTGAATTCATAGTGGATCTGTCTACAGGGAAATGGTGTAGCCTCCTTTCCTTTGTTTTCTATAAGCATTATAGGTTTTATTGCCAGTATAATCAGAATTTAATCTGATGATTTATAACCTTTGCTTTTCATCTGAAGGTAGATTTACAAAGATAAATTGTAAAGGTTAATTATCAGCATACAATAATATTTATATACGGAGCTTGATTTAATGATGTTCATATTTATGTGAAGACTGAATGCATCTGATAGATCATATTCTGGAATCATTTTTCACTTAAGTAACCAGTGGAGTAGTTTCATCAACTGATGGAAATAAATTAAATCAATAACTCATTTTTAAACAAACTCTCTATCAAACAGCAATTATATATTTCAATTAACTCAGGAGTGGAAAGATTCTTTAATTCACACATAGATTAATGTAGTGTTTTAATGACTTTTAAAGGACTTGGTTCAGTTAACATACATGATAGGCTACAGCTTGATCTGTAGAAAGGAATTACTTCATTTCAGAGGTGATGTTTTTTTCTTACTGATAAATAATCTGAAATCTTGTCCAACTTTCCTGAAAAGCAGTATAAGTTTGGTGACAGACATAACTTATTACAATTATTTTTCTTCACCATAAAACTAGATAAGAAGGGAAGATGTGAAACCTTCTGTACCGAAGGTAGTAATTACCACTGATAAACCTAAAGCACCAGTCTTAGTATCGAAAAGTAAAGAAGGAATTGCTACCAAACAAGAACATGTGAGCGTAAGCCATGAAAAGGTGAATGGCACTGTAATTGCCATGTTTGTCTTGTTATCCTCTAGTCTTTGCAAATCTTATGTTTCCCTGAGCGAACACTAACTGTATATTTCCAGCTTATTTTTTTCCCAAGATTGATTCCACTTACAAACCTTTAGACCTCTTATTAATTAGACTACATTAAACCACCCTGTCTGTTTCTCCTAATTGTTTTCATTAATGAGATGCCCATAATTCTGCACTGATTTTTGAAATGGTCTGTCTGACACCTGAAATGCATTTTAACTTTTTATAAAAATATTACTTTCACTTAAATAGGTATTAAGGTGTAACAATACTTACCAGAATACATTTAATACAGAGCTGTCTGCAGTGCACGAGGATGTAACCCTTGAATTCTCCTGTGTTCCCACCCAAAATGTTTTTCCATTGTTCAAATATTTTTCAAGATCATATGTAACTGAAATTTTTATTTCTGCTACAACAATTAGATTAAAAAGGAAGCTAAGAAAACTACTGTAGTTCCGAAAATAATTGCACCAGTCACAGTGTCCAGAACTAGAGAAGAAATTACAACCAAGCAAGAACAAATGCAGCTAGCTTATGATCAGGTGAATATAGCTGATGCAGATGTGAAATGCGCTGTTACAACTTACCTTCTCTGCAAACCTCACCTTTTAAGAGCTATTTGATTACGACAGAATGCATTTAAATTATTTCTGATAGTATGCCTACTAAGAGGAATGATTGTCAAGCAATAGATTGTGTGATTAATTAAGTTTCTGGTAATACTAAGATATATGTTTCACCCTGACAAGAAGTGCCACTTTTCAGACTATAATCAGTTATCTCTGTGAAAGTTTACTCTCTAGACTTTCTAATAGTGTTATTTGATCAAATTGTTTCAAATTTGATGAAAATTCTGAATCTGTAGTGTTCTTTTCTACAAGCAAGTTTATGGTTATCAGACAAAGCACTGGATTTTACTGTTCTTTGTACAAAACAAACTTTAGCATCAGTACACTTCTATCCAGTTTATTTCTGTCAACACTTGTCAATGCTGCTTTCTTCCAGTAGGATTTTCTAGTATAGCATAGCCACTATCTCTCATCTGCAGGTGAGAATTGCCAAAAATCTCTGCTTAAAATTGATCTACTTTCTTAAAAACAGTAATGTCCATTTATAAAACACTATTATAAAATATAATTTAAAGATTGTAACATTGAAATCTGAATCAAAGGAGTCAGAATGCAAGGAGATTAAAATTAATTGTTAGAAGATATAAATTAAGGGCCAAATTCAAGCTAGCATAAACAATGATTTTAAAATCGGCAGAGAACTTAACTGATGTCCCTGTAAACACTGATAATTATACAACATATTTGAAAGCAAACAAATTTTGGCCTTGCTTGTATTAATTTTTTTAAGACAATAATGATTTTAAAATCAGAATGAAATTATCAGTTAGGTTTTTATCTATAAGTTGTACATTTCATATGCTGTTTTCCTATGGAGTACACTCAGATCAGTTATGACAATAAACAGTAATCATCCCAATATCTACTGTTGACTGACTGGGCAGAAGTTTGGATCCTGATATGGTTGATAACATTAAGCTGACGTTATTAATCAACTATTAGGAAAAGAGGGGAAAAAAAAAGTCATTCTACAAACACATTATTCACATTATTTCCATTTTCTTAATTTCCCTTCTTCAGTAAATCATTTAAAATAGATTAGCAATGTAATTTATAAATACGCTTATGGAAATTTCTTTCTATGGATGTATTTCTTAGTAAATACATTTATGTCAGGTGCCAGACACCTTCCACACATTTTTAGCAGCATTTAGATATTGTGTGGAATTGATGAGCAAGTTGACTTTAAAATTGTATTCACTTATATAGCTATTGTACTCCTAAATAAGTAGTCATAAATGCATCTATAAAGTATTAAAAGTGGACTTGCATACAAATAATGAAATGTATAAAGCATTCAAGCATAATTATAGTCTGAAAGTGTAGATAAAGCTTGGAAAAATGTGTCTATATTTGAATCTACTGACTCTGAAGTGTATTTGTGTGTAAACACATTTGAAATTTTTTTTATTACTTTTGTTTATCTATGTGTGGAACACACCATCTCTTTATCTTGAATATTTTGTACTGAGCTGTATAAGCATTTGCTAGATAAGGAAGCCTTTATCACAGTGATGAGCATTTGTACAAATTCTGCTTGTATTACTTATAGGTTGAAGCTGGAAAAAGGGCTGAAGCTGTAGCTACAGTTGTTGCAGCCGTTGATCAGGCACGTGTTAGATCACCTTGGGAAACAGAGCAAGTAGATGAAACTTTTGTCAAGCAGAAAACTTTGGAATATGGCTATAAGGAGCATGCTATAAAAGACCATGAGGCACAAGCAGAACACCATGTTGCTACTAAAGAAGTCAAAACAGTCTACGTTCCTCCTGAGAAACATATTCCAGCTGCTGAAAAGAAGGAAGTTCATGTATCAACAGAGGTTAGACTGAGTTTCTATTCCATTATTTTCCAAAAACTGTTTCAATGAAATTTTTTTCAGTTTAGAGAACAGCATCATATTCTCAAAAACCTTTTCATTGCTTCATGTAGACTAAAAGAGAAACAGAAGCCAAGATTGAGAAAACAATCCATATAGAACACCCACGACCCCGCACAGCAAGTCCTCACTTCACTGTCTCCAAAATTGCTGTTCCTAAACCAGATCATACATATGAGGTAAGAAGTAAAAACAGTATATAAAAGGAGAACAACATGTTCACTTCTAATAACAAGTAGGTTACCTACACCATTTTGCTCTTTCTTCCAGTCCAGTATGGTTCTTTCTCCAGAAGAAAGGTTTCACGTTCTCTAAAATTGTTTTTATCATCATGTTTGATAGTAATACTGTAAACAGACACATGGCCTGATAAAATATGATCTGTAATTATTACTTATTTAAACAAGATAAGAATCTATTTAAGGTTACAGCTTCAATACTTAAGCAGTGTTGTCATAAACACTTTTCATACAACTTGCATGTTTTTAAAGAGCAGAAGTATCCCGTTTAAAGCTTACTATTTGCATCACTTCACTCACACTGTAGTATCAGTGCTCCTTTCTTCCTTGCAGACTGCTATATATAAAGATAACTTTTGAAATCTAGACTGTGTAATATGACATTACATTATCCATTTTTAGTGTTACTCTTTCCATTCTTCTTGCTCCTTCAAATAGTATTAAAATTCACAATTGATATTCTCATTCAAGCACAGTTTTTCTCTTCATCTGCACTTTGAAAGTGAGAAGTTTTTTTCTACAAGTGTTATTAAACAGTATAAATTTACCTAAAATATTTATCTTTATAGATTTTTGCATGTTTGTGAATGCAAAACCTGCAGTAACATTTTGAAAAGCCTTCAGGTATTTTTAATGGCTATCAGTTAAATTATCAGTGGTATACTTTATTTCAGTATCTATTAGATTGTTAAAATAGAAAACTAATGCCTTAAGTGAGTGAATCTAGGGGACATTTCACAAGTTTCAGTTATTATCCTCTTATTGTTAAAGTTCTAAAGTAAAACCTAATAAAAGGATTTTGTGTCTCTAATATTCTACTACTGCAATCTAAAAACATAACTCTTTTCTGTATATGTAGTCTTTGCAGTGTCAACAAAATCACCCAGGGAGCAAGTGGTGCATGTGCAATCTGCTCAAGAAATATAGCACACCTTCTCTGAAATCAGGAGAATTACAGAGCTTTAACCCTTTCTCTTCTTTTCTATAGGTTTCAATAGCAGGGTCTGCCATGGCTACTCTGGAAAAGGAGTTATCTGCTACTTCTGCTGCACAAAAGATCACCAAGCCAGTAAAACCACCTCAGCTAAAGCCGCATGAAGTCAAGATAAAACCAGACTCAGCTCCTCCACAGTTTCCCTTCACAGAGGCTGCTGAGACCTATAAAACTCATTATGATGTTGAGACAAAAAAAGAGATGGATGTAAGCATTAAAGGTGAAGCAGTGCGAGAAGATCACTTGATGTTGCGGAAAGAGAGTGAAGCAAAGGTATGTCATTAAGTAAATTTCAGTCACTCTGACTGACTTTCACTTTAAAAATATAGTTGGTTATTATCTCCTCCTTCCAGTTTTTCACTTCTACAGCATTTGCTTGAGTTTTATCTCTTTGCTGTTTTGTGCAAACTCTTCTAAGGATCTAATATTTACCTATGGCAAACAAAGATTTCTCCACACATAATTCTGCTGTTTTCTTCCTTTGCACTGTGAGATGTTTATTAATTATGCTTTTGAACAATCTAGGTGACAGAAACTGCCAGAGTTCCTGTGCCTGCGGAAATACCTGTGACTCCACCCACCTTAGTCTGGGTAAGTAATTTTTATGTATATTAAGGTAGTTACAAGGTGTTTTCATGCATTTTCTATTCTGATTTTTTTTTTAATCTTTGAAGTCTTGACCATGAAAACATATTTTTCATCCTATATACAAACTATTCTGAATGTCTGTTGTGAAGATGAGAGTCCCTAGACATTTCATAAAGTCATTTCCCATTTTTCACTGAAATAATTACTATCCTTTATCTATGTAAACATCATGTTACATTATATTTTAAATTTTCAGGGTTCCCACATCCACTTTCAAATGCTTCCTTTGGAAAATATCACTTTTTTTCAAGGATACACTGTTGAACATGATACCATTTTGAAATAGTCATTAAATTTTCCACTTCAAGAGATTTTAGTTATTTAATCAAAGAATCATAAAATCATTGAGATTGGAGAAGACCATTAAGATAATCTAATCCAACTGTCAACCATCTCCAGCATGCCCACTAACCTCTAGGGGCAGTGACTCCACCTCCCTTGGCAGCCTGTTTCGAAGCCTTATCAGTCTTTCTAAGAGGTTTTTCTTAATATCCAATCTAAAAATATGTGTTTAGTAGTGAAAATCAATACTGACTTTGATTTTTCTTTTTCTATTCTTCTTTTCTTTTTTCTTCTTTTCTTCTTTTCTTTTTTCCTTTTCCTTTTCCTTTTCCTTTTTTTTTTCTTTTTTTCTCTTGTCATACAGGGTCTCAAAAATAAGACTGTGACTGAAGGTGAGTCTGTCACTCTGGAGTGCCATATCTCTGGTCACCCTCAGCCTACTGTGACATGGTACAGGGAAGACTACAAGATTGAGAGTTCAATGGACTTCCAGATCACTTTCAAAGCAGGACTTGCTCGCCTTGTAATTCGTGAAGCCTTTGCAGAAGACAGTGGAAGATTTACCTGCACTGCTACCAATAAGGCTGGGAGTGTCAGCACATCTTGCCACTTGCATGTAAAGGGTAAGTACACTTATCACTGAAGGAAGATTATCATTTTTTTAACTGGACATTACTTATAATATAGCTTCAACCTTTTGTCAGTTGCCAACTAGAGCATACTCCTGGAATCACATTCTAGGCCTGTTTGGAAACAGGACTGCAAGAGAATATTAAAAAAAAAAAAAAAAAAAAAAAAAAAAAAAAAGGTCCATTGTGAGCTAATAGCTCTCTCAGTGCAAGTACCCAGACCTCTGAGAAATGCTACTTCTCTTATTTTGTGTTTGCTAAACTCATTGCTTAAGCACTGTTCAAAAGCATTACCTAATCTGCTGTATCTTATTTGCCTTGTAGTTTCAGAAGAAACTGAGACTAAAGAAACCATTTCTGAGAAGGTTGTTACAGAAGAGAAAAGGTAAGGTCACCTCCTAAACAGACTGCTTCTATGGTGGCCATTAATTTCTTCCAAGCTCTTTATGACAGCTTCAAACATCTGATCATTTAACCTGCACTGTAATCTTGTTTCAGCTATGTGGAGACAAAGGATGTTGTAATGGAAGATGTCTCTGTAGCAGCAGAGGAAATATCGGGAGAACCCGTACCTCCTTTCTTCATAAGAAAACCTGTAGTACACAAATTAATTGAAGGTGGGAGCATTATTTTTGAGTGCCAAGTAGGGGGCAACCCAAAGCCACATGTTTACTGGAAAAAAGGTGGAGTTCCTCTTACGACTGGCTACAGGTATTTCAATGTGCAAAAACTATTTAAATACAATTTTTAAAACTGTGTCATTCAGAATAACATAATTTTGATTCCTTATTGATGCTGAGCCAATTTCTTTCATTCTTACAGCAGTACTCATTTATGTAAAAATTATAGGATCATACCCTGTTGTGTGATGCTAGGTCTGCAAAAATTTAAAATATAAGTATTCAGATCATAGAATGAGTAATATTATACATTTTAAAGACAAATCAAGAGGAGATTTTAAATTTGTTTTGTATTGTCTGTATGATGCTTGCATTCTGTCTACACAAATGTTGTCTCCAAAAAGCAACACATTTTCCAGTTGAGAAAAAATATACATTCATAGCATTGAAATATATCAACCCATATAACAATCCATACTAGAATAAACTACATGTGCACAGAATATAGTATTTTGCTTTGCCTAAGAAGTAGATCTCTGAAATTTCAGTTCTGTTCTTTGCATCCCATTTCTGAGTGACATGAGAAAGAAACTATAACACAAGCTATTTTCTGAATTACTTTCCTATGCTTTTCAGCAGATTCACAGAGTTAAAATTACCTGCAAAAGTTTGTTTGCTTTTGTTTCTCATTTATAAGTTGGTTGTAAAACTGATCAGAATCACTATTAAAAGCAACATCATCAAAAAGTCTGCTTTTATTTCTATATTTTCTATAGATACAAAGTAAGTTATAAACGAGAAACTGGGGAATGCAAACTTGAAATTTCCATGACCTTTGCCGATGATGCCGGAGAATACACTATTGTAATTCGTAACAAATTTGGAGAAGCTTCTGCAACGGTCTCCTTACTAGAAGAAGGTACACTGTATTTAAAGGAATGGGGAAAACATATTTTAAAATTCATTTTAAAAAGAGAAATGCATTTTAAGCTGTGCTGCGAATTCTTTGCAGTTCAGTTTAGTTAGTATAAGAAACCTAAAGAGCACACACTAATACCTGTTCTAACTAGTGGTTCTGTTTCTGCAAGGCAGAGTATTTGACATCAAAATCATGAAGGATTTATATTTGTTAGAATGTGCAGCTATAAGAATGTTATGTATGAGTTCACAATAGTCTACATAAGACCTTAACAGGGTTATATGGGCTGAACTTATACAAATAATAGGTTGATCTATTAAAGGAAAAGAAGTTAGCTTAGACAGTTTTCAGCTGTCCTCATAAAATGCAAAAGAGGTTGCCAGAGACAGAGCTGTGTAAATAGTAAATAAAAAAAAAATAAATACAGTCACTAAAAGTGCTTCCACCTTGATAATTAGCACACTTGCAAAATAAAACTTTTACCTTTTTAAAAGCTCATCTGAAGGCACTAGTCTTTAAATTTTATTACTACTTGCATTCTATTGGCAAGATGGACAATCTCTGCTTTAGTCAAAACAAAAAACAAACAAAAAAATTCCATAAGCAGTAAAATAAGTTTGTACTTCTTTTCTATTTCAATCCAGTGAAAACTACAACCACTTACAAAATTAATGTGTTTTTAATTCCTAGATGATTATGAGGCCTACATAAAATCCCAACAAGAAATGATGTACCAAACTCAAGTGACTGCATATGTCCAGGAACCTAAAGTGGCTGAGGTAGCCCCACCTATTTCATATGGTGACTTTGATAAAGAATACGAAAAAGAACAAGCTTTAATTAGGAAGAAAATGGCAAAAGATACAGTGCTGGTCAGAACTTTTGTGGAAGATGAGGTATGTCTGCTGCTTATTTTGTACACTGACAAGCTGTTTAAAATCTTTTTTAATTTTACTAATAAGTTATTAATTAAATAATGAATAACATTATTTGACAAACACACCTAATGCTCTTGCTTTTCTATGTAGGAATTCCACATTTCTTCTTTTGAAGAAAGACTTATCAAGGAAATAGAACTCAGAATTATTAAAACCACCCTAGATGAACTCCTCGAGGAAGATGGAGAGGCGATGATGGTTGATATTTCTGAATCTGAAGCAATTGAAGCAGGATTTGATTTAAGATTAAAGAATTACAGAACCTTTGAAGGCACTGGTGTTACTTTCCATTGCAAGACAACTGGATACCCATTGCCAAAGGTACTATGAACCTACATGACATTTATCCATTTATAAAAATTTATTTTCTCCCTTAATATCTCAGTATCATAAATTCTTATTCTACACAGAAAACAACAAAATCACAATAGAAATGCAATCTGATGATATCAAGCTGATTTTTATTTTGTCCCTTAATTGCAGTAGTGTTAGGTTGGTTAGTCATTTCAATGGTAGATTGGGCTTAATTGGGAAGTAGATCTTGCTTCTGGCTATCTGAGTTACCATACAGACAAGTACTGAGCACAGTGAACGAGTCATTTTGCTCTCCCTCATAACAGACTTTGTTTCTATTTATAGCCCTAGAATGCCAAAACTTATTTTTCAGACTTCTATGTAAACTTGTTACTTTAGCCTAACATCTTTCCTTTAAATAAGAAAATCTTAACACCTCTACATGAGGTAACAATGCATCAGCTGAAAAACTGAAGAATATAGTTTGTTGTATGTGCAACTTACTACTGGATGTTAGTCTTCTGGAAAGCTTCCTTAGCATTCCTGTTTCTTTCTGTACAGATCGCATGGTACAAAGACGGTAAGCGCATAAGACACGGAGAACACTACCACATGGAAGTTCTGCAAGATGGTAGTGCTAGTCTACGTTTGCCTGTTGTTTTACCTGAAGATGAAGGAATTTATACTGTCTTTGCCAGTAACATGAAAGGAAATGCCATTTGCTCAGCAAAGCTCTATGTTGAGCCAGTTGCACCCACGGCAACTCCAGGTTATATGCCAGGACCAGAAGTTATGAGACGATACAGGTATGTACACAATAATACACTTTTCATGAGACTTCAATTTTTGCAATAAAAACTGTCCACACACTCATTATACAGAGTGTAAACAGTTGAGGTTATTGGAGCTTGCATGCCTCTAGAAAAATTCAAAACATTGTTGTCATTGCTCATACTGATTTATGTGCCAATCTTTTCTCTGATTTTCCTTCTTAATAAGCACTGCTGCTCTCTAGAGCACCATCTTTCACATACATATCCAGACATGGGGTTAGATTTACAACCTCAGCAATCGTATATCTTTCTTAAAGTGCTTATGTTTTGGGAAAATATAGTATTGGTATTTGGAATTCTAGTACTGCATGCAACTCTGAAGTCCTACCCTAGTAATAGCTATGTGTTCATTCAATATTCACAGAATCACAGAATGGCTTGAGTTGGAAGGAATCGTAAATAACATCAAGCTCCAATTGACCTGCTGTAGGCAGGATTGCTAACCACTCTATAGGTCTGTCCACAGCCCCATCCATCCTGGCCTTGCACACTTTCAGGGATGGGGTATTTACAATAGGCATATGCACACACATGCACAAAAACATACAGGTTACGTCTCTGAATTTACAGTATCTGAAAAAAATGAATTTCTCTGAGTTTGGCATATGCTTTTATTATTTGGCTATACAAATTACCTCAAAAATAAAGAAAATAGACTACACAATTTCTCACATAGCTAAAATGATAACACTCTTTAAAATATATTATGCTAAAGACAAAATTCGAACTTTGTTTATCATGTAAGCAGATTGCTACATGACATTGTCATACACATCTCTTTTCCTTCCAGGTCTATTTCTCCACGATCTCCTTCTCGTTCTCCTGCCCGCAGCTCTCCTTCTCGTTCTCCTGCACGCAGATTGGATGAAACTGATGAAGGACAACTAGAGAGACTCTATAAGCCAGTTTTTGTTATGAAACCTACATCAGTCAAATGTTCACAGGGGCAGACAGCAAGATTTGACTTGAAAGTTGTTGGCAGACCTATGCCAGAGACATACTGGTTCCATAATGGTACACAGTTCTTATTTACATAAAAGAATAACATTAAAAAATAATCTTATGAGCATTTAACATCTTGGGACACATTCTGAGTTGAATGTTTTTTGGTCATTTGTATCTGCAGGTCAACAAGTGGTTAACGATTATACCCATAAGATAGTGATTAAAGAAGATGGCACCCAGTCATTGATCATTGTTCCTGCTATGCCTGAGGACTCTGGTGAATGGGCTGTAATTGCTCAGAATAGAGCAGGCAAAGCTTCTGTATCAGTGACACTGTCTGTAGAAGGTATCTATTGAGCATGCTGTTATTAGAAGACTGGATAAAGTTTCCTATTAAAAATTATGATTCTGACATTTCCTCTTACTTAATTACTTTCCTTTGCTATTTCAGCTAAGGAAGACCTAGTCAGACCACACTTTGTGGAAAGACTGAAGAATGTTAGTGTAAAAGAGGGCTCTAGACTGCACATGGCTGTGAAAGCAACTGGCAACCCTAATCCTGACATTGTATGGTTGAAGAATAGTGACATCATTGTACCTCATAAATATCCCAGAATAAAGTAAGCAGTCGTGGGGTTTTTTGTTTGTTGATTTTTTTTTTAATAGTAAAGAAGTTAATAACCACTGTTCTGGTAAATACTAAGTGCCTCCTACAAAGTGCTTTAAGTCTTTGCTTCCATGGAAGGAATAAACTAAGGACTTAGACCAATGGTTTCTTAAAACAATAAAAGCTTTTGTGTTGCAGCACAGCTGAGAGACAGAAAATGTTTTGTAGGATTCCCTCAATGTTTTCTGGGTTGTATAGTAGCATATTTTGTATTATGAAAAACCAATTTACAGCAGATTTAGAGAGCCTTTCTCAGTCTCCAGTTTTGCAGTTCTCTGAATGCAAAACTGCCACTTTCTGCAAGACTGCATTTTCTTATCCTTGTCTATTTGATTATTATGTATTGCACTCAAATATGAATAAATGTAAACAATGCATCCAAATCCTTCAGTGAATTACCTTTGGAGGCTTTGATCTTATTTTGGAGAAGTGAAGAAGGTTTTAAAAAAACTGTTTTAATATTTCAGGATTGAGGGAACAAAAGGGGCCGCTGCCCTTAACATTGAATCCACTGCCAGGCAAGATGCTGCATGGTATACAGCTACTGCCATCAACAAAGCTGGGCGAGACACTACTCGGTGCAAGGTGAATGTTGAAGTTGAACATGCTGAACCAGAACCAGAAAGGAAATTAATCATTCCAAAAGGGACTTACAAAGCCAAGGAGATTGCAGCACCAGAGTTAGAGCCTCTTCATTTGCGTTATGGTCAAGAGCAATGGGAGGAGGGGGATCTTTATGACAAAGAAAAGCAACAAAAACCATTTTTTAAGAAGAAGCTCACGTCATTAAGGCTCAAGCAATTTGGACCAGCACATTTTGAGTGCAGGCTTACACCAATTGGTGACCCAACTATGGTGGTGGAATGGTTGCATGATGGCAAACCATTGGAGGCAGCTAACAGACTCCGGATGATCAATGAGTTTGGGTACTGTAGCCTGGACTATGGAGTAGCCTATTCCAGAGATAGTGGTGTGATCACTTGCAGAGCAACTAACAAATATGGTACAGACCATACATCTGCTACCCTGATTGTGAAGGATGAGAAAAGCCTTGTGGAAGAATCTCAGTTGCCAGAAGGCAGAAGAGGAATGCAGCGAATTGAAGAGTTAGAAAGAATGGCACATGAAGGTGCTCTTCCTGCAGTTGCAATGGATCAAAAGGAGAAACAAAAGCCAGAGCTTGTTTTGGTCCCTGAACCTGCAAGAGTCTTGGAAGGTGAAACAGCACGATTCCGCTGCCGTGTCACTGGTTATCCTCTACCCAAGGTCAACTGGTACCTTAACAGTCAGCTCATTCGTAAGAGCAAAAGGTTTAGACTCCGTTATGATGGGATCCACTACCTGGATATTGTGGACTGCAAATCATATGACACAGGAGAGGTGAAAGTCACTGCAGAGAATCCAGAAGGCTTTCTTGAACATAAGGTGAAACTTGAGATCCAGCAGAGGGAAGACTTCAGATCAGTTCTTCGTCGGGCTCCTGAACCCAGGCATGAACCTGTACTGACAGAGCCTGGAAAACTTCTCTTTGAGGTACAGAAGATAGACAAGCCTGCAGAGGCAACAACCAAAGAGGTAGTGAAACTTAAAAGAGCTGAAAGAATCACTCACGAGAAACTGTCAGAGGAATCTGAAGAGCTGCGCAGTAAATTCAAGCGCAGAACAGAAGAAGGCTATTATGAAGCCATCACTGCTGTGGAACTTAAGTCTCGCAAAAAGGATGAATCATATGAAGAAATGCTAAAAAAGACAAAAGAAGAACTTCTTCACTGGACCAAAGAGATCCCAGAGGAAGAGAAGAAAGCTCTTCCTCCTGAAGGCAAAATCACCATTCCAACATTCAAACCAGAGAAGGTTGAACTTAGTCCAAGCATGGAGGCTCCCAAGATATTTGAACGAATTCAAAGCCAGACTGTAGCCCAAGGCACAGATGCCCACTTTCGTGTGAGGGTGGTGGGAAAACCAGACCCTGAGTGCCAGTGGTTCAGAAATGGTGTGCAGATTGAAAGGACTGATCGTGTATACTGGTACTGGCCTGAAGATAATGTTTGTGAGCTGGTCATCAGAGATGTGACCTCTGATGATTCTGCCAGCATCATGGTGAAAGCAGTCAATATAGCTGGAGAAACTTCTAGCCATGCTTTCCTGTTAGTTCAAGGTAATTTTTTACTTTTATCCTGATGCATATCATAGTGATTATTATAGTTAAACTTGTATAAGTGAACAATTGATTCATTACGTATTGTTTTGCAGCCAAGCAGCTAATCAGATTCATCCAGAATTTACAAGATATTGTTGCTAAAGAGAGGGACTCCATGGCAACATTTGAATGTGAGACATCAGAACCCTTCATCAAAGTGAAATGGTTTAAGGATGGAATTGAGATTCATTCTGGAGAAAAATACAGGATGCACTCGGACAGAAAGGCTCATTTTCTTTCTGTACTAGGAGTAGAAATGTCTGATGCTGATGACTACAGCTGTGCATTGGTAGAGGATGAATCTGTAAAAACTACTGCAAAGCTTACTGTTGAAGGTAAGAAGCACACAGCTTACAACTATGCAGTACTTTTAAAGTGAAATCTACTTCAGGAAGAAATAAAACAGTTTAGACTAATGTCTAATGCAGTAGGAAAGGTTCAAACTGTTTTCATATTTTTGGAATCCAATATGAAAGTTTGATGATACATTTATTTAAAATGCTTACAATATTTGCATATATATGCATTTCCTTAGGTTCATTTTAATAAGAAATGTTTCATCATGGGTAATCTAAATAAACTCATTCATGAATGTAATTATTTATATTTGTAGGTGCTATGGTTGAGTTTATTACAGAACTTGAGGACATTGAAGTCCCAGAATCCTTCACAGGTGAACTTGAGTGTGAGGTTTCCCCAGAAGACATTGAGGGCAAATGGTATCATGGTGATGTCGAACTCAGTTCTAATCATAAATACGTGATTGCATCCCGCCGTGGTCGCCGAATCCTCAGTATTAAAGATGTTAATAAAGATGATCAAGGAGAGTATAGCTACATTGCTGATGGGAAAAGGACTCACTGCAAACTAAAGATGAAGCGTAAGCACATCTAATATTTATATCATCTATATATGATAGATGCTGTTTACTATATACCAGACTGCCTTAGTATTTAATATTCCATTTTGACGATTAATTAACTTCATTTTGTTCCATAGCTCGTCCCATGACTATTCTTCAAGGACTTACTGATCAAAAAGTCTGTGAGGGAGATATTGTACAACTTGAAGTTAAAGTCTCTCTAGAAAATGTGGAAGGTGTCTGGATGAAAGATGGTCATGAAATTCAATCAAGTGATCGTATTCATATTGTGTTGGATAAACAATCACACATGTTATTGATAGAAGATGCAACAAAAGAAGACAGTGGAACTTACTCTTTTAGCATTCCTGGTCTTGAATTATCAACCACTGGACAAGTCACTGTGTACAGTAAGTCATTATCATGAATTGGAAGTCATGTTTGATTTTGGATTTGCTATAATTACTTTTTGAAGGTATAACTTTTTCATGATTATTTTTGTAACAAAGTTTTGTAACTTTCATGATTATTTTTTCCAGGTGTGGAAATAATAGTTCCTCTAAAAGATGTTCATGTAGTCGAAGGAACAAAAGCTATCCTTGAATGCAAAGTATCAGCACCAGATGTAAATTCCTCCAAATGGTACCTAAATGATCATCAGATAAAGCCTGATGAACGTGTACAAGCTGTGTGTAAAGGTACTAAACAGAGGCTAGTGGTTACCAGAACACACGCCTCAGATGGAGGACATTACAAGTTAATGGTTGGCAAAGTCGAAACAAGTTGCAATGTCACAGTTGAAGGTAGGTTTTGTTTACAGTGCAAATTCATTTTGAAATATTTTTTCAGTATAAAATAGTGGAAGAAACTAACATATCTTTTACATGGGTTTCTTTTCTTTCTTTTTTTTTTTTTTTTTAAATAGAAATTGAGATTATCAGAGGTCTTCATGACATCACCTGCACCGAAACACAGAATGTATCTTTTGAGGTTGAGCTCTCCCATTCAGGGATTGATGTAGTTTGGCAATTCAAAGGGCAGGAGATCAAGGCTGGTCCTAAATACAAAATTGAAGCACATGGCAAAATATATAAATTGACAGTGGTGAAAATGATGAAAGATGATGAAGGAGAATATGTATTTCATGCTGGAGAGAAGAAAACATCTGGAAAACTGATAGTGGCAGGTTAGTAACTTAAAATCCAAGGTTTTATTTCACCATGAGTTAAAGATAACACTCAATGTACTGTTCTTTGTAAGTGTTGCAGCTGTGTGGTGTTTCTGTACTTTCTTAGCCTTTAATATATCTTTTCTTTTATGTTCTCATTGTTCTTTCCTTTATGTTTTGTGATCTGTGCAAATTGAATTCAACAGAGCTTTTAAGGAAGTGTTTATATGTTATGCTAAATAAACAGTCATAGAAGGGAATATTACAGTATGCTTTTAATATAATTGTTGTAGGAAAGAAGGATTATTATTTTTCTTAAATGTTTGCTGATAAAAAAAAAAATAATAAATTGGAATAACCAGGATAGAAAAAATACCTTTTAATGATGTTCAGATCACATTCTATTCTTGATTATTCACAGAGCTCAGAATGACTATGGGCATGTGGAAAATTGGGGCAAAGTATTTTGCCTAGCATCTGATTTTCATATGGGACAAATTGAACAGATGCATGTCAGCAAACAAAACATGTGCTTCTGCTTTCCAACAGGTGGTGCTATTTCAAAGCCTCTCACTGACCTGACTGTAGCTGAGTCCCAGAGAGCTGTTTTTGAATGCGAGGTGGCAAATCCTGAATCAGAGGGCCAGTGGCTAAAAAACGGTAAACTGTTACCTATGACAGATCAGTATCGTGCTGAAACTGATGGTGTAAAGAGGAGACTTAATATCCCTGCCACAAAGATGGATGATATGGGTGAATATAGCTATGAAATAGCAAGCTCTAAGACATCCGCTAAACTGAATGTCGAAGGTCAGTTTTTTGGCTTTTGTCTTCTGTCTGTTTTTTTTTTTTTTTTTTAACAAATATATCGTGTTTTTAAGGCTCAGTCCAGCATTGTTCACTATGTCTTGGATCAGGCCCTAAGATGCAAGGCTATTTTCCTTAACATTCTTAAAACAATGCTACATTATGACACTCTGTCTGAGGTAGCAAAACTTACTGTATTTTGGAGCCTGAATTTTTGGAATTTAGCATGGCATTTTAATAAAAACATATTTTATTTGAGGTGCTGGCTGGCAGATAGAAATTTACTGTTTTCTATTTTTTTGGTAAATATCAGATAAATCAGATAAAGAAAAATTTCTTCTCATGGATACTACAAGTAAAGGTTCTTTTTGTGTTCCAAGCACATCGCTGGTAGAAACTATATAAAATCACCTTGGTAGAAATTATATAAATCAATACATAATGTAATAGATTTTAAAATGAAGAATGGTAAGAACCGTAAATCTGTTTTATTAAGATTATTGTGTTTAGTATTAATTTTAGTTGAATATTTTTTTCCAGCTGTTAAGATAAAGAAGACTCTTAAGAACTTGACTGTGACAGAAACACAGGAGGCAGTGTTCAGTGTAGAACTCACCCATCCTGATGTGAAAGGAGCTCTGTGGATTAAAAATGGCGTTGAACTTGAATCAAATGACAAATATGAAATTTCTGTGAAAGGAACTGTTCACACACTAAAAATCAAACACTGTGTTGTCACTGATGAGTCTGTTTACAGCTTTAAGCTAGGAAAGATAGGAGCAAATGCCAGACTTCATGTTGAAAGTAAGTCAATCTATTACGAATGTTTCCTCTAATGTGTGGTTTGAAATTCAAATCAAACACACTTATAAATCTTACTAACTTTCTTCCTTAAGCTGTCAAGATCATCAAGAAGCCAAAGGATGTGACTGCTTTGGAAAACGCTGTTGTCTCCTTTGAGCTGAGTGTATCCCATGATACTGTACCAGTTCGGTGGTTCCACAAAAATGTTGAGCTGAAGCAAAGTGACAAATACAAGATGATATCTCAAAGGAAAGTTCACAAGCTGATGCTGCATAATATATCTCCTGCTGATGCTGGAGAATACACAGCTTTTGTTGGACAACTTGAGTGTAAAGCAAAGCTGTTTGTGGAAAGTAAGTATTACAAGTTTATAAGAAAGAATATGAGTTGCTATACCAACTCATAGAACAGATCTCCCACTTCATATTCTTTTTTTTAAGCCCTGCACACTTAAATACATTAAAAAAATATCCTTTTCTATCTTTTTATTTATTTATTTATTTATTTATTTATTACCCACAGCCATACACATCACAAAGACCATGAAAAGCATTGAGATCCCTGAGACCAAAACTGCCTCTTTTCAGTGTGAAGTTTCTCATTTCAATGTACCTGCTGTCTGGTTGAAAAATGGTGTGGAGATTGAAATGAGCGAAAAGTTCAAAATAGTAGTCCAGGGGAAACTCCATCAGCTGAACATCATGAACACAAGCAGTGAAGATTCTGCAGAATACACATTTGTCTGTGGAAATGACAGAGTCAGTGCAACTCTGACCGTAAAACGTATGTGAATATGAAATTAACCAAATATTTTACAGTTAAATATACTAGATTTTATTGTAATGCATGTGCAATTCAGACAAGACCAGTAGTATTGTAGAGAGATTTTAAAATAACCTTCAGTAACCTAGGTTACATTTGAAACATCCTAGGCTGGATATTTAGATCAACATGCCTAACTGTCAAGTCACTGCAGGAGACAGATTTTGGAATCTTATGTCATTCAGAAATTTGGAGAAGTTTAATTGTAGTATTGATTCTGGTCACAGAAACTCGAGCTTTTCTTCAAATATCACAAAAAATCAGAACCTGTCTTAAAGATTTTAAACATTTCTGGCCCAGTTGAAATGTATTTAAAACAAAAACCCTAAACTATATCCATTTTCTTTTCTTTTCTTTTTTTTTTCCTCTTAGCCATCCTAATTACCTCCATGCTAAAAGACATCAATGCTGAAGAGAAAGATACAATAACATTTGAAGTTACTGTTAACTATGAAGGTATCTCATATAAATGGCTAAAGAATGGGGTGGAAATAAAATCAACAGACAAATGCCAGATACGAACAAAGAAGCTCACACACTCACTCTCCATAAGGAATGTGCATTTTGGTGATGCTGCAGAATACAGTTTTGTAGCTGGAAAAGCAGCTTCATCAGCCACTTTATATGTGGAAGGTATTTGGTCTCTTGATTTGTATATTTAGTGACTAATAATGAGTTAAATAGAAGGATGGCACTCATTCTGTTTCACCCTCCCCCCAGCTCGTCACATTGAATTTAGGAAGCATATTAAAGACATTAAGGTTGTGGAAAAGAAGAGAGCTATTTTTGAATGTGAAATTTCAGAACCAGATGTTCAGGTCCAGTGGATGAAGGATGGACAAGAACTTCAGATTGGTGATAGGTAAATGATTACTCCTACACTGTAAAGACTTTTAAAATGCATTTTCCCCCATGAAATAATTTATTTTCTGATTTCCTTAGAATGAAAATTCAGCGGGAAAAATATGTCCATCGTCTCATCATTCCTTCCACGAGAATGTCTGATGCTGGTCAGTACACCGTAGTAGCAGGTGGAAACACATCTAGTGCCAATTTGATAGTGGAAGGTCGTGACATTCGTATCAGAAGTGTTCGTAAAGATATTCAGGTACAGTATACAATGAAGAATAAATATTTTATAACTTTATTATTCTAGTACAAGTAATCAGGTAAAGGAGGAGCAACAATATCTTAGCCAAAAAGCCTTCCAGAAAAAAAAAAAAAAAGAAAAATGCAACAGTAAGGTCAGAGCCTTCCTCTGGAAAGTTTTACTGGAGTGTGAGAACACCTGGAAAAAAACAAATGTTATTTGTAATATTTCTAATACTTGTCCATAGGTCATTGAGAGACAAAGAGCTGAAATTGAATTTGAAGTTAATGAAGATGACATTGAACCACAGTGGTACAAGGATGGCATTGAGATCAACTTCCATTATGAGGAGAGATATAGCTATGTGGTGGAAAGGAGAATTCATCGAATGAGCATCTTTGAAACCACTTACTCTGATGCTGGAGAATATACTTTTGTTGCAGGACGGAATAGGAGTTCTGTTGTTCTCTATGTGAATGGTATATATACTCTAAACCAACATTTTTACTTTATTTATTACCCTGTATTTTTCTGATAATTTATATAACTTTTCCCACAATCTAACCCTGAAATTAAAAAGTATATGCAAAGGGAATCTTAGTTCTAGAACATTGCGAAAAGCCTCATAAACATGGATGTTTCTTGCTCTACTGAAATAGTAGAAGAAAATGATGTATCAGTCCATTTTTACTCCATAAGTTTTTAGACCGGAAAATTATCAAGTTCAAATAGAACTATATTTTTTCATACGGACCTTGCCCGAGGGACCAAACTAACAAGTGCTGGAGGCATTCTGCAGAGAAAAAAACCTACCTCAACATAACTACTTCTGTTAAGACAGTTGCTTCTAGATTATTCCCTTCCTATCAAGGAAAATACTAAACATGTGATTTCTCTCTCTCTTCCCCTCTCTTTCTTCCACTTTCTGAATTGCAGCTCCAGAGCCACCAAAGATTTTGCAGGAGCTACAGCCAACCACTGTGGAGTCTGGTAAACCTGCCCGCTTTTGTGCAGTGATATCAGGGAAACCACAGCCCAAAGTTTCCTGGTACAAAGACGATCAACAGCTTTCCCCAGGTTTCAAATGCAAATTTCTTCATGACGCACAAGAATATACACTATTGCTGATTGAAACTTTTCCTGAAGATTCAGCTGTGTATACCTGTGAAGCCAAAAATGACTATGGAGTTGCTACAACTTCAGCTTCACTTTCAGTGGAAAGTGAGTTTGCCACACTCACAATGTCTGTGAAATTTTATTGTCAATACTTAGTTGCACCTAACCATTTTCTTTAAAAATTACTTTTCTTATCCTTTAGTCCCAGAAGTTGTTTCTCCTGAGCTAGAGGTGCCAGTGTATCCACCTGCTGTCATAGTACCACTTCGGGATGCTGTAACATCTGAGGGACAATCTGCTCGTTTTCAGTGCAGAGTTACAGGGACAGGTGGGTTTAATTAAATACTGTACATCTTTTTACCTCTCAGAATTTTTCATTTTTAACTCAGAAAAGATGCTGCAGACTATGGACTTGAATCAGTCTTTTCCTTGAGGTATATTTATTTGACAGATGCACACTGCAAAATGTTATACTGACAACTAGCAGTCATACATCAAAGATGGCAGCAAGCATGGAAGTTTTAAACTATCTTAAAAAATAAGCATTTCTAACACAAATGTCTATCACATTTGACATGACAAAAAATGTGTCTCTAGAAACCTGGGAGTCTCATATGATAACAGAAGTTGCAAAACTGTGTCAGTGCAATAATGTGAAAAGTTTCTAAACAGAATATCATGACAGAAAAATTACATGAATACGACAACAGTTTTGATGTCACACAGCATCATATCAATTAACTGAAGAAATGGACCAAATTCTACATCCTAATATTCCTAAGCATTTTTGCAAACTGTAAACTGCCATTCCATTATTATCCTAGCATAGAAAGGATTTCTAAGTGTTAACTTACAGTCGCTTGAAGTCCCTTTAAGAATTTTTCTTAACATATCCAGTTTTAGGCAAAAAGAATCATCTTATGATTTCAGTAATCTTTCCATGTTAATATAGAACAAAATGAAACTAGCTTTCTTTACTTTAACAAATGGCCTGCAGTATGAGCAGTAATAAGATATTCACATTGCAAAATGTAGAATAAGATCCAGTTCCTTTCTCAAAGAATGTACGATTATTTAAAGATCAATAAAACTCCAACTTTAAAAATAATACTAAGTGATATCTGTGTAAAATTCCATAATATACTGTTAGCACATACCTGTATTTATACCAATATATAAATTGCTTTTCCACCACTTAACATCAAACTCCAGGGTCTCGGGCTTTTTTTTTCTTTCTTTCTTTTTTTTTTCCTCTCCCTTCTGAAAAAGACAAATCTATTTCATCTAGCTGCCCTTTATTAAATACGGTCCCAAAATAGATTTACATACTGGCTACCTGCGTTGTGCAAACTTTTTTATTGCCTAGGATAGTACACTGTTTAATGATACAAACTACAGCTGGCTATTGAAAACACTTCCTCTTCCTTCTGATAACAGTAATCACATTATGCATGTGAAAATATTTGATTTGCAGTGTAATACAATGCAAGAAGAAGAGATGAGCTTGTAGTTTACTTCATTCCTCTTCTTTTCCAAGGCTACAAGAATCTATACAAGTAACAAAAAATCTGATTTAGGATTATTACAAAGGTACATAAAAAGGATCTTTCTAGAGAAATATGTTCTGTGAAACTTCTGACATTTTCAATAAAAAGAGGCGAGAAACTGTTCTTAGCAAAAGGGGATTCCATTTTATTTTCTTCAAGTTTTTCAGCTCAGCCTAGTGATTTTGAAATGTTCAGTCAGGTTTTAAATGGGAATCCATTTTTAAAATATGATTTTCTCTAATTCTAGCAGTAGCAAAATATTTTAAAATTTACACTTTAAAACAGGAAAAATGATTTTTACTCAGGACCCTATGGTGCATGATGAGTAAAATCAAAACATAACCCGCATGTAATTTTTCACTGATCCTATATTACCAAAGTTAATACAAGGCATTTTCAAACACAAAAATATACTTGAGATTAAAGATTTCTGACAGACATAAATATAAAAAAAATATTTACTTACTGATCTAACATAATTGTTTACAAACTTTTTCTTCTTTCTGTTGCTTGAGAAGATCTGAAAGTCTCTTGGTACAGCAAAGACAGAGAGATCAAGCCATCACGTTTCTTTAGAATGACTCAGTTTGAAGACACTTACCAGCTAGAGATTGCTGAAGCATATCCAGAGGATGAAGGAATCTATACCTTTGTAGCTAGTAATTCTGTAGGACAAGTGACAAGCACTGCCACCCTGAAGTTAGAAGGTACAGTGTGCAATTAAAGAAAATATCTTGTTTACGTCATGTTCCAAAACTAATCTTAACATAATCCTCATGTAAGTCCCTGTCTGTTGTCTTTTAATTTAACTCATTGCTACCATTTCCAATGTCCACAATGCATATGTGCGTCTCCAAAACATGTCACAATTTCTCAGTGTTCCAGGCACTTCACTGTTTCTTTCTCTCAAGTATTAGAATCTGGCATGCACCAAACATGTGAGATACCTTCTTTCTAATGGAAGTGCTTTGCATTCACATTCTTGCATTTGGCTGTGAAGAGAACCTAGTAAGAGCTTTTGTATAACATACTATTTTGAAAGTTTCGAAAACATGTTAAACAAGGGTGTGTACCAGCCTTGGGAAGATTAAAAGAAACAGTCACATTCAGATATAGAATGATCTGGATTGGAAGGGATCTGAAGGATCACCTAGAAATACAAACTGATAAAATAGTGATCAAAGCTTTGAAGAAGAAATACTGTCTGGAGAATAGGCTATTACGTTTTTATATTGTCCTTAATATTATTTAACAGTAAATGTTTTTTGGGTTTTTTTTTTCATTTTTTTTTTAATTTTGTTTTGTTTTTGCAACAGATTTTATAAATGATGTTTTAGAATAGTTCATACTGTTATGTTGCAAATTAAAAAATAATCTTGAATGAGAGAGCGAATATATTGTAGTGTAGGGAAAGAAATTAAAAGTTGGCATGCTTCTTTTCAGGATTTAAAAAGGTTGAAGAACTTACAGCAGAGTCCCACTGGCATGTTTCTTCATCTGTTTCACTTAAGGAGGAGACTATTGACCAAAGGCCCATCTTTATCCAGCCTATTTCATGCTGCAGGGTCTGCAGTGGGGAAACAGTCAGATTTAAAGCTAGAGTATCTGGCATGCCTAAACCAGAAATCCAGTGGTTTCATAATCAACAGCTCATGCTTCCAACAAAAGACTTAGTGTTCCACTTTGATGAGTTTACAGGCACAGTTATGCTCATAATAGTAGATGCTTTCTTAGAGCATGCAGGCCAATACTCTTGTAAAGCAAGAAATAGTGCTGGAGAAACAACTTGTTCAGCTACACTTACAGTGACTGCAGAAGGTAAAGCCCCATTTTTACTTCAGAGGGATTCAGTTTGTTGTATACCACACTTTCACACTGTCACTAACGTTTCTTCTTCATTTCACACCTTTTCTTTAGCAGCTAATGTTAATCGTACCTACCATCTGTAACCAAGCCACTCTCATTTCTTCCATTTAAACTCTAACATACTTGGAGATTTGTCAATTACTATCTTGACATAGCTCTAGAATAAGCATAATTTTACTAAAGAAGTTCAGATTTTTAAAACTTGGAATTAAATAATGGTTATAGCATTGACTAAGGTATTTTCACTGCATCCCAAAGGGAAAAAAAATAAAGGAGGGGGGAAAAGAAAATACCTCCTAAAAATGTTCTATAGTAAGGCATCTGATACTGAAACAGACAAGTCAAAGAAGAAAAAAGCATCAACTCTTTATCAGCTGCATGACTAGACTAGGCATCACTTGTCATTCATATCTGTGTGTGGATATTCTTTCTGTAAAAAGCGTAATGCATCCAGCATGCTGAGTTTTCATATGAAGATCATTCATTTTCTTTCTCCATGCTGTATGACTTTGTACAGAATGCAGCTCAGTAAAGTTCTGTAGATGCTAACGTTGTTATTTTTTGTTACTTGATTACACAGTGCAAGCCATAGATAGGCAAAGTTCTGGGAAAGATGTAAAAGAGTCTATGCGGTCACAGGCTATATCAGAACATCATGTTACTCCTTTCACAAAGAAGAACACAAAAGCTTTTCAAAAAGAATTTAAATCAATGCAACAACCAGCGCAGGAATTGGGTGTACAGGTTTTTGAAAGCATATCTGAAAGGTTGACCATGAAAGCTACATCAGTTGAAGAAGCAAAAGCCACGCACACAACAGTCCTTTCCCAGACATCTCAGAGCACCAGAATCTCTATGGCCACTGCTCAAGAACTGAAAGGTGTTCCTCCAAAGATTCTTCTGCAACTGAGAGACCTAACTGTGAAATCTGGTGACGCTGCTCAGTTTGTATGTGCCCTAGAAAATGAATTCTTCTCTGAGTTTCTTTGGGCCCACGAAGGTAAAAGGATAGAAATGTCTGAAAAATTGAAGACATCACGAAGTGGAAGTGTCCTACAGCTCACTATTTTAAATGCTCAGCTGATAGATCAAGGACTGTACAGTTGTACTGTATATAATGATTATGGAGGAACAACAACTGCTGCATTACTAACAATCAAAGGTGGTTATCTGACTTTAAAAATTACGACTTATGTTTTGCAACTTCATTATCACAACCTATAGCTTATTCAAATTACATTAATAATCATTTAATTGAGAAAGTTCTAGGAACAATGCTTTGGTTCTTCCCCTCCACATTCATGGTTCTATTAATATATGCTCTGAATTCATACTTCTTTCCAGAAAGTAACAGTAGTCTTTTGTGGCTTTTTAATACTTTTTATCTTTCATGATATGCTGTGAGCTGTAAAGCAAAACAGGCAGCTAGGAATTTTTGCTATTTTTGATTTCCTGAAGATGAAGTTTAAGAGAGAAAAGCAGACCAGTTAAACTATGTATGTGGTCATTTCAGACTAGAGGGGTACAACCTGTTTCCAACAGATCAGGTTTGCAATGGGTGCACGTTCTGTATTATTGAGCTAATGAATTAGCTTGTACCTTCTACTTGCCCTGAGATCTAAGTGTTTATTTTTGCCAAGGCTCCTTTCCTTTCTCCTGACATTAGCATGTTATAATGTTAGTGGTGTTACCACTGCTGAAAACTAAAAAATATATTATTGCCACGCTAGATATGTGATTGTATTTCTTGAAGGTATTGAAAGCAGAAAAATAATGAGGAAGCCATTGACCCTGTAACATTGATTCCGCTCTTAGATAGTGAATTATTTTTCTTTACTACTGAGCTGTGTAAAGTGCTTTACATAATCATCTTTTTCTACTTTCTACACTGAGGCTCTCAAAAGCAAAGATAGACTTGTATTACGCCTTATCCAAGTCTTAGATCCACAAAAGTCCCTCTTAAAAGAACAATCTCTCACTTTTAATACCTTGTAGCCCTTATATGCTGGACATTCTTTCCAGAACTAATTAATGTTTGTTTTTCTTCCCCATCTAAATGTAAGGATGCTTTTTATTCCTGAAAATTGTCTGACCTAATCCTTTTCCTAACTTTATTCTTACCTAGCTAAAGAAGCACAAGCCAAAGCAGTAACAAAAATTACCCTTGAATCAGATACTAAAAGCTTTAAAGCAGCCAAAGATTGTCAGTTTAAAGCATCTGAAGTTAAACAAGAGTCATCCAAGAAAACTTCAAGCTTGTTTATATCTACATCCCAAAGATCACAGGAAGCTGAGAAGCAAAGAAGCAGGGTCTACTATCCTGATGTTGTTCCATGCGAAGACTTCACAGAAACGGATGCCAGAGCACCAGAGTTTCTTGAAACTCTGCCTTCAGAAACTGTTGTAAAAGAAGGAGATGATGTGTTACTCTTTTGCATAATGAAGGGTGTGCCTACACCTTGCGTGGTCTGGCTGTGCAATCAGCTCATAGTTGAGGAGTCTGCATTGTGCTCCTTAAAACACGATGGGCCACTGTGCAGTTTAAGATTGTTGAAAGTTGGTCAGAAGCACCAGGGTATATACAAGTGCAGAATAGTTAATCCTGCAGGACAAGCCGAGTGCAGCACTCATCTGAGAGTGACAGGTTGGCAACTGCATGTTCCTTCCAAGTACCAATTCCTCTTGCATAGCATCACTGCATTCCAGTACATTCTTTCCCTGGGAGATGA
The DNA here is from genome assembly GCA_036925125.1 of Oreortyx pictus. NCBI lineage: Eukaryota > Metazoa > Chordata > Aves > Galliformes > Odontophoridae > Oreortyx > Oreortyx pictus. The sequence continues at coordinate 14,103,498 of JAUPFR010000009.1, read as the reverse complement.
TAAAGAACTAGAAGCATCTCATAAGCCTGTGGATTGCTGAATGTTTTCTTCAGGGATTTAAGGCATGATAAAGGCATGTTCCATTAGAAACCTTCCCCCATCCTGCACAAAACAAAAACAAATCCTGTAGAAAAGTATACATTGCAAACAAGTTTGAAAGCATTCCGTTACTCTATTTTCAACATTCATCAACTACGTGCATTGTTTGGCATGTGTTTATGTGTATTTGTGTGTGAATTTATGTTATCTTTGCAAGGGAGATTGAATGTTTTACTTCATAAAATGGCGATTGGCAATTAGAGCTCAAAAAGCTGTTTTGTTTTTTTTTTTCTAGCTCCTGAAAAAATTATGTATGAGAAGCTAGAGGAAGAGATAGAAATGGAAATGAAAGGTACAGTCACTAATAATGTCACACTTAATAATCAGTACCAGTAATTAGTAACTTGTGAAAAGCTATTATCTGCTTATGTGTAGTGTCTGATGGAAAATGACATACATTTTGAGGCATATTGGAACATGTTGCATGTTTGTTTTGATATGCAAACGGTTACCTGCATTATAAGGTTATTTAAGTTTTAAAATGTTTAAAACTTCAAATTTATAATTTTGTAGCCATGTTTTGAAATTTTAATTCATGCTTTGCAGCTGTTCACAGAGCTTTTATTTGTTCAATTTCCTTTTGAATGCATGCAATAGTTTATTTCAGAAGGAAGCTATACAAATCTTAATCACATTATTTTTAAGCAAGTTATCAACCTAACAACAGACAGTTTGATGGACACTATTTAGATAGATGATTTATGCTAGAAAGTATTTGTTCTTTAGGATATGTGGGAGCCATACATTCCCATCTATACTTTGCACTTCATTTACATACATTAATTCATCATCACATATCTCTTACCCTGGCTTGCAGATAGCATATGTGGTTCATGTTGCTTGCTTTTTTTTCCTGTGCATAACACTGTGAAGTTAGTGGCTGTATTAGTTCGAATAAACGCCTTCTCATTTCATGTTAGCTAATTACTTACGTTTTTCGTATATCTTTTCAAAATATTTTTTCTCAATTGTTTGAACATTTAATCTACAAACAGAGGGCTCAGAAAGGGCGTTTATTCTACTGTCTGCAAGTCAGGTAAGATTTTCTTCTTTGCCACCCAAAGACACACAGCTTTTCCAGGCAGCAAAAACACACACACAGAAGAACGTGTTGTTTTGAAATTCATTTTTGCTTGATCAAGAAGAAATTTCCACAGTCTGAAGAAAGAACAGACAACGAACGATTTTCGTGTCAATCTTTAAAACAGAGCAAGGCGTTGCGTTTATTCGAACAAATATGGTGAGTGAATTACTTTTTTTTTTTTTTTCTGGGTGTGTGATGAAATCTGTTGCATGCCCATTTTTTTAATTCAATTGCTATTTCATTTTTTTTCTATCAATCAGCGGGTAGAGAGAGGCATGTTGTAACTCAATATCCTCATTTCTCTTACAGAGCGGCACAGCAAGACAAACACCGAGGGACGTAGGGCAGGGGTGGTGCTGGACTGCCCCCAGAACTGCAAACCCACCTTCATGCAGGGCCTCAAGTGTAGGTCCGTCTTGGAGGGGGACCCTGCTGTCTTCCAGTGCAAGCTGGTGGCATGTCCACCACCCCACATGGCATGGTTCCACAACAACCGGCCGGTCCACCAGGACTGCCGCAAGGTGATCCGCACAGAAAGCGAGGAGCACATGCACCACGCCAGCTTGGAAGTGCAGGACGTGCAGGAGAACGATGCCGGTAGCTACAGGGTGCTCGCCATTAACAGCGAAGGCTCAGCTGAGTCCGCTGCCTCGCTGCTGGTGGCACGCAGCGATGAGCAGCGGGACTCGGGCTTTGTAGGGAAGGTGGAATTAGTGCAGGAGAGCTGGGAGTGTCTGCTGCAGCAGCGGCAGCAGGACCGGCTGCGCGTGGTGCTCCGCTGCACCGGCTCTCCCTTTGACAAGGGGCAGGAGGCTGAGCAGCTGCTACCAAACTTCTCAGGCCGGGGCAGGGTTCGGACCATACGTTTCCAGAGGTTACCATCTGTGGGGTCTCACCGGCTGGTGACAGCACGCGGTGGGGAGCGCAGTGGAACTGTGGTGAACGCTGAGGAATTGCTGGATAAGGAAATCCGCTGGAAGCTACAGCGGCTACGGGAGGCAAAGAGGGCAGCGCTGAAAAAGAAGCAGGAGTCCTTCCTATCTGAGCCACAGGGGGGCCCTCCTAGGAAGCCATGCACGCCTGAGCCACCTGGGAAGATGGATGGCTCAGAGCCCTTCCAGGTGCAGGTGATGGAGGGGTATGGCAGGCCCAAGGTGGCAGAGAAGAGATGGAAGGTACCTGGTGGGCTCCTGGAGCCCTGCCCACCTCTCTTCGTCCAGGGAGTCAGGCCCCAGGAGGCTGTAGAGGGACACAGAGTAACCTTCTCCTGCCTCTTCCATGGCTGCCCAAAGCCAACAATCACTTGGTACAACAATGCTAACCGTGTGGGGTGCGTCCAGGGCACAGCAGTTCACACCACAGACTGCCGCTCTACACTGACCTTCTCACCCCTGCTCCCACAGCACAGTGGCACAGTCACCTGTGTGATCTCCAATCCTCTGGGCTCCATCAGCACTTCTGCTGCACTCCATGTGAGGCAGCGGATGCTGGCCTATGAGGCCATAAAAGAGCTAGAGAAAGAGGAAAGGAAGAAAGAGAAGGAGAAGGCAAAGGAAGAGGAGAAGAAAAAAGAAGAGAAGGAGGAAGAAGGGGAGAAAGAGCAAGAAGAAAGAGAGAAAGAAAAGGAGGAAGAAGAGAAGAAAAAAGAAGTGAAGGAGGAGGACGATGAGGAACAACAAGAATGGGAGGACAAGAGGGAAGTCAGCCTGGCCTTTACAGTAAAGCAGGGTTTGCCAAATACTCTTCCAGACTCAGACCTGCTGTCTCTGCCTGTAGAAATCAAAATCACTGCCCCAACTCCAACACCGGAGCAAGACACAGAGATAAAAGAGACCATACAGCCCTCTTCAGACCAGGCTTCACCTGAAATAAAGCACAAGTTCAAGTTTTCCTTTGATGTAGGAAATGAGCCACCCCAAATTGTATCAGAAGCCCCAGCACATATCCATTGCTGTGAGGGGGAGGCAGTGATGTTGGAGTGTGTTGTGTCTGGGCAGCCCCCACCAGTTGTGACCTGGTCCTGGAATGGCCAGAACCTGTCTGCCAGTGAGAGGCTGAGTTTTGAGGAGCATGAGGCTGGCAGTCACCGTTTACACATCCGAGGGGTCTCTGTCTTGGATGCTGGGCTATACTGTTGTGTGGCTAAGAATGTGGCTGGAACAGCACAGTCAGCCTCTGAGCTTACAGTGCTACCTAGTGCATCAAGGTTGTATAGCAAGGATAGAAGCTCTGAGGAACTGCCTGCCATAAACCCTGCTCTGTTCCTCAGTACACCGGAGAAGGAAGAAGTGGAACAGACCACATTCTCCAAGGAGGAAGAAGGCCACCTGCCTTGGTCCCTGCAGCGGTCTCAATCTCCTGATGGGCAGATGGGAAAGGACTTCAGGGAAAGAAGGACAGGGGAAACAATGCTGCAGGATAATGGGGAGGTTTGTGCAAAGCAGAAAGTGGGTTATGCAGATGATATTTCTAAGATGAGACAGCATAGTGAAAAAGCAGTCTCTGAGGAACCTGGCTTTGGAACTGATCCCACTATCCTGCACCCAAGCACATGCAGGGAAAATTATGAACTTGTGGCCAAGGACTCAGGCCACTTTTCAGAGAAGCTAGAGGCTGAAGGTGACAAGCTGGCACAAAATACAGACAGTCTGTCCTGGGATATCTTGAAGTCATCGCTTACAGAAGTGAAAGGGCAAATGCCTGCCTCTGAACAGTCTGCTCTGGCAAATAAGTACTCTACTGCTCTATCAGCACTGTTGCAAGAAGAGACTGACAGCTACTTGGAGGACAATGATGATTCTGCTTGGGAGGCAATGACTTCTGACATGTCTATTGTTGACAAGCCAAATGTTCTTCACCTACAGGACAATACTGAAAGCACACCCTCAAAAGACCCATTAGGTCTCCAAGAAGAAGAGCAGCAGGAGGAACGAGCTAAGCAGCAAAAGAGATCCGTAAATATTGATCAGGGCATTGAGGTTGATGACCATCTTTATAAAGAAGTGACTGATGCTGGGGAAGCTGCACATAAAATAAACACTGATGGACAACTACCACAAGAAAGAGATTCTGATGCAGGCAACTACTCTTTGGATCTAACTCTTACTCCTCACGACATAGACAACTCAGGTCAGGAATTTACTGAAAAAGCTGAGGTTCATCCAAACGTGCATTTCAAAGAGCAGTTACTGCCATCTGAGACTGATGAGACCTGTATCATATTTGATCTGAAGAAGTTTGTGGAGCCTTTCCCAGTTGAAGAAAATGTGGACATAAAACAGGTGCAAATTCCCACAGCTTTGGAGAGTGTGGAGGTGGGAGTAGCAGGGCTCATCTCCCCTGTGCACGAACATGAAGCACTTGTGGAAGAGATGTCTCTGAGTGAGGTTCTGTGTTCAAGTCACAGGATGAAGCAGGAGGAAGTCAGTGGCAAAAAAGAAGTGCAGCCAACAGAAATCAGGCAGCCTCATTTGCAAATCTCTAATGGGAACCTTGGCAGTATCACACTGTCTGCTGAAGAGCCGACTTCTGCTGAAGAAATTCACAAATCAGAGGTAAATGTCTGTTGGGATTCACCCAGTTATCTGGTGGACTCCACTGCAGATTTCCAGAGAACAGTACAAGAAATGCATGTGTGGGAGAGTGAGGAGAGACTGAAGCCATCAGAATTTGAGAGTGACACCTTCATCAGTGACTTGAAAAAAGCTGCACAGGAGAAGAAACCACAGACCTGGCATCAGGCAGAAGAGAAAGTCAGCTCTAGGATAGAAAAGGTCTTTGAAAAAGGAGTGAGGTGCTCCACTAGTGAGATAGAAAGCACAAGTTCCCTTGAGAGGAGACTCATGGACACCCAGCAGGAACCGAACACAACCAAAGACTTCTCCTTTAGGAAACTCCTACTTGGTTTAACAGTGGATAACTCTGTGGCACAGAAGGAACAGAAGAAGGAGTATTGGGCCAAGAAGAGGAGTTCTACAGAAGCCTCTGAGAACAGCTTGGATGGAGAAGAACTGTGGGAAGATGTTTCTGCAGGTCCAGAGTCTAGTGCTGATCAGGTCTCAGAGTCAGAACCTGATTTATCCCTGGCCAAGTATTTAAGGTCAACTGGGATCCGGGAAGCTCCAGATATCAAAGGCACAGTTTGTAAGGAACAGCGAGAAACCATCACTTCCTTGGAAGTGGAGGAGGTTACCTTCAGTGCGGTTTATGACTATTACAAAACTCAGCAGGAGCTGACCCGGCCCTTCTCTCCTGAGTCAGAAATGTCTATAGAATTGGAGAGTGGGAGTGGAGAGGAGTCACCTGATTCAGATCGCTTCTACACACCTCCGTCCTCAGTGGAGATCTTTGAAACTGCTTCATCAGCATCCTACCACACACCACTCGGCACACCTGAGTGCTACTCCACACCGTCTGAGGGCTCTGGGTACAGAACACCACCTGAGCGTTACTCCACACCATCTGAGCAGTACTCCACACCATCTGAAGCCTCAGAATACAGCACACCACCTGAGCGGTACTCCACACCATCTGAGGGCTCTGGGTACAGGACACCCCCTGAGCGCTACTCCACACCATCTGAGGAATCAAACTACAGCATGCCACCTGAGCGTTACTACACACCATCAGGTGGTTCAAAGCACAACACACCCTCTGAGTGCTACTTCACACTCTTCGAAGGACCTCACTCAGCATCAGGGGACATCACACCACCAGAGCACTACTGGACACCCATTGCAGAATATAAGGATGCCCTGGCAGTATTTCCCCCTTGCAAGGAAATGTATCAGGCTCCAGAGCAGCCATGGGATGAGGTGTTTAGGACCCCCTGTGAAGCCCGAGAGCCATCAGGCAATGAGATGCCGCCTGCGTTCCTGAAGGCATTGAGTGGGAGGAGGCTGTATGAGGGGAGCACACTGAGTTTTGTGGCTGAAGTGGTGGGTGTGCCTGAACCAGGGGTGAAGTGGTATCATAATAAATCCCTCCTGGAGGTGGACAAGAGAGTGCGGGTAGAGAAGGATGGGGACAAGTACATGCTGGAGATCACTAACGTCCAAAAAGACGATGAAGGACTGTACCTGTGCCATGCAGTAAACATTGTTGGAGAAGCTAAAAGCATCGCCCAGGTGGAAGTTTTGCCTGAAGATGGGCGCTCATTAGCACTGCCACCCCCTGTGACCCACCAGCACGTTATACAGTTCGACCTGGATGAAAACACATCCTCACGGTCACCTTCACCACAGGAAATACTCCTGGAAGTGGAGCTCGATGAAAATGAGGTGAAGGAGTTTGAGAAGCAGGTCAAAATTATAACAAGTCCTGAGTTTAGCCCAGACAAGAAGAGCATGGTGGTCTCACTGGATGTGCTTCCACTTGCCCTGTTGGAGCAAGTTTCAGGCTTTGCCTCAAAGGAGAATGAGGATGTGAAAATTGATTTCCAAGTGACTGAAATGCCTCCTCGCTTTGCTGTGCCGTTTCTGGATGTGAAAGTTACAGAAGGTTCAGAGGCGGTTTTTGAGTGTGTGGTAACAGGGACACCTGTCCCAGTGGTGCAGTGGTTTAGAGGTGACACCTGCGTGACACCTATTGCAGGGAAGTATGTGGTAAGTCAGAAAGAGGGACTTCACATCCTGAAGGTCCTTAATGTAGGTCCTTCTGATGGTGGCTGGTATCACTGTCGGGCAGTCAATAGGCTGGGAGAAGCAATGTGTAAAGGCTCTGTCATAGTCACAGGGAGTCACTTGCAGGGAGCGAGTGCTGTGGCAAGCAGTGAGGTAGTCATGGACAGTGAACCAGAAAGGCCTGAGAAGTGTGACTTGCTTTTGAGTAAGGCTGAGACTTCCGAAAAATGGTCAGATGTAGAGTGTGAGTTTAAGACATGCACTGAGGACTCAGAGAGAGTGGTACAGCTGCTTGAGGTGACTGAACAAGAGCATGAAGTAGAAGGGGAGAAGACAGTCAGCACTAATTGTGATGTGTTCAGAGAGCCATCTCAAGAGGAAGAGGTTGAGTCTAGGGCAGAGGACACAGAGAGCTGCAGCTTTGAGTTCCTGGCCGCAGAGGCCCCTCCCAAATTTCTGAGGCTCATTTCTGACTACAGTACATTTGTTGGTGCGTCAGCATGTTTCCAGTGTCTCGTAACTGGCTACCCTCACCCGAGCGTCCATTGGTACAAGGATGGAATGTTGTTGGAAGGGGATCGTTACTATATGCAGGCAGAGGAGGGAGGTTCTCATAGCCTTACTATTGACAATCTGATGCAAAGTGACAGTGGGCTGTACAAATGTATAGCCACTAACAGGGCAGGAACTACTGAGACTTGTGCATTGTTAACATTGTACTGAATGTCCATGACTTAATTCATAGTCTCTTTTGAAACACTACATGTTTTATGTTGTTACTCAGTGCAGGTAAAAATGCAGTAATAATTTTAGGGGCATTGTTTTTCATCTCTTTAGGGGTGAAGTTAACTCCATGTGGGCATATTTCTGTCTCACTTAAACTTGCTTTTGTTGAGGAAGTGAGATTTACAGTAGGGATAAGTCTTCTGTGCACCTTCTGAACCAAGGTGCATTTCAGACTCCTCTCGAGCTCCCTACTCATTCTTGATATTTCAATTGACACTCATATTTGTAGGAATTATTTGTTTTTTATAGTGTATATAGCCCTGTGTCTGTACTAGCACAATTGTTTTTGTAATACATAGGCAAGAAATCACCTCAAAATGTAGAAATTGCCTTTATCTTGTAAAATAATGGTATACAATACTAACTTTGGTCTGTTTTTTAGTTTGGACACAGTTCCATGGAGTAATACCTTAAGCTGATATTCCCCCTTCTCACAATGCTGTGTCGGAAAATGTGAGTCTCTCTAACTCAAATCCTGTTTAGAGTTTCTGTCATTGCAAAACTCTTATTACCATGAACCTCACTCTATTGAGATTGTGGAATCTGATATATATATTTAATTAAATAAATTTAATTATGATGTAGAGAAAAAAATCAATGCAATGGAAGGTTTTGCTTTAGTAGGGACTGGACAGGATTTTTACTCTATTACCAAGTAATAAACACAAAAACCTATTTTGTACTGTATCTTTAAAAGTTAAAGAAAAAGGAAAGGGAGCATAATAAATCAATTACGTAACTGTAAATTCATTAATAATGTTTTTTTGTTGTCCCCATATTTCAGCGTCACTCATAGAATATATATAGTATTAAAAAGGGAATTTTTATGCAATATTCTTCCTATGTATTAGAACTATATACAGATTCCTTTAAAAAAATAAAAAAGAATTATTAGTAATAGTTAAGTGTGCTGTGTTTCAAGATGACCAGAAAAAAATAAAATATATTCAATTATCTTTGGAATATTCTCAGCAGAAGAGATTTTTACATTAATGTTCTCAGTGTGAATATATATTTTTGTATTTAAACTAATAATAATATTTAGGAAGAGGAATCAGCAGTAGTTCACATAATTAAATCAGAACTAAATCTTAGATAAACAATGTTAAATTGATTAATCAAATATGTTAAAAGTATAAAAGTTATTAATTTTTAGCAGAACTTAAACAATTCAGATGCATGTGCCAGCTTTACAATTGTCTGTATGCCAGCATGATACCCAACGTTTAACAACCCTTACAAAAAATTATTTTTACTTTAATTTTAGTAAGTAAATCAGATTATTTACAAAGCAGTTGCCTTGCAAACTGCTTTAAGGAGCATGATGATTTGAAGTGTGAGAGAACTATTCCTGTAGTACATTCAGTTATGGTCGTGCTTGTTCTTATTTCTGAATTTTATGTATCCTCACACTGAGGTAATTATGCCGCAAAACCTCAATGACCTTTAAGACTATTCCATCACTTAAGCAAGATAGTAATTTTGGATCAAAACGTTCATTTTGCCCAATTGTGTTGCCCAGCATAAACTTGCAGGAGTGGCTAGTTCTAGTGACCCAGCACGTGGAGAAATTTACTGATCAGGCTAGTACCGTTGTGCCACTTCAGTTTCTTCCCACTCGTGACTCTGTAATAATATTTAAGTACGTTTTTAGCAGGTGGAGACAATTGCAATTTCTCATATAAAGTGGTGGTAGGAAAGAGAAGTGAGAGTGTCTGACCCAACATTGTGATGATTGTTAACTGTTTCATGCGTCCTCATCCATTCCTTGTGTGGATTCTTTTGGCAGCAGAGATCCCTGGGGAAATTGGTGTGAATTGTTATTGCTGTATGTCAGCTGTGGCACAAAAGGTCTTTCAGGTCTAAAGTCAGTAAGGCCTGAGAGCCTTTGATTAGGTGACTGTGACTTGTTTTATTTGCACATTAATGGACTGAAATTTTTAGTAGAAATGAGCCTGCTTCAAAATCTTGTATCCAAACAGGTCCAAGTTCATGTCCACATCTGAGACACATGGCAGGGCATATTTATGTCTACTTGTGCAGTACTGTTTGTGATTTATGTATGTTTAACAGACTTATTTTAAGGTTCATAAACTGTCCAGGAGCACAGTGGTGTGCTTATGGAGATACAACCAGGGCTACAACAGTAGAAATCTGGAAAAATTTCACATTGAAAAAAACTTCCTCTGGGGCATTTGGTATAGCCATGAGCCATGTTTGACCACCTCCCTACAAAATATTGTACTTTCATAGGAATCATTTAAAAAAATAATAATATTTGTCAGATTTAAACTCTTCATTTTCCCAAACCATGTATCTTAAAAAAAAAAAAAAAAGGATAGATTACATATGTTTGTCATCAATGTGTATTGAATGTTAACATGTATGGTTAATTTGTGAAATAAATATGTAAACTATTTAAGTCTATTGCTTCCTGTATTTTATTCATTTCAGAGACAGAGCTACAATATGAAAAAAAAATTCTGTGTATTTTTCCTGGCATAAATATAAGGAACAACAACAACAAAAGAAGCATTAATTTTTGCTTTATTCTTGTATATAAATCTTCTCATGCGTGTTATTTTAAGTTATCTTCTGCAATTGTTATACTTTCTTTTGGACCCAATTCAGCTGCTTATCATCAAATTTAGTGGTATGCTGTATTTTTGTGGAAGCTGTTCTACAGTTTTAACAAGGCTGTTAGATACTAAAAAAGGTCTGGTGTAATTTATTTTTCACCTAAGCATCTCTTCTCTGCAGGTAGTCACTGTGCACAGTGCTATGTCATGTATACTTAGGTGTTTGTGGAAAGGTTAATAATTGCTAGAATCATTGCTTGTGGAAAGGTTAATAATTGGTAGAACCAATGTGAAAGAATTGTGTATGGCATATTTTGTTCTTCTTCATAGTTGGTATTTGAGTGCAGCACAAATTCTTATTTCAAAATAAGTTTTGAAGTTTAAGTTGCTGTAATTAAGAAGTTACCAAGGTTCATTGTTAGCATGCCAGTAGATATTTATCCATTCACTCTTCTTTCATTCTTTTTTAACAACTTCAATATCTATCCAACATCAAATATTGTGGGCCACAACTGAGTGAATTTGTCTCTGGGTGGACAACAGTATTTGATTTCTAAAATTAGTGGGTTTTTTTGTTTCTGCTTGTTTTTGTGTGTGTGTGTGTTATGCTTTTCTTGGATATCTTGTTTCATTCCCAGAAACCTCAGAATTCAGTGATGTTTCTGCTCTCAAGAATGTGAGGAGGATGACACCTTCTTTCCTCAGTGTCTGTTTCCTCACATTTTAAACCATCATTAGAATTAAATGGTCCATATTGATAACAGCAAGAAGAAAAAAACATAAAGTGCTCAGTCTTATTTTTTTTTTCTAGTATGATAGAAGTTTTAATATGCAGAATTGTGACACTTAAAAACAGAAAATCAATTAAATGACAGTATAGCAAGAATGCAAACTCATGATTTTAGTAATAACAGCGTTTAAACTTAAAGTTTATACTGATAAAAACAGGATAATACTTGTGAGGGAACAGAAATATATGAAGGAGTTAAAAAAAATAAAGTAACTGTACCAGAAGAAAAGCTGGTGTTCTGTGAAGTTATATTTTTCCTACTCAGAATCCAACATTCTGTTGTTTTTTGTTTGTTTGTTTATTTCAAATTAACTAGGACCTTAGCACTGCTCTTCTATCTATCTGTATGTATGTATATTAATATGGCACGTACCACTGTAATTATATTTCTGAAATGCACCACTGTTACTTGACTATTATTTTCAGTGTTCACTGAGTCATCCATGAGATTATGTCTAACCCATACTGTGATGTTAGGTTTAGAGATGCCCATGTTAATCCATATGGCAAGCTATTAATTAACCTGACCACACAGCATGGGTTGCTATGTATGGTAAGTATCTGATAGAAAGAAGGCCTTGTGTACCTGCTGTATTGTGTTAAGAAAGATATACAAAAATAGTTGCACTAACAGAGTTATACACTACTCTTTGGTGCTTACTGCTGTTTTCAAGTGTTCACTTAAACATTCTAGTAAAACTAAACTTTTTTTTTTTCATACAGACATCTCTAGTTCTTTTACTGTGTCTTCTGAGGAAGGAAGAAGTGAAGGCTACAGCAGCAGCCTTCAGTTGCCTGATAGAGAAAAAACACTTGAATTTGAGTCTGAAAAAACAGTTTATTCCCGTCAAAGTAAGCTGAAAATGGAAGAAGTAGGCAGTGCACCTGTTTTCCTCAGACAGGTCTCAGACATTGAAGTCTGGCAGGGAGATGTAGCTAGGCTGTCTGTTACTGTTACTGGAAGCCCCACACCCAAAATCCAGTGGTTTTTCAACGATAAGAAGCTAACCTCCTCCACAGATTGTAAATTAGTGTTTGCTGGAAATGACCACAGCCTCATTCTCCCCTATGCAGGCATACAGGATGAGGGCAAGTATACATGCACAGCCAGCAATGTGCATGGTGAGGCCACGTGCAGTGCCCACCTCCATGTGCAGCAGCAAACACAGGGGGCCCCTTGTTTTGCGAAGGTACCAGACAGTGTGCAGTGTGCACCGGGCTTCACTGCTGTCTTTGAGTACACTGTGGCTGGGGAGCCATGCCCTGATGTAGAATGGTTCAAGGGCAACAAGCAACTTTTCTTGGATGAACATTGTTTTGTGGCTTACCATCCTGATGGTTCGGGCTCCCTGACTGTGCGGGAGTGCACTGAGGAGGATGCTGGGCTATACATCTGCAGGGCAGTGAACTCGCTGGGTGAGGCTGCATGCTCTGCAGAGCTCCTTGTGCTGTCTGAGGAGCACGTTATGTGCAAGCAGAGTCCAGCCTTGCAACACTCAGTGGTGACAGAAAACCAAAGCCCTACCTCTTATGAGGAGGCCAGTGAGCTTTCCACTGCAGAAGGAACACTTAGCCTTCAGGCCATGAGAGAACCCCAGGCCCTCCTCCAGCTCCAGATGAACCAGATCGTGCACACATTGCCCAAGGAGGACATACTACCTAGCCTGCTGCCAGCCTGCCTTGCTATGCAGGGTGTTGAAGAGATGCTGACCCAGGCAGCCAGAACACAGGAGAACAGCAAGCTTCTGGAAGAGCTGGTGCAGACCCTTCCTGCTGGCCCCGAAAGCATTACACCTGAAGTAGCAACTGAAACACCACTGCCAGGCTGCCTCGGGAATGTGGCTGTACAGATGCTCTTGTCCAAAGAGCATGTCATCCCTGAGGAGGCAGAACAGATGGCTGCTCTGAAGACAGAAGTTTCCCAAGCCCTTCAACAGGTATCAAGCACCACTGAGAGCTGTGTCATATATGGTGGCCACTTTCAAGTAATAGAGGGATTCCAGGCAATGCAAGGTGAGCTAAAGGCTGAACTCAGATTTCCCTCTGAATTGGCCTGCACAGGGGGTCTTGCTGTCCCCCTGGAGAACATTTCTGCCCTGGGAGCAGCAGAGGAAGATTTTGCTGCAAGAATCCATGAGGGACAGGCTATGAGATTTCCCTTACTACTAGAAGAAAACCAGTCTTTGGAGGAAGAACATGTCATCAGTCTTGCCAGCCCACTGAAGCAGTATCCAAAGGTAGAAAGACAACCCCATGAAACGAAGTACACTAGCCAACTCCAGACAAGCCCAGTCTTTACCAAAGAGAGCCAGCTCACTTATCAGGATCCCAAGAGCTGTAACCTAGATATAAAGTCCCAAATCAGGGATGCACTGAAAGCCACAGTGGTAAGTGAGCAAAACCTCTTGTTTTCAGAGTGGTTGGTTGATAAAGAAAGTGTTGAATTACAGACATTAAAAATCACCAAGGAACATAAATATACCTTGTGCACCTATGTTGTGACCACAGGAGAACTCAATCCCATAGAAGTACCAGTCTTTCTTGCAGAAGTCAACATTGAGACAGCTGACCAGAAAAAAGTATTGAAGGAGGCTTTCTGTTCTCTTATTTATGAAGAAAGGCACCTCTTGACAGATGAAAAATCCAAAGCATTGCCAGGCCCTCCCCATCCACTTAACTCAGGAAAATCCAGTGATGAAACTTCTGAGATGGAGCCTCAGCAGGCTACAAGAACTACAGAGGCAGAAATACCCCTGGAGCATCCTTTGTCTGCTGAAGTAGTCAATTCTGTGATGGAACATGGCCAAATCAAGGATGTGGGAGCAGCAGCAGCCACTGCTGATGTAGCCCCTGCGGGCATTCCTGTTGAGAAACCCACAGAAATAATGAAATGGAAGGAGAAAAGGGAAGAAATACTTGAGGAGGGCAGAGGGGGTCTGGAAACTAAAGGTCTGAATCTAGAGGATGAGCTGAGCAAAGAGAATTACCCTATCATACATAGCAAGCTGGTTGACACTGTTGTGGAGGAAGGGGAGAGTGTCACTCTGGTGTCTGTCATAACCAATGTCACAGAGGTGAATTGGTACTTTGATGGTAAACTGGTGTTTTCAGGCAACAAATTCAAGTGTTTGCAAGATCGAGATGCATACAAGCTAGAGATCAACCAAGTGTGTGGGGAGATCCACCAAGGAGAGTACACTTGTGAGGCTCTGAATCAAGGTGGAAAAAGAGCAACAACAGCAAAGCTCACAGTTGTTAAAAGAGGTTGGATTATGGGGATAAAAGACCACCTTTCTAATACACTGCTCTGCTAAGGAAATTGCCCCAATATGTATCTGTATCTTTGGATAAAGGTACAATACTAATACAATCACAGCACTAATCAGAGGGTCCCCTTTCTCTCTCTACTTATGATCTCCTTTTAACCCATCACAGTCTTTCTTCCACATCATACAGGCAAGACCAGGACAAATTGCATTGTAGTCCTGACCATTTCATCCCACCTTTGAAGTGAATCTGCTCTTACACTTTATTACTGTGGCATCCAATCTTCAGATGATTGCACCATTTTGGCACATATTCACATCATCTTTTTGCATGGCTACAAGATAGTGTGGTATATGTTCGAATTGCAGTATTACATGTTGCTGTTGAACATCACTTTTCTGGTTTCACCACTATATTTCATGATGCCATTCTGCACCACCACAGTCTGTCCACTGAACCTTGTACTACTTTCATTTCTCACAGGTGTTTTTTTTCCTTTACACCTTATGTGGATTGCAAGCAAATCATATGTTTTGTTTCAGTTAGTCACTTCATTTACTTTCCACAATTCCAGTGGGCATGTCTTTGAATTACTCTCTGCTTCTGATTTCAGTTGCACCAATCCTGAGAAGAAGGCTTGAACCTCTGGAGGTGGCTGTAAACCACGTGGCCAAGTTTACCTGTGAAGTAGAAACTACTCCCAATGTTAAGTTCCAGTGGTACAAAGCTGGCCGTGAGATATATGATGGGGACAAATACTCAATTCGCTCCTCCAACTACCTCTCCACACTGGAGATTCCAAGGCCTCAAGTTGTTGACTGTGGAGAGTATAGCTGTAAGGCTTCCAACCAGCATGGCAGTGTAAGCTCTACAGCCTTTTTAACAGTAACTGGTAAGTATAAAGTCTCACTTTTTTTTCATACAATATCTTAAATGTCTTGCTGTACCAAAATGGTTTCCCTGATACACTCACAAACATTTACGGTAAGGCCCTTGATTGCCACTGGTATGCATAATCCATACATAATTTCGACAAGTAAAAGGAAAGAGAAGGAATGAATTTAAAAACAAACAAGCAAACAAACAAACAAAAAAAAAAAACAAAAAAACAACAAACTGCTTTTAGATGCTTTCTGTACCTAGAAAAGAGAATCTGTGTGCAAAGTTTCATGAGGGAATACAAAGTGGGAAGAGTGTGAGGATCTACATTATCAATAGAACAGGATTGCTTTGTGGTAACATTATTGAAAGTTTGTTTCAATTGCAGACAATGAGCAAATGGACAATTTTAAATCTGACTTCTTTGGTTTAGTGGTCACTGTGTGATTATCCTCGTATCATACATTTATCCTCCAGCCATACTTGTCAGGCAGACTGTGCAGTTGTACTTACCTGAACATGTGCGTGCCATTGCCAAGGGGAACTCTGTGTGATGGGGGAATAGGTCCTCTTAAACAAACAAAAGACAGTTCAGATGTGTTTAATTCGCAAAACTTACCTTTTTTAATCTTTTGATAACTCTGCATAACTATCTTCTTTTTCTTTATTTCTTTCATCTTGTGGGCTTTTTGCTTATGCTTTATTTTTTTTCTCTGACTTTCCTTTTTCTGGGAAGAGTCTATGGGATTCCATGCTAAGTGCCACATTCTAGAGCCTAAGGAAGCATGTGCAAACATACAAAACATACAAAAATTTACTGTCTTGAGGGAATTGTGTGCAAATATGTCATTCTTGGGAAAGGAATTCGTGGGTTTCAGTTTATTTTCCTTTAGTTTGTACTTCGCTCTGGAGCCAAAGGCCCTTAAGCTTTGAAGCAGTATGTAGATGCAAGAAGTGCAAAACCATAAGCTGAAATTCATGAAGTTTTATAACTCTTCTCTCCTTCACTGCTGACTTCTTTTGTCTAAGAGGGACCAGTGACAGACTGCTCCCCTCCTGTTTTCTGTCCCTGACAATGAAGAAGGACAGCATAGTCTCTGTTCCCCACCTCTGCATAACAATGAACCTCTTTGTTTTGCAGAAGCACTTCCGCCAACGTTTCTTACCAGACCTGAAACTGTCACCACTTTTGTGGGCAAAAGTGCCAAGTTCCTGTGTACGGTTTCGGGCACTCCAGTCATTGACGTCGCTTGGCAGAAAGATGGCACAGCCATTTCACCTTCGGACCACCACAAGATCTCGAAAGTAGAAAATAAG
This sequence comes from Oreortyx pictus, assembly GCA_036925125.1. NCBI lineage: Eukaryota > Metazoa > Chordata > Aves > Galliformes > Odontophoridae > Oreortyx > Oreortyx pictus. Next base: position 14,087,076 of record JAUPFR010000009.1, on the reverse strand, counting down.
CACGTGTTAGAAATTTCCCGTCTCACCACCAGTGACAGAGGGATTTACACTTGCAAAGCTTCTAATAAGTTTGGGGCTGATGTTTGCCAGGCTGAAATGATTATTATAGACAAACCTCACTTTATTAAAGTTTTGCAATCAGTGCAGTCTGCAGTCAATAAAAAAATACGTCTTGAATGTCAGGTAGATGAAGACAGGAAAGTAAGAGTAGAGTGGACAAAAGATGGAAACAAAATCCCCCCAGGCAAAGATTATAAAATTTACTTTGAAGACAAGATAGCATCACTCGAGATTCCTCTGGCTAAACTCAAGGATTCAGGCCATTATGTATGCACCGTCTCAAACGAGGCAGGAAGCAGCTCCTCTTCTGCCAGTGTCACAGTCAGAGGTAAGATAGTCCTAGGTCCCACTTACCCTTCTCTTCTTCAGTTCCCACTTTCTTCTTTTGCAGGCAAACTCATTCATGAGGTGAAATCATGCTGCGAAGTCCTCTCAGATCTTCCTTCAGCTCCACTCACCTTTCTTATTTCCCCAAGTGCTTTCCAGTGCACTGTCTGTTGCTTCAATATTGTTAACCACATCCAAGAGTTGCTCCTGCATGTGGGGGAGGGGGGAGGGTGAGACCAAGAGAACTGCAGCTCAGCCTGTGTTGTTCTGATGTTTTCTAAAGTAATGTTTTGTTCTGGCGCTAAGAACCAGTTTCTTAAAGCTTTGTATTTCAGACTTCTTATATTTTCCTTCCCTTCTCTTCCCCTCTTTATTTTTCCCCTTCTTTCACCACCCCCTTTTTTTCCGCTTCCTTCCCCCTTCATTTCTCCTCTCCTGTCCCTTCCCTGCTTCTTCCTCTTTTTTTTTTTCTTTTTTTTTCTTTTCTTTTTTTCTTTCTGTTTTTAGAACCACCATCCTTTGTGAAGAAGGTTGATCCATCTTATTTACTGACCCCGGGTGACTCTGCACGGCTTCAATGTAAAGTCAAAGGGTCTCCTGAAATCCAGGTTTCTTGGTTTAAGGACAATAAGAAAATCCTTGAAAGCAACACACACAGGATGTCTTTTATCAATTGTGTGGCTGTGTTAGACATTTCAGAGATGAAAGTTGATGACAGTGGAAGCTACTCATGTGAAGCTGTAAATGAGGTTGGAAGTGACAGCTGCACCACGGAAGTAGTTGTCAAAGGTCTGTTCTTTCTGCTGCTGTCAGTCACATTTGAGAACAATCTTCGTTTTATTTTGGCATGAACAAATAATTGTTTCTTGCTGCTTTTATAGAGCCTCCATCTTTCGTCCGAGCACTTGAACCAGCAGAGGTAGTGAAGGGAACAAACACCGTTCTTCAGTGTGAGGTTGCTGGCACTGGACCATTTGAGATTAGCTGGTACAAAGACAAGAAACAGATCCGCAGTAGTAAAAAATACAGGTTGACCTCTCAGAAAGCAGTTATTTCTCTGGAGGTGTCATCTTTTAATAGTGCAGACGTCGGTGAATATGAATGCATGATAGCTAATGAAGTTGGAAAGTGCATATGCAGTGCAACATATGTCTTGAAAGGTCAGTGGGAGAGAGAACACTCCACGTGCTGCAAGGAATGTCTTATTTCTTCAAACATCTTTTCTTTGGATTTCTACGGGATGGGTGGAGAAGGGGGGTATCTTCTTCTCTTAAAATTTTGTGCATATCTTAACTCTTATGTGACGTCAAACTTACGAATTTAAAGAACACTGGGCTTAAAGGGCTATGCATTACTCTTTTATCTGGGTAATGTAACTCTTCCCTTTGCCTACTCTTTAACTGAATTGTGTCACGCTCTGTGCACACTGTCTCATAAAACCATTTTTGAGCACCAGATTTCATGGAATCATGTAGCAAATGAGTATTTTTTTTATCTCTTTTCTTTGAACTAGAACCACCATCGTTCGTTAAAAAAATTGAAAATGTGACAGCTCTGGCTGGAGACAGTGTTACATTACAAGCTGTGTTGAAAGGGTCAGAGCCTATTTCTGTGATGTGGATGAAAGGCAAAGACATTATTCAAGATGATAACAAAGTGAGAGTGACATTTGAACATGGGCTAGCAACACTGCAAATTACTGGTGTCCAGCTGAGCTCTGGTGGAAAATATACCTGTGTGGCTGAGAATGATGCAGGAAGTCTGTCGTGCTTTGGTGAACTGGCAGTTAAAGGTCAGTGGAGCGGTGCCATGACCTCTGTATTGTCTCTCACCCAAGAGAAAGAGCAATTTGCTTTTGTCCTTAACACTGGTTGTTTAATTCTGTTGTAGAACCTGCCAAAATAATTGAAAAATCTGAAGTGATTCAGGTAACAGCGGGAGACCCAGCCATTTTGGAGTACACTGTCACAGGCACTCCAGAGCTAAAAACCAAATGGCTCAAAGATGGAAAACCACTACCTGCCAGCAAAAAATACAGGATCAGCTTTAAAAATAATGTTGCACAACTGAAGTTTTATGCTGCTGAAATGCAGGACAGTGGCGAGTACACCTTTGAGATATCCAATGATGTGGGGATCAGCTCTTGTACTACCAGCTTTACTGTGCTAGGTTTGTACCAACTCTTGGCAAAGATCCCTGCTTTTCTGCTCTGACCCCAGCAGAGCCCAGAGTAGAACTGCATTTCTCTTTTACTCATGTGTTGCTTTCTTTCGTTTTTTTTTTTTTTTTTTTTCATACCCAACAGATCGCACTCTTCCTCCCTTCTTTACTAAACCTCTGAAGAATGTTGACAGCATCATTAGCGCCTCATGCCGCCTAGACTGCAAAATTTCTGGCTCTCTTCCAATGACAGTCTCTTGGTTTAAGCAGGACAGGGAGATCACTGCAAGTTCCAAGTACACAATACAGTTTGCAGAAGGCTCTGCATCTTTGGAAATAAAACATCTAGATGGAAGTGATGCTGGAGTTTATATTTGCAGGGCCACAAACCCTGCTGGTAGCAAAGACAGCAGTAGTACTTTGTTTATAAAAGGTTTGGCAATTTGTTTCAAAATTCTTGCTTTTTTTTTTTTTTTTTCTGTTTTTATGAGATAATGATTTTCTTCCCCAGAATGCAGGCTGTTTCTTATTCTTGTCAATTGTTTCCTTTCAATGCAATCTAGAGCCACCCAGCTTCATTACAGAACCAGAGTCCCAGAATGTATTGCCTTCATCAACTGTACGTTTCAAGGGCACATTTAAAGGCACTACACCACTGACAGTGAAATGGTTTAAAGGTGATACTGAGCTGATAACTGGAGGAGCCTGCTACGTTATGACAGAGGCATTAGCAAGTTACTTGGAGCTTTATGCAGTCAAACCAAACGACTCAGGAAAATACATCTGCAAAGTCTCCAATGTGGCTGGTTCAGTAACATCCACTGCAAACTTGTTTGTGAAAGGTTTGCATTCCAACTCTCTTTTCACCTTTCAGCTAATGGTTAGACACAGTCACACTTCTTGCTAACTTCTTTTTACTGAACATTTTTCTTAAATCCACAGAACCTGCTGCTTTTACAGAGAAGCTAGAGCCAACTCACCTGGTGAAGAAAGGCGAATATGCTGAACTGACCTGTAAAGTCACTGGTACTCCTGAGATTAAAATCACGTGGTTCAAAGATGACAGGGAGTTAAAAGAGAGTGACAAATTTACAATGTCTTTTACAAAATCTTTGGCAATACTTCATCTTACGGAGGTCGAGACTGAAGACAGTGGGGAATATATTTGTGAGGCCAGAAATGATGCTGGGAAAGATACTTGCAGTACCATTGTTACAGTCAAAGGTGTGTGTGACATCCAGCTACTCAATCAGTTTGCCTCTTTAAACTCTGTGCAACTCTACAAGTTTACAAAGGGTGATTAATACAAACTTGATTCTCTTTCTTTCGTGCTATAGAGTCACCTTATTTTAGCAAGGAGTTTCAATCCATGGAAGTCTTGAAGGATTCTGATGTGGTTTTGGAGTGTGAGGTGCTTGGTACACCTCCCTTTGAAGTGTTTTGGGTGAAGGATGAAAAGCCTGTGCGGAGCAGTAAGAAGCATAGAATAAGCACTGAGAAATCATTGGTTAGCCTCCATGTCTTCAGGTTTGATGCGTCTGATGTTGGTGAATATCAGTGTAGAGTAACAAATGATGTTGGAAGCTGCCTCTGCAGTTCAGAGGTCACACTGAAAGGTTAGTGCAAGGTGGAGAACTCCACTTGTGTGATTTTATTCCAGTGTGGTTTCCATGCCACACGGATATGCACCAGACCTGTTCTTACTTAGCTACTTTCTTCCTGATAGAGCCTCCCCAGTTTCTGAAGAGGATAGAAAACGTTAGTTCCCTTCGAGGGGGCACAGTTGTGTTTCAGGCTGCTGTTAAAGGCTCCATGCCCATCACTGTGTCCTGGCTGAAAGACAGTGATGAAGTGATTGAAGACAGTAATATCAAATTGACTTTTGTGAACAACATTGCCACTCTTCTGGTGAAGTCTATTGAACTGAAACATGATGGAAAATATTTCTGCCAGGCTAAAAATGAGGCAGGAATTCAGAGGTGCTCTGCTCTGCTTACTGTCAAAGGTTGGTCCTACTCTGAATTGAATCTCGGTTTTCTTTCCTTTTTTTTTTTTTTCTTTTTTTTTTTACAGGTTACCTTAACACTCTTCTCTGTCTCTCTGTTTAAAATAGAGCCTGCTACAATTGTGGACAAGGCTGTATCAATAGATGTGACTGAGGGAGACCCAGCAACCTTGCAATGTAAATTTTCAGGAACCAAAGATATTACATCCAAATGGTTCAAAGACGGCAAGGAATTGACTTTAGGCCCAAAATATAAGATCAGTGTTACAGATACTGTCTCAGTCCTGAAGGTGCTTCATGCGGAAAAGAAAGATAGTGGGGAGTATGTGTTTGAGGTTCACAATGATGTTGGAAGCAGTAGCTGTTCTGCCAGCATAAATGTCCTAGGTGTGTATGAGTTCTTCTAGTATTGGTTTTGCTTAATTTCTCTTATTCTGAGTTGACATCTGTCACAGTCATGGTTGAATTTCATACTTTGTCTTTTTACTCTTGTCTTGGATAGATCTCATTATACCACCTAAATTCACCAAAAAGCTCAAGAAAATGGACAGCATTAAGGGGTCTTTTGTGCACTTGGAATGTATAGTGTCTGGTTCACATCCTATAAGTATCCAGTGGTACAAGGATGGCCAAGAAATAACAGCAAGTGAAAAATACAAGTACTCTTTCCACGATAATACTGCCTTTCTGGAAATCAATAAACTGGAAGGCACAGACAGTGGCTCTTACACTTGTGAAGCAACAAATAAGGCAGGAAGCAACCAATGCAGTGGGTTCTTAACAGTCAAAGGTTTGAGTTCCTTCTTCTCTTTACTAGGTCTCTAATTCATAGTTTGGGAACTCGCCTATCTTTGAGTAATCCTATTTATTTTTTTTCCCACATTATAGAACCACCATATTTTGTGGAAAAGCCTCAGTCCCAAGAAGTTGTGCCTCATGCTAGGGTTCAGTTCAAAGCAATGGTTAAAGGCTCTACTCCTCTGCAGATAAAGTGGTTTAAAGACAGCCAGGAGCTCCTTTCTGGAGCCACTCGTTCTGTCTGGATGGATGACACCTCTAGTGTGCTGGAACTCTTCTCAGCTAGGATGTCTGACTCTGGAAACTACACTTGTCAGATAAGCAATGATGTGGGGACTGCAACTTGCAAAGCAACTTTGTTTGTAAAAGGTGTGCAGCCCAATGTTCTTCACATCTTTGTGGTTCTGATTTTTCTTTACTATTTGACTGGGGGGGGGGGAGAGAACAGGAAATGCTTCTTGGAATAGTATTTCCAAAAAACGATCTGAATATTATGAAACTTCACCTTTTTTGTCTGTCTTCTAGAGCCCCCCAGGTTTATTCAGATGCCAACTCCTGTAGTAGCTTTGCGTGAAGGACAATCCACTACTTTTGAGTGCCATGTAGTAGGAACACCAGAGATCCGTGTCACATGGTACTTGGATGGGAATGAAGTGACTGATGAAGCTAAGTATGGCATCTCTTTCATTGATGGTCTAGCCACTTTGAAAGTCACTCAAGCCAGAGTGCTGGATAGTGGAATTTATGTTTGTGAAGCCCACAATGATGCAGGTAGTGAGAGCTGCAGCATCGAGCTGAAAGTAAAAGGTTGGTTTTGAAAATTCTTCCATCATCCAGCTGTACCACAGAGCTGGAGTGATAAAATAGGGGAGACCATTTCTCCCCTCATAATTATCAAGCTTAATATCCACTTTCCCTTTATTCCTCTTTGTAGAGCCTCCAACATTTGTTCGTGAGTTGAGACCTACTGAGGTAGTGAAGGGTGTGGATGCCACACTCGAGTGTGAGGTGACTGGCACTCCTCCATTTGAGGTGAAGTGGCTCAAGAATAATAAAGAGATGTTCAGCAGCAAGAAATATGCTATCTCCACTAAAGAATCAATATTTACTCTTAATGTGACCAACTGTGACACCTCAGATGTAGGTGAATATCAGTGCATTATATCAAATGAAGTTGGGAGCTGTTCTTGTAGCACAAGGCTCAGCTTGAAAGGTCAGTCTCCTGAAAAGTACTCCAAAGATAACATCCCCTAGATGAAGTGCAGTGACTAGGATGACCTTATGTGATCTCTTCTTTCTTCCCTTTCCATGATCTCCCTTCTACACAAATAAAACCTCGCACCACAGAACCAGCATCCTTTGTCAAGAAACTGGAGAATGTCACTACTGTTTTGAAAGGCACCGCATCCTTCCAGTGCGTCATAGCAGGTGCTCAACCATTATCTGTGTCATGGATAAAAGATGAAAAAATACTGGAAGATGATGAATGCCATCACATTGCCTTTGAGAATAATGTAGCCACACTGAAACTTACCAATGTTGACCTCAGCCACAGAGGGAGATACACATGCCAGGCAAAGAATGAATCTGGAGCGGAGAAATGCTTTGCTTTGCTTTTTGTGCAAGGTGTGTAGGTGCACCTGTTCAAGTTCATCCTTGAAAATCTGTCACCTCTCAGTGTCACTAACAACCGTTTTTATACGCTTTATACTGCAGAGCCTGCACGGATTATAGAAAAAGCTAAATCACTTAAAGTCACCGAAAGGGATCCTGTGACTTTGGAATGTACTGTAGAGGGGACACCAGAGCTCCGAATAAGATGGTACAAAGATGGCAAACAGCTTCTTCCCAGTAGATATTACACAATGAGCTTTGAAAACAATGTGGCCAGTTTCAGGATTGAACCTGTGTCAAAGGAAGATAGTGGTACATACAGTTTTAAAGTTGAAAATGACTTCGGAAGTAGCACTTGCGAAGCTGTTCTGACTGTGCTAGGTTTGTATTACCATTTGGCAAACTTGTCAATCCAACAGGAAGGGAGTTAAAAAATAATAACAGTATGTTTGCGAAAGATAAACAGTAAGGTAACCAGTGCATTTTTGCCATATTTTGTGTTGTACAGATCAAGCAATTCCTCCTTTATTTATCAAAAAGCTAACAAGAAAGGATACCATTCTGGGATCTTCTATTCAAATGGAGTGCAAAGTCTCTGGATCACTTCCCATTTCTGCAAAATGGTTCAAGGATGGGAAGGAAATAACCGACAGTGCAAAATATAGAAGCCTGTGCCATGAGAACACCATGTCTCTTGAGATAGCTAATCTAGAGCTGGCAGACACTGCAAATTACACATGTAATGTCTCTAACGTTGCCGGAAGCGATTCTTGCAGTGCTGTCCTGACAGTGAAAGGTTTGAATCTCTTTGAATACTTTTTCTTGAGAAGAACCCTTAAATCTTATGCTAACATATAGAGCTCTTATACTTCTTAATGCTGAAAACTTGGTCTCCGTTTTCTTGCTGTAGATCTTTAACCTCTTATGCATTCAGTGCCTCTGCTTAACTCACTAATTTTCTTTCTTTATAGGCATTCTTGCTATAACTGAATATTTCTTTTTCTTAAAAACTGCAGAGCCTCCAAGCTTCTTAGTAAAACCTGAAAGCCAGCAAGCCATCCCAGATTCCACAGTGGAATTTAAGGCCACACTAAAAGGAACACCACCATTTACAATAAAGTGGTTCAAAGAGGATTTAGAACTTGTATCTGGTCCGGCTTGTTTCATTGGGATTGAAGGGTCAACTGGGTTCTTAACCCTCTATTCGGTGGATACTTCTAGGAGTGGGCATTACACTTGCCATATTTCAAATGATGTTGGCAGTGACTCTTGTACTACAACGTTGATGGTAACAGGTGTGCACACTTTCTTGCTGTTTTACTGTCTTCTTTGTCTATCTCCTTTCTTTTCTTTCTGCCAAGACACCTTAGTGATCTTTGATACCCTGCCAAGTGAATTCCCTGCCCTGCATTTGCAGTCCATGCTTGTTTGACTTGCTCTTTTCCATCCTCTTTCCTTTCCAGTACTCAGACCTATCTGACTCTACTTTTTTGGTTTTTTAGAACCACCCAAGTTTGCTAAGAAGCTAGAGGCAGCAAAAATAGTAAAGCAGGGTGACTCGGCCCGGCTTGAGTGCAAAGTAAGTGGATCTCCAGAAATGAAAATAGTGTGGTTCAGGAATGACCATGAAATTATTGCCAGTGAAAAATTCCGGACCTCATTCATCGACTCTGTGGCTGTGCTTGAAATCAATCATCTCAGTACAGATGAGAGTGGTGACTACATCTGTGAAGCTCAGAACCCTGCCGGCAAGGCCAGCTGCAGTACCAAAGTCACAGTGAAAGGTTAGCTGTCCTCTTGTTCTCTGACTACATCCTATTTTTCCCTGATGGTTCCCCCCTCCCCTTCCCCCCCCTCCCCCCAGAAATCCACAAGAACATTAGATTCACTTCTTATTTAATGGAATACGTTTTTCTTCATGTTTTGCTTGTTTCTTGATATCACCTCACCCCTACTTCCAAAGTCTGATCAAGAATTGTTTTTAATGGGAATGTATACTGGGCTAGGTGTTCCCCCTGACTATCAAGGTCTGAAACACCATATAGATCTGCTATACTATGAAGCTGAAATATGAATTATGAAGAACAGATCCAAACTGCTCAGTGTCAATTTTACACTCTTTAGTACAAACTATGAGACCAATACCCTCTCTATCAAGGATCGCACCTCTGTTGTTTACCTTTTCTACAGAGGAGCTCAGAGCTCTGAAAGCTCACCTGCCTTTCATGATGTGCCTAGAAAATGAGTGAAGTTCTTGTGTTTCTGTTGATTGTCCCAGCACTTTTGTTGTGGAAGTGTTTATATCAGTAACTTGTTGATCAAAGAGTTCTAAACTCCTCTCTAAAAATGATCCTTTCTTCCCTTGGTAGAACCTCCTGTATTCAGCAGGAAGCCCTCTCCAGTAGACATGCTCAGAGGAACTGAGGTTAGCCTGGAATGTGAGATTTCAGGAACACCACCATTTGACGTTACCTGGTACAAAGACAAGAGACAAATCCGCAGTAGTAAGAAGTATAAGGTTACAGCAAAAAACTACCATACAAGCATTCGCATTCTTAATGTTGAAGTTGCAGATGTTGGTGAATATCAATGCAAAGCTCAGAATGATGTAGGAAGTGACACTTGTTTTTGCACAGTGAAGCTGAAAGGTAAGATACTGGCCTTCTACCATGCTCCCAGTGGCACCTCATTGGTCTTCTTTTATGTAGACAGTGCGTTTACTACAACTGCATGTTTCTTGTCCAGAACCACCGAAATTCCTGACAAAAATAAACAGCGTGACTGTTGTGGTTGGTGAACCAGTAGAGTTACAAGCAAGAGTGGAGGGCTCCCAGCCAATTTCTGTGCAGTGGCTTAAAGACAAGGAAGAAATTATTAGAGAAAGCGAAAACACGAAGATCACGTTTATGGAAAACATTGCAACGTTGCAGCTTGTACACACAGAGACAAGCAGTGCTGGGAAATATATCTGTCAGATCAGAAACGATGCTGGAAGTCGCGAGTGCATGGCTACCTTAACTATTCTAGGTTTGTAAAAAGCATAAATTTATAGATCTTTAAGTTAGGAACTTGGTAATTTAGTATCAGATGCATCCTTTGCTTATGCTCCTGAATTCAAAACAGGCAAAACAGAGGGTCATTGTGTCTCTGGTAAATATTAGTTGGGTTGCTTTTTTTTTTTTTTTTTTTTTTTTTTGAGCTGTGCAGGGATAGAAGCAAAAGGAACTACAGGCCTCTTTACTGTGGTGTTCACTTACCTGTTTTCCTAAGTCATGTCTTCTGCTCATGCATGCTTGAATTAATCAGTTAGATGCATTTATCTCCTAGAAGCTCCAAAATATTTGTACTCCATTTTGGAGAGTATCTGAAATATCTAGTTTAAAGTGGGATAAAAGATGGAAAAAATAGAGTTGAAAGTATTTCCCAGCCCAACAAACTGAGATAATCTTAACATCAAATGTTTAAGTCCTGTATATAGTGTAATAATACCAGCTAGTACTAATATAATCCAGTTTTCACTACACGTTTTAATTGTCTCTTCTTCCAGAGCCTGCAGTCATCGTAGAGAAAGCAGAGCCAATGAGGGTTACTATAGGAGATGCCTGTACTTTGGAGTGCAAAGTGGCAGGCACACCGGAACTATCCACTGGGTGGTTTAAGGATGGCAAAGAACTGACAAGCAGCCAAAAATACAGAATTACTTTCATCAACAAAGTATCTACACTTAAAATTATGGACACAGAGAAGGAAGATGGTGGATTGTACACTTTTGCAGTGCAAAATGATGTGGGGAAAAGCAGTTGCACGGCATCTGTTGAAGTTTTAGGTTGGTTGGGTAGTTTGTCTTCTTTGACCAAATCTTTCTTTTATTCCTGTACTCTTTTCTTCATCCAATTTCTTCCCTCCTTTTCTCTCTAACAATGGACTTATTATATTTTTCTTTTTATGCAGATCGAATCATTCCTCCTTCTTTCACAAGAAAGCTAAAGGAAACCCCGGGTGTCCTGGGTTCCTCAGCACTACTGGAATGCAAAGTGGCGGGTTCACCTCCTATGTCTATTGACTGGTTCCAAAATGGAATGAAGTTAGTTAGTGGGGAAAAACATAGTATCACATTTACTGATAATCTGTGTATTTTAGAAGTGAATTCATTGAGTAATTCAGATACTGGAACTTACACCTGCAAGGCTACCAATGTAGCTGGTTCGGATGAATGCAGTGCGGTATTGACTGTCCAAGGTCAGTATATAATGGTCAGCAAGCTCTCTGAGCTATTCTTTGCTTTTTCTCTCTTAAAATTGCCTTTGGTCTTCTGTAAGTATACCGAGTGAGATTACTTACTAGAAAGTAAAGATTTTCTTCTTTAACTTCAGTAGGTATGTGGAAATGCTGGGATTATGCTATAGCAATCTGCCTTATCTCCCTTTTTCTCTTATGTATTTAGAACCACCATCTTTTGAGAGAACACCTGAGCCTTTGGATGTCTTGCCAGGCACAAATGTAACTTTTACATGTGTTATCAGAGGAACCCCTCCTTTGAAGGTGAACTGGTTTAGAGGAGCCAATGAGCTTGTGCCAGGGGACAAATGCAGTATCTACTTGGAGGACTCCATTGTGGAGCTTGAGTTATTTGATGTGACCCCTCTCCAAAGTGGAGAGTACACTTGTCTAGTGACTAATGAAGCTGGCAGGGCAAATTGTACAATGCATCTTACAGTAAAAGGTTTGTAAATGTTGCATCTTTCTGTATGCCATAAAATACTGTTTCCTTCTTTCAGTTTGTTACTGCTGTGCTCAACATTTCTGAATTCTTACCCTTCATTAGAACCAGCTGTCTTTGTAAAGAAACTGAGCGATCAATATGTGGAACCTGGTAAGCCCATCATCCTGGAGGGCACTTACACAGGCAGTTTGCCCATCTCTGTGACATGGAAGAAGAATGGTCACACACTTACTCAGTCTCAGAAGTGCAGCATTACTACCACAGAGAAATCCTGCATCCTGGAGATCCTTGACAGCACCAAAGAGGATGCAGGAGAATACAGCTGCCATGTTGAAAATGAGGCAGGGAGAGATGTTTGTGAGGCTGTAGTCTCTACCCTAGGTTTGTTCTCCCTTTTCTTCTTTGTCTTGCCTGTTCTTTGAAGTATATGCGTTCAAAACCTTGGCACTATAGTGAGCCTATCCAATTGCTTCTCTTTTTAGAACCTCCCTATTTTGTTACACAATTGGAACCTCTTGAGGTGTCAGTTGGGGATTATACAACATTACAATGTCACGTTGCTGGAACCCCAGAAATTACTGTGTCGTGGTACAAAGGTGATACAAAACTGAGGTCTACTCCTGAATACAAAGTGTTCTTTAAAAACAGCATTGCTACCCTCACTTTCAACAAAGTGGTTATCAATGACAGTGGTGAATATATCTGCAAGGCAGAAAACAGTGTAGGAACTGCATCTACAAAGGCTGTCTTAACAGTTCAAGGTGATGATTTTGTATAATCTTGCTCCAAATGCTTCTTTACTGTTCTTCTCTTGGAAAACTGTATAAAAACTTGCTTCCTGGCGTACATTTATCTTTTACTTGTTTTCTTCCAGAACGCAAACGACCACCTTCCTTTGCAAGAGGATTAAAAGACATCGAACACCCTGTTGGTTTACCCCTTAAACTTATGTGTCGACTCAATGGCTCAGAGCCCATCAGTGTGACTTGGCATAAAGATGGTGTGCAATTGAGCGACGACCACGTTGTGCACACATCCTTTGTAGATAATGTTGCAGTGTTGCAACTAGTGAAAACAGAAATGAATCATACTGGGCAGTACACCTGCACAGCCACTAATGCTGTGGGCACCGCCAACACAAGTGCTAGGCTTACAGTGACAGGTGTGTTGGCTTACCAAACTTTTGCCTGGATCACAGGTGCCCCATTCCCATTTTATGTATGCAATGATATCTGTGTGTTGAATTAATTCTTCTATGAGATATGAGCATTATATTGTTCTCTTGTGTTTCTAGAACCCAAGCAAGCACCTGTCTTTGATACTAAACCAGAATCTATTGATGTGCCTTTTGGAGAAAGTGCTGACTTTGAATGCCATGTTACTGGAGCCCAACCAATAAAAATCACGTGGTCCAAGGATGGTCGGGAGATACGAACTGGAGGAAACTTCAATATTACGTTTGTAGCTAACACAGCTCATCTTCGTGTGCTCAGAGTGGGTAAAGGAGACTCTGGCCAATATACTTGCCAGGCTAGTAATGAAGCTGGGAAAGACTTTTGCTCAGCCCAACTCAGTGTGAAAGGTATTGTGATTAAGTCAAATTTGTTTCTGTGTTTTCTTTCTCCTGGGTAAAGAGGCTTCTTTGTTAGTGAATCTCATCTTCCACCCTTTTCAGCTTGAAAATATATAGAAAGGAGCTTTTCAGAAAGCAGACATGCCATGAGATGACTCTCTGCTCCTCTCATGCTGTGTGATAGTAGAAACTCTCTGCACCTGCCAGTCCTCCAAAGGGACAGATCTCTTTGCAAAGATCTTTAGTGATATGGAGGGCTGCACACTACTCTCCCTGCTTTTTACTTCAACATTAGTGCTTAAGTTAACAGTTACAGGGGTACTCATACATAGTGATTATTCTGTGATAAAACACAATTATCTTGCATATTTCAGTTGGAGTTGTCAATAACTGATTCAACCTAAACTATGAGTAACTTGAATTCTTCGTGCAGAAATATGCCTTAAAGATATGCAAGCAAGTGCAGCTGTACTTACTATTTCTGCAGCTCCTGGGGTAAGATCCTGGGGGAGATGTTGTTGTCAGTGTCCTCATGCTGGTTTTGGAGTTTTTTCGCTCCAGAGAGGTAACTGCAAAATTTCTCTTCAGTGGAGCAATCATCCATCAATGTCTTCTACAGTAAAACCTTGTTGTGGTTGTTTTTTTGCCATCTTTAATCCTTCTTGCATCTTTCCTTCTTTGTTGTACTCCAGTGTTCTTGTGTTTCTCTTGCTCAGTACTGTAGATTTCATGTGGCAAGTGTGTGCTGTCATTCTCTGCATACCTTGTTTCTGCAGAACCTCCCAAGTTTGTCAAGAAGCCTGAAGCTTTGCGGTTTGTGAGGCAGGGAGACACAGTTCAACTCGAATGTAAAATCACTGGCACACCGAAGATCATGACCACATGGTACAGGAATGATCAGGCGCTCCAGGCGAGCAGCAGGCTCCATATGTCCTTTGTTGAATCCACAGCAGTGCTTACTATCTTGGATGCCAGCACTGAGGATGCCGGTGACTATATATGTGAAGCCCAAAACTCTGCTGGCACTGTCAGTTGCAGCACTTCAGTATCAGTTAAAGGTCAGCAGCATGGCTTCACTCCCAGTGGCACTGTCAGGCAGGGAGCTGGCACTGTGGCAGTCTGGTTGCTGGGACAGTATCTCCAGCTGCTCTGACATTCAAACAGGGTGTGATATAGGCAATAGAAAGTAGGCAGGAAGTGGTAGTGGGTGTTGAACACTGTGCAGCCACTCCCTTGTCTCCCCATTTAAGTCAATTGCAAGCTGAAGAAGGCAAGGCTGCCTGCTCAGAAGGGGAGCATGGAATAGATGTAACACCAGTCATGGTGAGAGAGCTGGACAAACTTTGCAGCCAACCCTCTGCCTCCTTTTTATGTACACCGATTCAGGCAGGAGTGAAATTTAATAAGCAAAGAGGGGGCTTTTGCGCTGAGCCTGACTTATTGTAGATTTCATGATTGGAAAGAGGAGGGGGAAAGCTGGAATATGGTCCTGAAGAGAGGGGAGAGTGGCTCTGGGGGAGGGACACTGAGCTCTGATTCCAAACAGATGCAGAAGTGGCATATTTTTCTGCCCTTGGGACTATGAGTGCTTAGAACAGCTTCCTGAAAGAGATGTTGGAGGCTCAGCATTTTTTAGAGGTGAGGCCATGAATTTGGAGACTGAATATGGGTTTAGAAGAAGTAAAGGCCTCCTTCCTGATTAAGTTGCCTTTTGATACTATCCAGAAACTTACCCAGGGAAGCAGTCTCACATATTATGATGTGATTCTTCTTTTTATAGAACCACCTGTTTTTAGCAAGGTGCCGAGCCCTGTGGACACACTTAAAGGCTCGGATGTTATCCTCCAGTGTGAGATAGCAGGGTCTCCACCCTTTGAGGTGGCTTGGTTCAAAGACCGGAGGCAGGTCCGGAGCAGCAAGAAGTTCAAAGTAACAGCAAAGCACTCAATTGCCAGTCTTCACATCCTCAGTCTGGAATCTCAAGACACTGGAGAGTATCAGTGCAAAGCAATGAATGAAGTGGGGAGTGACACTTGCACCTGCCCAGTGAAATTCAAAGGTTTGTATGCTAAAGGATCAGCAATACCAGCACCTTCTTTTCTTGGTCTTCTGGCTGTACCTTTTACAAGCAGGCATGTGTGATTAACTCTCCTCTGCCTCCTTGTTTTTACCATCAGAGCCCCCACGCTTCACCAAGAAGCTGAGTGATACTGCAATCTTCGTTGGAGAGCAAACAGCCCTGCAGGCAGTGGTGGAAGGGTCCCCACCAATTTCTGTTGTATGGCTGAAAGACAAGGGTGAAGTTATTAGGGAGAGTGAAAATGTCCAAATGTGGTTTATGGACAATATTGCAACTCTTGAGATTGCTAGTGCAGAGGGAGCGGATGTTGGAAAGTACATCTGTCAAATTAAAAATGATGCTGGCATGCGGGAGTGTTCTGCATATTTACAAGTCCTAGGTGGGTATAGCCTGCTCCACAGGTACCATATCTTGCAACTTGTACAGTTTTCTCTACTACCCTTTATTTGCTGCTTATATCCTGTGCTCAGTGATTTGCAGGTGGATTTCCTGACGATGTGTTTTCTCCTTCCTTCCTATTTCAGAGCCAGCAGTCATCCTAGAGAAGACTGAGCCAATCACAGTGATGGCAGGCAACTCTTTTACCCTCGAGTGTAAAGTAGGGGGGACGCCTGAACTTATCACCAAGTGGTACAAAGATGGCAGAGAACTGAGGAGCGACCGCAAATACCAAATTACCTTTTTCAACAATATATCTACTCTGAAAGTCTTTTCTGCAGAGAAGGGTGACAGGGGCTTGTATACTTTTGAGGTGCACAATGAGGTGGGAGACAGCAGCTGCACTTCTTCAGTTGATGTTTCAGGTCAGCGCTCTATCTTTTTAAAAACTGGAATTTGTTTTTTTTGCTTTCCACTGGAAAAAAAAGCAACAAGAAAAACAGCACTTTTCTTATACTTCTTCTGCACTGTCTTACTTAGATCGCCTTGTTCCTCCTTCATTCTCAAGAAAATTAAAGGAAACAAATGGGGTGCTGGGATCCTCAGTGCTACTGGAGTGCAAAGTCTCTGGCACATCCCCCATATCTGTGGCTTGGTTTCAGGATGGGAATGAGATTGTTGGTGGGGAAAAATATGAAATCTCATTCTTGGATAACATTTGTGCTTTGAAGCTGAATGCCCTGGATGTCACAGATACAGGGCCATATACTTGTCTGGCAACAAATGTGGCTGGATCTGATGAATGCAGCGCCTTCTTGACTGTACAAGGTCAGTGGAAGATTATCACAGCCCCTTCTACAAAGCATTTCTTCCCTCTTTATACCTTACCTCTTATTTCATGTATTTATTTATTTTTTCTGGTTTCACCCTTGCTCCCTCTTCAATTTAAACCTGCTTCAGATTTCGTCCCCAACAGGAACTCCCCTATTAAAATCTTTCTTCTTTCTCACTTCTTTGTGTGACACTTAGAACCACCTTCTTTTGTGAAGACACCTGATCCCCAAGAAGTTTTGCCCGGATCAAGTGTGACATTCACCAGCCATATCAAGGGCAGCACGCCCTTTAAAGTCACCTGGTTCCGAGGCATCAGGGAGCTGGTGCCAGACAGCACTTGCTCTGTTTCTCTGGATGAATCTAAGGCACAGCTGCAGCTGTTCAATGTGGAGCCAGGGAACAGTGGGGACTATGCCTGTGTGGTCACAAATGATGCTGGCAGTGCCTCATGCACAACTCAACTCTTTGTGAAAGGTGTGTGTTGTGTTCATGCATAGATGTCTCTCTGTAGCACTGCCACATTTGTCCCTCACACTTATTGACCTGTGCCTTCACACAGAGCCTGCAGTCTTCATGAAGAAGTTAAGTGATTTCAGTGTGGAGGAAGGGAAGTCCATTGTTCTGGAAAGCATCTACACGGGTACCCCTCCCATCTCTGTTACCTGGAAAAGAAATGGCATGCCAATAGCGCAGTCTCAACGCTGCAGTGTTACAACTACTGACAAATCTGGCATTCTCGAAATCTTCAACAGCACCAAGAGTGATGAAGGCGAATATACCTGTGAGGTGTCAAATGAGGCGGGTGGGGATGTTTGTCACAGCCTTGTCTCGATCTTAGGTATGCACCACTTCCAATCCCCTAGAGTAACGGGGTATCCCAGTGGTGCTCTGCTTCTGCTCATTATACTCTCTCATCTCTAGAACCACCCTATTTCATCACACACCTGGACCGTGTGGAGGTGAAGATTGGTGAACCCTTGGTCTTAAAATGCCAGATTGGTGGTGCACCAGAAGTCAAGGTGTCTTGGTACAAAGATGACACCAAACTCAGATCAACACAGGCTTACAAAATGCACTTCAAGAATAACGTGGCCACACTGGCATTCTCAACCCTGGAGGACAGTGACATCGGAGAATATACCTGCAAAGCAGAAAATAGCGTTGGCTTTGCTACCTCTACAGCTTTGCTTGTTGTTAAAGGTGATGGGTCCAAGGCCACTCTATCCTGGGATATTTTGTAGAAACTCTGTTGTCTACAAAAAGGGGTTCTTATTAGATTCTTTATTAAGTAATTCTGCATTGACAGGGCAGCTTCCTACTTATGGTGGTGATTTTTATTATTTTGCAGAACGTCAACTTCCACCTACATTTGCCAGGAAACTGAAAGACATTCAGGAAACGGTTGGTGCTCCAGTGACTTTCGATTGCCGTATAAATGGCTCAGAGCCTATCCAGGTCTCTTGGTACAAGGATGGGGTTCTCTTAAGTGACAGTGATAATGTGCAGTCAACCTTCTTAAATAATGTTGCAACTCTTCAGATCTTGCAAACTAGTATGGCTTTCTGTGGCCAATATACTTGCTCAGCCCAAAATGCTCTGGGGACTGCATCTTCCAGTGCCAAGCTTCTCCTCACAGGTTTGTAGCTCACTCTTAAACAAATATACTTTGTATCTATTTCCTCTTCTATTTCTCCATGCTTTCTCCCACTCATGGTGGTAAGGAAGCGTGGGCATGGCGTGGTGAGGTGTGTGGTGAAGTTTGGTGGTGAGCTCTGCCATGCCTTCCTCTTTGCAGAACATCTACAGCCACCTTTCTTTGACATCAAGCCAGCATCTATTGACGTGGCTCTAGGGAAAAGTGCAACTTTTAAGTGTCATGTGACTGGCTCTGCACCCATGAGGATTATGTGGACCAGAGACAATAGAGAGATCCGCCCAGGCGGCAACTACAAGATGATGCTTGTGGAAAACACGGCCAGCTTAGTGGTCCTAAAAGTGGGTAAAGGGGATGCTGGACTTTACACCTGTACTGCCAGCAACAGCGTTGGAAAGGATACATGCGCAGCCCAGCTGGCTGTACAAGGTACTGCTGGGAGCTTTACTGTTCGGCAGGCTTTTCTTTGCAAATTAGACACCCTGAATAGTTCATACATTAGACTAACTATCTTTTCAAGAGGGTACACTGAGGTTTCTTTTCTTAATGTAAATATTAATCTAATACTTAAGTGCTTATCCATCTTTCTTTTGGTCTGGTATAGTGAATCTTATCAAAGGAGTTCTGCCACTGAAATGTTAAAACTGACATAGTACCGTGTTGTCCCTTTATGAATGATCCCATCAGCCAGCACAAGCTGTCCACCTTAAACTCTTCTGGGGAAATGTCATTCACTAACTGATCCAGAAGAGGGAAAGGGAGCTGAAAGAAGCAATTTACCTTATGAGGCTTAAATGTGTTTTTACTGGGTGTTCTGTTCCTACAAATATTTTTACTCATTGAAAACCACCGTTGTTGAATAGGAAAGATTGGAGGATCTAGGGGCAGACTTGAAGGCAAAATAATCATTCCGCCAACACTTCGCTTCTCCACATAGTGTGTAGAACTTATGAATTTTGAAGACCTAAATTTAAAACTGGCCTGATATAAGTGGCATTGTATACTACTGTAATTTCCTTGATGTAGGTGGGAGCCTTGGGTATATTTATAGCTGTTCCGGATATCTTATTCCTGCTGATTTTGCGAAAGGATAAATATTAAAATGTCTACTTAAATCATGCATGAATTTATAGATCCCTGTTGTTTCAGGGCATTCTTCTCCTCCTCTGTGTATGTTTTGAGGTGAAAAAACCAACAAAACAACGCATGCATGCATGCAAACATTTAAAGAGTAAATACTGTAGCTTGCATGCTCTGAGACAAATAACACAAGAAGCTGAACTACCACTAGTAAGATTTTGTGATAAGTGCATGTCAAATGCATTAGTTAAGTCTGAAACATATTCTTTCCATATGGATTTTTCCCAGTGGGTGTATGAGGACTGTGGCAAACTGCATTCATTACCTGTGGATTCAGTGGCCAATAGGGGTTCTGTTTTTATGTAGTTTGACCTACAAAAGCTATTGATCTACTGTAGCAGGAAATCTTTTGATTTCTCTCTTCAAAAAAGAAATCTCTTTTAAAGATTTTAAGCTTGTTTCCACAAGAATTACAGTTCTTGTATTGTGAATGGTAACAGTACTAATAGGTTATTTTGACTGGAGCTTCCATTCACAGAATCATCTTGACTACTTGACTAACCTTATTAATTTTCTTACACTTCAACTCTTTATTCACAAAGTTGTGAATTGATCCTTTTTATTTTTCAGCCTTATTCTTTACATTCTTTAGAATTTGTGCAGTTTTCTCAGGGCTGTAAAATTAGTTTCACTCTAATTTGTCATGCAGTTCCTACAATACTTGGAAGTGTAATCTTATGTATGAATTGGTTTGTCTTTTTTTTTAATTTGGGGAGTTGCTGTCTGTTATGATATACAGTCTTGTTTGTAGAGTCAAGCTCTCACGTCCAACGGACTTTCAGCATCTCCCAGTTTTTTATTAGCTTTTCCAATTTAAAATCTGGTGTCCTTAACATGTAGTTCTAACAATAGTTTTAGGTTCTAGAAACTACTTAACATTTTAAGTATGTACTTTACTAAGCTATACTTTGGAAAGAAATTGAGTTAGAATATGACTGGCCAAGTACTGTTAGTATGCAGATAGACAATCATCTGTTTATCAACATGAAATCTGATAGTAAATTACTGAGATTTCAAGAGTTCTCATGTTAACAAGACATGATTTCTATTTTTAGAAACACTAAGGAAGTTTTGTTACTAACAACACAGGATGTTCTGTAAATATCCCACAGGTTGAAGGAACCCACAATAAAACAAATATTCTTCCTACACTTTGCAGACAGATGTACAAACAGGCACTTAATCCTCTTCTGTAGAGAGATCCGTTGCTTACGCCCACATTACTCATGATTCTACTGCTTGTATCCTTGATCCAGGAGCATTCAGAGTTGTGTGATTCTGAATCATCCCTCCTTTCTCTGCTAACAGGGGAAAAAAAAATAAAAGTAACTATCCAGTTTACTGTGTAGTCACAGGAAGTTTAAAGCCAATCTCAGTAATAACAGCCATCTATAATTCTTCCCAGATTGACTGTTTTGAACATCTTTTATTTGTGATGTCTAAGCTCCTTGATTTTTCTTCCTTGTATGTACCTTTATGTTTGTCTTCAAAATAAATGTGTGAAGGGTTTTAACTCAGGTATATTTATTGACTGTATCAATTCTTAACTACCTATTAAGTTACAAAGCAGTCGCTATAATACTCAGCAGAAATCCTCTTAATATTAATATTTTAATAGTTTAATATTTTTTAGCTGAATAGTTTGTATTCTTGCATTTCTACTAGTCATTCTTATTATCCACATATTGGAAGAGGATATTATTAAAGAAAACCACACATCAACTGGATATACAGAAAGAGAAGTGGAATAGGAAAGTAAAATAAGGAGAAACTAAGTGAAATGCCAACAGAGAATTTGTTTGCTGCCTGATCTACATTTTGGACAAATTTTGAAATAATATTTATTAAAAAAAAATAAAAATAAAAGCAACTTAGAAATGACAAAGTTAGAATGTTCATATATGTCCCCGAAGTTTATATTTTTTGTTAAATATTTACCTACTTATTCAAAGAATCAGTGCAGTTTAAAGCATTTTCTCCCATTTTTGGCTTTCCAGAACCACCAAGGTTTATTAAGAAACTAGACACTTCAAGACTTGTGAAACAGCATGATTCCACTAGGTATGAATGCAAAGTAGGTGGATCTCCTGAAATCAAAATCACCTGGTACAAAGGAGAAACTGAGATCTATCCAAGTGAAAAATACATCATGTCCTTTGTGGATTCGGTGGCAGTCCTTGAAATGCACAACCTTAGTGTTGAAGACAGTGGTGACTACAGTTGTGAAGCCCTGAACCCAGCTGGTAGTGCTAGCACCAGTACCTCACTGAAAGTGAAAGGTGAGAATCCAAGGTCTTCTCCTTGCCTTTCTATCTGTATGATAGTGTGGAAAAGCTGTTAAATCTTGCTTTCTTTAGTCAGACTTTTCTGTTAGAAAAGATTGAAGTCTCTTTTCTGCTTGCTATGCTGTGGGAGATCTCTTTATTGTTTGCCTTTTTTGTTCAGTATCAATTTGACTACTTGAATACTCTCTCCTCTTTAATGTCCTCTGCTCAAATAATCCAAATTTTAACTCCTTTGTTTCAGCACCCCCTGCTTTTACCAAGAAGCCTTATCCAGTCCAGACCTTGAAAGGGTCTGATGTTCATCTGGAATGTGAGCTTCAGGGCACACCTCCATTCCAGATTTCATGGTATAAAGACAAGCGAGAAATTCGGAGCAGCAAGAAGTACAAGATCATGTCTGAGAACTACCTTGCTAGCATTCACATTCTTAATGTGGATACTGCAGATGTTGGTGAATATCATTGTAAAGCTGTAAATGATGTGGGAAGTGACTCCTGCATTGGCTCTGTAACACTGAAAGGTTTGTATACAGATTGGCAAGTTCTTGGAATGTCATTATTCCCATATTGTCCACCTGCTTTTCTGTTTCCGGACTGTGATTTTTACTATCTTCTCTTAAATAGCGCCACCAACCTTTGTAAAGAAGCTGAGTGATGTCACTGTTGTGGTCGGGGAGACAATTGAACTAAAGGCTGCAGTTGAAGGAGCACAGCCCATTTCTGTTCTGTGGTTAAAAGATAAAGGGGAGATCATTAGAGAAAGTGAAAATCTTTGGATTTCCTATTCAGAAAACATTGCAACTCTGCGCATTGGAAATGCAGAACCAACGAATTCTGGGAAATACACCTGTCAGATAAAAAATGATGCCGGATTTCAGGAGTGCTTTGCCAAATTAACAGTGCTCGGTGGGTAGCATGGGATTACAAAAACAAAGACAACAATAAAAACAGCAGAAATGCTTAAAAATTTCAATTTCATTTTTACAGTACTAATATCTCTTGTATTGTTTTTTAAAATGTTGTGACTTACATCTCATTACAGAACCTGCAGTCATTGTAGAGAAGCCAGGCCCAGTGAAAGTTACAGCTGGAGACTCCTGTACTCTGGAATGCACAGTAGATGGCACACCAGAGCTTACTGCTAGATGGTTTAAGGATGGGAATGAACTGTCCACTGACCATAAATATAAAATCAGTTTCTTCAACAAAGTATCTGGGCTTAAGATCCTCAATGCAGGACTAGAAGATAGTGGAGAATATACTTTTGAGGTGAAAAACAGTGTTGGTAAAAGCAGCTGTACTGCTACTGTGCAAGTTTCAGGTTAGTTGTCTACTCTTTTTGAGTCATATCTGATCGTAAGTTCCTTTACAATGCCTTTATATAGCATGCTGTTTCTTATGACTGGCAGTCTGGGAGACTCATTGATGTATGATCTTTGAGTTCTTGGCACATGACTATGGCAAGCATCAGGGATAGATGCCTACCTAACATTGGAGGGGCAGTAATTGCTGCAAGGATTTGATTTCTTGTTTGATTTGATTTTTGTATTAAAAAGAAAAAAAAAAGAAAGAAAAAAAAAAGAAAGAAAACACAAAACTGTCCCTTAAAAGTGGGAATAAAAGATCCAGTATATCCTTCATCACCAACTCTCTACTTCTCATTGACTTAGACGTGTAGGAGTAGATTGGTAATGCATGTACATCAAAAGAAATCTATCTGATTTTATTATACATGGAGAACATTCTATAATTTAAGCTTCCGTACAGTAATTTTTCAAAATTTTTTTTTTTTTTAAACAAATGCAGATCGTATTATACCCCCTTCTTTCACAAGAAAACTAAAAGAAGTATGTGGTCATCTGGGTTCTTCTGCTGTGCTGGAGTGCAAAGTTTATGGGTCACCACCCATTCTTGTTTCCTGGTTTCATGATGGACAGGAGATTACCAGTGGAGACAAGTATCAGGCTACACTTACAGACAATACTTGTTCTCTGAAAGTGAATGGGCTTCAGGAATCTGATATGGGAACTTATTCATGTACGGCTACTAATGTAGCTGGATCTGATGAATGCAGTGCATTTTTGAGTGTTAGAGGTCAGTATCTATCAGATGACACAAATTTGTTTACAAAAAGGCTTAAATTTTTTGTTATGTTTCTGTATACTACATTCTTCATAGAAGATCAAATATACCTCTTCTCTGTCTGTTTTACTTGTATGCTCAGAACCACCATCTTTTGTGAAGAAACCTGAGCCGTTTGATGTTTTATCTGGAGCAAACATCACATTTACAAGTATTATAAAAGGCTCCCCTCCATTCGAAGTTAAATGGTTTAGAGGTAGCATTGAGCTAGCGCCAGGACACAAATGCAACATTACCTTGCAAGACTCCGTTGCAGAACTGGAGCTATTTGATGTACAGCCACTTCAGAGTGGAGACTACACCTGCCAGGTCTCTAATGAGGCAGGAAAGATATCTTGCACGACACATCTTTTTGTCAAAGGTTTGTGCAGACTACTGCTTCTTAGACTTCTTCATAGAAATAATCTTCTGGATTTACTTAACTTATTTTCTTCCTGTTGTTTGTTATAGAACCAGCAAAGTTTGTGATGAAGGTGAATGATTTAAGTGTGGAGAAAGGAAAAAATTTAATCTTGGAATGCACATATACGGGTACTCCACCAATTTCAGTGACATGGAAGAAAAATGGAGTAATATTAAAACACTCTGAAAAGTGTAGCATCACCACTACAGAAACCTCTGCCATATTGGAGATCCCTAGTAGCAAACTAGAAGATCAGGGGCAATATTCTTGTCATATTGAAAATGACTCTGGACAGGATAATTGTCATGGTGCAGTTACAATACTAGGTGTGTCATCAAGCCACTATCATTTCATCAAGTGTTATTTCAAACACAAGTAGTCATTATGCAGTACTTTTATTTTATTTTGTTTTATTTATTTTATTTTGTGCTAACACTTGTGTGTTTGTTCTTCAGAACCGCCTTATTTCATTGCACCTTTGGAGCCAGTGCAGGTGACTGTTGGGGATTCTGCGTCCTTACAGTGTCAGGTTGCTGGAACACCAGAAATGATTGTGTCATGGTACAAAGGTGATACAAAGCTGAGAGGAACAGCTACTGTGAAAATGCACTTTAAGAACCAAGTTGCCACTCTGGTCTTCAGCCAAGTGGACAGCAATGACAGTGGGGAGTACATGTGCAAAGTAGAAAACACTGTTGGGGAGGCTACTTCATCCTCCTTACTTACAGTTCAAGGTGAATAATTCTTTCTAAAAATTAGGAAAATGGCCTACATTTCTTAATTATATTTCCTTTTTCAAAAACTAAGATTACTTTTTCCTTTTTAAAAGCTCTGGTCTATCCTGGCAAAGTAAGATACCCTGTCTTCTATTAACAAAGGCCTTCTATTAAAGCAAATTAAAATTTATCTCTTACTGATTCATTTCTTCTGTAGGAATAGAGGGTTCTACATCTTCATTGCCACTTAGAAAATTGCTTTGATTGTTCTGCCTGGCAGTCTTGGGTGTTAAATAGGCTCACTGGGAGTAACTGGGGACACATGATTGTTTATTTTCCTACAACCAAATGTACTTTGCCCTTTATACATCACCTCACAAATTAAATGACATAGTGGGTAAAATTTTTCATAAGTTATTAGCAGAAATCCACTGTTTGAATCACTTAGGCAGTGTTTTCTGCTGAGTACAGCAACAGATGTATACCTTCAGAGAGCACTCACTGTACAATACCTGTTTTCTTACAGAGCGTAAACTTCCCCCTTCTTTTACACGAAAATTAAGAGATGTTCATGAAACCATTGGCTTACCTGTTACATTTGATTGTGGTATTGCTGGTTCAGAACCTATTGAAGTATCTTGGTTTAAAGACAATGTACGTGTAAAAGAAGACTACAATGTTCACACGTCCTTTGTAGAAAATGTAGCAACTCTGCAGATTTTGAAGACTGACAAGAGCCTTATGGGGCAATATACCTGCACAGCAAGCAATGCTATTGGAACTGCTTCTTCTAGTGGCAAGCTTGTCCTTACAGGTCGGTTGGCTGTGAATTGTTTAATGGAAATATCTTAAAACTAACTTTTAATTTATATGTATTTAATATTGTAAAAATAATATTTACTTAATAGAGGTTTAAAGCAAATTGAGATATTAAATTGATGCTTTTTTTTATTTCCTTTGTTCTTCAGAAGGGAAGACTCCTCCATTCTTTGATACCCCAATTACACCTGTGGATGGTATTATTGGAGAAAGTGCTGACTTTGAGTGTCACATTTCTGGAACACAACCTATTAGAGTTACCTGGGCTAAAGATAACCAGGAAATTAGAACAGGAGGAAATTATCAGATCAGTTATGTAGAGAACACAGCCCATTTGACCATCTTGAGAGTTGAGAGGGGAGATTCTGGAAAGTATACATGTCATGCTAGCAATGAAGTTGGAAAGGATTCTTGCACAGCACAACTGAATGTTAAAGGTACTGAATAAATAATGCATTGTGTGTACATTTTCCTTCTTTTAACTGAAAAGGAAGTTAGCCTTACTGCTGCAAGACAAGTTTGAGAAAAAACTCGAAGTGTAACTTTTGTGATATATCTCAAAAATACCTACCTGGATGTACACATAGGTCTTTGTAGGGAATTAACAACAATGGGAGAAGAAAGAAAACAATATTTTCTTCCAACTAATTTCTTTACAGTCTTTGTCTTACTTCTTTCTTGATAACAAATATCTTGTGTTTTTAAGGTCATTTGACTTAGGTCAGTATAAAAGAGGTGGCTTTTTTTTTTTTTTTTTTTTTCTTTTATGCACATGGGCAAGTCAGCTAAGAGTGAATGTATGATTAAGACACTTGCTATTGATCTTGGCTTACTCTCTTTAAAAAAATGTAAAAACAGTCCTATTTAAATGAGAGCAAATATTGATTCCCCATTGTTAATTTTTTTTTCTTGAGATAATTGCTTTAGAATTTTTCATTTCAGGTTTGATGTATATGTTCTTTCTTTACAGAACGAAAAACTCCACCTACTTT
The DNA here is from genome assembly GCA_036925125.1 of Oreortyx pictus. NCBI lineage: Eukaryota > Metazoa > Chordata > Aves > Galliformes > Odontophoridae > Oreortyx > Oreortyx pictus. Next base: position 14,060,374 of record JAUPFR010000009.1, on the reverse strand, counting down.
CACAAGGAAATTGTCTGAAGCTGTAGAAGAAACAGAAGGAAATGAACTTAAACTGGAGGGCCGTGTTGCTGGCTCTCAACCTCTGATTGTTTCTTGGTATAAAAACAATCAGGAAGTTCATTCAAGTCCACACTGCGAAATATCATTCAAAAACAATACCTTGCTTTTACATATCAAGAGTGTAGGGCAATCGGATGCTGGTTTATATACCTGCAAGGTGTCCAATGAAGCAGGAAGTGTGTTGTGTACGTCCTCTGTTGTTATCAGAGGTTAGTTGAAGTCATGATTTTCATCTTACTTTTCTCTGTATGTTAGCTGCAAATGTACAGCTTCTATCTTATGAACTTATACAGCTAATAAATTAATTACATATGCTTATATGTTTTTGCTTACCTTAACGTCAGCAAATTGTACTAAGATGGACAAGATATAACTGAGTTGAACCACAATATCAAGGAATCTTTCAATTTGGGGCAAATCAAACAATTTCTTCAGGGAGCGGCTTCTTTACTTATTCTCTACTAAGTATGACTGATCTGAAGTAAACATTGAAATCTTTAACGTGATATTTTGGTTGAATCTTTAATCATTCTTTTTCTTGTGCATTTAGAGTTTTTTTTATGCATTTAGAGTTAAGCTTGGGCATCATGGCACTTTGTCCTAATACTATGGCAGATTATTCTATATTTGTTTCTCTACTACTGCCTACGTAGTTTTGTAGACTAACAGCAGTGCTTCAGTTCTACTACTTTTTGTATGTGAATGTCTTTACTGTGTGCAGAAAATGTGTTATGTTATGTAAAACATTGAATGTTCTCATACAAAGCATACTGCCTAGATAGTAATTATATTGTCTAAAACTATGGTTGGTATTCTCAAACTTTTTTTTCTTGTCATTTTCTTTCTTAAGAATCACTTGTATCTCTTTCTTTTTTTTCCTACACTCTTAATCATACTTTCCTTCCTGGATAATTCATTGAAGCATTTTCACCTTTCAGAACCTAAAAAACCTCCAGTTTTTGACCAGCCTCTTCAGCCGGCAGCAACAGATGAAGGTGATACCCTGCAGCTCAGCTGCCATGTCCAAGGATCAGAGCCAATCCGGATTCAGTGGCTGAAGGCAGGAAGGGAGATAAGAGCTTCAGAAAGATGCAGCTTCAGCTTTGCTAACGGAGTAGCTCTTCTGGAACTTGCTGCAGTTACCAAATCTGATTCAGGAGAATATGTGTGCAAAGCTTCAAATGTGGCTGGCACTGACACTTGCAGATCTAAAGTGACAGTTAAAGGTACAGTTAAAGACAAGATCAAGGCATGTGATGGAAATTTAAAACAAAACTCCATCCTGCTTTGTTTTGTATACAACCAATGTCCTAATATTCTAATAGCAAACAATTAGTATCTTTTAGTTCATAGCAAAACTATACAATTGAGGAATACAGTATACTGAAAAATAATTTATATATAAATAACAGCATAAACTGTGTGAGATCAGTGTCAAACAGATAGTATCTCATCACTGAAAAGTTAAGAATTTAGTTCCTAAATCTAAACACAGAATTTAGCAAAAACAACAAAAAAAAGCAAAGTTAGTGAAAACTGCATTGATCTGTGAATATTTTTTGTAATAGTGATTTTTATTAAAAGTCCAAAAGGAATTTGATTCGCAGTGTGGCCTTAGAGGTTAGTTGCTTCAAGGCTGCTAAAGTTTCAATGCATTTTGAATTTATAACCAGAAGTAAATATTGCCTAACATGAGACCTTTCATGTAGTGTCCCATCTTACCAATGCATTCAAGATGTGAAGGTCTGGTAATATGTAGAAGCTGTTTGTCACAAAGTGGGTAGCAGCAAAGCTATGAACTACACTAGGAAAAAAAAAATTAACAGACTGCTTTTTTAAAAACATTATATATATATTAAAAAAAAAAGTTGTTTTTTTTAATGCAAATAACTGTGAGAATAAAATTTCCAGAAATAGACAGAAAATATTTCATTAAAAACTCACTCATTCTAGGAAATGAAGCTTCTTATTTGCATATCCATCTGTGAATTTACATCCGTGAAAATATAAATGACATGACTTAAGTTAGTGAAGAGCACAATGTGTTCCATAATGTTCAGTTTCATCTAGAAAGCAATCAGCTTGAGTCTTCTGCACTTTCCTTTCAGCCTAACCTATTCTGTGATTCTGTATCTCTCTCTCTCTCTTTTTTTTTTTTTTTTTTCCTCCAGAAAAAGCAGCAACTGCACCAGCAGCTAAGAAAGCTGACCTTGAAGGAAAACTTTATTTTGTGTCAGAGCCTCAGAGTATCAAAGTCATGGAAAGTAAGGATTCTTTCTAAGATTACATTTTCTATTTGCCTATAACTTATGCTTGAGATCATGTCCTGCTGACATAGATGCAGCTAGAAAAGACTTAGCCTCCTCATTTGCATCTTTCTGCAGAGACTGTTGCAACATTTGTTGCAAAAGTTGGAGGAGATCCAATACCAAATGTTAAGTGGATGAAGGGAAAATGGAGACAACTCAACCAAGGAGGTCGAATTATCATCCAGCAGAGAGGAGATGAAGCCAAACTAGAAATAAAGGACACAACAAAAACTGATTCTGGCATGTACAAATGTGTAGCTTTTAACAAACATGGTGAAATTGAGAGGAGTGTCAACCTGCAAGTTGAAGAAAGGAAGAAAGAGGTTGTTGAAGAGGATGTCAGGGGAAAACTGAAAAGGTATACACAGATTTTTTATAATCTACCTTGCCGACAACTCAGAACTTTTGGATTATGTGACTTATATCAAGATATAATATTTTAATATTCGTTATATACATATATATATATAACTGTGTACTGAAAATAGAAGCACCTGTCTAGGTTATACTGAAGGATTGCACTGTATATAACAGTTCTAACTTGATCAATTTTTTCAGTGAATGTCTTTCTAGGAAAAATAAATCATATATTTAACATATGTCATTGTTTTGAATAGAATTCCAACAAAAAAGAAGGAAGACGAAGAGCAAACTATCGATATCTTGGAACTTCTCAAAAATGTTGATCCCAAAGAATATGAAAAATATGCTCGCATGTATGGAATTACAGATTTCCGTGGCCTTCTGCAAGCTTTTGAGTTACTAAAGCAAACCAGGGAGGAAGAAAGTCATAGATTGGTAAGATACAAACAACTACAGTGTTGTTTTTGTGATGAGTGACGAAGTAACATATATGGTAGTTACACTATGGTTACATCACATTTAATGTAGCATGTAATCCTGGGTTGGGCAACCATTCCATCTTGGTATTTAGTGTTTTTTAAACTTTAAGCGCATTCTGTCTTTTTACAGGAAATTGAGCTCACAGAAAAGGCTCAGAAAGAGGACCAGGAGTTTGAAGAACTTGTAGCATTTATTCAGCAACGACTCACACAGACAGAGGTAACATATTGTTGGCCTGATTCATGAAATATTCCAACCCATAGCAAAGAACATGAGACTAAATTTAAACTAATATTTTTCAGCCTGTTACTCTGATCAGAGACATTGAAAATCAGACGGTTTTAACAGATGAGGATGCTATCTTTGAATGTGAGATTAAAATTAACTATCCAGAAATTAAACTTTCATGGTACAAGGGAACTCAGAAACTGGATTCCACTGACAAATATGAAATTAAAATTGAAGGTGATCGCCATATACTGAAAATCAGGAACTGCCAACTTGAAGATCAAGGAAATTACAGAATAGTGTGTGGACCACACATTGCCAGTGCTAGGCTAACTGTGATTGGTAAGTGTATTTTGATCTATGTATTTGAAGTAATTATTGCTTTATTTATTCTACTCACTGATGTCTGCTAAAACATGTTTTAACATGCTAATAGAGCCTGCAGTTGAACGGCATCTTCATGACACTACTTTCAAGGAAGGAAACACATGCACGCTGTCTTGTCAGTTTTCTATCCCAAATGCCAAGTCTCAGTGGTATAGAAATGGGAGGCCAATTAAGATAGGAGGGAGATATTCAACACAAGTCTCCGACAAAGTACACAAACTCATCATCAAGGATGTTAGAACAGAAGACCAGGGACAGTATACCTGCAAGCTTGACAATCTAGAAACAACTGCTGATCTGGCCATTGAAGGTTTGTAAACAGATATAGAATCTCTTTATTTACAGTAGTGATAAACAGTTGCTGGATATTCCATTGACAGAAAAGATGAAAAAAAAAAAAAAAGGATTTATTAAAGAAATATTCTCAAACCTGGGAATGGATCGTACAAGAAGTTTTTCTGTTCTTTCTCTTTGAATGCAATAGTATGTGTGCAATTTAGCACTTTTAACTAAGTAATTAGTAATGGCCTCTTGACCTGAAATCATCAGTCCTACTTCATTATAATTTCTTATATATACTCTTATATTTCCCTCTTTGTCCTTGGATTTACTCTTTTTCTTAATTATTCTTTATCTTCTCTTTATTACCCAATGACTTCTCTTGTATAATTTCTCTACAGCAGTCTTATTATATTTATATTCTTACATCTTCATTCTTATGTAGAAAACTGCACAGTAGATGTTAACTCTTCTTTCTTACTTGTTATTATTATGCCTTACTAAAATGTAGTTATTACCATGAAAGTTAAATGGCCTGATGATGGGTAACAACTTATTTATTTGTTATTGTTTCTAAAACAGCGGAACCTATTCAGTTCACAAAGAGCATACAGAACATTGTAGTGAGTGAACACCAGTCTGCTACCTTTGAGTGTGAGGTGTCCTTTGATGATGCAGTTGTAACATGGTATAAAGGCCCCACTGAACTGAGAGAAAGCCCGAAGTACAGCTTCAGAAGTGAAGGTCGTTGTCATTATATGACTATTCACAATGTTACTGCAGAAGACGAAGGTAAAGATTCATGGAATACTGGGGCTGATGCCACTTTTTCAGTCTGATTTTGTTGTGTGCTTTTATAATTATGAAGTCATATAAATATCAAAATTCTTGGCTGTTGCAGGTGTATATTCTGTAATTGCTCGTCTTGAACCAAGGGGAGAAGCAAGAAGTACTGCAGAGCTCTATCTGGTGACCAAAGGTTAGCAAATTTTCTAAACAAAATTTTGGTCATATTCTCTGAAAGTTTGTGAGTTTAAAACATGATCCTGGAACAAATCATTATGAAATAAATTTATTTTTCTTTTTCAGAAATCAAGCTGGAGTTGAAGCCTCCAGGTAAAGATCATGCACAAGATTAGCACAAGATCACATCTTTTCTGTTATAGATAATGTGCATTTTTGTGCTTTATCCTTTTTTCCTGGTTGTAGTAAGTCAAACCTACACTCTGAAAAAATATTCCTTACCTGTATACACAAGGAAATATTTATTCTTATCCATTATGGCAATTACTTCTGAGGTCTTATTTTGTGCAATATGGGAAGCTACATTCTTTAGAACAAATGAGTTTATTTAAATGACTGAGGAATACAACAGTGAAGAGATACCAATGAATACAATTAATGTCCTTATCACATGTGAAAAATAATTTACTAAGAAAGCAAAATACTAGTCTAGGGATCAGTAAATTGAGATCTCTATATTTTTACACCGGTAAATGTTCTTATTTTCTAGATGTTCCCGATGCCAAGGTAGCAGTTCCACCTCAAAAACCAGATGAAGGTAAAATAAGAAACAATACTTCATCCATAGTCCTCTTTTATATCAACACAGAAACTGCAAGGCAATGGGAATTTCAAAGAAAGATCATAGATAGTATCTTGATAAGATCTAGTTGATCCTCTCTTTAGAAATATGGTAAGAGGCAAGCCTTGGGTTGTATAGGCTTGCTCTTTTGAATAGATTAATAAATAAATAAAATTAAAATAGAATCAACAGAAAATAAAAGATTATTTTGAAGCTGTATAAACAGATTGGATGTGTATTTGTGTTTTGCCAGCTCACTAGACTCTGTTAATGGCCTACAGACAACAAGTATTACATATGTTTCTTCTGGGCTCAGTAGTTTAGTATTGACCTAGAAGTTCATTTTTTGTTTCATTTCCATGATAATTTGGTAATTGCTTTAAGTGGCACAGGAGGGAAAAGATTTATTTCTGGCTGAGTTACTATCAGCAAGGAAAGGAGAATGATGATAGGAAATAAAGCTTCTGAGAATCAGGATTCAAACAAAGTTTGACTACAGATTTCCATTAAAAAAATATTGCTCCAGCTAAGTGAACTGTCAGAGTCAGCACCAGTTTTGCTCTTATTCTGCAATTAAAATAAAATAATCTCTGTCAGGTTTTCAAATGCAATAAGATTTTTCTTCAATTAGAAGTCAATACTGTCCTCATTCTACTTTTTTTTTTCTTTTTTTTTTGTTCACAAGCTGCCCCTATTCCTATTCTTCTGCCTCTCATTCTACCACCAGAGGAGAAAAAGCCGGGTAAGAATACTAAAAGTAATTAGATAGTGTGTATATGTTTAATTATGTATTCTTTTGTCTTAACTTAAATTTTCATATATATATATTTTGAGCAGAAAAGAAAGTTCCAGTAAAGAAAGTCTCGAAAAAGGTGGTTAAAAAGGGTCCCAAGGAAATCCCACCACCTGAAGGTAACTTTAAAAAACAATGCAATAAATACTCTCTTCAGAATATTAAAATAATTTTCTGGAACTGACAACTCTTTGATTTCTGTATTTGTGTTAAAACTTACATATCATATTAAAAGAATAGTCACATAACACTGTCACCAAGGAAGAACTGTTTTTACTAACTATGAACATTCAATAAACTTTGTAGATTTTAGGCTATGACAATAATATGGTTGGTTTTTGTTTTATTTTGAAGTTCCTGAGATACTTCCAGAGAAGCCCAAGGAGGTAAAAATAACATCTATGGCAAGGAGAGGAGAGATTCATGAAGAAAAAATGGAAATATATGAAAAGCCCAAAGAATTTTATGAAGAATGGGAAGAAGATTATGGAGAAGATCACGATTATTATTTCAAAGAAGAAGGTTATGATGAAGGGGAAGAGGAATGGGAAGAAACTTATGAGAAAAGAGAGGTGGCTTATGAAGAAAAACAAATCATTCATGAAGAAGGTATAAAGGAATTGCAATTGTTTTACCACTTGAATCTTAACATGCTCCCAAGTAGTAACTAGTATTTGATTACATATAGTATGGCAAGATGTAAATGCAAATGAAAAATGATACACTGTAATAGGATTGCCAACAAACTTACCATATTGGACCATCTTTAAAATCTAATATGAATTACTGATTTGTAAGGTTATGTTTTATTTTTAGTTTGGTGTATTTCTGCTATTATTTTCACACATCCATGCATTCTAGATAAACTTGATTTAGGTCAGTGTTTCAAACATCAATTTTTTATGTTAATGGCTGGATAATTTTTAAATTCCTTGTATGCTTCAACCATTTAAGATGCTAGTATGCCTTTATGACCAGAATGGGATTCTAACAGGAAAACATGGAAATATGCAAAAAATTCTGCTGCAAGGGTTGCATCTTCAAAACTGCATGTGTATGTTTCAACTTGATAATCTTAAAACAGCACAACTAATTACTTCAGTGAGCCTTTAGAAAATGTAACTTTCATCATTATGAAATGTTTTTGGTTTTTTTTCTAAAGTGGTTGAAGTTCCTAAGAAGCCTGTGCCTGAGCGAAAGCCTCCAGCAATTACAGCTGAAAAGAAAGATGTTACAGTTCATAAAGGTACGACTTTCTTGCAAAAGTTACAGCAGTGTTTATGTTGATCTCTGATGCAGCTCCTTCAAGCTGTGCTGTGATGGCTATTCACATTTCCTTGAATGAGAGAGAATGGTCCTCATGTTGAACAGTAATGTTAACAAGGGCCAAGGCAACTCATTTGTTCTCTCACCTCAGATTTTTGTGCAGAGAGAGAATACTGCCAAGAGTGATTTAAGCAAAACCAGAATTGCTGGTAAAATCGAGTTATGCTTCAGTTAGCTTTCCCTTTCATAATATATTAGCCTTGGACTCAAGTGATGTTTTTGAGCCAGAGAAAGCTGCAGTTCAGCAAATTGTACTCCATATACATCAAAGCGTATCTCAGGGGAAGGTGAGCTCTATTGTCTATTTCACGAGTACCTTCACCACCATTGTTGAATGGCAGTGAATAATGTGCTGAACGATGCATTAGATGCTCTTGTCTTAAAACAGGAAAAAGTTCTACCTGTTTTATGTCTGAAAAATAATTTGCAAGATGACTCAAATGATGAATATATTTGTATTACTTATAGTTGTCAAGGAACCTGTTGATGAAAAAGTTGAGATTACCACTCAGAGAATTGCAGAAGAAAAATTCAAACGAGCTGAGGGTAACTACTGCTTTATTTCCTTAACATTACCTTTACATGAGAGTAGCAGCTTTTCTCAGCTAATATACATATGCTTGTCTTCATTCCACATGGATATAACTAATTTATCGGTCTTTGAAACAGCTCTAATAAAGGCTTCTGCAGCATTTTGTAAAAAGAAGACAAAAAGCTTTTTTGGTGAAAATAGGAAGTTTAGTTGTTGACTAATATAGCATTTACCATTCTGCAGCTGGAGTTCAATTGCTAGAATTCAAAATGTGGCAGTTTATGTCAGACACTCTGTGTACTAAAAATCCTGAGTTACCCAGCCCTCTTAGAAAGCAGACAATAAAAAGAACCAAACACTTTCTTTTCCTCGCTTTGCATGGTCTGAAAACTCTGGCTTAGCTGCTGAGCTAGATTGTTGTTTGCAACTTTACTCCTAAAAATCTCTAGATTTTTTTTAATCTTTGCTAAATATATTACTGATTAACCAAATTTAACCAAATTTAATGCTAACAGTTACCAAGAAAATCCCATCACCGAAACCTACTCCAGTGATCATTGAGGAAAAAGTTATGAAAAAGGAAGGTAAAGATCAGCACCTTTCAATTGTAGTTTACAATTTTTCCAGTACCCTGTGAATTCTTGTGTCTCTTGTGAACATACAGAACTGTGCATGTACCTGGATCTGTTTTACTGGTCATGCTGTGACTACTTTCATTGTGTAAAATATATGTCTATAATGATTTTGCCTGTCATAAAGTATGTTTTTCCCATGTCTGTAGCTGTCTTGGTAATTCATGTTTAAATAGCCCATTGGATACTGTACTGTCATTTAGTTTTATCTTTATCTGTTCAGCCTGTTGTCACATGCCTACATGACAATGGCCCAGTGCCCTAATACCACTTTGAAGAAATGCCTTCAAAAGTATTCTGAGAAACTAATTGCAGAAGTCTGAGCGTGAATTTATTTTAAGTTCCGGTGCTAAGAATATCTGTGTCTTTAGTTTCTAACATAGTAAATTTTACATCTGTTCTTGTTTTGTGTTTGTTGTTTTATAATGTCAATACTGTCTAAATATGTCTAAGACTTTAGCATACAATACAGATACAGATTTCATAAAAATTCACATGCTGTCTACCACTGCTGTGGATCTAAAACATAAAATACTAAAATAAAATCCTGTCTTTGAAGTACCGACAGTAGAAAGATGGACTATTTCAGAAGAAAAGATGTCAGTTTCTGTCCACAGAGAAGAAGAGTACTCATACGTTACAGGTATGTAAAAAAAAAAAAAAAAATAGGAAGCAAAAAAAAAAAAGTTGTAAGACAAAATTAAAAACAAAAAAAATAGTAATTAAAAAAAATAAAAAAAGTCAAACACCCAAAACAAATAAAAAAATCTTCTTTCTATCTTGCTATATTTTCTATTTTTTATGTTTTGAATTACATATTTAGACATATTTATGTTTTGATATGCATTGCTTCTTTTTGTTCATTGTGTTATGTAGCCTGTTTTCTTTCTTTAGATTAACAGATCTTAACATCTAAACAATTTTTTCTAAACATTGTTTAAATGATTTTCTTTGAAGAGCCAAGAGAACATGAGAAAACAGTTGAAGAAAGATTCTTTGAAGCTGTTTACCCCATTGAAGGTAGATTGCTCAAGAATTATGCACCAATTAATATTTATGATTTTTAAAACAATTTGAGTCTTAATTAAAAGTCATTGTGAGACCTGCACATTCAGTTGATTTTTTGGACAACAGTAGCTTATATTGTCAGTGGATCTTTGTGTACTGGACACATAATATCTTAAAAGTATTTCACATTTAGGACAGGCATTGAAATTTTGTATCTCCATATTTAATCTCTCTCAAATTCCTGTTGCAGCACATAAGGAAGTTGAAGAGGAGGAAAAGCAAGAGATCATTTCTGCAGAATTGGAGACTCATGTTGAAGGTGAATTAAATCTTTGCATCATCTGCCTAATTTTTTTCAACTTTATTGTTACTTGTCTGTACCACTCTATACCAAAGAGTAGCATATCAGAACTCAGATATTTCCATGTCTCCATGGCTCTTATCTCAAGCATCATCTCCCACTACATTTCCAAATCTACTTCTTAATCTCTACTTTAATTAAATCTTTTTTTTTTTTAATTTGAGAATATTTGTCTGTCTGATACAACATATTTTGGACATGCAGTGTTTGCTTACACAGCATGTTGAAAACAGCCTACAGTGTGGCGTGCTAAATCTCTTTCCAATTTCTAAATGTTCACCGCATATCTCTTTAAAGTGCCTGAGATACCAAAGAGGCATGTCACAGAAGAAAGAAAGCCTGTTCATGTCCCAAAAGAAGCTCCACCAGCTAAAGGTACTTCTTCTACACAATTTAAAACAAAGAAATAATAATCTTCTATCTTTCTATATAATTTTGTAAGCTGTCTTGAGTGTTTTTATTGGTCTGCTATGTATGTGCCTTTCATTTTGTATTTATTCATTCTTTTTTTTGTTGCCTTCTGTTGGATCTTAATTTACAGTGCTCGAATGTGTCTCAGTGTTGGCTCTTCTCTTTCCTAACAGGCTTGTGTTTGTTTCTTGTGTCTGTTTAGATTGTATGTTTTTTGCAGATAAGTGTAGCGTTTTTATTCTTTAACAGAGTGCCATGAAAAATGATGGCACATAAATGTTGATATTGGAATTTTATGTTGTATTTTAGTGTCTTTCTTAAGTAGACTGCTTTGGGTCCAAAGGGATGTATAATGTATCGTGCTGCAGTGTTTAACTACTTGCCCAGATGCTGTGTGCTATAACACAATCTTGACTTACTGAAATCTGGATGAGCGTTGTGAAAACTAAAACTCTCTCTTTGGCAATGCTTTCCAAGTGCCCGAGAAACCTGTTCCAGAAAAGAAAGTTGCTATTACTAAGAAGGAGGTGTCTCCCTCAGTAAAAGGTATAGCATCTTTTCAAAGTAAACTTTAACCACTCTTGTACTGTTGTTTTGTTCCAGTTACTATTCCATTTTAAATACAAGCATGTGTAGTATTTGTGTGTTGTATGTCTGTTCTCATCTAAGACTACTCAAAAGCCTTGATAAGATTTCTTAAACACATTTTAATGTCTTTAAAGTGCCTGAAGTGCCTAAAAAACCTCCACCTGAAGAAGTACACATTCCAGTTCCCAAAGCAGAACCTCCACCTGTTAAAGGTATATTTAGTGATGGAGTATACCTCTTGAGTATCTTTTTTTACTCTTTTTTGTTGGTTTTAGTTCATATGTAAGTATATTTGTGTCACACTGTTTTTTTTGTTGTTGTTTTTTTTCTTGTTGTTTGCTTTAAATGTATAATTGTGCATACGTAACACTTTTTAAGTAGCATACTCAAATAGCTCTCTCTAAAGTTAAGAAATCAGTCTCAAAGCACTTTAGAGGCTTCCAGTGACTGATTAAAAAAAACTATTTCAGCTGTATGTTATTCATACATCTTTCTATGTTAAGTGTAATATTTATGTAGTATGTGTTGATATTCTTATAAATTGATGTGTTTTTAAAATATTCAAAACGATCTTTGAAATATGGAATTCAATTATTTTCTGTTTCATGTTTTTTTAAGTGCCAGAGGAGCCCAAGAGAGCTCCCCCAGAGAAAAAAGTTGCTGTTCCAAAAAGAGAAGTTCCACCATCTAAAGGTATACTTAAATCAAATATCTTAAGCATTTTGTGTTGTCTAACTTAGTTTTTATTGTTAGGTGAATCTGGATTCAGTTGTGCTACAGTAATACTAGTTACGTGTGTTTTGCATCAGTTTTGATGATAATTGTGCTTCAGATGAAATCTTAAGACATATGTGATTTTATTTAATATTGTTTAATATCTGTGAAGCACCAGAAGTACCTAAGAAACCAGTTCCAGAAGAAAAATTGCCTCAGATTCCTAAAGTAGAAGAGGCCCCACCTGCAAAAGGTATTGTCTTCTTGTCTTCAGATCATAAACATTTCCCTCAGTTTAGTCAGTTGTTGTGCTTTGTAAACAAAACATGTCTGTGTAATCTTCTTTTTGAACAGTACATTTCTGTTATATGTTTCTTTTCCAAGTTTAGCTTTTTCTGGATCCTAAAATAAAATTGTTTGTTTGTTTGTTTGTTTTAAAAAAAGTGCCTGCATTACCTAAGAAACCTGTTCCTAAAGAAAAGATACCTCCTGCTGTTCCTAAAAAAATTGAGGCTCCTCCAGCTAAAGGTATGCTTTCCAGTAGGATAAATAAAATGCTGTTTCTTAGATTCTGTGTGTATGTTCTGTCTGATCAGTGATTGATTTGGGCTGTCTTTATGAATTTCACCATACTAATTTAGGGACAATAAAGCAATGGAATTTTTTTTGTTTGTTGTACTTTACTTACAAAAATACCAATGTTAAGTGTTGAATCTCTCTTATGTATTATCTGTTCAAGACCCCTAAGCAATTCATTGGAAACTTAGTTATTTGCATTTTGGAAGATGGCATTCACACTGGCATTAGAAAATCATCCATTTAATATTATTGTCTTTCAAAGTGCCTGAAGTGCAGAAGAGAGCAACTTTTGAAGAAAGAGTGCACATTACAGAAGAAAGAGTATCTATTGCTGTTCCTGAAGAAATCCCATCACCTGAAGGTAGACTGTAAACAAACACCAATGAGAAACCTGTCTTTCTTCTAGATGTCTCTTGCTCTAAGACCAAGGTCAAAATGTGCAAGAATTTTGTGTTAGTTATTTTGAGTGAGTTTTCTGTTGGAATATTTTACAGACTTGGCAGTAGATAAAACTGCCTGACACTTAACATTTATTCCTGAATGTCAGGATCCCATTAAATCTATGGGAACGCTACCACAAATCTTAGCCTCGGACTCTCATGAAACTGTAGAAAGATGTGTAGATTTATAGTGTTGAGGTAGATACAAGCACTTTTGACCACAGAAATCCATTCCTTATACTTGCTACTTAGCTCTCTGCAGCCTTGCAGATAGCAGTTACATTTTCTCTGCAGTGTTATCTTCTCATGAACTCTTTCAGCTCAGATTCTCATACTCAAAGGAGGTTGAGATTGTTTACTTTAAGTTGGCATAGTTCCAACACAGATCTTTTTCAAGATAGATGAAATCAACATTTTGGCTGATTTATATGCCATTAATGACTTGCCTGTCAATATAACTTACATGTGCATACAAATGAGTTTTTAAAAGAAGATATGGAAGTTATCTATCTAAAGAATGAACATGCAAATGTATATTCATATATACAGATATACTGTTAATTTTTCTCCCCTGCTAATCAGACTTTCACCCCCAAATAAGCTGATGTTTTCCCTGATTCATTCATATTTGTAGACATATATAACAAGTTTTCCTTTCAATTCTTGATCTACCCTTATCCTGTTTCCTTCTTACTTTCATGCAGCTGGATCAAGTAACAACATGTGATTATTTCCCCACATCAGCTGTTGTGAGGGGGAGGTCTGGGGAGTTGAGGCATTCTGATGAGCTGACATTTGACCTGTGAAAATTATTTTAGAGAGACAACAGTACTCGGTATGGTACATGGATCACTTAGTGCAGGTCATAAACATGTGTGCACAGCACTTTCTGTACAATACACATGTTGTTATACAGATCTTTTAAGAGCTGATCATCCTCTTGTCTGTCTGTTGATCCATCCATCCATCCACCAGAAATAATAAAACTAAATATTTTCTTTAAAGAACCAATAGTTGAGGAATGGTCTGAAGAAGAAACAGAGGAAGTATCCATTTCCATTCACAGAGAAGAGGTTTCTGAAGGTATGATCGCAATTCAAGAACACTAGACAACAGCAGAAAGAATGTTATGTTTTTTATCAAAAAACAGCATAAAGATCTACTCTATTTTAAAGGAAATTTTACTCCTGCACAAACGTGCCTTAAGTTTCATATCTTATAAACTGTAATACTGTCTTTGGTTTCTCTGTCTTGCTATTGAAAATTATAGTTTATCTTGCCTTAATGTAGTGAAAATGAGGTATCTCTTTAATTTTTATTTATCCCATTTATTTTTTACGATAATTCTCTGTTGAAAATTACTCTTTCACTTTGTTTCTTCAACCCTTCAAAATTTCATGAAGTATTCCAGTTTCTAATACCATTTCACAGGAAATAACATAATTCTATGAAGAACAATAACATGCACTGATTGTCTCAATTTTCTTTAAAAACAACACCAGTGAAAGTATTTACAAGGGATAGCTATGTCCAATGAATTAAGGATTTTTTTCAGTACTTGGGAGGCTTTCTTGAAGAAGATAACTCCTACTGTACTAGCAGACCCAGAAATGGCAAGTTCTGATTTGGCACTTCACATGCCAGAATTTCAAATTCCACAGAAATACAAGATAAGAGTCTGAAGTTGCTTGGACTTGTTCCATAGGCTTCAGGGGGAGCAGGAAGGTACCAATTTATTATAAAAGACACTGTAGGTGTCTTTCAGTAAAGCATACTGCTTACTCTTGTTTTACCAAATATTTTGTTACGTACCAGTGCCATAAAGACTCTCAAATATTGAAATTCAAGTGTTTTTGTTTTGCTGTTTTTAAGTGACTGAAGAAGAGTCTTACTACATAGAGGAGAAGGTAACTGTGCCTAAAAGAAAGGAAGCCCCACCTGCTAAAGGTATACATTCTTTTCACTAAAATCATTGTCAATTTCTGTCTCAGTATTCCTTGTGTCATTATTCTAAATGCGTGTTGCCACTATGTGTTTCTCTGTGTTTATGATTTTTTTACATGAAGGAAATGTGTATATGCTGAAATGATACTATTCTTCTTTGTAAAACTATGTATTATAATCTCTTAAAGTGCCTGAGAAGCCTAGGAGAGTTGCCCGTGAATCAGAAATTCCAACAGCTCCTAAGGAATCTCCAGCAGCTAAAGGTATAAAACAGTTCCTGTTCTGGATGAAGTTACACATTCCTCTTAAAGAGGATAGTGTTTATCATACTGTCTTTTTATGTTGTCATGGCTTAGTGTATGCTTTCAGTGATGAATGGTTGTCGCAAATTCCATCTTTTACTATGAAAATAACAAAGTAAAATGCTATTATTACAAAAATGTCAAAAAGAAATGTAGTAGATATTTACAAACATTACAGCTTATTCTTTCTCATCTTTCCATCTTACTCATATTTTTAAAGTGCCTGAAGTTCATAAAAAAGCAGCTCCAAAAGAGAGAGAACCTGTCCCTGTTCCTAAGAAAGCAGAGGCTCCACCATCAAGAGGTATATCTATGGTTTCGTCCACTTGCAAAAAACAAAAACAAAAAAACAACAAAACAAAACAAAAAACTTTTATTCCTGCATTCCTTGAAGAAGATGCAGGAGAACATGCATGCGTTTTGATAAATAAATCTCTCACATCAAATTTCTTCCATGTTAAGCATGCACTAATGTCTCTTTGTATACAATATGGCCTATGGACCATGTCTTGCTGAGGATATTTGTGTTTATGTTATGCCTTTTGGTGAGATTAATCCCATTTTCTAAATTTGCCCAATCTTTTTTAAGAACATTCAGAAGTACCCACTTTTGAGAAAGCTGTTGAAGAACCACCATCAACCAAAGGTAAACAAAGAGAGAATAACATCAGGAAACATTTTCTTGTCTTTCTTGCAATATTTGTGTTCAGCTGCTTTACATAAATAAGTTCTTATTTGTTAGTATCTGTAATCTGAGTCTGCATCTCCCCTTTCTTTTGACTGTTTGCTTTGTTTGCTCTATGAGTCTAAATTACACTCTTCTGTGATGCCTCAGTTTTGTTGTTGAAGTTTCCTAAACATTTTCTTTTAAACAAAATCGGATGAAGTACAAAAAATTCCATGTGTCTTTTAATCAAATATTACTACTAAATATTCTTATTCTTCCAAAGTGACTCAAGTGCACAGAAAAATTATCACAGAAGAAAAAGTCGCAGTTGCTAAAAAAGATGAGGCTCCACCCAAAAGAGGTATATCATTTTTCAGAGCTTCATAAGAAAATGTTTTTATCCGAATGTTGATTTATATTTATAACATATAATTGTATAACAAGTTGGTTTTTTTGTTGTTGTTGTTGGCTGTCATTTCCTTATTTGAGTTAAATCGTCAGGACTCTGCTTTTGTGTTTTGTCATCTGATAATGTATGTGATTAATTCAAAATCTTTTAAAATAAACAAAAATTTTAAAAATACCAACAGTGCCTAAGAAGACTGTGCCAGAAGAAAAAGTTCCTGTTCCAGTTTCACGGAAAGTGGCAGCTCCACCAGCTAAAGGTATCAAAGTTATTTTCAAAATAGGGAAGGCTTCTAAATAAAAGATATATGCATGCATCACACTCATCATCAGCCAGGCTAATTTTCCATTCTCTACCATCTTGATTATTAATGAAAAGGATCTTTGTCTTCTCCCTTACAAAAAATGCAGAAGGTGATGGAGAACAGCAACATGCCTGCATTCCTTGCATTTTCTAAGCAGCTAGTAACTTATTTGATTACACTTATGAGCTTTGGAGAGCTAAATAAAGTGATTTACTCAGTGAATAAATGTGAAGACATTTAGAAATATAATATCAATGTTTCAGAACATAGTCAATATTTAGAGGGGCAGATTTCATACTTAGAAATATGTGTTCTGCTTCTCTGATCTTGTTTTTGAAAAGCAATTTTTTTATGTGTGCTCAGTGTCTTCTGTTTTTCGTGATTAATTTTTTTCTGATGAACCTAGAGAAATCTCTCATCTCCATCTTTGCATCTTCATCTTCTGTGATTATGTAGTTTGCTTTTTGAGGTGTTTTATGCTATATTTCTATGTTATTTTAGTAGCTTATATTTCTACTGCTACTAAAATTGTAAGGTGTTTCAAAGCATCTAATTCTAGGGAATTTATGCTTGGAATACCTCCAAACAAATATTCTCCCAAATACTTAATGCCTACCTAGCCACCATACATTAAAAATTCAGCTGGTCATTTTCTCTGTGAATTTAAATGTCTTTGTTTGTATGTCGTGTTTTTGTTGTGCTTACTGTAAGAATTGTTGATATGTAAATCTGTTCTATTTTCTTCTAACTGTTTGTCCACTATTCTTTTGTATGGACTTTGTATGGAAATATATTGTTTCTTTTAGAGTTTAGTATTCTTACAACTATTATCTTTAAAGTGCCAGAAGAGACGAAGAAAATTATCCGAAAAGAAAGAGTACCTGTTGCTGTTCCAAAAAGAAAAGTGTCACCACCACTAGAAGGTACTCCTATCCATGGACTAATCTATGAGCAGACTTCCCTAAAGCAATGCACAAGAGCTTAAAATCTAATGTTCTGGCACATTTTTTTTATAGTTCTAGAGCTCCAACATCATCCCCCAAGTGAATTTTAAAAGAATCTTTGAAAAACACTAGAGATATTTTCCCCAATTTCTCTGGGTGTGAGTGATGTCTGGAAATAATAATCGGTTTTCTGAGAAACACTTAATGGGATATGTATTACTGTACATGATATTGTGGCAGAAAAGATGTTAAAGTTAGACTGTCTTTAAAGTCCCAACAGAAGAAGAGCACTGGGCTATGTCAGAGGAAGTATCCGTTTCTCTTCACTCAAAGGAGGAGATTTCATACACAGGTATGAATGAAGAAAATCTTTGTCCCAGTTTACATCTTGATAGCCAATTGCAAGGAAAAAAAAAAAAAAAAAGAGAGAGAGAAAGAAGACACCAAAATGTAAAGTACTGCTCTGTGTATATTATTGGTGATTAATTTATCTCAAATGTGAAGCTTGTAGAATACCAAAGGAATCCCAGAGCAATATTCTAGTCTCAAAAAAGTCTTAAATCTTTTCTTCTGACTTATTGTTGTTATAGTGGAAATCCAGCTATTTCACTTCCTTTGCAAATCTTGTCATCTTTCAGACATTTGAGGGAAAACAGGGCAGCCTTTTCATTTGTATTAACAGGCTTTCCTTTTCTGAAAAGAAACTGTCCTTCTGTGACTGCAATCACCCACCCAAATCTGAAAGCAATAGCCTATATTTCTGTTGCATTTCTCAGCTGGCTATGAAGTAGGATTCTTATGTAGTGGCTTAGCATAATCTCATGTATTGGATCAGCCAGGTCAAGGGTTTTAAAGAAAGTCCATGTCTCATAATGGAAACTCCTTGCCATATTATTTGGGGAAGTAGTATACTGATTTGTGGAAAATGATTCACAAGATGGCTCATAATCACTATTTTTACTCCTGTTGCTGTTGATAAAATTGAAAAAATAATATAACCACATCAATATGAAGTTAAATAATTTATTTAGACTATTGAAGAATGGTACAGGGACTATCTGTTCATGAGTATTATTAGGATGATAGAAGAGGACCTTTCATTGTCTTGCTAGTATACCAGCTGGTCTTGGAAAGTGAGGGTCAGTAGAAAAGGATATCAGATTTGCCCGTTCTCCCACAGGATAGCAAATAGAAATGCTGTCACTGGGACAAAACAATCTATAGAAACCTGCTTTTTCTGACAAGGGTATTTATGCACAGTGCAGTTTTTTAACCAAATCAATTAAAGTTACCAGTTCCAATCAGTTTCACTTTATGACTTCAAATGCAGATGTACTTGACCCATACAATGAAACATCAAGAAGATCTCTGCCAGAAAACTTCTTAAAAGCTTTCTAGTCTTCATATCACCCCCATTCCCTCCACATCTACAGTCACTGTAGTTTGACATGAAGAAAGCATCTGGGAATTCTCAAATTGGTCACTGACAGAATGGATTCCATCACTAAAGATCAAAAAGATCTCAGATTTGACAAGGAAATGTCAAAGTTATTCTCAACCTTAGCAATCCTTGCTGTCTTCCAGATGTTACAATACTATGGACATTTTCTGTGTAGCTTTCCTTGGTATAGATCACAAACTCCCAAGATGTCCTCTTCAGAAAACAAAACACTGTTGCTGTAAAAGAAGAAAGTATGCTGCTTAAACATAGAATGCATTCTTTCCTGGATAAATCTTAAAATTTGAACATATTCACATCTTCATCTTTTGGAACTTAGCTTAATTTACTTCCATGGTTACATGTCCAGTGTCAATAAGTACAGTTGTCTTTTATGTATTAATCATGTAATTGTATGATTTTTTTTGTCTTGACAAGAATATTTTTCTTTTAAACACCACTTCTAAAAATTCTTAAATATACATGTACTATATCTTTTAAGTGCCTGATGTACCAGAAAGGGCTATCATTGAAGAACGAGTACCAGTTTCTCCTAAAAAAATGCCAAGGCCAGCAGCCAAAGGTATACTGGATAAAATATTGAAATATGATACAAACATTTTCTATGTCATGTATGTTCCACGTACAGTGTGTATTGATCTGTTTTCTAAGAAATGTTTGTCCTTTGGTACAATTCTTACTTGACATTGCCTTGTGATCCTTAGTATTATCAAGATGTATGCGCTAAATTTTAAAATTATTTAATTGGTATCTTTTTAAGTGCCCGAAGTACACAAGATGGTTGTTCAAAAAGAAGAAGTGTATGTTGAAGTTCCTCAGGATGAGGAGAAAGAAGAGCTTCTGCAATATGAAGAAGTAACCAGATATGAGAAGGAAGTAATCCATTATGAGGAGGAAGTACAACATTATGAAGAAGTTAGTCACTATGAGGAAGAAGTTCCTCAGTATGAAGAAGTTCCTCAATATGAAGAGGAAGAAGTCACCCATTATGATGAAGAAGCTGCTTATTATAAAGAGGAAGTTTCTCAATATGAGGAGGAGGCAGAAATTCCCCAGTATGAAGAGGAGGCTCTGCCACCAGTTAGAGGTATATAGTCTTGTCTTCTGTTAATGTATCAACGTTTTGTCTTTGTGTGTTCCAAATGTGCTTTACAGCTTGCTCTTTTCCAAGGCATTTGACGATTAGGGTATAGAGTAGAAAGTGTGTTGTATGCACACATTTCTACAAATGTCAATGTTTCATGTCATAAACATTCTTTCCTCTTTCACTTGAAGTCCATATAACCAACTAAGAAATTTTAATTTAACTTTATTTTGTCCTTGTCAAAATTTACTATCAGTCTATGCTTGAAATATTAAGAATTGCGCGTGAGAATTGTAACAAAACAGAACAAAAGAAAAAAAAAAACATCTAGAAAATGAGCAGGGTAATTGAAAATAATTGATTTAAGAACACAAGCCTCTTGGATTTCCTCTGGATATTATTTGAAAATTCAGTAGTTGTTAGTGTATTTATTTATGGAAAGAAAAGATACTGAAGTTCTATTAAATTGATATATTTCAATTCCCTTAGTTTTTTAATATTTTCCTCAGGAATATATATTTATGCTGATGATATAAATTTTCAACATTGTTAGTACAGAGTGAACGTTTTATGCACTGGTCAGAGAAGAAAACTAAATAATGTCAAAATCTTGATTATAAAGTCTTCCTACTTCTTCATATAAAGACATGGACAAGCTATATCCAGTTTTCCAATATGATGTAATCATCAAAGAGTACATAAAGCATACTTTCCAAATTGGAATCAAATCAGTCTGCACTGTTTCTTCCCCATAAGGAAGTTCAAGATTTCTTTTGACTAATTAGTGAATGTAAAAAATTTATTTAATGTTGTTTGCTTTATAATTTTGATAATTTGATTAGCACATTTTGCTGCACACAGCAGAAGTGAGGTTTCTCCTGAGCTAGAAAATTAGGATTGCTAAAATTTCTCAACTAATCCCAGCAGTTAAGTTTAACCTGTATGTGCTCTAGTCTTTCTTCAGTATGTTCAGAGCAAGTGATTATTCTCCTCCAATCACCATAAAACTTATACAAATACTTCTGAATTTTGGAGTAGAACACCTATTAATATACATTTTAGTTGAAGGTGCAGTTAAATGGAAAAGTTGTGCTTATTTCTGCAGTCAGGATTTTATTTGATGTCGTTAACCAACAAATTATTGTATAAACTGCTGGGTGCTTGTAACTTGTCCACAGTTCTCTGTTGGACTTAAATAAATTGGTAAACTGTGTCTGCTTGCTTTTTGCATGTAGATAGCAGTTGGAAAATTTTGAAGAATAAAATGTAAACAGCAATTTATATTCAGTATATAGGCAAACCGGACTTACTCAGCGTGATCTATGCGTAGCCTATTGAATGTCTTAGAAGTGTTAGGATAATAGCTCTAGAAAAAAGTATGGAGAAAAGTGAAACCCTAGAGTATTAATACACCAATTAAAACAGGTGCTTATTACAATGATTGTTTTCATCCACTGTTAGCATTTTAATTTGCTCCAAAAAAAGATTGAGGAAAGGATTTAATTTGTATTTTATTTAGTTTCCCCCATGATGCTTATTAGTCTTTATTGGTCCTAAAAAGCCACGCCCTGCCTTACTTAGTTTTTGGATCAGCAAACAAATTCTTGAATTAAAAAAGTATACATATTCTTGATGGTGTGAGTGGCTGATTAGGGAGGATAGTCTTAACAGCAGTAAATCTAATCTGTTTACTGTTTTATTCTGTCTTTGTGCTCAGACCATGGCTGGGGCTTTTTTGTTGTTTTTTTTTGTTGTTGTTGTTTTTGTGGGGTTTTTTGGGGTGCGTCTTTGAAACTTTTGTGTCCTAGGAGTGTTTGCTTGCACTTTATGTTCCTGTTGTTTTAGAAGTAAATACCTAAAACATTGATGGTATCTTTCAAGTGCCTGAAGTGCCCAAGAAAGCTATTCCAGAGGAAAAAACATCTGTGCTGAAGAAAAAAGAAGCTCCTCCAGCAAAAGGTATAACATTGTGTGGTCTTAGCAGGCATTCTCTGAATATACAACTTATGCCATGTTTCAGATGCTTCACTTGAACATTACTTTTTTCTTTTCTTTTGGGAGGGGGGCTTTGAGATTGGTGTGTTTGTGATGCTGTTTTCTGCTCCTTTCTGTTTTGAATAGTTTGTGGGTTACATTTTAATCAAAATAATGTTTTTGAAGTGCCTGAGGTGCCAAAGAAACCTGAACCTGAAAAGAAAGTCCAAGTGCCAAAGAAGAAGGAAACTCCCCCATATAAAGGTATAAAAACCTGTAATATGTAATCAGAAAGGTCTTCTAGACTTCACTTCTCACATTTATTAAGCAGGGTGATAACAATGGGATTATTGGTCTTAAGTACTGTCATTCTGTGTGTTTGTGTTAAAATGTTTAGTGTTACTGGCTTTTATGTCATGGTGTTGCAGCTGCTCATTCCAAGCTTATTTTACAATAATATCTTTAAAGTTCCTGAAGCGTCAAAGAAACCTGTGCAAGAGGAGAAGGTTTCAATTCTTGTGATGAAAAAGAAGGATCTTCCACCAGCTAAAGGTATATCAGCTCTTAATCAAACATTTATAAAAAGCAGAGTTTTTTGTTCATGTGTGCTCTTTTATGTAATGCAGTGTGAAGAGTCTATTCCTGTCTGTTCGTTTTGTCATTCAAATAAATTAATTCAGTTTTTATCGATTCTTTGCATGGTGGTTCAAAAATGAAATTCTTAAATTGCAATTATGTCTTTAAAGTTCCTGAAATACCAAAGAAAGCTTTGCCGGAAGAGAAGGTACTTGTCCCAGTACCTGAAAAAGTGGAAGAACCCCCATCGGCCAAAGGTACAAGTAATTCTAGTTTTGTTTCTCCAGTTTTATATGACAACAAGTAACAAACCCCATCCTCTTCTTATTGTGTTTGATACTCAAACATTCACTGACTTATGTGTGATCAGAACACTGTATTGTGACTGTGTTATGTACACTTATATTAATCATGTGTGATACATTTTCTCTACACTTCTAAAGTTTTCATGTTTGTGTCATGTATGTTTGTTTGTTTGTTTTTGGAGAGGAACAAAATATAATAGTTACTTACAAATCGAAGTTATTTAAAAATACTTGCTGTTTCAAAAGCAGCTGCTATAATAAATAAGAAACAATGTACCTAAACCCACAGACTTCCCCCAAGCCTTACTACATCAACTTGTGCTGTAGTAGTCTAGGTGTTTGTAAGTCTGTCTGTGAATGAATCTGTAGATAAATTATGTAATTTTAATATCAGTTATCTCTCATACACAATTAAATTTACTGTGTTTGTGTAATTATCTTAATATCAGTTACATAGTTACCATTTTATGTTATACTGAAAACTAATTTCTTAAACAAAAATGTCTTTAAAGTGCCTGAAGTGTCCAAGAAAGTTCCAGAAAAGAAAGTACCTGTCCCTGTACATAAAAAAACAGAGCCTTTACCAGCCAAAGGTATCTTGCGAACTTGTGCAAAATGCTTCTTAATGTTTCTATATGTTTGTTATTAGTATATAACTGAGTTATCTAAGCAGATGTTAAAAATGTACTTGCTAATTTGCACTCTTCAGCTTCTGTGTGTTGTCCCTCTGCTTCTGTTATTGTCTACAAACGTTCTACTTTGCACTCCTCAGCTTCTGTGTGTTGTCTCTGTTTCTGTTATTGTCTACAGACTTGCTACTTTGTACTCTTCAGCTTCTGTGTGAGTTCTCTCTCTGCTACTGATATTGTGCCTAAGTTTCTTACATTTAAATACTACCTTTGAAGTGGCAGAAATACCAAGACCTCCTCCTGAAGAGGCACCTAGTTTTGTTCCTGAGGAAGAGGAAGAAGAGGAAACTATTCCAGAGATAGCAGTAAAAGGTATAGCACTCCTTCCTGAAAACTACCAGAAAGCTCTGTTCAGTTAATTGAAAGATCTTCATGTCTGTTGGTTGTTTTAAGCTGAATGTAAATTTTAATTATCCTTTTGAAGGGAGTTTTCGTCTTACATCTCACAGATATTTGTGACCTTGTTCTGTGTTTTTTATAAGTTGTGATGTTCTAAATGTAATAAAAAATTTCTTACCAAAACAATATCTTTAAAGTGCCAGAGGTGCCCAAGAGAGCTGTACCAGAAGTACAAGTTCCTAAAGTAAAGAAAATTCCTCCAACTAAAGGTATATAATTCTGCAGTGTCTGCAGATAATTCTTTTTCCTTATATTCTCTTCATTTTTCAGCAGCATCAGTTTATAGTCACATGAAGCCATATCCTTGGTTCTAGAACACTGCTGCTATAAATAGAGAGAAGTGCTAGATCTCAAGTGGGCTGAGAATGTGGTCTTGAATGATTTACTTGTTTTCAATTTTAAGCGTAAGCCATGAATTAAAAAATTCTTTGTGATACTGTTAGTGAAAACATATCTTCCTGAGGCAAAATGTTTAAACAGAGTACCTGAAATAATGCCCTGTGGGACATTAAAAAATTCTTCAATTCGTGGAGATCATTCTGACATCTTGAAATTGTATGTTATAATCTCAAGCCTACTAACTAAAGTTACACAAAAATGAAGTCAAAATGCAATTGGCTCTAACCAGAAGATGTGCCCCAAATGCAAAATTAAATTTGGAAGCAGGTTACTCAGAAACCACTTCTTCAGTGATGAGAAAACTCTTCATAAGCAACTGAGTTTTTGGAACAAAATCTAAAACAATGGTAGGATATATGTTAGAAACTAAAACATCTTCTACAAGCACTCATTTGCAGCTTACGTTGGTAATGAGGTAAAATTGGTGGTAATTATGTGTAAGAATTGGGCAAAAGAGTAAATCCTCACATAATCCTTATAACTGACTTGCTATTTTCAGAGAAACAATGAATAAATAATGAATTGAGTTTCCCTTGTGTTTCTTACTGTTGCTATTTTAAAGTTGGTGTCTTATTGTTCTACATTGTGAATTTTTCTTTGGAACATTACAAAAGTTTGTAATATCTTTTAAAGTGCCTGAGGTGTCAAAGAAAGTTATGCCTGAAGAAAAGATTCCCATTTTTATTCCTGAGAAAGAAGAAGAGAAAACTATACCAGCAAAAGGTAAAAATATTGCTTGTTATCCATGAGATCTTTTGACTTCAATGAAATTACTTCATTTCTTTTTCTGAGCTTTATGTAAATCTTAATGATCTTACTGGGGAGTTTGTGGTCTTGTTTCATGTTTGTTAGTGTTTTTAGTGCTCTGAAAGTAATTTTAAAATTTGCTTGCAAAATAATATCTTTAAAAAGCTGGAAATTCCTAAGAAACCAGTCCCAAAAGAAAAAATACCTGTACACACTCCTGACAAAATAGAGCTTCCTCCAGCAAAAGGTACATAAATTAATAACTAGGAAAACAAGCTGTGTTGTTGTTCTCATTCAGTTGCAACGTTCATTTTATGATGCCTGTTACTTGTGTTATTTTTGTGTCCTATCTGTCTTTCTGTATCAATGTCTCAGAGTGCCTCTAAGATTCCTGACAAACAATAAGCTCCGAAATAATTTAACTTGTTCAAAAAGTCTGCCCATGTCCTTTGTTTTTATTTCAGTATGTGTTTATCTATGTTTTCTGTGGTCTTAATGTTATTACTGTTAGACAACATTCTAAATTGAAAATAATATCTTTAAAGTGCCTGAGATGCCTAAGAAACCAGAAGAGAAGATACCTGTCCCTAAAAAGGTGCCACCAGAAAAAGGTATTGCAGTTTGTAAATGCTGTGGTGTTGATAGTTAACATTCTTCATACATGCTGAACTTAGCACAAGACTTTTTAGTATGTCTGTGTTGTATTAAGTTTGTCACTTCACTGTTTGTGAGTTTCTGTTTTGCTGGTGGAAAGTGTCTAGGTTTGTGTCTATTTAAAAACTTTGCAACAAGAACACTGAAGTCAGATCGTATCTTTAAAGTACCCAACGTGCCAAAGAAAGTTGTTCCTGAAGAGAAGGTACCTGTTGCCCCCCCTGAAAAAGTGGAAGTTCCTCCTGAAAAAGGTACACCTGCTCCATATTATCATTAATATTCATGCTTGACCTTCTTTTTAGCTTGTCTCTTGTTTGTGATTTGTGCTCTAATTTATGTTAAAACTCTTCCCTATCAATGTTTGTATTGTAAAGTCATTAAGCTGTTTATTGTGTTTGCTTTCATTTTTGTTTTTAATCATATTGCTTTAAGTTTTTCTTTCTAATTACTAAAAGAAAATCATATATTTAAAGTCCTTGAGGTGCGTAAAAGAGCTGTTCCTGAAGAGAAAGTACAAGCCATTGTTCCCAAACCCGAAGAACCACCACCAAGTAAAGGTATAGATACATTTATTTCTTCCAAATTTTTTTCCTCTTCCTTCCTAAAATCTTCTAGAATATGTAACGTTTCTTTTCTATATATTCTTATATTTTAAACAAAATTTTGCTTGTGGTTATCACATATATTTTCTGTTCTGTGTTGATGGTCTTGACCAACTGTAAATGAAATGAAATACTTGTAATAGTAACAACAATAAATACTATCTCTAAAGTGCCTGAAATACCGAAGAAACCCATTTGGAAAGAGAGAGTCCCTGCTCCAGCTCCAACTTCTGCAGCAGAGAAATATGAATATGCATATGAGGAGTATGAGAAGTATGAGACATATGAAAGTATTGAAGAGTTTGAGAAGATTCAGGAAAGTGAAGAAATTGAAGCATATGAGGAACCTGAAGAACCTGAGAGATACAGAGAAATTCAAGAACAGGAGTATGAACAGGAGGCTGAGGAGAGGGAAGATATCTATGAGAAGTATGAGTTTAGGGAGAAAGAAGAAATCTATGAGAAATACGAGGAAGTATATGAGGAACCTTATGAAATCCCAACAGCTATAGGTACATCATGTCATGATTTCTTTGCTCTTATTTTTGCATGTGGAGTTTCCAGCTACTGCTTAAGCCCCATTCTTTATATTTTTCCCCACTTACACTACTGTGTCTGTCTGCAGCTGATGATGATAAATCCATTCCTTCCTGTTAAGAAATTCTTCCCTCCTGAGTGGAATGGGAAGATTGAACCAGGATAGATGTGTTGCAAACAAAGTAAATGATATTTTTCTGATGCAGTTCATATTCAGTCTGGATTCAATGCTTCTTTTTTGTCATTATGTTTCTTCTGGACGTTTTATCTCTAATGAAAGCTGTTCAAATTCAGGCATGGCTTTCCTTCTTATCTTTTATATGTGTGATTATAAGATCATAGGTTGCCATGCCAAACAGAAATTGCATCCAAAATGTACCAGAAAGATGTACACTTATATTCCTTAGTTACCATTCCTCAAGATCTCTGAGACTAATGGCTGTTCTCTCAAGAGTACTGGTGAAATTATTCCTCTGAAACAAGCGATTGCTCTCCTTTATGACTTTGTATCTGTTGTAATTCCTCAGAACTGACTTTAAATCCTTATTGAAATATTTCTTTAAAGTACCTGAGATGCCTAAAAGACCTCTGCCAGAAGAAAAAGTTCCTGTTCCCAAAAAAGAAGCTCCACCATCTAAAGGTACATGACCTTTAAGAGGAATTTGAAAATACAGCCTCTGTCCTCACAGAATCCCTAAATCCAGTAAATTACCTATTTTTATTTGACTATTAAATACCTAATGTTTTTCCCGATACTGTCAAAGACTGGGATTAAGATACTAAGAAGATAAATAAATACTTACTTAACAAATCAAAGCTTAGAAAAATTCTTTCTGAGGTCAAGGGCATTTGGAGTATGACCTCCAAGATTTAATTTTTGCCATCAGAATATTAATAACATTTTTTATCTAAGTATTGAAAACAATTAGATGTATAAATTAAAATAAAAGTCTGTCAAGCAGTCAAACTCTATTTTCCTACAGAATCCCAGAAGACAATGATTTTCTTCAACCTTATTACATGCTGAAGTGGATTTGATATTAATATGTGTTGTCTGTATCAGTCTCTACAAATCTGTGCTACGAATAGCAATGGTGAATGTTAGTATAGCTCCTGTTGTAGTCCAGAGTTATTTACTTTTCTGTTCAGAGCTCTTAATTTGCCAGAAATCTGTTTGGTGGTTATTTTTTTTTAAGACCCATCCCACAGTAGTGAATTCACAAGTGTGAATCCATGCAAAACAGCTGCAAAGGGTAGCTTTTAATGCTACCACTCAGTAGCAACCAAAGGCATTCTATTTTGTATTTCTCAAATTCTAAATGTTCTTCTCTGACTCTTAACATTATTTAAATTTTTTTTTATTAATACTTATGTACTATTACTACTGCAAAAATTCTTAAAAAAAAAAAAATTACAAATGTCTTTAAAGTGCCAACACTTCCGAAGAAACCTGTTCCAAAGGAAAAAGTACTACCTGCTGTTTCTAAAAAGGAAACGGTTCCACCAGCTAAAGGTATATTTCATCTGTGTTGTCCTCATGAATCATGAACTCTGATTTCAGTCTTCGTTATTCATTGAGAAAGATGACTCTGTGTTTCACGTCTCTACATGGCTCTTCTGAGCTGTTTGTGATTGAGTCATTTTTGGCCTATTTGTTTCAAGTCATTTGTTGAAAATATGTGAGTGTTGCTTTGAAAAATATGTGCCTAATTCTTTAAGTTCAGAAGTAAGAGTACTTCTGGCCCTCCTGAAAGTGAAGCAGATTCCATCATCTAAGGCTAGGTCTGTCATTCCAGAAAATGTTTTATGTATGTCATTCTTCTGTCTAATATTCAGAATTAACATACGTGTTCTGTCAAGAAGCATTTAATCCTTTGTGGTTCCATGTATCTGTCTTAGATTTGCATTTTTTCTAACTTCTTCCAAATAACTTTAAAAGTCCTAAAAGGAAATAATATCTTAAAGGGCTGGCTGTCATCAAAAGAGCTCTCCCTGAAGAAAAGAAGTCTACAAGTGCACCTGAAATGAAAGGTAATGGAACCTTGCTATGAGATTTTATGAAAAGGAAATATTTGGATTGTTTTTCCCAACTAATATCTTCTAAAATAATCCTCGTGTTCTTTATACCATGAGAATGATATTATTTAGTCTCTAACTATTGATTCAGCTCTGAGTACTCTCATTCAGATATTTCATGTGTGCTATGTGTGTGCTAGACAGAAATACAATAATTTATGAACAAAAAACATGCTGAGGAATTATGCTACTTACACTATCCAGACATGAAAACTAATTTTTGTGATGTAGTTTGAATTTAGTTTAAACCAAGGATTTAAACCAAGCATAATGGTCATGATATTCCTAGAGAAGTAATAGCACACAAGACCTAGTAAGTTCAAACAATTTAAGTTGTTAGGTGTGTCCGGAGGAAAGGAAGAAGACAGAGTGAGAAAAGTAAATGGCTTATAGTCTTTGAAAGTAGAAACAAAACGTTTTCTACACAATTTGTTGTGCCAGATAGAAAGTTCTAGACTGTATGATTCATTCATTAAACAGCTCATGATTTGGGAACTCAGAGGAACTTAGTTTCCTGGGTTTATTTCTCATCTGGATTTTAAAAATTGAAAATTATGTTGAGGTTACTGAAAGAAAGCTAATCTTTTCAAGTTCCTGAGATTGATAAGAGAGCTGTACTTGAAGACAAAGTACGCATCTTCATTCCTGAAGAAGATGAGGCTCCTTTATATGAAGGTACATCAGCAACACATCTACTGAACAGTAAACTGCAGATTCACATTCTAGGTTGTTTTGTCATAATTTTCAATATATTTTGTTTTAATTATTTAAAAGTAATTTCCATGAATATCTTTGAGCCTCTATGCTTCCAACATTTAGACATAATTGTTAACATTTTTAGATGTTCTTTTTACCCCTGTTGTTGGGTGAAATAAATGTAAATAAGAGAAAATTAAACTTCTGATCCATGAAAACAAATTAGTTATATTAGAACAATTAGAACAACAACAAATGGGGTGAAGTAGATGCTAGGTTAAAATTTGATCTGAGTATGTCTTAAATTATTTTTGAGAACAGAGATGCTTAAGTCCAGATATGGATTTGGGAAATTCAAATGAAATTCAATATTCTATCTAAACCAAGAACTAAATAATTAGAAAATAAAGTGAAATATTCTTACAAAATTGTATTTTGCTAATTCAGAATGACCCTTTCTAATAAGTGTAGGCAAATGATCAGGCTGAAATTAGATATTTAAATAATTTATGTTCCAATAGTTCTTTGTCTATATATGTGTCTCTGCATTTTAAGCATTCTTTCTAATCTTGTCTTGTAAATAATATTAAAATATGTAAAATATACTAATATCTTCAAAGAGCCAGAATTTTATGAAGATGTTCCAACAGAAGAGCTCCCTGATATTATTCCTATGAAACCAGAAGCACCAGCACCTAAAGGTACACTAACTATTCCAAAAATATATAAAACAACATGCATAATAATAACCTACAAGTCACATATTTATTGTATAATCATTCCATCTTTGCTCAAGTCATTTATTTAATGTTCTCATTCTAATGTTTCATTAGATGTGATGTGTCTAACATTTTTTTTGTTACTTACATTTTGTTAATGTTCTTAAAAATGTAATATCTTTGAAGCACCTACAGTGACAAAGAAAACTGTCTTATTTAAGAAAATACCTACTGCTGTGCCTAAAGAAGAAGCTCGTCCACCTCATCTCCAAATTGAGTTTTGTTTCTAATATCTTTTAAAATTGCGTGAAAAAAGTGAGAAATCTATCATGCTTTTTTTACTGAACAACAATAGGCAGTGCTATACACACAGTTTTCTTCCATTTGATCTTTTATTGTAAGAGTATATGATATTTTTTTAATCTGAGGAAGAGAACATGCGTACAGGGAAATTATAGACAATCATTTTGCTAACACAAAGAAATAAAAAATATTTCTGCAGCACTCTTCATATGTTAAACTGATGAGCACTTGCCAATGCAATAATTCATCAGTTTAGGAATAGAAGTTATATTATATATATATAAATAAATATATATAAAATTATTATTATTTGTCCTCTTGTTAGGAACTGCACATGATAGATTTTGCACCAAGAACTTAAAATTTAAACAGGCAAAATTATATAAACTTTCCCACACTCCGTAAATGTTATCAGTCAGGGAGTTCACTGTGGGGAAAAAGCTTGACCATGTGTTTTTTTACTCCTTGTCACATGAATTCAGAAAAATTCAGACTTCAATTAAAAAAAAAAATACAGTCTCCTGAATATTTGTATATAAACTTAGTTTTATAAGAATGGAAGGAAAAAAAAAGAGCGTCTATTATCTTTTCAGAGATTACCAAATTCATATCTGTAAGCACCAGCAGTTACAAAAACAGAAATGCATAAACTTAAGTTGCCTTTTTTTATTCACAGCATAATTCACTGTATTTGATCTAGCAGTGTTTTTTAATGTTTTACCAACTGTATGATTTATTTCTTTGTGCAAATTTGTAAAATAAAATATTTTTAAATTTCTTAAGTACCAAAGAAAGCTGTCCACAAAGAAAAAGTGCCTCCTGCTCTACCAAAAGAAGAAGCTTCACATCGTAAAGGTACAAAACATTTTAAGTGGGATTTGAAGAATGAGAGAATTTTTTTGATGTATCTATCTTTAATGGCTTTGAGAATATTTTACGTACCACATCCTGGAGGTCAGTTAGAAGCTACAGTGTAAAGTTGAATAAAAAATAAAAATCACCTGGATTTGTTGTTTAGGGGAAAGAAAAAAATGTCAGTTTAGCTTTGAAGCAGATGAAGATAGGAACCAGCAAGAAATAATAATTAAAAAAACAGAAAAATTGAAAGTGTGATATGGAATAGTTAGAGAGGCCCAATCAAGGAAATAAATCAGTTAAGGACACATCACACATCTTACGGTGTGATGTGCAGATGGTCATATGATGGCAGTATTGAAGGTCATAGGATTAGTTTTTTTCTCTTCATTCCAAATAAGCCTGATTTTGAGAGTAGATGTAAAATAGACCTGTGTGTATTAAGATAAGCTTGGAGATTTGATTTTCTTTGTCTTTCTCATTTGTCTCATCTGAAGAGGTAATTCTAAGTTAATTTAAAAATTATACTAATATCTTTCAAGTACGTGAAGTATATGAGGAAATATACATAGAAGATGAAATTTCTACTGTTCACAGACAGGAGGAAGCTCTACCACCTAAAGGTATATGAACTTCTCGATCATCTCTCATCTGCAATTTGAGCATTGATCATCTGCAATTTGCAAATTAATGACCTTCAAGAAAAATTTAATTGTTCATGTTCATAGTTTAGATCTTGTTCAATGTAATTAATATTTGTGTTCATTCTTTGTTCTTAAAATTAATACTTGCTTTTCTTTGTATGAGTCTTTCTGTTCTATAAAAATTCTTAAAATGAACTAATATCTTTAAAGTGCCTGCAGCTGTTGTGAAAGTTGCTCCAGAAGTGCCTTCTGCTATACCTAAGAAACCAGAACCTACTCCTGTGTCTGGAAAGCCAAAATCACCATCTAAAGGTACTGCAGCAGTCCAGTGAAACTGAGGTTGTCATCTTTCGTTCATATTTCATCCTTCTTTCTCATTTAATAATTTGTAATCAACATGTGTGAAATTTGTGATGTTGTGTATGTCATGTTTTCATGTTCTTCTACCAGTCCTATTTATGTGTATGTGTACTTTAAATCATAAAATTAAAATCAGAAAATATCTTTCAAGTTCCTGAAGTGCCCACAAAATTTATCCTTGAAGAGAAACCTGTCCCTCTGTTTAAAAAGCCAGAAGCTCCACGAGCCAAATGTATATATCAACATATCCTTTCTTTCTTATTTCTTCAGCTTTCTTCTGTCTCATTTTGTTGTTGACTAAGTGATAAAAATTAGTTGAATTTGTCTATTTCTTCTACCCAAGAACAATCCATTGCAGTGATACAAAACTTATATGAAAAGCTTATCAGAAAGGCTAAAAGTAATAAGGAAAACTTCAGCTGAGTCAATAGTCAGCAAGATTTACAAAATAAACATTTTCACTTCATGGTTATTAATAGATACTGTAAACAGGTTTAGAAATTCCACAGTACTCAAGCAAGAAATCTCTGTTCTCTTTTACATTGCTCATGTTAAACTTACTGATTTAATTTTTAGTATACTGCTCTGAAAACATTTTTTACAATTCAGGTATCTAGGAAGCCTGTTTGAATGAGCATTTTGTGTTGTATGTCACTATTGTATGACAGAACTCTCCCAGTAAAGCTGCTTTAAAACATTCTTTGTCAGAGGAGTAGAACCATGAAACTTCTTTTTTGTCAGACTGTCCTTTCATATCTACTTGTTCTGTCTTACTTCTCTGTATTGTGTGTATTATTTTTTAATTCCCAAAAGTACACGTCTTTAAAGCATCCAAACTACCTAAGAAATCTGTCTCAGACGAGAAGGTACCTTATGCTGTGCCTAAACAGTCAGAAATACCGCCTAAGGGTTTATGTCAACAGTGGTTGATCTCTGACAAAATTTCTCTTTCTCTTGGGCAGCAGGGTTTACATTAAAATGAAATTCATCCTTTATTCCTTATTTATAAACATTCCTAATAGTATACAGTATGTACAAAATTTCCTGCACTGCACATCTCTTTTCATATCTGTTCTTACAGATCATTCCACTATTCTTCTGACACACTTCTAAATAATTCATGTATCTTTATATGCTTTAAAAATAACAAAAATAAATGCTGTTTTCTTTAAAGTGCCAGATGTGCCCAAGAAAATTCCAGAAGAGAAAGTACCCATTACTGTTTCGAAAAAACCAGAACCAGCACCAGCCAAAGGTATGCTTATATATATATAACTAAAGTTTGGAAGAAAAAAAGCCTCTAACACTACTCTTTTGATTAGTTTCTGATTGTTTTATTGTGTTGTTCTATTATATTTATTTTTTGTGGCCATAGTTCTATGAATGCTGCTGCTGTGAAAAATATCTTGAGTGTGATTAGTGTACCAGTGAGTTAGAAATATTCATAAAATTGGGCAGAGATGAGAATGATCCTTGAGTATCACAGCAGAAATATGTCAAGGAAAGCAGTGCTTTTGTAATCTGAAATACTATTGATTAAAAGTAAAAAATTAGCTCCAGACAGTGTTTAAGAATGTAAAGTAGAGTGATACAAATGCCTAACACAAGGGAAAACTCTATACATAGATAAAAATTGATACAAACTCATAAGGCATAGAAGAATATGACAAAGAAAGAAAAATGGACAATGGCAGACTTATTCTGAAATTAGAGATACAATTGACTTAAATGGAAAAATAATTTAACGTAGAAAAATACATCTAAGTCCACCACTCTCTGACCTCCATTTTGACTAAGGCTTTGGAAGGCTCTGAAATGCTACCTCAGACTTTACAGGGATGCTTAAGTACTAACCTTAAGTTAGTAAAAATGGGACTGCATTAAGGCTTTTCATAATTTGCAGTTTCTACTCCAAAGTTTTGTTCATAGCCGTAAAATTCTATAAAATGACTGAAAATCCTCTTTTTCCTTAAAGAGCCTGAAGTGCCTGAGAAAATAGAACAGAAAATCAAAGTTCCTGAGCCTAAAAAGCCAGAAGTACCACCAGCTAAAGGTACTTGGTATTAATAAAACCATGACAATATTTTATTTTCCTTACAGTGATAAGATCTTTCTGATACTATTTATTCGTCTTTTCTACTTCATAAACTGTGGATTTATATATTTAATTTTTGGGAGCAGATGCTTTTCCCCTTGATATTTTCAATCCCGATCGAGACTGAGAGCAAAAAGCCTCTTCAGTAAAGGAAATTATCTCTGCTTGATGCTTCCTGGTGTCCTTTTGTTTCTTTCTTTTTCCAGTTTAATGACATTTAAACTTCTTTGGATATTAAGTATTAGCATTAATATAAATTTTTAGATGCCAAAAGTGCCCAAGAAATTTGCAGAAAAGAAAATGACAGTTGTGGAGCCTAAGAAGATGGAAGTGCCACCAGCTAAATATATTTGTCATTAGGAAACAGAATTACAGAATGGGAAATATCACTTTTTTATTGTTTTAACAATATAGAAGACAATACCCAAGATCTCTGTGGGAATTTTTTTCTGTTGTCTAAGCTTAAGTGAACAGTTGTGTTGTTTCTTATTATTAAAAAAAGTATATGTATATGTGTATGTATATATATATATATATATAATTGGTGACCTCACTAATACAGTTATTCTATTATGCTTTAATGCTGTTCATGAAATTCTCGTAGTAAAAGTCTTTAATATTTTTCAAGTGCCTGAGGTACCAAAGAAGGTGGTCCAAGAGGAAGTTTCAGTTAAAGTACCAAAGAAACCGGAACCTCCACCAGCTAAAGGTAACTGCTATATACAGTAAATTAAAGGAAAACCTTTTGTTGTCTAGAGTGTGATTTTAATAAATTTATTTTCTCTATTTATAAATATTCTATATTTTTGCTAAGTTGTAGTTTTTATATGTGAGTGTGAGAGAAACACAGAAGCTAACTTTTTTGTAGCCAGCAAAAGACAATTGCCTCAGAGAAAATTTTCTATAGCCAAAGAAAAAAGTTGATACTTACAACCAAAAAATTGTTGTTTTTGATGTCCTCAAGTTTTACTTTTTCTTTTTTCTGAAGTGACGAGGATACTGCTCAGATTTCATACAAATAACATAAATTACTTTCTCTAAAGTGCCTGAGGTGCCCAAGAAGGTGGTGACAGAAGAAAAAGTACATGTTGAAGTTCCTAAGAAGCCAGAACCTCCACCACCTAAAGGTACATGTTCAGTACGGATAAAGTCACATCAAAATTTTAATCTGAATATTATCTTTTGAAGTCTGTGCTATCCTCTCTATTTTAATATTCTTAAGTATTACAGTTTGTGTTATCTTCTTCCCTTATGAATAACTCTCACTTAGTAGCAGTGGCCATTACTGGTGCACATCAAACAATATTAAAAATATAGACTGTTTACAAGAGGGTTTTGTTTTGTTTTGTTTTGTTTTGTTTTGTTTTTTCTGATAATTTTCTCCTTTGAGCTATATTTAATGACAATTCTTCAAATTTCTGAAAGTAAAACAAATAAATATTTTTAAAGCGCCTGAATTGTCAAAGAAGATTGTTCCAGAGAAGAAATTACCAGAACCCGTGGCTGTACCTGAAAAACCAAAACCTCCACCAGAGGAAGGTAAGTCTCAACATTAATAAAATAATAAAGGTAGTATTTTTCCCGTTTTCTTTAACAATGTCATTTTTCAGGCCTTTTGATTCTGAGATTCTAAATTGCATTTGTTCTATGTATATGGGTATCTTTGCGCAATATGCATAGATGGATCTTGTAGAAGAACAGTGAGAAATTTTGGATTTCTGAATTACCCGTCATCTTTACTCAAAATCTTATTACTATTTTGGATTATTCCTACCATTCTACTCACTACAAGCTTTAATTAATAAAAACAGCGATAACTAATATCTTCAAGGTGGTAGTAGCAGAAGAAATGTATTCATTTTAGAAACTAACAGCAGAATGTATCAATGTTCTTGTGATACCAGAAGGTCTACCAAGAAAAGCAATATGCTATCACTCAATTCTTGAGTTTTCAGCTAATGTTATTAGTATCTTTCAATGATAATGTATGCAATATTACTAATATATTTATTCTTCACACTTTGCTTATAAATACTGTGATTTTTTTACTTATGGTGCAAATTACACTGTCAGTACATATACACGCCTGTATAGGATGACATGAAGTGTGTGTGTGTTTGAAATGAGAAAAGTCAAAGTGTAGTATATCTATCATTAAGCTAACATAAATGCTTGACATTTTTTTTAATGTTTTCATTACATTTGTGTTTTTATGTATTTTGATTTACTTGAAGTTTTTATGTGTTTGAGTAGTCATTAAACTTAGAACTAATATCTTTTATATATATGAAGTGACCAAGACAACTGTCCCAGACAAGAAAGAACCCACTGCTGTTTCTCAAAAAACAAAGGCTATTGCAAGATCCCCCAAAACAAAGCTCTTCGTGGAACCTCAAGAGCTACAACCTGTGCCAGTGGTGCAAAAAGCAGTGACTGATGTGTTACCTGAGGTTACAGGGCTTTCTGTGGCACCCCAAAAAGCAGAGCTTTTTGTGGCAGCAGAGGAGTCTCAGTCTGTTTTGGTTCAACAGAAAACAGAACTTGTGGCAATCGAGGAAACAAAGCCAGCTGTGGCAGCCCAAAAAGCAAAACTTTTTGTGGCAGCAGAGCGGTCTGAGACTGTTTTGGTACAACAGAAAACAGAGCTTGTGGCAACTGAGGAAACAAAGCCAGCTGTGGCACCTCAAAAAGCAAAACTTTTTGTGGCAGCAGAGGAGTCTGAGACTGTTTTGGTACAACAGAAAACAGAGCTTGTGGCAACTGAGGAAACAAAACCAGCTGTGGCAGCCCAAAAAGCAGAGCTTTTTGTGGCAGCAGAGCAGTCTGAGACTGTTTTGGTACAACAGAAAACAGAACTTGTGGCAACTGAGGAAACAAAGCCAGCTGTGGCACCCCAAAAAGCAAAACTTTTTGTGGCAGCAGAGGAATCTGAGACTGTTTTGGTTCAACAGAAAACAGAACTTGTGGCATCTGAGGAAACAAAGCCAGCTGTGGCAGCCCATAAAACAGAGAGTATCTTTGTGCCTGAAAAAACGGAGTTTGCTGTGGTACCTGAGAAACCCAAGCTTGATATGGCACCTCAAAAACTAAAGCATGACATGATGCCATCAAAACAAAAACTTCTTAAAGCCCCAAAGCCAGAGCCATTCATGCCCCCTGAGAAACCTGAGCTCACTGTAGTGCTTGGTAAGTCAGAGACAGTTGCAGCACCTCAAAAACCAGAGCGCATTGTGTCTCCCAAAACAAAACCTCTGTTGGCACCCCAAAAAACAGAGCTTACTGTAACACTTGATGAAGCAGAGTTTGTTGCAGATTCCCAAAAAGAAACACTTATTGCAGTGTCCCAAAAATCAAAGACAGTTGTGGCACACCACAAGCCAGAACCTGTCACAGTGCCTGAAAAACCAGAACCTCTTTTGGCATCCCAAAAAACAGAGCGTTTTATGACAGTTCAGAAGTCAAAGCCTGAAGTGGCACCTGAGGAACCAGCACCTATTTTGAAAACTGAAGAACCACCACTAGCCAAGCTGGTCAAAAAGTCAGAGACTGTTGCTGTACAAAAAAAACAAGCAGCTCCGCGAACTAAAGGTATATCTTACTAATAAGAAGTCTTTTTCTTGAATATAGTATGCTTCAATTCTTGTATTAGGGCTTAAAAACATAACATGTACTAATATCTTTAAAGAACCGGTAATGCCTGAAAAGGCTGTCCCAGAAGAGAAAATTCCTGAACATGTTCCAGAAAAATCAGAACTTCAATCGACAAGAGGTACATCATATCATGACATACATAATAAACAAACCTAATCTTCTCTTAAGCACTATTTTAACTTCTTTCATCCTATTGTTTTTAGTCTGAGATTTTAAATGGTGCTTGCCACAACAAATGGCGTTGAGCATGTGTGTGACAGATTGCTACTTAAAACATTTCTCATCCTCTATGTTTCAGTCTGTGTATTTATGTTTAGATGTATTGTAAATGTAAAATGAATTGAACTAATATCTTTGAAGTGCCTGAGATGTATGAGAGGGCTGTCGCAGTGGAGAAAGTGCCAACTTCAGTACCTAAGAAAGCAGGAACTCCAATTGCTAAAGGTATATGCCACGATGAACCCCATCATAACTGTGGTGTTTGTTTGTTTTTTAATTTCAGGGTTATTTAGAAATCTCATTTAAAATTGATCATCTACTTTTGAAATAAGATATCTACCATGTTAAAGTCATATATAAGTGTGAATTGCAGTGCAAATGTGTCAGATGTGTTTTCTCAGCATATTCAGGATAAGAGATTTTCCAGCTGAACTACTAAAAAAATATTTGAGTAATATTAAAAACCTACACTGTAAACTGATGTGGTGCTGTACTGTTAATGCTTCTTTCAAAAAGACCCAAGCAAAGACCATAGAAATATGCTTTCTTTGTTGTGAAATTCTCTCTAAATGCAATGAGAATCTACATGTGAAATACTATTTCAGAGTGATGACAAGAAAAATATAAAATATTTTAATGAATAAAAAATGCATAAAGAAACATCTAGAGTAATATTGAAATGACAAGTAAAAACATGATGCAGAGAGCTGAAAGTTACCACCTAAAAAAATAACAAAAAAATAAAAATTAAACAGGTGTTTAAAGAATAAAAGTAACAGAAAGAAAAAGAAAACCTACTAAATAAAATGTTAATTTCAAAAAATTATTACATTTGGCAAACAGTCATGAGTTACACGCTACTGCCATTCAAGTACAGTTGGACTCCACACATCAGGCTCAGATCAGCTCTTACAAAAACAGCGTAGGCTTTCCAGTCTGTCTCAGAAACTGAAGCCAAACAGAGAATTCCCACCTCTTGCATGACGTATTTGACAATCTTCGCATTCCATGTGTTTGAAGCAAAGCATCACAGTCAGTTGACTACAGCCACAGCACTTTCTCAGGAAAGACTGTGCGTGCATGTTACTGGTTGTTTGTTTCACGTACCTCTGTACAAGCGACTAAATTAAATTATACTAATATCTTTAAAGTGCCGAAGGTGCCCAAGAAAGCTGTTCTGGAAGAGCCTATGCCTGTAGCAGTGCCGAAAAAGCCAGAACTGGCACCAGCTCGAGGTACATGTTGCCATGAACACTGTTAACCTGAATCTTATTGCTGTGTCTGTGTGTGCTTGTGTGAGAGAGCGAGAAGGGATGGGATTTGTACCAGGAGGCCAGTTTGGTTACTTTCTTGAGCATGCCTTTGGTTTATGTCTCATTGTTCGTCTTCCTGTATAACTGACTGTTACTGATATCTTTAAAGCACCTGAAGTTCCCCAGAAGACTACTCGAGAAGAAAAAATACCTGTGGCCGCTGCCAAAGCACCAGAGCCTCCAGAAGCCAGAGGTACCTGACTTCATGGATAACCTGACAGAGAAGATACTTAATCTGCTTCTCTTGACTGTTGTTCTACCCTCTCTTGGCCTGTTTTTGCTTTAAATCTCTTGAAGTTGTGAATGTTGGGCAAGCTGTGCTGCAGTGTGTGTGAGGTTATGGTCACGCTTTTGTGGTGTTCAGAGTCTGCATTGCCTTGGTGTTTGCTCCTGTATGTCCAATCTTTTCATCACTGTAAAATGAACCCCACTAATATCTTTGAAGTGCCTGTGATGCCAGAGGCAGAGGTCCCTGAAGAGGAAGAGGAGGAGGAAGCCCTGGAAGAGGCAGTACCAGTGCCAGAAGCTGAAGAGCCAGAAGCTCCTCCAGCTGAAGGTATATGGTCGTGTCCTGAAAGTGCCTGCTGGCTGCTCTTTGACCCTCTGTCCCTCGTGGGGAGGGATGTGAGCTGCATTTAACCACTTTGTGTCTGTACATGCCTGTTTGGGCCTGTGGCAGAGGAGGGTGGGACTGCTCTGAGGCGAAAGACCCTGCCATAAGCCCCTACTTATCCTCTCTGCTGCAAGTAGTCCACCTGAAGGAAGAGTGGTTGGCTGAAGAAGACTCCTGTAGCTTGCCAGAGGCATGGTTTTCTGCTTTGCTGCTCCTCATTAGGCTGTTTGCTGGTCTTTGTCCCTGTCAATTAAAAGGAACTAATATCTTTAAAGTGCCTGAGGTGGTTGAGGAAGAGGGGCCAAAAGAAGAGGTTCCAGTGGTTGTTTCCAAGAAGCCTGTGCCTGTGCCCAAGAAGCCTGTGCCTGTGCCCAAGAAACCAGACTCTCCTGATGCTAAAGGTATTTTTCATTGGAGATCTTTTTGTCTTAGTATCTTGATTCTTTGCTGCTTCCCTGTATTGGGGTATGATTTTTTGTGTCTCCCCCCTCAGCCCCTCTGTGCCTAAAACTGCATATCTGACTAACAGCCCTTTGTGGAATGTTACAGTTTTAGGAATATCTAAACTCTTGTCATCAGATTTGTGATCTATTTTTCCAAACTATAACATTAAGTGGAAATAATATCTTTAAAGTGCTTAAGGCGTCCAAGAAAGCTGTCCCACCTGAGAAAGAGCCTGTTGCTAAACCCAAAAAAGAGGAATTGCCACCAGGCAAAGGTATGTGTAATTGCTAGAGTATCATCATTGAAATATTACACCCCACTTGACTTAAAATGAACTGAATTTATGCATTATAGTCTGTGATGTATGTTAAAACATTATGAAGAGCTACGTGGGGTGTTAAAAATGAGTCATGAAAGTTATATCTAGGTCCATTAAAAATACTGATGTCACTCTGATCTTTCTGGAAATTCTGGAGATCAAGATTTACGCAATGCTTAGTTTAAAGAGAATAGCATGCTGTTCTCTGAGGAACACCCTATAGATACATATTCAGTTCACAACTGATAATGGTGCACCCTGAAATTTTTTTGTTACCATTATTCATTTGTGAATGTAATAGTATCAGCTCCTCACCTCTTTAAAACTGGGTAGTTAATGCTGGTAAACTGATGGTGGATTTCTTAGGCATACGCTGAATATATTTGCG
Organism: Oreortyx pictus; assembly: GCA_036925125.1. Lineage (NCBI taxonomy): Eukaryota > Metazoa > Chordata > Aves > Galliformes > Odontophoridae > Oreortyx > Oreortyx pictus. The sequence goes on along the minus strand of JAUPFR010000009.1, from coordinate 14,018,612 downwards.
GATTATACAATTAGAACTTGAAAGGCCATTAATATGAGCCAAAACAGTGGAGAAGAAATAAACATTTCTATAGGTAATGAGATCTGCAAAGAAGACAGAAACTGTGGAAAACTAAAAAGTTAAACAGATGTTTAAAGAATAAAAGTAACAGAAAGTAAAAGAAAACCTACTAAATAAAATGTTAATTTAAAAAAATTATTACATTTGGCAAACAGTCATGAGTTACACGCTACTGCCATTCAAGTACAGTTGGACTCCACACATCAGGCTCAGATCAGCTCTTACAAAAACAGTGTAGGCTTTCCAGTCTGTCTCAGAAACTGAAGCCAAACAGAGAATTCCCACCTCTTGCATGACGTATTTGACAATCTTCGCATTCCATGTGTTTGAAGCAAAGCATCACAGTCAGTTGACTACAGCCACAGCACTTTCTCAGGAAAGACTGTGCGTGCATGTTACTGGTTGTTTGTTTCACGTACCTCTGTACAAGCGACTAAATTAAATTATACTAATATCTTTAAAGTGCCGAAGGTGCCCAAGAAAGCTGTTCTGGAAGAGCCTATGCCTGTAGCAGTGCCGAAAAAGCCAGAACTGGCACCAGCTCGAGGTACATGTTGCCATGAACACTGTTAACCTGAATCTTATTGCTGTGTCTGTGTGTGCTTGTGTGAGAGAGCGAGAAGGGATGGGATTTGTACCAGGAGGCCAGTTTGGTTACTTTCTTGAGCATGCCTTTGGTTTATGTCTCATTGTTCGTCTTCCTGTATAACTGACTGTTACTGATATCTTTAAAGCACCTGAAGTTCCCCAGAAGACTACTCGAGAAGAAAAAATACCTGTGGCCGCTGCCAAAGCACCAGAGCCTCCAGAAGCCAGAGGTACCTGACTTCATGGATAACCTGACAGAGAAGATACTTAATCTGCTTCTCTTGACTGTTGTTCTACCCTCTCTTGGCCTGTTTTTGCTTTAAATCTCTTGAAGTTGTGAATGTTGGGCAAGCTGTGCTGCAGTGTGTGTGAGGTTATGGTCACGCTTTTGTGGTGTTCAGAGTCTGCATTGCCTTGGTGTTTGCTCCTGTATGTCCAATCTTTTCATCACTGTAAAATGAACCCCACTAATATCTTTGAAGTGCCTGTGATGCCAGAGGCAGAGGTCCCTGAAGAGGAAGAGGAGGAGGAAGCCCTGGAAGAGGCAGTACCAGTGCCAGAAGCTGAAGAGCCAGAAGCTCCTCCAGCTGAAGGTATATGGTCGTGTCCTGAAAGTGCCTGCTGGCTGCTCTTTGACCCTCTGTCCCTCGTGGGGAGGGATGTGAGCTGCATTTAACCACTTTGTGTCTGTACATGCCTGTTTGGGCCTGTGGCAGAGGAGGGTGGGACTGCTCTGAGGCGAAAGACCCTGCCATAAGCCCCTACTTATCCTCTCTGCTGCAAGTAGTCCACCTGAAGGAAGAGTGGTTGGCTGAAGAAGACTCCTGTAGCTTGCCAGAGGCATGGTTTTCTGCTTTGCTGCTCCTCATTAGGCTGTTTGCTGGTCTTTGTCCCTGTCAATTAAAAGGAACTAATATCTTTAAAGTGCCTGAGGTGGTTGAGGAAGAGGGGCCAAAAGAAGAGGTTCCAGTGGTTGTTTCCAAGAAGCCTGTGCCTGTGCCCAAGAAACCTGTGCCTGTGCCCAAGAAACCTGAGCCTGTGTTCAGGAAACCAGAACCTGTGCCTGTTCTTAAAAAACGTGAAGTTCCTCCACTGAAAGGTATATACATCAGGGACATGGAGAATTCTTTTTTTTTTTTTTTAAACTCTCTCCTTACTTTTTCTCTTCTTTTTCAATGCCAGTCACAGTGCTTACAGTGTGCAGTGTCACAGTAAATTTTATTCTTCATGTTCTTAATCTCTTATCGTTAGCACTTTTCTGTATTTGTGCTTGTGTATGTTTCAATATTCACAAAGATTAAAATTAAATATCTTCAAAGCACCAGAAGTGGAAGAGATAGCTGTTCTAGACAAAAAAGTGACTCTTGAAACATCTGAAAAGATGGATTTCAAAAAATCAGGACATCCTCCAGCCAAAGGTATATATGTCTAGAAGGCACTTTCTTAGAATGTCTTTTCTGCTTCTCTGTCCTTTGTCTGTTACTGTCTGTAAAATGTATCATTTGTTTCAACCTTGTTGACTTCCTGTTTAGAACATGAACACACTTCTCTTGTTGTAGAAACTGTTAGTCACTGTTATTTTCTTTGTGCTAGTTGTCATTTTCTTTTTATGTTTCATACACACATTAATTTACATGTAAATAAAATGAACTTATATTTTATAAAGTGCTCGAGGTACCCAAGAAAGTTCTCTCAGAGGAGGAAGTACCTGTTGCTCTTCCTAAAATACCTGAACCACTACCCAGTGAAGGTATAGTCCATCATGGCTTTTACTGTAAAGGCAGTCTTTTTAACTGTTCTTTCAAATGTGTGGTTTAAAAAGTAGAATTGTAATTTTTTCCATTTTCTTTTAATTTGTTTGCTTCTCATTTTAGATTATATCAATTTATGTGTTTATCTCTGCTATTGCAGTTTCAAATGTGAAGTAAAATATTACTTTAAAATAAGCATTTTCACATTGGTCCTACATTGGATATTCTTAACAATACACTTTCAGGCAATAATAAATTCTCACTAAATTCATGTTTTTTGAAACCTAAATGCTAGGTTACTATAATAAGTTACTACTTTTAGGTTACTTTGAATACACTATTGCTGTTATAATCTTGAATTAACTGAGAGCATTCAAGTTTTTATTTTCCCCAGGTATAATTAATTATTCATCCAAAGTTTATTTCATTAATACCATATGCAGAAAAAATACTATCCTTCATACAGCCCTGAATTATACTTGCAGATGAAAGTTTTCTCAAAGAATGTATTAGCTTTAAAGTTAGCAGTATGAACTGATACTGAGTAATTATTTATCCTAATATGTATTTGTCTGCATGTATTGGTGTAGCAGTCTTTTTATTGATATCCACAATTATCTTATCACTGGAATCTTACACCAGTTATCAATGTTCTTTAAAGAATATGAAATTGAAAAGGAAAATGAGGCTGAAGAAACAGAAGAAATTTCTACAGAAGTAGAAGCTTTACCAGTTAAAGGTATATGGACTACCTAGAGGCTATCAGACAGCTTCCTCTTTCATTACTGCACAGATTTTTCTTGCTCTGCTGTCCTTCCCAAATGTATGCTGTTGGTCTCCATGTATTTCCTTCTCTGTTACATGTTGCAAATGAATTCAAATCTCTTAATTCTTCTAAGTGTAACATGCAAAATATTTTAAGTGCTTTCACTTTTTTTCTTTTTTTTCTGTCAAGCGGATTCTTCTTATCATTCGTTTTCTCACCTTTGTCCTCATGTTATTAACGTGTTTTTTTTAAGTTGGCTTGAATGTTTGTGTTTTGTGTAAGCTACAAAGTAATGGCCTAAGATCAGTGAGCTTTTTTTCATTAACTTAATTGGAAATGGAAAATGGTAATCTTTATATTTGCACTCTTCACATGCGTACTGAGGTAGTACATTTATTCTAAATATACTTGATGTTATTTAAAGCACCAGAACCTGAAAAGAAAATTCCTGAAAAGCGAAAGCCAGCAGTTCCTGCACCAACAGAAGATATTAAACTGGCAAAAGAACTTCTTAAAGGTATAAGCACCTTAAGCCACCATTAACAGTGGAAATTCAGACATAATCCTTTTTAATTACACTTGTGAATATTAAATATGCTTTAAAACTATTACTGGATGTTTCTCCTTCTCAATTATTTCTCTAATGGTGGATCTTACTAATGCTAAATCTTAATGAATTTTCAGCATATTGTGGTTTTTTTTTTTTTTTTAACCTTCCATATTCTACTAGTATTATGCCAAGTCAGTTTGCATGCATTCTTTTCAATAATTCTGGAATACTTAAATATATTTTTAAAAATCTTTATGAATTTAGTACATTCTTCTATCCTTTACATAGTTCTTCTATTTTTAACATGTTCTTACAAATGAAGAGAGTCCCCAGCCACAAGTTTATGCTGCTGCTTTGTAAACATTTGTTTCAAGTCAACTGTGCTTCACTTCATCAGACTTCTTCTAAACAGCTAATCAACCAGAATCTTACCTTTGTAGCTTTTGACTTTCTACTATGTCACTAGTATTAACCAGCTATATGGATTTTTTAGAAAGTGACTTCTTTTTGGAATCTAATGATATAGATGATAAAATTCAAATAATTTTCTTTAAAGCTCCTGAAACAAAGAAGAAAGTGGTGGCAGCAAAACCTGTTGAGGCTCCACAGTTGGAACCCCCACCTGCTAAAGGTACCTACCTAATAGAAATATCTTAATTCTCTGAGGCATCTTTTGAATCAAGACTTATAGATTTCAGTACAGTCTTCTTTAATTTCTTCAGAAACATCAAACGGTTTCTTTGTTAGTTTATACTTCAAGAATCGACTCTAATCTTGAATAGATGTATTCCATGACCCGTTTTTCCATTTCTGAGATGTAAAAAGATGATCACACAAGACTAAGGATGCTGTTTAAATCTAAATAGCACTGTTCATCCACAGTTGTTATTTGTCTGAAATGTAATCTAATTTTGTGAAGAGACACTTCCAGAATTAGCTTATGAAAGATGAATTGAGCAAAACACTTTACGTGTACTCCTTTGCATTTTTTTCATATGTACTAAGGTTCTAAGCAGCAACATATAAACATCTCTTCTTAACACTTCTTAAATTTAGAGATTAAACTGACTATGAATATCATAGTGCAGGTGAAGGTAATGAAAGAGCTAAAAGCATAACCATGATAGCTCTCTTTGAATACATAACTCCTATGATTTTCTTAGACCATACTTCACTTTCTTTTTTTTTTTTCTTTGTTTGTGTGAATATTTACTCTTGTGCATAGGCCTTGCATAGACCGCTGTGAGCAAATTATATGGGAATTTGATTGAAACTATTGACTTCAATCTCAGAAGTTCTTTGTCTTAAATGTTCAGAAGTAGACCAGCACTTTATTTCTGTGTTTGGAGTGGTTAGTTGTTGTTTAGCTCTTCTTACTTGTATAAACCTGTAATAAAATCTGGAATAATATTCTTCTAAGTTCCTGGACTTGTAAAGAAACCTCGTAGAATAATTCCTGAAGTTACCCCTCCACCGAAAGAAGAAGTTGTTTTGAAAAGAGGTATAGTAACTTATAGTGATATGTAAACACTGCATACTAACATTGTTTAGTATGTTCTCCTAAGTAATGTTGCTTTATGTGATGTGGAAAATTACATGAGTAGTGTACTACTTGATGTGTGTCTGTTGTGGAATGAGTTTATAACTGAAGAGATAAAGCAAGGGGGCATAAAAAATTAGTCAAATCTAAAGGATCTGTGCTGAAAACAGTAGAATGCTGAAAATCTGGTTCACTGTTATTACTGTCTTCTGTTTTCAATACAAAATAGCCTATACAAAATCTGTCAGTTTTTCTCTATCTTCAGTTTATGGACACCTATATATCTTCCTGTTATTGTAGATTTTACTAAAAATCACACATGGCATTCTCTATTATGCTGTTCTTGGAAGTACTGCACTGCTCCCAAGGTGCAGTGGCTCTATTGGACTTCATTCTTCTTTCCTGCAAAATCTAGAGCCTTCCAAGTTACTTTGAGCTCAAACCTTAAAAAAGAACTAGTATTTCCCATTCTCTTTGCAATATTGAATCATAATTTGTGCCCATGTACCTTGTTTCTCACCTTCAAATTTTAGACAATCCAATAAAACACAGATGTTCAGTTTTTCAGACAGATCTCATTATATAACCAAAATACATATCTGACAGGACAAAAATAAGTAAGCTGAAATACAGAGAAGATATAAATTAGAGCTCTCCAAATACAACTGCAAATTATAGTTTTCTTTCCTGATGGGAATCAAAGGATATTTAATCAAGAATCCTTCATTTTATCCCTGAAAATCACCTTAACTTCAGTTATTAATGCATAATTGTTTGGTAATTCATCGTTAAATTTAAATAGATGCACTTTTTCTCTCAGAAGAAAACAGAAGACTGGCAGAAGTCATTCAGGTGTTGTATATAGGCACTTATCTGCTAACTGAATCTTTATAGAATTAATTCAATATTCAGTCACCATAGATGCAAAGATACTTTAAGAACAGTTCCTAAAATGTATTGAAAAGCAAGCGTTAAGAAGCTGAAGTGATGTTATTTAATCTTTTAAAAATTTTTGAATTTCATATTGGATATCTGTAATTTTTAATCTGTAGATTAAAAATAACTTGACATGAAATGCTGGTATTAACTACTAATGAATAGTGCATAAATAGATAATGTTATTTTTAAATATATTATCTTCTGTTATTCTCCAGAAATATGTACCTATCATGTCTTTTCCATGAAAGTTCTGTGATAAGAAATTGTATTCTGTCATAGGCAGTTAACATCTTTCCTCTCAGAATGATCTTACTTAAAGCATCTTTTTGCTCTAGATGACATTTAAAATGCTTTCAGAATTGCATCTTACTGTATATTTCATATGCCTATTTCTTCATTGTTGTTTATGTATGTTTAGGCTTTTTTCTTGCTCACTATCTATCTTACTCATTTGTTTACCTGTGCTTTAAAAACTGAAATTACTTTTCTTTTAAAGTTCTTAAAAAGAAACCAGAAGAGGAAGAACCTAAACCGGAGAAAGAACCAAAACCTGAAGTTAAACCAGTACCTACACCAGTAGAAAAAATTAAGAAACCTGAAGGTACTAGTTTACATTCAAATCTATGTGGTAGACAAGTCTGTGGGAAAAAAAAAAATCAACAAAAATTTTAAATGTATTCTCTGAAATTCAGAGTTCCAACATTCTCTGTATTTTAAGATTCAAATTTTAATAGATGGCTTTCATAAACATAACTGTGTGAATCAGAGTTTTGCTGGAAGCACATCTGAATTTGTCATACACATTTGGATCTGAATTGTACATTGTATAATTACTTGTCTGAGTGTAAAAGAGAAATGTACATGTATTTTATAAAACTGATAAAAATATAACTGCAGTGAAATTATTAATCCAAACGTCCTTTTAGTTAAGTTCTTGCAAATATGTCTCCTTTTGTCCATTTTACTGTTTCTAATTTATTCAGATCCTAGCCTTAAAAATACATGCTCTCAAAACTTAAAAACGTGTCAAACTTTAAGTCTAAAAAGAATGAAAATTTTTAATTATATTGGAGAGAGAGGTATCTGGGTATTCTAGGTGTTTTAGTTTATCTTACAAAATAATGTTTTAAAGTCTCAGAAGTTCCTAAGAAGAAAACTGAGATACCTGTCATTAAAAAGGAGGAGAAACATGTGCCTGAACCACCAAAAGGTACAGATTCTGTTTTCTTCATGCAGCAACTAAATTTTATTAATTTCTGCACTTCAAGCTGAATTTAACTAATGCACTGTGGTCATCCCTTCTGTCCATGACTGTTGGATACTTGTTAACCACTTTGCATTCTTCAAGATTTCTTTTTGTCTTTGATTCTTCAGTGCTTGAAAGATCCATCTTTTTTTCTATTGTATCTTGCTTTAAAAGAGTTCATCTCAAGTAAATTTCTTGCTTTCTTGCTTGCTTGCAATATCAGTTAAAAACAATAGTCTGTCCTCCATTAACTGTCTTTCTTGTTGCTTGTAAATTTTATGTCCAGTGAGATTATAAAACATGTAAATTAACCTATTTGTAATTGTTGTGTTTGAAATGCCAGAAGCTAAGCAGGCAGCTATCTCAGTTCCTGGGCCTGAACCTAAACCTGCAGTAGGTAAGACTGCTTTAGTCATGAATACTAGTGCAACCTTACTTGTACATCTTTTCATTTAGAGATTTATCTTTAAAATGGCATTTAAAATACTTGTCAGCTTTAGTACTATAAAGACTGGAACTATCATAGACTCTGCAGTACATCTTAGAAAATGTCGTGCTTAAAAGAAAAGTATTCATTGAAATTAAGAAATGAGAACTCCTTTTTAATTTTTTTTCCCTGCAGCATTAAAATCTCCAAAACCAGCGGCAGAACCAGCACCAGCTGTTACTACTGCACCTGTGACAACTCCTGTTGTTGGAAAGAAAGCAGGTATTGATGATAGTTCTACACTACTCATAGGGTTTTTTCTCTCTAGGATACCTGAATATATAAAATATAAAGACAATTAAGAGCTGTACAATCATGTTACTCATTCATTACCAAGCCATTTTAGATCCTGATATCCTTTTTACTGTCAGCTAATGTGAAGCTTGTCTCTGTGGAATACCACTGAGATGAATCCATGCTATTGTTTCTGAATTGTGAAATGTATGCTTGTTTTGTATCGTCCTACAGTGAAATTTGTGTATTCTGTTTGTTCATCTATATTGTTTATGTTCTGATGTATGAGATGTGCGCTGCGTCTTGAATTTTCTATGTTATAAATGGAAGATTACACATTTCTTAATAATTCCTGCATTACTTGGTCTTGTGCTTTGTAATTTGTTATTGAAATGCTGAGGTAAATTGTCAGCAGTGTTGAAGAACCAGCATATTGATAATTTTATATGATACTTTTGGGACTCTGAGTCATACTCCACTATGAATAAATAGTTCTTTCTCTTCCTCAAAGCATTCCAAGTTAGAGATCCGTCAGTAGACCTCATGTAGATACCACTCACCCATCATTCAGAGGGCAATTGATTAGATGATGTAGTGGCACTACTATCCATTTTATAGAGGTAGCCAGATCCTAGAGAACTATTACATTTTCCAGCTTTTAACTTGGATTGAATTTAGACTGGTAAACTGCTGGAATGATGCTCTGTACCATGGCAGTTTATTTTCTGTGCTGTTTGTCTTACATGTCATTCTTATCATTTTTGTTTTGTTGTACAGTCAGTGTTGTGTGAAGAAAAGTTGTTCTATGTTTTCTTTATTTCAGGTATAGCTGGAAAATTTTTCTTAAAATATATTGTTCTTTATGCTTATTCTTTTGGATTTTAACTCTCTAAATTACCTGTGAAATCTTTGTAGCTGCAGAAAAACCTGATGCACCATCTTTACTAAAGCACAAAGGTAAAATATCCCCAGTGGAAGAAGTGAAGACTGAGTCAGTTGTGTTAAAGAAGATATCAGTTGAGAAACGTGCACATATAAAAGAGACAGTAAGTCCTAAGGAGACAGTTCTGGACATTCATATGGCAGAGCCATTTGAGTTAAAAACCTTGCTGGAAACTGCTGATGGAATGCTAAAATCAGAGGAGTATGTGCAGGAGCAAGTATCTCTTAAATATTTTGTGGTGGCTCCTGAGGGAGAGGAGCTAGAAATGACACATTTAATTTCAAGAAGGACTCCTACCCCTACAGGTGAGACAAGAGAATTTGCAATTGATCATGTTATTTGTGAGAAGAATGAATCGCTATTAGCTGATGAGGAATTGCAATTGATCTATGTACCATCTGAACATGAGGAAGGAGTTTCCAAAGAAGGAAAGGGGGGTGAAGCTAAATTGACTGTTCATGAGGAAGGTGTTATAGAGAGAGTCTCTGACAAGCCTACGGTTCTTCAGGAAGGAGAACATGAAAAAGGAGAGAAAAATGAATCAACTTATGTACCTAGACTTAAACTCAGAGAGCCTTTTGAGCCCAGAGACAAGAAAAGATTTCTAAGAAAAGAGAGAAAATCAAACATCAATTTGCAAAATGAAGAACCTCCCATTAAGGATAAAACCTCATTTGTAAAGATAATCACATTAGCAGAAATAGCTGATACTCCTCTGTTTACCAGTGAAGAAGAGAGAGGAGAATTTACTCTAGAGAAATCAGAAATTCCTCTTGGAGAGTCCATGAAGGACCATGATATGCAGAAGAGAACTCAACAGTTAAAGAAATCTGATATCACAGTAGATGAAATTCCTACGTATAAGATTCTTAATAGAGAAACAAAGAAAATGGAAATTATTCAAGATGATGAGAAAGATGAGAAAAGGGACTTCACATCATCAGAACTACATCCCTTAGAACTGTCTGATGAGACTACTGAACTAGCATTGAAAAAAGATGTTGACCTGGAACACTCCAATGAAGAAAAGGTGGTTCCTAGAATAAAAGCTCACAGAGGCTTTGAGCAGTGTATTTTTAATCCACAAGTAATGAAAATGAAAACAGTAGAAAATTATTCTGCAGAGGAAGGACAACCCACTGATATTCCTTATAAGGAGGGTTTAGAAACATTGTTGACTGAGAAAGCATTACTAAGTGATAAAAAAACAGGTAGAAGGATTTTATCAGAGAAAAAAGACAAAACTATTTTCAGCGCCCACTTAAAAAGGGGCAAATTTAGACAGTCAGATGCCCCTGAAGAGCTGCCCATGGAAAAACAAGAATTTGATACAGTGATTATAGGTGAAGGAATGGAAAGTGAAGTTTCCATAGGAGAACATGAAAAGGGAATTGCAGATGAAATAGCTACTATAAGTGAGTCAGCAGAGAAAGTTCCTATCCAGCCACCAAGGAGTCAAGATAAAAAACTATTTCAAAAGCTTCGTACCACTCAGGATGAGAGTGAAAAATCTCCAGGTGTCAAAAGCTGCAAAACTAAAGCTGAAGAAAAAAAAGTTCCTTTGACTGTGGAAGAAGTAAAACTTTCTGGAAGAGTGCTTCAAGAGGTAGAAGGTACATCAGATGAAAAACCACCAGCTGAAAATGATATTAGAAAAAGCATGTCTATTACCAAGAAAAAAGAGAAGGAATCACTTCCAGGCAAAATAACATCAGGTAAAGGAATCCCTGCAAGTGGAGAAATCACTTACTCCTCTAGCATAGGTAAGATAATCACTCCCAAGAAAGTGGAAGGAGAAAAAGAGTACTGGAAGTCAGAACCTACTCATGTGAGTGAGCAGGCCAATAGCCTTTTGAGTGATGACAAGTATTTGGATGCATCTGGAGAATCACTTCAAGTTCTGGAGGTTCCTGCTAAGTCTCATGCAAAGAGAGGTGAGGAGGACTACTGCCAAATCCTTCCACAAAGTGCTTGTACTATTTGCTTCAAGAGAAAGTACCATTTGCCATTGTGATGTTTGTTCTTTAACATCATTCACATTTCCATCTGCTCTATAGGCCTTCAGCCACCCTTTACATGTTTGTCTTACCTGTATGTATGTATATCTGTGCAGTATATGTTCATTGTCTGAACACTGTTGTGTGCCATTGTATTCTCAGAAATACTTTCACGTTTTCTCTAGCATTCATTTTTTCATCCACTGCAATAAAAACTGTCCTGCATTTCATTCATATCATTCTGACATGAGAAGTGTATATTGCATTTTCTTTCACAAATCATGATAAGAAGCAGAATAACGTGGCAAATATTTTATGAAGTTTTAGATTAGTCATCATGGGTTGAAGAACTTATGGAACATCCCTCAGTTGTGAGAATATAACATTGTCCTGAGCTGTATTTAATTTATACAACTTATATTTTTGTTGTCTCCATTAGTAAGTGTGTGCTATTTCTCAAATAACACATAATTTGTAATAGATACTTCAGCCATTTTGATTGACAGGTGGCTAATGATCAAGAGCCTAATTGCAAGTGACGTGTTAGGGAATGGCAGAATTTTACAGGACAGTAAATTGAGGCATTGGGAGCTCCTTTTGGTCTCCAGTGCTGAATATATGGCTTTACCATCCTTCAAGATATTGAATTTACCATTCAGATATAGACAGCATAAATACATGTCTATAACTTCCTCCCCTTCCATGCATATTTAACAAAAGGAAGATAAAATATTATTTGTAAAAAAATGTTTGTCTTAATTTTAATATGTATGTTTATTTAACTCCACTCCTAATAATATTGCTGTTCTGCTTCAGAGGCCAAACCAACAAAAGAAGAAACTCCAAAGGGTATCAGCCCAGTCAAAGGTAAGAATGATTACTAAATGGCTAAGATTGCTGTTATTTTAGAATCCTGAACTCAAATTACAAATAATGCCTTCAACAAAAGAAAATCACTATTCAGCAGTCTTCTAAATTAGACTACCCAGGAAAGAGTTTTATAGTGTGCTGGAAGGTCTGTTGTTTTTGCCTAAGCAATAGTAGTTAATAAGCACACTTTCAATGAAAATGTCTTAAAAATTTCAGCTGATTCAGCCATTGTTGGAGAATGACAGTTAACCTTTGCATGCTTTTCTGAATAGCTGAGCATATCAGAATACTGGACTGAACCAGACTTGGTTATGGTATGAATGTAGTTAGAGATTGCACAGCCTTTCAGCAAAACTATATCCTATGAGCAAGGCTATACATCTGCTTTCTGGGCACAACTAGCCCATTGGGAGCAAGAGGAGACAGTGGGAGAGCTACTTATACCCCTTTGATTTTGTACAAATCAGATTATTATGAAGTTTAAGCCCATTTCCTCTCAAAATAATTGTGCCTTCAAATTCAATACATAAATGTATGATACTGTTTCTTCCATGTTTTGATCTCAGTAGATGAGCTTTGGTGAGCAAATCTGTGAAATATGGTAGTACATCATGGTCAGCAAATTTGTACTAGTACAGTCACAGCTTTTTCAGTTAACTCAAAAATTTAGCACAAATTACTAGCTCTACTTAAATTCCATGAAACACACAGGGTCCTGCAACACTGTGAAATGCATAAGTGAACCAGGTGAATCAGAAACCAATTCCAGTTTGGCACTGTAGGAAGCTTACAATTTTCTTTAAATTAAAACAATTAAATTATTTATTTCTGAATCTGAATTACAGCCAAGAAGACACCTTCACCTGCAGATGCAGAACGAAGGAAACTCAGGCCAGGTAGTGGTGGTGAAAAACCTCCTGAAGAGCCTCCATTCACTTATCAACTCAAGGCTGTGCCACTGAAGTTTGTCAAGGAGATGAAAGATATAGTGCTGAAAGAAGCAGAATCTGTTGGGTCTTCTGCAATCTTTGAAGTCCTTATTTCACCATCCACTGCAATTACCAGCTGGATGAAAGATGGAAGTAATATCCGAGAAAGCCCAAAGCATAAGTTTATTGCTGATGGCAAAGATAGGAAACTGCATATCATTGATGTTCAGCTTTCAGATGCTGGTGAATATACTTGTGTATTACGACTAGGGAACAAAGAGAAGACCTCTACTGCCAAACTCATTGTTGAAGGTAATCCCATTTCAGATCTGACAGTAATTTAAAGGCTAACTCCTACTAAAGTTTATGAATTTACAGTGATAAATGCATGTTTTGCTTTTCATCAATAAGTACAACGTTTGATTTAGTATGTAAGACATTCTTCATCATGCCGTACAATTGACACAAATCAAAATATTGTGTTTCCCTCAGAACTCCCAGTACGGTTTGTAAAAACTCTTGAAGAAGAAGTCACTGTGATTAAAGGCCAGCCACTGTACTTGACCTGTGAGCTTAATAAAGAAAGAAGTGTGGTCTGGAGAAGGGATGGGAAGATCATCAAAGACAAGCCTGGGAAATTTGCTCTGGGTATTATTGGTTTGTCACATTCCCTTACCATCACTGATTCAGATGATTCTGATGCTGGCACCTACACTGTTACCGTGGAAGACTCTGAGCTCTCATGCTCATCATGTGTTAAGGTAGTAGGTAAGCAATCCAAATCATCTTCTCCTTTCTCTGTGGTTCTTTTGAAATTAGTATTCTCCCTTTAGCGTTATATTATAAACTTGTAGATAGCATTTCTACTGCTATTAAATGCTTGTTGTAATATAAATTCATTTAAGTTCTCTTTCTTCTGCTTATGATCCATGTTTTCGTATTAAAAATCTGTTAACCTGTATTTCTGTGCAACTTCTTGTAATGCAGAAGTGATAAGAGACTGGCTAGTAAAACCTATAAGAGACCAGCATGTAAAGCCGAAAGGAACAGCTACTTTTACCTGTGACATTGTCAAAGATACACCAAACATTAAATGGTTTAAAGGAGATGAGGAAATTCCAGCTGAGCCAACTGACAAGACAGAAATCTTGAAAGAAGGAAATAAAATTTTCCTGAAAATTAAGAATGCTGGCCCTGCTGATATTGGAGAATATTCAGTGGAAGTTGAAGGTCGCAGATACCCAGCTAAACTGACCCTTGGGGGTAAGAAATCTTCTATTTTCAATGTTTAATCACTTCATATGTCAAAAATTTCAAAGATCTCTAAACAAAAATAAAAATGGTCACTTGAGTTCCTGTAAAGTTCTGTCAGAAATTGACCTAATTACGTATATGCTAATTTATGCATTCTAGAACGTGAAGTTGAACTTCTGAAGCCATTAGAGGATGTTACAGTATACGAGAAAGAAACAGCAAACTTTGATACAGAAATATCTGAAGAAGATATTCCTGGTGAATGGAAGCTGAAAGGTGAAATCCTGCGACCCTCACCTGTAAGCATCCTTCAATTTAACAACATAGCATATTTAAACACTATGAATACGTTCTCTTATATCTTTATAATAAAACTTGCAGACATGTCACTCTTAACTCAGTCCAGAATGTAGAATGACTAAACATTTTGGTGATTAAAAAAATGTGGTTCTCAAATTAAGGACTGTGTGCCTTAAGGCTATCTATTGAACTGCTTTATTTTCTCAAAAGATAATGGTCCTTTATTCAGATGGTAATAGAAATAACCTATGTAAATCACAGTTAACAGTATATTTAAAAGGGTGGAGGACTGAAGAATTGTACTCTATTTTTTTAAATTATCATTTTTTAGTTAAAGTGATATTTTACTTCAGAAATAATTCCAGTCTTTCTGACTCTTCTGCATATCAAATGTTTATAGAATTTCTTTATTAAAAATTTCTAGCAGTACTGAATTTGCATAACATTTAATGAAATCTGCCATCCCTGCAGACATGTGAAATCAAAGCTGAAGGAGGAAAACGCTTCCTAACTTTGCACAAAGTCAAGTTAGAGCAAGCTGGTGAAGTTCTTTACCAAGCGCTTAATGCAGTTACTACAGCTATCCTGACAGTGAAAGGTACAGTGTGCTGTGAAATGAAACACAACATCAACTTGAAAAGACTTCTGAGCATAGATGCAAATAACGTGTTCTGTTTTGTTTCTAGAAATTGAACTGGACTTCGCTGTTCCCCTAAAAGATGTCACTGTCCCTGAGAAACGCCAAGCAAGATTTGAATGTGTCCTTACCAGAGAAGCCAATGTTATATGGTCTAAAGGCACTGATATACTGAAGGTTGGAGACAAATTTGACATCATTGCAGATGGAAAGAAACATATTCTTGTAATCAATGATTCTCAGTTTGATGATGAGGGAGAATACACTGCTGAAGTTGAAGGCAAGAGGAGCACAGCAAGACTATTTGTTGAAGGCAAGTACCTTATGAACAAAATGTTACAAAAATACATGTATGTGTATATTTTAGAACCGTATTAGCTTTTTTTTTTTTCTGTTGGTACTTACACATGCTTTATTTGTATACTACAGGTGTGAGACTGAAGTTCATCTCACCTCTACAGGATCAAACAGTGAAAGAAGGAGAAACAGCTCACTTTCAGTTTGAGATTTCTCATGAAGACATGCCAGTGAAATGGTTCAAAAATGATAAGAGACTCCACACAAGCAGAACTGTTTTTATTACTTCAGAAGGAAAAGTTCATAAACTAGAAATGAGAGAAGTAACACTTGATGATATCTCTGAAATAAAAGCTGTAGTCAAGGATATGAACACACAAGCAAACCTCAAAGTCTTAGGTAATTGCTTAAATATGCTACTTAAAATACACTATACTATAACCATAAACAATGTTTCTAAGTAGAGTGGCAAAATAATACATTTATATCACTAATTTAATATTTCGTATCCAATATCCCTTTTGTAGAGGCTGATCCATACTTCACTGTGAAATTGCAAGACTACAGTGCTGTGGAGAAAGATGATGTTATTCTGGAATGTGAGCTTAGTAAAGATGTCCCAGTAAAATGGTACAAAGATGGTGAAGAACTGGTTGCTTCAAGCAGAATTTCCATAAAAACAGATGGCTTACGCCGTATCCTAACAATCAAGAAGGCTGCAGAGAGTGACAAGGGTGTTTATGAGTGTAGCTGTGGAACGGACAAGACAAATTGTAACATTGGCGTTGAGCGTAAGTCATCATACCTTGGCTAAGGGAAAGTACTGAAGCCCTTGTAAATCAGAGTTGATATAAAGAAATAGTTTAATAGTTCAAAATATGTAAATTAACAGTTACCAAGTATATTAGCAAGAAGACACAATATGTGTATAAATGACTGTTGTAAAGATGGTGATTTTCATTTTTTCTTCTGTACATTTTCAGTCCAGGAAAAAAAAAAAGAAAAAACCCCAGCTTAATTAAATGTAGCATATCTAACTTAATTACGAAGAAAAATTTTATTAATGAAAATAACTAGACTTTCAGACATATTGTAAAAAGAGGATGTAGACTGCCCCACCTTCGATTTTTTAAGAAGTCACATTTATTAGTAGTTGTATTTCAATTTCCTAAAGAAAGGATAAGGAGAGAGTTGAGATTCTCTTCAGTCCTAAATTTTATATGTTATAGAATGAGTAAGATGTTGTAAACTTTCTTTCCTTTTAGCTCGCTTAATTAAAGTGGAGCGCCCACTGTATGGAGTGGAAGTATTTGTTGGTGAAACAGCACGTTTCGAAATTGAGATTTCTGAGCCTGATGTCCATCCTATATGGAAACTAAAGGGAGAGACCCTAACACCTTCACCTGTAAGACTGCTGCTTTATTTTTAGACCATAATTTACACATACTTGTAAAAACATACTTGATAATAATGTTTGCCAAGTAGTTTCTTAGAAGCTCTACCTATATTTCAGGGGTTCTTTTTTCTTTATTACCAGGAGTGTGAAATCATTGAAGATGGGAAGAAGCATATTCTCATCCTTCATAACTGCAGACTGGATATGACTGGAGAAGTGTCTTTCCAAGCTGCTAATGCTAAAAGTGCTGCCAATCTGAAAGTGAAAGGTACAGCTTGTTCTCTGTGCATCTTCTTGTGTGTCACAGGGAACTAGTACTAATCTAGTAACAGAAGTTTCTATATAAATCTGTTGCCGAACTGAAAGTGCTCTTCTTTGATTTCAGAATTGCCTCTCATCTTTATTACTCCACTAAGTGATGTGAAGGTCTTTGAGAAGGATGAAGCCAAGTTTGAATGTGAAGTGTCCAGAGAGCCCAAGACTTTCCGCTGGTTAAAAGGAACACAAGAGATCACTCCTGATGAAAGATTTGAAATAATTTCTGATGGAACAAAACATGCTCTGATTATTAAATCTGTTGCATTTGATGATGAGGCTAAATACATGTTTGAAGCTGAAGATAAAAGAACAAGTGCCAAGCTAATTATTGAAGGTTTGTCTGTCTTTCTAGGAAAGAATTGTTCCATAGTTGTCCTTGAACCGTTTTTATTCGTAGTATTTTTATTAATGAAATATTTTGTTGACATAGGTATTCGCCTGAATTTCATTACTCCTCTGAAGGATGTAACTAAAAAGGAGCGAGAAACTGCAGTTTTCACAGTGGAACTCTCACATGAAAATATCCCTGTTGTCTGGTACAAGAATGACCAACGATTACATACCAGTAAAGTGGTTTCTATGACCGATGATGGGAAATTTCATACACTCACAATCAAGGATCTTACTATTGATGATACTTCTCAGATTAGGGTGGAAGCTATGGGCAAATCCTCAGAAGCTAAACTCACTGTTCTGGGTAAGCATACCCAAAAAGGTTTTATATGATATATTATGACTAGGAGAGTCTTACTAATGAAAAACCTGAAGGTCTTGGAATTTGTGTCATTTGTCAGAGGTTGGGTCTTATTTTCTTCTTGTCTTACCTAAACCTATTTTATGGTGGTTTACAATTTGCTTGTCTTCCCCTGGGCTCAGTTTACCCATTCACAAAGAATAATTAAAATCACTTTGAACATTCATCCAGATGTGGCAAAATTAGCTATAAAATACTACTTATGGTGCTCTGAAGCTCCTAAAAGGAGTGAAATCATTTTGTCAGAAATATGAGTAATACACTGAAATGCTTCTTAGACATTTATTCTCTCTTTTTGCAACAGAACTGTGCAATAATAATTAGGACAATATTTAATTGCTCTTACAAGGCATAAACAGGAAATGTGTTTACAGTAAGAACTCATTGTCTTTTTACTTGCAGAGGGAGACCCTTACTTCACTGGGAAGCTTCAGGATTACACAGCTGTCGAGAAAGATGAAGTGATTTTACAATGTGAAATCAGCAAAGCAGATGCCCCAGTGAAATGGATGAAGGATGGCAAACCAATTACTCCATCAAAGAATGTTGTTATTAAGGCTGATGGTAAAAAGAGGATACTTATACTCAAGAAAGCTTTGAAGAAAGATATTGGACAATATACTTGTGATTGTGGTACTGATCAAACTTCTGCTAACCTCAATATTGAAGGTAGGGCTGAGTTGAATTGTCCAGGCAGTCTTTTGGGATCCATTAGAGACTGAGGGAATCAATGTTGTTTTTTTTCTTTCCTCCCACTCCCCAGACAGAGATATTGAAATTATACGTCCACTATACAGTGTGGAGGTGATTGAGACAGAGACTGCCCGTTTTGATATTGAAATATCTGAGGAAGGTATCCATGGCAATTGGAAGCTAAAAGGAGAACCCCTGACTGAATCACCTGTAAGCATATATTTTAGGTTCTTTCTTATATGTGATTTAACAATTTGCATGTAGCTGAACAGTGAGAGAGAAGCATGCAGTTGGAGAAACTAAGTGAAAACTCATTCAACTTTCAGTAAGGGTAACTATTGTAAAAATGGTGTGATTTTCAGTAGTAACTTTAAAAATGTAGCAAAAATCCAATACATAATCAATTATTTTACATAAATGCACTCTCTATTGCCAATTCCTAACAAGAAAAGTACAAAGACCTCATGGAATTCAGTTAAACATAATAGAATTTGAAATTAGAAAATTTGGATTCCGTGGGTTTGTTTATTTGTTTATTTTGAGTTAAGTTTGTTTTTAAATAGATGTAGATCTCATTTTCAAACTCTTCACTATTGCTGTGGCAGATAAAACGTGTTTAAAATGATATATGGCTTAATTAAATATTATTAATTCCTCACTGGTAGGACCTGCAAATTTAAGAAACAGTTCAATCATGACAGGAAATAATTTGGCAATGTTTAATGTTCCAACACTGATATGAATAATGCACTAAGATCAAAAGTTCCATGAAAATTAAATGCCTGGATGGAAGACTCTTCTCAAGAAAAAAACACAAAACAAGCTTACCTTACCATTTTCTCTCTGGCCTTCTGATTGGTCTGCATATGAATGTATTGGCTAATCCATTAGCGCATACATGCCACCCTAATGAATACATTGCCTTTTGCACTTTCTTTCTAGATTGTATTAGAAAGGAAGTAAGGAAAGGGTGCAGACTATGAATTGACGTTTATAGAGTATGTCAGGGGCAGCGAGCCTGAGTTTTCTGAGTGTAGGAGAACATAACAGATGAGTCTGAGGAGAAGTATGGGCTGTTCTGTTGGGGATCACAAAAAAGGTACTGAAAAAAATTGCTTCACTTTTCTTTTTGAAGGACTGTGAAATCAAGGAGGAAGGCAAAAAGCACTTTCTTACACTGTACAATGTACGTTTAGATCAAGCTGGTGGAGTAGATTTCCAAGCAGCAAATGCCAAATCTGGTGCACACCTTCGAGTGAAACGTAAGTGTCACCTAGATTACTTACATGGAAACAACATACTCAATACTCCTCTAGTGTGAGTGAACATATCTTTGTATTGTACTCCATTCAAGGCAATTATTTCCAGAACAGCAACTCAAGGTTTATTTACTCAAGCTACATTTGAGTGTTTTAATTAAAGAATTCATTTATTCATTTATTGTAATTTTGTATATATTTTATTCATGAAGGAGAAGAGAAAATAAGGAGATGGCCTTGAATGCTTCTTCATTATCTGGCATCATACGTAGTTATGAAATCAAAGTATCACAGCAAAGGCTTTACAGCATTAAAATATCGTGTTAACCTGAGAGGATGGGATCACAGTGATATTTGGGGATAGGGTTAAGATCGTGATGGACAGGGACAGACCACATGGTTGAAGACCACTTGTTTCCTAGTCCAATCCTTGCCCTCGCTATTTTGGAAAACACATGCCTTATCTAGCAAGAGGCATGCAAGGCTTGGAAGAGAGACAGATGCACAGCAACTTTCCTGCTGACCTTGTTCAATTTAAAGAAGCGTGCTCTGCAAATAGGAAATTTTTGGTCACTAGCCCTTCCCCTAAAAACTCAGGGTGGCCCCTTCTATTTAGAGAATTACAAGAGCGGCACTGCAATGTCTGTCTCTCTTGAGGGAAGCCACCATGGAGATTAGTACATAAGGGCAGTAGTTCTTTCTTGGGTAGAAGTGACTAATCTGAAAATGATGTCGTCTTCTTACCAAGCTCGAGTAATAGGCTTGCTGAGACCTCTCAAGGATGTAACAGTGACAGCTGGGGAATCTGCAACTTTTGATTGTGAACTCTCTTACGAGGGAATCCCAGTAGAGTGGTACCTGCAAGGAAAGAAACTGGAGCCCAGTGATAAGGTAAGGAGACCAAACTTTATTTTCCCTCATGTTTCTTATTCCTTCCAAACTTTCACCCCTCTTACATTTTTTTTTTCCCTAATTTACTTTCTGCTAGTAGAGTTATCATGGAACAGCAGTGCAGTTGTGCTGAATGGTAACTCTTCACTAAATCAGACATGGAATATTTTATCTGGAAAAGAACAAGGATCTGGAATACGAAAAATATTTTTTGTACAAAGGGTAGCTAAGACTTTAGTGTCTGATTCTGGGCAAGGCTCCATTACAGGGATTATGATATATTTTTGCTCAAGGTTAATTGCAGCTAATGTGAGAGGATTTTGAAGGGTACTTTCAGGAAATGTTTTTTTCTCCTGAATGCTGAGTTGCAGTCCAATTCTGCATATAAGGGGATTAAGAGGATTCAAATTCCATTTCAGGCATTTCTACTGGCTCTCCAGATAACTTTCTGAGCAGATTTGCTTGTCAAGCACTTCTCACTAACTATTTTTAACCCTTCATCAAGTGCTGGCTCTTAACTTTGTGATCTGAGCAGTTTGGAATGTAGCCAGTTTAACATTTAAAGTTAATGAAAGGAGAGAGAAGGTAGAAAGCATAAAATAAAATAGGGATGACTGCTTTTAAAACTACTTTTTTTTTTTTTTTTACGTATTAGCCCTAAGAGAAGTAATACAAAAGAAGTTGGAAGTTGCAAATCTCAGACACAGTAAATTTCAAGGCACTGCAGAACCTAGTAAAGTTACAGAACCTGTAATAATGCTCCTAATGATACTTAAGTATATATTTTTTCACTTTTAAATGTAGTTTTAGCAGACTGTTTTAAGTTTTGGAAAATAAGTCTTTCTGAGCTTCACCAAATTTGCTTAAATGAAATCTAATTAATTAAAAATATAGAAATAAGAAAAGAAAAAAAAACAATTATCAGAGAAATGAAAATCTAATCACTATATTTAACAACAGATATAGGCAAAATTGAAATGCAACAGATGAGGTATTTATTAAAACCAAAGTAATCTCTTCTGTGGAAATTAAAATGTGGAAAACTATTAATCACTGCTGTGGCTTGGTATTTATTACTACTTGGCAAGTTATCACAAGTTTAATGTTTCTGTATGATGAAACATTATTTTGATCCTGTCTGATTAGTTCCTATTTCAATTACTTGAAAAAATTCTAGATTTTTGTTCAGCTTCCATATCCACTCAGAACTCATTTTTCTTCAGCTGAAATTTGTGAAGGAGTATTCATATAGAAGTAGCTTATTAAAATACATGATTATCAAGCATTTTCAACTATAAATGAACAGAGACATTTTTTCAGGCAGAATTTTCTACAAAATTTAATTATAGAAAGTCAAATTGGTATTTGAAAAAGGGGGGAACGAAGCCTCTTTTTGGTTCTGTAAATTTTTTTTTTTTTTAGCATAAACATAAAATTTCAGATTTTTATAAGTGAAAAGACAAAATAGAAATGATTCACAAAATCAATGTTTTTGTTTTTTGTGTACTTTGTAAGGTTGTCACACGTGCTGAAGGGAGAGCTCACACTCTTATTCTTAGAGATGTCAAGTTAACAGATGCTGGAGAAGTATCACTGACTGCAAAAGATTTCAGAACTCAGGCAAATCTTTTTGTGAAAGGTAAGTCAGTCATTTTAATTATCCCATAGCCAGTGTTAATAGTCCGTTCATGTTTCACCCCACAACAGGACATCATTATGCACCATATATCAAATTAGAAGGTTCATATATACAATATTGGAATGGTAAATAGATCTCCTTACTTAGAAGAGCCCTTACTTAAAATCTTGATGTTTTATAGAGGAGCTGAGAAAACATTGAAATATTGAAAATAGGACAGATGTGGGAGATTAATCAGTTCATTAGAGTTTCTACAGCTTCACTGCATACTTGAACATTCAGCTGGCCTTAGTACGACACAACAGTGCTATGCCTAGTTATGTTTTGCTTCTAGTCTTTAGAGTATCTGGAAAACTATGAAAGTAAAACAATGCCATCAGTCAAGTGATATACTGTCAATGGTTTACAGGCTGGTTTGGCCCAGTTCCATGACAGTTGGTGTGGGGGACCCACAGACCCGCGCCCCAGGAAAGGGAATGGGGGAAAGGGAAAAAGGGAGATGGGCCTGAAAACAAAACAGTGACAACAATCTGAGGAGGAAAGCTAATTTCATACATAAGATATCAGAAAGCAAAATAACACAATATAATGCAATATAATTGGAATTAAAGCAAATAAATCAAATAAAATGAGCAAGAGAGATAAATCGAAGGCCTTACACTAAATGCTGAAGGTGAGATGTCAGTGGGCACCCACTGCTGGGTAGATCCGAAAGGAAAGAGAGAGTCTTGTGATATGCAAACTGTTTTTATCTTTCTCTCTGAGCGGAAAAACGTAAAAATACAAAGCAACGCAAAGTCCTCTGGGGAATGTAGTTCTTCTTCTCTTCTGAGACAGGTATACACATAACTATTGATGATTCATGAAGCTGAAGCATTAACTGCTTAAATCTCAGTGCACTACACAATGTTATGATGTGGAATACCAATACCAAAAATCATGAAACCATGACATATACTATTTATTAGATTTCTACTTACATGTTGTATATAGCTGAGGAGTCAAAATGCTGCACGTCTAACTAATTGAGCAATTCAAGGAAAAATAAAAAATATTGTTCCTAAGGTTGAAGATATAACCTGAGTCACTGAAATCACATTGTTATAGTGTGGCTAAAGAAACTGAGTTGCAAAGCTTTGTGTTAACGGTTGTGATTATAAACCCCTTGGACAATGCCAACATACACTCTATTATTACATAAGGCTGAAAGTAAAGAAATTACTTGAATTAAGTGAACATGTCTGGGGACTAAAAATAATTTGAAAAATAACTTTTTTAAAATAAAAAAATATTAAAAATAAAGTGGTACAAAACAGAGAAGTCCAGGAGTGCTGTTGATTTTTCCATTAACAACAACAAAAAAAAGTACACGGCATGGAAATATTCTGTACTAGAAGAAAGCCAGATGTGATTTCATTTAGATCTTTTCTACCAAAAATCTGTCTTCTTTCAGAACCCCCAGTTGAATTTACTAAACCACTTGAGGATCAGACTGTTGAAGAGGAGGCCACTGCAATACTGGAATGTGAAGTTTCTAGAGAAAATGCAAAAGTGAAATGGTTTAAAAATGGAGAAGAAGTTCATAAAACAAAGAAGTATGATATCATTTCTGAAGGCAGAGTCAGAAAACTCATTATTCATGGCTGCACACTGGATGATGCAAAAACATATACCTGTGATGCCAAAGATTTTAAGACATCATGTTTTCTTAATGTCGAACGTAAGTAGTTCATAATTTTCTGCAAAATACTGAAGTGCTGTAGACACTATGTACTGGTGTCTGTGATTACCAATAAACAATAATGTTTATTTCAGAAATTTATTTTTCTTTATCTGGGATTTTTCTCTACTAAAAATGCTGTTGTTTTTTTTTTTGTTTGTTTGTTTGTTTTATAGCTCTTCGTGTTGAGTTCCTGAGGCCACTAACTGACCTTGAAGTTAAAGAAAAAGAATCTGCTCGGTTTGAATGTGAAATTTCTCGTCCAAGTGTCAAGGTCAATAATAACATATTTTTAATTTGAGTAGTTCCTTCAATTAGAGCTTCTACTTAAAATTTAAATATTCATAGTGTTTCAAAAAAACCACAGAACTGAAATTTATGCTGAGCATGTTAATTTTAATAACCGTTTGAATTTGTCTTAAAACAGGTGAAGTGGTTTAAGGATGGCATTGAAATTAGAAAAGGCAAGAAGTATGACATAATTTCCAAAGGTGCTGAACGGATTCTTGTTATCAGTAAATGTCTCTTTGATGATGAAGCTGAATATGCCTGTGAAGCAAAAACAGCTAGAACTTCTGGCCTACTTACAGTGATAGGTGAACACATCATTTTAAGAATCTGTTCTCTGAAGAAGAAAAAATGTTATTTTGATGAAAGGTATTAATTGTTTTTCCAAATTCTTGTTGCAGAGGAAGAAGCTGTTTTCACAAAAAATCTTCATGATCTCGAAGTTAATGAAAATGAGACTGTAAGATTGATCTGTGAAATCTCAAAGCCTAATGCTGAAGTTACTTGGTTTAAAGGAGATGAGGAGGTGCCTGATGGTGGTAGATTTGAATACATTTCTGATGGCCGAAAGAGAATTCTTGTCATACGTAATGCTCATCCTGAGGATGCAGGCAAATATACTTGCAAACTCCCAAGCTCTAGTACAACAGGAAAACTTACTGTACACGGTAAGTGAGTTACTTTTTTGTCTTTGTTCTGAAAAAAAAAGGGATCAATTGGATCAATACATTTTGGTTTATTCTCTTCATCAATAAAAAGAGAAATAAAATGTTATATCCCTACAAAAATATTTTGTTTTAGAACTTGCTGCAGAATTTCTTACCAGACCACAAAATCTTGAAGTTCTTGAAGGAGACAAAGCTGAATTTGTCTGTTCAGTATCCAAAGAGGCAATTGCAGTACAATGGCTATGGGGTGACACGGTCCTGGAACCTGGTGATAAGTACGACATCATTTCAGATGGCAAAAAGAGGACTCTTGTTGTTAAAGACTCCATTGTAGGAGATGCAGGGAAATACACTGTCATGGTTGGTGAAGCTAAAGCTACAGCACGCCTGACAGTGATTGGTAAGCAATTTTTTTTATCAGTACACGTGTTTTATTGTATTTCTTGTACAACATGATGTTTCACTTCTTCCATTTTCTCAATTTCAGAAAAACTGAGGATTATAACTCCCCTTAAGGACCAAGAAGTTAATGAGGGTCAAGAAATTATCTTCAACTGTGAAGTAAATAAAGAGGGTGCCAAAGAGAAGTGGTACAAAAACGGCGAGGCAATATTTGATAGTGCAAAATATATTATTGTCCAGAAGGATTTAGTTTATACTCTCCGAATCAGGGATACACAGTTGAAAGATCAAGCTACTTATAGTATCTCACTTTCAAACCAGAGAGGGGAACATGCTGAGAGTTCTGCTGCCTTAACAGTATTAGGTAAATAACTTCCACTGTATTCAAGCTATTCAATGACCTTATTTTGATTTCACAGGATGCAAATTAATGATGATTTTTTTTTTCTTTCCTTAACAGAGGAGGATCTTAGAATTGTTGAGCCTCTTGAAGACATTGAGACCATGGAAAAGAAAACCGTCACATTCTGGTGCAAAGTCAATCGCCTTAATGCAACTCTCAAATGGATGAAGAATGGTGAAGAGATCACCTTTAGCAAGCGCGTTTTGTATAAGATCGATAAATATAAACACTCACTCATCATTAAAGACTGTGGTTTTAAAGATGAAGGTGAATACACTGTAACTGCTGGACAAGACAAATCTGTTGCAGAACTTCTCATCACAGAAGCACCAGCAGATTTCATTGAACATCTCCAGGACCAGACTGTTACTGAATTTGATGATGCTGTCTTTACCTGCCAGCTTTCCAAGGAGAAAGCTAGTGTAAAATGGTACAGAAATGGCAGAGAAATCAAAGAAGGCAAAAAGTATGCACATTTTATTATGCTTGTTAATATGCTAAACATATTTGCTTTGTGTCTTGTCTGAAAATTAAAATGCTGCTTACTTTTTTTCTCTCCCATAAAGGTATCAGTTTGAAAAGGATGGAAATCTTCACAGATTAATCATAAAAGACTGTAGACTAGATGATGAATGTGAATATTCCTGTGGAGTGGATGACAGAAAATCTAGGGCAAGACTTTTTGTTGAAGGTACTTGTAAAATTCAACAGAATTAATTTCTTCATTATTTAGTGATATTAGAAATGATAGACAGATAATCCCAAATGAATTGACGTTCATTACAGAAATCCCTGTGGAGATTATCCGACCACCGCAAGATGTTTATGAAGCTCCTGGTGCAGATGTCATATTCATGGCTGAGTTGAACAAAGATGGTGTGGAAGTCAAGTGGCTGAGAAACAACATGATTATCATCCAAGGTGACAAACATCAGATGATGAGTGAAGGAAAGGTCCATAGGCTGCAGGTGTGCGAGATAAAGCCTCGTGACCAAGGAGAATACAGATTTATTGCGAAAGATAAGGAAGCTAGAGCTAAACTTGAATTAGCTGGTAAGTTGTCCATTTCATACTGGTTTTATAAAATACAAGATGAGTAAAATAAGTCTTCAACTAAATTTTGTTTTTCATCTTTTGATGAGTATGCAGTCAGGCTGAGACAGGAGCAAGTCTGTTAAACCATATGAATTACAGTTCATACACCAAACATTTTTTGTTATGCCACACTGGTCCAACTCTTGAGGAAATTATAGGACACTTCACTGTCTACAGTATAGGACACTTTTCATTGCCTACAGTAAAGAGCAAGAATTGAGTTTACGGAAGACAGAGCCTTTTCATTAGATCACTGTAGATGTAAAATGTAAATGTAAAAATTATTTGACATACTCATTTCGGTCATGTGAGATATGTCGTCTTTCATTCAACTTCAGACCAGAAAATTACATTAAGTTAGTGCTCAAAAAGCTGTTCAATCTTCCCTGACATTATTAGTAGGGCACACTATATATTGTCTGAGTTTCTTACTCCCTGGAGCAATCCAATGAGTATATAAGGAAAATTGTTTAGAATTTAAAAAACAGCTCCTTTAACTTTTCTATGTCTGCTTTTTTGCTTATCACACACACATAATTCTTTTAATATGGGAGTACTCATTTGTCACACTGATCTTTCTTAGCTGCACCTAGAATCAAGACCGGTGATCAAAACCTAGTGGTTGATGTTGGGAAACCTTTAACTATGACTGTTCCATATGATGCCTACCCAAGAGCAGACGCTGAATGGTTGAAAGGGGAGGAAAGTCTGCCCACAACAACTGTCGATACAACAACTGACTGCACTACCTTCAAAATTTATGAAGCAAAGAAATCAGATAAGGGAAGGTACAAGGTTGTCCTTAGAAACAAACATGGCCAGGCAGAAGCTTTCATCAATGTAGAGGTCATTGGTAAGTGCTCCTGTTATTAAAACCCTACTTGCATTTATTTAAGCCAAATCAAATAAAACAATGGAATCCCCTAAATCATTTTTATATTATTAGATGTTCCGGGGCCAGTTAGAAACTTGGAAGTCACTGAAACTTACGATGGTGAAGTTGGCCTTGCCTGGCAAGAACCAGAAAGTGATGGTGGAAGTAAAATCATTGGCTACGTTGTTGAAAGGCGTGATATCAAACGTAAGACTTGGATTGTGGTCACTGATCATGCGGAAAATTGTGAATACACTGTTACTGGACTTCAGAAAGGAGGAGTTGAGTACCTCTTCCGTGTTAGCGCACGGAACCGAGTGGGTACTGGTGAGCCAGTAGAAACAGAGAGACCTGTAGAAGCTAAAAGCAAATTTGGTGAGTAAAAGTTATGAAAAACCGGGTGTTTGATGACAGTGTGAAAGAAAACAAAATGTTACTTACTCTAGCAATAGATAGAAGAAACACACCTTTTTATTATTATTATTTTTCTCCATAAAATAAAATGCAGAGGTTCCTGGTCCTCCTCAAAATGTGGAAGTTACTGATGTGAACAGATTTGGTGCTACACTTACCTGGGAAGCACCTGAGTATGATGGAGGAACTCCTATTACTGGCTATGTTATAGAACTGCGTAACAGAGCTTCCATCAAATGGGAGCCAACTATGACCACTGGAGCTGATGAACTGTCAGCTGTCCTGACTGATGTTGTGGAAAATGAAGAATATTTCTTCAGAGTAAGAGCTCAAAACATGGTTGGAGTTGGCAGACCAAGTCATCCTACACGTGCAGTGAAGATTATGGACCCAATTGGTAAGTGTGCAAGCACTACTGTTATTGCGTTTGGTTAGGTTATTTACACAATATCTGTACTAGAAGATGCAATAAGAGAAATGTGTGTACTGAAAATATCATGTTCAGCTGGACTTTTCCTAATTGTGGTGTTTAAACATTTCAGAAGTATCATACTAGCATTTGGCACAGTAAGAACTGTCAATATTGTTGATCTGAAATTAGAAAACAACCGTTATTTAAAGAATAGTTTAGAAAAGCTGCAATGAGGCTTTAAAAATAGTACATTAGGGTACAAACAATTGATATGCAGAGCTATACTCTTTTTACCAGTTGCCAACATTTGTTTCTCTCGAACTATTTTCAGAGAGACCAAGTCCTCCCATTAACCTTGATCATTCAGATCAAACAAAAACATCAGTGCAGCTCACATGGGAACCTCCTCTTGAAGATGGAGGAAGTCCAATCTTAGGATATATTATTGAAAGGAAGGAAGAAGGAACAGACAAATGGATTCGCTGTAACCCAAAACTAGTACCAGCTCTTACTTTTAAGGTGAGATGTTTGGCTCATCTGCAAAGTACTACAAAAATATGTACAGTTCATTTTTAATGAGTTACTAAATAGTTGTTTGTGCTTTTTTAGGTAACTGGATTGAAACCAGGGTCTAGTTATTACTACAGAGTCTCAGCAGAAAATGCAGCTGGTGTATCTGACCCAGCTGAGGCTATTGGACCATTAACTGCAGATGATGCATTCGGTAAGCTATGTGCTATTTATTAAAGATAATTAATCAGAAAAGATGCACAACTGAAGTGCATCTTGTGGCTAAGGTGCAATGTGTTTCTTCTGTGATGCCAGCTAGCAGAAAGAGCTTTAGACCTATGAGATTCTGAGATATTTATCTTAGTTATGAATCCCACAGATAATTAGCCATAATAGGTAGAGACCTGTTAGGTTGCCTGGAGAGTAAGACATGACCTTTTGTCTCCTGACTTAGATATGTGGAAGATAGGAGATTTCTGAGGGAGGGAAAGGCATAGAATACACAAAAGAAATCAAAGCAATGTGAAGTTTTTACTTTAAAGAATACGATAGAGCTCTTATCTAAGATATCATATTATCTTGCGAATTTCCAATAAACTTAGATGGGAATGAGAGGAAGTCATAAGCTACAACTGGGCCTAGACAGCTGCGACATATTGGCTGAGATACTCTCAGAATCAACCTTTCAATACAGCTATCATTAGCCATTTTCAGTCTGTCTGAAAATGTTTAATAGAATCTGTTTTCATTTTTTCAGTTGGACCTACAATGGACTTAAGTGCATTTAAAGATGGACTGGAAGTTATTGTTCCAGAGCCAATAAAGATCCGTGTTCCTATCACTGGCTACCCTACTCCAGTTGCTACATGGTCTTTTGGTGACCAAGTCTTAGAAGAAGGTGATCGTGTAACACTGAAGACCACTGCCACCTTTGCAGAACTTGTAATTACTCCAAGTGAGCGGCCAGACAAAGGAATTTATACCTTAACATTAGAAAACCCTGTGTCATCTGTTTCAGGAGAAATTGATGTTAATGTCATTGGTAAGTGGACATGTATATGAACATTAACATTCTTAGATTAATGAAGCAAAATCACATAAATTTCAGTAATCCAAGAGTATTAAAACATAACTACAAACTAGAAATTAATTCCCCTAAAAACTTTTCTCTTATTGTCAACCATCTGTTTACTGTTTTAGGAAGAATAATTAAGGACAGCAAATTTTTTTGACAGATAGATAAAATAGAGATAATCTGACAATTTCTGATTAGAAAATAATAAAATTACTATGATTTCTAGCTCGCCCTAGTGCTCCAAAAGAATTTAAAGTTTTAGATGTAAGCAGAAGTACAGTACAGCTGTCATGGGAACCTCCAGAAGATGATGGTGGAAGTCCAGTTATTGACTATATAATTGAAAAACGTGAAGTAAGCCGGAAAACATGGGTCAAGGTAAGTTTATTCTTTATCATTCCTGTTTGTATTTGCTATATTGTTTCCACATGTGCTGCTGAATTTTCTATCACAGTTTTGTAGTAACTCTTGGGAAATACATTTTAGAAACACAACAGATTCTTCATTCACTTTAGGTAATGGATCATGTTGTTGACCAAGAGTTCACTGTACCTGACCTCATCCAAGGAAAAGAATATTTGTTTAGAGTTTCTGCATGCAATAAATGTGGCCCAGGAGAACCTGCATATATTGATGAACCCGTAAATATGTCAGCACCAGCAAGTGAGTCATCTTTTTCAAACTGCTGCTCATTTTCTTGGTGGCTGTTTTTGAAAATCTTGCTAATTTTTTCTTACAATAATATGTTAAAAAAGAAGGAAAAAATAATGAACCAAATTTTAAACAACAACAACAACAAAACACTTATTTAGATTGTTTTCTAAGATACCATATGTATTTACTTTTTAATAGCGGTGCCTGATCCACCTGAGAATGTTAAATGGAGAAATCCAACATCAAAAGGAATCTTCCTAACTTGGGAACCTCCAAAATATGATGGTGGTGCTCGCATCAAAGGCTATCTGGTAGAAAAATCACAACGTGGCACAGATAAGTGGGAGATATGTGGGGAGCCTGTTATTGAAACAAAGTAAGTAAATTCACACTATGGGTTTATACTTTTAACTAACTGTACCATCTGAGCCACTGTAAAAAAATTTATTTATTATTTTTTTTAACAAAGAATGGAAGTAACAAAACTGAAGGAAGGAGAGTGGTATGCATATCGGGTTAAGGCTTTGAACAGAATAGGAGCAAGCAAGCCAAGCAAGCCAACAGATGATATTCAGGCCATTGATGCAAAAGGTAATTACTTCTATCACTGAATCACAATAGCTGCTTCATTTATACTAGTCTCTGAAATATTGCTTCTATAACAATGTTGTAATTCTTTCCTGAATCAGAGGCTCCAGAAATTTTCCTGGATGTGAAACTGCTCGCTGGACTCACTGTGAAAGCTGGAACTAAAATTGAGCTGCCAGCCAAAATAACTGGAAAACCTGAGCCCCAGATTACTTGGACCAAGGCTGAAAAAATACTAAGACCTGATGATAGAGTCACTATTGAAACAAAACCTAATCATTCTACAGTCACTATTACAGACAGCAAGAGGAGTGACAGTGGAACCTATATTATAGAAGCTGTGAATTCTAGTGGACGTGCTACAGCTGTTGTTGAAGTTAATGTTCTTGGTATGCATGTATTATTATTTTTTTATTATTAAAAACATGAGTAATGTGTTGAGATACGCAAGCAGAAGCTTTACATGTTTTCATCTTACCCCCTACAGATAAACCTGGTCCACCAGCTGCATTTGATGTATCAGAAATCACAAATGAATCCTGTCTTCTGACATGGAATCCTCCTCGAGATGATGGAGGTTCTAAAATTACTAACTATGTCCTTGAGAAAAGAGCTACAGACAGTGAAATATGGCATAAATTGTCATCGACTATCAAGGATACATCTTTCAGAGCTACCAATTTAATTCCTCATAAGGAATATGTGTTCCGAGTCAGCGCTGAGAACATGTATGGTATTGGGGAACCAGCACAGTGTAATCCCATCATTGCAAAATATTCGTTTGGTTAGTGAATTCAACTAATGGTAAATTTTGAAATTAAAAAATTTTAATAGCTGTAAAACTAAATGTGTAATGGTCATGTTTTGTTTTGTTTTTTGGTTTTCATGTATTAATTTATGCAGATCCACCAGGCCCTCCAACAGGTCTCAAGCCTATAGAGGTTACTAAAGATTCAGTGACCTTAACATGGAATGAACCAGATGAAGATGGTGGCAGCCCCATAACTGGCTACTGGGTTGAAAGATACGATCCTGAGCAGGATAAATGGATAAAATGCAATAAAATGCCAGTGAAAGATACAACATTCAAGTAAGACATAGTCACTTTAGGCAGAAATAGAGACAAAAAATGTAAAAGTAGCCTTTTAAACAAATTTTACTTCATGACTGTTCCTTTATCCTTGCTTCTGTAAGTTTCAATATCCAACAAACATCCAGCTACCTATTTTATCTATAGTTTTAAGGATGTCTTTACAGAAAATTGAATCATTGCCTTTCTTTTTCTTTTTTTTTCTATTATGCTTACTAACTTCTGTGCTTTCTGATTACTTATAACATGTTCAAAAATAGTAAACAAAACCATCTTACGCATCAGTTTGCCAACATCTTGTTCTTTTCACTCGACATTTGCATTAGCTAACATCATACTAATCATACTACAAACAGAAATGCAATATGTCTCTCAGCATATTTATTTCTACATCACAGTGCTCCATTTTGCTGTTGGCAATATGCCTATTCTGTATGTTTCATATAGCATAATTAGCAGTAACTAGCTTATTTTCAGATTTTCTAAGTAAATTATAAAGAACGTAGAAGATACTGTTTTAGGTAAGAGTTAATGTGTGCGTTGTTTTAATCAAACTTAATTTTGATTTCCAGAGTTAAAGGTCTTACAAATAAGAAGAAATACAAGTTCCGTGTCTTGGCAGAGAATCTTGCAGGACCTGGAAAACCAAGCAAGGAAACAGAGCCAATCTTAGTGAAAGACCCGATTGGTATATTAGACATATTTTGATTGTTCTAATTTAACAAAAAAAAAAAAAAGAGGTTTTTTTTCAATCATTTAATTAATGTTGGACTCTTGTCTAGATCCACCATGGCCCCCTGGAAAGCCAACAGTAAAGGATGTTGGCAAGACATCTTTATTCCTGAACTGGACAAAGCCAGAACATGATGGAGGGGCAAAGATCGAATCTTATGTCATTGAACTATTAAAGACTGGAACAGATGAGTGGGTGAGAGTGGCTGAAGGTGTTCCGACAACTGAACACTTCCTCAAAGGGCTTATGGAGAAACAAGAATATTCATTCCGTGTAAGAGCTGTGAACAAAGCTGGAGAGAGTGAGCCCAGTGAACCCAGTGACCCTGTTCTGTGCAAGGAGAGACTGTGTAAGTATCGTTTCAGAATGTGCTGTTTCTGCAAGTACACTCAATCCTTTTCAAAAAGCCCCATGTCTGCCTATGTCTCTAGATACCAAGTGAACATTTCCAGACTTATTAAATATTAGTATTTGCCTTTGTTCATCTAAGGAATATACAAAGTTTTTATAGTTTCAGTATTATTCTCTGCCTTTCAGAATCTTTGCTGAGCAAGATAGCAACCCACTTTTCCTTCTATTCTTATTTTGCAGATCCTCCTTCACCACCTCGGTGGCTTGAGGTTATTAATATTACTAAAAACACAGCAGATCTTAAATGGACAGTGCCAGAAAAAGATGGGGGTTCCCCAATTACCAACTACATTGTTGAAAAGAGAGATGTAAGGAGAAAAGGCTGGCAGACTGTTGATACAACAGTGAAAGATACCAAGTACACAGTAAGCCCACTGACTGAAGGCTCATTGTATGTCTTCCGTGTGGCTGCCGAAAATGCCATTGGGCAAAGTGACTACTGTGAAATTGAAGATTCAGTGCTTGCTAAAGATACTTTCAGTAAGTTTGAGATTTGCTTTAGGAGTGATTCACTGAATACTTCTTGCAGGTTCCTTTTTACTCATTTGTGTATGTATTTTATTTAGCAACTCCTGGGCCTCCATATGCTCTTACAGTAGTTGAAGTGACAAAAGGTCATGTTGATTTGAAATGGGAACCACCTAAGAATGATGGTGGCAGACCAATTCAAAGGTAAGCTCATTTTATGATTGTGTAGCATTTTCTGTGGGTAGTTTTTTCATAAGTGAAGACACCTCCATCAATATTTTTAAAATTTTATTTGGTTTCATTTTATATGAAAAAGAGGTGAATTTATGTGAATGAAGCAGTTTTATGGTTGCAGCAAGAGTTTAATTTTAAAAGCGGAAATTATACAAATAGAAGTGACCTAAAGTAAATAAACAGTGTATGTGTCTAAACAGCCTCAAAAAAAGCATCTAATTAAATCAGATTAAATTGAGTTGCATTCCAAGTGAAACAACCTTTAATGCGGACATGGTCTCCAGCTCTAGATGGAGCTCTAGCTACTTTTTCCCATCTAGTAATTAATAGTTACATTTTTCTTTCATCTGAGTTTCTCATCAAAATCATATCCGCTCAGCTAGTATAGAACTTATATCCCCTACTGTATGAACTAGCAAAGATAATGTAGCATGAGAGTTCTTCATCTGTACAAAACCCAAGAACACAGCAGAATTTCGGTAATAGTATCTCCAAATTTACTCTGTCATCAATGGCAACCCATTACATCTAACACCTACTAGGGCTATTAGGACTGCGTTGCTGATATGTTTAGCTCACTGAGTCTGTCACCAGTGAATATCTTTATTTTTCTATTGGCCAAAGCATTCCAATCTCACTCTATTTCAATGAGCATTGAAATCTGAAATGTTCATATTTGACATGCCTGATACTATTTGTTCCTATTTATTCAGATATGTTATTGAAAAGAAAGAAAAACTAGCCACCCGTTGGGTAAAAGCTGGCAAGACAGCTGGCCCAGATTGCAATTTTAGAGTGACTGATGTCATCGAAGGTATAGATGTACAGTTCCAGGTTCGTGCAGAAAATGAAGCTGGCTGTGGTCATCCCAGTGAACCAACTGATCTCATTCATATTGAAGATCCAACAAGTAAGTATTATTATAACATACAGTGTATGGACTATGGAAGCAATGTATTGGCTAGAGCAGATATTCTGAGTGAAAAATAACACAAATCTTTTTTAATTTTACAGGCCCTCCTTCACCTCCTCAGGATTTGCATGTCACAGATGCAGGTCGAAATCATATTTGCATTGCATGGAAGCCTCCAGAGAAGAATGGTGGAAGTCCTATTGTTGGGTACAATGTTGAGCTGTGTGAAGCAGGAACAGAAAAATGGATGCGAATCAATTCTCGTCCAATTAAAGATCTAAAATGCAAAGTGGAGGAAGGTGTTGTTCCGGACAAGGAATATGTGCTGAGAGTCAGAGCAGTCAATGCTGTTGGAGCTAGTGAGCCATCAGACATCTCAGAAAAAGTTGTTACCAAGGACCCAGACTGTAAGAATAGATTTCCTTTCTGAAATCTACATAACTGATAACTGAAAAAAGTCTGTAGTGTTCAGTAAATTTGTAATAATATTGCACTTAATTTTACAGGTAATCCAACCATTGATCTAAAAACTCGTGATATTGTTGTTGTTAAAGGACAGAAATTAAGTATTCCTGTACCCTTCAGAGCTGTTCCATCCCCAACTATCACATGGCACAAAGATGGCAAAGAGTTGAAAGCTGGTGACAGAACAACGATGAAGAGTGACTACACTTCTGCATTGCTTGAAGTCATAGACAGTGTTCATGCTGATGCTGGTGTTTATACAATTACACTGGAGAACAAACTGGCATCAACAACTGGCTCTGTCCACGTCAAAGTCATAGGTAACTAGACATCTTCCACTCTGGGAGACTTGCCTGTCTCTGATCCCACCAACTGATGAAAGTACTAGAAAATCCCTTTTTTGCCATATGGAGTTATCATTTCAACTCAGACACTTTGTAAATTGCCTTCAATGCATTAATAAAACAAAATTTCACCAAATATACACTTTATTATAAGTTGATATTATTAGTCTGTGGTTGCTTAAAGTCCAATTATTATGAATTGTTATCATGTAAATTTTAAAAAGCTTTTAAGAATTATGATTTTTTTCCACCTTTAGGAACAGAAGTTCCTATATATGCTGTGTAGCCAGCATTTTTGGTTTTGTTCTGCCTTCTGCAAAGTAATGAAATGAAGTACGATTGCACATTTGTAGGAATATATTTCCCTTCTATTTAGTTAATTGTTATATCAATTAACTTAATTATTGTAATTACAGGTCCACCTGGACAGTGTAAAGACATTAAGGCAAGCGAAATAACTAAGAATTCTTGTAAGGTATCCTGGGAACCTCCAGACTTTGATGGTGGTACTCCTATTCTGCATTATGTTCTGGAACGCAGAGAAGCTGGTCGCAGAACATATATCCCAGTTATGTCTGGAGAAAATAAACTCTCATGGCAAGTCAAAGATCTTATCCCAAACAGTGAATATTACTTCCGTGTTAAAGCTGTCAATAAAATTGGAGGAGGCGAATATCTTGAACTAAGAAATCCAATTATTGCAGAAGATCCAAAACGTAAGTGTATTGCTAAGTGACCTGGCACGCTGAATTTTAGCTAAAATCTTCATTTGTTATTCTCTCATGTAATGGGTCTTTTGCTGTTGTTTCACAGAGCCTCCAGATCCTCCTATTGACCTTGAGGTCCATAATCCAACATCAAAATCAGTAACACTTACATGGAAACCACCACTGTTTGACGGTGGAAGCAAGATTATGGGCTACATAATAGAAAAGCTTGCTAAGGGCAAGGAGAGGTGGGAAAGATGCAATGAATATCTGGTGCCTCTTTTAACCTATCCAGTGAAAGGTCTAGAGGAAGGGAAGGAATACCAGTTTCGTGTTCGTGCTGAGAATGCTGCTGGCATTAGTGAACCTTCTCGAATTACTCCTTTTGTGAAAGCTGTGGATCCTATTGGTATGAATTGCTTATTTGATTGCTTATTGTAATTATCTCCTCACACAGGTGGGTGGATTCTACTCTTCATTTATTCATTATGTTATTACAGAGGCTCCTAAAGTCTTCCTTGCTGCAAACCTGCAATCTGGCCTTGAGGTGAAGAAAGGTGATGAGATCATACTTGAGGCACATATTTCAGGGTCACCTTATCCATCTATCACTTGGCTGAGGAATGATGAAGTTATCAGACCAGAGGAAATCAAAAAGAGAGTAACAACATATACTAGGAAGAAGAAGGGTGAAGTTGAGGAAGAGGAACCTTTTCAACTTTCACTGCCAGAACGTATGAGTATTGACAACCACAAAGAAGGAGAGTCTGTGCTATCAGTTCGTGACTCTATCAGAGCTGACCATGGCACATTTACAATTAAAGTGGAAAATGATCATGGTGTTGCAAAAGCATCCTGTGAAGTCAATGTGTTAGGTGTGTAGTGAATGTGCTCATAATCAGCTACTTTTTCAAAGCACTGAGTGAGAAGTGAAGTACATGAATGCTCATCATTTTTTCTTGCTTTATTAACAGATACTCCTGGGCCTCCAGTCAACTTTGTATTTGAAGATGTAAGGAAAAATTCTGTCATTTGCAAGTGGGAGCCTCCCCTTGATGATGGTGGAAGTGAAATCCTGAACTATGTACTGGAAAAGAAGGACAATACAAAAGCTGAAATGGGCTGGGTTACTGTCAGTTCAACACTCAGGCATTGTAAATTCCATGTAACAAAACTGATTGAAGAGAAAGAATATCTCTTCCGTGTATTTGCTGAAAATAGAGTTGGAGCAGGGCCACCATGTGTTTCAAAACCAGTGACAGCAAAAGATCCTTTCTGTAAGTTTCAATTTTTAAATACAGTCTTTTCTGAATCCCTAGTAGTACTGATCTACAGACTCTACCTAGTCCTGTAGTACTGATCTACAGACTCTTAGAACACTCAGTTTCATCCATGTGAAAGTTTCCCAGAAGAGAATTGGACAATGCAGTTATTTCTTATTGCATTTTATTAAACCATGGATATAAAGGGAAATATTGAAAAGCATTCTAATTTCAACAGTGAAGAAATAAAAATAAAAATAACAATCATATTCTTACCAAAAGAGAAAACCACCTTAAGTTTGATAACTGGTTGCAGTTATGAACCAAAGAGAGTAAGACTATTAAGACTTCCTTAAAATTACTCGTTTGTCCTGTATTTGTTCTCTCTTAGCTCTGTGTAAATTCTGAATAAGACAGCAAAGATTACAAAATTATTATCTTATTTTTCAGCTCCACCAGATCCACCTAATAAGCCTGATGTGGAAGATGTTACCAGCAACAGTATGTTAGTTAAATGGAATGAACCAAAAGACAATGGTAGCCCTATCATAGGATATTGGATTGAAAGACGTGAAATTAATAGCACTCATTGGGCTCGAGTCAACAGGAACCTTGTGAGTGCTCTAGAACTAAAAGTTGAAGGACTATTGGAAGGATTGACCTATATCTTCAGAGTTTGTGCTGAAAATGCAGCTGGCCCTGGTAAATTTAGTCCACCATCAGATCCAAAAACTGCACAGGACCCAATAAGTAAGTAGCTTAACAAAATATGCTAGCAAACTAGTGACAGAATAGGATTTGTAACCTTTAACTTTGATTTATGTATCTTATTTTATAGTGCCACCTGGTCCACCCATTCCGAAGATTGTGGATACAACCTCAGTTTCTATTGAGTTAGAATGGGAACCTCCTATGTATAATGGTGGTGGAGATATCACTGGTTACCATGTATACAAACAACTAATGGGAACAAAAGAGTGGTCACGTTGCACAGAGAAACCCATTAAGGTCCGGCAGTATACTGTTAAAGAAGTCAGAGAAGGGGCAGACTATAAACTTCGTGTTACTGCACTTAATGCAGCTGGTGAAGGACCACCTGGTGAAACTGAACCTGTTACAGTTGCAGAACCTCAAGGTATTACAATTATAGTATTTTGAAAAAATTTTCCAGCTGCCTAAAACCTGTACTTGAATCTTTCCCTTGAACTAATGAACCATTTATCTTTCTTCTTCAGAGCCTCCTACTGTTGAGCTGGATGTTTCTGTCAAAGCAGGCATTCAGATCATGGCTGGGCAAACTATTAAAATTCCTGCTACTGTGACAGGGCGTCCTACTCCCACCATTGTATGGACTGTGGAGGAAGGTGAATTGGACAAAGATAGAGTTGTTATTGAAAATGTTGGCACAAAATCAGAATTAACCATTAAGAATGCATTGAGAAAAGACCATGGAAGATATGTAATTACTGCTACAAACAGTAGTGGCTCCAAATCAGCGGGAACCAGAGTAGAAGTATTTGGTAAGAAAAATATTTTCTG
Source organism: Oreortyx pictus (assembly GCA_036925125.1). Classification (NCBI taxonomy): domain Eukaryota; kingdom Metazoa; phylum Chordata; class Aves; order Galliformes; family Odontophoridae; genus Oreortyx; species Oreortyx pictus. The sequence continues at coordinate 13,979,005 of JAUPFR010000009.1, read as the reverse complement.
AAATCAGCTAAGCATCTCTTTTGGTGAAATAATCTTTGGGCTTTATCCTACTTGTTTGATTTCATTTTTTCAGATGTTCCTGGACCAGTCCTTGACCTAAAGCCAGTGGTCACAAACAGAAAGATGTGCTTACTTAACTGGTCTGATCCTGAAGATGATGGAGGCAGTGATATCATAGGCTTTATTGTTGAACGGAAAGATGCCAAAATGCATACATGGAGACTAGCTATTGACACAGAAAGATCTAAATGTGACATAACAGGTCTAGTTGAAGGACAGGAATATAAGTTTCGTGTCAGTGCCAAGAACAAGTTTGGTACTGGTCCAGCTGTTGAAATAGGACCCATTCTTGCAGTTGATCCATTAGGTAAGTTAAATAATCTATGATTTTTTGTTTCTTTCTCCCTATCTGAATAACTTGTCTGCCTTTCACAGTTTGCTTAACTCAGATCTCTGAGAGTATAAGGCTACCATGTCTCTTTATGTAATAAAATTCCAGTGCTTATTGAGGTACCACTTGTTGCCATTTGACCCGCATACATTAGAAACATCCATAAACATATACAAATATTTTGCATGTGAAAGATACAACTTTGAAAAGCCACAGCTGTTGTAGCTACCATAGTCATAATTTAAAATATTGTTGAGTGCTCCAAAAGTAATGCCTTCTATTTTATTATGTTGGCCCATGACATCAGAGGCAGATGTTGGTTGTATGGAAGTAGAGGTTGAACTTTCCCACCAATATTATGTTATGTTGCCATGTGACAGATGGCAGCAGATGAAGAGTCTGATAAAATGCCATCTGACATGAAAGTGCCAAGATGTGGAACTGAATTCCTTCATGCTGAAAAAATTGCAGCCATTGTCATTCATCTGCACTCACTGAATGTTTAGACACCAAACAGTGGATGTTAGCATAATGAAAGCTGAACTGCATGGGCAATATTTTCTACAAAACATCACAACAGCTGTGAATTGTGTTACATCCTCCAGTTCAAATTTTTATGAGCACAGCAAGCAGGCTCTTGTTCATAGCTGGCAAAAATTAAGTTTATGGTGATGACTGTGGTGAAAAATAGTGTCCTGTAGCTGAGAATTTGCTCTGTCAGCTATGTTCATTGTATCTGTTGTAGTTTCTGCTGAAATAAATGGGAGGCATTACTTTCAGAGTAACTGACATTGTATTTTACATTTTTTTTAATTATGATTTATCTGTGTTAATAGGTCCTCCAACAGCACCTGAGAGATTCATGTACACAGAGAGGACAAAGTCAACCATTACACTTGACTGGAAGCCTCCACGAAGTGATGGTGGTAGTCCTATCTTAGGATACATTGTCGAGAAGAGGAGACATGATTCAAAAGACTATGAAAGAGTGAACCCAAGGCTCTGTCCAACCACATCTCTTCTTGTTGAAAAACTTGATGAACTCCACATGTATGAATTCCGCGTCAAAGCTGTTAATGAGATTGGAGAAAGTGAACCATCATTGCCCCTCAATGTAGTTATACAGGATGATGAAGGTATATTTAGTTTAAAGAAATCTATATAAATATCTTAAAAACAATGCAATATGTTTTCTCTTTTATCCACAACTTCACTTTTTTTTTTTTCCTGCTTTTCAGTACCTCCAACTGTAACATTACGGTTGGCTGTTAGAGGAGATACTATCAAAGTGAAGGCAGGAGAACCAGTTAATATTCCTGCTGATGTGACTGGACTGCCAATGCCAAAGATTGAATGGGACAAGAATGAAGTTTTAATTGACCAAACATCCAGCACACTTAAGATAACCAAAGAAGAGGTATCGAGAAGTGAGGCAAAAACTGAACTTATCCTACCTGCAGCTGTGAGAGATGATAAAGGCACTTACACTGTACGAGCTTCCAATCGTCTTGGCACTGCATTTCGCAATGTGCATGTTGAAGTATATGGTAAGGATGTGACATTTTAATACAATGACAGATAGTAAAATGCTTTTGTCATTTTCTTAATGGAGTTCTATGTTCTCTTATTCTCATATAGATCGTCCTTCTCCACCAAGAAACCTTGCTGTTTCTGATATTAAAGCAGAATCGTGTTATTTAACATGGGATGCACCTCTTGACAATGGTGGTAGTGAAATTACCCATTACATTATTGAGAAACGTGATGCTAGTAGGAAAAAGTCAGAGTGGGAAGAAGTCTCCAACAGTGCTGTAGATAGAAGATATGGGGTAATTTTATTATTTTTGTTATTTACTTCAGCACTACAGCATGCATTAAATGAAAATTACTTCATGCTTAGATACCTTTGCTAGTGGTCCCTTTCAAGTGCATAATTACTGGATGCATGTTGCCCAGCTATGAACAAGCATACTCTGTGTATGTATTTTCCTCTTGTGACAAAACAAAATTGTTCTCATTCACTATTTAATCTCTTATGAATTTAGAATATTACATCTTGATCATTTTCCAATATTATTTGTAGCTTTACCAACAGCAAAGTGAAACCTGATGACATTTTTATTTACACTTAGTCCTGTGCACATTAAATAAGAGTATAACTAGGGCACTGCACACCACTATGTAGCTATGTACACATCAGTGTAACAGTGAGATCCAAACTAAAACCCTCTGAATAACAGCAAATAAGTTTATTCTGAAAATAACTACATACTGATTAAAATCTTATTTTTCAGGTGTGGAATCTTGCAACAAATGAAAAATACCAATTTAGAGTCCGGGCTGTAAACAAATACGGAATAAGTGATGAATGCCTCTCAGAAAAAGTTGTAATTAAGGATCCCTATGGCCTTCCTGGACCTCCTGGAAAGCCAAAAATTTTAGATCGCACTAGGTCATCAATGCTGGTGTCATGGGAGCCTCCTTTGGACAATGGTGGCAGCCCAATAACTGGCTATTGGTTGGAGAAGAGAGAGGTAGGAGGTGTCTACTGGTCACGTGTTAATAGGGCTCCAGTAACAAAACCATCAGTAAAAGGTTTAGAATACAATGTGCTTCGCTTGGCTGAAGGTGTTGAATATCAATTCAGAGTTATGGCTGAAAATCTTGCTGGAATTGGCCCTCCCAGTGAACCATCAGATCCTGCTTTAGCAGCAGATCCCATATGTAAGTATAAAATTTGTGACTGCTTTTAAGTTCGATATCACAGTAGAATATGGTATTTTTGTTAACATTGAATTTAGTGCAATTAATTCTTTTGTTAAACCAAAAAGATGATGTTGATGCAAAGCAGTTGCTTAATTCTGTATTTTTCACTGATTTTAAAATAATTGGCTTATTTAAACTTTTATCCTTTCCTGTATATACATACAACTGTGACTATACCATTGCAAGTGTTGCCAAGTATGCTTGTTTGAGTTCAGTGTCTAATTTTTATATGGTTACTTTTCTTCACTGTTAGAATTCAATGTTCATGCCTTTTACCTAAAATATTCCTCAGTAATATATATAACATTTGTAATTATTATGCATAATCTAGGATTATATGCACTATGGATGGTAGAAAAACGCTGAAGATGTTTGCATTCTTCTATAAACTCTTAAGAAAAATGTAAGCAAATACTAACTCTCAGGTAACTTCCGCTTTTGCTTGCTCTTGTTTTACAAGTTGTGCCTGGCCCACCATCTTGTCCAGAGGTCAAAGACAAAACCAAATCATCTGTATCCCTGGCTTGGAAGCCTCCACAAAAGGATGGTGGTAGCCCAATAAAAGGATATATTGTTGAAATGCAAGATGAAGGTAGTACTGATTGGAAAAAGGTGAATGAAGGAGACAAACTCTTTCCCACTTGTGAATGTGTTATTCCCAATTTGAAAGAACTCAGAAAATATCGATTTAGGGTGAAAGCTGTAAATGCTGCGGGAGAATCAGAACCAAGTCCTGCAACATCTGACATACCTATCCAAGATATTTTAGGTAAGTGTTCTAGAAATTAATTCAGGTATTTATATCTAAATGCCATCTACTTCTGTGAATGTTTGAGCAGGATGCCAAGCAAGCAGAGTCAGTATCAAGCAAATAATTACACAGGGATATAACAAAAGACTAAGAGACCTTTTGGAAAGTATCATTGTTACACTTATAAGAGCATGATCTGAGAACTCTTATGAGTAGCCACATAGTACAGAAGTACTTCGTATTTTATGATGAAATTGCAACAATATTTATTTATTTGTATGTTTGTTTGTTTATATAATTCCCAGCATATATTTTACACACATCACCTTTCCCAAATAAATATACATTCTGTATGTTTATCTGGGGATTTAGACTAGTTATGGCAGAAATTTACTTTTGGTAACTAAATTTTTTTTTTTTTTTTTTTTGCAGAGGAACCAGAAATCTTTCTTGATATTGGAGCACAAGATTTCCTCTCTTGTCGCGCTGGCACAACAATTAAAATCCCAGCTGTTATCAAAGGTCGTCCAGTTCCAAAATCCTTTTGGGAGTTTGAAGGAAAAGCAAAGACAACAGCAAAGGTTAGTAAAAGAAAAACTTCTTTCTTCATCTATTTCTAGACATTTAAGTACATCCTTTTCATATTTACTTTATTTCCCTTTATTTGTAGGAGGGAGGTCATAATGTACCTGAAGAAGCTCAGGTAAAGCAAGCAATTTTTGTAACTTTAGTGTGGCAGAATATTTAGAACATAAACATTTAATGTTAATCTATAACTTCTCTTTCTATCTATGATCTACAGGTGGAAGGAACTGATACATGTTCAGTGATTATCATCCCTGAGTGCAACAGAAGTCATTCTGGACGATACAGTATTACAGCAAAGAACAAAGCAGGACAAAAAACAGCACATATCAGAGTCAATGTTCTTGGTATGACTTACACATACTGAAATGTTCAAATAGTAGGTTTTGGGGTTTTTTTCCTACATACCTTTGTAACGCTGTTTCTATCATGCTTTTACCTTAACAGATGTCCCAGGTCCACCAAAGGACCTAAAAGTAAGTGATATCACAAGAGGTAGTTGCAAACTTTCATGGAAGATGCCAGATGATGATGGTGGAGATAGAATCAGAGGATATGTTATAGAAAAAAGAACTATCGATGGGAAAGCCTGGACAAAAGTCAATGCGAACTGTGGAAGTACTTCCTTTGTTGTACCTGATCTCATATCTGGTCAAGAGTATTTCTTCCGGGTACGTGCAGAAAACCGTTTTGGTGTTGGCCCTCCTGCAGAAACTATCCAACGAACCACAGCCAGGGACCCAATCCGTAAGTGAAATCTAAATGAATAGAGTTATTTGAAAGCAGATAATACTGTTCAGTGGATTTATTTACAGTTCTGTTTCCTTTCTGAAGATCCTCCTGATCCACCTATCAAATTAAAGATTGGCCTTGTAACCAAGAACACAGTGAGTTTAACGTGGAAACCACCAAAGAATGATGGTGGAGCTCCTGTTACTCATTATAATGTTGAATGTCTTCACTGGGATCGTACTGGAGAAGTGAAAGAGACTTGGAAACAATGCAACAGACGTGATGTGGAGGAAACAAAGTTTACTGTTGAGGATCTTATAGAAGGTGGAGAATATGAATTCAGAGTCAAGGCTGTAAATATAGCAGGTCCTAGTAGACCTTCAGCTACTGTTGGTCCACTTGTTGTCAAAGATCAGACATGTAAGTGGTGGCTAATACCAGTAAATACAAATTCCACTGTGCAATGATGAAGCGTTTTTGCATGCTAATTTTTTTCAACATTTCATTGTAGGCCCACCATCGATTGAACTCAAGGAATTTATGGAGGTTGAAGAAGGAACAGATGTTAAGATTGTGGCTAAGATAAAGGGCATACCCTTCCCAACACTAACTTGGCTAAAAGCTTCTCCAAAGAAACCAGATGATAAAAAACCAGTGTCGTATGACCAACACGTGAACAAGATTGTTGGTGAAGACTCTTGCACTTTATTGATTCAACAAACTCGCAGAAGTGATACAGGCTTATATACTATAACAGCAGTAAATAATTTAGGAACTGCTTCAAAGGAGATGAGACTGAATGTTCTGGGTAGATATCAGATCTCTTTTATGTTACATAAATTGATAACATTCATGTGGTATGTCATTTGAATAGCGTTTGAATTAATCCTTTAATAAAAATTTATATTTTAGGCCGTCCTGGACCTCCAGTGGGCCCAATTAAATTTGAGTCAATTTTGGCTGACAAAATGACAATATCATGGCTTCCTCCATTAGATGATGGTGGTTCTAAGATTACAAACTATATTATTGAGAAAAAAGAAGCAAATAGGAGAACATGGGTACCAGTTACTAATGAGCCCAAAGAATGCTTATTCACTATTCCCAAGCTGATGGAAGGCCATGAGTATGTGTTCCGCATTATGGCACAAAATAAGTATGGTATTGGAGAACCTTTGGACAGTGAACCAGAAACAGCAAGAAACCTTTTCAGTAAGTAGAAATATGTTTTCAAATTGTCAGATGTTTTCATAATCTGATATGTGTATGACGTCTGTTAAATATTATTGCAATTTTCATCTCTTCACTGAAGTAAGTTTTCTAGAATAGCTTTCAGCAGTAGTAGTTAGTACTTAAATGCGCGTGTGGTATCTAAAAATATTTTCCTTGTTAAATATATTGAAATAAAACCTCTGAGTTTATTAAAGTGTAAATATACAAATAAGGCTTTTTCTTACAATATTTATGTAATTCTGTTGTGTTTGAGACATTATCGATCTTTAAGATCAGGAATTTGCTGCCTTCAGTTTTGAAAGTGAAATTTGAGTTTAGTGGTGTAGATAAAATGTTTGAAAACTATTTTTAAAAGATTCAGGGTTAGGCCAGGTGCTGAAGTAAGGTACTGATCTAGGAAGTAAAAAAAAACAAACAAAAAAACCCTCATTCTTGACACTGTTATTTGAATGAAAGATACTTCACAGTAGTTTCACAGTATATTATGTGAAAACGGGTGGTAAGCTGAGTGAGGGAAGAGGTCACATGCTGCAACTGTGATCATGTGACTACATAGGTCTGTTTTGCACACTAGGTATCTCCATCTTCCCATAATAATTTTTTACAAGCTATCTGCTTTTTTTTTTTTCCCCCAGCTGTTCCTGGACCATGTGACAAACCAACAGTTAGCAGTATAACACGTGACTCTATGACTGTAAACTGGGAAGAACCAGAACATGATGGTGGCTCTCCTATTACTGGTTATTGGTTGGAGCGCAAAGAAACTACTGGAAAGAGATGGACCAGGATTAACCGTGACCCAATCAAACCTATGGCACTGGGTGTTTCATACAAAGTTACTGGTCTTATTGAAGGTTCTGAATATCAGTTTCGTGTATCGGCTATTAATGCAGCTGGTGTTGGTCCACCAAGCATGCCATCTGATCCAGCAATTGCTAGAGATCCTATTGGTAAACAATTTTGTTTCCTGTTTTTGAATTTGAAAATACTCAAATGGGAACACAGAATATATTGTTATGCTGTAACTGTGTGATTATATTTTTCAGCCCCACCTGGCCCTCCTATTCCAAAAGTTACTGATTGGACAAAGTCTTCTGTAGACTTGGAGTGGACTCCACCACTAAAGGATGGTGGCTCTAGAATCACTGGGTACATTGTTGAGTATAAGGAGGAAGGAAAGGAAGAATGGGAAAAGGTAGGTGAAAAACATACAGAATGTGATTTATTTTCCTTCATACATCTAACTAAAGAAGTGCCTTCAGAAAAAAAAAAAGTTTTTCTTTTTGTTATTTTTTAATTTTTTATAAATTTTCATTGTGGATGTTATTTTCTAAAGTTTGATATTTTGCACCAGCATAATTTTCATATACTTAGAATTGTGCAAACAAACTTAAAGTCAGTAATTGCCACTCCAGAACATCAAGTTAACCAAGCAGTTTTTTTATCTTTGAAATTTTTATAATTGTGTATTTAAAGATCAGACAAAATGTATAGGTGATCTGGGATAAAAATAAATTAAAAAAAAAAAGAAAAGAAAAACAAAAAGTTATCACTGGTGCAATCTGCTAAATTATTTATAACAAATATGTTCCTACCTTTTTTGTTTTTTTTTTTCTATTTCAATAGAATACATTGGCCATTTTTGTGCATTTTAAGTAATAGCTAAATTTCCTGCATTTTTTTCTACATAAACAGAATTCATCTTTCTTCATAGTTTTCTTTTTCTTTTTTTAGCACCACTGTCAATTATATGAGCTTATTTGTCTAGCAGAGCAATTCTTCTGAGACCACAGAGTATTTTAATTGTTGTAATGTCTGTGTCTTTTAAAATTATCAAAAAAGTGAATCTTCAGAACAGTAGCTTGTGTATCCTGTATTCTTTATACAGTTTTTGAAAACTCCTGTGTGAGCTAGATCATTGTATGATCAATAGTGTCTTGTAAATGTGGATTCGTTTTTCATTTAACATTTATTTCAAGCATCACAAAGAAATTGATGATACCTTGATTTTGGTTGATTTTATAATATTTTTTTCCAGGTAAAGGATAAAGAAATTAGAGGAACCAAGTTTGTTGTGGCAGGATTAAAAGAAGGATGTTTTTATAAATTTAGAGTTAGGGCAGTGAATGCTGCTGGCATTGGAGAGCCTGGAGAAGTCACAGACATTATTGAAATGAAGGACAGAATTGGTATTTATCACTTTCATTTCCTTTTTTTTTTTTTAATATTTCCAATTCAAAATAAGAATTAAAGAAAATCACTAAATTTTTATTTTGTTCACTTCCCACAGTGGCTCCTGATATTAATTTGGATGCGAGTGTCAGGGACAGAATTGTTGTTCATGCTGGAGGAGTAATTCGGATCATAGCATATGTCTCAGGAAAACCAGTTCCAACAGTGAGTTGGAGCAGAGATGATCAAGCTTTACCAGAAGAAGCTAAAATTGAAGAAACAGCTATTAGTTCTTCTTTAGTCATCAAGAATTGCAAACGGAGCCACCAGGGTGTATACACTCTTCTTGCAAAAAATGCAGGTGGTGAGCGGAAGAAGACCGTTATTGTTGATGTGCTAGGTAAAAAGCAATTTCAGTCCTTGTGAACAAGTTAATTTTATAACATTCAGTATGTATACTAAAATTCTTCATTTATTCTTTGATTTCAGATGTGCCAGGCCCAGTTGGCATGCCATTCCTTACTGAGAATCTAACAAGTGACTCTTGTAAATTGACATGGTTTACTCCAGAAGATGATGGTGGTTCTCCTATTACCAACTACATCATTGAAAAGCGTGAATCTGACCATAGAGCCTGGACTCCAGTAAGCTATACAGTTACAAGACAGAATGCTATTGTTCAGGGCCTGACTGAAGGGAAAGCCTACTTTTTCCGAATTGCAGCAGAGAATATAATTGGCATGGGTCCATTCACAGAGACGACAAAAGAGCTTATCATTAGAGATCCAATAAGTAAGTTGATTTTGTTAATAAGTTAATAATATTATTAATAATAATTATTATATTATGATTATTAATAACAATAATTTGATAATAAGTTATCGTTATAGGAGTCTTCAGAAAACTGAATTCAACAATTTTTTGTGTTTGTTCCCAGCTGTTCCTGACCGTCCTGAAGACTTAGAAGTTAAAGCAGTTACCAAGAACTCTGTTACGTTGACTTGGAATCCTCCAAAATATAATGGAGGCTCGGATATCACTATGTACGTTCTAGAGAGTCGTCTCATTGGAAAAGAAAAATTCCACAAAGTTACTAAGGAGAAAATGCTTGATAGGAAATACACTATAGAAGGCTTGAAAGAGGGTGACACATACGAGTATCGTGTGAGTGCTTGCAATATTGTGGGACAAGGCAAGCCATCATTTTGTACAAAACCAATCACATGCAAGGATGAAATTGGTATGTATCTTTTTCATATTTCTTTTAAAAACAATGATCAGTCTTATTGATTCCTTACTTTTTCTTAGTAATATTGGTGACTTTTGTGTAAATCATATTTTTTTAATTTCATCTTTTCAGCTCCTCCAACACTTGACCTTGACTTTAGAGACAAGCTTATTGTTCGGGTTGGTGAAGCTTTCAGCCTGACTGGACGTTACTCAGGAAAGCCTGCACCAAAGGTTACTTGGCGAAGGGATGATATTGTTTTGAAAGAAGATGACCGTACAAAGATTAAGACAACTCCTACAGCACTTTGCCTGGGGATACTAAAATCTGTCCGTGAAGATTCAGGCAAATACTGTGTTACTGTAGAGAACAGCACAGGATCGAGAAAAGGATTTTGTCAAGTTACTGTTGTTGGTAGGTGTCACTGAACGATAGTACTCACTTCAAAGTTTTATTGTAATTCAAATTCATTGAATTATATGAAATATGAAAACTAAAATGTGTTCCTAATTAACATATTCTGTTATATTACGCTCTTGTTTTTACTGAAATATTATTTACTGATTTTGAGTTCGTAATTAACTTTCAATGGTTTACCGGGCTGGATCGGCCCTGTTCCGCAACGATTGGTGCGGGGGACCCACGACCCAGGAAAGGGAAAGGGGGAAAGGGAAAAGGGAAAAGGGATATGGGCCTAGAAACAAAACAGCGGCAACGATCTGAGGAGGAAAGCTAATTTACTAAATAAGATATCAGAAAGCAAAATAATATAATACAATATAATTGGAATCAAAGCTAATTAATCAAATAAAATGAGCAAGAGAGAGTGTCCGATAAACCGAAGGCCTTACACTAATGCTGAAGGTGAGACGGCAGCGAGCACCCACTGCTGAGTTGATCCCAAAGGAAAGAGAGTGTCCTGTGACCGCAGAGAGTTTTTATCTTTTCCCTCTGAGCGGAAAATACGTAAAAATGCAAAGCATCACAAAGTCCTCTGGGGAATGTAGTTCTCCTCTTCTGAGACAGTTATACCTGGAAATATCAGTGATCTACGAAGTTGGAGTATTAACTCTTTAACTCTTAATGCACTACATGTTGTTATGATGTGGAATACCAATACCAAAAATCATAAAACCATAACATTAACTCAGCCTTAATTTGTTCTGCATTAATATATGAATATTTCCACATGTATTTCAAGAATATCAACTTACTGTAGAAAATGTCAGTCGCTAAATAACTTATAAGCATTAAGAAATTAGGTCCAGTGAATCAGACAAGTATTAAAGAGGAATAATTTTGAGATTTTGACTCCTTATAGATGTAGATGTCAGGTTTCTATTTTCATATTATATTTACCATATTTGATACTCATTTGATCTCTGTTATTGTTTGAAGATCTTATAAAAACATGGATATTATTTATTTTTACTTGAACAGATCGCCCATCGCCTCCAGTTGGTCCTGTTATATTTGATGAAGTTCATAAAGATCATATGATAGTTTCCTGGAAACCTCCACTTGATGATGGAGGCAGTGAAATTACAAATTATATTATTGAGAAGAGGGATACACATAGAGACCTGTGGATGCCAGTGACGTCTGCCACAGTTAAGACAACATGCAAAATTCCTAAGCTGCTTGAAGGAAAAGAATATCAAATTCGAATTTATGCTGAAAATCTCTATGGCATAAGTGATCCTCTCATCTCTGATGAGATGAAAGCCAAGGACCGTTTCAGTATGTCATTTGTTTGCTATCTTGTTTTGATACTGTAATCTTTACTCTGTCTGTTGCCCTCATTAACTACTGGGGTTTTTTGTTTGTTTGTTTTCCAGGTGTTCCTGATGCACCCGAACAACCAATTATTAAGGATGTTACAAAAGATTCTGCAGTAGTAGTTTGGAACAAACCATATGATGGAGGCAAGCCAATAACAAACTATATTGTGGAAAAGAAAGAAACAATGGCTACTAGATGGGTCAGAGTTACCAAGGACCCAATTTTCCCCAGTACTCAGTTCAAAGTACCTGACCTCCTTGAAGGCTGCCAGTATGAATTCCGTGTTTCAGCAGAAAATGAAATTGGTGTTGGTAATCCTAGTCCACCATCAAAGCCAATTTTTGCTAGAGATCCAATTGGTAAAGTATTACTTTTTTTTCATTGAAGTTTTAATGCATTCTTATTTTCATTTGGAAATCCTTTTAAACATTTTCCTTTTTTCCTTTTTTTCTTTGTAACAGTAAAACCAAGTCCACCTATTAATCCGGAAGCTGTAGATAAAACTAAGAATTCAGTTGACTTAACTTGGCAACCACCACGCCATGATGGTAATGGTAAGATAATTGGCTACCTTGTTGAATATCAGAAGGTTGGAGATGAAGAATGGAAAAAGGCCAATCTTACACCGGATTCTTGTCCTGAGACAAAATATAAAGTCACTGGACTTACTGAGGGTTTGTCCTATAAGTTCAGGGTCAAAGCAGTCAATGCAGCAGGTGAATCTGAACCAGCCTATGTTCCTGATCCAGTGGAAGTAAAGGACAGACTTGGTGAGTATAATAAAATCAGGTAAGTTTACTTAAGAAGAGATTTTGTTTTCTCAATTTCTAAAAAAATATCATTTTGATTCCAGAACCTCCTGAACTGATACTTGATGCTAATATGGCCCGAGAACAGCATGTAAGAGCAGGAGATACACTGAGACTTAGTGCTGTTATTAAAGGTGTTCCATTCCCAAAAGTTTCTTGGAAGAAAGAAGATAAGGAAGTCTCACCCAAAGCTGATATTGAGGTTACAGGAGTTGGCAGTAAGCTTGAAATTCGTAACACTGTCCATGAAGATGGTGGAATTTACTCCCTGACAGTTGAAAATCCAGCTGGTTCAAAGACTGTTTCAGTAAAAGTTCTTGTCTTAGGTAATCTTTTTAATGTTACTTTTATATTGCTTTGTTTTATTCTTTACTTGGAGATTAAGAAATGAAGAAATGTCAGGAAAATATCAACAAATTTAGATATTAGATATCATAAAATACACAGTAGAAAAAAAGACTGACTCAGGAAATATAGGTTTTATTTTCCCTTGAAATCTACTAATTTAAAAATATATACATCTTTGGTTATCAAATAGATAACAGATTTGGTTTTGTAACATTATTAGATAAGCCTGGTCCACCTAGAAATCTGCAAGTCAGTGACGTTAGAAGTGATTCTTGCTACCTGACTTGGAAGGAACCAGAAGATGATGGTGGCTCTGTTATTACCAACTATGTGGTGGAAAGGAAAGATGTAGCTTCTGCACAGTGGGTATCTGTCTCATCGTCCTCCAAGAAACGCAGTCACATGGCAAAATATCTCATGGAAGGCACTCAGTATCTTTTCCGAGTTGCAGCTGAGAATCTGTTTGGTAGAGGACCATATGTGGAAACACTCAAGCCAATTAAAGCGATAGATCCTCTGCGTAAGTGTTACTCAGTTATGATTTCTTTTGTTCATATGGTTCTTTGTAATTTTTGAAGTGGTCTTGTTGAAACTAATGTGAACATGGTACAGTGTACCATCAGATGGATCAGCCATCTATTAATTGCTTTGGGTTTCATATTTTAAAAGATCCTCCAGGGCCACCAAAGAATCTGCATCATGTAGATGTTGACAAGACTGAAGTTTCCCTCGTTTGGAATCGACCAGATCGTGATGGCGGTGCTGAAATAACTGGATATTTGGTGGAATATCAAGAAGATGGGGCAGATGAGTGGACAAAGTTCCAAACAGTCCCAATGCTAGACTGTGTTGTTACAGGCCTACAAAAAGGAAAAATATATAAATTCCGTGTGAAAGCTCAAAATATTGTGGGTCTCAGCCTTCCAGATACAACAATACCAATAGAATGTCAAGAAAAACTAGGTAATTTTATTTTTTTGTATTGTTTCTCTGATTCTTCCTCTCCTTTAAGTATACTCTCTGAAAGCATAATGCAATTTCTGATTTTTTTCTTGTTTCAGTACCTCCATCTGTAGAACTAGATGTGAAGTTAATTGAAGGTCTTGTTGTTAAAGCTGGTACCACAGTGAGACTTCCTGCAATTATGAGAGGTGTGCCAGTTCCCACTGCAAAATGGGTTACTGATGACACTGAAATTAAAACAGAAGGCAGACACAAGATAGAGACTGACAATTATTCAACTGTACTTACCATCAAGGACTGTGTAAGAAAAGATACGGGAGAATATCTACTCACAGTATCTAATGCAGCTGGCCACAAAACTGTTGCTCTACATCTTACAGTTTTGGATGTTCCTGGCCCACCAACTGGTCCTATTAATATTCTTGAAGTAACACCAGAACATATGGTTATTTCTTGGCGCCCTCCTAAAGATGATGGTGGGAGTCCAATAATAAATTATATTGTTGAGAAGCGTCAGTCAAAGAAAGAGACTTGGGGAGTAGTTAGCTCTGGAACAAGTCACACAAAAATTAAGATTCCACGACTGCAGAAAGGCTGTGAATATATTTTCCGTGTTCGGGCAGAAAATAAGATAGGCATTGGTGCACCTCTTGATTCAGAACCAACCATCGCTAAACATATGTTTGATCCACCATCCCCACCTGGTAAACCAATAGTGTTTGATATTACAGAAAATGCTGCAACGGTGTCTTGGACCCTACCAATGTCAGATGGTGGAACTCCAATAACCGGTTATATACTTGAACGTCGAGAAACATCCGGTAAATGGGTGCGTGTCAATAAGACACCAGTACTTGATATGAAATACAGAGTTACTGGTCTCTTTGAAGGCAACACATATGAATTCAGAGTTTTTGCAGAAAACATGGTGGGCTTAAGCAAACCATCTCCAAGCTCTGATCCAGTAAAAGCATCACGTCCTATCACTCCTCCTGGACCACCCATTAATCCAAAATTAAAAGATAAAACCAAAGAAACAGCTGATCTTGTTTGGACAAAACCACTCAAAGATGGTGGCAGCCCAATTCTGGGATATATTGTGGAATGCCAGAAAACAGGAACTACACAGTGGAATAGGATTAATAAAGATGATCTCATCAGACAATGTGCCTTTAGAGTACCTGGGTTAATAGAAGGAAATGAATATAAATTCCGAATAAAAGCTGTCAACATTGTGGGAGAGGGAGAGCCAAGAGAACTGGCAGAAACTGTACTTGCAAAGGATATTCTTTCTCCTCCAGAAGTAAGCTTAGATGTGACTTGTCGAGACTTAATTACTGTCCGAGTAGGCCAAACAATCCATATTACTGGCAAAGTAAAAGGCAGACCAGATCCTGAAATAACGTGGTCTAAGGACAGCAAAGTATTGGTACAAGAAAAGCGTGTTGAAATAATCCATGATCTACCTAATGTTGGACTGCAAATAAAAGAAGCCAAAAGATCTGATCATGGCAAATATATAATAGCAGCTAAGAACAGCTGTGGACATGCTCAAGGTTTTGCCATTGTTAATGTACTTGACAGACCTGGACCATGTCAGAATCTGAAAATTAGCTATGTCACAAAAGATTCTTGTATGATTGCTTGGGAGAGCCCAGTGGATAATGGTGGCTCAGAAATTACAAATTACATTGTAGAGTACCGTCAACCAAATCAGAGGGGATGGTCAATTGTGTCCTCTGATGTCACTAAACGGTTAGTAAAGGCAAATCTCATAGAGAACCGTGAATACTTCTTTAGAGTTTGTGCAGAAAACAAAATAGGTCCAGGTCCTTCCATTGAGACCAAAACTCCCATCCTTGCCATAAATCCTATTGACAAGCCTGGAGAGCCAGAAAATCTTCACATTGCAGAGAAAGGAAAGACATTTGTATTTCTGAAATGGAGAAGACCAGATTATGATGGTGGAAGCCCAAATTTAAGTTATCATGTGGAGAGAAAACTCAAAGATTCAGACGAATGGGAAAGGGTTCACAAAGGCAGCATTAAGGAGACACACTACATGGTTGATAAATGTGTGGAAAATAAGATATACCAATTCAGAGTTCAAACCAAGAATGAGGCAGGTGAAAGTGACTGGGTAAAAACCGCTGAAGTCGTTGTGAAGGAAGATCTGCAGAAACCAGTGCTAGACCTGAAATTAAGCGGGGTACTAACGGTGAAAGCAGGTGACACGATTAGAATTGAGGCTGGAGTCAGAGGAAAACCACAGCCTGAAGTTGTATGGACAAAAGACAAAGATGCAACAGATCTTACAAGATCACCAAGAGTCAGTATTGAAACAACATCTGACACATCAAAGTTTGTTCTCTCAAAATCAAGGCGTAGCGATGGTGGGAAATATGTGATTACTGCAACTAACACAGCTGGTAGTTTTGTAGCATACGCTACTGTTATTGTTTTGGATAAACCGGGTCCTGTAAGAAACTTGAAGGTCACTGACATTTCAAGTGACAGATGTACTGTTACCTGGGAACCTCCAGAGGATGATGGCGGTTGTGAAATACAAAACTACATCCTAGAAAAATGTGAAAGCAAGCGTATGGTTTGGTCTACATACTCTTCTTCTGTCTTAACAAATTATGCAAATGTGACACGCCTCATCGAAGGTAATGAATATATATTCAGAGTTCGTGCAGAGAATAAAATGGGCACTGGTCCACCAACAGAAACACAGCCAATTATCGCAAAAACTAAATTTGATAGACCTGGACGCCCTGATCCTCCAGAGGTCACAAGAGTGAGCAAAGAAGAGATGACTGTAGTTTGGAATCCACCAGAATATGACGGTGGCAAGTCAATTACAGGATACATCTTAGAGAGGAAAGAGAAACGATCATTAAGATGGGTTCCAGTTACTAAGACTGCTATTCCTGAGAGACGCAAAAAGGTTACTAATCTCATTCCTGGTCACGAATACCAGTTCCGTGTCAGTGCTGAAAATGAAGTTGGACTTGGAGAACCAAGCTTGCCATCGAGACCAGTAGTAGCAAAAGACCCAATAGGTACCATACTTCTATCTTCTACATTATTTTGTTTTAATATTAACAGATTGTTAAATTGTTTAACTGTATTCTTATCTGTAATCTTTATTGTGCTTCAGAACCACCTGGTCCTCCCACCAACTTGAGGGTGGTTGATAGCACAAAGAGTTCAATAACCCTTGGCTGGGGAAAACCTGTGTATGATGGTGGTGCTCCGATTATTGGATATGTTGTGGAAATAAGACCAAAAGTGGAAGGTGCTGATCCTGAAGCAGGATGGAAACGATGCAATGTTGCTGCTCAAGTTATTCATACAGAATTTACAGCCACTACTCTAGATGAGAAACAGTTATATGAGTTTAGAGTTTCTGCACAAAATCAGGTTGGCCTTGGCCGTCCAGCAGAACTGAAAGAAGCTGTTTCTCCCAAAGAAATTCTTGGTGAGTTTTCCCATTTTCTCTGTGAGTTTTTCCATACAATTTTTATTTGCTCCGTTTTTAATTTCATGTCCTGAACTTTGAAATTTATTTGTCTTTCAGAACCTCCTGAGATTGAATTGGATGCTAGCATGAGAAAGTTAGTCACAGTCAGAGCAGGATGTCCTATCAGACTTTTTGCCATTATTAGGGGTCGCCCAGCACCGAAAGTCACCTGGAGAAGAATGGGTATTGATAATGTCATCAGAAAAGGACAAGTTGATCTGGTTGACACTATGGCCTTCTGTGTCATCCCTGATTCAACGCGTGATGACTCTGGCAAATATTCATTGACGCTTGTTAATACAGCTGGAGAAAAGGCTGTGTTTGTGAACGTTAGAGTTCTGGGTGAGTAACTAGAGAACTATCTGTAAATATTGTTTTAATTATATTCCATATTAATTACAGAAATATTTATGCCCATTAATGCTGAAGTTTTTGAGCAGAAATAAATGTATTGGCTAAGGCTGTCTTTGCCTGTGTAAGATCCTAACAACACCCTCTAATTGTAACTTGAAAATTTTTCAAAAAGAAAAGACTAGCATAAATTGAAATTTTGTTATAGATACTCCCGGGCCTGTATCGGACTTCAGAGCTTCAGATGTCACCAAGATGTCATGCCATCTTTCATGGGCACCTCCAGAGAATGATGGCGGTAGCCCAGTGACTCATTACATCCTGCAGAAACGTGAGGCTGACAGAAAGACCTGGGGAACAGTCACTGCAGAACTTAAGAAAACTAGTTTCCAAATAGCTAGCCTTGTACCTGGAAATGAATATTACTTTAGAGTAACAGCAGTAAATGAATATGGCTCGGGTGTTCCAAGTGACATACCAAAACCAGTCCTAGCAACAGATCCCTTAAGTAAGTACACTTTTATGCATGTTTGATTGTTTTCTATGATTAAGTAAGGTTTTGGATTCCTTTAAAGCAGTCATTTCTAAACAGGGCAATGCTACTATCTGTCCAGTGTCATAAATATTTGTGTCAGTTACTTTCAGATAACACATGTGAATGCAATATCTTCACAATCATTCAGAATTTTTTTCTATATTTTGCTTGTTGAGTTCGCATAGATAGTATCCAATAATTCAGAACTTCTTGGTAATTCATTGTTCAATGTTTGTTTTCCTGTGCCCCTCCTTCTCTTCGCCCTACCCCCAAAGGTGAACCTGATCCACCAAGAAAACTTGAAGTTACTGAAATTACAAAGAACAGTGCTACTCTAGGCTGGCTGCCACCACTTCGTGATGGAGGCTCAAAAGTTGATGGGTATATTGTTAGCTACAAAGAAGATGACCAACCAGAAGATCGCTGGACAGAATATTCAGTAGTCAAAGACCTCTCCATTGTTGTAGCTGGTCTGAAAGAAGGAAAAAAGTACAAGTTTAGAGTAGCAGCTCGAAATGCTGTTGGAGTAAGTTTTCCAAGAGAAGCTGAAGGAGTATTTGAAATAAAGGAACAACTCAGTAAGTAACTAATTAATTATTACTATTGTTACGATATTCTCTTTAGCAATAAAATAGGCAAGCATTCTTGTTCTCAGATTGAGACCTAAGAAGTCAATTACTTAATGAAGTCATCTTGAAGATTATAGTAAGCTGTATTCAAAGGTCAAAAAGGATCAGCATGAACCGTTAAAGAATTTTGTCTGTATGCCTTCAGTTGGAACCAGGAGACAGAAATTAGGGGGAGATAATAAATGCATCCAGTTAATTTGAAATGAAGGATAAAAAGGACACCGTAAGTTAACAGTAGGGTGAGAGATAAGTGAGCTCTGAAGTGTTTGTTATTTTGAGATAAGAGAGAAGAAATTGCTTATATTGTAGTCACTTGGGAACATAAAGCTAAAGGGAGGGAAAACATACTGGCCTAGTGGAGTACCTCAGGCACAGGAAGACATAAGAGTGTGGGATAAATAAGAAGAGCCTCCTTCATTTGTGATTGGAAAGAGGTACAGGATCAAAGGAAAATGAAAACTAGACAATGTCAAGAAAAGGTACTCCAAACATGTGGCCAGGTTTCTTTTGGAAGGTGACAAAATGTTGTGCAAAAATGAGAGAAGGGGCTCTAGTTGAAGAGTATTTCAAAGGTAGTAAAAAGATAGGCAGTGGATACAGGTTTAATTCAGTGAGAATTTCAGTTTTTCTTTTCTTCTCCTTCGTGTCTGTCTTGTAGAAAGTCAGCAGGAACTCATCTGTACAATAGGTTATCCATGACAAATTCCATAGGAGTTATGTGTGATTCATTAAATGTGCAAGAAAAAAAATCCAAACTCAGATTTTTTTCCCTTATAATCTGTATAAGAATGTAAGACTGGCATGGAGATTGTACATTGCAAAATCTCTAGTTCATAAGTGAACCTAAATTAAAAATTATTTAAATTTCACATGAAAGCATAAGAAAAAGTGAATTGATATGCCATAGAAGTTGAATTTATATGTCACTGCCTATTTTTTTTTTTCCAGTACCACCTAAAATCTTGATGCCTGATAATGTTCATATTAAAGCTGGGAAGAAGCTGAGAATTGAAGCTCATGTATATGGGAAACCTCAGCCAGTCTGTAAATGGCTGAAAGGAGATCAAGATGTAATTCCATCCAGCCGCCTTGCTGTGCATAAAGCAGAAAAGTCTTCTGTTCTTATCATTAAGGATGTGACTAGAAAAGATTCTGGTTTTTACACTCTTACTGCAGAAAACAGCTCTGGTACCGATAGTCAAAAAATCAGAGTGATAGTCATGGGTATGTATCATTTAATTATTTTTTAAATCCAGCTTTATACAAAACTAGTTTTAGTGTGTTACAGTGTTTTCCATTTTTTTTCATTACTTTTTCTGAATGTGTTTCTTTCTGTAGATAAGCCAGGTCCACCACAGCCTCCATTTGACATTTCTGAAATAGATGCTGATGCTTGCACTCTTGCATGGCATATACCTCTTGAAGATGGTGGCAGTAACATCACAAACTATGTAGTTGAAAAATGTGATGTAAGCCGAGGAGACTGGGTAACAGCTTTAGCTTCTGTCACAAAGACAAGCTGCAGAATTGGAAAACTGATTCCTGGAGAAGAATATATGTTCCGTGTTCGAGCAGAAAATCGTTTTGGGATTTCTGAGCCACTTAATTCCGACAAGATGATTGCAAGGTTCCCATTTGGTATGTCAGATCATCACAATTCTCTTTTCTTTTTTTTCTTTTCTTTTCTCTTTCTTTTCTCTTTCTCTCCTCTCCTCTTTCTCTCCTCTCCTCTTTCTCTCCTCTCCTCTCCTCTTTCTCTCCTCTCCTCTTTCTCTCCTCTCCTCTCCTCTTTCTCTCCTCTCCTCTCCTCTTTCTCTCCTCTCCTCTCCTCTTTCTCTCCTCTCCTCTCCTCTTTCTCTCCTCTCCTCTCCTCTTTCTCTCCTCTCCTCTCCTCTTTCTCTCCTCTCCTCTCCTCTCCTCTTTCTCTCCTCTCCTCTCCTCTTTCTCTCCTCTCCTCTCCTCTTTCTCTCCTCTCCTCTCCTCTCCTCTTTCTCTCCTCTCCTCTCCTCTTTCTCTCCTCTCCTCTCCTCTTTCTCTCCTCTCCTCTCCTCTTTCTCTCCTCTCCTCTCCTCTCCTCTCCTCTCCTCTCCTCTCCTCTCCTCTCCTCTCCTCTCCTCTCCTCTCCTCTCCTCTCCTCTCCTCTCCTCTCCTCTCCTCTCCTCTCCTCTCCTCTCCTCTCCTCTCCTCTTTCTCTCCTCTCCTCTCCTCTCCTCTTTCTCTCCTCTCCTCTCCTCTTTCTCTCCTCTCCTCTTTCTCTCCTCTCCTCTCCTCTTTCTCTCCTCTCCTCTCCTCTTTCTCTCCTCTCCTCTCCTCTCCTCTTTCTCTCCTCTCCTCTCCTCTTTCTCTCCTCTCCTCTCCTCTTTCTCTCCTCTCCTCTCCTCTTTCTCTCCTCTCCTCTCCTCTCCTCTCCTCTCCTCTCCTCTTTCTCTCCTCTCCTCTCCTCTCCTCTTTCTCTCCTCTCCTCTCCTCTCCTCTTTCTCTCCTCTCCTCTCCTCTCCTCTCCTCTCCTCTCCTCTCCTCTCCTCTCCTCTCCTCTCCTCTCCTCTCCTCTCCTCTCCTCTCCTCTCCTCTCCTCTCCTCTCCTCTCCTCTCCTCTCCTCTCCTCTCCTCTCCTCTCCTCTCCTCTCCTCTCCTCTCCTCTCCTCTCCTCTCCTCTCCTCTCCTCTCCTCTCCTCTCCTCTCCTCTCCTCTCCTCTCCTCTCCTCTCCTCTCCTCTCCTCTCCTCTCCTCTCCTCTCCTCTCCTCTCCTCTCCTCTCCTCTCCTCTCCTCTCCTCTCCTCTCCTCTCCTCTCCTCTCCTCTCCTCTCCTCTCCTCTCCTCTCCTCTCCTCTCCTCTCCTCTCCTCTCCTCTCCTCTCCTCTCCTCTCCTCTTTCTCTCCTCTCCTCTTTCTCTCCTCTCCTCTCCTCTCCTCTCCTCTCCTCTCCTCTCCTCTCCTCTCCTCTCCTCTCCTCTCCTCTCCTCTCCTCTCCTCTCCTCTCCTCTCCTCTCCTCTCCTCTCCTCTCCTCTCCTCTCCTCTCCTCTCCTCTCCTCTCCTCTCCTCTCCTCTCCTCTCCTCTCCTCTCCTCTCCTCTCCTCTCCTCTCCTCTCCTCTCCTCTCCTCTCCTCTCCTCTCCTCTCCTCTCCTCTCCTCTCCTCTCCTCTCCTCTCCTCTCCTCTCCTCTCCTCTCCTCTCCTCTCCTCTCCTCTCCTCTCCTCTCCTCTCCTCTCCTCTCCTCTTTCTCTCCTCTCCTCTTTCTCTCCTCTCCTCTCCTCTCCTCTCCTCTCCTCTCCTCTCCTCTCCTCTCCTCTCCTCTCCTCTCCTCTCCTCTCCTCTCCTCTCCTCTCCTCTCCTCTCCTCTCCTCTCCTCTCCTCTCCTCTCCTCTCCTCTCCTCTCCTCTCCTCTCCTCTCCTCTCCTCTCCTCTCCTCTCCTCTCCTCTCCTCTCCTCTCCTCTCCTCTCCTCTCCTCTCCTCTCCTCTCCTCTCCTCTCCTCTCCTCTCCTCTCCTCTCCTCTCCTCTCCTCTCCTCTCCTCTCCTCTCCTCTCCTCTCCTCTCCTCTCCTCTCCTCTCCTCTCCTCTCCTCTCCTCTCTCCCCTCTCCTCTCCCCTCCCCTCTCCTCTCCCCTTTCCTCTCCCCTTTCCTCTCCTCTTTCCTCTCCTCTTTCCTCTCCTCTTTCCTCTCCTCTCCTCCCCTCCCCCTCCCCTCCCCCTCCCCTCCCCTCCCCCCCCCTCCCCCCTCCCCTCCCCTCCCCCCCCTCCCCCCTACCCTCCCCTCCCCTCCCCCCTCCCCTCCTCTCCCCCCTCTCCCCTCCCCTCCTCTCTCCCCTCTCCCCTCTTCCCTTTCCCTTTTCCTTTTTCCCTTTCCCTTTTCCCTTTCCCTTTTTCCCTTTCCCTTTTTCCCTTTTCCCTTTCCCTTTTTCCCTTTCCCTTTTTCCCTTTTCCCTTTCCCTTTTTCCCTTTCCCTTTTTCCCTTTCCCTTTTTCCCTTTCCCTTTTTCCCTTTCCCTTTTTCCCTTCCCTTTCCCTTTTTCCCTTCCCTTTCTTTTCTTTTTCTTTTTTCCTCCTAATAAGAAACCATGTAATTGATATTCATCTTTGTATTTCTGTATAGATGTACCCAGTGAACCAAAGAATGCACATATTACCAAGGTTAATAAGGACTGCATTTTTGTTGCCTGGGATAGACCAGATAGTGATGGAGGCAGTCCAATCACTGGTTATCTCATTGAACGCAAAGAAAGGAACAGTTTACTGTGGGTGAAAGCTAATGACACAGCTGTGCGTTCCACAGAGTACCCTTGTGTGGGGCTCATCGAAGGTCTTGAGTATACTTTCAGAATTTATGCTCTGAACAGAGCTGGAGCAAGTAAACCTAGTAAACCAACTGAGATTGTCACAGCAAGGACACCAGTCGGTAAGCCAGTCAAACCACTGAGTAGCAATAGACTACTGTTTTTACGGTTATTTTCAATATATTTGCAACTCTTTATAGTCTTCATTTCGCACTTAGTTTTCACATTTCCTGTGAGTGCATTGTATAGTTGTACTGTAGACTGGATCCAGATCTATTGAAGCCATTTATTAATATAGTAGTTATTTAAAAAAATAAAAATAAAAAATCATTAAAAAAAAAAAAACAGACTAAAACGTGATCTTATTGATCTTAGATCCTCCTGGAAAACCTGAAGTTATTGATGTTACTAAGAGTACTGCATCACTGGTATGGACAAGACCAAAGCATGATGGTGGTAGCAAGCTTATTGGCTATTTTGTTGAAGCTTGCAAATTACCTGGTGACAAGTGGGTCCGGTGCAATACAACTCCACATCAAATACCTCTGGAAGAGTACACTGTTACTGATCTGGAAGAAAATGCTCAATATCAATTTAGAGCAATTGCTAAGACAGCAGTTAATATTAGCCGACCTTCAGAACCTTCAGATCCAGTGACCATTCACCCAGAAAATGGTGAGAAATGCAAAAACATTTGAGAACTCTGATAAGAGTCTATCCATGCTGAACTAATGCTCATAAAAAGAATGGTATGCTTACCCCTTACTAGACTGATTAAATCTTGTGCTCTTTCCCTTCAGTTCCTCCCAGAATAGAATTGGATCTATCTATGCAATCACAGCTAACAGTGAAAGCTGGAACTAATGTACGTCTGGAGGCAAATGTATATGGAAAGCCAATGCCAACCATCACTTGGAAGAAAGAAGGAGAACTTTTAAAGCCATCAGAAGGTGTTAAGATCACCACTAAGAGAAATCTTGCTACTGTTGAACTGTTCAGTGTTAACAGGAAGCAAACAGGAGACTATACTATTACTGCTGAAAATGCAAGTGGATCAAAGTCAGCAACCATTAGGCTTAAAGTACTTGGTAAGCTAAAGACTGTCTGTTAGTAAATGCGTTTATGGTTAGATGATGTAGCAAGAGCTAGAGCTATAATGATATGTTGTTGGTTCTTCTAGATAAGCCTGGTCCTCCAGCCTCTGTAAAAATCAAGCATATGTATGCAGATCATGCAATGCTTTCTTGGGAGCCTCCTCTAGAAGATGGAGGTTCAGAAATTACTAATTACATTGTTGACAAACGTGAAACAAGCAGACCAAACTGGGCCCAGGTCAGCGCCACTGTACCCATTACAAGCTGCACAGTGGAGAAACTAATAGAAGGGCATGAGTACCAGTTCCGTATATGTGCTGAAAACAAATATGGTGTTGGAGACCCTATTTTGACTGAACCAGCAATTGCAAAGAATCCATATGGTAAGTGTTTAGCAGGCTGTATTCATGACTCACTGTTTTCTTGTATACGCTTATGGATATCAACATAACTTTCAAATAAATCTTCACAGATGTGCCTGGACCTTGTGATCCGCCAATAATCAGTAACGTAACGAAAGACTTCATGACTGTTAGCTGGAAGCCACCAGCTAATGATGGTGGGTCCCCTATAACTGGTTATATACTTGAGAAGCGTGAAACTAAAGCTCTTAACTGGACAAAGGTAAACAGGAAGCCTGTCATTGAAAGAACTGTTAAGGCTTCAGGACTCCAAGAAGGAACAGAATATGAGTTCCGGGTGATAGCATTGAATAAGGCTGGACCTGGCAAGCCTAGTGCACCATCCAAAGCAGTGTATGCTCGTGATCCTCAATGTAAGCTGAAAGTCTCAAATATTTTTCCTGGTATTTCCAAACACTTTTGCACAGTATTTGATATGATTAACTTTCTGCTCTTTCAATTCTCAGATCCTCCTGGCCCACCTGCTTTCCCAAAGGTGGTTGATACTACTCGTAATTCAATAAGCCTGTCGTGGAGCAAACCAGCATATGATGGTGGAAGCCCTATTATTGGTTATCTAGTAGAATCAAAAAGAGCTGACACAGACAACTGGGTCAGATGCAATCTTCCCAAGAACTTACAGGCTACACACTTTGTGGTAACAGGGCTGATTGAAGATACAGAGTACCAGTTCCGTGTATATGCTGTCAATAAGATTGGATACAGTGATCCAAGTGATGTTCCTGATAAACACACTGCCAAAGATATTTTAAGTATGTTCATTGAAAATATATTACCACATTCATTTTTGTTCTAATTCATGGGAAGCTTCTAAATGAAGGTTTTGTCACAGATCATTTTAAAAACAATTAATTTGGAATGTGTCATTTCTCAAAGAAATATAGTTTAAAAGTGGATAATTTGGAAAAAAAATGGGGTAGTCACATACTCTCTTTCACCTCCTATTTTTTCCTCACTGTAATCATAAATCAGGTAGTTTTCTTGTCTTCTAAAAATTTTGAAAACAGAATTATTATCCTAAGAATCTGTTTGTGACAGTATTTAATTGTTAACTGGAGCACAGGAAGTTCCAGCTGAACACAAAGAAAAACTTACTTAGAGAGTGACAGAGCACTGGGACAGACTACATAGAGAGGTTGTGGATCTCCTTCTCTGGAGATGTTCCAAACCCGACTGGACTCTTTCCAGTGTAACCTACTACAGGGAATAGTCCCCCCTTAGCAGGGGGATTGGACTCAATGATCCCCAGATTTCCCTTCTTGCTGGCTTCTGTATGTATTTTGCCATATGTAGAAAAGCACTGCTTCACAGAACTGCTTTGGTTCAATAAAAGTAGTACAGACTTTTAAACTCCTTTGAATTATCACTTTTATATGATAAGTAATGTAAATGGTGGAAAAAGCAGAAGAAAAGCAAGTGAAATTGGTGGGGGGAAAAGAGCAAAGTTTATAAAGAATCTTGAAGTGAGAATCAGGGCACAAACTTTCTAATATCATCATGGGAAAAAAAGAATAAATAGGTTAATCTAGAGAAATGCCTGTAAAGGGGTACTTCTGTTCTGAGAACTTAAAGGTTATGTTTTAATCACCTCATTTTTGTTTAACAGTTCCTCCTGAAGGAGAGCTTGATGCAGAACTAAGGAAAGTCCTTGTATTACGTGCTGGAGTCACAATGAGACTTTATGTGCCAGTAAGAGGACGACCACCTCCCAAGATTACATGGTCTAAAGTGGGTGCCAACCTAAGAGACAGACAAGGATTAGACATCAAATCAACTGATTTTGATACCAACTGATTTTGATACCTTCCTACGCTGCGAAAATGTAAACAAATATGATGCTGGAAAATACGTCCTCAGCCTGGAGAACAGTTGTGGTAAAAAGGCATACACCATTGTTGTAAAAGTACTTGGTAAGTGCAAGAGTATATTTGTTCAGTTTGTAACTGATATTTTTTCGCATTTTGTTTACTAAATCAAATCTGGATGATTTGTGTTTATCTAGATACTCCAGGCCCTCCTGTTAACCTTGTTGTAAAGGAAGCATCTAAGGATTCTGCCTATATAACATGGGAACCTCCAATAATTGATGGTGGCAGTCCAATCACAAATTATGTTGTTGAAAAACGTGATGCAGAAAGAAAGTCATGGTCCACAGTAACAGCAGAATGCCCAAAGACAAGCTGTAGGATAACTAACTTAGAAGAAGGCAAATCCTACTTCTTCAGGGTTTTTGCTGAAAATGAATATGGTATTGGTGACCCCTGTGAAACTCGTGATGCTGTTAAAGCTTCTGGTAAGAAAAATCAATTGATTGCTTCTATTTTGGTATTCAATTCATTTTTATTTTTAGCTTGAAAGGACACTTACTATGTTTTTCTTCCTCATCTAGAAACACCTGGGCCAGTTGTAGATCTAAAAGCTTCAGCTGTAACAAAATCATCATGCAATTTAGTTTGGAAAAAGCCTATCAGTGATGGTGGAAGCCGCATTTTTGCATATGTTGTGGAGGTTCTCATTGGTGAAGATAAATGGCAAGAAGTGATGCGGTCAAAAAACCTTCATTTTTCAATGAGAGACTTAAAGGAAGGACAAGAATACACTTTCAGAGTTAGAGCTCAAAATGATGCTGGATATGGAACTCCAAGGGAGCTCACAATTGTGGCAAGAGATGATGTTGGTATGAAGCAACTTAAAAGATAGTTAATTCACTTACCAAACCACATTTATTTCATGCTTAGAATCATTGCTGTATATACATTCAAATTAGATGCCTCTAAAAGGAAGAAAATCTTCACTATGAGGGTGGTGAGGCTCTTGAACAGGTTGCCCATGTAAGCTGTGCATGTCCCATCCCTGGAGATGTTCAAGGCCGGGTTGGATGGGGCTTTGAGGAGCCCAATCTAGTGGGAGGTGTCCCTGACAGAGGGAGTTGGAAATAGGTGATCTTTAAGGTCCTTTCCAGAACTTTTCTATGGTTCTATGAGAAGTGTATCTGAATTTTATAAGAGTTTACATTTGGTTTAATAATTGATCTCTTTATTTATTTTATTTTTATTTTATTTTTTACAGTGGCACCTGATCTTGATTTAAGAGATCTACCTGATTTGTGCTATGTAGCTAAAGAGGGTAGCAATTTCCGTCTTAAAATCCCTATTAAAGGCAAGCCTTTCCCAACTGTAACTTGGAAGAAAGATGAAGATGTGGCACTTACTGAGAGCGGAAGAGTTGCTTTTGAATCTACGGCAGTAAACACAACACTTGTAGTACGTGACTGCCAGAAAGCTGATGCTGGAAAATACACAATCACTCTGAAGAATGTTGCTGGCAGCAAGGAAGGCATCATTTCTGTGAAAGTTGTTGGCAAACCTGGCATACCAACGGGTCCAGTGAAATTTGAAGAAGTCACAGCTGATGCCATGACCTTAAAATGGGGTCCTCCTAAAGATAATGGTGGTTCAGAAATCACTAATTATGTTCTAGAGAAAAGAGATAATGTAAGCAATAAGTGGGTGACTTGTGCCTCTGCAGTCCAGAAAACTACATTTAGAGTTACACGACTTCATGAAGGAAATGAATATACATTCAGGATCAGGGCTGAAAATAAATACGGAGTAGGTGAAGGTCTTAAATCTGACCCTGTCATTGCAAAACATCCATTTGGTAAGTAATCACTGTAATATTCGAAATATTACAAAAAGTGTTAGAGGTGATAGTTGTTATTAATGGTGCTGCATCTTCTAATATTGCTTAGATGTTCCTGATGCTCCTCCACCCCCCAACATTGTTGATGTTCGACATGATTCTGTATCTTTAACTTGGACTGATCCCAGAAGAACTGGAGGCTCACCAATCACAGGTATATTCCCAAAATTCTCCTTACTCTTCCAATTCTTAATAGTTTCTATTTGTTGTAGGTGTTTATGATTCAAGTTGAGGGAATGATTGCTTGACTGTTTTCACTGTTTTACTTTCTACTCTTTCTATATGTTGAGTCTTTTAAAGGCTTAACTTTAAAAGAAGTAAGTCTGGAAGGAACTAACCAAAAGTTCTTATGCAGAGGGCCAGAACACCCAAAGAACAAATGAGTATCTCAAATACATGTTTCATCACTTGGGGCTGTACAGCTTGCATTTACAAGCATCTCACTGTTTCAGTTAGAAACATCTGTAATGTATGTCCTCATCCATTTCTTAATCTGGTTTTCAGTGTTGTCTTGTGCAATTCCTATGTGGCATGCCATACAGATGGTATAATATTTTGCAAACCTGTGATAAATGAAGATATATAGGCCTCTCATTTTCATCTCACCATTTATCTTCTAGGTTATCATATTGAATTCAAAGAAAGAAATAGTCTTTTGTGGAAGAGAGCCAACACAACTCCAATAAGAATGAAAGATTTCAGAGTGACAGGATTAACTGAAGGACTGGAGTACGAATTCAGAGTAATGGCAATCAATATGGCTGGAGTAGGTAAACCAAGTCCACCATCTGAGCCTGTTGTGGCACTTGACCCTATTGGTAAGTTTATGAAGAGAATAAAATGAAAACTCTGAAAGCAGGAATCACTGTTGTTTAACCACGGTTTACCATTTTTTCTTTAAGATCCTCCTGGGAAACCTGAAGTTATCAATGTAACTAGGAACTCAGTAACACTCATTTGGACAGAACCAAAATACGATGGTGGACATAAGTTAACTGGCTACATTGTTGAAAAGCGTGATTTGCCCTCAAAGACTTGGACTAAAGCTAATCATGTGAACGTTCCAGACTGTGCATTCACTGTAACTGATCTTACTGAAGGTTCCAAATATGAGTTCAGAATTAGAGCTAAGAACACTGCTGGGGCTATCAGTCCTCCATCTGAATCCACAGGAACCATAATATGCAAGGATGAGTATGGTATGTAGATTACATTTAAATGAATTCTATTTGGATAATTAATGTAATGCCAAATCCTTTTGTTTGTTTGTTTGTTTGTTTGTTTGTTTGTTTTTACTATCTTCTTTGCATTAAAAATGGGTTTGTTTTGTTTTTTACAGAGGCACCAACAATTGTTATTGAACCTACTTTGAAGGAAGGTTTGACAGTGAAAGCAGGAGAAACTATTACAGTATCTGCTATTAGTATCCGTGGGAAACCACCTCCAACTTCAGCATGGTCAAAAGCTGGAAAAGATTTTAGACCTTCAGAGCTTGTGCACATTGAAACTACACCCACTTCTTCTACCCTAACAATCAAATATGCAGCCAGAAAGGATTCTGGAGAATACACAATCACTGCCACCAATCCTTTTGGCACTAAACAAGAGAGCATACATGTGAAAGTTTTAGATGTTCCAGGACCTCCAGGGCCTATTGAGATCAGCAATGTTTCTGCAGAAAAAGCCACTCTTACATGGTCGCCTCCTGCAGAAGATGGTGGATCACCAATCAAATCATATATTCTTGAAAAGAGAGAAACTAGCCGACTGCTCTGGACATTAGTTGCTGAAAATATTGAGAGTTGTAGGCACATTGTTAGCAAACTCATTCAAGGAAATGAGTATGTTTTCCGTGTCTCAGCAGTAAATCAGTATGGCAAGGGTGAACCAGTACAATCAGAACCAGTTAAAATGGTGGACAGATTTGGTAAGTTGAACATGCTAAGAGGTTCAGGTATGCTTTTAATAATTTCTGAGGACTTGATTTTTGTTTGAACTTTGTACATCTTTCTTCTCTATCAGGTCCCCCTGGTCCTCCTGGAAAACCAGAAGTAACAAATGTGACTAAAAATACTGTGACAGTTACCTGGAAAAGGCCAGTAGATGATGGTGGAAGTGAAATCACAGGTTACTATGTGGAGAGGAGAGAAAAGAAAGGTTTAAGATGGGTCAGAGCAACAAAGAAACCAATTTCAGATCTTAGATGCAAAGTAACTGGTCTCCTGGAAGGAAGTGAATATGAATTCCGTGTCAGTGCAGAAAACAGAGCAGGAGTTGGACCACCAAGTGATGCTTCAAACTCAGTCATGTGCAAGGATGTTGCATGTTAGTATCATGCCTTTTCTTTTTTGAGTGATGGTTGAGGGATGAATTTAGACAGTACGAGAGGGATTTCCTCTGTAATATGTTGATGTAACATAATGATGTGGTATTTTATCTGTTCCTCACTTTTCAGACCCACCAGGTCCACCTTCAAATCCAAGGGTGACTGATACTACAAAGACAAGTGCATCTTTAGCCTGGGGCAAGCCTCACTATGATGGTGGTCTTGACATCATTGGCTACATAGTGGAGCACCAAAAGGAAGGAGAAGAAGAATGGGTAAAAGACACAACAGGAACTGCTTTAAGAATCACTCAGTTTGTTGTTGCTCATTTGCAGCCAGGAGCCAAATACAACTTCAGAATTTCTGCCATGAACGCTGTAGGTACTGGTGAACCAGCAGTAATTCCAAGTGTGGAAATCAAAGAGCGGGAAGAAATTCCTGACTTCGAATTAGACGCTGAGCTAAGAAGAACACTTGTTGTTAGAGCTGGGTTAACTGTTCGGATTTTTGTGCCAATTAAAGGACGTCCAACTCCAGAAGTTACATGGACAAAAGATGATGTTTCTCTCAAAGGACGTGCTAGTATTGAAAATACAGACTCTTTTACACTCTTGATTGTCACAGAGTGCACCAGATATGATGCAGGAAAGTATGTAATGACACTTGAAAATGCTGCTGGTAAGAAGACTGGTTTTGTAAATGTAAAAGTCCTGGATACACCAGGTCCACCAATAAACCTTAAACCTAGAGAAATAACCAAGGACAGCATCACCCTCCAATGGGATATGCCTCTGATAGATGGTGGTTCCCGTATAACAAACTATATTGTTGAGAAACGTGAATCAACTCGTAAAGCATATTCAACGGTCACAACCAACTGCCAGAAGTGCTCATTCAGGATTCCTAATTTATCTGAGGGGTGTGAGTACTATTTCAGAGTTCTGGCTGAAAATGAGTTTGGTATTGGCGAGCCAGCTGAAACTGCAGAACCAGTAAGGGCTTCTGAGGCACCATCTCCACCTGACAGCCTTAATATTATGGATGTAACACGAAACTCAGTTAGCCTGGCTTGGCCAAAACCAGAACATGATGGTGGCAGCAAGATCACTGGATATGTAATTGAAGCACAAAGAAAAGGAACCAACCAATGGGCGCACATTACAACTGTAAAAACACTGGATTGTGTAGTGAAGAATCTGACTGAAAATGAAGAGTATACTTTCCAGGTTATGGCAGTTAACAGTGCTGGAAGAAGTGCACCAAGAGAAAGCAGACCAGTTATTATCAAGGAACAAACAATGCTTCCAGAGTTTGACCTTCGTAGTATCTACCAGAAAACAGTCATTGCCAAAGCTGGTGACAACATCAAGATTGAAATCCCTGTGCTTGGTCGTCCAAGGCCAACTGTGACTTGGAAGAAAGAAGACCAGATACTTAAGCAAACACAAAGGGTAAATTATGAAAATACTGCAACAGCAACCATACTAACCATCAATGAATGTACACGAAGTGATAGTGGTCAATATCCACTGTCAGCTAAAAATATTGTGGGAGAAGTTAGTGAAGTTATTACAGTTCAAGTTCATGATATACCCGGACCTCCTACTGGACCAATCAAATTTGATGAAATTTCTTCTGACTTTGTAACATTTTCATGGCAACCTCCTTTGAATGATGGAGGTGTACCAATAAGTAATTATGTCGTAGAGATGCGTCAAACTGACAGTACCACATGGACTGAATTGGCAACCACAGTGATACGTACTACATTTAAAGCCACTCGTCTTAATACTGGAGTTGAGTATCAGTTCCGAGTCAAAGCTCAAAACAGATATGGAACTGGTCCAGCCATCACTTCAGAATCTGTAATTGCCAACTATCCATTTAAGGTACCTGGGCCTCCTGGTACTCCTCAAGTGATTGCAGTCACCAAAGAAACCATGACCATTAGCTGGAATGAGCCAGTTACTGATGGTGGAAGTCCAATTCTGGGTTATCACATTGAAAGAAAAGAACGAAACAGCATTCTTTGGCAAACTGTAAGTAAAATGCCAGTATCAGGCAACATCTTTAAATCAACTGGACTTAGTGATGGCATTGCATATGAATTCCGTGTTATAGCAGAAAATCTGGCTGGCAAGAGTAGGCCAAGCAAGCCATCCGAGCCTGTATTTGCTTTAGACCCAATAGATCCACCTGGCAAGCCAGTACCCCTGAACATTACAAGACATGCAGTGACACTGAAGTGGACTAAACCAGAATATAATGGTGGTTTTAAGATAACTGGCTACACTGTTGAAAAAAGAGATCTTCCTAATGGCCGCTGGCTGAAGGCCAATTTCAGCAACATATTAGAGACTGAATTCACTATCAGTGGTTTGACAGAAGATGCTGCCTATGAATTCCGTGTGATTGCTAGGAATGCTGGTGGTGCTGTTAGTCAGCCCTCTGAGCCATCAGATGCAATAACTTGTAGAGATGACATTGAAGCACCAAGGATAAGTGTGGATGCTAAATATAAAGACACCTTAGTGCTGAAAGCAGGTGAAGTTTTCAGACTTGAGGCTGATGTGTCAGGTCGCCCTCCACCAACTATGGCATGGACAAAAGGAGAAAAAGAACTTGAAGACACAGCAAAACTAGAAATAAAGACAGCAGACTTTTCAACTGTTCTTGTCAATAAAGATTCTTCAAGAAGAGATGGTGGTGCCTATACACTTACTGCAACAAATCCCGGTGGCTTTGCCAAGCATATCTTCAATGTTAAGGTACTTGATAGGCCTGGTCCACCAGAAGGGCCATTGGCTGTGTCTGAAGTCACTGCAGAAAAATGTGTGCTGTCATGGTTACCTCCTCTGGATGATGGAGGAGCAAAGATTGACCATTATGTGGTTGAGAAACGTGAAACCAGTAGATTGGCATGGACAGCTGTAGCCACAGAAGTTCCACTGACTAAACTGAAGGTTACTAAGCTGTTGAAGAGCAATGAGTATGTGTTCCGTGTTATGGCTGTTAACAAATATGGAGTTGGTGAGCCTCTTGAATCAGAGCCTGTTCTTGCAGTAAATCCATATGTGCCACCTGATCCACCTAAAACACCTGAAGTTACTGCAATTACAAAAGATTCTATGGTTGTCTGCTGGGGCCATCCTGATTCTGACGGTGGGAGCCCGATAACTAACTACATTGTGGAACGCCGTGACAGAGCTGGCCTTCGGTGGGTAAAATGTAACAAACGAGCTGTTACTGACTTACGTTACAAAGTATCTGGACTGACAGAAGGACATGAATATGAATACAGAGTCATGGCTGAAAATGCTGCTGGAGTCAGTGAGCCAAGCCCAGCTAGTCCATTCTATAAAGCTTGTGATACTGTTTTTAAGCCTGGTCCCCCAGGTAATCCTCGTGTTTTGGATAGCAGCAAGTCTTCTATTACAATAGCATGGAACAAACCGATATATGATGGAGGTTCAGAGATCACAGGCTACATGGTTGAGATCTCACTACCTGAAGAAGACGAGTGGAAGATTGTAACTCCACCAGCAGGTCTAAAGGCCACTTCTTTTACTATCACTAACCTAAAAGAAAACCAAGAGTATAAAATCCGTATATATGCTATGAATTCTGAAGGTCTTGGGGAACCTGCTCTTGTTCCTGGGACTCCAAAAGCTGAAGAAAGACTGCTACCCCCAGAGATTGAACTTGATGCAGAACTTCGTAAAGTTGTAACTATCAGAGCCTGCTGTACTCTAAGGCTCTTTGTTCCAATTAAAGGAAGACCAGCACCTGAGGTAAAATGGACAAGAGAACATGGGGAATCTTTGGATAGAGCAACCATTGAATCAACAAGCTCTTACACTCTACTTATTGTTGAAAATGTAAATAGATTTGATAGTGGCAAATACATATTGACAATTGAAAACAGCTCAGGTAGTAAGTCAGCATTTGTGAATGTCAGAGTACTTGATACTCCAGGGGCACCTCAAGATTTGAAAATAAAAGAAGTTACAAAGTCATCAGTTACTCTCACATGGGAGCCTCCTCTCATTGATGGTGGCTCTAAAATAAAAAATTACATTGTTGAAAAGCGTGAATCAACAAGAAAAGCTTATTCAACTGTTAATGCCAATTGCCACAAGACCAGCTGGAAAGTTGATTCACTGCAAGAAGGCTGCAACTACTACTTCAGAGTCCTAGCTGAAAATGAATATGGAATAGGACTTCCAGTTGAAACTTCAGAATCAGTCAAAGTATCAGAAAGACCACTTCCACCAGGAAAGATAACCTTGTTGGATGTGACAAGAAATAGTGTATCCTTATCTTGGGAAAAACCTGAACATGATGGTGGTAGCAAAATTCTTGGCTACATTGTAGAAATGCAAAGCAAAGGCAGTGAGAAATGGTCAACTTGTGCTACAGTAAAAGTTACTGAAGCCACTATCACAGGATTGATACAAGGTGAAGAATACACTTTCCGTGTTTCAGCTCAGAATGAAAAAGGTGTCAGTGATCCTCGCCAGCTGGGTATACCTGTTGTTGCAAAAGACCTTGTGATTCCACCAGCTTTCAAACTACTGTTTACTACTTTCAGTGTTCTAGCAGGAGAGGACTTAAAGGTTGACGTTCCTTTTGTTGGTCGACCTAAACCAGCAGTGTTTTGGCATAAAGATAATGTGGCATTGAAGCAGACTACCAGAGTCAATGCAGAAAGTTCAGAAAATAACACAGTGTTAACGATAAAAGAATCATGCAGAGAAGATGTGGGGGCATATTTAGTCAAACTTACAAACTCTGCAGGTGAAGCTGCTGAGACCCTAAATATTGTTGTCCTTGATAAACCAGGACCCCCAACTGGACCAGTAAAAATAGATGAAGTAACAGCAGATAGTATTACCATTTCCTGGGAGCCACCCAAGTATGATGGTGGTAGCTCTATTAATAATTATATTGTAGAAAAAAGAGATACTTCCACCACCACTTGGCAGATTGTGTCAGCTACTGTTGCAAGAACAACAATTAAAGCATGTCGATTAAAGACTGGTTGTGAATATCAATTCAGAATCACAGCTGAAAACAGATATGGGAAGAGCACCTATCTCACTTCGGAGCCAATTGTAGCCCAATACCCATTTAAACTTCCTGGCCCACCTGGAACACCTTTTGTAACAAATGCATCAAAAGACAGCATGGTGGTACAATGGCATGAACCAGTCAGTGATGGCGGTAGCAAGATAATTGGGTATCATTTGGAGCGCAAAGAAAGAAACAGCATTCTTTGGGCTAAGCTGAATAAAACACCTATTCCAGATACCAAATTTAAGACAACTGGCCTTGAGGAGGGTCTTGAATATGAATTCAGAGTCTATGCAGAAAACATAGTAGGCATTGGAAAAGCAAGTAGAGCATCTGAATGCTATACTGCACGTGACCCATGTGACCCTCCTGGTCGTCCAGAACCTGTAATTGTCACAAGAAGTTCAGTAACACTTCAGTGGAAGAAACCTATATATGATGGTGGAAGTAAGATTACAGGTTATGTTGTTGAAAAGAAGGAGCTACCTGATGGTCGCTGGATGAAAGCAAGTTTTACAAATGTAATTGATACCCAATTTGAAGTAACTGGTCTGGTTGAAAACCAGAGATATGAGTTCCGTGTTATAGCACGAAATGCTGCAGGTGTTTTCAGTGAACCATCTGAGAGCTCAGGTGCCATTACAGCAAGAGATGAAGTAGAACCACCTCACATAAGTATGGATCCAAAATACAAAGACACAATTGTAGTACACGCTGGTGACTCATTCAAGTTGGAAGCAGATGTTCATGGCAAACCAATACCTTCCATTCAGTGGCTAAAAGGTGATCATGAGCTGACAAACACTGCTCGTATGGAAATTAAAAGTACTGATTTTGCTACAAGCCTTAGTGTGAAAGAAGCTATTAGAGTTGACAGTGGTCAGTATGTGCTATTGGCAAAGAATGTTGCAGGCGAAAAGAAAGTTCCTGTTCATGTCAAAGTTCTTGATAGACCTGGACCACCAGAAGGACCTGTTGAGATTACAGGCATCACTGCTGAAAAATGCATGCTATCATGGAAACCTCCACTACAAGATGGTGGTAGTGATATTTCACATTATGTTGTGGAAAAGAGGGAAACTAGTCGCCTGGTCTGGACTGTTGTTGATTCAAATGTGCAAACACTCAATTGCAAAGTTACTAAACTTTTAGAAGGAAATGAATATATATTCCGCATCATGGCAGTAAATAAATACGGCGTTGGTGAACCTCTTGAGTCTGAACCAGTACTTGCAAAAAACCCATTCGTAGTGCCACTTCCACCAAAGGCACCAGAAGTCACAGCCATTACCAAGGATTCTATGATAGTTGTTTGGGAAAGGCCAGCCTCAGATGGAGGTAGTGAAATCCTAGGCTACGTCCTTGAAAAACGGGATAAGGAAGGTATTCGCTGGACAAGATGTAACAAACGCCTGATAAGTGAATTGCGATACAGAGTGACTGGGCTGATAGAAAATCATAATTACGAGTACAGAGTTTCAGCTGAAAATGCCGCTGGTCTCAGTGAACCAAGCCTGCCTTCTGCCTACTATAAGGCAGAAGATCCGATTTATAAGCCAGGACCACCCAATAATCCTAAGGTTGTGGATGTTACAAGATCATCAGTTTTCCTTTCATGGAGCAAACCTATCTATGATGGTGGCTCTGAAATTCAGGGATACATTGTAGAAAAATGCGATGTGAGTGATGGTGAATGGACAATTTGTACCCCTCCAACTGGAATTAAGAACACCCATATGGAAGTAGAAAAACTACTGGAAAAACATGAATATAAATTCCGTATTTGTGCAGTTAATAAGGCAGGAGTTGGAGATCATGCTGATGTTCCTGGTTCTGTTATTGTGGAAGAAAAGATGGAGGCACCAGACCTTGACCTTGACATGGAATTAAGGAAGATTGTAAATGTGAGGGCAGGAGGTTCCTTAAGACTGTTTGTTCCCATCAGAGGTCGTCCAGCACCTGAAGTAAAATGGAGTAAAGTGGAAGGCGAGATCAGAGAGGCAGCCATTATTGACACCACTAGCAGCTTTACTTCCCTTGTTCTAGACAGTGTCAACAGATTTGATTCTGGAAAGTATACTCTGACTTTAGAGAACAGCAGTGGAACAAAATCTGCCTTTGTCAGTGTAAGAGTACTGGATACCCCAAGTGCACCTGTTAATTTAAAAATCAGAGAGATCACTAAAGACTCTGTGTCACTTTCATGGGAGCCTCCTCTCTTGGATGGGGGAGCAAAGATAAAGAATTACATTATTGAAAAGCGTGAAGCAACAAGAAAGGCATATGCAGCTGTTGTAACAAACTGCCACAAGACTTCATGGAAAGTAGATCAACTTCAGGAAGGCTGTTATTATTTCTTTAGAATCTCTGCTGAGAACGAATATGGAATTGGCCTTCCTGCAGAAACCAGTGACCCAATTAAAGTTGCTGAAGTTCCTCAGCCTCCTGGGAAAATAACAGTGGATGATGTCACAAGAAACAGTGTTTCACTAAGCTGGGCAAAGCCTGAACATGATGGTGGCAGCAAAATCATACAGTATATTGTTGAAATGCAAGTAAAGGGTAGTGAGAAGTGGTCAGAGTGTGCTCGTGTGAAAACACTTGAAGCAGTTATTACTAACTTAACTCAAGGGGAAGAATATCTTTTTAGAGTAATGGCTGTAAATGAAAAGGGTAAGAGTGATCCTAGAGCGCTTGCAGTTCCAGTAGTTGCCAAAGACTTGGTGATTGAACCTGATGTAAGGCCTGCTTTTCACAGTTACAGTATCCAGGTGGGACAAGATCTGAAAGTAGAAATACCAATTTCAGGCCGACCTAAACCAACTGTTACCTGGTCAAAAGATGGACAGACTCTAAGGCAGACAACAAGAGTCAACGTTAGTGATTTGGCTGATCTCACTGTGCTAAATATTAAAGAAACTACCAAAGAGGACAGTGGTACTTATGAAATCACTGTGGCTAATGTTGTTGGGCAAAAGACTGTCTCTGTTGAAATTATAACTCTAGACAAACCTGACCCTCCAGTAGGACCTGTGAAGTTTGATGAGGTAAGCGCAGAAAGTGTTACCTTGTCATGGAATCCTCCACTGTATACAGGTGGCTGTCAAATCACCAACTATGTTGTTCACAAGAGAGATACAACAACCACTGTGTGGGAAACAGTTTCAGCTACTGTTGCAAGAACTGTACTGAAGGTGACTAAACTAAAAACTGGTTCAGAATATCAGTTCAGAATATTTGCTGAGAACAGGTATGGGCAGAGCTTTGCATTGGAATCTGCACCAATTGTAGCACAGTACCCATACAAAGAACCAGGACCTCCTGGAACACCATTCGTGACAATAGTTACAAAAGATTCCATGGTTGTACAATGGCATGAACCCATAAATGATGGTGGCAGTAAGGTATTGGGCTACCATCTTGAAAGAAAGGAGAAAAACAGCATTTTATGGACTAAAGTGAATAAGACTATTATTCAGGACACAAGTTTTAAGACAACTAACCTTGAAGAAGGAATTGAATATGAATTTAGAGTTTCTGCAGAAAATATTGTTGGTATAGGTAAAACAAGTAAAGTTTCTGAGTGCTATGTAGCTCGCGATCCGTGTGATCCTCCAGGTCGCCCAGAAGCTATAATAATAAAAAGAAGCTCTATTACTCTACAGTGGACCAAACCAGAATATGATGGTGGAAGTAAAATTACTGGGTATATTGTAGAGAAACGTGACTTACCAGATGGTCGCTGGATGAAAGCTAGCTTCACAAATATTATTGAAACTCAGTTCACTGTAACAGGGCTTACCGAAGACCAAAGATATGAATTTAGAGTTATTGCAAAGAATGCTGCAGGTGCAATAAGTAAACCTTCTGACAGTACAGGACCAATAACTGCAAGGGATGAAGTTGAACTTCCACGAATTTCAATGGATCCGAAGTACAAAGACACAATTGTTGTAAATGCTGGGGATACATTCAGACTTGAAGCTGATGTTCATGGAAAGCCACTGCCAACCATTAAGTGGTACAAAGGAGATAAAGAACTTGAAGAAGCTGCCAGATATGAGATAAAGAACACAGACTTCAGTGCATTAATAATTGTAAAAGATGCTATTAGAGTTGATGGTGGACAGTATATTTTAGAAGCCTCTAATGTTGCGGGAACAAAGACAGTACCAGTAAACGTAAAAGTCCTGGACAGGCCAGGCCCTCCTGAGGGCCCTGTCCAAGTGACTGGAGTTACAGCTGAAAAATGTTCATTGGCATGGTCTCCTCCTCTTCATGATGGTGGCAGTGATATTTCTCACTATATTGTAGAGAAGAGAGAAACTAGTCGCCTAGCATGGACTGTTGTCGCTTCTGAGGTTTTACCTACAATGCTGAAAGTAACTAAACTCTTGGAAGGAAATGAATATATTTTCCGTATTATGGCAGTTAACAAATACGGGGTTGGTGAACCACTGGAATCTGTGCCAGTAATGATGAAAAATCCATTTGTGGTTCCTAGTCCACCAAAGGCCTTGGAAATCACCAACATCACAAAGGATTCTATGACGGTCTGCTGGAGCCGACCAGATAGTGATGGTGGTAGTGAAATCATAGGTTACATTGTAGAAAAGAGAGATCGTGCGGGCATCAGATGGATAAAATGCAATAAACGACGAATTACAGATTTGCGACTAAGAGTAACAGGATTAACAGAGGATCATGAATATGAATTCAGAGTTTCTGCTGAAAATGCTGCTGGATTGGGTGAGCCAAGTCAAGTTTCACCTTACTTTAAAGCTTCTGACCCCATATTCAAGCCTGGCCCGCCTACAAATGCTCATGTTGTGGATACCACTAAATGTTCAGTTACACTTGGCTGGAGTAAACCTATTTATGATGGTGGCTGTGAAATCCAGGGATATCTTGTAGAAATTTGCAAAGCAGATGAAGATGAATGGTCGCTTGTTACTCCACAGACAGGTATACGCACCACTCGATTTGAAATAAAAAAGCTTACTGAACATCAGGAATACAAACTACGAGTGTGTGCTCTCAACAAGGTTGGTGTGGGAGAGGCTGCATCAGTTCCTGGCACTATTAAACCGGAAGACAAACTTGAAGCTCCAGAACTTGATATTGATTCAGAGCTAAGGAAAGGAATAGTGGTTAGAGCTGGTGGATCTGCTAGGATCCACATACCATTCAGGGGACGACCAACACCTGACATTGTGTGGTCTCGAGAAGAAGGTGAATTCACGGAGAAAGTTCAAATTGATAAAGGCGTGAATTACACACAACTCTCAATTGACAACTGTGATAGAAATGATGCTGGAAAGTATATTCTTAAGTTGGAGAACAGCAGTGGTTCTAAATCTGCATTTGTTACAGTAAAAGTCTTAGATACCCCAGGACCACCACAGAACTTAGTAGTGAAGGATATAAAGAAAAATTCTGCTCTACTATCTTGGGAACCACCAATTATTGATGGTGGAGCAAAAGTGAAGAACTATGTAATAGACAAGCGTGAGTCAACCAGGAAGGCGTTTGCAAATGTAAGTGCCAAGTGTGGCAAGACAAGCTTTAAAGTTGAAAATCTTACAGAAGGAGCAATCTATTACTTCAGAGTCATGGCTGAGAATGAATTTGGAATTGGTGTTCCAGCTGAAACGGCAGATGCTGTGAAAGCTTCAGAGCCACCTCTGCCTCCTGGGAAAGTAACACTCACTGATGTTACTCAGAGAAGTGCATCACTTACATGGGAAAAACCTGAACATGATGGAGGTAGCAGAATTATAGGTTACATTGTTGAAATGCTACCTAAAGGAACAGAAAAATGGAGTGTTGTTAGTGAGACCAAAACATGCAGTGCAGTTGTGTCTGGCTTGAGTCCAGGACAAGAATATCAATTCCACGTGATTGCCTACAATGAAAAAGGCAAAAGTGATCCCAGAGCACTTGGAGTTCCTGTGATAGCCAAAGACTTGACAATTGAGCCAAGTTTTAAGTTGATGTTTAATACATACAGTGTCCAGGCTGGAGAAGATCTGAAGGTAGAAGTACCATTTATAGGTAGACCAAAACCCACTATTACTTGGACAAAAGATGGACAGCCACTGAAACAAACAACCAGATTAAATATTGAGGATACATCAACATCAACTATCCTACATATTAAAGAAAGCAACAAAGAGGACTTTGGTAAATA
The DNA here is from genome assembly GCA_036925125.1 of Oreortyx pictus. Classification (NCBI taxonomy): domain Eukaryota; kingdom Metazoa; phylum Chordata; class Aves; order Galliformes; family Odontophoridae; genus Oreortyx; species Oreortyx pictus. Next base: position 13,937,126 of record JAUPFR010000009.1, on the reverse strand, counting down.
TACAGTAACAGCATCAAACACAGCAGGCACAGCAACTGAGCAACTGAGTATAATTGTACTGGAAAAGCCTGGCCCACCACGAGGACCTGTTCGCTTTGACGAAGTTAGCGCAGATTTTGTTGTTTTATCATGGGATCCACCTGATTATACTGGTGGCTGTCAGATAAGCAACTATGTAGTAGAGAAGCGTGATACAAGCACTACCACATGGAATATTGTGTCAGCAACTGTTGCAAGAACAACTATCAAAGCAACAAAGCTTAAGACAGGTTCTGAATACCAGTTCAGGATTTCTGCTGAAAATAGATATGGAAAGAGTTCTCCTTTGGACTCTAAGTCAGTTGTTGTGCAATACCCCTACAAGGTGCCTGGGCCACCTGGAACCCCATTTGTAACAGCAGCTTCCAAGGACCATATGATTGTACAATGGCATGAACCAGTTAATGATGGAGGAAGCAAAGTTCTTGGCTACCATCTTGAACGTAAAGATAAGAACAGTATTCTTTGGATAAAACAGAACAAGTCACTCATTGCAGACACCACATATAAAACAGATGGCCTTGAAGAAGGCCTTGAATATGAGTTCAGAGTTTCTGCTGAAAACATTGTTGGCATTGGCAAAGTCAGCAAAGTATCAGAGTTATATGTTGCCCGAGATCCATGTGACCCACCTGGCCGTCCAGAGGCCATTGTTGTTACAAGGAATAACATCACACTGAAGTGGAAGAAACCAGAATATGATGGTGGAAGCAAAATAACTGGATATATTGTAGAAAAGAAAGAACTACCAGATGGTCGGTGGATGAAAGCCAGCTTTACGAATGTTTTAGAAACAGAGTTTACAGTAAGTGGTCTTGTTGAAGACCAACGATATGAATTTAGAGTGATTGCAAGAAATGCAGCTGGTTGCTTGAGTGAACCATCTGAAAGTACAGGGCCCATTACAGCCAGAGATGAAATTGAAGCACCAGGAGCTTCTCTTGATCCTAAATACAAAGATGTCATTGTTGTTCATGCTGGAGAAACCTTTGTTCTTGAAGCTGATATCCATGGCAAACCTATTCCTGACATTACATGGTCAAAAGATGGTAAAGACCTTGAAGAAACAACTGCAAGAATGGAAATTAAATCTACAGTTCAGAAAACAACTCTTACTGTCAAAGACTGTGTAAGAGTAGATGGAGGTCACTATACTCTTAACCTCAGAAACGTTGGTGGCACAAAATCTATACCTATCACTGTAAAAGTGCTTGACAGGCCAGGACCTCCAGAGGGACCTTTGAAGGTTACAGGTGTAACAGCAGAAAAATGCTACTTGGCATGGGCTCCGCCTTTACATGATGGAGGTTCTAGTATCTCACATTATATCATTGAGAAGAGAGAGACAAGCAGGCTTTCATGGACACAAGTAGCTACAGATGTGCAGGCCCTTAACCACAAAGTAACTAGACTCCTTGCTGGCAATGAGTACATTTTCCGTGTAATGGCAGTGAACAAATATGGAACAGGAGAACCCTTGGAATCTGAGCCAGTTGTTGCTCGTAATCCATACAAACCCCCTGGTCCTCCTTCAACACCTGAAGTTTCAGCAATCACAAAAGACTCGATGGTTGTAACGTGGGGTCGTCCAGAAGACAATGGAGGAGCTGAAATTGAAGGATACATACTTGAAAAACGAGACAAAGATGGTATCCGGTGGACAAAATGCAATAAGAAACGGCTTACAGACTTGCGATTCCGAGTAACAGGTCTTACTGATGGGCATTTTTATGAATTTAGAGTTTCTGCTGAAAATGCTGCAGGTGTAGGGGAACCCAGTGAGCCATCCATTTTCTATCGTGCTTGTGATGTATTATATCCACCAGGTCCACCAAGCAATCCAAAGGTTACAGACACTTCCAGATCATCAGTTTCTCTTGCCTGGGGTAAGCCCATTTATGATGGTGGTGCTCCAGTTAAGGGATATGTTGTAGAAGCAAAAGAAGCAGCTGCTGATGAATGGACTACTTGCACCCCACCAACAGGATTACAAGCAAAACAGTTCACTGTAACAAAACTTAAAGAGAACCAGGAGTATAACTTCCGCATCTGTGCCATCAATTCGGAAGGAGTAGGAGAACCTGCTGCTATACCTGGGACAGTTATAGCAGCAGACAAGATTGAACCTCCTGAAATTGAACTTGATGCAGATCTCAGAAAAGTAGTCATTGTACGTGCCAGTGGTACCTTACGTCTGTTTGTCACTATCAAAGGAAGACCAGAACCTGAAGTTAAATGGGAGAAAGCAGAAGGAACAATTAGTGATCGAGCTCAGATTGAAGTCACCAGTTCCTATACAATGCTGGTAATTGACAATGTGAATCGATTTGATAGTGGTAGATACAATCTAACTTTAGAGAACAACAGTGGCAAAAAATCAGCTTTTGTTAATGTCAGAGTGCTTGATACACCTAGTGCACCAGTGAATCTCACAGTCAGAGAAGTTAAAAAAGATTTTGTAACACTAGCATGGGAACCACCACTTATTGATGGTGGAGCTAAAATTACCAATTATGTAGTTGAAAAGAGAGAATCTACAAGAAAAGCATATGCCACAATTACAAATAACTGCACTAAGAATTCCTTCAAAATTACTCAGTTACAAGAAGGATGTAGTTATTATTTCCGTGTTCTAGCTGTGAATGAATACGGGGCTGGCTTACCAGCAGAAACACCTGAGCCAATTAAGGTTTCAGAACCACCTTCTCCACCTGCAAAAGTCATTCTTGTTGATGTAACCCGCAACTCTGCTTCAATTAAATGGGAAAAGCCAGAGAGTGATGGCGGCAGTAAAATTACTGGTTATGTGGTCGAAATGCAAACTAAAGGAAGTGTAAAATGGACTGCATGTACCCAAGTGAAAACATTAGAAGCAACAATAACAGGATTAAGTATGGGCGAGGAGTACAGTTTCAGAGTGATTGCTACTAATGAAAAAGGGAAAAGTGATCCAAGAGAACTTGGTGTCCCAGTCATTGCAAAAGATATTGAAATCCAGCCATCTGCTGAGCTCCTCTTCAACACATTCACTGTGAAAGCTGGAGATGATCTTAAGATTGATGTGCCATTCAGAGGGCGACCTCTTCCATCCATTAGCTGGAAGAAGGATGGGAATCCCTTAAAAGAAACAACCAGGGTGAATGTTCAGACATCAAAGACTTCAACTTCATTATCCATCAAGGAAGCTTCACACGAAGATTTGGGACATTATGAGTTACATCTTTCAAATACTGCTGGATCAACAACAGCTTCTTTAACTGTAGTTGTCCTTGACAGACCAGGACCACCAACTGATATTCATATTGATGAAGTTAGTGCTGATAGTGTAACTTTGTCCTGGAAACCTCCAGAATATGATGGTGGGTGCCATATTAGCAATTACATTGTGGAGAAACGAGACACTACCACAACAACCTGGGACATAGTATCTGCAGCAGTTGCAAGAACATCAATTAAAGTGTCGCGACTTACTACTGGTTCTGAATATCAGTTCCGTATTTGTGCAGAAAATCGTTATGGTAAAAGCACACATGTTAATTCTGCATCTGTTGTGGCAGAGTATCCATTTAAGCCCCCAGGACCACCTGGAACTCCACATGTGACACATGCAACTAAAGCTTTCATGATTGTAACTTGGCAGGTACCAGTTAATGATGGAGGTAGTAGAGTACTAGGATATCACTTGGAACGTAAAGAAAGAAGCAGTATTCTTTGGGCAAAAGTCAACAAAAGTCTTATACCTGATACACAAATGAAAGTTACCGGTCTTGATGAAGGACTGATGTATGAATATCGTGTGTATGCTGAAAATATTGCAGGCATAGGCAAATGCAGTAAGTCATGTGAACCAGTTGCTGCAAGAGATCCATGTGATCCTCCTGGTCAACCAGAAGTTACTAATATTACAAGAACATCTGTCTCACTGAAGTGGACTAAACCAGAATATGATGGTGGAGCTAAAGTAACAGGATACATTATTGAGCGCAGAGAGATACCAGATGGTCGCTGGCTAAAGTGTAATTTCACAAATGTGCAAGAAACATACTTCGATGTAGGTGGACTCACAGAAGACCAGCGTTATGAATTCCGTGTGATTGCAAAGAATGCTGCTGGACTCTTCAGTCAACCATCTGAATCAACTGGACCCGTGACTGTCAAAGATGATGTAGAGGCTCCAAGAATTATGATGGATGTCAAATTCAGAGATGTTGTGGTTGTGAAAGCTGGAGAAGTGTTTAAAGTCAATGCTGATATTGCAGGACGGCCAATACCAGTGATTTCATGGACAAAAGATGGCAAAGAACTTGAGGGAAAAGCTAGAGTTGAAATAGCCTCAGCAGACCACGCTACTGCAATAACAGTTAAGGACTGTATCCGAAGTGATTCAGGACAGTACGTACTAACATTACAAAATGTTGCAGGAACAAGATCTTTGGCAATTAATTGCAAAGTACTTGACAGACCTGGCCCACCTGCAGGCCCATTAGAAATAACTGGCCTTACTGCTGAAAAGTGTCATTTATCATGGGGACCTCCTCAAGAAAATGGAGGCGCAGATATTGATTATTATATTGTAGAAAAACGTGAGACCAGCAGAATTGCATGGACAATTTGTGAAGGGGAGCTTAAAACAACGTCCTGTAAAGTGACAAAACTGCTGAAGGGTAATGAGTATATTTTTAGAGTGATGGGAGTTAATAAATATGGTGTTGGTGAGCCTCTAGAAAGTGTTGCTGTTAAAGCCCTAGACCCATTTACAGTTCCAAGTCCACCTACTTCTTTAGAGATCACCAGTGTAAGCAAAGATTCAATAACTTTGTGCTGGGCAAGACCTGAGTCTGATGGAGGCAATGAGATCTCTGGCTATGTAATTGAAAGACGTGAGAAAACTAGCCTAAGATGGATCCGTGTAAATAAAAAGCCAGTATATGATTTAAGAGTGAAATCATCTGGTCTCCGTGAAGGATGTGAATATGAATTCCGAGTTTATGCAGAAAATGCTGCTGGTCTCAGTCTTCCAAGCCAAAGCACACCATTGATTCGGGCAGAAGATCCAATTTTCTTGCCATCTCCCCCATCTAAACCAAAGATTATGGATTCCACAAAGTCAAATATCACAATTGGGTGGACAAAGCCACTATTTGATGGAGGCGCTCCAGTAACTGCATACACAGTTGAATACAAGAAAACTGATGAAACTGACTGGACAACTGCTATTCAGAACTTAAGAGGTACAGAATACACCATAAGTGGGTTAGAATCTGGCTCTGAATATGTCTTTAGAGTGAAATCCATCAACAAAATGGGTGTCAGTGAACCAAGTGAAAGCTCAGAACCTCACTTGGCAAAAGAAAGAGAGGAAGAACCTACTTTCGATATTGACAGCGAAATGCGAAAGACACTAATTGTAAAGGCTGGTGAATCATTCACAATGACAGTTCCTTTCAGAGGCAAACCAGTCCCTAATGTAACATGGAACAAACCAGATACTGATCTCCGTACACGAGCAAGCATCGATGTTTCAGATAATCGCACATCTCTGACTATTGAAAAAGCAACAAGAAATGATTCTGGAAAATACACATTAACATTACAAAACATCCTGAACACTGCCACCTTGACTTTAGTTGTCAAAGTTCTTGACACTCCTGGCCCACCATCTCATATAACAACAAAAGATGTAACCAAAGAATCTGCTGTGTTATCTTGGGATGTTCCTGAAAATGATGGTGGGGCACCTGTGAAGAACTATGTTATTGAAAAACGAGAAGCTAGCAAGAAAGCATGGGTCACTGTAACAAATAATTGCCATCGCCTGTCATATAAAGTAACTGGTTTACAAGAAGGTGCCATTTACTACTTCCGAGTTTCTGGAGAAAATGAGTATGGTGTTGGAGTGCCTTCTGAGACGAAGGAGGGAACTAAAATAACAGGTATGTTTCACTAGAAGAAATAATTCAGTAACATATAGAAATGCATGTTCTGAAATGTTTACTTCAACATAATACAAAATACATTTATCTGATTATAAAAAGGAAATTGAATATGAGGTAGATATGTTTGTGGTTTTACAAAAGAAAATGCTAAGCAGCAGCATGAATTTTTAATTTTGTTTGCATTTTACTTAAAATGTTGTAATGCACTAATTCATTAAAAAGAAAAAGAGAAAGAAAAAAGAACCCCCCCCCCCCCTTAACAAACTCATTCCAATCCCGCTGAAATATAAAGGATAAACTTGCTATTGCTTAAACTGTTGAACTTTTCTTCAGAAAAACCCAGCCCACCAGAAAAACTTGGAGTGACAAATGTCACAAAGGACAGTGTTTCGCTCTCATGGCTAAAACCGGAACATGATGGTGGAAGCAGAATTGTCAGCTACCTCATTGAAGCTCTTGAGAAAGGACAGCAAAAATGGGTTAAGTGTGCAGTTGTAAAGACAACGCATCATGTTGTCCATGGCCTTAAGGAGAATGTTGACTATTTCTTCAGAGTGTCTGCAGAAAACCAAGCAGGTTTAAGTGATCCTAAGGAACTACTGCTCCCTGTTACAGTTAAAGAACATCTAGGTAAGCTTTCTGTCATGAGACTAAAGTTAATATACATTAAATTTAATTCATATTTTAGAAGGGATAATGTTTTTTTAATTATTTGAAAATGTTTCATTTTCAGAATCTCCTGAGATTGACATGAAGGGCTTCCCTCATAATACTGTGTATATTCGAGCAGGCTCAAACCTGAAAGTTGAAATTCCAGTTTCTGGAAGACCGTTGCCAAAGGTGACATTGTCCAGAGATGGCGTTCCAGTCAAACCCACAATGAGATTTCACACAGAAATGACAGCAGAAAGTCTCACTGTTAACCTTAAAGAAAGTGTGGCTGCTGATGCTGGCAGATATGATATTACTGCTGCCAATTCAAGTGGCACCACAAAGTCATTCATTAATATTGTTGTGCTCGATAGACCAGGTCCTCCTGTTGGTCCTGTTGTCCTTAGTGATATCACTGAAGAGAGTGTAACACTCAGATGGCAGCCACCAGCTTATGATGGTGGAAGTCAAGTTACCAACTATATTGTACTGAAAAGAGAAACAAGTACTGCTGCCTGGTCCGAGGTGTCTGCAACCATTGCTAGAACTGTTATTAAAGTCATGAAGCTCACAACAGGAGAAGAATACCAATTCCGCATCAAAGCTGAGAACCGCTTTGGCATCAGTGATCACATTGACTCACAGTGTGTAATTGTCAAACTTCCTTACAGTAAGTAGTACTATTCTCACATTGAGGATCATAATTTTAATGTTCAGGTTTTGAAAGGCTCGTTTTGTTAACTGTAATTTCTTTTAATATCATCAGCTACCCCTGGTCCTCCTTCCACACCGTGGATAACTAGTGTCACCCGAGAGAGTATTACAGTTGGATGGCATGAACCAGTCACTAATGGTGGCAGTGCTGTCACTGGATACCACCTGGAAATGAAGGACCGGAATAGTATATTATGGCAGAAGGCTAACAAGACCCTCATTCGCACAACTCACTTTAAAGTCACTACCATCAGCGCTGGCCTTATCTATGAATTCAGAGTTTATGCGGAAAATGCAGCTGGCATTGGAAAAGCAAGTCATCCTTCTGATCCAGTCCTTGCAATTGATGCTTGTGGTATGTATTCTCTAGAAAATAAAGAAACCCAACCACTGAAGTAGTTTTTCTTTTCCCCCATGATATTCTGTCTTGTGGAGTAAGCTAATACCCAAAACACTCATTAACAGTAATATAAACATTTTTATTCATTTGCAATACCTTCCTGTTTTCTACCACAGAACCACCAAGAAATGTTTGTGTCTCAGATATTTCCAAGACTGCTATTACTTTGTCATGGCAGAAGCCAGCATTTGATGGTGGTAGCAAGATCACTGGATACATTGTAGAAAAACGTGATCTACCAGATGGCAGATGGTCAAAAGCTAGTTTCACCAATGTTATTGAGACTCAGTTTACAGTGTCTGGCCTGACGCAGAATTCCCGGTATGAATTCCGAGTATTTGCTAAGAATGCCATTGGTTCCATTAGTAATCCATCAGATGTTGTGGGTCCTATTACCTGTGTTGATACATATGGTAAGTGTTTTGCAATTATATACCTGTAAAAACAAGTTTTTACTGTTTTATGACACTGGAAAGCTTAAAGGCAGCACTGTTTTATAGAACCATAGGCTTTTTAATATGGGAAGCTAATTTATCTTGATTGATTTAATAAACTTGAATGATTGTGAGCTTCTTAAGCATGATTGTAATTAGCATCTTCAGCTGTAGCTCCATTTTTTAAGTTGTGGCATTTGTATTCTTTCAGCAACAGAAGTAAGCCCGTGCCCTATGGCCAGAGTGATTTATAACATGTGGCTGCCTTTTTTTTTTTTTTTCTTTCTGTAGTTGTTTCTAACTCATTCCAAGTTTCTGGTTTAAGTTACTCATGCAAGCATTAATTAATATTTATAAAATGCTTGAACTGCTAGCTTTTAAAAAGTATTGCTATTTTCATTTCTTTAAATACAAGTGAAAACTGAATTTTTTTTCTTACTCTTACTTATTTTTTCATAAGGTGCTCCTGAAATTGATGTGCCACCAGAATATACAGAAGTAGTGAAATACAAAGCAGGAACTTCTATAAAGCTAAAACTAGGCATCTCAGGAAAGCCTATACCAACAATTGAATGGTTCAAAAATGGCAATGAGCTGCAAACCAGTTCACTATTGTCTATTGAGAACACAACAGAATTTGCTTCTATACTCATCAAGGATGCAACACGACTCAACAGCGGAACCTATGAACTAAAATTGAAGAATGCCATGGGTTCAGCATCAGCCCACATTAGAGTACAGATACTTGGTATGTCTTGAGAAATTACTGTGTAAGATTGTTAAACAATAATCTACTAAAAAATTCATAACATCTTATTTCTTGCATTTTATACAGACAAACCTGGACCCCCAACTGGACCAATACAGTTTAAGACAGTCACTGCTGAAAAGATTACAATAATGTGGGATCCTCCAGCAGATGATGGTGGTGCAGCTGTAACACACTATGTTGTTGAAAAGCGGGAGACAAGTCGTGTTGTATGGTCTTTAGTTTCTGAGAAACAGGAGGGTTGTATTATAACTACAACAAAACTTATCAAAGGAAATGAATATGTGTTCCGTGTCCGTGGTGTAAACAAGTTTGGAGTTGGTGATTCCTTGGAGTCTGAACCAGTTATAGCCAAAAACTCATTTGGTAAGAAACACATAAAATCACTAATGAAACTGAATCATCCTATGTGATATTTGTACATAGTATTCATCTACTGACGTATCTATATATTTCTTAATTTAGTTGCACCTGGACCACCTGACGCACCAGAAGTCACAATGATAACCAAGAATTCTATGACTGTTGTCTGGAGTAGGCCCACTGTTGATGGAGGTAGTGAAATATCAGGATATTTTCTTGAGAAGCGAGACAAGAAGAGTCTTAGCTGGTTCAAGGTTACTAAGGAAACCATTCGTGACACCAGACAGAAAGTAACAGGTCTGACTGAAAACAGTGAATATCATTTCCGTGTTTGTGCTGTCAATGCAGCTGGACAAGGTCCATTCTCTGAAGCTTCTGACTTCTACAAAGCTGTAGATCCTGTTGGTAAGAGACGTTGTGCAGTATGTCTAATTGGGTAGAGATCAGTAGGCAAGAATCAATTAAGATGGCTTGCACCAATGAAACTGCAGGAGATTTTATTTCTTTTTATGATTACTTGTACATATAGCTTCTGATTTTCTTTTCTATTGCTTTTCTTTCACTTTCTATCACTTACAGATAAGCCAGGCTCACCAACTAAACTGAAGGTTGTGGATACAACTAAGACATCCGTCACTCTTGGCTGGATTAAACCTGCTTATGATGGAGGAAGTCCAATTACCAGCTATGTGGTCGAGAAAAGGGAAGGTGAAGAGCAAGAATGGACTATAGTCAGCTCTAAGGGAGAAGTGAGAACGACTGAGTACGTTGTATCCCACCTTCAGCCAAGCATTAATTATTATTTCCGTGTGTCTGCTATAAACTGTGCTGGACAAGGAGAGCCTATTGAAATGACCGAACCTGTTCAAGCTAAAGATATTCTCGGTACTGTACCTTTCAGTAACTTATCTGTGGCTTTATTTTTCAGAGCATTCTTTTATTTTACGTTTCAAATATGCATTATTCATTTTTACCTATTTCTGCAGTGGCACCAGAGATTGATCTAGATGTTGCCCTACGGACCTCTATCATTGCTAAAGCAGGTGAAGATGTGGAAATAATGATTCCATTCAAAGGAAGACCTCCTCCAACAGTCACATGGAGAAAGGGTGACAAAAATCTTGGGACTGATGAAAAGTATATCATTCAGAACACAGAATCATCAACATTACTTTCTATTCCTCAAGTTACCCGAAATGATACGGGAAAGTATGTTCTTACAATTGAAAATGGAGTTGGAGAGCCCAAATCATCATTTGTGAATGTGAAGGTACTTGACACACCATCTGCCTGCCAGAAGCTACAGCTTAAGCATGTTTCTCGTGGCACAGTTACGCTGGTATGGGAGCCACCTCTTATTAATGGTGGTTCTGAAATAACAAACTATGTTGTAGAAAAAAGAGATGCTACAAAGAGGGCCTGGTCAACTGTAACAACAAAATGTTCTCAAACTACATTTAAGTTAACTAATCTGTCAGAAAAGACTGCATTTTTCTTCCGGGTTCTTGCTGAAAATGAAATTGGACTGGGTGAGCCTTGTGAGACATCTGAACCAGTGAAAGCTGCAGACATACCAGGACCTATAAAAGACCTTGCCATGAAAGATTCTACAAAAACTTCTGTTAAATTGCATTGGAGCAAACCTGACTATGATGGTGGTAGCATTATATCAGACTACATTATTGAAAAGAAACTGCAGGATGAAAAGGAATGGACGTATGCAGGCACAAGCAAGAGCTGTGAATTTGAAGTTGAAAAACTTAAAGAGCTGTCAGTCATGGAATTCAGAGTCTTTGCAAAAAATGAAAAAGGCATGAGTGATGGTGTTACTCTTGGACCCATTACAGTGAAAGAACATGTAATAACACCTGAAGCTGACCTTTCTGACATTCCTGGAGGTCAAATCACTGTACGAATTGGGCATAACCTACACATTGAATTGCCCTTTAAAGGTAAACCTAAGCCATCAATGAGCTGGCTGAAGGACAATCTCCCTCTTAAAGAAACCGAACAGCTTCGTTTCAAGAAAACTGAAAACAAGATAAGCTTAAATATCAAGAATGTGAAAAAGGAGCATGGTGGCAAATATACTTTGATTCTTGATAATGTCATCTGCAGAAAAACATTTACAATCGCTGTTATCACTCTCGGTCCACCATCTAAGCCAAAAGGACCCTTAAGGCTAGATGAAGTCAAAGCAGATAGTGTAGTTTTGTCATGGGAAGCTCCTGAAGATGATGGAGGAGGAGAAATTACTGGCTACAGTATTGAGAAAAGAGAAACTTCTCAAATGAACTGGAAGCTGGTGTGCTCAAGTGCTGCTAGAACAACTTTCAAAGTACCAAACCTTGTTAAAGACACTGAATATCAGTTTAGAGTCCGTGCAGAAAACAGATATGGAGTAAGCCCACCTCTTGTCTCAGTAGATGTTGTGGCAAAGCATCAATTCAGAACACCAGGTGCCCCAGGCAAGCCTGTTGTATACAATGTAACTGCTGATGGAATGACCATAGCTTGGGATGCTCCCGCTTATGATGGTGGTTCAGAGATCATTGGCTACCATGTTGAAAAGAAGGAGAGAAACAGTATTTTGTGGCAGAAGGTTAATGTTGCATTAATATCTAGCAGAGAATACAGGATTACTGGACTAGTTGAAGGTCTGGATTACCAGTTCCAAGTATATGCAGAAAACACTGCTGGTCTAAGCCGCGCTAGCGAGCCAAGCAAATTTACTTTGGCAGTCTCTCCAGTAGGTGAGTGAATGGTCAGTCACCCACGAAAATTCTGGTCTTGTTGATTATAGTGAACAGTAATGAAAACTAATTCTTCATTATTCCCCCCCCCTTTCAGATCCACCTGGTACTCCTGATTACATTGATGTCACCAGGGAAACAGTCACTCTTAAATGGACCCCTCCACTGCGTGATGGAGGCAGTAAGATTGTGGCTTACAGTATTGAGAAACGGCAAGGAAGTGAAGACCGGTGGCTCAGATGTAACTTTACAGATGTTAGTGAATGTCAGTATACAGTTACAGGACTCAGTCCAGGTGATCGATATGAATTCAGAGTGCTTGCAAGAAATGCTGTTGGTACCATTAGCCCACCTTCACAGTCTTCAGGCTATATCATGACCAGAGATGAAAATGGTAAGATTTCCTTAACATAACTGTGTTTGCATACAGGAGCCAACAAGACCTTCTCAAATAATGGGAGCTCACGGGGGGAATTGTGTGACTGCCCTTCCACTCAACTCAAAATCATTTCTGGTTTTGCTCCAGGGTAGAAGGAGCTAAATGGAAAACCCAAATTTGACAAACATATGTAATCAGTTGCTACATTAGAATAACAACATATGTTAATGTATTTCACCTGCTGTAGTATGTTGCAGTGTGTGCTAACAGGAAAAATAAGTTTACAGTTTGTAATTCTGTGTATAATAATCTTTTATAAATACTGAGTTAAGAAGACTAGCAGGAAAACATAATTAGCTGTATCAGAATTTCTTTATATTTTCCTTTTTCAGTTGCTCCAACAATTGAATTTGGCCCCGAGCATTTTGAAGGCCTAACTGTTAAAGCCGGAGAGAGCATTAGACTTAAAGCTTTAATCAAAGGACGTCCAGTACCTAAAGTGACATGGTTTAAGGATGGCAAGGAGATTGAAAAAACAATGAGTATAGAAATAACTACAGGTATTGGATATAGCACAATCTTCATTAGAGATTCTACTAGGGATCATCGTGGAGTGTACACAGTAGAAGCCAAAAATGCATCAGGCACTAAACGAGAAGATATTACATTCAGAATACAAGGTATTGCACCAAACACTTTCATAACGTTTTGTTATAATAGTATTTTAATCTAAGTGTCAATAAATTATAATTCCAAACCTTATATTTTGCAGACACACCAGGAAAAGTTGGTGGACCAATACGATTCACAAACATTACTGGAGAAAAAGTGACGTTGTGGTGGGAGCCTCCTGCTAATGATGGTTGTGCTTCTATTTCCCACTACATTATTGAAAAGCGTGAAACCAGCAGGATTGCATGGGCATTAGTTGAAGACAAGTGTGAAGCTTGCAGCTACACTGCACTTAAATTAATTAAAGGCAATGAGTACCAATTCCGTGTCTCTGCAGTAAACAAATTTGGAGTTGGCAGACCATTGGAGTCTGATCCAGTCGTGGCACAAATACCTTACAGTAAGTTTCTATCTCATTCTGTGGAAACAACTGTAGAGTTACCATCTTCTATTTCTAATTACGTTTTTCTTTCCTTATTTTTCTTTTTTTTTCCTTTTAGCTCTTCCTGATGCCCCAGGAACTCCAGAGCCTACCAACGTAACAGGAGACAGTATCACTCTGACATGGGCAAGACCAAAATCAGATGGTGGAAGTGAGATAAATGAATATATTCTAGAAAGGAGAGAAAAGAAGAGCATGCGCTGGGTTAAAGTGTCCAGTAAGAGGCCCATTGCTGAGAACAGATACAGAGTAACTGGCCTTATTGAAGGCAATGAATATGAATTCCATGTTATGGCTGAAAATGCTGCAGGAATTGGACCTCCAAGTGAAGTTTCAAAGCTAATTAAATGCAGAGAACCAGTCAGCCCACCTAGTGCACCTAATGTTGTAAGGGTGACAGATACATCAAAGAGCAGTGTAAGTTTAGAGTGGACCAAACCAGTTTTTGACGGCGGTATGGAAATAATTGGGTACATTATTGAGATGTGTAAAGCTGACCTAGAAACATGGCAGAAAGTCAATGCAGAGACCGTTCTTGCTACAAAATATACTGTAGTTGATCTGGAGGCAGGTGAACACTACAAATTCAGAGTTAGTGCGGTCAATGGTGCTGGCAAAGGAGAAAGCTGTGAAGTTCCTGCTTCAGTCCAAACTGTAGACAGGCTTTCTGCGCCTGAAATAGATATTGATGCAAACTTCAAGCAGACTCATATTGTAAGAGCGGGTGCAAGTATTCGCCTATTTATTGCCTTCTCTGGAAGACCTGTTCCCACTGCTGTGTGGTCCAAAGCAGATGCAAACCTGAGCTTGCGTGCTGACATTCAAACAACTGATTCATTCAGCACATTGACTGTGGAGGAATGCAACAGAAATGATGCTGGGAAATATGTCTTTACTGTGGAAAACAACAGTGGAAGTAAGTCAATTACATTTACTGTCAAGGTTTTGGACACTCCTGGTCCACCCGGTCCTATTACATTTAAGGATGTGACCCGAGGATCTATTACCCTAATGTGGGATGCTCCTGTTCTGGATGGAGGTTCACGTATCCATCACTACATTGTGGAAAAACGGGAAGCAAGCCGTCGTAGCTGGCAAGTGGTGAGTTCAAAATGCACTCGACAAATCTTTAAAGTCACTGATCTGGCAGAAGGTGTCCCATATTACTACCGAGTGTCAGCAGAAAATGAATACGGCATAGGTGAACCTTGTGAGTTGACAGAACCAATTGTAGCCACTGAAGAACCTGCTCCACCTAGGAGACTAGATATTGTTGATACTACCAAATCTTCTGTAGTTTTAGCTTGGCTTAAACCTGACCATGATGGTGGTAGTCGTGTTACGGGATATCTTCTTGAAATGAAACAAAAAGGTTCTGATAAGTGGATTCCGGCTGGTCAAACCAAGCAACTTACTTTCACTGTTGAAGGCCTTGTGGAGAACACTGAATATGAGTTCCGGGTCAAGGCAAAGAACAATGCTGGCTACAGTGAGCCAAGAGAAGCTTTCTCTTCTGTTATTATTAAAGAGCCACAGATTGAACCAACAGCAGATCTCAGTGAAATAAGCAGACAACTCATAACGTGTAAGGCTGGAAGCACCTTTACTATTGATATACCAATTAGTGGCCGCCCAGCTCCGAAAGTGACATGGAAACTTGAGGAGATGAGGCTGAAGGAAACTGAGAGAGTTACCATCAAGACAACAAAAGATAGAACTACACTGACTGTAAAGGACAGTATGAGAGGTGACTCTGGGAAATACTACCTCACGCTTGAAAACACTGCTGGTGTGAAAACATTTACTGTCACAGTGGTAGTCATAGGAAGGCCAGGTCCAGTCACTGGTCCAATTGAAATATCGTCTGTATCTGCTGAATCCTGTATGCTGACCTGGAAAGAGCCTGAAGATGACGGTGGCAGTGATATTACAAACTACATTGTAGAGAAACGTGAATCTGGCACAACAGCATGGCAACTGGTAAATTCAAGTGTAAAACGTACACAGATCAAAGTCACCCGTCTCACAAAATACCAGGAGTACAGTTTTCGAGTAAGCTCAGAAAACAGATTTGGAGTTAGCAAACCCCTTGAATCAAAAACTGTAGTAGCTGAACATCCATTTGGTAAGTGAAAAAAAAATTTTAAAGCTGTTGTTTTCCTCTGACAGCTGTAAGTATTTGTAATAACTAATATTTTCCCCACCTCCCATTTCTGTTTAGTCCCACCAAGCCCACCTTCAAGGCCAGAAGTCTATTCAGTGTCTGCAAATGCCATGGCAATTCGCTGGGAAGAACCCTATCATGATGGTGGCAGCAAAATCATTGGATATTGGGTTGAAAAGAAAGAGCGCAACACTATCCTTTGGGTGAAGGAAAACAAAGTGCCGTGCTGTGAATGCAACTTCAAAATCACTGGGCTGGTGGAAGGCCTAGAATATCAATTCAGAACCTATGCTTTAAATGCTGCAGGTGTTAGCAAAGCTAGTGAAGCTTCCAGACCTGTAGTGGCTCAAAATCCAGTTGGTAAGTGTTACTTTCAATAACTGTTCTGTTAATTAAGTTAAAATAGAATTGCATTTCTCATTTTTTGTTTTATTCCTCCAGATCCACCAGGAAGGCCAGAAGTAACAGATGTCACCAGATCTACAGTTTCCCTGAGCTGGTCACCACCACTTTATGATGGTGGAAGTAAAGTTATTGGATATATTATAGAGCGGAAACCATATAATGAATCCGGTGATGGACGCTGGCTGAAATGCAATTATACCATAGTCTCAGAAAACTTCTATACAGTGACAGCTCTTGGTGAAGATGAAGCATATGAATTCCGTGTACTAGCAAAGAACGCAGCTGGTGTGATTAGCAAAGGATCGGAATCAACTGGTGCTGTCATTTGCAAAGATGAATACTGTAAGAAATATTCATTTGGAACAACTAAATACATAAAGTTCCATTTTTAATACTGTCAAGTGATTTGGTTTTAATGTCCTTTTTTTTTTTTTTTTTTTTTTTTCCTGTGACAGCGCCACCAAAGGCTGAACTCGATGCCAGATTGCAGGGAGAAGTTGTGACCATTAGGGCTGGATCTGATCTTGTTCTTGATGCAGCTATTGGTGGGAAACCAGAACCAAAAGTTTTCTGGTCTAAAGGTGATAAGGAATTGGATCTATGTGAAAAGATATCTCTTCAATACACCAGCAAGCGAGCTATTGCGATTATCAAGTTCTGTGACAGAAGTGATAGTGGAAAGTATACTCTAACAGTGAAAAATGCCAGTGGGACAAAACAAATTTCCGTTCTTGTCAAAGTGCTTGGTATGTATTCCATGATTAATATTTGTGCTTTATGTATATATATGTATATATACATTAAAAAAAATCACCAGTGTCACTGTATAAGAGAGAGAAATTTTTCCTTAGCTGCAAATAATAACACATGTTTCTACCTCTATCCAGATTCACCAGGTCCATGTGCAGGAAAAATCACAGTTAGCAGAATAACTGAAGAGAAGTGCACTCTGGCGTGGAATATTCCTGAGGAGGATGGAGGTGCACAAATCACACACTATATTGTAGAAAGGCGTGAAACCAGCAGACTTCACTGGGTTATTGTTGAGGCTGAATGCCAGACATTATCATGTGTGGTAACAAAACTTATTAAAAATAACGAGTACATCTTCCGTGTCAGAGGTGTCAACAAATATGGGCCAGGTGTTCCACTTGAAACAGAGCCTGTCATTGCCAGAAATGCTTTCAGTGAGTGTTACTACCTTCCATTCTGTGTCAGAATGTGTGGAATGTCTGTCATAGGTAAACAATTTGTAAAACAATTTTTTTCTCCATATTTTTAAAACCAACAGCTATTCCAACACAGCCTGGTACTCCTGAAGAAGTGAGTGTTGGTAAGGAACATATCATCATTCAGTGGACAAAACCAGAATCAGATGGTGGCAGTGAGATTAAGGACTACCTTGTAGACAAACGTGAAAGGAAAAGTCTGCGCTGGACACGAGTGAACAGAGATTACACTATTTATGATACCAGACTGAAAGTCACTGGTCTTATGGAAGGTGGTCAGTACCAGTTCCGTGTCACTGCAGTGAATGCTGCTGGGAACAGTGAGCCTAGTGATGCTTCACAATACATGCTATGTAAAGAACCATCATGTAAGTTGCCACATTTAAAATTTTTTTTAACATTCATTTATAATTACGGAGCATAAATCCAAATTCACGCTTCAGCTAGTATACATAGAAACTCACTGAACTAGACAGTACTTGAAAATCAATTTGGAAGCAGTTGTAATTCATTTTAAATGCTTTTCCCAGCATTTACTGATGAAAAATTATTTTTAACTGTAAAATGTTCTCTTAATCAATGTGAAATACATTTTCTTCTTTTCCAAAGATACCCCTGCAGCTCCTTCAGCTCCAAGAGTTGTGGACACTACTGTGCACAGCATAAGTTTAGCATGGTCAAAGCCCACATATGACGGTGGTGCTGACGTCTTAGGCTATGTTCTTGAAATGAAGGAAGAAGGTTCTGAACAGTGGTATCGACCACATACGACTCCCACTCTGAGGAATGCTGAGTTCACCGTAACAGGTCTTAAAACAACCCAGAAATACCAATTTAGAGTTGCTGCTACAAATGTGAATGGTATAAGTGAATTTAGTGAATCATCAGCAGAAATAGAACCTGTGGAAAGAATAGGTAATTTGAAAAATTCAGTGTGTATTTTAAAGAATAATTATATTTTCTTTTAAAACTACTGAAAGATTAATTTATTTCATGTTTCTTGCATCCTTCACCAGAAAAACCTGAGCTTGAGCTTGCTGATGACCTGAGAAAGACAGTAACAGTGAGAGCTGGAGGTTCCTTGCGTCTAATGGTCTCTGTGTCTGGCAGACCTGCTCCTGTTGTCACATGGAGCAAGCAGGGTGTTGACCTTGTAAGTCGAGGTATTATCGATACCACAGACAGCTACACTCTACTTATTGTGGATAAAGTTAACCGGTATGACGCTGGAAAGTATGTCATAGAAGCTGAAAATCAATCAGGAAAAAAATCAGCAACTATTTCTGTAAAAGTGTATGGTAAGTACTACTACAATTATACATGGTTATTAGACTACTCAAGATGCATGTTATTCAGAAGTAAGAAATTCAGTCATTTCCAAAGGATACTTCCAGTATTGAACAAGTATTGCTTGGGGAGTCAAAGAAATAGAGGAAACTATGAAGTTTTAAAGCCATGCTGGCACCATAGAACTGTTAAGGTGGGAAAAAAACACTGAACTCATCTAGTCCAACCACCAGCCCATCACTACCATGCCCACTAAACCATGTCCCTAAGTGCCATGTCTACCATTTTCTTGAAAACCTCCCAGGACAGTGATTCCACCACTCCCTGGGCAGCCTGTTCCAATGTATTACCACTCCTTCTGAGAAATTTTTCCTAACATCCAACCTAAACCTTCCCTGGCAGAACTTAAAGCCACTGCTTCTCATTCTCTCACTATTATCTGGAATGAGAGTCCAAGCCTTGCCTCACTACAACCTCCTTTTAGGTAGTTGTAGAGAGCAAAAAGGTCTCACATGAGCCTCCTCTTCTCTAGGCTAAACAATCTCAGTTGAAAATGAAATCCTACTGTTGTTTATCTGTTTGTTTATTTTGTTTTGTTTTAATTCAGAACTCAGTCAGAGAAAAGAATCCAAAAGAACAAAAAAGAAAAGTAATTTTTTTTTTGTCTGTTTAGATACACCTGGTCCACCAGCTGCAGTGAGAGTTAAGGAAGTATCAAAAGATTCTGCAACACTTACTTGGGACATTCCAACCATTGATGGTGGAGCCCCAGTCAGCAATTATATAATTGAGAAACGTGAAGCTTCCATGAGAGCTTACAAGACTGTCACAACCAAATGCAGCAAAACATTTTATAGAGTTACTGGACTTCTGGAAGGAGCTTTGTATTATTTCAGAGTACTGCCAGAAAATATTTATGGCATTGGTGAACCCTGTGAAACATCTGATGCAGTATTAGTATCTGATGTACCTATGGTACCACAAAAACTTGAAGTGATCGACACCACCAAATCAACTGTTACCCTTGCTTGGGAGAAACCACCACATGATGGTGGCAGCAGATTGACTGGCTACGTTATTGAGGCCAGCAAAGCTGGAACAGAAAGATGGTTGAAGGTAGTGACAGTAAAGCCTACTGTCTATGAACATACAATTATCTCTCTCAATGAAGGTGAACAGTACTTGTTCAGGGTCAGAGCACAGAATCAGAAGGGTGTTTCAGAACCACGAGAAATTGTCACAGCAGTGACAGTACAGGAACAAAAAGGTAAGTATCTACTGCTAAAAATGACAAGGTGAAACTGACACCAAGAGAATGAAATATTTATAAAACGGACATTGAAAATATCATTCTCTCCTCTCCTCTCCTCTCCTCTCCTCTCCTCTCCTCTCCTCTCCTCTCCTCTCCTCTCCTCTCCTCTCCTCTCCTCTCCTCTCCTCTCCTCTCCTCTCCTCTCCTCTCCTCTCCTCTCCTCTCCTCTCCTCTCCTCTCTCCTCTCCTCTCCTCTCTCCTCTCTCCTCTCCTCTCTCCTCTCCTCTCCTCTCCTCTTTCTCTCCTCTCCTCTCCTCTCCTCTCCTCTCCTCTCCTCTCTCCTCTCCTCTCTCCTCTCTCCTCTCCTCTCTCCTCTCCTCTCTCCTCTCTCCTCTCCTCTCTCCTCTCCTCTCCTCTCCTCTTTCTCTCCTCTCCTCTCCTCTTTCTCTCCTCTCCTCTTTCTCTCCTCTCCTCTTTCTCTCCTCTCCTCTTTCTCTCCTCTCCTCTTTCTCTCCTCTCCTCTTTCTCTCCTCTCCTCTCCTCTCCTCTCCTCTCCTCTCCTCTCCTCTCCTCTCCTCTCCTCTCCTCTCCTCTCCTCTCCTCTCCTCTCCTCTCCTCTCCTCTCCTCTCCTCTCCTCTCCTCTCCTCTCCTCTCCTCTCCTCTCCTCTCCTCTCCTCTCCTCTCCTCTCCTCTCCTCTCCTCTCCTCTCCTCTCCTCTCCTCTCCTCTCCTCTCCTCTCTCCTCTCCTCTCCTCTCTCCTCTCTCCTCTCCTCTCTCCTCTCCTCTCCTCTCCTCTTTCTCTCCTCTCCTCTCCTCTCCTCTCCTCTCCTCTCCTCTCTCCTCTCCTCTCTCCTCTCTCCTCTCCTCTCTCCTCTCCTCTCCTCTCCTCTTTCTCTCCTCTCCTCTCCTCTTTCTCTCCTCTCCTCTCCTCTCCTCTCCTCTCCTCTCCTCTCCTCTTTCTCTCCTCTCCTCTTTCTCTCCTCTCCTCTTTCTCTCCTCTCCTCTTTCTCTCCTCTCCTCTTTCTCTCCTCTCCTCTCCTCTCCTCTCCTCTCCTCTCCTCTCCTCTCCTCTCCTCTCCTCTCCTCTCCTCTCCTCTCCTCTCCTCTCCTCTCCTCTCCTCTCCTCTCCTCTCCTCTCCTCTCCTCTCCTCTCCTCTCCTCTCCTCTCCTCTCCTCTCCTCTCCTCTCCTCTCCTCTCCTCTCCTCTCCTCTCCTCTCCTCTCCTCTCCTCTCCTCTCCTCTCCTCTCCCTCTCCCTCTCCCTCTCCCTCTCCCTCTCCCTCTCCCTCTCCCTCTCCCTCTCCCTCTCCCTCTCCTCTCCCTCTCCCTCTCCTCTCCTCTCCTCTTTTTTCTTTTCTTAGTTCTGCCAACAATTGATCTTGCTGGAATACCTCAGAAGACAATTCATGTACCTGCTGGGAAGCCCATTGAGTTAGCTATTCCAATTGAAGGTCGGCCACCTCCAGCTGCATTGTGGTTCTTGGCTGGTTCTAAACTAAAAGAATCAGAACGCATCAAAATTGAGACTGTTGCAAAAATGGCTAAACTGACAGTGCGTGAGACCACCATTCATGACACTGGAGAGTATACACTTGAACTAAAGAACACAACTGGAACAGTTACTGATACAATAAAAGTTATAATCCTTGGTAAGTACTTAAGAAAGTAATTGTTCATGTTTTTGTCTGAACTTTGCTACCACCAATGTGATTCCTTCTCTCAACATTATTTTTTGGCTTTTAATTTTATTTTTCCCAGACAAACCTGGACCACCTGTTGGACCTATCCGAATTGATGAAATTGATTCAAATTACGTAACCATCTCCTGGGAGCCACCTGAGCTGGATGGTGGAGCTACACTTAGTGGCTATGTGGTAGAGCAGCGTGATGCCCACCGTCCTGGATGGCTGCCAGTTTCAGAGTCAGTAACTAGAACAACATATAAGTTCACCAGGCTTGTTGAAGGTGCAGAATACGTGTTCCGTGTGGCTGCTACAAACCGCTTTGGAATTGGATCTTACCTGCAGTCTGAGATTATAGAATGCAAAAGCAGAATTCGTAAGTCTACCTTTAAAAATAAAATAAAATACATATATATTTACATGGCTTATGTAGCCGCACATTTCCTAAATGTTGCTACCTTCTTTTGCCAAATAATAGGATATACTATGGTACCCAGTAGTCTTTGTATGTCACTGGGGAAGAACACCATCCACAAGCATATTTAGTTACTGTAGATGCACTACAGAGGATATGGACAGAAAGCATGGACTTTATGCTTGGATCTACTATTAGCCTTGATAAATTACTTTACCCCACTACAAAAGCAGGATCATTTCATTGGCCTAGTTTGTAAAGTGCTTCGATATTTTTTGATAAATAAAGTTTGATACTACATTATCATTCATAGTATGTTGCATATTTCTCTGTGTGAAATTATTTGACACTTCCTTCACTAATTTGTATTTTCTTTTTACAGGTATCCCTGGCCCTCCAGGCACTCCAGAAGTGTTTGATGTCTCTCGAGATGGTATGACATTAACTTGGCATCCCCCAGATGATGATGGTGACTCACAAATTACTGGTTACATTGTGGAACGCAAAGAAGTTAGA
The DNA here is from genome assembly GCA_036925125.1 of Oreortyx pictus. Classification (NCBI taxonomy): domain Eukaryota; kingdom Metazoa; phylum Chordata; class Aves; order Galliformes; family Odontophoridae; genus Oreortyx; species Oreortyx pictus. The sequence goes on along the minus strand of JAUPFR010000009.1, from coordinate 13,914,624 downwards.
GCAGATAGATGGATTCGTGCAAATAAAGTTCCAGTCACTATGACTCGTTACCGTTCCACTGGGTTAGTTGAAGGATTAGAATATGAACACCGTGTCACAGCAATCAATGCAAGAGGTGCTGGAAAACCTAGCCGTCCTTCCAAGTCTGTTGTTGCCAGGGATCCAATTGGTAAGTAATTTTCTACATAGATTAAGCATATTATGGAAAAATTGAATGATCCCACTGAAAATTACTCTTTTTGGTAATTTGGAAACTAATCTGTATGTGTTAATGAACATCAGAGGGGATTCTGACTGGTAGAAACCAAGAAAAATATTACTGACAATGTTTTATTTTAAATTTCCCTGCATAAATCCTATTATGACTTCACACAGATTGCATGCTGGAAATTAGCATTTGTTGTGTGTTTTAAATGTTCATAAAGAAGATCTCACTAAGCCCTCAATATGGTCTTCTCTTCCAGCACCTCCAGGTAAACCTCAGAATCCGAGAGTCACTGACACTACAAGGACATCTGTCTCTCTGGCTTGGAGTCCACCAGAAGATGAAGGTGGCTCTAAAGTCACTGGCTACTTAATTGAGATGCAGAAGGTAGATCAATTTGAATGGACCAAGTGCAATACCACTCCCACGAAGATTCGTGAATACACTTTGACACATCTACCACAAGGTGCAGAGTACAGATTCCGCGTGCTAGCCTGTAATGCTGGTGGGCCAGGAGAACCTGCTGAAGTGCCAGGAACAGTCAAAATAACAGAAATGCTTGGTAAGACACTTCGCATCTTAACTCCTATTGAAAGCCATCCTCAAGAAGTATTTAGCTAAAGCATCTACCTGTGAATCCACACATAGCCTGAGATCTTATTTTTTCTTTACAGAATACCCTGACTACGAACTTGATGAAAAATACCAGGAAGGTCTCATGGTGAGACAAGGTGGAGTTATCAGGCTTACAATACCCATTAAGGGTAAGCCTATCCCAGTATGCAAATGGACGAAAGAAGGACATGACATCAGCAAGAGAGCCATGATTGCAACTTCCGAAACTCACACAGAACTTGTGATCAAAGATGCAGAAAGAGAAGATTCTGGCACCTATGATCTGGCCCTTGAAAACAAATGTGGCAAAAAAGCTGTGTATATTAAAGTCAGAGTGATTGGCATTCCAAATCCACCAGAAGGGCCTCTTGAGTATGATGACATACAAGCTCGTTCTGTCAGAGTAAGCTGGAGACCTCCCACAGATGATGGTGGTGCAGATATACTAGGTTATATTGTTGAGAGACGAGAAGTACCGAAGTCTGCCTGGTATACTGTTGATTCTAGAGTAAAAGGGACATCACTGGTAGTGAAAGGTCTAAAAGAAAATGTGGAATATCACTTCCGTGTTTCTGCAGAAAACCATTTTGGCATTAGCAAATCTCTCAAATCTGAAGAACCAGCCATACCAAAGACACCTCTGAGTAAGTCCCCTCTTTAGATTTTTAATTTTTTTTAATTATTACTACCACTTACTTACTATGTTATGCATCTAAAAGTGCAATAATATGTGCAAATATTTGAATGGTACAGCATTATTATTTCTACTGATCATGTTGTTGTCATTATTATCAGACCCTCCAGAGCCTCCAAACAACCCACCTGAAGTGCTTGATGTCACAAAGAGCTCAGTTAACTTGTCTTGGTCCAGACCTAAAGATGATGGTGGTTCTCGTGTAACTGGTTACTACATTGAACGTAAAGAGACTTCTACAGAAAAATGGGTCCGGCATAACAAAACACAGATCACTACTACAATGTACACAGTCACAGGACTTGTTCCAGATGCTGAATATCAGTTCCGTGTTGTTGCTCAAAATGAAATTGGTGAAAGTGAAGCAAGTCCTGCTTCTGAACTAGTTGTATGCAAGGACCCATTTGGTAAGAAAATGTTTGCATTAATAGAACTTGTGAAGATCTATCTAGTAAAATTCGGAAAGGAATTTAATTAATTTCTGTATATCTTGCAATTTTCAGACAAACCAAGCCAACCTGGAGAAATTGAGGTCACTTCGATATCTAAGGACAGCATTACAATAGAATGGGAACGACCTGAAAGTGATGGCGGCAAGGAGATCCTGGGCTATTGGGTTGAATATCGACAGTCTGGAGAAAGCACCTGGAAAAAATGCAATAAAGAACTCATCAAAGACAGACAGTTTACAGTAGGAGGTTTGCTGGAGGCTACAGAATATGAATTCCGTGTCTTTGCAGAAAACCAGACAGGACTCAGCAGACCTCGAAGGACTGCTATGGCAGTGAAAACTAAATTAACATGTAAGCAAAAAATACACTGTCATATTTGCTGTGATATTGCTGTGATCTTGTGCATCATAAACCACAGTACCACACTGAATATGCTTTACAAATTATTTGCCAATGACTGTCCTAACAGTCCAAGCATTCAAATGTAAGAGGTACAAGAGTAAATGAAGATTAAATTTCAGTAACATAGTAATAGAGAAACATTTCATAGTAATCATCATTATTTTTACATTTTCTTTCTTTTAGCTGGAGAAGCACCTGCCATAAGGAAAGAAATGCAGGATGTTACAACTAAACTGGGTGAAGCAGCTCAGCTGACATGCCAGATTGTTGGGAGACCTCTTCCTGATATTAAATGGTACCGCTTTGGCAAAGAATTGGTGCAAAGCCGAAAATACAAAATGTCATCTGATGGACGCAACCATACGCTGACAGTATTAACAGATGAACAAGAGGATGAAGGTCTCTACACTTGTATGGCTAGCAATGATGTCGGAGAAATTGAAACTAGTGGCAAACTATTGTTGCAGGCTCCTCCTCAGTTCCATCCTGGCTTCCCATTGAAAGAGAAATACTATGCTGGTGCTGGCGGCACACTCCGTCTTCACATCATGTATATTGGCCGACCAGTACCAGCAATAACTTGGTTCCATGGCAACAAACCTCTGAGAGGATCAGAATCAGTTACTATTGAGAACACAGAGCATTATACTCATCTTGCTATTAAGAATGTCCAGCACAAGACTCATGCTGGAAAGTACAAAGTGCAACTCAGTAACACATTTGGAACAGTTGACACTATACTTAATGTGGAAATACAAGGTAAGTTAATTTTATTTTCAGCATATTTGTGGACTATTTTCTGAAATACTGAGGGGCAAAAGAACTAAAAAGATGCTGCATTATATTTTACAGATAAGCCAGATAAACCAGAAGGGCCAATTGTTATTGAGTCTGTACTGAAGAACTCAGTGGTGATTAGCTGGAAACCACCAGAGGATGATGGAGGTGCTATGATAACAAATTATATCATAGAGAAACGTGAAGCCAAGGAAGGAGCAGAATGGGAACTCGTGTCTTCAAGCATTTCAGGCACGACTTGTAGAATTGTCAATCTAACTGAAAACGCAGGCTACTATTTCCGTGTTTCTGCTCAGAATACATACGGAATTAGTGAAGCACTGGAGGTCTCATCAGTTGTTGTTATGAAGCCACCATTTGGTAAGTGCACACCAAGATATCCAGTTCTGTATTCCCCCATAATTACTAAGGCAAGTTCACTTCAACTTTTAAATTTTTTTATTGTTTGCAGAAAAACCAGGACAACCTGGTCAACCAGTAGCAAGTGCTGTCACAAAAGATTCTTGTGTTGTCTCATGGAAGCCACCTGCAAGTGATGGAGGTGCAAAGATTAGAACTTACTATCTTGAGAAGCGTGAGAAGAAACAAAACAAGTGGATTTCTGTAACAACAGATGAAATTCGTGAAACTGTATATTCTGTGAAAGATCTTATTGAAGGTCTTGAATATGAGTTCCGTGTAAAATGTGAAAATCTAGGTGGTGAAAGCGAGTGGAGTGAGGTATCGCAACCAGTCATTCCAAAATCTGATGTACCAATTCAAGCTCCACATTTCAAGGAAGAACTAAGAAATTTGAATGTGAAATTTCAAGCTAATGCCACATTTGTCTGCAAAGTCACTGGTCATCCTAAACCAATTGTCAAATGGTACAGGCAGGGCAAAGAAATCATGCCGGATGGTGAAAAGATCAAATTACAGGAATTCAAGGGTGGATATCACCAGCTAATCATTACAAATGTAACAGATGATGATGCTACAGTATATCAAGTTAGAGCTACCAATCAAGGAGGATCAGTGTCTGGCACTGCCTCTTTGGATGTTGAAGGTAAATGAAAGGTCTTGATTCCCGAGACAGATCCTCTTTTAAATTTTAAGTATTTAGATCATTAGTGCTCTTTCTCAGGTCTTTTTGCTCATGTGTTGTTTTTTCCTTCTTCTTTTTCTTCCAGTTCCTGCAAAGATTCACTTGCCCAAAAACCTGGAAGGCATGGGAGCCGTTCATGCTCTCCGAGGGGAAGTAGTAAGCATCAAGATTCCATTCAGTGGCAAACCTCCCCCTGTGATCACATGGCAGAAGGGACAAGATCTCATTGATACTAATGGACATTACCAAGTTATTGTTACACGATCATTCACATCTCTTGTTTTCCCAAATGGTGTTGACAGAAAGGATGCGGGTTTTTACATTGTTTGTGCCAAAAACAGATTTGGAATTGATCAAAAAACAGTTGAATTAGATGTGGCTGATGTACCTGATCCACCACGCGGTTTGAAGGTAACTGACATTTCAAGGGATTCAGTCAACTTAACCTGGATTGAACCAGCTACTGATGGTGGGAGCAGGATCATAAACTACATTATTGAGAAACGTGCTACAACAGCAGAGAGATGGATTCGTGTTGCACAGGCTCGTGATACCAGATATACAGTGGTGAACCTATTTGGCAAGACCACCTATCAGTTCCGTGTAATTGCAGAAAACAAGTTTGGCCAAAGCCAGCCTTCTGAACCTACTGATCCAATTATAACAAAGGAAGATAAGACTAGAGTAATGAATTACGATGAAGAGGTTGATGTGACCAGAGAAATCACCACAGCTAAAGCTGCACACTGTTCTACAAAGGAACTCTATGACAAATACATGATTGCAGAAGAGCTTGGACGTGGGCAGTTTGGTATTGCACACCGCTGTGTTGAGGCAGTTTCAAAGAAGACTTACCTGGCTAAGTTTGTCAAAGTAAAAGGTGCTGACCAAGTTTTAGTAAAGAAGGAAATTTCTATTCTAAACATTGCTAGGCACCGAAATATCCTGTATCTTCATGAATCATTTGAGAGCCTAGAAGAATTGGTCTTGATCTTTGAATTCATTTCAGGAGTTGACATCTTCGAAAGAATCAGCACAGCTTCATTTGAACTGAATGAAAGAGAAATAATAAGTTATGTACGCCAGGTCTGTGATGCACTAGAATTTTTACATCACCAAAGCATTGGACATTTTGATATCAAACCAGACAATATTATTTATTTTACAAGAAGGAGCTCTGTAGTTAAAATTATTGAATTTGGTCAAGCCAGGCAATTGAAACCTGGAGATAGCTTCAGACTCCAGTTTACTTCTCCTGAATATTATGCACCTGAAGTACATCACCATGATTTGGTCAGCACAGCAACTGACATGTGGTCAGTTGGCGCTCTAACATACATACTTCTCAGTGGCATTAATCCTTTCATTGCTGAAACAAATCAACAAGTTATTGAAAATATTCTAAATGCTGAATACAATTTTGATGATGAAGCATTCAAAGATATAAGCATTGAGGCCATGGACTTCATTGATCGCCTATTAGTAAAGGAAAGAAAAGCTCGAATGACAGCTGCTGAAGCACTTAATCATGCATGGCTTAAACAGAAAACAGAGAAGACCAGCACTAAAACCATCAAGACCTTAAGACACAGGCGTTACTACCACACTCTAGTAAAGAAGGAGTGGAACACCGTTGTGTCAGCAGCCCGCATTTCCTGTGGGGGTGCAATTAGATCTCAGAAGGGTGTAACGGTGGCTAAAGTCAAGGTGGCTAAAGTCAAAGTTGCTCCAATTGACATTGGTCCAATTGCTGGGCAGATAAACCATGCTGTTGCAGAAGAAGGAGGGCATGCCAAATATGTGTGTAGGATTGAAAACTATGATCAGTCCACACAGGTCACCTGGTACTTTGGTATGAGACAACTAGAAAACAATGAGAAATATGAAATCAATTATGAAGAAGGTGTGGCAACCATGTACGTCAAAGATGTTTCTAAATCAGACGATGGGACCTACAGATGCAAAGTTATAAATGACTATGGTGAAGACAGTTCTTATGCAGAACTTTTTGTTAAAGGTGTGAGAGAAATGTCTGAGCACTACAGATGTAGAGCTGTTAGGAAAGTGAAACGCCGTGTTGATACAATGAGACTCTTAGAGCGTCCACCGGAATTTACTTTGCCTTTGTATAATCGCACTGCATACGTCGGAGAAAATGTCAGGTTTGGTGTAACTATAACAGTCCACCCAGAACCTCGCTTAACGTGGTTCAAATCAGGCCAGAAAATCAAACCTGGTGATGACGATAAGTATACTTTTGAATCAGACAAAGGTCTTTACCAACTCATCATCAATAAAGTTACTGAAGAAGATGATGCTGAATACAGTATTGTAGCACGCAATAAATACGGGGAAGACAGCTGCAAAGCTAAGCTGACTGTGATTCCACATCCACCTCCAGCAGATACTACACTGAGGCCAATGTTTAAAAGGCTGCTGGCCAATGCTGAATGTCAGGAAGGCCAAAATGTCAGTTTTGAGATCAGGGTATCTGGTATACCAAAGCCAACACTGACATGGGAAAAAGATGGCCAACCTCTATCTTTTGGTCCTAACTTTGATATAATTCATGAAGGTTTAGATTACTATGCTTTGCATATCAGAGATACTTTACCGGAAGACAGCGGTTATTACAGAGTTACTGCTACAAACAGTGCTGGATCTACAAGCTGCCAGGCTTATCTAAAAGTTGAACGCTTGAAATATGTCAAGCGTGAGTACAAGACTGAAGAAGAGCGGGAGAAGCATGTACAGAGGCAAATTGACAAGACCTTAAGAATGGCAGAGATCCTTTCTGGGGTTGAAGCTGTTCCACTGACACAAACTGCGCAAGAGGCTCTCAGAGAAGCTGCTATCTTATATAAACCAGCAGTCAGCACTAAGACTGTCAAAGGTGAATATGAAATTAAGAAAGAAGAAAAGAAAGAAGAAAGAAAGCTCCGTATGCCATATGAGGTTCCAGAGCCTCGCAAACACGTGCATGCTACTCTTGAGGAAGATCAGACCATTAAACACTTTGTGCCTCTGTCAGATATGAAATGGTACAAGAGGCTGCGAGATCAGTATGAAATGCCAGGAAAACTTGAGAGAACTGTTCAGAAACGCCAGAAACGCATACGTCTTTCCCGGTGGGAGCAGTTCTATGTGATGCCACTGCCCCGCATTTCAGATCAGTATAAGCCTAAGTGGCGCATACCAAAGCTAACACAAGATGATCTTGAAACTGTGAGACCAGCACGTCGGCGTGCACCATCTCCAGATTATGAGTTTTACTACAGACCAAGGAGGCGATCACTTGGTGATTTATCTGATGAGGAATTGCTCCTACCTATTGAGGACTATTTAGCCATGAAGAGAACTGAAGAGGAAAGACTGCGCCTCGAAGAAGAGCTTGAGCTAGGCTTTTCTGCTTCTCCACCAAGTAGAAGCCCCCCACGTTTTGAACTGTCTGCGCTTCGGCATTCTACTACAGAAGCACAGGTCCATTCAGAGGAAGAAAGAAAGAGAGAGCTGAGGTATTCAAGCTACCATATCCCAACTAAAGCTGACACAAGTGCAAGCTATGCAGAGCTTCGTCAGCGCTATGACAGGGCTGCCTACAGACCTCCCAAACAAAAGCAAAGAATAATGGCTGAAAGAGAGGATGAAGAATTGCTCCGTCCTGTTGGTGCTACTCGACGTCTCTCTGAATACAAGAGTGAGCTGGAATACATGGCAGAGGAGGAAAAAAGCAGACTTAGGAGAAGGAGGGAAAGAGAAATAACTGAGATCACATCAGAAGAAGAAGAAGAAATAGAAATGGTGCAACATGTTCACAGGGAATTTTCACCTCCCTCTAGATTACTAAGGAGAAGAAGATCCCTTTCTCCAACTTACATTGAGTTGATGCGCCCTGTATCTGAATTAATTAGACCCCGTTCACGACCTTCTGAAGAAAGCGAAAGAAGATCCCCAACACCAGAGAGAACTCGACCACGTTCACCTAGCCCAGTTTCTACTGAAAGATCACTCTCTCGGTTTGAAAGGATGGCAAGATTTGATATTTTTTCTCGATATGAGTCCATGAAATCTGCTTTGAAAACACAGAAAACTACAGAAAGAAAATATGAAGTTCTAACTCAACAACCTTTCACTCTTGACCACGCTCCTCGCATAACCCTGAGAATGCGTTCACACCGTGTACCATGTGGCCACAACACCAGATTCATTCTTAATGTCCAGTCAAAACCAACTGCTGAAGTAAAGTGGTACCACAATGGTATTGAGCTCCAGGAGAGCAGTAAGATACATTTCTCTAATACCAGTGGGGTATTAACACTGGAGATTCTTGACTGTCATATTGATGACAGTGGAACGTACAGGGTTGTATGCACAAACTACAAAGGAGAATGTTCTGATTATGCAACATTAGATGTTACTGGAGGAGATTACACTACATACTCTTCCCAACGGAGAGATGAAGAAGTACCAAGGTCAATTTTACCAGACCTGACAAGAACAGAGGCATATGCAGTCTCTTCATTTAAGAAGGCATCTGCTACAGAAGCAAGTTCCTCAGTAAGAGAGGTCAAATCAGAAGTGTCAGCAACAAGAGAGTCACTTTTATCATATGAACACCATGCTGCTTCTGAAGAAAAAATCACTGCCTCTGAAGAAAAATCATTGGAAGAAAGGATTGCACATAAGGCATTTAAGAGCACTCTGCCAGCAACAATCCTTACAAAACCACGATCAATCACAGTTTCTGAAGGCGAGACCGCAAGATTTTCCTGTGATGTTGATGGTGAACCAGCACCAACAATAACGTGGGTCCGTGCGGGTCAACCTATTGTTTCTTCCAGGCACTTCCAAGTAACACGGACACAATACAACTCTACTTTTGAAATTTCTTTGGTCCAGATTTCAGATGAAGGAAGTTACACTGTTGTGGTGGAAAACTCTGAAGGCAGACAGGAAGCACACTTTACTTTGACTGTTCAAAGAAAAAGAATTCCTGAAAAAGCAATCACATCGCCTCCAAGAATCAAATCTCCTGAACCTCGTGTAAAGTCACCAGAGACAGTTAAGTCTCCTAAACGAGTGAAATCTCCTGAACCTATCAGTAGCCCCCCAAAAGCAAAATCACCGCCTGGAGACAAAACAGCACCAGTAGAGAAAGTACAATTACCAACTGCTTCTCCTCCAAAGATAAAAGAGCAGCTGAAAGCAGAAACTCTTGGAGATAAGGTGAAGTTATCCTGCACAGTTGAAAGTAGCGTTTTAAGCATCAGGGAAGTGGCTTGGTATAAGGATGGCAAAAAACTGAAAGAAGACCATCATTTCAAGTTTCATTATGCAGCAGATGGCACATACGAGCTCAAAATCCATCAACTCAAAGAATCTGACAAAGGAGAATATACTTGTGAAATTATTGGAGAAGGAGGTATTTCAAAAACTAGCTTCCAGTTTACTGGCCAAGTATTTAAAAACATCCATTCCCAGGTACAAAGTGTATCTGAAACTCATAAATCAGTTGAGAAAGAAGATGAAGTATTTACAGTTTCTACCCAGAAATCATCAGTTGTAACTGAAGAGAAAGCAGCAGTTCAAGAAGTCATTAAAAAGTCATCTGTTACTGAAGATGTCAAACAATTGAAAGCAGAAATTAGAGCTTCTTCAACTCAAATGACAGTGTCTGAAGGACAGAAAGTGACCTTGAAAGCCAACATTCCTGGTGCCTCTGAAGTAAAATGGGTGCTAAATGGAATGGAGCTAAGAAATTCTGATGATTACAGATATGGCATTTCTGGAAGCGATCACACACTAACTATCAAAAAGGCTAGTAATAAAGATGAAGGTATACTCACCTGCGAAGGTAAAACTGATGAAGGCATTATTAAATGTCAGTATGTTCTTACCTATTCTAAAGAGTGCTCAAACGAACCAGCATTTATTATGCAGCCTAAGTCTCAAAATGTCAATGAAGGACAAGATGTGCTGTTCACCTGTGAAGTTTCTGGCGATCCGACTCCTGAAATTGAATGGTTTAGGAATAATCAACCTGTAAGTATTTGTTTAATATGTTTACTTGAAAACTTACTTAGAATTCTTCATAGAACTGATCTTAATGAAAAAATTAAACTCTCCACAGATTGCTGTTTCATCACACATGAGAGTGATTCGCTCTAAAAACATTTATTCACTTGAGATACGAAATGCTGCAGTGAATGACACTGGAAAATACACAGTTAAGGCTAAAAATTACCATGGGCAGTGCTCTGCTACAGCGTCTTTGACTGTATTCCGTAAGTTTATTTTCTGCATCTTGTGTTGAGATTTATCTGGTCTTTTCTGCTGTGGTATGTCTACTAAAACAATTTTTTTATAAAAGCCAACAATAAGTTTGATGGAACTATTTTAACAAGTTTATTTTTAGTTCTGTAGATATATATCAATATACATAATAAATAGAAAGACCATTAGAAATGGTCTTTAGAAATCTTCATAGCACCTACAGCAAAGCATGCAGATGCTCTTTTATGCCCATGGATAAGTAAGTGTTAACAGAAAGCTGTGAACATTTACCTGGTGTAGGGAACCTGCTTTGGCAGGGGGATTGGACTCGATGATCTCTTGAGGTCCCTTCCAACCCCTATGATTCTATGATTTCTTCTAAGCGAAGACCTTGGTGCTGGCAAATACTTTTTCCTGAACTACTAACATTGTCCCTTCCAATGAAACAAAATAATTCTGCAGTTGAAAACTGTTTTGTTAACTTACTTATAAATGGACCAGATTTAAGATTTTACTGGCTGTACAAGGACATCTCTATTCCTCGCACCAAAAGGTTACCATGATTTGCTTGGATGACTGTGCTTGGGCTTAAAGGAAAGCTGCAGTAGCTGATTACTTCTGCTCCCTTTATAACTACAGAAGAGCACAGTGATGTACAGAACATCTAGTAAGATGCTTGTTAAGAACTTGAAAATGTTTCACAACTTCTACAACTATGAACTGAACACAATATCTAATTCTAATCTTGGCTTTAATAGGAAATGGGGTGTTGATGATCTGTTTATTCCTGTATGGGAAGGAAAGTATGTCTTTCCTTCAATCTGATACATCCTCCTAACCGTTGTTTCATTTCAAATTACTGAATGATTTCATGCAATTGTACTCTCCACTGCAGTTTTTCATTGAAAGCAAACTAAGCTTCCTGTTCATTTCTGTGAAATTAACCAGACAGACTGCATGACTTCCTTAGTTAATGTGACATTATTGGTTTTTCCTTCTATGTTTGCGATGCTCCTCAGCTCTAATTGAAGAACCTCCAAAGGAGGTAGTATTGAAGACAAGTGGCGATGCAAGCATGCACGAAAGTTTTTCTTCTCAGTCCTTTCAAATGGCTTCTTCTAAACAAGAGGCTTCATTCAGCAGTTTCAGCAGTAGCAGCATGACTGAAACGAAATTTGCAAGCATGTCTGCAAAAAGCATGTCCACCATGAAAGAATCCTTTGTAGAGATGAGCTCCAGCAGTATTATGGGGAAATCTAGTATGGCTCAACTGGAAAGTTCAACTAGTAAGATGCTTAAATCAGGTGTGAGAGGTGAGCAACACAATTACTGGTAGAGTTAGTGCTTTGAATATCCTGAAACAGTCCCTAGACTAAACCTGCTGCATGTCACAAGGGCTCAGTGGAAACAAACTAACTTGGTATTTCTTCTCCTGTTTTATGAAGGAGTACCACCAAAAATTGAAGCTCTGCCATCCGACATCAGTATTGATGAAGGAAAAGTTCTCACGTTATCTTGTGCTTTTTCGGGTGAACCTGCTCCTGAAATAACATGGTACTGCAGAGGGAGAAAAATTACCAGTCAGGACCAGCAAGGCAGATTCCACATTGAGACCAGCGAAGATCTAACAACCCTGATCATCATGGATGTCCAGAAGAATGATGGTGGAATTTACACTCTGAATTTAGGAAATGAATTCGGTACTGATTCTGCCACTGTGAATATTAATATTCGATCAATTTAGAGAGCTTGATCTCTACTATTTACACTTGTCTTTTTACAAGTGATTCATATATGGACTCATCTGTAAATATTAAAAAAAAAAAAAGATATTTTTGTACCTACCTGAATAAGACAAAGTCCAGAGATAAACATTATGACTTATAGTCATTACTGACCTAAGAATTTTAAACACTTTTTTCACTGACATGTACATACTGTATATAGCCGAAGTTAACGGTTATGAAGTTTTGTACCATTTGTTTTATGACATTTTGAAACGTAACTTTTGGAGTTAACAGTTGGTAGGAGAAAGTTTCCTAGCAAACGACTACCCTACTCAACATTTAACTAATTTTTGCGCCTCAACTCATTGTTGATGTCTAAGAATGCCTCAACAGGTAGAGAGATTCCCTGTTGAAGATTACCTACACTCAAGAGAGGATACTGTGCATAGTATTTCATACATGCACATATATTTATGTTGAATCAGAAATGTAAGGCATTGGTGATACTTACAATTACCCTCCTGTAAGTATTACTTTAATGTTTTACATTGGACCTGGTTATGTCATATTTTCCATGCCTGACTGACAATTTTTGAACAGAGTACAAGCGGCCAGCACTTTGTTCACCCACTGCTTCGGTGCTGCTTCTGACATACTGACTGCCTGAATGGCTTTAAAAAAGTAACATCACCTGGCCATCCCCATAATCAAAGCCATTTAGGTACTCAAATGCAGCAGCAGTACCAACTCTTGGAGGTTTGTAGGGTGCAGTGATTGAGTTTGTGTAGTAGTATTAGACAGCTAGTAGTCACTTACTTACAGGCAACTAAGCAGTGAACCACAGTTTGAAAACAAGCTGTTGTTACATCATCAGATATTGCCCTACACTTCAATTTGCTGTAGTTCTTCTAATGTAGTAGTAAATCTAATTGTTAGATGTTAAACCTCCTTGAGATAGAATTGTTCATTTGAAATAAAGCATGCTATCTGCACCTTAAAATGTGTGTTTGTTTTCTTGTGTTTTTTTTTTTTTTTTCCTCCTGGTTTGGTTTGAGTATTGAAACCCCTTCAGGAATTCCCTTTTTCCACAGGAAAATAACAGCTAACTAACCAGAAAGTAGCTGGGGCACTACTCATAGAACAATGAACAGTGATAGCACTGTAAAGATAACAAGAGCTAGAAAAGAAAGCACATCTGTCAACTGAAGGAAGAAACATGCCTACGTGTGTCCTCACAGCTAGGGACTTGTTCTGTGCAGTGCACAGTAAGATATGTTACACCTTCATGACCCATGCTAGGTCAGCCTGTGTTGGTTACCAGAAGCACAAAATCTAGCACTATTCACCAACTAGGAAAACAGACCTAACTTCTCAGCAGGGTATGTTAGCTTAGGCTTGTACAGCACTAAGAGGTCTACATAACAGGTTGGAATCCAACGGCAATCACCCATGGAGCAAGCTCAGCATCACATCATCAGGGCAGAATTAAGTTCATGTAGTCAGAGACAAAATGACCTGCAGGTTAGCTAACAAATGGGGGTTAAAACGCAAAATAAAACTAAGTTTTGGATCACGACCAGATCCAGACAGTTTGGAGTGATGGAAATAGGATCATTTACAAACAATGAAAAAATCTGAATGTGTGGCCTTAGAGACAAACATAAGAAAATAAATAACAATAAAAATAAAACTACTGAAAGTTCAGTCTTCAATTGTCTCTATGCAATCCAGACAGACAGAGCTGAAAGCATGCTGGTGGGGTAGCATAAGCAAGTTAGTCAGTTCTGTTTGCAAGAACATCTGACTTTAAGCAGATGACTAACACGTACGCATAAAATAGGATTTAAAGTAAAGTACTTAGAGGATTTGCTGAAGGACAATTTTAACAGATAACCTGACATGCTGCTGATCTAGTGTTTACAAGACAGCTAAGTAAGTGAACACTAAAACTGAGTGTCACCGATAGAGTCACAACATAATGTAAAGCTTCAATTTCTTTCACTTTCAATCAAACACAGCCCAAAACAATAGGAATTCTCATGACTAAGCAGTCTCTGAATAGTAATAAATAAGAAAATAAAGACTGAATGTCCAAAATTATTTACTTCCTCTCTTCAGGTAGAATACTGGGCTTTTTAACTGTACAGGCTGACATTCGCTCTGTTTAAAGGTAGGATCTATTGCAACACAGTGCCAAGTTCACTAGAATATCCTACCACCACCATGTCAAAGCATTTAGATTCCACACCTCTGGATCCTGATGCCTGAAGAAAAAAAAAAATCCTAGCAGAGATTAGCAAGCATATTTTAAAAGTGCAGGCCAGTACTCTTATTTTTCAGCTTACTATCATCTAATGTTATAAACTTCAGCAATAAAAGTCAATAACCAGAAATCAACACATTTTGCCCAGACAGGTAGCTATAGCACAAACTACATCCTTTTAGCACTTGAAAAAAAATAGATTTGTTTTCAAACTGAGCTCCTCAGACGCAAGTAAGATCCAAACCACACGCAGTAACATAACGTATTATGAGAGTCAGCTCCCATTCTCCACCAGCAAGAACAACAATAATATAATTATGCATTACTGGTTAGATCTCCCCTGGATCTGGAAGCAAAAAAAAAAAAAAAAAAAATTGAGGGGACCCAGATCTTTTTTAATCTTACTACACATGGATCACTCTGGTTCCAGCTTAGCACTATTTTTCAGGATGACTGACTTACTTCTTAGATCCTGATCTTCACTGATTTCACTTGAACACATTCTAGGATTTCAGCCATAGAGTGAAGGTATGTTAAAAAAAAAAAAAAAAAACCTGACAACTTTAGCAAGAGCACATTGCATATACAATAAGATATCATTACAGCTTTAATCACATGGAAAAATGAAACCAACATCGTCCTGAAGTAATTACAGGCAACTGTTTCACTTGAATCTAAGTGTTACAACTTTAGTCTAACCAATCATACCTAAAATATGTATCAGCCACATTTTAAACACTAATTTTCAACTATATGCACTGATCACTCTCAAGGAAATTTTTGCACAATATAGAGTCCAGGCTATTTTCTCAGAAGCAGATTCCCATTAAAGTGACATACATAACACTGTAATCACAGGAAGAAACTTGAGTGAAATTTAAAAGAACAGCTCTAAACCAGTGTAGATGATTCAATATAACACTCAAATACATCATTTACTTCACTGAATGTGTTTTCTTTTAATACTTATTGCCTTAAGTGTCATACAGAATACAGAAAAGAAAACATTTGGGAGGGGAGAGGGGGGTACAAGTACGTAGATTATGGAAATGACACTTGCCTGAGAACTGGCAGAAATGAGCACAAGTTATAGCACTGAGCAGGAAGCCATGAATAACTTTACTCAAATAAACAAGCCTTTCCATTCCATTTGACCACCAACAGAATGGCTTAAAGACTAGTAGTCTAGACAAGCAACAGCTTACGTTTTTCCTCAACATTTGTATCTATCTTAATTTAAATGAATCAATATTCTAGAAGTTTATAATGAAATCTTCCACTTCAACCCTATCTGTCTTTCCCAAACTCCTTGAAATACAACAAATTATTCATACACACCAAAGGAAAACAGATTAGACCAAATTAAAGAAGATTTGATAATAAAAAATAGATTTTGGTACGTGCTTGAGTATAAAAAACCCTGCGCATTTATTTAGGAATTATGTAAATCAAAGACAGTAAATGGCTTGCTTAAAGTGCTCTACAGCTAAGACAACGTTTAAATCTAAATGGACACCAACCCTTCCCTCCCCCCCCCAACCAAAAACTTACAATGCTAACTCTAGCAACCTTACAGATCAAGGCGCTAGTAGGCACTGTTATACTATACTCTATTACTTACGAATTACTGAGTATCAGAATCTGATCTCAATTGCAGTAAATGAAGATTTACACTGATGTAACTGAGAGCAGAATCCAACTCCTGGTCTATACCATCCTGAAATGATATAAAGGAGTCACCAAAACAGAAGCTCCCTTTGTATAAATATGCCATAAATAAAATATGTATAGATACACCTATCCACATCAACAGCAGCTTCATGGTCTAATAGTTCAGCTTTTACTTCTATAAGATGTGCTTTCAGCAAAGTATTATGTGAGCAGAGTATATATTAGAAGTGCTGCATTAGCTACTGTGATGCTACACACAGCAGAAACAATTTATGCCCATTTTGAAACCTCTACTAGATTTCTGTATCTTTAGTAGTGAAAGTAGGTAAAAAATTTTGATGCAAAAAAAGAATAAATAAATAAAAATTATTAAATATCCAATGTTTGGTACAAATGCTTCATATTAAGTTATTTGTATACCTTTTTTTTTTCTTAGAAAAATACACTAAATATTTCTACTCTCGTTGGCTAAAAATAAGGACCAGATTATGTAAATCCTCATGTTTTTAAGGAAGGCAATGTCGACTACCATCATGCTGCTAGAGTAGACCCAATAATGCCCAGTCCCTTACACAGGCAAAAAAGCCACTGCAGGGTGACAAAGCTCCAAGCAAACTGCTTGTACAGATGATCAGCAGGCACAAGCTGCACTTTCTCCAAAAAGGAAAAAACAACAGAAAAAAAGCCCTCTTTGCTAAAGTTTATAATCTGCAGGTTTACTACTGTATCAGTCAGACCTTCAAACTTTTTATAAAGAGCAACATTTACAAATGTAGATGCTTATCTGTTAACCATCATTTGTTCAAAAAAATGCACATTCAAACTGTGAAATTCAAACTGTGAAATACTAGGAAAATACTCTTGCAAATAAACTATATAAAATACACTTCAAAGATAGTTTTCATGTTATTCTATAAAGTGCAGAGAAATCCTTTTAAAAAGGGAAATTACTACTTCCTATAATAACAATATAATTACAGCAGACTTTGCATAGCATTAGATATAGAAAATTTAACACTTTCAGCTTCTTCAGGAAGAAAAGGATGAGGGACTCCCTTCCAGTTCTGATCTTTCATTTGATACCGATCTATTTTCTTCAGGAATGGTTGATGACACCAGATCTCCATTTACAGCATTTCTAGGACAGTGAGAAGATCCTATGAAGACATCGAGAAGTATTTAAATTTCAATCAAAAAACCCTCATCCAATCTGTAAGCTATTCTACTTGTTAAGTCTTTGCTCTAATGAGGAATAAGAGGTATAATTACTAGGGACTTCGAAAAGATTTCAATCAATATCATGCACAAGGATGATGGATATAATGAATGTTCACCTAGTACACACCTGGTATTTTAAACAATAATTTTTATATTCTGAAGGACAACTATCTATGCAGACAAATGCTGTATGACAGACACTAATTTGAGGAAAAAAAAATCACTGATGCATTGATAGGAATCAGTATAGTATAGTATTTTTTTATTATTAAAACAAATCTGATGACTTCCTGCAAGTTGAGTATTGCTAGACTGCCAGTCAGAAAAGAGGAAGAACCAGGATAACTACAAAAGTCTGGTATTAGCTGGAACAAGACTTTTCAGCAGTCCTGAAAAGAGTTTAACTTGTTGAAGAAGGTCCAGATGCTAACAACCAAAGCAAGACTGATGTGCAGCTATGTCAGCAGTGAAACACAGAATGAAGTCTAAACCTAATTTATTACCTTGGGATTTGTGGTGGCAGATCCTAAGCTGGTAGCAGGTGAGTGAGTCAAAAGTGGTTGTCATCCCAAAATACGTGAGCATCAGAGAACCAAGGAAATGGTGTGGAGGTGCAAATACTTGTGCCATGAGTGTAAAAGCATTAGTACCTCTCCGGGCTCACACAAGCTTTTAGCACAGCACAGGCCTCAGGTTATTTCAATCCAAGTGAGGCATCAGGCATTCCAGAAGAAAGCAAGACTAAACCAGAACTAGCCAAGAAGAACTAGTCAAGTTAAAAGTCTTCCTGAGAGGAGTTAGGATGGAGTCCAAAGGACAGCAAGATTCAAGACTGAAAAACCACAGAACCAGCTGCTAACTCAGTAGGCTCATTAATCAGGAGAGACTATGATCATGACATCACTTCATAATTTTGGAGGTTACTTTTATTTGTTTGCAATGCTGCACCATTTAAGAACAACACTTTTCTCAACAACAGGCAAACAACCACTGAAGTGAGCGATTTTTCAGAAATGCACTGGGAAGAAATTACAGCCCTCTAGTTAGAGGGCTCAAAGAAAGGAGAATTTGTTTACTGATAATGAGCAGACAGTAAACCATATCACTGAGAAGAAAAACATGCACGTCAGATTGTTTTAGTACAATGTTCCTGCTCTGGTTAGATCTCAGTATTAGATTACAAGCAGTCCTACTCATTTTAACATAACTGCTTCAGCCGTAAGATTCTTATCTATATGAATGAAAGCCAGAAAAGTCAGCTATGTAATACAGGTGCTTCAATTTGTAGTGTAGGAACTGTATAACCAAATCTTTTCCCTCATACTGACATCAGCACTAAAATAGTTGATGTAAACAGGGTAATAAAATGCTGCAGGAATATACAAAAGAAAACCATGCCTCTTCCAAACTTACTCTGAGAATCTTCCAGGGGAGGATCACTGTAAGATTCTGTATCTGAGTATGTTCTTCTGCGTTGCTGTGATAATCGATGAAGGGATGAAATTGATTCTTTCACAAACTGACTATTCCTATAAATTAAACATGTTATATTAGCATGAAAAAAAACTATAAGAACCCAAATTTTAAAACAATTTTGACTACAGATTGCATTGTTCTTTCAATTACAGTTTTCACTATAGTAACATTCAAATGGCATAGTCAACAGAACAGTCTTGATTTTCATAATTTTAAAGCCTAAAAATTGAAATAAAAATGCAATAAGTTGTTTGCATGCAGAAAAAAGATCAAAAATCTGAAACACTAACCCAAAAAGCAACGTTAGCACGTCAAGCTGCAAGTCCAATTTTATGAACTTAGCAGAAGTCATCTGCATGAAGTTTTTAGCATGAATAAATGCTTACAGAGTGAGTATGAGACACAGCAGCTTCATTATTTGCCACAGACACTGTGGATCTGCACCTTAATTTTCAACATTACATCAACTTATGTCTTTTAATTTTTATCCCCCAGATGAATTTTGTCTCACTCTTTGATTTTAGCAAGCAGGTTCAGGGAGATGCTTTGAGAAATGAGAATAAAATGTAATGAAATAGAAAAGTACCTTTCTGAATAACAAGAACCAGGATGGCTAATGGAACGCTTCATCTAGGAAGAAAAAAAAAGTCACAGGTAATTTCAAGGAGCGATATATTCACATCAACACTAATAACTAATTTATATTTTATTTACAGCCGCTACAAAGTAGGTGTTCTTGCGTGTTGTTTTTTTTTTTTTTTTTAAGAACAACTGCTGTTAAAAAAAAAAAAAATCACTAAAATAATAGATAGATTGCTACTAAAGCATTTACACAAGATATGCAATTTATCCAAAATATTACCTAGTTATAGGGCCATTTGTTAAATGACATGATAAACAGAAATATTGATGCACTCTCCTTCTCCCACCAAAAGATCATTTAAATTCTGCATATACAACAAAATAAAATTCTGTCCTTTGATTCTTTGTGGTCCTTCTGACAAATTTCTATGTATGAAAGTTATTTATTTAAATAAACTTTAATAGGAAGGAAGGAGATGAGATTAAAGTGCAAATGAAGAGATTCCCACAGCAAAAAAATACAATACAGCCCATCTTAGAATCTACACATGCAATCAGTCAGATACTTAAAACAACTCTGAATACACTGTTCTCCTAAAATAAACAGATAGTAACAAAGAGTTATGCAAGCAGTATCTTTACTATTATTTACCTTTTAAGATCATATTAGATTAATTTAAACATTTTTGAACAAGATACATTGAAAGATCATTATATTGCTGAAGTGCTTCAAGTATTCAAATCTCATTAATTTAACAGATAATCTCAGTACAGGGCTTTAAATGTACAACATATTACTCTGATTACATAAAGGCTAGAAAAAAAAAAATCTGGAAACAGAAGTATTGATTTATAAAACATTTAGGACCAGTACTGAACGTAGCAGAGTCAAGATTCCATCTGTTGACAACAAAGCATACAGTAATAGCTTTCTGCCACTCTTCCTCCCATAAACGACAACATGACCCTTAGAAAAAACAATATTTATAAAATGTCTAACCATTTGGACAGGTGACGGTGACACAGGAGAAACTAAGGGATCGGGGTGAGGCAGCTGGAACATTTCTGGCTTAAACTTGGCATTAGCAATCTTCACACATTCTTCAAGCGTTGTGATAAATGTATTACACGTGGCACTAAGCAAGGAAGAGGCTTCATTCATGCTCTGAAATTAAACGAAAGCAGAAGCATAAGCTTCAAGGCCTCTGCTAGCACCCCATCCCTCTAATATAGCTACGTCTATCATGGGAAGGTTCACTTTTCCCCCCCACCATCCCCCTTTATACCTACTTAAAAGCCCTTCCAATGAGCCATACTAGCTTTTCCCCAGTTTCCATCCTTACTACTAAGAACTGGAAGTGATTTCCATTTCCCATTTTACTTAATCAAACAGGCACTTCTAATGAGGTCAGTTCAGCAACTAAATGCAACCGCACACTAATCTCTTTCCAACATCAGTTGTTTTTTTTTTTTTTTAGGGTAGCAGCCAACAACACTGTAATGCTATAATGTGATGGAAAGTACAGCAATAGTAATGGAATGGCACAATTCTAGACTACAGCAAATGAGAACAAGCCCAAATGCAGCAGCTGTGGATGCAGAAACAAAGAACAACTACTTAACCATTGGAAGTCCTCATTTATGCAGGGTTCTCCAGAGAGATACCACAGCCTCCACTGCCAACCCTTAAGTACGGTCTGGGAAGGGGTGGATCCTGGCTCTACCCCTTCTGGTCTCTCAGATGCATGCACTCCTGAGCCAAAAGTTTGCCATCTTTACACTGCACACACTTCAGCTCTCGTGGATTGGCCTTGCCTTCCCACCAGGTGCTCAATTACTGGTTCAGGCTGTGACTTAGCATTTCCCCTACAAATCCTATTATATTTTTACTAGAAGTTGATATAACAGATCTTCTGTCCTTTTAACAAATGTTAGTATTATGTAGACACACATTCAAAAACTGAGTTGAAGTTAGATCTCCCAAAATTGTGAAGAAGAACATAAGTTCTCACTGGAACCTTAAGTTGAATAAGTCAACTAAAGCCATTCCAGAAATTCAATACCTCAATGCTGGGAGGAGAGCGAGTCTCATCGTGGTGGACAAACTCTTGTATTGTATGAACTTGCTGCATTAAAAGATCACAGTAGAGACGAAGTTCAGACATTTTGGTTTTAAGAGATTCATTGGTCTCACTTATTTCTGTAAGAAAGAAAGGAAACATCAACTTATAGCATAATAATTGCTTGAATTATCATTAATTGCTGGAAATTTAGGTACAGATCATTCTCAGTGGTACAAGTACAGAGCACAGTCTGTTTTCAATTAAAATGGCATGGAAGGTAGAGTGGAGTGGAGACTACAAGTAAGTTCTTTGAACCACAGTAGTTTCACAGGCAACCTTAGGCATCAGCATATTTGGGAGAACGTGACTCTAAGAACAATAACAGGATGGGGACTTAATGGCATCAAACTGCTTACCTGCTACTCCTGGGCCAAAAGTCTGCCATCCTTTTTACAAAATGCCACCCTTTAGTGAACTCTGCTCATTACAATACCCAAACACACCACAGGGTTGCTTACTGGGTAAGGCTCATACACTCCAGCTATGCTGAGTGCTTCCTCAGAAAACTTTGCAATCTCTTTGTAGAGTTTATTTTAACATTAATGCACTTGTGGCTAGCCTGTATACTATCAATTTTTCCATATGCTTTGCATTGTTTTTGATTAACCTCACACACTTTGCAGACAGTGAATTACATACCAACAATCCAAAAACACCTGTAATCTGTTGCTAATAAACCAAACAACTGAAATGATTTAGCTGTGTGAGGCCACAAGGTTATAAAAAAAATCGTGGAATATCACTAGACAATTAGTTTGTACTTTTTGTTAACTGATGCTACTTTAATGACAATCAGAAAGAGGCATATAACCAGAAATGATAAAAGTTAAAATCTGTCTTAGCTACAGTGTAATACAGGAAAAAAAAAGTCAGTGCATCAAAATATAGTAGACATCAGAAATCATTACATCAAGACACCAAAATTACCACGCAGAAAATAAAAGCAATTATGGAGAATCAGACCAGCAACAGTTGAAATCAAAGGGCTTCAATAACCACTACAAGCAATATGGTTATTCTCATAACAGTTAAGTTGCTGATACCCAGTCCTCACAATAAAAGAGGTCAAGAAGGTCCAGTCAGAGCATGTGAAATCACAGCTGGAATACTCTGGTCATTCTGAACTCCTCAGCACAAGAGATATGGGCATAATGGACCACGTCCAGCAAAGGATTATGAAGATGACTAAGGGACTAGGGCTTCTGACACACAAGGAGAAACTGAGGCAGCTATGAGTGTTAAGGCATGGGCAAATCTTAAGCACGTCTGTAGATATCACAGAATTTGATAAGAGGTTTTAAAGAAGACATACTCAGACTATTCTCAGTGACATGAAAAAGGGCAACAAGCAAGAAGTGAAACAAAGGATATTTCACCCAAGCTTGAGAAAATAGTTTTGTACTGTAGTAGTCGACAGACTGTTTTACCAGAAAACTGTGGTATCACTATTCTTAGAGATACTCAAAACTTAACTAGCTGTCCTGGGCAGTCTGCTGTAGCTGAACCTGCTTGAGCAAATATATTGATCTACACTATCTCAAGAGGTCTTCTCTAGACTCAACTGTTCTGTGAGAATATTTGGAAAGATGAGAGCATACCCACATTTGGACGCATCTTGGGTTACCCAGGAGAGGTTACTTTACTTACATTCTGTTTCTCACATTTATTCCCTTTTAATATTTTGCTTTTGGTTTTCATAAGAGGCATTTAGTCTGATCCAGTAAAGCAGTTATCGCATTTGTGGGTTGTGTTCCTGCAGTGGAAGAGATTTCATCCAGTGGCTTTTTGGAAGAGTTCTCTTCAGTAAAAGGAAACAAACAATGTCCACCTACTGAAATTCTAACTGCCTTAATGTCAAATAAGACAGAGCTGAACACATTCAGAAATTTTAAGAATAAAGCATGTGATTGATTTTACATAGACGTGATTCTTGATAGTCTTGGACAGAATACAGATACAGAGTATCACCTCTGTAATGTCTGTAAAAATGTATTAGGCAAAAAACTTAGAAACATATATGCCTTCTCAGTAAGGGCCCTGGTAATCAGATATCCATGGACTTCAAGTTTAAACTGTCTATCCCTAACTGCCTACAGTTAGATTCCTAACTAAACAGGGACTATTAGTTGAAGAAGAAATGATACAAGTTTTTTTGAAGTAAAATAAAGTAAATATTCACAGCAGCTGTGGAACCAATGCTTCATACAGTCACAGCAACATTCCTGGAAAGCCAATTAGATACATAGTGCAAGACAAATCTGAAGATAGCAAAGTAATACAAGTGGAAACTCAATACAGAAAATGGAGAAGTGATAAAGCCTGTGAGCAGCAAAATAAAGTCAATAACAGACAATGTAACACAGTTATTTGCATCAGTCTCTACCAAGAATCGAATATCATGGGGAAATTTACCTTACAGATGACTAGAAATGATTACAACTTACATTTTAAAGACAACAGTAGTGAACTTCCACAGCAGTATTTGTGCTGTCATTAACTGAAAACAATTATTTGAAAGAGTGGTTGGCTTTTGCATGCTCTAGGTAACATACATACCTTTTTCTTTTTTTGTTCTAGTATCTGCTAAACAGGCCTTTGCACTTCCCAGTGCTACCAGCCACCTCTGCCTTTCAGCTGCATTAACCGCTTTCATATAGAAATGCTGCTCCCCTGGGATGATTAACTCCATTCTGGTGTTGTCTGTTGCATGAACTGAAGATACAGAAGAAGAAATAAGTCTTAAGAAACAAAGAAAAACAAAACAACCCACAAAAACAACAATATTCATCTTACACCATAAGAAGAAAACCACAAAAATGACTCAAGAAAACAAAAGACTGAGCATCTCTGCTTTATGATCATCCCCCCTTTCAGGTTAGTGTTGCTACACTTTTCTGAAAAACAAGCATTTCAGGTTCGAAATTTTTGCAACATTTCATTCTTATGTGATAGAAAAGAGGTGATGCAAAATGTATGTTAGGTTATCTCTTCTGCTTCCCCAACAGCTCAAATTTCTTCTAGCAGAAATCTAAACCTTACCTTTTATTTCACACACAGCCATCTTTATACTTCCTTTGCTGCCTTTGCAAACATCATCCTGAGAATCATAGTATGACAGTATCCCATTGTCTAAGACAAACCACCGAGGCTGCCAACCTGATGAGATCAAAAACACGAAAAAGAAAGGTTAGGCTAATTACTAAATCGCAAATCAAATGTATACCTTTAGCTATTAAAACTTTTATAATAAATGATGCAAACATTAAAGCAATTCCGTGACACAGTGGGAAACAAAGAGTCCGTGGTCTGAAGACAAAATCTGCTCTTATAATCAAACCTGTACTATATGGCTATTTCATTCCCATTCTGTTTGAATGAAAGATTGGCAGTATTTCAGCTTCCACTATATTGCACTCTAATGCAGAATGAAATTTTAATTTAGCCACCAATGAATCCCAGTTTGAAAGAATAATTCTGAAGAAACATCTTTGTTAAAATACATTTTTCAGGTAGACTTCCTTTAGATTATAGTTGTAGAAATAAACAACTGTCATCGCAACTGCCATGTTCAGTCTCCCCTGCCTATTGTATGACAGTGAAAAAGTTTGCATGCCACACTTAACCACTGACATGCACTATTTCTCTGAAAGCAGCCCAGCTCCACTGCTCAACAACTTAACTTCAAGCACTCTACTAGGAACTGATATGCTGCTTACGTTACTTAGAGTCCATTTGCAAGAACAGATTACACCAGCTCCACTCAGATTGTGACCAGCTTTGCATTAGCAAACCTATTTCACAATTGCAAACTTTATTATGTCAGCAAAACAGAGCAGTTTATACAGACATTCCTGAGAACAATATGAACAGATAATCCCTCTATTTTACAACCTGAGATCAAATTTCTAATTTCCTGTTTGGTTGAGTTGGGAAGGGAGTAACCATATGGCCAAGGTCTTGACATTTTTGGCGAAACCATGGTGTAGGCTGTCGGACTCAACATGTCAAAAAAAAAAAAAAAAAACCAGCAAAGCGAGCTGTAGCCATCCAACACCTACACACTGTAACATCACAATTTAGTCAGACATCACTCTTGAACACCTGCTAAAGGCTTCTTACTGCTCACATTTAGTCATTACCACTTTTAATGCTAATTCAAGAAGTGCAGGACCATGCCCATACAACAACATAGCAACTAAGAATCACTGAGGTTAGAAAATCATAAAATGGAGCAATCAACCCATCACCACCATGCATGGAAACATGTCCCTCAGCTCTACATCTACACATTTCTTGAACACCTCAATAGACAGTGACTCCATCACTTCCCTGCACAGCCTGTTCCAATGTCACAACTCCAAGATAAGGAAAAAATAATGTGCAACTTTTCTTTAAGTTATTTATTAGCTGGAACACACTTTGACTTTCAAAATGCAGGGATGTACTCAATAGACAGATTCATATTCTCATAAAAACGGAATATTAAAATAAAAAAAACACTAAGGGATCCCATATCCCATAGAAAAAAAAGCCAATTTATGTGTACAGAAACACTTATACTAAAATAATATGCAAACAGCAAGGAAACAACTGTACAGTAGACCCTGTTCTATAAAACAGAGCTCTGAAACACACTACTGTTGTTAATTTTTTTTTTTCCCCAAGCAAAGTGGTGTTGCAAAATGTTGAGTTTCAACTGCCCTTATCTCCTTAGCACACGCATCAAGTTAACACGTTTCTGAACAGTCTTATTCTGATAAAAAGAGACCCTATATGGACGATTACTTCTGCCTCACATTATGCTGGCATTGGAAAAAACTGAAGCAAGGTGCCCCACAGAAGCAAGCAAGAGAAGAAAATCACTTCTTATTGAATTTAGGTAAATAGCATCTGATATTAAACAAAATATTAAACAAAATTTGTATTTCACAAGTCTTTAGATGCACACATTATTTAAGCTAGAAAAAAGCCTCCCTTGCTTTTAAAGGAGGAGGAAACTAAATAACATTTTCCATAGTGCTTCAGCAAGGATAACAAGCAGCTTGGCTTCTACTGTGAAAACTACAATAAATACTACGGCCTACTTTTGTCTACAAAAACATACTGCAGAGTAACAAGGTTGGTAACAATACTGAAAAAAAAAAAAAAACCCACAGTACTATGCTTAGTTTCTTGAAATTTGTTTTTCTGTTACAGTCAGGAAATTCTAGGGAATTCCTGACACTATAAATTTCAAATGCAACAAAAGCAGTTGCTCTCAGCTGGACAATACACATGGAAGGAATGGTTCTGCAAATCTGTATTTTAGAGGGCGACAAACTTTTAGAGGCAGTCATTTGCACACAGATGTAACTGTCTTTTGCGCATACAGCACTCACAATTACTGTTATGTACTCACAGACTTCAAACAGGAAGTTCATATTACACACCACAAGGCATCACTACTTGTGACCCTTTTATCTTTCACAGTAACACTTTTGGTCACAAAACTAGAAGTGAGAAATGCCACACTACTTCAAAAAGAAATCTGTACTCATTATATCTTTCATGACCACAGTTTTTCCACTGTGTTATTCACCCTCAGTTACAGTGAAGTGGACAAACCATCTTAACTAATAGCTTTTTAACAAAGGTACAAGTATTCTCTGTCACTGGAAGGCCAGTTTAGATGGACACGCAAGTTTCAACTCCAAGCAAGCTCGTGCAATCCTGGCAACATGGAGTCTGTGTTTATCCTATGCTGGCAGAGCTCAGCTTTGCACCGCTCCACACTAAAAACCTGAATTCTCTGGAACAGAACAGCATGCTTGAGGAGCAGGAGATCAAGAGGGCAACGAAGTCATTGGTTGCCAAGAAGCCCAAGAAGAGGCCTGATTAGGCACAGGATGGGATCCAGCACAACTACAGGCACCATGAGTTCTACTACAGCACTGGAAAATACATTTTTTTCACCTTGAAAGTGCATCCCACCCACTGCTATGTCCAGACAAAGATGACATCTCTGTTAGGAGAGGATGGAGCAAACAAAGCTTCACTTCCTGACAGCAAATGCAGATCGGTGGTGCAGTTTTCTTCACAGTAGTTCTACAGATACATTTCCTGTGTATGTCACCCTGAACTCCAGGTTTTATGTTATACAGGCTAGGACACAGAAGCTGAGACTTCAACGTCCAAAACCTAATCAAGAGAATTCAGCTGCATGGAAGATTTTGGGTAAGCCTACCTGACGCTGAACACATTGCCCAGTGAGGCTGCGAATGCCCCCCTCCAACCCCACACCCCGGAAGCATTCAAGGCCAACCTGGGGTAGTGGGAGGTGCCCCTACCTACAGCAGGGGGCTAAAAACTAGATAATCTCACAAGTCCTTTTCAACCCAAACCACTCTATGATTCCTCAACCGCAAGCAACACTACCCAGCACGGCTGCACGCCACAGATATAAAGCTATTCTCAGAAAGACGGAAAGGAACGCGCAACATCCGAGCTGGCGGAACGAGACACTGGGACAGGGGCTGCTCGCCCGGATGCCAGAGCCCAGCGGAATGCAGAGCTCACCCCTCCAGCCGGAGGGCCGCCGGGGCCCGCCGCCTAGCACGAGGCAGGAAGCTAGGTCGGAGCCTGGAGCCCACGCACAGCCACCCCGAGGCGAGGCCCGGAGCCCCGTACCGCAGGCCCGGCCACCCCCACCAGCCGCCGCAGGCCCGGCCCGCCGCCTACCCGCCAGGTAGTTGGTCCACTTGTACAGGACTCCCTCCATCGCTCAGAGCCCCGCGCCTGGCCGCATCCTCTTGCTCCGCCGCGGGGATAGGACGGGCGCCGCCGCGGAGATGGAGCTCGGCTCGGTTTCCGTTACCACCGCTACTCCCTACGCGGAGGCGGAGCCGCTCGGCTCGGCACAGCTCCTTCTCGGTTCACGGCGGCGCAACCCGCCCGCCGGGGCGCTCCACGCTCCCCAAGCCGCTCCCTCACGTCCGTTTCACTTCCTGGGGCCGCCCCCGAGAGCCGCCCACCCGGGCGGGGGGAGTGGGGAGGCTCTGCCCCTCCGCCCGCGGCCGCAGTGCCACGCCGGCGGAGCGCGATGTGCCGCGGTCTGAGCCTGATCCTCGCGGCCGCAGCCCTGCTGGCGACCCCGGCGTGGGCCGAGGAGGTGAAAATTGAGGTGCTGCACCTCCCTGAGAGCTGCAGCCCCAAGAGCAAGAAGGGAGACCTGCTGAACGCTCACTACGACGGCTTCCTGGCCAGTAACGGCTCCAAGTTCTACTGCAGGTGGGCGCGGGGCGGTGGACGTGGCGCGGCCTTCCTCGAACAGCGGCCTCCGCAGGGGCATTGCTCCTCTCAGGCTCGTTTATCCCTCTAAACCTAGAGCTGAGGGTTCCCGACGGGAAGCGGTACCACGCTGAGGCAGGCGCCTGCTAGTTTGCTGGAAACAAGCCGTTTGGGGCAGGAATTTCCCTGCACCACACGCTTCTGCGCAGTGGGCCTGGAGCCCCGGCCCCAGGCCAGCGATGTCAGGCTGCAGCTGCGAGCACTTTCCTCCTCGTCCCAGACTGCCTCGGGGAAGCCTGCCTCCCTTCAGGCTCGTCCCCTGCCTGTGTTTTGATAGATGTTATAGGCAGTGGCCTAGATTATGACCGAGCTGCAGTTCATCCTTCCATTTCTGTTATTGAAGAAAAAATCCACAGAGAATAACTCTACATTTAATTACCGTTTTCCTTGCACGTTTTTCCCCATCGTAGTGAATGTTTTTGACAAAAAAGCCCTCCCACTTACACACTTAATTGAAAGCGTAGCAGAAAAATAGTGTTATGGTATTATTGCAGTCTAAACATTCTTGTGTTTTAATAACAGAATCGTAGAATGGCGTGTGTTGGAAGAGACCTTCGAGATCATCATCATAACATAATGCACGCTTTCACTGACTGATAATCTAAAGTCATTTAAAAATATATATACAAATGCTAAATTTGCTGTTATCCACTCAATTTTTTAATAGTCGGACTCAAAATGACGGTCATCCGAAATGGTTCGTTCTGGGTGTTGGACAAGTCATAAAAGGATTGGATATTGCTATGATGAATATGTGTCCTGGAGAAAAACGGAAAGTGGTCATCCCTCCATCATTAGCATATGGACAGCAAGGATATGGTAAAAAAAAAAAAAAAAAAAAAAAAAAAAAGGGTTTAAATACTAAACTTTTTCTTTGCTCTGGTGGTTTTTGTTTGTTTTACCTGCAAATGAACATACAGTATTGTAAATGAATAAGAACTGGTGCTTTATTTTTTGTAGAACACTTGAGGTGACTGGAGCTACACAGCTTAATTGTTCACATTCATATGTGGTTTAAGTAATCCTTATCACAGACTGCCACCCAAGCTCTGCATTTTGTATCAGTTCCCAGTAGATGCTGCCTACCTTGGTTTTGTGATTGTTGCCACAATTACAAAAGCATACAGCCAGAGATCTCCAGGATTTATATATGCATTTTGTCTTACTATATTATCTTAAAATCATTAAGGTTGGGAAGGATCACTAAGATGATCTAGGCCAGCTGTCAGCCCATCACCACCGTGCCTGCTAATCCTTGTCCCTCAGTGCCACATGTGCACGGTGTCACTGCTACTTCCCAGGGATGTTCCAATGCCTAACCGCTCTTTCTGAGAGGAATTTTTTCCTATTATCCAACCTGAAATTATACCCTATTCATGTCCAGTTTATGTTATTTCACTCCTACCAGCTTAAGACTTTTAATAATATTTTTCTGAGCAAAATAGAATGTAATCCCATTTATACCAATGAATCAGTTTAACTGGACATTGTTTGATTAAAAGGTTGCTTACACTCTGGAAAGTTGATTCACAACATAATCGCATAGCATAATAATTGCATCAATGCAGTACATTAAATCAGATTTGAATTTATGATACTTAAGTGTGCAGTCTTTTTTTTTTTAAAAGTCATTTTTCTTTAATGTTTCAGCACTCAACTGTAAGTAAATGCAGCCGTGGTTTGGGTGTAGGAAAATTGGAAATTGAAAATGCAATTACGGATGTGTAATAATTACTTGGTAAATGTTATTGTGTTAGAATCTCATGCACCAGTTCTGTTTTTGATTCAGTTCCACTCTAGACAATGAAGTTTAGTAAGAACAAATTTTTACCTCTTGAGGGTAATGTTTAATGAACAAGTCTTACAACAAGGAGAAACACTGACAGAATAATACAGTCTTTTAATTTAATACTAACATTAACTGTTTGTTCTAGGTAGCACATCAAGAAACTATTATATTCCTGCAACATACCTGTCCTCTGTCTCGGCGTATTCCTGCATGTTGCAGAAGATGCCTGCCTAATCTTGAGTTAGAAAAGATGCATGTGGCTTTCTAAATCTTTACATATCTTTCCTTTGTCGGTATGTATATTTGTAAACACTGGCACTGAATTCTAACTCTGTATCTTTATTTGGTAAGTAGTATACAAACAGTGGCAAATATTCAGTTGAATTTAAAACTTCTACACATGCAGGCTTGTAAAATTAAAATTGTTTGAACTTTAAAACTCGTAATTCTTAATATCAATGTTTTAGACGAGAAGTGTACATAATAGTTTTGTTTGCCTTGTTTCTGTAAGTAAAGTATATTTAGTTTTTCTTCAGTTTATGAATGATGGTCACAGGCTTAACAGTCTGTCAAAATTCACGCTCACTGCGTCATACAGTGTCACAACACTAGCTTTGACTATGAATACATTCAGCTTGCATGTTCATGTTTTAATATTACGCTGCATGATTTCTAGAACTTTTTTTGGCTTTTCTTTCAGACCTGGTCAGTTTATTCCTGTCTCTTTGAATTCTTCTTTTTTTTTTTTTTTTTGTCTAGAAGCACTATACAGTGACCTACGTTTATAGGCAAATACTTTGAGATGGGAATGATACTGTCTATCATGTTTTGGAGTTTTTATCTAGGGACCAGAGAAAATATACCAGTTGTTCTTTAAGGCTTTTCTGGTTGTATGTTTTTTTGGGAGTTGTTTTTATTTTTATTTTCAAATACAAATCTGATAAATTACATGCTGTTGCTTCTTTCTAAAGAAATACATATTTAAATCACTATTTTGCATAATGTCCTTTAATCATAGGTATAATTCATAGTAAATTTGTAAAACCTTATATTACCTGCTTGTTTCTTCAGACAGAAAATGCATATAAGCATTTGTCTTCTCCTGTAATGTTTTAAATTACATTGCAGACATCTTCATTTCTGAAAATATGGTATAGGCAATATGATTTTCAGGGAAGTATATTCTTTTCAAGTCTCTCTCAAAACAGTTTCTCTAACACAATGACCTGCTTAACCCATGTCATGCCAGAGCATGAGCTGATAAGTCCTGACTGTGCAGTATTTAAATCCAGTGTTTAATCTGAATATTAATGCAATGTGCATTTACCATATGTGTGATCACTGAACATATATGATTCCTTAAATGTGTTTTTTCTGTTATTCATAGCACAGGGCAAGATTCCACCAAATGCAACACTGATCTTTGAGATTGAACTTTATGCAGTAAATCAGGGACCTCGCAGTGTTGAAGCATTTCATCGAATAGACAAGGACAGTGACAAGAAACTCTCTGAACTTGAGGTGCTCTGACTTACTTAATTTGGAATTGATTGTATTTAAAAAACTTTGGATAAATGTTACCCTTACACAATAAGCTGCTTTTGACACAGTTCATCATGGAAAGGTTTTGTATGCTTACACGGACTAAACGGTGTCATGCTAAAGTTTGCTTTACTCTACTAGTATGTCCTAGACGTGGTACGGAAGAAACTTTCTGACATGCCTACACTGCAGTCACAGTTACTCACGTTTACCCCAATGTTCTTGCAGGTACCTGCTGAGTTCTCATATAAAAGCCACAATAGCTGAATTACAATATTTTTTTTCTTTTAGATAAGCCAATATTTGAAAGAAGAATTTGCAAGAGATGGCAAGAAACGTCATCCCTCAGTCCATGATGAAATTTTAGCTGATATATTTAAGAAGAATGACCATGATGGAGATGGCTTCATATCAGCAAAGGAGTACAATGTCTACCAGCATGATGAACTCTAACTACCTGTAAAATCTTTGGCTGTTTTATGGACAATAGATTTTTACAAAAATACAAAATAAAACTTCATCACAGAATATTTTGTTGATTTTTTTTATAGTAGCACCTTTTTTATTCCTAAAGTAACTGTAAAGATATTATTTTTAACATTTAGCTAGTAAAATGTTTTAGATGTTACAAAATAAATACAATTGGAAAACAGCAAGATCTATAGTTGTGTCACTTCCTAATCTACACTACTGATCACTGGTATTGCTTTTCTGATCAAAATGATTATCTGTCTCATAAGTCACAAAAAATTGTTCCAGTACCTGTTGACATATTTAAAAAATTACTAATGAATACTTCTAAATTCCCTGTAAAACAAAAAAAAAAAATGCAAAACAGAACCCCAGGAAGGCTTTCTGTGGCTTTTAGGCCATTCTAGCATTTTTATCTACAAAAATCTCAAGGGAAAGGAAATTGAAATTTCAAGGTAAAAGTACAAATGTTTTTAAAACAAAATAGCTCTGAAATATTATGTTGAAGTTTGGTGTTTATGAAAATACAATATTTTTAAGGGGATTTTTAAATTTTGACTGCAATAAATTTGCTAATAGTGTACCACTCTATGTCTGGCTAACAGTTAGAAACTTATAATACCATGTTTCATTTGAAGTGGAATAGGAGATACTTCAGTATAAGCAAAAGTATTTATCTGGGAATGAATATAGTTTCCCTCACTTTGGAAAGAACAGAACAAAGGAACTGTGATAGTTAATATACAGTGCTTCCAGGTAATGAGCAGTTCTTCTTACGCAGGCGTCAGCATAATACCTCTATAATGTACTTTATCTACTGAGGAAAATGATCATTTATTTCATCATGGAAGAATCAGGTGTACACACAGTAAAAATGGCAGCCCAAGAAAAAAATGACTTTCACATATGGCTTTATCCTTGAAGTCATTCTAAAATACACAAACAACATTTATTTTCCTATTTTAACATAGCAATGGTAAAGCTTGAACTGTACACCAATCAACCATGTTACCTATTTCTGTATTGGACGCTGTTGTGTAGTGCCCCCTGGAGAATATATTCTCAACAACACATTTTATTTATTTCTTGAGAGCTACTTAGAAAAAACTTCAGCCTGAAGTCTAGTTGGAAGGATTTAGTTCTGTTCAATAATTTCTTAAACTTTTTCTGTCAAACATTTTTTCTGAGCACATAAGTTGTGTGAAAGTCAAGAAAAGCTATAACCTAAAATCCAAATGCTAAAGGTAGGATAGCTGGTACTTCTTAGTAATGCCATCCTAATATGAAACTCCTAACCCCAGTTTTAGTTGTTCCCTTTTGTAAATGAAACATTAGACTGAGCTAAGTAAGTTTTAGTGTGTTTTTTAATTTGATACTTCAATTAAACATTTATGAGAACACTAAATTATTAACAAATATTCTCATTTTACCATTATATGCTGGTGTAGATAAAGGCAACGTTTGGATGCTTAAGAACAAATTTGTGTAAACAAATTATTTATAGGTAAGTTATAGCATATATTTTGACATTATTAAAATTCAGTTTAAAAGTACATTTTTCATTATGATAATGAAGTGTGAAAGTACTAGAAAGATGAAAAGCAAAACCTCAGGGAATGCATGAGAACATTTTCAAGTAATTAAGGCCACTGTGAAGCAAATAAGTTGAAAGTAAGATTCTAATAAAGTATTTTGCACTTCCACTATTTTGCATTTAAACCATTTGAGTCACATTTAATAACTCTGAAAATTCTGTGGCACAGTAATGCCCATGTTGGTAACAACAGGCACTTACCTAGAGCAGTCACTTTACTCTCTTATGCCAGAGGTCGAAACAGGGCACGGCATGCAGTCGAACGTACTTTTGTCCATTAAAAGAACACTCTAGGCATCCATAGACTGTTTCTCTTTTAGAACTCCCCATTCCACAAAGGACACAAGGACCTTTGGGGATGTTGTTATTAAGTAAATTAATTCGGACATGAGCCCCTTCTCTGAGATAGCTTGTAGAGAGATCAGTCATGCTTGCAGCTTTTTCATAATAGTCTGTAAAAAGGTCCTCTAAGTAACCATTAGAGCTAGGGATGATACCCACTACTCTTTTATCTGAAAAAGAATGCACACACACAAAACAAAAACAAACAAAACACATTAATTTGTCATTACATTATGAAGTATTTACAAAACAAACTGTGAATCAACTGATGGAAATAACAACTAATTCATGAATCACATTCTAAACATGCTGCACTACAGATCACTTCCCATTAAAAGCCTGGAGTGGCTAAAACTTTCCCTTAATCTCAAAAAAAAAAAAACACTGGCAGAAGCTACAGTTGTTTTTTATATATGACTTGTATAATGGAAATATTTATTTATAAATGATTCTAAAAGGTAAGGTCATGAGACAAGACTGTGAAAAATTAGTGCCAATTAGTAAACCCCTGCACACTTCCTTGATTTACAATTTTTATTTTTATTCCTCAATTTCCTTTATAAAAATAGCTTATTTTGTTTATTTCCATTTTTTTCCATGCTGCCCTCCTTACAGATTTCTGATCATCAAAACATCCCAGGAAAAAGTCGCTTTCAGAACTACTTACTTTTTCCTCTCTTTTCAGGGAGTAATTAGTTCAGGTTGGATAACCAACTTTTAGGCAGCTACAGATAGTAAGGTGTTTCATACCCACTGAAGATTTCCTTAGGGTAGACTGTAACACAGCTGAAGGTTTGGGCCATAAAAGCTCTTTGATCAAGAATAGGATACATAAATTTAGTTCTCATTCTATTGTAAGTAAACGAAAGTCGATATAAATTAGATCACTTGAAAATCATTTCCTACCGAAGGAATTAATTAAGTATATTTTACTTTAAGATTTCCTTATCTAAATACACACAAGCTAAAAATGAAAATACACTTTTTATACGTTATCAAAAGACGTACTTCGATGAAATAGATTATTCTTTAGTCTCCTCAATTTGTTCATTGAAAATGATCCAGATTTCTCTTTTTCAAATCCCCCCTTTGCAATTGGAGTAACGCAGAGTTCTGTAAAAATTAAATGTAAGCCTTTAGAAGAATGCAATAGCAGAGCAATACCTGCACAACACAATTTTATATGTTTGGGTTTTTTTTTTTTTAATCTATAATAGGTTGATTAAGTTAACAAGATTAAATTCATCTTTGTTAATGACTAGTAACACTTCCTAATACAAATCTGTACAGGGCAATAGCACAGAATCAAATGGTTTGGAGTCAGTGGAAATTTTAACATGTGGCTTCCAACTTAACATTTTCAGAGTTTCAGAGTTTTAAGGAATTAAGACAGTCAATATCATATTAATGGAACTCCTATACCTGAAGGAGAAGCATCTTTTTATAAGATCTTTCATTTGAAACTAAAAATAAGAAAAGCAAGGTTGTGAGCTGTATAGTCTTCTCTTGCAGTGCAGAATCAGCTGACAAAGGGGATTTTTTAAATTAAAAGTATCACCTTAGTTTCTATCCATAACTTGAGAGAAAATCTCAAGTAAAATATATGTTAAATGGTCTGCATGAAATTGAAAAAGCCAAGCCTCAAATGCTAATTCTTTTTAATTATGCAGATACAAAAATTCACTTAATTAATTGATCATTTCCCCAACTTCAGCAAAAACATTATTTTTGCACATGTTCCTAACATTGCATAAAGGTAGAATAAAACTATGACACTTCAAAATTGGATAATTATATCGAGATTTATAAAAGTGAATGTAAGGAACTACTGTACTGTATTATCTATTACTTTTAGTTGGGTTGGGAGTGTATTTAAAGTTTTCACAAAATGGCAGAGGTATCTCACTACTCATATAAGTAGTGCTTTAAAATGCAGAGTTTCTGTCTTGGAATGTAAACACTGTATATGCTAGAAGATACTTGCAACTTCTAATGCAGATACTGCTGTATAGATTTGAATTGGTACAGATCACTTCACTAATCATTTATGTCACTATTTAAAGAAAGCCAAAATCTTAATCAGTCGAGTCATTCCTGAAACAGATTAGTGACTCTTACAGAGATCCTGGCATTTATGTACGGGTAAATCTCGTTTTTGAAAGGTTATCTAACATTGTGTGGTGTTATCATGTACTAGATCAAATCCTAAAATCAAATTTCTGATGTATCTGAAACAACATTGCTACCATTACAGGCTACACTTCAGTGTAATTAACATAAATACATAAGCCCCATCATTTCCCTAAAAATTAGAAAAACTTACTGGAGCTGCATCCTTTTTCTTTTCTTTCTTTTTTTTTTTTTTGCATTTGTTTTCAGTAACTGTGATTTGTAAACATCTTCAAAAAGCCATATATGTAATGATGTATCAAACTGAAATTAAAGACCCAGCAACAACAATAACAAAACTCTTTGTTCTGTTTAAAGGCACTGCATATTTTCTTCTTTATTTCTGTGTCTTACTTTCCCGTTTTATGCAAAAGTGATCACACAGTCTTTAAAGGCTAGAAAAGTAAGCAAGTAATCTTTTGTTCCTTGCAAATGGAGCAACTTGGGAAGGAAAAATCATAATAATAATTAAGTCCCATTATTTTTGAGAAATCTTTCCATGACAGACTGTTTTCCGATAACTATCTTGCTTGTCTTTTAAAGAATTATTTCCCTTAGAAAGTCAGACTACTTATGTGCATAAAAAAGTGTATCCATTTTATGGAACTGGGGCTTATGCATATCAAGAGCAAGAAAACTGTTTTAAAAAGTAAAAACACTATAAACAATAGAAGTAAAAACACTAATAGTAATGCAAGTGACTTACCAAAATCACCATTCAAACGAATATAAAGTTCAAATACACTAAAAGCAATCGTTGTATGCGCAGGAAAAACAATGGCTTTGTCCCGTCCTTTATAATTTTGGTCTTCAATAATGTGAAACTATAATTTTGAAAATCATCAAAAGAAAAATTTCAAATCAAAATTAAAAATATAATTTAAAAAATACCTCAAAAGTACATATTGAAAATTATGTTACCAGGAGTCTTTGAAGATCAGATTTCATAAATACTATTTTTAAAAAACAATGTTATATTTCTACAGAGGCAGTAATATAACTTGCATCAGTTTTTGAAAATTACGTGAATGACTGGAAAAATAGCAAACCTCAGAAGAAGATTTGAAGTTTCAATTGTTCAAATGTATAGATGAGGGAGAGTAGAAGGGAGGGAGAAACGGTACAGGGAGTAAGAGCCAACTCCTGAAATAATAACAACCTGATGTAACAAGCTATAGAAACCAATGTAGTATGGAAAGATGGTTATATGTTTCCCTGACTTTCAAACAGAAAAGAACAAATTTCTAAATGTTTGCCAAGATTTCACCCAGAGAAATGGCTCATTTCTAGCCATCCTTTTATGCTTTTCCCATCCCTCACATAAAAAATGTGAATAAAGATCCAAGTTAATATTCATTTTACATCAGTGCAATAACACTCATTCTCTTCAGAATTTTCTGAGTTTACTTCAGAAGAAATGCAATCAAATCCAGCTACACAATATAAAAATGAGCTTGTTATATGGATTTTCATTTAAGTTACAGAACATCACCAAATATGCTTACCCTCATTGTCTCTCCACGCATACCAGTATGAACAGTCAGTGAGCACTGCCTTGTTGTCCTAATGCTTTCCATGACTACACACAGAATTTCCATCCTACTTTTTCTTGTTTGATGGACTAGACAATGATCAAAGTTTATTTTTCTAAAATCAAGAGGGAGACAAGGAAGAAATTCAGATATTATTAGCATTTAACAAAGCTTCTTGCAAAATTAGAAACTTTAAATCAGTAAATAAATCACCATAAACTGTCTCATTGCTACAAAACAGCTGTCTGAGAAAGTTTCTGGGAACTTCGTGTTGATCATGTTGATTTTCAGTGTCTGGGAACAAAATCAACAACAGATTCAAAGAAAGCCAATAATGTACAAATGTTAAAGAAGCTACGTGAGCTATCTTTCAAGTCTGATGCTGTACTTACTGACAGTAAGGAGGTATCAACAGACCCTAATTAATAACATTTTAAAGAAAAAAAAGTTGGTATAATTCTATGTCTCATATAAATTATATTTATATTTTTAAATTTAGTTACAAGTTTGACGAGTAATAGTTTTAATGCTCTATCTTAGGCCTTCTATAAAAGGTTATGATAGTGAATGTTTGTTTTAGAAATATAAAATTATATAGATAGATATGTATAAGTGTATATAGAGAGCCTGGCAAATGATAAATGAATTAAAAACATGCTAACTGATACAAATGAACTGTAAATGCAAAATACTACATAAACTATAAATACAGAATGATCATCAAACAAGGGTTCTTCCAGGAGAATCTCCGCAGGCACTGGCTCTTAGTCTATTTTTATTGGAAAACTATGACCAGTTCTTCCCACTGATCTCACCTCCAGTTATGGCAAAAGCTAGATACAGAATAAAAGCTATGGATACAATATGACATGCACTTCTTGGTAAATAACTGCTAGGAAACAAACACCTTTGAAAACACTGAATGTCACACCAAGCATAGTGAATCACAGAATCACAGAATTGTAGGGATTGGAAGGGACCTCTCAGAGGTCCAACCCCCCTGACAAAGCAAGCTCCCTAGAACGGGTTGCACAGGTAGG
The DNA here is from genome assembly GCA_036925125.1 of Oreortyx pictus. Lineage (NCBI taxonomy): Eukaryota > Metazoa > Chordata > Aves > Galliformes > Odontophoridae > Oreortyx > Oreortyx pictus. The sequence goes on along the minus strand of JAUPFR010000009.1, from coordinate 13,875,236 downwards.
TGTCCAGAAAGGTCTTGAACATCTCCAGAGAAGGAGGCTCCACAATCTCTCTGGGCAACATGTTCCAGAGCTCTGTCACCCTCACTGTGAAGAAAAATGTATTGGGCTGCAATACTGGGATTCAATGGGATCTTGAATTATTTACATTAGAAATAATTTTAGCAACATACGTCTTTCTAGTTTACCAGACAACAACAAAGCGATCAACCTATTTCCAAAAGCTGTAGGTGGCTCATGTCATTTAAGGTGAATTTCAAATCTGTCATAGTATGGAATAACATATACTGGGTCTTTGATGGACTCTTCCTCTCTAGAATTCTTTTTTTTTTTTTTTTCTGAAAGATGCACTGTAATTCAAAGAAGAATTCATTCAGATAAATTACATGTTTGTTTTATACAGGAGGTCATGTGTTTAAGTGGTGAAATTCAGACTCATATGACAGACAATTAAAGAAGTTGGAAAATATCCAATTTTGACTACTACTGACTGTCTAAAAATAATCAAAACCTAAGACTTTCTGTATTAATACATTCTCTTCAGAGAAGCAACCTAATTGTATGAAATATTATTGCGGAACCAAAATACATAACACTACCTTGTAGTAAGTTCTTTAAGCAATGTTGGTACTTCAACTTCATGTTTGGTCACTATGCCAAATGAAGCTTTAAAGGCAATAGAATCTGATCCATCAATATCAAAACCAACATCATTGATTATCTGATTTCCCCTTCTACCATTGAGTGAAACATCTGATTTGTCTTCATAGTTGAGCAACTGGTAGGACGAAACACCTGAGTAAAAGAAGACAATTATTGTATGATGAGGATCTGGGCATAGTATTTTTACAAAGCGTCATATGCTTGCTTGTAACAGGATATTTAAATTATTTGAAAATTCTATAGAATAGATGTAAAGAAGAGACTAATGTGCACTGCACAAACTCCACTATTCTGATGAAAAATTCACAGCTGCATGGTGTGCTTATTTATCAGCTTTACTACTGATGACAAATGGGAAGAGTGTTCAGGATCTCAGGGATCTATCTAGTTCTTATTTGCAGAACTGTGCCCAAGCTGTTGCATGGGATATGGCTTAAGCATGAAATGATGGTTAGGGCCACATTTCTACATTTCTATGTTCATCGTTGCTCTTCTATATCATGAGATGCAGGATAAATAGATAACTTGTGTGTTCTGAGTGTAATGACAAAGACTCTGAACCACAAAGAAAATGACTTAGTGAAGACATCACAGAATGTGAAAATTAGGAATAAAGCGAAAGATAATGTGGCTGATGCACACATCATGTCCACATACTAATAACTTGAGTGCAGCTCTGGTACCTAACAACTCATTGGGAAGACTTGTTATTCACAGGTAATTTTTCCTCCATTCTAATTTGTTGTAGAACTAAGTTTTTTCTGATTGTTTTTTTGTTTTTCTTTTTGTTTTTGTTTTTTTGGAGATACATTTACGAATTTCCCTTGTAAAATAAAGTTAGGAAATTCTGAAAGCTTCTAGATAAAGTATACATTTGCCTCACATTGCTCTTCATTTTTGCAGCACAGGCCTACTAGTAACATTAACTTTGTCTTTAGCTGTTAACTAGGAAGTCCTGTCACAAATTCCATGTGTTCCTAGCGATTGTGGAGAATGTCAGTTTAATTTGAATGAAAACAAGATATTAATTCTTGTTTACTCAAACATTTATTGTCATCTATTACACAAAATCAGGATAGGCACCAAAGCATTTTTGATGCTTTCTTTATAACCTTAAATAAGTTTCCATTACAGTAACAGAAAACTATTAGAAAATATTGAGCACCTGTCAAATTAATAAGAGCAGGGGATTGAGCATACAATTATTTTTTTCTTATTTTTCTGAAGTTTTTTGGACAAAGTGACATTAGAAAGCCACCAAGAATTAATCCTGTTTGTCTGCAATTTTTACAAAAAGCCCTTCATGTATTTTTCGTAATACTAAAAAGTTGCAATGCTTATATTTGTCACATAAAAGGAAATTCAATTACAAATCACTTTGTTCACATTAAAGGACAATACCTTCTGCGCAAGACATCTAACCTTTATAGAAAAGATTTTGTGATGAGATTTTACAACCTTTTCCTTTGACTTCCTAAATGAGAAATTTTTAACTTTTTCTTTCATTCAACTTTTTTTTTCTTTCATTCAGCTGACTGAATGCAAGACTAGTAGGATTTTCTTCATCTTGTTTGCATCCTGGAATCACCTCTTTGTGGGGTCAACAGACATTTCTGTTTTCCTATGCACATAGTGCTTGTTAGTAGAGATTTTAGTTAATGTATTTGTTGTGCAATTAATACCTTTGTTAAAACAGACTTAAAAATAAATAAAATTAAGCAATTAAATTGTTTTGAGAAAACGTATCATGCAGTTATAAATTGCACGGACTCAATAGGAAAGCACAATAAAATATATGCAGTATAGCTCAATTTTTATACCTCCTACTAATCAGAGAATCTTCTTAAAGCTTTCTGATATTCCATAGAAAAGACATATGCAGTTAAACTCTTTAAATATGAGAAAAATATTACAAATGTGGAATAAAGCTTATAGAAGACCTGTTATTTGTTAGATTGCTGTTATCAAATGTTTCTACTTATTCCGAGCCCACTTTAACACATGGTATCGCTAGCAGGAAACAACTGCCAGTCTTAGGTCACGGCTACATATTTAAATGTGAGTAAACAGAGAATGGTTGATGTTAAAATCAAAAGCAATTAATCAACATACAGCAATTGTCTATTGTTAATTGTGAAAAAACCAACCCACAAGGTTGAATGAAATCTGTTCAAAAACATTGTTTGTTTTTTATATTTTTAATATAACTTTTTTTTACACCTTTTTCTGAAAGTTTTTTCTTTTTTATCCAGCCTGACTTACACTTTTTCATAAACATTTATTAAATAACTAAGCAAAATACATTTTATTACACGTGTACTGAAGAACCATTATACTACTTGTTCAGATCAAACCACTGCCATGTAATAATGGGAAAACATGCATTTTTCTACTTTGAAGATAAATAAAAAAACTTACCGGCAGAAATTTCTTTCTCCCCTTCAAGAATGTCTTTTAATGTGAAAGGTGTTGAAGCAAATTTAGACTTTTTCGAAAGCAAACATTTTCTTTTCTTAATCACAATGCTGAGAGGTTGGTACTTATCGGCTTCACTAAGGCTGGGCACTGGCACTAGTCTTCCTCCATCACCAACCTGCTTAACGAAGTTTTTGGTTGCAGCAGCAAACATATTACTACATTAGAAATGATAATAACAAAAAGCTCTGCCTCAAGTGTAACTTCCAGACCCAAAGCCCATGTTTTTCTTTGCAGTATTCTTCCAAACAAACTGTTAAAAAAAAAAGCTGCCAATTTTTTTTTGATCAGTATTTTACTTAAAAATACTCAAAAGCATCTGTATCATTCTGCTTCTAGAAGTGCTGCTGAAGACCTTTCTCAAAGACCTCTAACTAAGCTCTCTAGTTCTGCATCTTTAATAATGCATTACCAGTGTAAACTGATAGGGAAATGCTTGTCCTTTCCACCGCAGTTTAATGCCACTATCTGAAAATCAAAATTACAACCTTAGAATGAAAAGACTGCAGTTTCTGTGAACCTCAGCTTCCTACCAAGGGTCACTGATGCGTTCCTGCTAATAGCAACCTCGCGGCAACCACATCCTGGCCTATTTTGCCAGGCAGAGTGCTTCAGTTACAGCTTTGTGAAAGCAGCAGGCCTGCTGCAGCAGTGTTTCCTTTCAGCAGCAGCTGCACAGCAGAATCTGGCCATGCTCAGCCCAATAGTCGGTGGCATGAGACTTGGTGGTACAATCCCAGCCAAGCAAGGCTTTGGGCAGAGGTTGACATTCAGGGCATTATTTTCTCCTCTCAAGGACTCCACTTGCAGGCCCCACAGAGGTACCTAGACTGCCTGAATCGATAGGCTGAGACCAATGGGATGAAATTAAAGAAGACCGAGCACCTGGTCCTGCACTTTGACCACAACAGCCCTACAGGCTTGGGGCAGAGAGGCTGATAAGCTGCTCAGAGGAAATGTCCTCATCAACACTTGGCTAGCTGAACATGAGCGAACAGTGTACCCAGGTGGCCAAGAAGGCAAATGGTATCCTAGCTTGTATCAGAAGTAGTGCAGCCAGCTGGAGAAGGGAGGTGATCTTCCCCCTTGTACTCAGCTCTGTTTAGACCGCACCTCAAGTGCTGCGGTCAGTTTTCAACCCCTCACTGTAAGTATGGCACTGAAACCCTGAAGCACTTCCAGAGAAAGGCAACAAAACCAGTAAAGGGTCTGGAGCACAAGTCTTATAGGGAGTGGCTCAGGGAGCTGAGATTGTTCAGTCTGGAAAAGAGAAGGCCCAAGGGGAACCTTATTGCTCTTTATGTCCTGAAAGGAAGTTGTGGAGAGGTGGAGGCCAGACACTTCTCCCAGGTAACAGTGAGAGGATGCGAGAGAATGGCCTCAAGTTACACCAGAGATACTAGGAAAAATTTCTTCTCCAAAAGAAAGGTGGGGCTACCTACAGAGGTGGTAGAGTCAGCGATCCTGGAGATGCTTAAGAAACATGTAGATGTTGTACTGAAGGACTTGCTTGCTTGCTCTAGAGGGTGCTGAGAAGGTGCAAAATGCTGCAGTTCAGCCTGCCATTCATATTCCACTGCATTAGCAACAAAAATAATCTCCGTGCTTATTTACTCAAACAAAACACTTTAACAAAACCTGAAAGGCTATAGAGAGAAGAAAACTCTACGAAAATTCTTAAATTAAAATTGCCCATTCCATCTCAATTTATACTGATCTTATATATATTTTACAATAACTGCTTGACAGGATAACATTTCTCCTACAAGTTATTAAGCTCAACTAGCACTGTTTAATCAACATGCATTTATATGTCTCTCACTTAGTATGTGGCCATAGACCACACTCAGTCTGATCCAGCACTAATCCTGTAACAAGCAGTTTCACTGGATACACTTGCACTTTCCTTATGTTATTCTCATACTATAGGTCAGAGAACTGGAGTGCAACTATGTTAACTTTGCCATTTCTGAAAACGTTTACTAACTTTGCATATCTGAATGAAAATGGAAGATAAACTCAGATAACGTTTCCCTTGAGAATGTTAAGCCCATATCACTTTCATAACTTCTTAGCATACAAACAGGTGCAATTACTTAACAGAAGTCCTTAAGTGCCTTTGAGCAATGTTACATACACTCAAAGATCTTTAAAAAAAAAAAGTAATAAAACAAGTTTTGTAAATATTCAACATCTAAAAGCCAGCAAAAAATAAAATACTACTGAAAAAAAATAAATTGGGAAATTTCATAACTTTCCAGCAGATGGCATGAGCATTTCCCTAAAAAGCAAGGATGCCAGCAACATAGATTCTGTTATATTATTCAAGTTAACAAAAATAACATCTACTGAGTCCAACCATCATTCTTACTACATGTATTTATCATTTTATATTATACCTATTTATGTATTTATCATTTTATACAATGTACCTATTTGTAAGTAGGTTTGGAAGCTGCATTCGTTCAAAGAACACATCAGCTAGAAATTGTTGAATTCCTACTTTAACAGAAAAATATTTATTAAATTGTTGAATTTTATGTGAAGTCACAGAAATGCATAGAACTGAAAACTGTATTATTTTATGGGCTGCTTTTCTTAATGAGATTTGTTGAACCTAATAAATACTCTCTTGGAGTATTGAGTTTTTCTTCCTGGAGGTAGCTGAAGCTGCTAGAAACTTGTAGAGAGAAGAGGAGCCTCATGCAGGGAAAAAAAAGGATCTAAACAGGTGAAGAAAAAATCTCTTGTAACCAACACTGGCACTGGATAAACCAAGCAGGAAGGGTAGGCTTCCTTCTGGGAACAAGAGGGTACTGTCTGTAATACCACTGTAGTTTGTAGATAAGCTGTGAAATAATATTTAAAGATAACTATTATATGTATCAGAGAGATTATACTTATATCGTGATATTACTGGTCACTAAATTACTCCTATTTTATAATCTAGTGGTTTTCCAATCTATTTAGATGCACAAGAAAGTGGGCTGTGTGTAACCACAACACACTGAGTTAGGGCTGAACTACTGTACTCCAGAGGTGGCCAAGCTTACATTTTTTCTTTTATGCCCACCCTGATGAGTGCTGAAGACTTTGACTATTCTGCTCACAGTAGTCTGATCAAGCTTGGTAAACTGCTAATATTTTTCCTGTTTCATTGTGCTGGCTCTCAGTTTTCTCTTATGGACAAATGTTTTCTCTCTCAAAGTGCCTTTATTTGAGCTGCAGCATGACACTCTGCAGGTAAGAGGGACGTGTTCTCCTTGTTAGATGGGTCTACTAGGCACTTGGTTCATGTCCTGGTAAGAACACACTGTAATTTTCTTTCCTGCAGAACTGACAGCTGCTCTAGGCACACTTCCACAGGACTGCACTGAGAATTCTGCTGTTCCTCTTGGATTTCCTGTCCCTATGGGAATGCCCCTAAAGCAGTTGCATAATGCATAATTCCATCTCTTTTGCTGTTCTAAGCATTTTTAGCATCACTTGATTATACTTTGCTAAGTGAAGTCTTCCTAGCAGATCTCTTGTATAAGCAAAAAACAGTTTAATGCCGTGACTTACATCCCTCCAGAAACCAGTGCTGATGTGCTGAACTCCAGTCCAATAGTTTGCTGGACACTGCTGTCTCTTGGTGTGATGCTCACAGGGACTGCTGCTGAGTGAACTGTCTGGCACTTAGAGACCATTGCAGGAAGAAAAGCAAGTTAAAGCAGGTGAAAGCTTTCAGCAGATAACTGCACGTAGGATTTCTTTATTATCTAGTTTGAATTCAGTGAAACTTCAAATCAGTTCACAAATGCTGTTTCAATTATGCAGTATAGTGGAACAAATACATTAGCTATGGCAGTATTTTAATTTTGTGTAGACTTTATTAAGCTCTCAATTTGGTAAAGCATAAAAAACATAGTTACTGCTTGTGTATCTGAAACTTAATTAGTTCATTATGGGAACCTCTCTAGGCAGCATGAGAAATAGACCATATCAAAATTACAGAGCTCAGAAATTAAAGCCTGCTACTCATTGGAAGCCTAGTCCTGAGATGTTTTAAGTCTCCATATTTACAATATGATTTACTTCTGTCAGATCCTTTTGAATATTTCACTACTATCTACATTCCCAGGGGAAAAAAAAAATCCCAAGTGGCTTTGAGATAGATATAGATATTTTAGATATTTATAGATTTATATATATATTTTATAGATATTTTATTCCATGTGCAATGTATATGGAGCCTTTGTGTGTGAATGGTTTCTAAACCAATTAGAAAGGCTCTGAAAGAAAAAAAATTACTCTTCAGGTATACAGTCCAAGTACGCTGTGAGAGAGCCTTCTTCAATGCTGTGTCACAGAACAGACTGCAGTAATGCACATTCATCATCCACGCTGCAGTGCACACAGGAGTTTTCCTGCCAGGAGGGGCTGTGCTACAGTGTGGCACTCACCCAGCAATCGGTGCATTGAAGCTGACATTTCTTTAAGCGTCACACCAATGAGAGGCTGCAAGATGTGGCATTCAACTCACTTCTGCACAGCTTCTGGTTGACCTCATTCCCTGTTCACCTTTGCACAAACAGCTTCTGTTGACTGGATGAAAAGGGAACATGTTCCACAGCTCCTGGGTACCACCCCAATGCCCTCCCACAAGAGCTGTGCTAAGGACAAGGAGGGAGCACAGAGATCAGAGGGTCACTCACAGACTCACCTTCACATTCCAAAGCATTGCTCACAGATGTGGATGTGAAGGCTACTCGATTTGTGCTTGAAGTGTACACATTTCAATAATATGATATTAAATGATCACTGCTGGATGAAGTGTACAATATATCACAACTCCTGCTTATCTCTAATTACCCTGATTTTATTGGCTATATTTTGAATGGGCAGATGGCTGCATTAGCTGTAAAGCATTTATTAGTGAGAAATGCAAAAGCAGTACTCCAGGGAGAGATTTGCTGAGACAGCATGCTTGCACTTAAACCCATTAGCTAGGGGAGGGCACATCTTTCAAATGAAAGAAGTGGTCTGTCCTTTGGTACATACACAATACTGTATGCAATGAGGCTACTTTCATCATCTAGAATTAATAGGTTAGTGATGACAAATCTCTTGGAAACAGACTTCCCAGTGAGATTTAACGCAGGCTTATCACTGCCTTTCCTTTGTGGGATGCTGCTCCATGGGTTAAACCTTTCTGCCAGCATCTGTGGGTGGGCTACACAGCATTGGAGGACAAGTCTGTGGGCTTGAACCTCAATGTCCATGAGGATGCAGAATTGTAGCTGTGGTGTCACAACATCCAAATAAAAACTACAAACGAAAGGACTTGTCTGCTGAGATACAGTTCAAATTGTTCATACTTGTCTGGCAGATGGGCACTGGTGCAGCTTGTTCATAACACTCCCTTCAGCACACACATTGTGCTTCATGTAATGCTCTCATCTGAACAGCATTTATTTTTGGCATTGCTGCTGGCTGTTCTGTGATTAGCATCACTCTATGAAACCCACTGTATGTGATTTTGGTAAGACATTACTTTCCTGAGTAGGATCCTGTAAGAACCAGCTGGTACTGTAAAGTACTCTCAGATCTTTACATAGAGAGTATTTATAAACAGATTAAATTATGTAAATGTTTGTACTGCATATAAGAATTCAGCATCATGTTTCATAGCCACACTTGCTCATACATAGGCTGTTTCTCTTCATGCTACGAGAACACTTCATCATTCTGGTTTTGGGTTTTTTTTCCCCATACATAGGCATAAAATGAGAGAATACCTGAGCAGTTTACAGATACTAACCATCAAACAGACAGGTGACATAAAAAATTCTTTGCCACCAAACATAAAAAGCAGCCTAGCACTGTTGTACTGGGCTGTCTGATTAGCATTTATGTGAAATCATCTCATGAAGTACAACTGATGATTTGGTGTGTCCTTATGTTGTGTCACCTCAGTTTCTTCACTAACTATAATGCCAGAGCCTCAGAAATACTGTACATAAAAGATAATCCATACCTAAAATGTTATCAACATCAACTGAGGTGTCCTTACCAGAACTTGCCATCCAGTTAGGGTCCAAAAAAAGTCACTTTCTGGAAATGTTTAAATATATTTTTTTCTTTACCTACTTGCCAGAAAACCTGCTCAAGAAAACTGGGGTAGTTGAGACATTTGAGCTACTAGTTAGTCTCATTTCTCTCCTGAAGAAGGAAATACACCCAGACAGCCAAAACAAACAAATAAATAAATAAAAGAAGAAATTGAGTATTTGATTGTACTTTGGAAGTTTTCCGCATGAAAAGATAGGTGAGACATTAATTACAAATGTAATCTCATCACCAGTAAAAATGTCTTCACACCAAATTCATGCCTATAACATACTTGTACTCACACCGTGTTAACTTGCCCAGAATTCTTGCTATATTTATCCTTAATAAAAAGCACTTACAACATAACTAATGTGCTACAGATCCTTACCTCTCTCTTCAATACTTAATCTAACAGTTACACATAACTTTCAGAAATAAAAAGCACAGTCCAAATAAAAACCATCACATTTTCTGACATAGAATTAATTAATTACATTCACTATTTAGTATAAATAAAATATAGGGTACATCCTTAGCTAGCCCACAGTACCTCATTCGTTTTCAATTATATCTTTTTTTCTTTTAATCTTACTTAGTAATGATTACTTAACAGGAAAAGAAGAATCACTATTGCATACTTGTGGTTTTTAAGATTCAGAATGTCTTAAATACTTAATAATCTAACAGTGACCTGGAGAACCACGAGTCCTTTATTTGTTGGTTGAGCAAAAATTCTGTGTATCGTTCCCTCAGAACAGATTTTATAGCAGCAGTGCCACTGGGAGAAGCTTTCTGTGGGCAACTCTTGAGCTGAGTCAGGCTGAAGTCCTGTCAATAACTTCCTACACTGTCTCCCTTCAGCACACCACCATGCATACACATCTGTGTTAAAGAAGGACTATCATCTGTCTCTTGGTCAGAATAAATTTAAGTATAAAGTTAACTTCCATGCTCAAGGAATACTTTTTTTTCCTAAATTAGATGTGAAGAGTTGAAAGGCAGACCAGCAGTGCTGCCTCACAGCCCTCTTTCACTTTCATTTCTTCCCAAAGGTTTGTTCCTTTTTTAACCAATTAAATAACCACATGTAACTTTTCACATTTCACTTACAGCAGTTTTGCTGAGCAACAGTCACTGAAGAGAGATATGCTGGTTTGGCAAGGCACTCAGTAACAAAATACAGATCCCATTTACAGAAATATGAAACCTGAGCTACTCTGCTAAAAGAAGCCTGTAACAAAATTAGCTCAAGGTGTACAACCAAGCTCAGAACATGTAAGGGTTTGGATAACATCAGCAATACATCTGAATGGCAAAAAAAAAAAAAAAGTGAAAAAGAGTCTTTTCTGTTCCTTGCTGCTGTTTCCAGGCAGGCAGCCTTCCAGACTGCTTCAACACTTGCTCTTTTAAAATGCTAGGAAACAACACAAACTTTAATTTCTCCTCCAAAATAAATGGTAGTTTTCTCCTCTGCTTTCATTTCAAATGAAATGTAATTGATTTGAGGGCTGAGGAACAGGAACACATAATTGAAAAATTTCACAGAGCGCTGTCTTTTCCAAGGAGATGCCAGAAGGGGTGGGTGTCTAGTAACTTTGTTTTTCTCCTCTATTTCCACACCTCTTTTCTCAACACTAATAGAGAACAACAAGAACCGATTTCCTCTACTCCCTCTCACACAACTTGAGAAACATACATCAAGCTCCCTTTAATCACAAAGTGCAAGCTGACAAGACAAAAAACAAAGGGCTCTTATCAGATACAGCACGAAGATAAAACTGGGAACTGACAAATTGAAAATTATGTTATTGGAGACTACAGTTGGTAACTGCTGCCAGATTTAAAGGAACTGTGCAGAGAGTTATGTGGCATGAGTTGCTTCAGTGCTATTGCTGCTGATGTCATACACTTCTGCAAAATAAATCTGTACAATATATACTCAGGATTGTATGATTAATAGTAGGTTCACTTACCTATTTACAAACAAGCTCATTCAAAAATTGTATTCTGAGGTGTTTCTTAAGTTGATAAATCAGAACGCAGATGACAGTAGCTTAAACAGTGTACATTGAGATTTATTAGAACAAGCACTAATAGTAGCAGTGTACAGAGTGATGGAGACAACGTACTGTATGCACTGAATAATAATTATACAATTGCACTTCTTCAGAGATCTGTTAGAAAATACTTATCAGTAAACAGTTTCCCAAATCTAGCATTGTTTGGATTTGCCTCTGAGGAAAAAAATACAAAAAATATGCTTTTTTTTGGTAAGGCATTAGCAACATTCATTGGCAGGCTAAACAAGTCATTTGTACATGCATTACCCAAATACAATGCAACAGGTAAAAGAGCATCATGTTTCCTCAAAATCTAGAAATGTGTGTGTGTTTTGGACACGATATCCTGGTAAATCTGGCTCAGCTTGAAGGAAACAGATGACATCTTTTGTTACATTTTAGAGCACAACATAAACTACAGCATAGCCAAGTTCAACTTTATTTCCTACCAGAAGCTGTAGGACTTTCCTCAGTTGGAGTTGATATTATCAGTATTGTCTAAACCATGTGCATCTCTGGAATGAACTCCCAATCAAATTAATTTCTCCTGTTTACTATTCCCCCACATCCCCTCCCTGAATCACATGGCAAACAGATGCTCCAGTTGCCAAGGGATCTCCACCAACACCCACTGCTGCATAAGCTTGTTATTTATTGCGCGAGAGGTAGTCAGCACGAGGTCTCATCTGCATTCAGGGATACTATAACAGCACGGTCAGAACGAACTCATGAGTACAAAGACATAGGGCAAATGTGTTCAAGCCACACTATGTGGAAACTTAAAACTGCTGTCTCACTGCTCCTTCCCAGCTAGCAAGTAGGATACCTTGGAAGTTGCTAGAGGACTCAATATATCAAACAAACAGCAATTTCACTGATGTACTTAAGCCTAATAGGAGAGAAGGGAGGAACTTTCACACAATAATTCTTCCTGTGGGCTGAGATTGTAAGCGTGCTCTTAGTTATCCACACCCTTTCTTCACAGAGAGCAGCCTCTTTCTATTCCCAGCATGCATTAACAGCAGCCCACACTCGAGGCTGGCACTGGCCTGTGAAGCACAGGCAAACAGGTACAGGAATCATAAATATTCCTACAATTCAGCTTGCCAGAGTGAAACATAACACAATGAACTGTCACTGGTCTGATCTCCTGCTCGTTCTTTCAAATGTCACATATAACTGATCTGTGCAGAGACAATGTTATTGACTGATCCTAAAGCACTGCCCCAGAATGTGGTTCCAAATCACAAAGTCAAATATATTGCTCCAATTGCTATGCAGTCAAACCAGCTACATTTCACACAGTGATCTTTCATGAAACAGTGCACATGTTCAAAATTAGGCTGAATACTTAGGCTCAACTATATGTTAGGTCTTGACACTGCAATACAATTTGGGCAGCTGGACCATCAACTCCTCTTAAAGTTCACTGAGATCCATGGAGTACCAACAAGAGCTCAGCCTCACCTGCACAGATGTTCCTTTGTCTGAGCACACAGGGACATAAAATCAAGAGTTACAAAGCGTGGTGTAACCAAATGTGTTGTTTTGATTTCTTTCTGATGAGACTTTTAATTTGAACATGAGATCTACATCTGACTGAATTCAATGAGACCACTAGCAGGTGTACCTTGGGGACATACTGATTCCTGCGCAAGATCAGAGTCAAAGTAGATGAAGGTAAAAAAGTTCTGGGATGTGCAATGCTGTTTAACTCTAGCATGTGAAACTGAAGTCTATTCAAATTATTTCTACGTTATTTCTCAACTGTTGGTGCTTAGTAAATGGAAGTGTTTTTACAGGCATGATCATAGTATTTGGAGAACAGAATTAAGTAGATGTAAAGAATAATCATCCTGAAAGAGCTCCAAAAATTGCAAATTGTCAAGAACAAATAAATGCGTATTGCAGGAAGGCAATCAAGATAAGGATTTAAAAAGAAATAAACAAATTACTGAATGTACTATGAAGGACTACGTTTAAACTTTTAAAAATTACAAGACTTAGATTAGCTAATACAGATTTCAGCACAAAGATTAGCCATCAATTTTGCGTTGAGTCATTTCAAAATTATGGTACTGACTTTTCCTCACTATCCTTTTCTCCTTCATCTCCTTATGGAAGTGAACTACTCAGCAAAAAATGAGGTGTGGTTTAATATTGCAGTGCTCAAAACTAGTGCTTTCTGAAACATTTGTGTAGCTGGAAACACAAATGCTTCTTGTTGTCTTTATTTCTTCCAAGTAACAGTTTTCTATTCCTTTAAACAACATACAAATTTTTGTCTGGTGCATCAAGGTACACCAACCCTCTGCAGTTAACAATCTGCAGCAGTTATTGTCTGTCTGGTACTCAAAAACAGCAATGACTATATATGTTGGGCTTCTAAGGGAGCAACTATTTGCCTTTAAAATTCATCTTAAAAAATAAAAAATAAATAAAAGCTTCTGAAAACATTTCTAGCTAGCACAGTAGTATAACCACAATGGAAAGACTCCAAGGACTTCAATTTGCCAGAATGTTACACAAAGGTATACAAGAAATCAACAGATTTTTTTTTTTTTCCCTCAGCTAGGTGCAGGGATGTGGAAAATTAGTAAATAATGTCCTTCTAGATGTTTTATTTATTTATTTGTTGACATTTTTGCCTACTAAAGAGCAGGGCTCTTTCATATCTGAAAGTAAATGCTGCTAAGAGTTGCTTAGTAAGCAATGTGAAATGGGCAGCCAATCTAATCCTTACTCCTAAAATGGCACTCTCAGTATGAGCAGTCTATGAATACTGGAATTTATTACATCACATGTGTCTCAGCAAAAAATTGCCATGTTATTTCCAATCTGTATTAACTCTCGGAAAAAAATAAATAAATAAAAGAGAGAAAATACAGAGCTCTTTGTTGAAATGCTCAGAAATTTTAATTAGTCAAATGGATGATTATACTAAGAGTTCACAGACCCAAACAAGAAAGCTTGCTACTGATCACAACAAAGCAGATATACCTAATCTTCCATCATAATGACCTCTCTGGACGCCACAGTAGTTTAATTTAATGTCTTCTTGTGCTCTAGGTAAAGCATCAGCTTCAGACAACCAGCAGTAGTTGTTAAAGAGCAAGCAGTTCCCTACATATTTTTGGTGAAGGAAAAGAATTCATACATTGGGATCTAGCATCTTGCTTTCTCATTTACTGTATATTAAACAACAGACACAAGTCAATACGCAAGTAAGATTCCCATCCAGAAAAGCCCACTTTTTGGTCCAAGGAAAATCTTAGCGAATGAGCACAATAGATATTCCTTCATCCGGAAGCTAGAAACTTAGCAAGATCTGAACAATCTGCACGAGGGAAGAACCATCCTAATTCTTTGTAGCTGCAAAGACCATTTCATTTTCAAAACTCAAGCTGGATATATAATTAGTCACTAGTGAGGAATGAATGTTTAAAAATAATCAGTCTATAAATAATTTTAAAGGAAAAAGAACAGTGCCTTTGCTAATTTATAGCAAAAGCTTAACTAAGGTATCAGTTGCAATCTTTGCATTTATGCCTGCAGACCAGAATACACTCATAAACATCTATTTCTCAGCTTGTAGTCATGTCTTAGTTGAGACTCAGATGAAGAAAAAAATCATTCTAATCTGAACTCCTAATTATACATTTAAAGCTCCAATGAATACCATTCAATTTTCTTTGAAGAACTGAATGCACCTAATTTCTAACCTTATGTTGGAATGATAATCTCCACCTTCAAGACAAGTGCAAATGCAGATCTGACATTTTTATGTACTATTTCGTTATCGGTGATTTGATTTCCAAATGTATGTGATAAACATAAAGCAAATACAAAGATAACTGTGTATCACTGTTTATTCAACATAGTTAAGGAAGGTATCCTGAACTCTCCTTTGCCCACAGAATACTGGTGATTAATCTAAACTGAAAATTTTTAATGCTATTGTAATATTCCTTGTTGAAGTTAATTTACAAAAAGTTGAGAACTATAAAGCAAAGGAATAGAGAATTATGGGAAAAGAAACCTGAATTTGCAGTCTGACTAATGCTGGCTGTCCTCAGTGGACATGAGAAAGCAGCCCAAAAGGCTCAAGCTGCCACAGATGCAACCAGTTCCAGAAAAAAAGATGTTGCATTCATGGCTAAACTGACTGGCACAAGGAAGAATTGTTGCGCTTGAATATTTGTCAGTATCAGTGCTGCTTTTGTATAATGCTTTTATCATGAGGATGCCTAGATTTCAAGCAGTTAAATAAATCACTTCTACCATGTTGAAGGACTCTGCATACCTCTTCCCATTTTACATTCCTAATAGTAAGTGACAGCAAGATTATAGCTTTGCATAAGATATTCCTCATCCATTAATGCAGATCATTAAAAGTAGCAGTAAACACAGAAATATGTTTTAGTGTTTCATGGGAGACAACATCTGGTTCATGGCTCCAGGGATATGAATAGGTATCATTACTACTGAACTATTCGTGGGTCGAGACAGAATATATTACACTCTGCTGAGCGGTATATATATTCCAACTTTTTGATTTCTCTATTTCTAAAATCTCTTTGTCCATATTTCAAATATTACTTCAGACAAATATTGCCTATATTAATTTTTATTTGTAATGGAATAAAATTCCCTTTCACCTACAGAATTCACTGTGAGCAAATGTCACCGGTCCTCCCTTTTCTCATACTTTCATGAAACACTGGAAAGAGAAATGGTATTAACATAACCTGCCTAAAACAGATTTAACAGCTGCTATGACAATTTAATTTGTAGAAGTTTTAACTTTTTCTGTTCTGCTACAATGGTGCTACTGACAGAACTGACATCTCTGATTTCACTGCTCTCCATTAGTCTCCCCCTTCTTGAGGTTTATCAGAGATTACAAGGAAAAAAAAAAGATATAATGGGTTTAATAATACTACAAAACTTGACAAAAGAGAGGGTATATAAAATACCTACAAATAAAATGCTGACACTTTTAAAATATATCATACAAAATTTATCCTCAGGAGGTTTTATAAAAAGATTTTTCAAGTCAGTGGAATAAGGATGGAATGTGCATCAGGATAATCAACAAAAGATTTTACATGCTCAAGTTTAAAGAACTTTTGTAATTAGACCTTTTACAAGAAAAAAAATAAAAATCAACTGCTGTAACTAAGACCTTTTCTTTTGTACTTACTGTGATTTCTAACATTCTTGTGTTGCGACACTGTTCTGAGGGAGTGCAAAGAGCTTAGGGAGATATTCTACTTAGTAGTCATTAATTTTTTAACATGCTTAGTCTAGATTCTCCTATCTAAAACAAAACAAAAACAAGAAACAATCAAACAGCAACAACAAACAACAACAAAAAAAAACAACCCACCAAACAAGAAATGAAGCACTCCCTTTCTCCATTAAAATTATCTTCTGAGTGATAACAGAATCACAGTAAGAGTAATAGGGATTGATAAAATTGAAATCATTGAAATAGTTTTATACTAAATATTCTCTTATAATTTTGAGTAGAGTAACAACAACAAGATAGCTGCAACTGTATCCCTGATATCCTTGACTTCCATCAATATATGCTCAATTTTGATTACTTTTATTTAATAACATCCAAGATGAAAATGATAGCTAGCAGCCGTGGTAGCAGCTAAGATAAGAAGTTAAGACAAGCAATTTCTCAGCTTTCTTCAACATCTCTGTATAACACAGGCTGGACAGGTGAGAACATTCCAGGATTTCTTACACAGTTTTGTTAGTATCATTTTCCTATAGCTGCACCAAACTCTCTTTAATATAAACCCTCAATTTTAGCATATAAATAAAAACAACTAAAAATTCCTCATTTGCTTTCATTTTGCAAACCCAGAATCAGAAGGGACACCTCCAATAGAGTTAATTCCTCAGAATATTGCAGCCAATGTCATTTGGAACAGCTAGTGCCTATCTCTGCACCAGTATCAAAGGCAACATAGTAACTGAGCTTTGATAGCAGAAGTACGTTTTTAAAAAACTCATAGGAAAAAAAATGTATATCTATATATATATATATATCCTGCCCTCTCAGTTATTGTGCATTTGCAAGTGAAATTCCTCTTCCTTCCAGACTATTCTAAAAATAATTTGTTTGTTTGTTTGTTTGTTTTTTGAAAGAAACACAATGAGCAGGACCTCCAAGCTAAGATGCAAATCCTCAAACAAGAGGGAAGGATCAGCGCTAGTAACATCTACATTCTGCAGCACTTCACATCTGCCTGGTACCTGTTATTCAAACAAAACTCACAAATGTCACAAATGCTCATTCAGAGTCAGAAGTTAAAAACTGGGTGAAAAAAAGAAAACAAAAGGCTATAACCATATTTGTAGAAGGCTTACTATTTGTGAGATGACCATAATAGACGGTATGAAACCCAAAAATATTTACTTCATGCAGCCTACATCTATCTAAAATTAGAATTAGAGTGCTGAGATGACATTTTAATCACAGTGTTACTGTGAAAATCAACTCATGTTCAGATTTCATTTCCAGCAAGGTAACAGTTTCTAATACTAAGGAAAATCTTGTATCTTGTTAATATGCATCTAATACAGGAATGAGGTTATTAAAGTTTTTATAAGATGACATGGCTTTTGATGGATGTAGCTATTGTTGCCTAATCATATCCACAATAGCAGAACAAGGAACAAAATGAAGTACACTTTAAAGTATTATTTGAAAGTACATTTCACTATTGCAGAACTGAAGCATAAGGGCTGTTTATTTTATACAGAAATAAGTGTTTTAAGAAAACACGAGAAAAAGAAAGGGGGATGACTTTATATTGAAGATGAACTTCAGTTTTTAAATGTCAAATGATTGGTACTATTTTTTTTCACACACTAAATCTGTAGCAATTAAATCTCCTGATCAGGTAAGTACATTTTATGCCAAAATGCCTGGCTGAATGAAATGAGGTGGGCTGGAAACAGCTAAGATCCTACTGGTATCCAGCAAAGAGTGGTCAATTTATGGTACTTACTGATGAATAACTCTTCAGTGACCTGGGCAAAGAAACATACCACACCCCACAAGTTGTCACAATGTCCCCTCAAGTTTGCAGGAAGAATTTAAGCAAAGATTTTACACAGAATGCAGAGGATTCTGTACTACAGGAAACCACTTGTGGCACGCCTGCTGGCATTGTTAGGATTCAGATAAAGACAGAAAGTATCTTGCAACACTCTGCAATTCCTCTAGTTACTAATAAAAATGTTTAACATTCAGTTAATTTAATACTCAGTAGGTTTAAAGAGTGCCTTCAATAGAAAGATTTACTGTAACACATTTTTTTTTAACTCTAAAAAATTGAACACTAATTTTCTCACAGTGAATATCAGTTAAACAATTGGAAAAGAATAATTAAAGCAGTGATACCATCTTCAGTGTTAACCAAATTTGCATTGCAAAGAATGGCATTCGTGAAACACTACAAGAACACTGTAAAACTAAATACCTTATTTCTGCATTTAAATAAAATAAAAAATAAGAAAACAACTTTCAGAAACAAACGGAGGATGTAGTTTCTGTCCCTCAAATATACTTGCAGACATGCACACAATGCTTCCCAATACTGCAGCAAACTGCACACAGAGACTGGAGCATGAAGTGGACAAATGCTTAACAATATTTCATTTAAGAAAGTAACCCAGTATAATTAACTATTTTGCACAGTGTGCCAATTTGTTTCATAGTATAATAACATTAAAGCAAGTATGCTGAAGTCAAACAAATAAGATTAAAAAAAATCTTTATATATTTTAATTTTTTGTAATAATAAACGTAGAACTCAAAAAAGAAAATCTGATTCATTTTAAGTAGAAAATTACATCAGTCTTTAAATAATTAAAATTTTTCTTTGGAAGAAATTCTAGTAACCTGCACAGTTTTTTTCATACAAACTATTTGTAATTATTAAGAATTCTACATAATATTTTCTTCAGGTTTTCATATTTCTTCCTGGTAAGATGAAGAAACTGAGATCCATTAGTAGCTAATTCTTCTGTCTTTTAAACAGAGGAAAGAATTAAATGCATATTAAATATTCAAAGTAATTTCACTTCTGCAAAAGTAAGAGGCAGGTAGAGGGATGGATACATGTGGTATTGCACTGAGAGTTGTCGATGCAGCATTTCTGGCAAAATCACATAGTTACCAATGTCGTCTTTTTTTTTTTTTTCATTTCTTCCTCATTATTGGAATCAATTTTAAATAGAAAAATTCAAGTGCATTATGTATGCTGTTTATGTGTAGAAAGTAATACAGCATACATTTATGAAATCTAACCTGACATCAATGAGTGGATATATATTACGTGTATAAATGGAAGACTATATCATATCATGTGGAATGCAAGTTTTACCTAATAAAAATTCTTATTTTCCTCTTAAAATCTGCCCTCCTACTGTTTAGTGTCGGAGAGATTTTCATACAGAACGTGCCAAGCCTTCTCCCACGTATATTAATTGAGGCTTAGCAATACATAAAAGTCTTGGTTCTTAACCAAAAATATAGAGTCACTTTAGGAAAAACTGTAAAATATAATTTTGCACAAAAACTATTTTGGCAACACAAGTAGTAGAAGTTAGCTACAAAGCACAGGAGCCTCTGCCCTACTCTCAAGTGTAAATTTAGATAAAGTAAGTGGACAGGGAAAGAACAAGGCCAGTAAACAGCATGTGTGGAATAAAATACTAGTTTCATTTACGGTACGATTCAACCTCTAGAGTGAGGCCAAAGACCTTCCCATGAAATCCTTCTGTGCTTTAACACTGTTGCAAAGCTTCAGGGAATCCTAGTTGTATAAGCAATTACAAGGAAATGAGATTTGCTGCAAGACCATGTCCATTCAATGGTAAAAGCGACAAACACATCTCAACTTCTGTCACTTAAAATATTAATTTTCTTTCTAGCCATTCATATGCATTTACCAAAATTACCTCAATTTTAATCAGTCAGCAGCTTCTTTTCAGTCTGATTATACAGTCAGCTTCCCAAAGCTAAAGCATGTACAGTAGATCTTGTTCCTCTGAAATACAGCTAGATGTTTGGCTGTCTTTTGCTTTTAAATAATACTTTCTCCAATGTTTATATAATGATAAAATCCTAGTGCTTTAAAAATCTGCCCTTCACACAAGCTTAAGCATATATACTTTAAAATGACTTACTGTACATCTTCATGTTTTCTTTAAGGCATGAACAATGGCATATGAATGGGAACAGCTTTCAGAAAAGCATATTTTTTGACAAGGCTAGTCCAAGCACAGCACAACAGAAGACTAACCTGAAGCCAAATGACAGTGTGGTGATTCAAAAGATTTCAACAAAAACAGCTGAAACAAAAAACAAAATGGATTTTTTCATTTTTTCTTCCTTTTTTTTTTTTTTTGATTTAAATTACATTACTCTTAATGTCTGTTTAAAGCACCAGTTGCAGTTTTATGTTTATCGCCCCTTCCAAGTGACTTTGGGTAACTTATCTGCTTCTCTTCTGAATTTTCAGTGTGTGAAACTTCAAAAGTTTTTTTTTTTTTTTTTTTTTTTTTTTTTTTTTAATGGCTGCTGCAAAATTAAAAAGATCCAGAAGTGGTCAGGGGCCTGGTCTAATGCACTTTCAGAAGTCCATTACAAAGATGAAAATAAATGCAAATGATAGGTTTTTCCGTAGACCCACAAACCACGCTTATCTATAAGAAACATATTGTGCATAGTTATTTTTTTCTTCAGAGTGATATGTTTACTAGATCTACATTCTCAGTTTACCAGAGTACAGGAATTTCTACTTTACTAAATCCAGGATCTTTTCGCAGTTCCCAGTAGGTTTCATTGGTAACCCAGGCTTCTCTTTGATTAGCATCAATAACTTTTCTATAAAAGAAAAAGAGAGAGAGAGAGAGAGAGAGAGAGAGAAATCTAATCACAGATCTCTGCTCCTATACAGTATGCAATCAATGCCACATCTCTCTTATCTAGCCATAACATTTCATCACACACATCGGGCTTTTTCAGTCTTACCACTTTTCAAGCTGAACATCATGGTATTTGAAATGGGTAACCATTGTTTAAAAGACTGTTTAATTAAAAAAACCTCTAAAATAAATTAATTGTAATTGAAAGTGTACATACATTTATATCTACATTATATATCTATTTATGTGTACATATGTTGTTTCTGTTTAGGTCCCAAGTTATTACTTTGTCTATCCAATGACTTAAAATGATAGCTAAATCATAGCTTCTAAGAGCTAAGAATGATGAACATTAACAGTTTCAAGAACATTATGCTTCTATCCCATTTTACAGTTCAAAAATTACTGGCTCGGTGGTGCAGTACTTCATTCAGTCACAGCACAGCAAAGGCTTACTAGTGAAATGAAAAGACTCACTTAAAAAACTTGGGTACATATTCAATACTGTTTTCTTCCATGTACCGCCTCCGACTTCTCTGGAGTTCTTCTATTCTTTGTTTCTCTGATGCTGCTGCTTCTATATTTCCTTCCTCCAGAAGCCTGTATGAATAACAGCTGCCCTATAGCAATCATACAATATCTAGAACAAGGCATTTTCTAGCACCATTCATCACAAAAAATGAGCAAAAACCAAGTCCCTTGTCCCTGCTGCACCCACTCTATGATTGAGTCATAAACTCAGAAAACAATAGTGACTGATATTCGACTTTCAAGTTGCAGGTACTGACCTCCAAGGCTTAGGCATAAATCTTCTCTAGTTACTTCACTATATCAAAAAACACCGAAGCAGCATGAACTGAGAATTAGGAGGGAATTCCCTTTGCCTCCATTCACAGCTGGAGGGCATGACATTTCAGAGCATGTATTTCCAGCTGGTCATGAAGAGTACTACCTCTACTAAAAGACTTGTGCAATAGCTCTGCTAAACAGGATGCTTTCTGTTTTTCCTTCCCTTCAACTCAGTAAAGCAGAAATTTGACTGTACTACTGAGTACCTTCCCTGCTAGCAGAATTTTCCAAGTCCAGTCTGTAGTGAAGATGGACAAATTTCAATCCTCAGTCAAATCTGCCATCACCGAATATTAAGTGTATAAATAAGCATTCTTGCCTTTGATCCGGCCTGAATCGTGCATCTGTTGTTGGAAGAAGATCTTTCAGTACAGGATCTAATTCATTGAGCTCAATAGCAAATCTTGTGAAGCCATAATAACGTTCATAATTGGTTGGCATGGAGCCTGCATGCATACGCACGAGAAAGAAAAAATGCTTTTTAAACTATTAATCTAAATATGTAAGAGACTTATATATTTATTACATTGTAACAGCAAAACATATTAAAATATTAAAATATTTTATTTTATATACAGTTAGAAGTATTGAAAGACATTCTCTAGACAGAATAACATTCACTAAATATTAATTTCAATTGCTTGTCCTGTATGGGTTGTAATTGCCTGCTTATATTTTCAAAGCTTTTACAATCCTTCCTTTTTAAATAAAAATTACTGTTTTCAAGACTTTCAAGCTACACAGCCTCCTGATACCAGGCATTTCAGATGTGTATATAAAAGCTAATCCTAGCTGAACTTTAGTGTTAATTTTGGACCATATGCTCACACAAAGACTAATCAGGCACCTGATTAAGCACCCATTAAGCCTGAAGCTTAAGCATTAATAACCATAAAAGCATAGTAGGCGCAAAATATTAATGAAAGTGACAATTCCTGGATAATCATTCTGCACATACAAAAATACTATGCGTGCAAAGGAAGAGTAATTCAACCCTAGTACTTCTAAGCAAGCAGTAATGACGCTGAATTCAGCTCATGAAATCACAGGACCTTACTACCTCTGAAGACTAACCCTTTTTAACAAAAGGCTACACAAATTTGTTAAGATGGCATGTCCTGTTATGTGGAATCTAAATAAGTTACCCTGCTCTGAGAATTGCAAATATTTTCCAAATTTCATTTTTATGTTGTCTTCAGGACCCCACAGGACTTGATCAGGTGTCAAACCAAGATGCAGAAGACTGTGCCAAGCATTTCATGTTATCTTCACTAAAAATGCCTGTAAAATCTTTCTTATTTGTTCAGCCAATAAAATATTTCCCCAGTAGTATTTTATGTACTTAAAATGATGGCTCAGACTGCTTTACACAGTTTAGTGATGATACCAGAGCTCTTCCAGAGTTTAGTAAGTTTATCACAAGCTTCTTACCTGGCCTCCACACACACTTGGCTGAAGGTGCTACCCCACAATAAAGACCTTCGTGCCACTTTCCAAAGAGGCGATGCACTACCTTCCCTTCTTGATCTATCACAACACCCTGGACTTCATTCACATTTGAATTCCAGTAATTTACCTGCAAGTTTAAGAAGGAACTACTAGTCAGTCATCATATTACTCACTGTGCCAGTACAGACACTGCATGAATCTCAATGCATCACCAAGTGTCCAAATTTTGCATCAGAATTGCTCACCAAGAATATCAGTATTCAAAATTTGAATTGTTTGAATATTTATTGCTTTAGTGTATGGGAAACCTTGAATGACTTGATAACCAATTTTGGTGTAAAGGGATCCAAGTACAGTTAATTACCTGCTGTACTCTGATCTGTTTTTATATATGGTCCTCGTCTGGATATTAAAATAATGTGAACCAAGGCATTACTGAAGCCAAAGAGATAAAAGTGATGTCCAAGTTCTTCTGCAAAGGCAGAAGTGATGGCACAGAAGTCTATTCAGTGACCTTGCATTTTCATTGTAATAACATAAATTTTTCTATTTCATTTTAAAATGATTTTCATTAAAATATACAGCAGTACAGCACACAGCTGTATAGAAATGTAAGGGAATGATATTAACTTGAGCAGTTCAATAGAAGCATCATGGTATTTGAAATAGCACTCTTAATTGATGATTTACGGATTCACAAATGATAAGTCAGCATGTGCAACACATATTCCAGGAATATTGAAGAAAATGTTCTGTGCATGCTTAAACCATTGATAAGCATTAAAATAAATGTGTTACCTTGACAAATGTGAGTTTACAAATACAAACACTGCTTTTTGTGTTTCTGATAGTTATTTCTCCATAGTGTTCTATCCACCTCCTTCCGCTAAGGATATTATGTATGCAAGTAGTGACTTTGTTCCAGACATAGTAGTCTCCATACCTAAGAATAGATCAAAAAGAAGTTGGTAATGCAAATTAATCATGATCATGATGGAGAAAAAAAGTAAATCATTACCATAATTACAAGACTATATTCCTGAAAACCTTTTCTAATAAAAGATTATTTTATTAAAAGAATAGGTTCTGGGCACATTATTAATCTTCCATGTAAAAGTTCACCTAAGCTCTAGTGTGGAGAACTGAAAAATGATGCCAAGAAATACAAATCAAGACATTATGAATCACTGAAGTCCTGTACAGCATATTCACTCTTCCCAGAGCATTCTGTGCTTTGGCATCAGTTCTAGGACACCTGGATCCAAAGATCAATATAAAGCTGGATTTAGGCCACAGGCAGACAATGCAATCAAATTACAGACAGAACAAACTAAATAAGGAAAGAAGAAAACAGAAGTGAAGTAGACTCACTGACATACCATCTCTTTTCCACTGTAATAACTACCTGGAGTAAGAGCACCTCTTTGGTCAGAAACTAAAATGGGAGAATGAAGCACATTCTCCTTCAGAGCTGAAAGGCAAACATGTAGACAGAAGACATAGCTACTCCAGAGTGCATTTACTTTGATTTGATGATATGGATAAACAAGTGGAGTCCCTAAGGATGCCATATAGTTAGAGGAAGAAAGAAAGGTGAACACAATTTAAAGGAGCAAGAACAGAGTATTGCAAAACTTGCTGGCATGCTTAAAGTAACTTCTCCCTCTATATTCTCATGGTTTACAACTTACAACCAGTTTTATTGTATTTAAACTCATTTCTTCCACCATTTGTTTAACATCAAAGAGCATTTTTTTTTGGCTTTCACATTTTGAAAAATGACCTTGAAATATTAGTACTAGTACTTCTGAGGCCATATTAGCAGTACTGAGAGCTTTAATAAGGACAGTGCTAGCTGAAAGCACTGTCTGCCTGGTTCTGGACAGTTCAGTGTCCCCACTTGTGTGTACACACAGGAGAGATTTGAGCTACATGCTAACCCTCACCTGCACAATTCAATTCATGTGACCTCTGCTTACACTTCATCCAATCCAGTTACAAAGCAGCATAGATCAGACTACATCAGAAGCCAAAATCAAAAGGAAATAAAACAGTAGCTTACTTTGGAAGAGTCACATTCAAGGTTCCAACTGGAAGAATTTCCATCGATTTTCCCCAAAATTTGTTTTTCCACCTGATATCTGAATATAAAAGCAAACGACTTACAAAAGAAAAAAGACCCAATTCTACCTCTGTGGTACTACATCCTGCAGTTTAAAAGCACAGTATGAGGTTTTCATGAAAATACAAAAAATAATAATAAAGCAAGCAAACAAAAAAAAAAAAACAACTGGGTAATGGTATTAAGGCAGAAAAGATAAAGAGAAGTTTCATTTTCTTCTAAAAGTTACACCTGTGCTGTCAGATCTGTCATGAGAACATACAATATAAATTCAATGTGTATGACAGCAGAGACAAGGAAATAAATAACTGCTTGTTCAACTTCATAAAAAGAACTGCTTATAAGAAATAACAATTTTCTTGGTAAAAAAACTATTAAGTACAAATGGATAAACATGCTGCAAGTGAGAAGTTGTGTCACATCTAATCACACTTAAGAATGAGATTTTTGAGTTAGTTAATTCAGAACATTAGTTTGTAATGTTACTACAAACATTTTAAGTACAAAAATATCAGGTATGTTCCAAATACAAAGCTCAGCTTCTACAGATGAAGTTTTTACTTGCTAGCAAAAAAAAAGTTTTATGGTTTTGAATTAAAAAGGCATACCTTGCCAAAACACAAAGTTCTTCGATTCACAGTGACAGGCTGAAATGGGAGGATGATGGCTAACCTGAAAAACAGCTTGTCTGAGTTAAACACAATTTATTTCCATTCCTAAGACAATACAACTGCTAATGCAATGTAAAAATATTAACTTGACCACACAATTTATTAAGTTATGTTGCTATGAAACCAGATGACAAATTAAGCTTCAGCTTTACACTATGACAGAGATTACTGTAAAAACATACACCTAGTATTTGAACCGTTCACTCATACTTACTACCTTTCTGTACTATTAAGAAAACAAACCATTTTAACTCAAAAGCAGAAACAAGGTCACTGTCAAACAAAGAAACCTAAACAGTGTCCATCTAGAAACAAGCTTTACCTGCTCTGAGAAAAATCGAAATCCTTTGTCTTCTCTAATACATTCATAAGTTTCACCAAGCACTGGGTTAAACGGCTTGCTTCCTGCTCTGAAATATGTAGAGGCATAACCTGATGCTGCAAAAGCAGCTATGAGAACCTGTTACAATACAGACACAAACATAAGAGAAAATACACTGAGATTCTTATACCGTAGACTATCACACAGCAGTCTGGACTAAGGAAGCATACTTAGAAGTAATAGTACACAACCCCACTAAAACACAGTATAGACTGAGTTTCATCTACAGTATCATTTCTTTTTTTTTTTTTTCTCTCTCATGACCTATGTCAGTCTCTTCTCATAGACCCCTATAATAATCTGTACAATGTACTAATATACAATATACCTTTGATCAAGCTTATCACGCATGATCTACAACACAGACTCAGCAGTCCATGCTCTTTGTGTGCAAGTATCAGATAATAATTTTTACTGACAAGATCACATTGAATTTCCCCATTGACACTCATTGTTTTTATTGCTAAACAAGAAGAGCTCCCACTGTGGTTGTTCTTCATTCAAAGGTATCTCAGGATTTCCTATGCATGTATTAAGCAGCCCCCGTACATTCTAACCTCTGAACAAGCCCCAGCTGGAGTAATATGCTAGTTGACATGCCACATTAATTCAGATTGCAGCTCCAATTAGCAATCGCAGTTCAAAGAATCATGACAGGCACGCAGAAAACAAGTTCCTGGCTTTTCCAAGACAAAAGCAGAAGCAGCCAACATTCACAGTACAGCCACCACTTATGTTCTTATTTGAGTCAGCAGCTATGTCCAGTTTTTGAAAGTCCCTTGGCTGAGGTGTGCAAATTTAAGGTGCTTGTTGGAAGTTTGGCTTGTACCATTTACCCAGTAGTGCACTAGGTCTCTGTAGCAGATAGGAGGATTTAATTCAAGGAAGTCTTTAGTTGCACCATGTCTTTTTCTTCCTGAACTCTTCTATCTCCTCTTCAATCCCCTGTCATAAGACAGGCCCAGATTCTTCAGTGGTAAGAAAAAAATGCCAGCATTTAGAATTCCTTGATCCCTGCAGGCTGTGTGAATAGGGCAGTTCACGGACCTGAGTACCTGGCCATGACAAATTGGCAGGCATTTTACTGCCAGGTACTTGCAGTGCTGTGAGGCTGTGCCAGGGAACAGCAGATATGTTCAGCAACAGCACTGCCAAGTTCCTTAACTACCTTTCCCTGTCTGTTCTGGGGAGAAGAAGGCACAATATAAAAATACAGGAGAGCCAAACACTGGCTCCTGGCTGTCAGGTGAAAAACCCAAACATACCTACAGAGCAGCTGGGCCTGACCAGCTGATCTGACCCATGAGGGAGCTCCATGAAATGGAACAGCAATAGAAGGCCCTGCAGAGAGCTCCACAAAACAGCTTCCTTTATAACACAGACATAAGTGCTACACTATAATTATTACCATGCGTTCATAGGGATCATCCGTTTCAGCAGCCTTGTCCAAGAGTTCACTATATTCCAGCTCTTCACAAAGATGTTGTAAGGTGTTCAGAGGCTCATTTAGCTCAACTGGCATGGACACTTTGGAAAGATCTTTGCCAATGTTATTTCTCAAGATATTCCATAAATTGATGTTACTGGTATCAGGGCTCGGAGCTGGGAGACAAGTTCGCCGTCCGTTCCGGAATGCACCTCCAGTTAGTTCACCATTGACAACTGGGAAGGGAAAAAACTATTATCAAAACAAAGCACTACATTAAGGAAAACAATCTTGGTCACTGAACTAAATTCACCACTAGAAAAAATAAGACCAGCTTCACTGATTTCAGCAAAGTTGGTTTTGTACAGAGAAGCAGCAAATCACAAAACCAACATAATTTCCCAAAGTTCAAAACATAGCAGTATACTTTGCCGAGAAATGTCTGCAACACTGGTGTTGTCCTCAGATATATTATCACTCACATCACTGATATAAGATTCATCATCAGAAGCCTAAAACATAAATAAAATATTGATTAATTCAATTATATACAAATTTTACTTAAAAATTACACAAATAATTACTTGAAACAAAAATATTCGAAGACATCACCTGTACCCAATTAGAGATGTTAACTAAATCAACCAGATGATTCAATCAGCCATACTTCCAATGCACTAACAGAAACAAAATACATTCTGTGCTCTCGTTATGTTTCTGCATTGCTTATTATGAATCCAAATATTGATATTACATTTACAAAAGAGTGACTTCAAATGAGGTCAAAAGAACCAAAACATGTCAGCATAACACACTGGGTATGGGAGGTGAGAAGAGATGGTCAGAGTTGTGTTTTTTATATAGAATCAAGCTTAAAAATATAGTTTACATTTCAGCAGAAAAAAACAACAAACACTGACCAATCATTTTGAAAAACAAGAACACCATCAGTGTTAAAACTACTTTTAAAATTCTAGTTTAATCTAAATTTTTTCAGAACAATAAAAAAACCAAAACTGTTTATCTCTGTTTGTCTTGTGGACACCTCCAATGGGATGATGAAGTGTCAATCTGTAAAATATCCATGCAGTTAGCCCAAATGCCATGGGAAAGCTGTGGGCAGCCACATGATGCAGGGTCTCGATTACCTTTCACTGGTCATCTTCAAGCTTCAATGAGACAATTTTTGATGCTTGCCTACTTCTCTGACTACAGAGAATAACTTTAAAAATATGATAGAAGACCTTTGTTTTATTTTTAATTAATACTTTAAAATCTAAATTACTTGACCGCATAGTCAGACCTAATTGCTGCTGTGATTTTAACCTGAAACTGACATAGTCTAGCAAAGAACACGTGCTGAAGATATATTATTGATACAACTTCCAGTTCAGTTTTACACTCCAGAGAACCCCTGCAGCCCATCACAAGCAAGTCTCGGGAAAATTTATCTAAATCTTATGCATTCTGATACCTTTCTATTCTAAATGGCATTAAAAATAACCATTCACTAGTGGCATTAATACCTGAATCCATCTGACAGCAAAGCTGCAGTACACTGTCATAGCATACCTCATTTTCTGACGAGCTGGCAGACAAAAGCACCTCCTGTGCATCAAAGAACTCTGACACTGATTCAGACATAGAGAGCCTGCTCTCATTAGAAACTTGCTGAGACAATGGCAAACTGACATGAATTTGTTCACCTGTCTGCAAATAATACACAGAGAAATACAAATATTACTTTAATAATAAAGAAATATGCGTAAAAGGAGTAAATGACATGAATATTTTCTATGTCACATAAAGGAAAAGACATTAAAGGTAACATTTTAGTAGGGTTTCTTGTGTACTCAAGTGAGGTTGGAAAAATTACAAAATAGAGTGCAATTTAAGCAGTGAGATTCATCTCATAATTTAAGGTCTGTTTCTACCCACTGCTAAGATTTAGCAGTGAATAATCACAGAGCTAGTTCTGTATGAAGAGTAATGAATTTATGGACAGTAGATGAAAAGAAACCTGATCATAACAACAAACAGTAGCTGGATCTAGCTCAAAAAACTCAGTAAAGCCATTTTACATTACTTTCAAAATAAATGGACTTGTTAACTAGTCTTGCATTAGATGTTTGAAAAGTTTGAATATTCAGGAGGGTAACTGAAATACATGTATTTCAAATCTCATTTGAATTAATTGATAACTCACTACTACTAGGGGGAATTAATTCTGTATGGTTTATTATAATGAGAATTTAACAGCAAATGCAAGAATTTCTAAACTGTGCTCTGTGAATATCAATTCAGGGACAAGCTAATTTAAACAGACAAACTTTTCTACCTCTTCCTGCTATTTTATGAGAGGAACAGCATATTTCAACAAGCTCTTACAAGGGGAACAACATATTTAAGATTCTCTCTCTGGACTATTCCTCTAAAGCAGCTGCTGCTTTGGAGGCAAACAGGCTTCTGACTTAATCCCCTAATTTGTACAGCATAATGTTTCTGGGATAATAAAATGTGTTTTAAACACAGTTTCTCTTCACACAGTAATATCATCTCCTTTCACCTCACTCCAGAACTCTTGCAAATGGCTTTGCTGACATCTTCATCCTATTTCTATATAGCTGCCTCAAAATGCAATGGCAATTAAAAAAAAAAAAAATCGCAAAGAAGCCAGAAGGTCCAAACCTCATCCTTTTAAAGGGAATATTATAAGCTTGTGGATGATTTATTACATCTGATGAATTATAATGGAAGCAGAATCTCATTTCAGTTTTACCTTTACAAGAAATAATTAAAATTTTGTTTCTGTATAAACAGGAAGGACTTGGAAAAAATGTGTAGAAGGCCTATGGGCACAAAGGCATATTCAATAAGCTAAGATTATATTCATAAAGTAGTCAAGAGAAGAAGTGAAAGAGAGATCTGGGATGCTCCTTGAAACACTTTTCCAGTCAGACACACTTGCATGAAGATGACTAAGTATATACAAAAAAAAAAAAAAAAAAGAAACAGCTAAGCAGCGAAAAATAGAAAATTGAAGAGACAGTCATTGCTCAGATCTTAACTGCCACCTGCTCAGATTACAGGCTGCTGTGCCCAGGCACTACGTCATTTCTGACTTTTCTTGTCAGCCTCCACCATGATAGGATCTTAAAAAAAAAGAAGTAGGGATGCTTTCGAAAAACAAATAAAGGCACCAGAAACAGATTTTCATTTGCCTTTCTTCTTGGAAAAAAATAATTAGGAAACCACAGTTTCCTAATTGAAATGATGTATGCATAGAAAATAATGAATGGAAAGGACAAATGAAAAATATTTCAGTAAAATGCAAGCAGAATGGTTGTCAAAATGATAGCATTAACTGCAACATATTACAGTTGGGAAATTCAGATCTGGCCTTCTAATTAGGGAGACATTTGTAATATGTTTGATAATCTCTTGACTAAGAAATGCGAAACAAGATAAGACTAGATGTTGCAAACATGCTATTAGCATAGTGCTTGGTGCATACACTGAACCCTTTGAGTGACACTCAAGACATTAAAATTAAGCACTTGCTATTAGATACTACGCAGTTCTATTGATTTGGCAAGAAAAGTAAGATACAGAAATAGTTATCTACAGTGTGCTATTGTGTGTTACATTCAAGTACAGCAAAACCTCATTAATTCCCTCAAAGCTACAATCCCTCCCTATTTCTCTGCAGAGACCAGAGTTCTTTTGTGAGCTCTGATATTTGCAAAATAAAAGACAAAAGTTTAAATTTTAGGTAGAAAAAATACAGACTGAAAATATCTACAAATATCAAACTTCCAGCCTGAAAAATTCAATAATTTGGCACATGTGTTCAGCTATTAGTAAGGAAGAGCAGGGTCTGACAAATTCTAAATCCATTGAAGGCTGAAGTCTTACCTCATCAGGACTAGGGATAATATTTACACTGACAACCTGATCACAAATAACAGATTCTGAATGTATTCTGTTCAAGCGACTCCTTAGTTCAGCATTCTGGTTGAGAGCCTTAAAATAAAAACCACACATTTTATTTACAAATAAAAAGAAAGTGTTAAACAGGAAAAAAATAAAAAATAAAAAAAAGCGAATCCTCAGAAATTCTGTATTAAAAAAAAAAGAAAAACTTTAAAAATCACAAAACCCTATTTCTTCCATTTATAAGCAAATACCCATTTTGAGACCCTCTCTAACATCATTTAAACTTTTCATTGGCTTGCTTACAATTATTATCCAGGGTCAGAGGGCACAAATACTCTCCCAAAATGTAAGTCACATTCTAACTTAATTCTTCAAGTAGCTCTGTGGCAGCTATGCCAGTGGCCCACATGCATTATGGAAATGGAGACTGAATGTACAAGAAAGAATGAAACCGCAGAATGATGTAAAGGAACCAACTGCAATATTCTTGATTTATGGCTCAAGAGCACTTCCTGAATGAAGGTTATCAACTCTTATAGCCCACAGAAGAAAACTGCTTGCTTTTCAGCAGAAAACAACAAAATCACTAGCATCACTGTATGTCTAGACCAAGCTGCAGTATTTGCATGTGTGTGCTCACAAGAACCTATGGACCACAAAATAAACTGATGCCAGTACAATGTAATGGGTGCCTGGTATTTGCTATTTTTTTCTCCTCTTTTATAGCCTAAGGTAGATTACACATATGGGTACATATACGCATCGCTTGATGTCTAGAAGAACATGACTTCATGTTTGTTTAAATCCAGAAAAGCTTAACATATTACATACCCAGAACATGAACTTAATTAAGCCTAATATATCTTGTACACTGGGGATTATAGAACAGCATACATACTGTTGTAGTGGGCAACTATTGTTACATAGAGTCACAATCTTTCTTCTCCTTCCCTTTGAGCAGATTGCATGATTGCACTGAAACAAAGTAGGATCAAAGTAAAATAGGCTTAAACAGTCAGTGAAGACAGTTTAAAGAATGCCATTTTGCTTTGTTCTGAAATGATCTGGGTATGTTCACTTGGAAGGGGAGATGCAAGGTTATACCACGAACAACAGTTGAGCTGTGGCTTCCTAAGCTGCAAAACCTGGTCAAGAGACTGTCTGACAATGCTAAATTTTCACTTAATGCACACTGAGACAATGAACTCATGATGATGCTCAGCCTGACACTGGAGATCAAGAACAAGAGGAATTTATAACCGCCTAAGTCAAACAAGCTGTCAGTAAGTCTCCACAAATCCTTATTACATTTGTTTAAATGAGAAAAAATGGTTGCCCTTATGTTTTGACTTTAATCTGTCTTTATTGCAATACACAGTAATAATCTGTATAACATCATGTATCTATGACTATAGAAACATTATGTCTCAATTTTAATCTCACAGCAAAAAAAATATAACTGAGTAACAATAATGTTGCAAGAAAGTATTTTCGAATCTGGGTCAAGTTCTATTTGCCTTTACAACTCCGCTCTCATTTATTGCTTGAAAAAGCTTTCACTTTTCCTTTGCCATAAATTCAAAAACTGGAGTTGTTTTGCAACCTGAAGATACATCTCACAGAATGGTGTAGGGTAGTTCATCAAAGCACTTACTGCCGCTTCATCTCTTATTCCCAACTAAAGCCAATGACAAATTTTCCTTTAGCTTAAGTGGGAGAGACAGTGGCCCAAAACAGGTTTGGATCTGAAAATCCAATTTACACAGAATTATTCTTTAACACATAATTCCTTTTACAGTTGGAGACAAGAACATATAAAACTAATCTGAAAATATACAGTCAAAATTTAATTAAGAAAACTAGAGCATCTCTTTGAATGTGCTAGGTGCAGCTCCAAAGAAGACATCTATCATTTCCATTAAAATATATATATATATAAAATTTCCATTAAAATATATATATATACTCTTGTTTTACTATGGAAAATTGCAATAAATGTATGCTTACAAAAATAATAATAAAAATAAAAATCTATCCTCCAAATGCACTGAGGTTAGACCTAAGTTTTCACTTACACCACAGAATACATGCCATAGTTCTGGCTAAGAACCTTACTGTTTTCTTGCCTCCCTGTACCTCAAGGAATAGCCAAAAGGCAAATAAATAAATAAATAAATAATAGATAAAATGTTCCTTAAACAGCTCGGTTAAACCAAGTCAAGAACATACCTGAGAAAGGGACTGTCTGAGGTGTGCTATTTGAGCATTGTGACCTGTAAGATCCTGTTCTGAGACAATCTGCTTAAGCTTCTCCTTCTCTATAGCTATGCTGTTAAAGGCAGACTTCAAAAGAGAATGCACTAAGGAAAAAAAAAAAAAGACAAAAACAGCATTTTCTCAGATATGGAAATTTGCATTTATTAAAATATTTTAGCTATAAAGACAGAAATTAGGATTTCCATCCTACAGACACAGAAATTTGAAACAATGCTGTGAATGAACTTCAAGTAATCTGTACCTAAATGAAGGACAAACACTTCTTAAAGTTGGAATGTTCACATGTTATCTGAATGTATTATTGACACTTAGTGAATGAAAAATCATGTATTAGGAAAATCTGTGTCCTGATGCTGTCTTCTTTTTCCCCTTTCTGTTTGTTTTCTTTCTTTCTTTCTTCCTTTCTTTCTTTCTTCCTTTCTTAATCTTTTTCAGAGTAATAACATCTAAAGTTTGACTAAGACTTAATACTGCACCAATAACAAGGCTTATCTGGTCTTCAATAATAAAGCAGTATCATATTTTTCCTATGTTTTTATTATAACACAGCAAACTGATTGAAAATAGTTTTTAAAAGCCTTCTTCAGTATTCAAAACCATTCTTTTTTTTTTTTTTTTTTTTTGGCAATGCAATGACATTTCTAAAGTACATTCTAGTAGTAAGCATCACTTTTGTTGCATCCACTGATGCAGAGAATATCTCACAAAAATTTGCACACACAAAAAAAGCCCTTCAAAAGGTTATGCATTACTGACATTTTGATTAATCTTTTAAAATAGATAAAACCAAAGGTTTACAATATCTATCATGTATTTACAAGGTGCAAAAAGGAGTCCTTTTTTTTTTTTTTTTCTAAAAGAAATTCCTTATTTTACAGAGTTTACCTTTCGCTGTACTCACAACATTCACACAAAATATATAATAACATATGTAATTTTTAAGTAAATCACCTCCAAATTCTCTTCTGGTTTCATCTAACACAAATGAAATCTTAATCATGACAAAGTGAAGGTAATAGTGAAACATAACAGAAAAGCAGAGTAAAGGAAAGGTTTGACGTTTCTAGTTACCTTTTTGTGCCATCAGACAGAATTCTTCTTGAAGCTTCATGTACTCTGTAGAGCACTCCAGAGGATCAGTTACATTGCTTGGGGGGGTCTGGAAGTCAATATCTGCACAAAGGTTGGGATTGGATGAATGCAGCCGAACGGGGGACATTGTGGCACT
The DNA here is from genome assembly GCA_036925125.1 of Oreortyx pictus. NCBI lineage: Eukaryota > Metazoa > Chordata > Aves > Galliformes > Odontophoridae > Oreortyx > Oreortyx pictus. The sequence continues at coordinate 13,839,651 of JAUPFR010000009.1, read as the reverse complement.
GAAAGGGACCTACAGTGAGAAACAGTAAGGATGTTTTGTTTAAGGAGCAAACCAAATTTTTGATTCTGTTGAAGCAAAATAGAAATTATTCCTTCTGGGGAAAAAAAAAAAAAAAAGTATTTTGTTGAAATGTGATGAACATAATAAGAAAAAAATATTTAACTTTTTACTGTCCTAAATCACTGCACAGTAGATGCAGAATTCCTTGTGTTTCTTGAAAATTTTCACTGAAACAGGTAAAAATATCTTAATAGCTAAGTATAGATTGCAAACAGTTGAATATTTCAATTCTAACTTTAACAAAAACTGGTCATTTCCTAATTCTTAAAAGATGATTAGAAAAAACACAACACATGCTGCTTTGCATTTTGTCATTGGAGAGTCCGTGCAGTATGAATCCACTTTTACAGCACCAACATGCGATTTCCTCCACAGACCTAGAGATTGGATACACTATTCTCAAATATATCACTGAAAACTAACCTAACAATCGGAAAGCTGCTGTTAAACCTTAAGCAGAAACCATTGTACAAGAAGCAATGAAAAGGGAAAATCATATAGTCATCCTATTTTCTAATTACACAAACAAAAATAAATCTCCACTTAATTTTCACTTAAAGTACGAGAACCATATGCAAAGAGATGCAGTTAAGTAAAATGCAGAAAAGATTTTATTATAGTTTTCATTTTTTTCCCCTATACTTTTCAAGTACAGTAAACAAAAATATACATTCATAGCTTATTTATATATTTTACATATAAATGTACCATGTATACTGAATTGATACCTATATGTTCCATATGCTGTTTACATATACAATGCTGTTACATATGTGATGTGTGTGTGTGACACTGTTTTAATTTTACCATTTACACATGTTATAAACCCAGTCAAGAACCCAATTTTCAAAACTAAATGAAAGGGGAATGCATGCAGAACTACATTTCTTTTACTTTTCTATTAAGTTAAACACATTCAATATATTAAAGCTAATTTATTCTATGATATTGATCAAATGTATAAATAAAAATCTTCCACACATCAGACAAATGTAATTACTGAAATATGAAAAGTGGAGTAAAAAAAAAAGTAGATAAAATAAAAAGTCATATTACTAAGATGTATATTTTTTAAATCAACAGATAAGTTATACACTGCCATCAGTATCTGAAATTGGTATCTTGTTACTTGATTACATCAAGGAATGGTTCTATCAATCCCTTCCCATAACATTTGTCATCAATGTCCTGAAGAAAACCTCAGAATCCTACTGGACCTGTTAATCACATCTTGAGCACATTCTGGGCAACATCATTCTCTACTTTGCCCTTCAGTTTCCATATACACATAGCAGACTAATGGTTTAATGTTGTCTATCCAGCGTAAACTTTATCCTCTTCTCTCATCATTTTCATTTCCAACTATACCAACAAAGTAGTTGTTTTTACTTGGACTTCATTTTTTATGCATATCAAGATTTTATTAACAGGGATACAGAATAAATTCCTTCTAGAGACAGCATTTCTGCCTCATACCTCAGCTGGCCAGGCTGAAGAGCAATGTCTTTTTAGTGAGGTTTATTTAAAAAAAGAACATTATATTTAAAATATGAAAGTAGGTCCTAGAAACAATTTTAATGCATTCTACAATTACCATCACACTTCTTGCAAGAGATATACATTGACACACCACAGACAAGTAGCTGCTTTGCTGACTGCTTTGGATCCAAGAACCAAAAATAACTAACTGTTAACTGATATGAATTCATTCATTCATTCTCTTGAATAACCAACAGTCTAAGAAGCACTGCCCATGAGCTTCTCTTCCCCCTTTTTTTCTTTCACTGTAGTGATTTCTCTCTACACACATGGTGACTTTATGCCATCTTGATTACCTTTTTTTTTCTTTTTAAAATCTTTTTAAGTACTTAGCGTCTTGATGTACCCCTCTAATGTTTTTCTTCCTCATTCTTGAAGACATGAATTCAGGTACACTTCATCCTGACTTTCTGCTTTACTCCAAGTGCTGAAATACCACTCATTCATCAGCCTCTTCAGAACTGCATGTTCACGTAGAGACTGACTGTTCCCAGTACAGTGGGTTGTAACACAACCCTCTCCTTTTTGCATTTTAGCTGTTGTAATTCTGTATCTTCCAGCCTATAAAGACAGCAAACTGAGATGTGGGTTTATTTCTCTGTTACAAGGGCAGATAAGATAAGATCACACCAATCAATTGTTAACTGACATTCTGCAAAAATACATGGCTAATACAGATTACAGGGGATTAAATTTAATGAGTTATTTTGGGAACTGGAGGAGCACTGATTTCTCTCTTGCTTTTCTATGAGAACCTAATGTAAATGAGGTCCATGGTTCAGGTAGCAGGGCTCAAGTTATTCAGGATTAAGCAAAAACTACATCCAATCCAGTGGATTTTAGCAATGGTCTGGAGCAGCACAGCTCTGAAAACTTTCGATTGATGCTGACTGCTTGAGCTAGGTAGGGGTATGTGTTTAAAGCTCACTTTATTCTTCAGGTGCAGTGAGCTTTTTTTCATATATCTTTATATCTTCCCCATCCAGCTGTTTCACTAATCCTTTGAGGGACCAATCTGTTGTCATGGTTTTATGATTTTTGTTATATTATTGATATTCCACAACAGAACATCATGTAGTGTAATAGGAGTTAAAGAGTTAATGCTCTAGCTGTGTGGATCATTGATAGTTACTGATATGACTGTCTCAGAAGAGAAGAAGAACTACATTCCCCAGAGGACTGTGCAATGCTTTGCATTTTTATGTGTTTGCACTCAGAGGGAAAGATAAAAACTCTTTCTGTGGTCACAGAACCATTCCCCTCTTTTCTTCAGGATTGAGCTCAGCAGTGGGTGTTTGTTGCAGCCGTTTGCCTTCAGCATTAGCATAAGGCCTTTGGTTTATTGGACACTCTCACTCATTTTATTTGATTCATCAGCCTCAATTCCATTTATATTGTATTGCATCGTGTTATTTTGCTTTCTGATATCTTATTTAGTAAATTAGCTTTTCTCCTCAGATTGTTGCTGCTGTTTTGCTCCTAGGCCCATCTCCCTTCTCCCTTTTTCCCCTTTCCCCCCTTCCTCTTACCCATAGCATGGGCCCATGGATCCCCTGCCTCAATCATCATGATACTGGGTCAAACCGGCCCACAAACTGCTGACATCTGTATTGTGCATTCCTAACAATTACTTTCCTAACAAAGCAGCAGCTGAAGGTATACTTACAACGCTAATTTTGTTTCATAAATAGCACTTCCCATTCCCAGTTAGTAGCCTGCATGTTGATTTCAGAGCTCCGAATTTCATGTTAAGGACTTGGAGAACTAGCAAAAATGAAAAACGACACTAGCAGTAGTAATATGACTTTTTTTTGGATTATGGGATGTAAACAGAAAGTACCTTAAATGAAAAGCTAATCTTACATTACTTAAAAAAAATAAAATCAGAGATGTCATAATTTCATATTTGTTTATAGCAAATCTCCTCGTTTCCACTGTCTTGCTATAGACTGTTATGAGAATCTCTTAATAGAATTTGATCATTTAGGTCCATTTTGAATAATGTAGAGTGTATATCAAAGCTATTTTCAAATTGTCCAGGGCCCGAGACTGTTTATCACTTGCACTTGCACAAAGGAGGAGGGACACTGCCAATAAATCAAGCTTAGACCTTCATTTGTGACATTCACTTGTGTTATGCCTAATCACTTCTAAGTGACAGCTGAGAATGGGTAGCATGGACACCTCCATAATGTGCAAGAAACATTTCCATAAGCTTATTATGCATTTCAAGTTACACAGCTTCTTATCTTTCAAACTCTGCCTTTATTTTTAAATCCACTCACTGTTGTAGCCACAGCAGCTGCTAGTCTCTGCCGGCGTCGTGTTGTGCTGAATTGGCCCTTCGGTGCCGGCCCTTCCTGACAGTGAATGCAAGAAGAAAAGGAAGTAGAGAAAGAGAAGGGAAGAGAAAAGTAGAGGAAGAGAAGGGATGGGACACAGGAAGATGAAAGGTGATCAGAAAAGGGAGAGGGAGAGTCTTTAAGTGGATTTCAATTTTGTTAACTCTTATGTCCTACACATTCTGAGAACATATAATATGTTCTCACCTGTGTATGCCAGAGACTTATATAGTTATGTACTTCACTAACGTTATCTCCAGAAGAGTTGGACTGCAATGGACAAAAAAAGAAAAATAATTCTATTAGCTTTGCTGTTCAGAGTCATAAGGCACTTATGGAATAAGAAAACAAAACAGATGCTATGACATGGAAGAAAACACAAAACCAAAACTCCTTAATTTGACCATTTAGAACACAAATTCTGAAAGAGATCACTTTGCATTAGTGGAAGTGCACCAACTGTGGTTACTGAAGATAAATGCATCACAACGGTAAAACGTGTGTGTGCATGTATGTTATAGGGAGCTTCCTTATTCAAAAACCCCTGTGCACATTTCTAGCATTTCCCTACTTGCCCTTGGGCACATGCGTTCATTTTCTCCACACACCATCCTTTTGAGTTCTGTAAGATAGCATTTCTCATTCTGTACCTTACTGAAGGCCCAGCTTTCAAACCAATTCAAATCTCAGATAGAGCAGCAGAACTGAAAACTAGGTGTTCCAACAACTTCTTCCTTTTTTACATGCCTAACATGTGGCTTGATCCTGCCTAACCTCATTTTTACATTACTTTTAAGAAAATGTATCATGGTACATTGAAGTTGAGCACATTCTACAAAAAGTGTGCATGATACAGAACAACTCCACACCTACCACAAAGCCCCTCTACTTATTGTCTAACATAACGTCACTGTTTTGAAGGAATTGGATGAATTTATAACATTAGAAAAGCCACCTTATTACTATAGTAAACAATTTTCAATTCCTTTGCATTCCTCTTAATCTATATATTCCTTTATGACCATTTCACTATTTTTAATTCGTATACATTTTTGTTTCTCTAAAAGCAGCTTGGGATATCATTGGAATAGTTCAGACACAAGGATATCATGCTAAAGAACAGGATACTGTACTTAATTAATTGAAGACTCTTGTCCCTTGATCCTGTACACTCTCTTCTTGTAGGCTTGGTGCACCTGAAAAGGACATATCCTCCATCCAGTTGATGCCTTTGGCAGTGCTATCAACCATGGAAGATTTGTCTAATGACACCAGTAAGAGAACCATAGCCTTACACCTATTTATTCTTTATTTTTTGTAAAACTATCATAGTAAAAAACCATGCACATTACCTCTAAAACAGAGACTATCAACTTCATTAAAGTTGAGGCAATATCATATGTAATTTCAAGATCTTTGTGCTCTACAGAAGTATGTCTATACTCTGAATGAGAGTTAAGAAGAATGTTACTGTTTAACTAATAGAGACACACAAATTTATACACACATCTACAGAAACAGAGATGCATTAACACATATATTAAACACACAAAATCTGCAAGATTCTGAATATGGGTGTACATTACATAAATTGGAACCATGACTTCCACAGAACCACCAAACCCAAACAAAATATAAAGTCATGTAATAAACCAAGTAACTATTAATAGCATAAAAATAAGCATTTATTTAAGGGAAGAATTAATAAACCAGGTTTTGTTCATGAGTTGCAAGCTGCAGTAGAGCAAGCTGACTTTTCAGGTCATTCTGTACAAAACAGCTCTCCTGCTAAACAAATTCTCCTTCCATTTTCCTTTGAATCAGTCTTGGAACTTTACTTCTCTAAGCATAGAATGAAACTATATCAATATAGTTCATTTTGTTGCTGTTTGTTAGTATTTTTTCTTCCTTTCAAGATCTTTAGACTGTCGTGAGAATGTAAAATGGTTCTTTAATCAAATTAAAAATGTCAGTTTTGTACAAAATCATCATTTGTAAAATTAACTAACCTGTTGTTATTACCTTTTTAAAATAGACTTTTAAAAAATAAAATAAACCTCCCTCAAACATACAAAGTACTTTTCTCCTCAGTAAAGGTCTGTAAATTAAGCTATTAATTCAGAACTAAACTCCCAAATATAAAAACATGTATGCACATGGTATCATTAATTTTTCTCAGTGGAGAAACCCCACATTCATTAGGGATTTAACCACGGTAAGCAAAGTCATATGCATGCAGAACTGATATACCTAAACAAAGCAAGTAGACAAACTTGTCCTCACAATAAAAAGCACCTTTTAAACTCTAGAATATGAGTGCTAGGTTTATAAAGAAATGTGTTAGCAGGAACACAAAAGCGATCTTACTAACTCATTACGAGTACAATGCAGACTGCAGAAATGAGAATTTTTTCCTTTCATTTTACACAGTGGACTCAGAGCTAGCATAAGCTGCAGTACTGTTCCCTGCTATTTGTGAACAGAACACCTCATTTTCATGCTCTCTGGCTTTCAACATCATACTACAAAAGGTCCTTCTATGGTATCTACCGATTCCTTATTCTACAATAAATTGGTGCAAACATTTCATAAGGAATTGTTAGTATGTTGTTATTAGTATTATCTCTTGAAACTAATGATTTGTATGGATGAATGGGGAAAGGAAAAGGACAACAAAAGCTCTTTTGGTATCCAACCTGTCAACAATTTAATAGCAAATCATTTGTACTCTCCATGAAGAAATGATCACAAATTAGACTGCGATTCAAAGCAGTGGATAATGGTTTATAAGATGTTGGAGCAGTTCTGAAAAATTACCTATATGAAAGGTCAATGGAGCTAGAAGAACTGGTTAATAGAATAACACAGTAGGAGAGGAAGTTTAAAAAAACTCCAACACTTAAATATGTGAGAAAATCCACATTTTAGTGGAATAGCACCACAAGTATGTTACAATTAACACAATGAGTCAGAATGAGGCCATCTTCTGCAGATTTCAGCTTTAGACCATTCCTGGAAAAGAATAGCCCTTTGAATTATAAAAAAACATATTGAGCCTATCAAGTTAGTTAAGATATTGGAACAGACAAAAGAAATATCTTCACCTTGCATATAATTTAGAATCATTTTGTTACTTCTGTTTCCCCGCAAATTAATTGATAAATCAGTCAACAATCATTTAATGCTTTGCTCTAATAAAATAAGCTTTTTATTTTCCAGCCTTAGGCTTGCCAAGAGTTCAAGCTGCCCCAGGCTAAGCTGCATTCACTATCTCCTCAGCAATGATAGACCAAAGTAGAGCAGTGCTATGCACACAAACTCTCTCAGGGGAATCTGCAAAGTGACTCATGTCACCAACAACACCCTGAGAATCAGATGCCAAAATTACAGTCTCCCATTGGAAACCCAGCACAGTGTCACTTTGACAGGGTGTAGGCTGCACAGGAACAGTTCATAATTCCTCATGGAGTACCCTAGATCATTGTATATTGACTGCCTTTATCATTTTTACATCTTTTTTTCATTGAGAGGAGTTTCTTAAGACCACTAGGCTATGAAAGAACATGTGGTGTTGCCTCCTCTTTCCACCAAGAGCTTGAATCCATTTTCCTGGTATTTTTCTTAATAGAATACCATTATTCATCAACAAGGAAACACAGTCATTTTTTACATGCAGGTAATAGATTACAACATAAACACCAAAATTCCTTTGTTAATAAAACTTTTTAAACCAAACAGACACTTCACTGTTCAACATGTTCTAATTTATCTAGAATAGCAGGTAGAAAGAAAAGTCACCTACAACAGCTGCAATCAGAATGCTGGTGCAAGTTTCTTTCCTTACAGTTTTCCTTCCTTAAGATTGTCTGTCTTCTTATTGAGGACTTCTTACTGTGTTTCTAAGTCACAGAAATTCCTTATTGTGTCTCTGAGGGACATATTAAAGGTTTTCAAAATCTGCATGAATTTCAAGAAATTTAAATGAATCAGAAGTTGCTGACATATATTTATTCTGCAGCAGGCAGCACAGTGGTAATTGTTAGCTGCTGAAGCCAGTAAACTATAGTCTTCATTAGCAGTTGCTAAGTTATAAGAAATAAAATTAGTTCTGGATTAGGCGTCAAAACACACAACTATTTCTGACAAAACAAAGACTCCCTGGATCTAGAAGTGACATAGGATTGTTTCTATGCTGACTTCTGTGCTGACTCCTCAGCTCAAAGGCAGGATGGTGTAGATTGTTTTTTTCTTCATGGAATTATTCTTTGGTTTCATTTGATTTGTTTCCATAGCCGCCCTTTTCGTAAGGTACGGCTTTTGAAAATACTTTTCCTTGGTAATGTTTCTAGTACAGGTCTTGATGAAGACCACTGACGTGATTAGTATTTCGTTCATGTGTTCTGCTTTACTTTGACATCACCTGCTCAACTGTCCCTCTCTGCAAGTTTAAGATGGAATATCAGTATCCCCATGTGCTGTATTGCATACTGGGTTTTTTTTTGCACATTAACTGACTAGTGCTCAGCTTCTCTTCCTTTCCCTAGATGGCAATGTTTTCATATGAATGTAAGTAAAATCAATACATTTTTCACTATCTTGTCTGTCTTTTTTTTAATATTTAATTTCCATAATAAAGAACACAGGAGACAGTACACTGATTTCCTTCTTTCAGTTAATGTATCAGTTCATGATTAAAAGTTAATCTAAAAGAACAGTGAAAAAAAAAAAACACTGTGGATTCAGTACCTGAAGTTGAATTTTTGAGTCTTTGCTGACACTTTTTGTTCTCCATCGTCTTGTGACCCGCTTGTCTTTCTTTGAAATATCTACACAGTTAGCCTACATTACACAAATAGTTAAAAGCAACAAGGTACTGTTAAGTTGACACAAGCAATACAGACTGTACACAAGTTAGTAAAGAATTGTAGTGTTAGACATCATTATATTAGAAAGTGAGGAAAAGAATACTTCTGCCATGACCTACAACTACAGCAGTGACCAGCTGCACATGTCCATGCCCCTTCTATAAACAAACGGTGTGCTTAACTTATTTAGCAAAACTACTGGTATGCTTTCTTCACAGTCCACAATATTTAGGAACAGATTTTGAAATCCTTGTGGATCTCTATTCTGTTACTGTCAAAGAATTGCAGAGTTCACCTCTTCCTGACATCTGTGGTAAGTCTCCTCATTGGAACCAGACCTTCTAACACACAAACAGCACTGGGAGACGTGCATATGCAAGTGGGCTGAGTGAAAAAAGAAGAAAGTACTTGAGATTTAGAATCTGTTGTTGCTTTCTTGTTGTCAAGAGGAAAACTCACCCCAAAGTGGGAAATGGTCCAACCCTTGAAACCTTTGTGACCATGCTCTCTTTTCTAGAACATGCAATGTTCTCCTATCTTGAGGGTTTGAATCTCCACTCCTTAAAAACTTAAAATAGTATCTAACTGAGCACAACAGCAACTCCTCTAATATAATTTCACCATGTACATATAATTCTATTGCAATGGTTCTTAGTTCTGCTTTATATAAATAACTTTATTTTATATAAATAACTTAATTACTTGATTCTTCCTATTTAACTCAAATAATCTTAATACATCTTATCCATTTACACATGAAACACTATTACACATGATTAAGATAAACATTATTGAGATAAAACCCTTCATCCAAGACTTACTATAATTTCAGAAAATCAGTTCTAAGTTAATAGATAGCATCTATATAAAACCTTCAAAAAGACCAACAGATGGTTGAGCATACTTATTAACAAACTGATTTACCTGCATGTCTGTGAAATTTGGTGCAGACTGAGTCCTCTGAAGTATTTCTAAATTTTGAAGTAGTTTACTGAGTTCCACAAGGTTTGACTGACAATGAGCAAGATCTAAAACATACAAAAACAAAACAAACAAACAAAAAAAGGTTCTTCAGTTCACATTTTTTATTACTCTGCTACAATGTTCACCATTGGAATTTTATTGTATTATAGAAGTCAAATGCCTCAAACCCCAGTAGTAAAACATCTAAGTAGTAGCCTTATTGTCTTATTGCATTCAGATGTTGAGTACGTTATTACTATGGCAGTCAAAAACAAGTTTGGACCTTAAAAGTTAAGCTTACTTTAACAATGATATCCATTAAGATAATATGTATGATTAAAGTAAATATTAAAAGCAACATCCTAACACAACCAAAGAGGGAAGTTCCTTCAACAACTTACTAATTTATTAACCATAGAACTCCCTCGCAGGCATGTGAAAATGCTGTTTAACCACTTCCACTGACTATATCTTATTTCTTACCAACAAGATACTTTGCTCAAAGGGCAAGGCACAAAAAGGTAAAGACTAACCTTCTGCACATCTGTCCATCTCTTCTGAGTCCTGCAACCATGCTGCTACTTTACTCTGCCCAGTAGTGCAGGTTGCAGGAAGGCTGTTACTGCAAGGTATAGGAGATTGCCATGGGAAGCTATTTTGTTGTACCTAAGGTATAATAAAATGCTTACACTTATTGTTGCATGTGATACTCAGCCATTGTAATCACCATACTTCTTTGGAATTAAATATATATATATGTGTGTGTGTGTGTGTATACATATACACGTTCTGACTCCAGTGACATCTGTGATTTGACTATGTAGAAGCCCATGACGCAGGTTATGTCTGTACAGCATGGTGGAAAATAAAACCAAGGACCTCACAGACTGTGCTTGTAAACCATCACTTACAAAAACTGTTAAAAAAGAAAAACACAGAATAACAGAGACAGATTATTTCAGATGCAAAAGGCCTGTGCAAATTCTTCTGAAGACGATGTCTTCTTTGCACAGTATCTATAGCTGCTCATTAATGCAGGCTGAAGTACTCTCAGCTTTTTGCTGGCCATTGGTCCCTCCAATGAAAACTCCTCTCCAAGCAGAGCCCACTGAAACTCAGGCTTGCCCATGAAATAGTTCAGCATACATGAGTTTCCAACAAAAGGACACAACATACCTTTCCATCTGGTACGTTAGCAGCTGGTGAAGACTCTGTAGTAGAGGCTGAGGGGAATATATGGAAGCTAGCATCTCTCGGAGATCTCACAATCTCATTCTGACGGTATAACCGGTGGTGCCGTAATTTTGAAACCCAAGCATCAAATGTATCTTGGGACTTCACCTACAAAGTAATACATTATCAAGAAGCATTCAAAATAGTACTCCTTCTGCCGCAGCAGAATTTCTAATTACTATTATGTATTTCCACTGCGGATGAAAAGAGAATACATATTTGCATCACTTTTTACCTTCAGATGATAGATGTGTTCTTCTGTATCAAGATCTATTCTGCGAGCCTTCTTTTTAATGGACATAACAGATAAGCCTACATCAATACTCCCATGTACTTTGCCCTTCTGTATCTGAAATCAAAAAGCAGAGCAAGGAATAGGTAGAACCATGTATTTCATTACATTTAACAGCAAAATAGCTGGTGTTGAAATGTTTTCCCTTTATACGAGCACTTTAATCTAAATACAGATTTTAACTGTAATGTGTCTTAAAACTTCCTGTTTTTATAGAAGAGAAAAATATCTCACAAGCGCAGAGCCAACTCCAAAATAAAGGTGTGGTGGTTCACACTAGCACATAACTACAGGTTAAGCAAGAAGCAGAGAAACTTAAACAGCACTTAGCTCCCTGCTGCTAAAGCTTGACTGTAATTCTATCTAATCTAATTTAATACTACCCCTTATATCTTTTGAGTGCATCACAATCACTTTTCTGTCCTACCCACGTATCTCAAAATAATCAGCACTCCATGACATAGGAAAAAAAAAAAAAAAGGCAGAATACAGGGTCATACAGGGTCAGGCTAATCTTTCAAACACCCTCATTATATAAATTAAGTAATGCAGCCTCAGTTTTCACAGAAGAAGTATGAGGCAGAATCTGGGAGAATATAAGTAAAAACAAAAACCTTATATGCTTTCCATATTCAGATCTCTCTTTGAATCCATCAACAATTTTCACGTGCCTAGTATGAGAATGAGATTCAATCACTCTAACAGGCTGAATTTTAACACAGATTTTAAAATGGTATTCAACTTTACTTACATCAATTGGTGACTTTGAATATTTTAATAGTCCATTATCCAGGACAAAAAACCTCTGAAAGTGGAAAAAAGAAAAAGAAGTTTTTTCTTTAATGATCAGATGTAACTTAAACTGTGCGTAATGATTTACCTGCAAAAGAAAATGATAACTCTGTAACAATTACAGACTGTTTACATGTTGGAAAGTATAAATATGGTTGTAATTTTTTTTCTCCTTCCTTGATAACAAATATCTTTAAGTGTGAAAACATACATTATGTTTCCAACAGCATGATTTATGTTAAACTTAAAAAACCTGAATAATGAAGGATATTTTTTCTGTTTTTTGGACAATTCAGTAAGGTCTACAAGGCAACACAGGCTGGAAGAGAGAAATTTTTTCTTCATTTTCCTCCTGTTGTCTTCCCACATAAGCTGGTCACATTTCAACATAACTGCTTGTCCAGCAGTTGCTTGTCCTAGCTCTACCATTCAAAACTGTGCTCACAGCAGATCTCTGTACAATGAAGCAAAGATGAAGCTGTGATTCATACTGATTATACTTTCTCTAGCTGTAATCTAGATGTGCAATTACAAGTGGAAATATCACAGCATTACCAGCAACGTACCCTGGTCGCTGAAGGGCTCATGTTTTGTATGTTAGTAAGTGATATGGTACGAGTCACTGTATCTTCACTGGTATAGTAACCAGGAATAGGCAAATTAAAGCTAACATGATGATACCGATCTGTGCCATCGCTACACCTTTATTTTGCTGAGTAGTTTTTTTCCCTGCAGCAGAGAGCAGAATCCCCTATTCAACATGCTTCTCCAACAATTAAAGCTGCTGTAGATTGTGTGGACTAGACAGCTCTAGCTGCATTGCGGACAAGTTAGCATAACATTTGGCAAACAGCATAAAGATGCAGCCTGGCAGGAAATGTAGATGTTTACTGAGATTCACTAATCGGTGTTTTCAACACTAACTTAAAAAACATGCAAGTAATACAAACTAATTCATATTTTTAGAACCTGACCTAAAGCACTAATATATGCCAATGATGTGGAACACAGAAAACTATTACCCAAGACTCTTAATGCTGTCTCATATGGAAGTGAGGCACCATGTTTGCATGATGTGAGCCTGTTAAACTGACATTATGAGCAGGGTAAGTCCTTGCATGCCAGAAAATATCTCCTGAAGATGCCTATAGAAATGGTGGTATCAACATCTGACAAGAGGTGTAGCTTCTTGAATAAGATGTCAAAACAAAAGAATTGTAGAGTTTTATTTTAACGAGGTATGGTCATTAATGGACTTCAAAACAACATGGTGTTAATTTCATATTGTTCATTATATTGGTCATCATATTGTAGTCTCAGCACACCAATGACCTTTTATCACACTCCATTTCAAAACATACAGCACATCAGGAGAAGGTAAACTACTAAGTTGTACACATTATAACTGGCATACTAATAAAGCCCACTGTGAGCCATCAGAATGTGATATGCAATGCACAACAGAGAATTCTCTGGCTTTGCTGGTAGGTCACTAACAGCACACAGTACATTCAGTCTCTGGAAATCCTAAAGTGCTCTCACCACGAAGTAGTGTTACAGAAATGGCAGGATATCAAGGTAACAGTTGGAAAAAAATGATTAGCCAATATTTTCTAACCCAATTTAGCTCAATTCTCAAATCTAGCTCAATTTCCCCTTGGTGAAAGTAAGGTAGAGCAGAGAGGGAGGCTGATCTGTCAGGCTCTTAATCACTTTAAAAATTATTTACACAGATAACAGCTCTAAGGTCAGGATAAAATAGGGTCACAAGGCAGAATCTCCATTTCAGAACTGCTGACATGTAAATTTCCTACAGCAAACGCTTGTTCAAGAAACAACACATTAACGTATTGTATTTTAAAGGAGCAGAAGCAGTGAAGTATACCACACAGTCTTGTACATCAGATGAGATTTCTTGCTTCTTTGTTTTTGCTGTTTTGTTTTTAAGTAAGATTGCTTTTTCTGTTTAGAATTTCAACAATGCCAGTTTGAAAACCTCTAGCTTCCCCAGGCTAAATTTGAGTAGTACATAAATACTTGGATGCAAGAAAATGAATCCGAGATAAGTAAAACAAAACAAAAGCAAGTAAGGTCAGCAGAAAAAAGGTTAGCAGGCAGGTTCAATTCTCGTATATCAGTATAACACTCACAGAAAATACAGAAATTAAAAAAAAAGGTGTGATTTATATTAACACAGTGTGAATATGGACAAAGACCTAAGTTCTGTAATGCTGACCAAGAAAATTGAAGTTAACATTTTACTGGGAATAAAAAAGCTTATAACAGTAGGTTTCACTATTCTTCACAATACAATGCATTTTGTTCTAGAAAATAAACCTACTTGAACTACCCCAGTGTGCAAAACATGGCTAGGCATCTCTAACTAAAATCTTGCTTGAAGAGGATTGTAAATAAGCATAATTATTATGTTATAAAATACACAGAGAAGAGATAATGAATACTGGGTTTAGTGTTAACAAAAAGAAAAATATCCATGGAGAAATGTCCGTATCAAATAAATGGAAATAGAACATTTTGGGTGCTTTTTTTGTGTTGGTTTTTTTTTGTTTTGTTTTGTTTGTTGCTGTTGCTGTTTGTGATGGTGTTTTGTTAAATAGTCCTGCTTCATTTCCACACAGAAGATTGCAGACACACTGACAAGCAAATTCAGGGACAATGATAAGCAAATCTGCTCAGCCAGCAAGGCTGAATTCCAGGGGATGCTCTCCAGTAAGAACACCTTGGTCCACACCAAATCTCTCCTTGGCTCTCACGGAGTCCTTGCTACTTCCATGTGAACTCAATTCAAACGCTATACTTTGTTATGATGTATTTGAAAGGATGAAAAGGATATTTGCTAAGTCTCTTAAAACATAAGGCATCTGCTGTATTACTTACACTGTCTGCCTGAATTTTGAATATAACATTATGCAGCCAACCCTGCAATGTTGAAGCCACAAAGCTGTGTGTGCAGACTAAATCTTTATACACTCTGAAGATAAAGTCATACACTGAAATCCTGAGCTTTTATTTGTCAGCCATCCCACATCCTATCTTCTCTAGGCAAAAGATTCCAACTCATAAAATGAAGCAGTAATCTTTCAACTATTTTATGAGAACTTTACCTTGTGCCAGCCTTTTAAGGGCCATTTTCTCTTTTTCAGCATGAAGCCTTCATGTTTGTCTGGCTTCTGGACATTGGTCTGACCAATTTTCAGACCCTCTATGATTTCCCAGCTGTCAGGTTCCTGGCAAAAAAGCATGGAGACATACTGATTAATAACTGTGTGTACACACAGTGTAAAATTCCATTTATATGTAGTACAAATTCTCCAACTCAGAACAAAGATTAATTGCATCATTGAGCTAAAAAGATTTGACAGATGTTGCAAGTGAAGCATGGGCAGGATCTGCATGTTCAAAACGTACCTTTACTCAAGAGTACTCCTTTGCTAAATATAGTGAAATTGTGAAGTGAAATGTAGAGATTTTTCTGCTAAATACATGGGCATGTAATAACAGTATGCTTTGCAGAATTCCCTGACCATAAAAACATATCAGCTCTCCTATCTTAAGAGTATAATCTACATTGATTTTGGGTACTCTTAGTTTTATTTAAATTCTAAAGTTCAAGTAGAAGAGGTTGAGTAATGGTTGGTCTGAACACAGCCAGCTCTTGTCTTCAGTGGCGTTTTATGAGGCCAAGTTGCAGAGGATAATTACACCTTTACAAATATGTAAAACAAAATTAAACTTTTTGAAAGTTACTTGCCATTCATTTTTATTGCATTAAGGGAAATGCTGTGGGAATTTAACTAATTTTCTCCCTAGAGAAAAGAATACGAGCTGCATCGTTTCAGACATAATCAGCTGTATGCCTTTCTGAGAGCCAATTACATCACACTCCTTGCACATACCACTTGTTATGTATGACCACTTGTACAATTCAGGTCTGACTTGTGATGTATAATAGTGAACAGCTAAAGAACAATGCTTTTAAAGAGAAAAAAGTCCTATCTTTATTCACATCCCCTTGCTGCTATCACAAATGAACAAAATTATACCAAGCTGCAAACTAGCATTTTCTCAGCTGTCGTAAATCTCATTGATGTTATGCAAAGTGACTGGGAGACAGAGGAGGTCATCAAACATTTAAAGACAAACAAAAATCGTTTCCTCCATTTCCCACGAACCCACTCACAGCCAAGCACTGTCATCCCTGCTTGAATGACAGAGCTTCAGTACCATTAACATCGCCATTGTGGAAATACGATTATAAGTGTAACACCAAAATTACATTTACAAACCTGAATAAGAAGTCGATAAACTAAAAAGGATGAAAAGCTCTATCCCAAGTAATAATAACCACAGCAAATTTTAATAACATTTTTTAACCCTGTTTAACTTTCTCTGCATAACTGCAAACTGAAACTATAACAGGGCCAGTAACACAGCTCAAAAAACATCACTTTGATTTCACTGTGTTTTGATAGGATATTCCATTTCCATTACTGTAGCAAGAAGCATATCTACATTATTCTTTCCCCATGAAACACTTGGTTCTTTAGGGTGGAAATTAAACTATGAGTCTCCCAGGGAAAGCAGAGGATCTCTCCACTACTCTGCCAAGGGACTCCTCATCATATTGATTTCTCCCTTAGAAGATCAGCTGTGGGCATAAGTCTTTTATCTTCTAGATAACATCAGTATTGATTACTTCTCAACCAGAAATCACACCATCTCACAGAGCTATTCATTTAACTGAAAGGCCAGATACAGGAGGATATAATGAGCCATTATTCAGTGCAATAATGGTTAGCTGACTTGCTGCACCAGTGCCACAAGCTGTTATAAAGTCACCCTAACAATCCTAACTGTGGCTCACAACATCCAGGTTTAGTATAATAAGATGTGCCAAGTATAAGGTACACTGTGACACAGACCATTCTGCTGTAAGAACAGCCAGGAAGGGAAAAAAAAAAGAGTGACAGCAAAGGGTCCTAATCTGATCCTGGATTGCTCAAAGCACAGCTGTGCTGCTGCAGGACTTCTGTGATTCACTGAACCTTAAGTGAGCAGTAGCTCTGCATGGAGTAGTAGGACTAGGGAACACACACAGATCTTACAGGCCCAGTTCTACATATGCCCCAGGCACTGGCAAAATTTAGTTATTTGGTTTTTTTTGTTTTTTCAAGTAAGCAGAGCAGTTTCATTCTTATATAGTTGAATAGCACGTTTCATGTTGAATATTTTTCCCAAATATCATGAGTTACAGATATTTAATTTCAGGTTGTTTTTCTTTTCTGCCAAGTATGCCAAGTCACAGAACCCTTACTTTTCAGTAACACACTTCCATTTTATATGAAGTATCATAAAACGAAGCCTTCTTTATTGAGAATTGGGATTACTTAGTCCTTCCAGAACTCAGGAATTCAGACCAGACGACACTACAAAACACTGTGTACAAGGCTGTGTCTTTCAGGAATCAGTGCTGTTTACCCTACAGTTCTATTGAAGGCCTCAGCAACAGTTTTAAACTTCAGAAGACTTCAAAAAGAAATGTAATTAGGTGGAATGTTCTATATATTTTTAACCAATATCAAAACTGATTGGTAGTGCTTTTGGACTTGGATATGTTTTGTTTTGTTTTTTTAGTTGCTGTTTTTTTCTAATTGGACTGGAACATTTATCACAGTCCCCCCAGCTCCATATTCTGGGATAGTAAATCTTGCTCCTGGAGGATATTCATCAGCAGGAGAAAAAAAAAAAAAAAAATCTCCACCATCATCCAAATCCTTGATTTTGTTAATACAACATCTAATAAAGATTACTGGCCTCCCTGACTCCTAAAGTGGCAAACAGGAAGCTCTGGGGCAGGTGCAAAATGTATACAATGACTGATACATAAAAACCAATACCCTAAAGCTTAGTCAAACTACACTGTAACAACAGAAGGAAACACAGCACTTGGATCCCAGCCTGCGCTCTTGGCTTACCTTGGACAGAGAGATAGGATCCGTTTCAAGGAAATGCTTGCTTAAGGAAGGGTCTGTGCTTCCCGAAGAAGCCTTCCGCTCCAAAACATTAACGCTCTAAAAAAATAAAAAAATAAAAAAATGCAAAAAACAAGAAACAGAACAAAACAAAACAAACAAAAAATCCCCACAACCCTAAAGATGACCACTTATTAAATTAAAGGTAAAATAAAGGTAAGTTTACAAACACATATTAAACAATGATTGACTGATCATTATACTCTTCATAGAATATATTTTAGAGTATAACATAGAGTATAAAACAGATACAAAGCCTGGCTCAAAATATATATGAAGTACTCTTCATGTATAAAAAAGTCCAAAGCAACACATCTCCTTCCTGCTGCACATGCAGCACAATGATAAACTGTGGCAAGCACAGTTCTCTGAGATGTGTATGTATTTGTCTACTGAAAATGACAATTAAAATTTTGTTCTCATTTCAGCTTCCTTAGGTTCACCAAAGAAAGGACTGGTGAGATAACTTAGGTACAAATGACTGCAGAAACCATTAGGGAAAATAAAAATACATGTAAACAGTAGAATAAATATTATTGTTCATACAAATAACTAAGTATATCAAAACTACATCTGAAGTAAATTAGAATAAATGCAGATATCCAAATAAACACATATTTAACATAGGCTGCAGAGTGACTCACTGATCTTATTCTCTTTTAGTTTGTACCTATGAACAAACAGAAATGTATGAGAATGGCCGCTATTGTCAGTGGAGATAAATAAGCATCCTTGTCACCATGCAACAATAGCTGGCACTTATTTTCAGTTACTGTAATTCAATTTCACAGTGAAAAAATTAAGATAACAGCACCAGCCTCATGTTGTTCAGGGCCAACAAGAAGAGCATTGTCACCCATGCTTGAAGTTTTCTGTTTTATCAAGAGAGGTAAAGTTGTTATTAAGCCCAATGACCAGACAGAGGAGAGAAGGACTGCATTTATTTAGCATAAGTTCCTCCACTACATGTAGAATTATTTAATATATTCATTTGAATAATAAAAACTACAACAAAAAGTTTTGATTGTAAGATTGCACAGGGCATCAGATTTGAAGAATATACAATACACATATTCTTCCAAGGAAGATTAAAATACCTCAATTATCACAGCCAGGACAACTCCCGACTTTCATGCCAGTTCTGCTTGGCAGGCAGGAACCCCTCCATCTTGAGATGGAGCAATGCCCAAAACAGATGTTCTGAAGGTCTCAAGTTTAGCAGCCAATGCAGTTTGTTGTTATGTAACTGCTACTTCATTTTGTAAAATATTTAGAGTAGAGCAACCCAGCAGCCCCAGGTTTGCCAGATCTCCACTGGCATTTTCCACTACATGATTTTAACTCAGTGTTTGTACACATTGGCTCCTTTGTTTCCTTAATCAGCTCTGCTATTGCAGTTCCACTACAGCTGAGAAAATACATGATTAGCTAACAGCACTTTAATGAATGCTGAAATTTTCAACTGTTTGTTTAGAAATCAGAAAATGAACACTTTTAAAATCAAATTGCCTTCTTCACACTCTCTATTTCAAAAAGCATTATCTCATTTTCTGTAAGTATCTACTTTCCAATTCTTTTCTGTCATAGTGACCATTACACTGATACAAAATACTTCCTTTAAATTTGTGACGTTTCTCTAGAACAGTGTTAAAATACATTCTTTGGTGCAGAATGTTTTCCATTAATGCAGGTTATATATCTGCAGAATTACAGTTGGAAATTACACTGCTGGAAGTTATTTGGCATTCTGAAAAGCAGCTGTTTCTACAATGCAGGAATTTATGTATTGAGAAAAAAAAATAAAGAAAAAATATTGAGATCTAAATGTTATCTCTTTTTTTTTTTTTTTTTAGCAAGAAAAACAGAATCAGTAAAGTAAGCTGCCAAAAAAAAAAATAAAAAATAAATAAAAAATAATGGAAAGCCTACACATGGAGAACACATGTTGATTCTGCCCTGTGTTCATTTAACCTTTCTTCCCAAAAGAAGCTGATGGAAGAGAATAATGGTGTGATGATGTTTCATATCCTCACCTTCTCTGGAGGACAAGAATAGAAAATGTATTTTACAGTATCTTTCCACCTTTCTTGAATCGCTGGAATTGACACTAATATCAATTTTATCTGTTAGTGAAGAGTGTAGTGACCCATTCACCTCATCTACCAAAACAAATGTTAGCATGTGGAGCATTTGGTCTCCAGCAGACCACAGAGGCTGGAGACTCTAATTCTTCTTAGCTGAGTATGACCTTCCCTCAGAGAAAAAACATTAAGTGTGTATTCAAACAGAAAGAAAGGTAGAGTTAGGAAATCCAATGAAGAACGCATCTGGTACTCACAACTCCCTTTCTGCTTTGCTGCTTAATTATTCAATGGAATTAATTGTATTTAATGCAATGAGTTCTCTCATTCAATTTATAATATACTGATTTTAAAGGAAAAGACAAGCTGGTGAGAAATTTCTCACTCACTTTGGGCTCAGATCCTCTTTAGTTTAAAAATATGCAAAATATGGCTATCAATTAGTGAAAAAGGATTGGTGGGTGACTGTCCTCGCTCACAGCATTCAGTATGAGTGTTGAGACTCATAACCACAGGACACAGACTGATTGATTCAACATCATAAGAAACAGAGCTTTCCTCTTTTCTGGTGGTGGATTTATTACTATTTTTAATCTAAATTACTAATCTATGTATCACTTTTAATTTGCTATTCACTAGCATTGTTTTTACAATCTTAGATAACCCTGCACAGACTTGAGCTCTGTATTTGAATTCCATGCTATATCAAGGGTAACAATCACTTTGTCATCTGAAAACAGAGTATTCCCCAGTTATCTGAAATACAGCTGCAGTAGTAGGGGAAATGCAGCGTTGACACCCTTTAAACAGAGCTGTGATATATTCTGAGTTGATCTGCAATATTACTTACAAATAGAATAACCTTGAAATTTGTTTTTATCTCTGGCTCCTCCTCAGTCAGGTCTGACTTTCCCTTGTCTGATGCTGGAACAGAGACAGAGTCGTATGTATCATAGAGACAGGGGTGATTACAAAGCAAAGCAACCATGCCTCTAATGCTCTATTTCTCCTTTCTTTCCTCTCATCTGTTTCTTTTCCTTTATAAAATCACCATGGTCCTAGCTCTACCCTCAATCTCTCCAACAGACATTGCTCCATGCCTCTTTTGAGTTACTAACAAAGGAACTTAGCTATACTTTAAGAATAGCAAACAAGAGTTTATATTTTTTCTTCCTGTAACACATGCTTATCCTGTACAGAAACACATTTACAAGTAAAAGTTGAATTATTAACACTGACTCTTTGTAACATTTTTACTGAAAGACAAATATATATAAGCAGTAGTTCTATATCAAATTCATAATAAGCCAGTATTTAGTAACCACTTCTTTCCTGCAATATACAATGCAAATAAAATTCCTGCATTACAGCAAAGGATCCTTTATTTTTTGAGGAATTTTTAAACAAGCTAAAGAGAGGTAAGCTCTTGCTTCTCTCATGAGTTTCTTAGAGAGAGGCATTAACAGAACTAGGCAAAGCAGAAAAGAGCTGTCACCATGCCAGCAATCAGTTGGTGTGACAGTGGGCTTAGGATGACTACCAAATCACAGCATGAGTCTTTAATGACATCGTTCGTCTTTTGTATTTTGGATTTTGACAAGCCAAACTCAAAAACAAACAAACAAAAAAAACAACAGATAAACTAACAATATCTTACAGGAAGATTGTAAATGTTTGCTAATGATACAAACCTTTACTATAACCATTGATGAATTACAATTAAAAAGGACTCATACTTCTCTAAACAGACCCAGGATGCAAATACATTTTATTAATGCTATGTAGTAAAAGAAAATGAGAGGAAAAATAACCCTATAACACAAGCGAATTTCTCAGCTACGCCAATTTGTTATCTAATTCAAGAATCCATGGTGAATGGCCTTCAGATAAATATATGTACTTTTCATTCTAATAAATGGTTGCAAGTAAGTCTAAGTTAACATAAATCAAATACCAGAAATTTGGACAGCCACCTACAAATGTGCCTAAGTTCAGAAAAAGAAAGCCCTTTCTTCCAGGGGCTGACTTTCCCATACTCATGTAAGCATTTTAACACTTTCTTAGTACCATTTAAACTCCCATATGCAATACAATAATATGAGTAGCTATGGAAATAACAATTGTATTTCAAAAATTTTTTCATCAGCATTCATTTCTATTTTTAATGAAATCTTTCACTACTGAATGAAAAAAAATAGATACGGTTCTGATTTAACAGCTTCATTTTCAATGTTAGGATAAAGAACTTAGGAAAAAAGAAGAAAGCCATCAGAACAGAAAACAACTGCAGCGTAGGATGCACTTATTTTGTCTAATACATTTCTATGTCTTGAATGTGGATCCTGCGAATCTTGCACAAGTGTCTTGAAAACAGAAGCTTTCATATAATGCCTGCCATCATCACCATCTTTTTTGCTTTTGTGTCTTTTATCTTTGCTGAGGAAACAAAATCTAAATCATGCTTCCTTTTATTTTGAAGAAAACATAAATGTCACTTCAGAAGTACTGGACTTCTCAGAATTCATGCAGATATCTACATACACACACTTCTCATCAGAGAGCAGTTCATTTGGAATCGAGTTAGAAAAGAAGTGCATACTGCAATAATCTCAATCAGTGTTTGGGAACACTTGAACATAACGACTTTTTTGTTTTATTTAATGTATTTGTTTAAGTCCAAGCTGACCTTTTAGTTTACACTGTCAAGAATAGGAAGGGAGACATTCCTGTGCAGGTGCAAGCAAGGCAGATGGGAAAAAATGAGGGAAGAGCAGGAAAGAACATGTTCTAAAAAGGCTACTTTCTCTATCTTAATTTGCATGGGTAATTGAGCTTTTATGCAAGCAATTTCCTGTGTTTTGAAACAGAAGATAGCTACATAGGCCACTTCTAATCGAACTGACAGTTTTAAAAGAGAAACCTCTCTCCACTGCATACACATGAACCCCACTGTGCTCCTGTAGATCTAGAGCTAAGGTAATTCCAACAGCCAAGTTGATGGGCTTAGACAAGATATGGCCCCATGGGACAACACCACAAGTTTGCACACAATCACTCTTGACAAACAAATCAATTGTAAATGACTACTTATGGATTAAGTTCACTGTTCAGTGCTGAAGAGGCAAACAAGGAGTCTAGATGGCTTGGGAGTTAAGATTTCCTTCAAGTCAAGTGCTATGTCACATGTCACTGAACATTCAAATGGGTGTCTTCTATCTTTGGAAGTTACTCCACTGCTCATTCCAGACATTTTTTTCAGATGCTGAAATAAAAGCCACTGTCTTCTGAACATAATGAACATTTTCAGACTGTATTACATACAGAGAATTATCAAAAAACCTTGTAGAGTAGCAGCAGTTAACTGATTAAGAAAATAATTGCATGTTTTTGTTACCAGTTTTACCACTTCATTCTTTGGCTCCCTCAGAAGAATTATTTGCTCCAGTGAGTTGCTGCTATTTTAAAAATGTATTTAATATTTGCTGCACTACTGCTGCTTCAACTGTGTTATCCAGAAGAGAGTTAATTAGGGAAAGAGAGCAAAAGAGAATTACTTCACTGTAACAGCACTTGGCATTAAATAGCATCTTCAGTTTGAAACTCTCCAGGAGATGAGCAATTACTATTGAAATAATTCTCACAATCTATTGAGAAGAAAAACTACTTATAAAAGTCTACACTTTGTTACAGCACAAAGCTAGGAATAAAGTTCCCTGTTGCCAGGTCTGTATATTTACTGGACAACTATCTGTCCTTGACTTCTTTCCTTCAAAACCGTACAGTGACAAAAGCAAATGGAATTTAATCAATGAAATAAATGAAATAAAATCAAGAATTTTTTTCACTGATGTCCAATCTGGCTGTCAGCAGTGAGTAGAAGTATTTTAATTGAGTTTCTACTCAAATACAGGATATAAATGTCCTAAAACTTCTACACAGAATATGTTATATTATACTACGTTGCAATCTTGTGTGAGCAACAATTTCTGAAGCATGTTATCAGACAGGCAGGGATGGTAAAAGGGGCCATCAGCCATACTGTCATTATTTACAAGGCACAAATCTCTCAGAGACAAAATAAGCCCAACAACAGTAACAAAAAAAAACCATCTTTGATATTGTAGCACTGATCATAAGCGGTCATAAAGTTGAGTTTGAGGTAACTCATCAATGTACTAAAAATAAAACTAAAAAAAAAAACCAACTATGCAAGTATTAACACTCCTTCTAGACCTTTCATCAACTCTCACACATCCAGTTACTCTCAGTGTCCCAGAAAAAGCAGCAAAAATGCCAAATGAAATACCGCAATGAAAAGAGAGATGCTTTCAAAAAACTTCAATTGACAGTAAACAAGATGAACCTGTGGACATGATATGCCTAATTCTGCTAACCTGGATTAACAAGAAAAAGGTGCTGAAATCCTTATTTAAAAACAAACAAACAATTAAAAAAAAATCTTTTTCATTCAAAGCCCCCATCTTTCAGTCCACATATACAGCTGAAAGACAATATCATTTGAAATATGAAAGCTCTCCTAAGAGAAAGATAACCATACAAGGCTAAATGCAGCAGGACTAAAAGCAATTCTACTTTTGAATTTGTTCTATGGGAAAAGAACCAAGGTTTTGTTGAAAAAGTAATGTCACAGAAAGCAACAGAAAAAGAAAGAGATAAGGGCTGATCATGCCTCCACCACAAAAGAACAAAAAGAAAAGTAAGGCATTAGAAGACAAATCTCCACACTGAAAACAGCAGACACTGCTAAATTCACTTTCCATCATGTATTAGATACCCTTCAGATGGTTTTCAGAAAAGTACAAATCTCGTCTTTGTTCACAGTTCCATTATTATTACTCTTCTCCTGTACAGAATTTTATTATCATTACTCTTCTCCTGTACCACCCACTCTTTGTTCTGTGACTGGAGGTTTAATAGCCTGGAGTCAGGCCCCAGTTTACAAAAACTGAACAATGTTAACTGAATAAGACACTTTCCCTCTGAGAACAATATTACTGCCTGCATGCTGCAGTGAATATATAACATTATAGACTGCGGTACGACTTGTGTACTTAGTCATGAATTAAAATACGGAATATTCACAGAGAGTTTGTGCAAAACATACAAAATGTAGCTGCACTTCCTAGAAACAGTGCTAATTTTCCTGGAATTGATGGAGACTCTGTGCTCTGTTGCCCCTCTGTGTAGCATTCCCATCAGGACAACACAACTGCCCTGCAGCATGGCTCAGCCCAGGGGTTAATCAACAGAGGTTTGGCCTCAGCCTCTCTGATCATCCAAATTAACCAAGATTTCAATGAGAACAAATGATGATAAAATTCCTGTGATGACAATGGTTTGATCATGGCTTTTTGGCTATTGCTGGCTTCAATACACTCTGTTCTTTTATCAGTTACTTAGCTATGAAGGCTGCAAATTGGCAATGTCAAAGCTTTTGCTGACTGTTTATTCTCTTAAGTGATGTACATTGCACAAATAAGAAAGCTACATTAAAATGCCAGCGTTATACACAGCATGACATTTTCCATTCTCCCTGAGATGATTTATCATAGTCATGTTCACACTCATACAGCTTACTGCACCATAATTTATTGGGAAACTATTCCATAATTGCTAGTGTGACTTTGACAAGAATTATATGATGGGAAGAAATCAATCATTAGCCATCTAGAAATATCAAGTGATATGAGTGATCATGTGATATCCAATATCGCATATGACGATGAAAGCTACATAGACACTTTACCCAGTCACATCACTTTGCATATCCATACTGATTACCCCCTCTAGGGAGGGTGCTTTTTTCCCAGCTCCTATGAAGAGTTCAAGGAGGCTGTAAGACAGAACTTTAAAGCCTTTCAACAAGTTAAAATCCCCTACAGCCTCAACAATGATCATGTTTTGGGGAAATCCTACAAAAAGCAAAACGTATACAAATAATGCCACAAGTGGGAAAGAACTTAGGCATACAATCTTTACATATAAGAATATGCAGAAAGGAAACATCTGCATGTTCACTTCCTTGGGTATAGTACCATTTCATTTCATGCTGCATTACTCACTCCAGCTGCAGAAGAAAATGGTTGATCCATTCATTCTCCTCAATATTTCTCTCCCTCTACCACTTAAAAAAAAACAAAAACAAAAAAAAATGCCTGGCATTCTTTTCCTTTCCATTCTACATTTATGCATCTAGATATACTTGTAAAGCACCTTCAGACATCACTGGATCCAAGATACCTCCAGATGCATGATTACACCACCAACCTCTACGGACAAGTTTAAATTCATGCTTCACGTTTCAGTGACCAAATATGGACTTAAAGATCCATTTTATTCTAATGACAGGTATATCTTACAATACCCTGTTCCCATGGTAACAAATATGGTAGCTACTAGATTTATGGTAACATGTATTCCCAAAGGCAATTTTTTTTATTCTCCCTCACACAATCCTAACAAACTACCTAAATGCAAACAATATTTGGAGGGTATGCACTTAGCTGAGCTAAGTAGTTCTCACAAGTCCTGCATTCTTCTTTGGGTTTAACTGCAGAAAAATAAAACGTACTGATGCTTCAAACAAAAGATGTCAAAACTCTGCATTTCAAATGAAACTTGCAAAAACTAGGAGGATACCATACTGTAACTAGAATGTAACTGAATACACCTATCCCTGGCTCTATAAAACACAAAAGGTGAAGTATTCAACAACAGTCAACAAACCTCTTTTGCCTAAATTGAATGGCATTAGAAATTATTCTTTAAAATTCCAGGTGCATTTTCTGACTGTTAACAAACACACATCAGAATTCTTTTCATTGTTTAACATTTTAAATTACTTGAAGGTGAGACTATTTACGTTCAAGGCCACAAATGTTACAGTTTCCATCAAAATTCTCTTCACAGTTTTACAAGTCAGGTATGAAAAAAAATAACTACTTCAGCAGCAGCTGAGCAAAAAACATCCCAGCTGGTATTCAAGTGGCTAGAAAAACCTTCTTAAGCTACAGCCAAGTAGCTTATTACAAGTAAATAAATACCACACAAACACTTTTCCTGCTCCTTTCTCTTGTTAAGCTGAAAAGAAAAAAAATATTGTAATAATGATATTTTCACAGTTCTTTTAAAGCTGGATTATATTAACTTGAAAGCTGATTTAGTATTGAAGATTTCCTTAAGTCCAAGTTTTAGAGCATGTTTTTGTTCTAACCAAATGTTCAGTCTCAAGTACTGCATTTATTACAAGGTGTGATCTGTGATGGGAGAGGTGAAGGGGGGGAAGCTACAGCTCTTGGCTATAGTGATCATTTCCAGTGCTGTGAACAAAAGGATGTAGTGCAAGAAACAATGAACTGTCACTCTACCAAAATAAATGAATAATTTTAACGGATGTTTCAAACATCAGGATTTTTTTTCCTTACCTGCCTCCTATCCCTCTGAGACGACGATGAAGAGGAGGCACTTCTATGTGACAGAGTGGGTGTTTTGTGTGCAGGAGATATACTCTTCTCCTCTGAACTCATCTTTGCAGGGAACTTGCAGTAATGATTTTGTGCTCTTATCACACGTGTACAAAAAGGCAAGGGATACACTTCTGCATTCTTCTGTTTCACAGTTTATGGAGAGCCAAAAGAGTTCAAACTCAGCTGAACTTCACCTTAATAAAGAAAGAAGTGAGAGAAAGAGAGAATGAATACACCCTCACGCTAAAACAGATCTACAGCAAAAACAAAACAAAACAACTGTTGACAGTCACTATTTAATCCAACTCATCTCCCACATTTTTACTTCCTTTCCTTACTCTAACCAGTTCAGACATGTCTTCACAGAAGATAAATATGATATTATGTTATTTCAGAAATCCTCAATAGAAAGGCTACGGCAATTCAGTGCAATTCTCACGCCAAGTTTACAATCTATTTCAAGGGGCCAGAATCTCATATTGCATGATATCACAACACTATCAAGTAACTCCTCAGTAGCCACATCAGAGAGTGATATTCCTGTAGTTACTTCAGCCCATGGGAAACCCACATCAGCTGGAGAAAACTGTGAGGAGGAAAGAGTGGCAGGGAAAACTTCTGTACTGACCATAACCCATCATCCAGGCTCTGGAAAAGGGCTGGTTTTACATCTTTGATTTTTTCTATCCAGATCTATTTCATACAGCAATAAATTTACCTCATTTTCCACAGGCTGAGTCTGCTTTGCCAACAGCAGCAAGCTCTCTACCTTCAGTTCACTCCATAAGTTTTTCCATCCTATTTCCTCCTTCCATCCCACTGACCAGCACAATACCCTTTAACAAGTTTTATCTCACTGATATCTCTCCATCCAAATGTTTTGTTTCAAATAAATAAATAAATAACACAGAAAATACACAGAGGATATTTACACTGATTATAAATGCTGCTGACTGTTGTGATGCACCACAAAATGCACAGGTGTGGTGGTTACAGTTCCCAAGCATTAACAGATTACTTAGAGCTTGCTTCAACTGATAGTGTCTCTTCTTCTACCAGCCTTGGATAAAACCATTCCCTGAATGATGCCCTCTGCTTAAAACTATCATAGATCTTCTCTACTGCTCTTTCCCTAATTAGGAAACAAAACACCCTTCCACAAATGCTGTTGTGATAGTACACCAAGAATTAGGCCAGCACAGCCAGCTTTAGATGGGTGTAGAGAAGAGTGCTGTCATGCACCATACTTAACGAGATCACGACAAAACACATTAACCAACACTCAGATATGATCATGGGCTCAAGAAATTATGACACGCTGAAGACAGAGGTTTAGCTTCTCCAGTCACAACAGATGTCCATGACTATCTTCCTAAACCGAGATGAGGCATCTAAATTATTACATGGCATCTTGCAGCCAGCAGTTTCAGAATATTACACCCTAACAAACACTTTTCTGCTGGAGTGAAGTTCTATGATTACTTGTAAGTGACACACTT
The DNA here is from genome assembly GCA_036925125.1 of Oreortyx pictus. Classification (NCBI taxonomy): domain Eukaryota; kingdom Metazoa; phylum Chordata; class Aves; order Galliformes; family Odontophoridae; genus Oreortyx; species Oreortyx pictus. The sequence goes on along the minus strand of JAUPFR010000009.1, from coordinate 13,810,445 downwards.
CATGCTGTCATTTGTTTTTTGGCAGCATTGAAAAATTCACAGTATTCAAGAGCAGAATCTGAGCAGTATCACAGGACTTTTGTACATCTTCTGCAGGAATAGCAATATAGCAAGCCATTTTAAAATGAAATATATATATACACACACCTTCTCTGCTTACTGTGCTGTGGAAAGTGAAATAATCTCAATTTATTACTTTGTCAGTACTTTTGCAAACATGAAACTCATCCACATCCTGCGGATGAATTTTCATCTCCATTATGAAGCTTCCTGTGGCATTACAGACCCCGCATAACACACACAGAGCATACACCAATGGCATGACTGTTGACCAGCCCATACAGCCTGACCATCTTGACAATTTTTCTATTCCTCTCTGCTTGAAATGCTCCTGCTAGATGAAACTGCCTAAAAAGATATGCTGGAACTGCTCCAGCCAGCTATGAGACGGAGGTTGTAGAATGTAACAAAAACTCACAAACAATTCAAATGGTTTATTAAACGCAAAAAGGTATTACTAGTAACAGAAGGTATTTCTAGTTTTACTTAGTTTTTGAACTCCAGGCAAATGACCAAGAAATCCTTTGTGGCAGGCCCAGCAGTGGAGTTGACAAGGATAGACTAAAGAGCTCTAAGAGAAAAGCTTGTACAGCTGACCCCAGGGCCTCCCTCATGTCCAGCAAGCTCGCTGGTTAGTGTCCTGACAAGGCTTGCTGGTTAATCAGGTGGTACAACTCCACCTGAGGCTGAAGGCACAGACCCAGCTGCCAGTTGTTTCAGTGAAGTTGGCTGACTGCAGCCAAGACCCCAGGCACAGCAGAATTGGGCTCCCCTCTGCTTTGCCCACTCCCACTCCTGCACCCTGCTCAGCTACCCTGAAGCCCCAACAGCAAAAAATAAAAATAGAACACAACAGAAATCATCCAGAGCTGCTGTAGAACTTCTCATTTTGTCACTCCTGTTTGCAGACTTGCATTTGCATTTATTTAAAATTAAGGCTCACATACAATGGTACCACTGAATCTAGAATTTTTGTGTCATTTGTATGCAGCAAGAAAAACAATAAGCATTTTTAAAACATTCAGTATCTGGTCAAATTGTCTTTCTCTTGAGAAAATACAACTCACTAAAAAAGCACTGAACTTTATCTTTCATAGATGAAAGGTGCACAGAAATGAGCAGGGAAAGCTGATGTTTGGCTCTAAGGAATAAATGAACAGCATTTGGGGGGGCATTAACCAGCAGTACAGTTTTCGTAAGAAAAAAAGCTGCACAACACATTTGTTTCATAACTTCAAAGTGAAAGCATAATGAAGTTGCTTTCAGAGAGGCCTTTACTTTAAGCCTAGCATGCCAGGAACCATTGATCCAGCTGAACAGAATTTCCATATCCTACAAATGCACCTGGCAAATTTCAGCAAAAGATGTGCACTGACAATGATACCTCAACACCTGTACAATTTTCCTATAAATCAAAACTCAGATGACAAAAATTAGAAATAGCAGAACACAGAAATAATAATTCAAGCATACAAAGCTGTGCAGAACAGTCAAGTTATGAAACAGCAAAAAGGACAAATTTTCATTCACTTTCAACTGTGAGGTCACTGAACAAATTTTTAGCAGAACAGCCTTTAGGCAAACAAAAATCAAATGCTTTTTAAAACATCTGATCTTCACTCAGTTGACGCATGGAAACATTTATATTTAGCTTTGGCAGAGGAGGACGGCGATCTGGCACTCCAAGTGTGTTTTTAAGGCTTTTGGGAAGCGTAGGTGATGTTGTAAGAATCAAACGGAAAACTAGCAAGTGGTACTCACCAGAACCAGTTCTGCCCTCATTAGGTTTGAAAATCTCTCTCTCTCTCTCTCTCTCTTTTTTTTTTTTGGAAGATAGTAAAGCCAAATAAAACAGCAGTATACATCCAAGTCAAACTCCTCAGTAGTTCTGTGGTGTTCCCCAAGCACTCTGAGCCCAAAGCTAATCAACAGCTCTCTCAAGCCACATATTTATTAATTGCTGACCCTCATAAAGATGTTTTAATACTAAAATATCCCCTTCACACTTGAAGAAGTAAACACTGCTTTTTGTCCTATTTAACTGCAGCAATAACTTCAATAGGAAATTGATAATACACACACAGAAATTTCTGATGAAGGAACAGTACAGGGTCAAAAGACAAAAATCAGAAGTAGGCTATTTGAGAAAATGAGCGCTATAAGCACAACAAAAAATATTAACTTGAATTAACAAGAGCTAGGACTAATGTTTTTGCTATTGTTCTTGCACACTGAGTTTGGATTCTGTTTCTCTCCAACTGCTAAGACTTCATCTTCTAACTTTGGCTTAAAATTTGGGTAATACATCTTTTTCAGAACATGATAGAAAGAATAAATGTAGTGAAACTGATTTAAAGAGATGCTTGTCTCTCTGTAACTAAGATTGAAGCCAAGAATTATAAATCTAATTTTTTGGTGAACCAATTCAATTTACCAAAATGAAACCAAAACTTTTGAGGCATTTTTCATGGGCTTTTTTCCATCCATCATGGGCAATTTTGCTATTGGCTTCGCTGGAAACAAAAACAAGTTACGTACATGTGGTAGAATATTTCTACGGTATTTCTAGAAAATAAAGAAAATATAAAATAATAACATTAAAAACAGTGATGTTAGGATCTTATGGACTATCACCCTAATATTTGTGCTTTTGTTCCAATACTATTCCTCAACTAAGACCAAAATATTTCACTCATTGCAGGAGGCCAATGTTATCATCCCCATATCATATTGCATCTTCAACCTGAAAGTATTTGCATTGATTTCAGTTTTGCAATTTAAACAAAATGCCATTATCCAGCATAAAAAAGGGTGACAGAATTGGCCACTGGATATTAACTGCTGCTTATCCAGTTGTCATTCACTTGGAGGCTGCAGTTTGCGCCACAACAGCTAAATACCTCATGGACTGCTGCCACCCACCATCAATTTAGGCCATCAGTTGATTCAGCTCATACAATCAAAGCTTGCTTTGAAGCTGTATTGCCACCATTTCCCAGGGTGGGAAATACATTAACTGCTTCCAGAGCATAATGGGAGACAGACCTGGAATGTGAAATTCAGACACCACACAGAGATTTAGAAGAGGTAGGAGCAGTGTAGCTATCTCACTGCTGTTAACACCGGGTAGGGAATCTCCGCCCTTTTGCAGCAGCTGGAAGTGTTACATCACACCACAGCTGGTTGCCTGTGCCCAGCATGCTGTGTGATCACAGTGTGACACAGCCTGCTTTGCAAGAAAAATGCTACTGGAGATGATGAAAATGTACAAATAGATGACTTGCACAAATCCAGAGTTATAAATAAACCTGCATCTCATATTAATAGAAGTTTTCAAAGGGTAACTCCAAATGAAATCTTAATTCAAAAAGTAGATTTCTGTGACAAACACTGGCTCTTTGTATCCTCTGATTGATTGTTTTTCTGCAAGAATGCCTAGCACACTTTATAGTCTGTTTAATAATCTATGTTCTGTTAGCATAATTTTAGAAGACAATTTAGGGTGCAGAATGCTGTCTCTGAACATAAGCGAACTAAAAATATGCGGATCTCACTGGCGTTCTTCCAACCAGAGCATCTTCGCACTGATGTGTCAACAGAGGGTGTTTTCCATTGGGAAGGAGAAGGCTCTGTGTGGAGCATGTATCTGTACAGCACGCTCGCTCTGTATTCCAGCACCCAGCAGACGAGATCCCCTGTTTCCATGTTATGAGGGATACACAACTGCTTGCCTCCCCTCCCAAAATGATTTCCATGCAGGAAAATCCTAACTATGCTCCTGCTGCAGTACACAAATGCTGCAGGCACAAGAATACAATGGATCAAGTTTCATGTGTTCTTCTTTTTATGGATAAAACAAGACAATTTTCAATGAATTCTTTCTTAATAAATAAACAAACAACAAAAAAAACTCGCTGCAGTGGTTTCATAGACTGTTAATGGGAAATAAGCAATTTTTCTTTCTTCCTCTCTCTCAATAAAATTGCAAATCAATCACTTTACAGGACCTATATGAGAGTCAGCCACATGAGCATTTATAATTCAGCTGAATGAGACAAGCTCTGTACCATGCTCTGTGTGTAGTGTGACAAGAGAATGAAAAAACACCGTGAAATCTGATCAATAATCAAACCCAAAGAAGCTGAAAGATGAGTGAACAGAGACCACACAAGTAATTGTCAACGGTTTACCGGGCTGGATCGGCCCGGTTCCGTGACGATTGGTGTGGGGGACCCGCAGACCCACGCCCCAGGAAAGGGGAAGGGGGAAAAGGGAAAAGGAAAAAAAGGAGATGGGCCTAGAAACAAAACAGCGGCAACGATCTGAGGAGGAAAGCTAATTTACTAAATAAGATATCAGAAAGCAAAATAACACAATATAATACAATATAATTGGAATTGAAGCTAATAAATCAAATAAAAGGAGCAAGAGAGAGTGTCCGATAAACCGAAGGCCTTACGCTAACGCTGAAGGCGATACGGCAGCGAGCACCCACTGCTGAGTCGATCCCGAAGGAAAGAGCGTGTCCCGTGACCGCAGAGGGTTTTTATCTTTTCCCTCTGAGCGGAAAATACGTAAAAATGCAAAGCATCGCAAAGTCTTCTGGGGAATATAGTTCTTCTCTTCTGAGACAGGTATACCCGGAAAATATCAATGATCTGTGGAGCTGGAGTATTAACTCTTTAACTCTTAATGCACTACATGTTGTTATGATGTGGAATACCAATACCAAAAATCATAAAACCATGACAGTAATCTAGCAAACAGTTCTGTAGATGACAGTTTAACATCTGACCTTGGTAACAGTCTCATTTGATAATCTGAGGATTGTGGCTGTGTTGTTCTTTAGTTATACTTTCTATTGATCTTTAGGCAAACACTGAGAAAAAAAATACTGTCAGATCCTTCAGTTCCCATCTACCCATGTGGGAAAGGACTGTCACCAGACTGCCATCATTGCAGAAAAATTTCTGCTTCTGGTAACATCAGAAATAGCGCCTCTGGATTCAAGATTTGCTACATTTCTATGTCCTGTTAAAATAAGATTAATGATTTCATGACAGAAAGACAGAAAGCAGAAAAAATCCACTGTTTTCCTAATTTATTTTTTGCTTTAAACAATCCTTTTTTTCAAAAATGGTTTTATCCAATTAATTTTGAGATATGTTTTATTTACAAGTTCTGTCAAACATCATAAAGACCCAATTCTGGATTCAGAAGAATGACTGACAAAATTTTGCATGTTTACAAAATGGGGAAAAGAAGAAAAAAAAGGAAAAGAAACCTTTTCTTTTTTAATCTAGAAATTTAGTAATTCCTATCACTTAAATCACTTTCCCACACTTCTTTAGTAGTTTCAATTGCAGAATTGTTCCAGCAGTAATACTCAGCTTTGTTATCCGAAGTCATGTCCTGACTTTCTGTCCAGTGAATTTTACACCCCAGATAGCTAACAACACAACACTGTTGATCGAATGGAACACTGATCACATTTAGGTCCAGGTACAGGAAGTTAGAAGTCTCCTTGCACTACATATTTTTAATATAGAAGATATTAGAATTTGTATGGCCACGATTTGATCAACTCTTTCAAGTATTTTAAAAGCTGTGTCTTTGAGGTTTGAATAACAAATGCACATACAGTTTTCTGGTGCCAGATAAAAGCAGTTTTTACCTATTTTCACATATAGTTTTCTGCAAGCTCTTCCTTGATCAAATTATTTATTGGCCAATACACAGCGTATAAGAGTAAAGTCTAAACCTGTACTGCTACTCTTACAGTACCATCTCTTCTAGACCGACAGTCAATAATGCAGCCAAAGCAATGGAAAAAAAAAAAAATTCACAGCAGCTACATTTTACAGCCCTGCCTTGGACAACTTCCACAAGTATGCACTGAAATAATTATTAAATAAATCAAAAGGAATTAACATGGCTTTTCCCAAATTGGTGACTGTTCCTATTAAAATTCTTGCTTTGAGGATGTACTACTGGGAAGTACAAATATAGTTTAGGTATTTATTTTTTAAGGAGTTCTGTTTCCTTACACAGTCTCTATCACTTGAAGCACTTATGCCACATTGCCACACCAGCACCCATCTCTGAGATGATCTTTCTTTAATGCCATTCTTTAATGGAACTTGGTGCTCTCCCAGCACTTCACACGTGGCATGATTTAACTCTGATGCATAATTTTTCTTTTTTTTTTTCCAGGGTGGTACATGTGCACACATGTGTCAGCAAAATACACCATTTTGACAGACTCCATCAAATAGATGGATGAGGTCAAACAACAGATAATCAGATTCAGATGAGAAGAAGTCAGTATGGCATCTCCCTTTCCTATTTTCTGCTTGCCTACGCAATTAAGCAGTTTTACACCCTTCTCAAATCCCTAAAGTACACATGGCAATTAGTGGCATATCATCATTCCAAACCTTCAGCTCCAAAGATAATTTTAAAATATGCCTTCAACTCATATCCAGTTTCTGAGGCTTGCTTCAATAGCTGAAGTGACTGTAGGATTTTCATTAGGACTCCTTTGTTGTTTCTCATTTCTCAGGCTGCCACTGTAATAGAATATTACTGATTTGCACGGGATGGAAAGATTTTGATATAATAGAAAGGCAGCATATTGCCCTATGTTATATGTGTTTGTAACAGACTGCTGTGAGCAGAGTTTTAAGCATGTACACATACTTAGAAATACATAATACAAAAACACACTATATGCCAGTTAGACAAAAAAGGAAAAATTAAATGCTATATGTTATCATCCCTTCTGAATAGACGCATGATTCAAATATCCTTAAAAAAAAAAAAATCAGGAAAACAAAACAACAACAAAAAAATCCATTCACTGTGGGTCTCATGAACGTCTCGTTTTCATACCAAACACATATTCAAAGGATTTCTTTTTCTATGAAAAAATTTCAAGGAATTTTGTTTTTTAGGCTTTTAATATACAACAGAAAGACTGAACACTGTAATTGAAACTCAGAAAATGCTTTACAGAAACAAGGGATCAAGTTTCAGGTATTCTTCTTTTTATGGATAAAACAACACAACTTTCAATGAATTCTTTCTTAAAAAAGAAAAAAAAGCCTCTTCAATAAATAAATGCACAAATAAAAAGTGAGCAGCCCCTTCTGTTTACTGTAGTAATGTTGTTTTTTTTTGTGTGGTTTTTTTTTAAGCTCTGGGCAACTTAGACAAAGTAAGAATACTTTTGAAGCTGAAAGACAGTTTACTTTTATATAAGGGTTTTGATTGGTCAATGATGTAAAGTACAGAGCTTGATTCCTTTATGAGAGGTTACCAAATGCGTTAAGCAAAATGCTCCTGAGCCTCCAGAGCATAAGAGCACGATACATGCTTGTGGTGCTTGAAATTCATGTCTGGATGAGCTTTACCACCCACATTTCATAAGCATCTCTCTCATTTCTCAGCACGTTGTACTTCCATACCACCTCGTCATCTTTACATTTTTGCTGAATGTTTCAAATCTACCACATATAATGTTGATTTCTATGTCTCAGAGCAAGGCAAGAAGTGCCTATTTTATGTGAATTTTGAACAGTGTATCACCAAATGTTTGTAGGGAGGATGCAAAAAAAAAAAAAAATCACAGCTATCTTCAAGTGCAGTGTATTTATGGGAGCAAGTACAAGATTGCTCTTGGAGTTCACTCAGATCACAGAGAATGGAGGCACAAAGTTGGAGAATTAATCAGAGCTTCCATGCAACATAGTTTTTAGGGTGCTAAATTGAAGATCACATCCAGGGACAAAAAGAAATGAGTACAATTATTTTATGTGAATTTCATTTGTGGAAGCAATTAGCTGGACAAACATTATCACAGCCAATCAGAGCTGCACAGGAGAATATAGTTAACAGCTTATGTATAAAGTGGGAAACATTAAGAAGGAATAGCGAGGTTGAATTAACCCTGTGACCACTACTAAATCACCATGTCCAGTTCAGCTGCCAGCATTTCAAAAATATTCACAAATCAGTTCAAGGGAGAACCACAACCATGACAACAGGAATGAAAAACACTACTGCTAATTACTTAAATAATTTATAGAGGTCAATATATTTTGTTTGTCAAAGAGAAGATTGAATGGTTGATGCATGAAAATCTATAGCCCACTACATAGGAGAAAAAAAAATAGAAGAATTCTTCACAAAAGGTTTAATAAAATCTAGATGGGAAAAAAAAAAAAAAAGGAAGGGAGGAAACAAAATGTATGCAGGTTCGAAATAGGGCACAGATATCTAACAGCAAGGATAATCTAACACTAATAAAATACACTGAAGCTTACAATGGGTAGAGCATTTTTAGATCAAGAAGGATATACTTGTTCAATTTTATTTTCAATATTTTCTATACGTTTCAGAGCTACAACACCACTAATTTGGAAGCAGGATTTCATTCAGAGAAGTCTGATTTCCTATTCCATAGTATGAGATCAGGCTAAAAAAGAATATAAATAAACCAAACAATTAAAAGAAAAACAGAGAAAGAAACTAAAAGGAATACAGCTCTCTCTTAGTCCTGACCTTTGGTGCACCCTATTAATCTCTTCCTTTGAAGTACAACAATTTTATCTTCATGTGTCAGTTATTGAGTAGATGAAAAAAAATGTCATTTATCTTAAAGTCTAGATAAATATACATTCCAATAATTGTATATTTGTTGCACTAGTGTTTGAATTTCTCACTACTTTAAAGAAATTTGTCTTAATGACACATGCTTAAAATTTATTTGCTTGTGGAAGAGTCATTTTTATCTCATTACTACCTGAATGTCTTTACATCTAATTCACTGACAGTTTCATTAGAAAGACAGAAAAGAAAAATGAACAGTTACAGGTTATGTCAACACAGTACCAAAAACATCTTGAGCAAAACTTCTCAAAACTCACAGGACTCACAGCCAAGGCTGAATTTTCCATGAAATTGAGTAATCGCTTTTGAAGCTTTTGCAAACTCTAAGATACATTGGCTGGAATTCAAATTATCTCAGGAAAAACTGAGTTGCTCAAAAGTAGTTTCCTGACGGAAAAATAATCAATGACAAAATAAACAAAAATCCTTTCCTCTTCATACACAGTTATCTCCTGACTTTTCCATAACAGAAGGCAGAATATCCCCCATCATCACTCTAGTCCAGCACACATCAACAGTTAAACATGCTTAGTTCTTTCTGCTTTTGAAATACTTATAAACAAACACTCAGCTGCACTGACAGAAAACATAGTGTAAAATCACTCAAAGTAACATCTGCTGTAAGAGAAACTCTACCTCCAACATTATCAGTAATTTCAGCTGAAATTACACTACACTAAATTGCTTCCACCTGTGTATGAAGCATGATCTACTATGAGAACAGAAATACCCTCAGGCAACTTTCACATAAAAAACACCTCTACAGTCCTGGAATATTCTCATCATGGAACTGCTGGATGCTGTCCAGTAGACACCAATTTCCAAAAAAATATTACAAAGAGAAAACAACTTCAAATATGTAATTATTATACAGAAACAGATTATAAAACGAGAAAAGACTACTGTGGCCATCTAACTGAGTTGATGGAATTTCTCAGATTAGTTCATGTTTGAAATGCACCACATAACAGCACCTGGTAGCAGGTAGCAACCACAGATAGTTGTGTCCATTATTAGGAATGCACACAACATTTGTCCTTTAAATACATCAAACTTCAAACTGTGGCCAAGGAACTTTAATAAACCTTTGCCTTTACATGTAAGAGCTCCTTCTTCACACTGAGAAGCTCTCCTCAAATGCAAAATTTGCTTGTACACTAATACACCATACTTAGTACTGAAAAAAGAACATGGGCATCTAATATGATTTCTCATAACCTTCTTTTAATATTTTTTAACAAAGCTGAGATTGAGAAGTTTTAGACAATAATCACTTTAATTGATGAATTAACAAACATTTTATAGACAGAAAAGCTAAAAGGTCACTTGTGTGCAGTAGTAAGGTAATTCCCATGGACTTCACAGCACTGCACGTAATTCTGCATTTCTGGTCCTAAGTACCTTTTCCAACCACATGGCAGAGGCAGCTTACAGTCAAGTAACTGCCCTTCATGAGATGTAAAATATTTTGAACAAACAAACCGTTTTGTGCACAGTGATCCTCACACATTTATGGACATGTGGCTTACATCGTATTTCCTATGCCTGTGTCCCTGAACCACCAAACCACTCCTGTTTTCCTGTTTTGAGCCTTGGTTACCTGTTTAGGCACTGTCAGACACCGACTGTCTGTAAGGTGACATTCCTGGTGATACCAGGTGATAAGGTACCACTGCTGCAACACTAGCAAAGGAGATTGCTCCCAAATGGCAGATGAAGGATGGAGAATGCACAGAAGGCATGAGCAGCAGGCATCACGTGCTTCAAAAGCATCATGGCTAGAAGTAGGCTTGAGCTATTACTTACTCTGACCACAGACACATTTCATGACAGCCAATTGGTCATACATTCACATTAACTGACTACACAGACTCCCATCAGATGCACGCAAAAATAAAAACCTCCTGTGCCCTCCTGCTTTGCACAACAGATATCTATGTCCATCCCATCCTCTCTCCCTCCAGGGATGAGATATGAGGATGTTTTACTTCAGCTTGGACCAAACAAAACTTGGGTGACTAACAAGCAAAAGTTGCCTCATTTCAGCACTACTAAACCCATGCTGCTCTATCATTTTATTACAAATCTGTAACTTTCTTTGCAAAAGGATTGTACTGAGGGATCAAAAGTTACACCAGCAATAATATCAGCATCTACACAATGCTTTTCATCTGGAGATCTCAAAAGCATTTTAAGGAGTTTAATTTTAGCATAGAATCAAGTCAGCCACAGCAGATGCAGAGTTTGCATGCTGCCATCAGTTCTCACAAAGTCCACATTAATGATATAAAATAATAGTTCCATTCAAGTTCTAAATGTTAAGTGGCTGCCTATTACGCACAACAGTGTTCGTCATTGTGCCCTTGATGAATATTTAGTGAGACCTAACACATTTTCTTTTGTGTCCAAAGGCAAGATTCCCAAACTGATCTCAGGACAAAAATCCAAACTGCCTAATTTCAACACAATTTTAAAGAGGTCCAGAATAATCATTCAGTTTTACCAGTAGGAAACGAATCTGTTTCTTTTGGGGAGAAAAAAAAAAAAAAAAACATTTTTTCAGAGTTGAATATAATCTGCTAATGTTGTCAGCAAATAACTATTACCCAATGCTACGAGGAAATTGGTGTATTTATTAAAAGTAAATAAACATTCTTAACAACAACAACAAACAAAAAACCCCACAAAAATAGTGTTCTGTATTCAGTTACTAGTTTCTTAAGCTTGATCTAGGTATCTATAAGCTGAGCACAAGATATATTTTTTCAAAGAAATAATTGTAATTTCTGAAGTACATTTAAGTACATTGATAAGACCACTTGATAAACACTATTTTCAAACCTCTCTGATTATATAAAGCGAATTCAAACTTTTTGAAAATAGGTCCCACATAAAATGATATATTGCTCTTTCATCTATAAATGCTACAGCTTCAAACTTTATATTTGTAGAAGTCATTAGGGACTTTTTGCAGACCTACTGAAGAGTAGCAGCAAGGCAGACCAAACATGAAACCTGTCGCAAGGTTAGACATGCATCAGAGAAGTTGGAAGGAGTAAACCTGGGAAAATCTGTTTCTCTGGATGAGAGAAGGTGAATGGATTACTGCAATAAAAAATTATTTCAATTTTTTTTGAGTTCACGCAAGTGCATCAAGTTGGACAGCTGCTAACCATCCATGAATAGTCAAACACAAGGTTCAGTTATCCAGACTACACTCCTGCATTTTGCCTTCTGACGGGCCTTAACATCCTTCCCAGCAAAAAGAATAGTCTTGCAGAAACAGACAGAATTTATTGTACGGTGCTGGAAGAGGACTCTTGGGCTGTCCTGACCATCTCCCTCCAATCAGCTGGCCAGGATTAACCATCAGCCATGAGCCACTTGACAGCTTCTCATCAACCACCACCTCATCCAATCCATAAAGGAAATGCAAAATGCGAGAAGCATTTTCTTCTGCTTCAACTCAAATAACTGAAAACTTCATGTCCCTAATGCTCATCAACGTCAGTGAAGTAATAGCATATCTTGACAGTTCAATCTCTCCTCTGTTTCCTGTTTTGTAAGATAGTTACTGTGATAACACATGCATAGAAATGCGTAAATAGCTGCACTACATAGCAGTGAACTATATAGTTCCCTCATAACTCAAAAAATTCAATATTTCCTTCATCTGAAGTAACACAGGATTAACCAAGTACCACTGGTCTACAGTGGAAGCCTAAACCTATTGCCATTTTGGCTCACAGAAAGATCAACAAGGCAGGGTCAAACACATGGCATTGTTCCTGCCTTTTGCTGCTGCAAAATTTGATTTTGCAAAATATTTTTGCTGTGATTTTAAGTACTATTACCTCTTTATCGAAAAATTGCAAATAGAATTGGAAAGTTAGGGGACAATGAAGTTGTAGAATTACGGCTAATGTTTCAGAATATTTTTCTCTACATACACAGAACTTACTGGAAAAAAAAAAGAAAAAAAATAAGGAAAACTTGGAATGGTTCATTATAGTTGAAATGAAATTAGAATTAAACATCTAGGACAGGCAACCAAGCAGGTAGCTGCTCTAGGTCTCTCCAAAAATCCCAGAGGGACTACAGGGTTTGGTCATTAGGTTATTCAAGCCTCTGGTGACAATGCTGCACATGTATTTTCTGCTCAGTATCAGAAATGCTGGCAGGAGGGCTCACGTAAAGCACTCACATGGCTGAGCAGGCCCACAGCGCTAAGGGGCACCTTAGAGAAATTTTCACTCTCATTGGTAACATGAAGTGAACATAAGGAGCCCAACTGGAAAAACAGCTTTTAATACTGGGAGTTGCCTTGTGGAATGGGCCTGTAAACACCATGAGAAGAAAAAGAGGTTCATTTTCAAAATGTAATTTGGAAAATTCTATTTTTAACTGAGTAATGTAGAAAAAAAGAAAAAAGAAAAAGAAAACAAAACAAAAAACAGGAGTAGCAAAACAAACTGTAAAATACGTCACCTTTGTATCAAGCAAAAGATAGATAAATAAATAAATAAATAAACAAACAAGAAAAGCGGTCCAATCTAAATTTAGAAAGTAGCAAATAACCATAAATCAGACCTCTGCTTTAGAATCACTAAGCAATTGCAAGTAAAGCTGCATCTTCAGAGAGGATGAAGGCAGTATGACTTTGCAGTATTATAACCTTGCTCAGAGGTTCCTTCAATGCTGAGCAGCCTGCTCAAGAAGAGAATGGCTTTGAATTCTGTGATGGGATTGTAATGGAAAGATAGGCTGAGAAGTACTTCAGAGATGAAAAATTTTAAAATACTGGAAAAGGCACCAAAGGAAATCTCTGAATTAACATGCAGGTGCTGTCTCAAATAGTCTGTGTGAAATGCTTGCTGTCCTGTATAGACCCAATGCATGGCTGTAGAAGTGCCAAATACTTCCAGCACAGAACAAAACAGCTTGCAGCATTTTATCCTAAACAAAACCTAGTTAAATGTGGCCTCAATTCATTTTCTCAAGTTTGCAGCAAACTACCAGAAGGTTTTACAATCAGGAATGTTTGAGGGACAATATGAGGCAGCAGCTTTGCACTCAAGTCCACAAATTGTTCACAAAAACGTCAAGTATTTCCAATTTGTGTAACACAAAGACAGAAATGGAAAAAGCTGTTTTAAATGGCCCTACAGAAACAACTGAAAATGTATCATTAAAAATGCCCTCCTATGTGTTTATCCAATGCTAATAGATACCTGATTTCTAAATAACCACCTGCAACCCCAGCATTGTGCCTGAACAAAATCCCACTGCCTACTTTCAGAAAGAGGTACAGAAAGAAGCTCTGTATCCCACATCTATCATTTGACAGTTCAATCATCAAAAATTCTCTCATAAATAAAAAAAAAAGAAACAGTTGTTGAATTTTTTAATAGTTCCCTCTCCAGATTCCTCTGCTTTCTTGACCTCTGGTACCTTTGCCTCAGCCCTCCCACCACGAAGTTTCAGAGCTAACAGGGCATGAGCATCTCACTCCATATCTGTCCTTTGCTTTCATCTGAAAATCCTCATCTGCAGCTGTATTCTTTCCTTTTTCCTTTTTTTTTCCACTGCCCATCTCGTCTCCTCTGAAGGGATATATGCATATGACAGCTAAACCAATAGCTGTATGTTGTACTGCAGGAGCCGTTAATTTTGCAGTGGTTATATTAATGAATATCACTTACCTCAACCATAACAATGGCTTTTTAATAACAGTCAGCAAAAGATTAATTTGTGCAACTAATTGTTTCAGAAATAAACATGAATGGTAACTCCAGGCATCTCAGAAACCATAAACTGACTTGCATGGACACTGAAACCTACTACCCCAAACTCATCATGTACATGTTTTCATAACCACAGTTCCAAAGTGTTTACTTTATTAGGGTGGGAGGAAATGGAGACATTTGGAACATGGACTACAGACAGATATGCATGCACATCCATTAATTTTCGTTTTCGCTAGATTCATTACGTCCCTTTTTTTTTTTTTAATAATTATGTCACATTTCAGGTTGGTGTTTCCCTAACATACCATGTGCTCTACACTAGAGATGCTGTTGTTGACTGACTGCAGCTAAATATAGTCTTTCTGCCACAGCACAGGAATGTAAAATGAGAGCATGTATCAGAGCCACATCCACAGGACAACACTGAGGTAAAGATTTCTACAGTGTCAGGGAAATTGTAACTGGATATGAGGCTTTGTCACGGCCCACAAAGCCATTTGTACAATTATTATTGTTTGCCTTAGAAGTGTTGCTGTGCACTCTAACAAGCTATTAACAGGTTTTGTTTGTCACTATGTTCTGTAAAAGAATATTTTCCCCTTCACATTGCACAATAAAACACTGTCCTGTCTGAAACACTGTTCCTGGCACTAGGACATTACACTGATCTCGGCCACCACCACCCAGAGAACATCTCAGCATGAGATAAGATACCAAAATCACTTTTATGAAGAGTACAAGAATGCTTTCCCAGACCATAATTTTGCATGGAGACTTAAATAAAAAACTTATTTCATTATTTGTGATTATACCCCATTGTTTTGAAAAATGAAGAGCTTTTATATTAATTAACAAAGTAATTACATGTTGTGGTGATTTGCTTAAAACAAGACATCTCAGTCTACAGTGGTTACCCTTAGGAACCTGATCTTCCTGTGGCAGTCACGTGCCACTACCACAATATCTGCCATAAACCGTATTAATCCACAGGCCAAACAATCAGAGACTGAAGATGTCATGGAGAACACAAGGACATTTATTTTACATGCTACCGGTGGCTGTCAATTTCCATCATCATATCCATTAGATTTAGTGATAAATTACAAAGAAATGGCAGAGCAAAAAGCTCATGATAGCTGCAGCATGTACACCAGGGCTGCAAGATACAAGTATAGAATCAAACTGAGGAAAGTTTTCAGTGGTCATAAATATTTTCATAAGAGAACTTTCCAAAACAAATAAATTTGAATCCAGCCTCATCAGGAATGGTAAATGCTCGAGGAAAGGCAACTTACGATCAAAGCCTGTACCTGCCGGATCAGAACTGTGTTAAGCTTTCTAATACAACCTCAGCACAGGAAAATTGAGTGATGAAATGCTGACATTGCAGATCATGTTTTTGAGATGCCACTTCAGACACAGCTGGCTCTTTTCCACTAATATAACACATGGCAATGGGGAGGGGAATGAAAACAAAGAAGCAGCAAGTAGAAATGAAAAGTCCAAGCACTGAAAGTGTTCTACTTCTTGGAATGGGAAAATATTCTTTTTTTTCCATCCTTCTACAGTGGGCTAATGTTGCCTTCAGCTTCATGAAGGACAGAAGAAGTCCAAACAGAAGGATTATCAAGCAACTATATCTTAAGACTAAGACTGCAATACTTACAATTGCCAGATGATTCAGCAGATACGAAGAGAGGGATGCATTATAAATTATAAGTTGCCTTTGAAATTTCATTTGGCCAGATACAATGATTAAACACTGATCCTCTCAATGGGGACACTGCATTAGAAAGAGTCAGTGAAAGAAAATTATTCCAAGTTTATATTTTGCTATGCGTATCTAGCAAATATTCAGTTATTTCTCCTGACCTCAAAATACAAACTAAAGCAAATAGCTAATAAAGAATATAATGTCTAATATCATTTTATTTACCTAAAATGTTAGCATGTTTTCTCAAAAGTCTTATGAAACTACTTTATAGTTTTATCCTTGGTCTACTATGACTACATTTTCTTATTTTCCTCTCCTTCTCCCTGTTTCTTGTATTGACCTGAAGGCTTCACCAAGGTAGAATCGGCAGTTAAACAGATCCCTTTTCAAAGAGAAAAATCACTGATTTCTGAATGGCTTCTGACTGCAGGCAACAGCAAGTCAACAGCAAATACAGAACATAACCCTGCCTAGCACACTAACAGTGGCATGGCTGCTATTCTGTTTGTTTCTTTGTTTCTGTAAAGGTTCACTCGAAGCAGGAAGGGAGAGACAAAGACAGGGAGCAGAGACTTGTTCTGCCACAAGGACTGCGCTCATCTATGGCCCATGTATCAAAGCAAAAGGGTTGTCACATTTCTGTTGCCTCTCTCTTCCCCTGTCACCATCTTTACATATTTGCATGGTGATAGTCACTTTGTCACCATTACCAAAATAAACTTGAAAGGCAACAGTTCAAAGATTTTTAGCACTTTAGAGTAACCTGTCATATACTGCACTTTAGAAGTCAACTAATTCTGGTTGGTTACACATCAATAATTCTTTCAAGAACTAAAGCATTTATTTATTTTCAGGTTGAAAGTAGCTTCCATTAATTTGGCATCATTTTTTGAGGATGATTTTCTTCATTACTTCATCCACTACACAACAAACAAACAAACACTAAAAAAAAAAAAAAATGAGGTGCTAAAAGAATTTCAAGTCCAGATTTCCAACATTCCATATTTTTATTCTGTTCCAGCTTTCAGTATCATTTCAAAGCCAAGTTTCTTCATAGATCTGTTTTGTTTTTTTCTTTGCCTGAGTCAGAAATGACTCATCACCTAAGTTATGATGAAGCGTTCAAAAGATGGTACATTTAATCAAATGGAATAGAGTCAAAGTCTTGAAGTATCCCTTCCTATAAGCCCCTTCTACCTATAAATACATTATCTGTTCCAAACATATATAAATTAAAGATACGTACTCTTTCCTTTAAAACCTCTGATCACGACCCTACTAGATAAAATGGGACCAACCTCCCTATATTGAGTGTAGAAACAAACACAAAACAAAAAGGATGGCAATAAATAAATAAACACACATACAATTCCTTACGTTTTCCCGATCACACAAAATTTAAAACAAATCTATTACACTTTACTAAGAGAAAGCTGGGTTATAAACAGAATTATCCAGTTAGTCAATACCTATTTCCATGTCAGTTCTGCTCTTTTTTATCTAATCACTGTGCACGTCACACCATCTATTTTATAATCTTCATCCATTAAGCCACTGCATACACCGGCCTCAACAAGCTGACAAGTAAAGCAGTAGTTGAAGTGCCAGTTCCTAAATACCAAAGAGACTTGTCTCTCTTTTCCCAGGTGGTCAGGAACTGCAGAGTGCAGCTACTACTTTAATTCAGGGCTTTGGGAAATCAGGAGCAAATCTGGTCATCCCTCCCTCCCTTTTACAGGCAGGATGTGACACCAGAAAAAGAAAATAAAAAGATAAAATGTACTTCTCCTTTTATACTTATGTATAGAAAGGAAAGAGAAATAAGAGGAAGAAATTAGAGGAATGAGGGATGTTTTATAAAAGTTCCTAAGTTTACACATTTTACCATGTTTATGTATTAGATAAAACCCCAAAAATATTTATCATTTTATTCATACAAAGAAGTCCAGCCATTTCCTATCCAGCTAGTCTTGTATGCCCATGACATACACCAGAGCTGCAACTCAAAGCTCAGGGAGAGCCAAAGATCGCTAGGACCCAGTTTAAAACCAGACTAGCAGCAATCAAACCTCACTCTTCTCTAACACCAGTGAGCAGTCTAACATGCCCAAAAGTGGACCGGCTTTACCAATGGAATCAGAAACAGCTTTCCCATCACAAAAGCCACTTTGACAAATGCCACATTTGAAAGGCCCTGAGGAGTGGCAGAACTGAGGAATGCAGTACTGCCTTTACCCTCCCCTACTACAAGCCAGTTAAGACAGAAGAATCTGTGACACACGATTCACGTTCCACACTAACAGTGCAGGAAATGTTCTGCAGTGTCCTAAAAGCACACCAAAAAATTAAGACAATAATTATTCTAATTTGAACAACCTGAAATATTAATATTTTGGATTTTAACTATTCACCCACCTGGTGAGCTTAAAGACTAAAGCAAGTACCAATGACTACATAAACGCTTTTGTTCAAAAACATCACAGCATCATATATAAGAATTGGTATTAAAAACACCATCCTGGCTGAGATGTTTCAATGAATACTTTAAAACATAAACGCTGAGAAGGCTACAATAATAATTAAGAATAATGATAATAATAATAATAAGTGAAGAAAACTACTCCTACACTTCCTAGACATTAAAAAAACATTTTAAAAAAGCAAGCATCTCACAAACTATTTGTATTTGAGTTTGCATATTAAAATCATTGTGATCTTCTTTCCCTTGGAACTGATGCAGTCAATAATGCAACTTTTGCAACTACAGCATGGAACAGAACAGGTAAGTATGAGCTCCTAACTGGGGATATATCAACACGTCCAAGTCATTGTGGCACCTCAAGACAATAAAGACAGTCTTGCTCTCTAGGTAGCACATTGCATTTCTTAGTTTTATTTTTTATTTCTGTGATTTTGATGTAATTTTGATGCTTGGAACATTTATGACTTCTGGCCAGAGCAGGGGCTTTTATGGTCCTTCTGAACTCAATGTCCACTACAAAATTGCATGCAACACTGTAGGTTGGAACCAATAACTCAGGAGTTTTCTTCTTCTTCACAATATTGTGATTCTAAATGAAGTTGGTAGAAGTGAAGAGCAGAATTATTGATTAAAAAAAAATACAGTGCAGTTCCAACAGATATCATGAACTTGTTGCAGTAATTATAAGTAAAGGTTTGACTCACATCATGAAGCAGAGAAAATAAGGCAGATATCATCTCTTCCTATACTCCCAAGAATTATCTGATGTATATGAAAGTGCAGACTTGTTCTCAGTGTTGTCTGTTAAAAACGTCTGTATGCTACTTGATTCATTTCTGACACCAAAACTCATTATGTAGTTATTAAAAAACTTCTGAAAGTGTCAATGTTAGAAGCAGATCCTGAACTGCACTTTACTCAAGGAGTCTGTAACTGGAGCTCAGCTGGCAACCTTTGCATATGACCTGCATGTGGGTAAATATACTCCATCTTAATTTGTCCTCTATGCGTACTAGATATGCCACAGTAACATAATTTAAAGAAATAGTATGAATATAACAGTCAAGAAATGAGTCATTACTCATTTGAAGACTTAAGCAAGATTGGGGGGGGGAAGTTGTGACTCTAATCTGACTAACATCACAGTGACTCACCAATCCACTTGACTTGCATAACAATACATGACAATACACTCCAACGTGGGATACAAGCAAATAAATTAAGAAAAAGCCAAGAGAGTCCCTTCCCAATTACATTAATAGCAGACACAGAAAATATTTCAGTAATCCTATTTTAATCTAATAAAAGTAATAATACATGGAAATCTCCTGGGAAATATGCATTCAGAAGAAAAGAAACAAGGGCTGAATCGGGCTGCAAGTGACAGAAATAAATAGAAGAGATAAAAAGTTGCACAATTATAAAAGTCTTTTTATTTTTTTAAAGGTGATTAGAGCTACTTTGACTATTATAATGTTTTTTTGTTTTGTTTTAAGATATAATCTGAAAATCTGGGTACATAGACAGAATTTATGGAACAGCCTATGAAATAAACAGCTTTGCAAAGGATAATGTAAACTGCTACTGTATGAAGAAAGTGCATAATAGTTTTTCTTTTTCCCTTTCAGATAAAATGGATAAAGGTTATGAATTCTGTATATACATGCCAGAGAAAAGAGATTTTAACTCTAACGCAGAAAGAAAAACACTTAAGTAAAATGTATTCTATTACCTAAACATCAGGTACACTCAGCTGGACCACTCTGTTTACTGTTTATAACACACACGCGTGCACACACACACACACACGCACAAAAAAAGATAGGAATAAAGTTATCTATAGCCACGCTTTAAAAAATGTACAGGGCATAAGCTGAAGTAGACCCCATGAAAGTATCAAATAAATTCCTACCTACTATTAAACACCCAGAGATCAGAAAAGATTTGGGTGTAGCTGGAATTAGAGCCCTGTCATTTTTAAGCCGGCACTCTCCAATTTCTAAAACCATTTCCACATGCACGAATCCTCCAAAGTAATTGCATCTACTATATCAGCCACACTGAAAGTAGCTGACAGTGCAGAGTATGACAAACAATCAGCAAGAATTAGATTTTAATACATTAGGACACGCATCAGTGTAATAGGGCTGGTTGATCACATCCAACCATACTACTGGAGCAAAGAGTCTTAAGGATGACATAATCTGTAATGAAATTATACAGCGGAAAAAGCAGTTAAAGGAGAATACAGCCAATACTGGACTGGCAAGAAGTGTCTTTCTGCAAGACCTGAACACAGCAGAACGAAGTTACTCTTAGTAACACCTCAGGCAGCAAAGAAAAAAGATGCACACACCTTTCTCAGGAGAACACCAAAAAGAGACAGTTGTTATTCCCTATTTAATTCTTCTTCTGTTCTTCTTTTTGCTAGGCTTACTTTTTATTTTAAAAGACTTGCACGCTGTATTACCTTAGCTACAGAAAACTCCAAATTGCTCAAAATTCATCAAAATCTCAAACGTTCAGAGCAGATGGAGCAAATACTTTGAACACCTATCCAAGACGTCACAGGCTTTGCAGGTATAAAACCAGGAAAATAAGGTGGGTGAATGGCAATGATGCACCTACAGCATTGCATTCCCACTGTGGAGACATGAGAGCTTTGCCTGGCCAGAGGCCAGGGCCTGCCCGCAGCTATCCTGGCTGTGAGCAGGGAGCTCAAGCCGGGAAGAAAAAAGGCAGACAGATGTGGTACCAGCCATATTGCTCCACTGTGTGCTGTTGGCTACAAAATGCAAGCGTGCGTTAACCGCAGCAGGCCGATAAGCCACCTGCACCCAGAAGGAATCTTTAGCAGTTTTTACATTAGGGAAACAAAACCAAGTATCAAAGCACCACTGGTCTGCTGATTTCTTTTTAATAATAATAAAAAGAAAGAAAAGAAGAAAACTGAAACAGATTTTTCCCCAAAGACAAAAAATATATACTTCTCACAAAGAAATGCAGTTTTAGCAGAACAGTTCCTGGATGTTTCCCTTTTTATTTATTTTTTTTTAATTTATTTAATCCACCTATATCACTCTTTCAGCATTTCCCATTTTTTCCTCATTCTTTTTCTGAGCAGTTTTCTGTATTCTGATGTTTTCCACTGTTTTCCTCCTGCATCCACAATGCAGAGCATCCTCCTTCTCCCCAGAGGATTTCTCTCCTTGATTTTTCTATTTTTTTCTACACGTTTGTTTACCCCAGGCTTTTGCTTATTTTCCACCACTTCAGCAGAAAACAGACCAAGCCAAGATTTAAAAAAAAAAACACAAATGGGAAGCGAAAACATTCCTTCGATGCTCTACTGGTCACAGCATGGAAGCACGCCACACCTGCTGAGGGGATCCAACTAGAATCATGGCAATCCCTGTGCTATCTGACAAGGATGTTTTGTTGCTCAGGCAACCACTCCTAATTGTCTTTTGGGATGCTGAGCAAACAAGGCATTTTTTCATGCATGAAGGTTCGTGCACAGTGACACTGAACACAGGTCAGAGTATAGCAAATGAGTATCCGAAAAAAGACCGGTGAGGCAGCCTGGCATGCAGGAACATGTCAGTCACATGTAACACCCAATCTATTACACAACCATAGCTATGTAAGACAACGTGTACAACACAACTGTCACAGAGGACTACAACAACTACTATGTCAGAAACATGAATGCTGCTCTAGATTCAAACTGAGTACAAATCTGAATGTTTCTCATGGCTAGAAATAGTAAATGAAAACCTATTTATATACAACAGCATCCGACAAGAAATAGATTGTCAACAGTTGGGCAGGGTGCTGTTAACATCTTCTGGAGATTAGAAAGAAGTCTTTTCAGTCAGTCTCTGTTGAAAGAAATAAAGGCAGAAGCTTTGGGAGCAGCAGCTAGTGCTCCAAAGTTCCTCCAGAAGTTTCATCTCAATATATGAATAGTGTGCATCTTAAAAGAAACAGACCATATGCTGGGATGGTTTTTCATAACAAGAAAAGTCTGCCTTACATCCAACCCTTACAGTTCTGTGATTCTGCAACACTTTTGCTAAATCCAATCTGAATTCACTAGCAAGTCTACAAAACTGCAACTTTTTAAAGAGTCCCTACTGGAGACACAGGGCTCCCAGACCAAACGTAATGCAGTCATCGCGTGCTCAGCTTCCACATGGTGGAGAGAAACCAAGGCAATGAAAAACATTCCCATAACCACTAGCAGTACTTTCCTGATGAAGCTGCCTTCAGAAGGAACTCAGGATTTTTTCCCCATGGATCTCTCCAGATCCCAGAGCCTGAGAATAGCTCCCATTAAATAAGAGACATAAATTCAGTGATTTCTGATGGACTTATTTAGATGTATCTGGTTATGGATCTCCAGTAAAGTCTCTGCTCGGCTGGATTTGCAAGCATTTGCAACCACTTTTGGCCAAACCTTTCCTGACGTCTCTTAATTCAGAATGGGTTGCTATTTCTTACAACAGTGTTTCACTTTTTCAGTCAGCTTTCACTGTCCTAAGAAAGCAAGCAGATTTGTACAGTGATAATACCTCAGCAAGGCCAGGTTGAGAGGTCGAGATGTTCTGCAACGTAAAATGCTGCCAGCAGCATTGACTACATCAACAAGATCAGTGATATCCTGCCATTTTCTCTCAGTGGCTTTCATCTTTCATAAAACACTCAGAGGCACTTTCAATTTCATAATGATGCTTTAACAAACACAGAATAAACAGGTATAAAAAGGCATTATTCTAACTTAAGCCCAGAGAAAAACAGGAGTCATATTTCTCTATTATGAATTACTACGCATTCTGAAATGTTAATGAAACAAGTAACGGTGATGATCAGCGCTCAGGAGATAAAAAACAGCGTAATTTCTGAGGACCTACGTGAATAATTGTGGAGTCCAAACATTCCTAGAATCATAGAACTGTTAAGCCACAATGATCATAGACACTGAGTTGAAAAGGAGTGCTCAGAAGCTGAGAATTTCCTCATACTACATACTGTTATTGTGCTCTTTGCATCGGTTATCATTTTCATGGAAACACTTAAGAGGCATTGCTTTCAGAGCAACCTTCATACATGCAGCCCTAGACAATTCCTCTTCACTCAGTGTGGCCCAGGCAAGGCAAAAGGTTGCACATTCATGCCCCATAGTGCATCCTACTTGGCTGATCCTGGGCCCAGTGTCCTATCTGCCAGTTTCATGCCTGCTCATAGAACATCAGGATGTAAGACAGTCAAAGTGGCACTAGGAAATTGTGCTGAAGACCTGAATTGCTCCCTGGTGTTCAGATGCAACACTGATTTGTCTGCATATTCATGCTGAGCTCAGCCACACTCTCCCTGGTCTCTGCCACCATGAGGAGGCTACAGGGAGGTGAAGTGGGACAAAATGGGGTGGTGAGGGGACCATGAAGTGATGAAGGCATGTCAGTTTTATCTCTAGATCTGCTTCCATGACAGAGACACAGCAGGCCCACAAAACCACCAGCCCAAAAAGAGGAGAAAGGGAATGAAGGGGAAAAAGTTACAGCAGCAATGATATGAGGAAGAAAACAAAATTAGTTTAATAATTATTATAGTGAAAGTATAAGTTAATTGGGATTGAAGCTAATAAATCAAATAAGTGAGTGTGTCCAAACACTGAAGGCCTTACTCTAATGCTGTAATGCCAGCAAGTACACAGAGCCAAGGCAGGCAAAAAGAGGGACAGTCTTGTGACTCCCAGTCAGCTTCATCTTTCCACCAACTGGAAAGTGAAGTCCTAGTCGCACCACCTGACAGTACAGGTGGTGGCTGAAGCTTCCTTGTCTTCTAGAAGTGGATTCAGGGAAAGGGAAACGACCAGATCACGGCACACTCCTGTTGTCAGCCGCCTAACCCCACAGCCATGGGTGAGGAGGGCTCTGTGACACCCATCCTCCCTGTTCCCCTGACAAACCAGAAAGGAATCCATCCGTCAGTTCTTCTGGATTGCATGGTCCTTATTTCCTTATTATATTTAAGCATCTTCACATGTGTGTGTCTGTGTGTGGTATGTGCACATGGATACATGTATGAAAAGTATCTACATATAAATAGATAAGAATTATGCATATTTTATACTCTTCATATGTACACAAAAATCTCTAAATTGCAATCACATAGGGTCATGATTTAGTGGGGAAATATTGGTGGTAGGTGGGCACTTGGACTGGAGTATTGGAGGTCTTTTCCAACCTTATTCTATGACTCCATGAATCTATGTCCATATTTAAGTACCACATCTACACATTTCTTGAACACCTTCAGGGACTCCACCAGTTCCTGGGCAGCCTGTTCCAGCACTCAGACACTAAATTCCTTGCACTATTTGGTTTTACAAAGTGAAGGAGAAAAAAAGAAAAAAAAACCACAAAGCAAAAGAAAACAACACCTACAACATGCACTCACATTTTCAATTTTGAGATAATGTGGGGGAGACATTTTTTCTGGTATGGATATTTACATGCAAGCCCTTGAGTTGCCACCACACACAGCCCTTCCTCTGCTCCAGACAGACTTAAGAGGGGAAGGTGCTTGAGCACTTCAGAACTACAGACTTGTGTTACACTTGGGCACCCACACTCCTTTCCACTTGAAAAAAGCATTTTAAGGACTAGGTACTATACTTAGATGCAGGAAGACAGGACAACTCTCTAAGAAAAAATAATGAAAATTAAAATGCAGCATAAAATACCAAATAATAGTATATGTTACATTGTTTTCATATCAGACTATAAGCTGAAATTTAATAATATACACTAGCACCAAAGTGAACAGCATTCTGTGGACAGTCTGTACTAACATACAGTCGAGAGAAGAAGTGTATGTGGTACTATCACTTAGATTAAAGAGCAATCTAAATTCCACTGGGTTTAGGATAACAAAAAGACCTCCAGCAGTAAACAGCTGAACATAAATCCAGTTGTTTCAATTACTGCTGTCGTGATTTCTCAGGAAGATGTAGAACCACAAAAACTTGCAGTTCTAGAAGGACAGAATCTCAGCCTGAAGAAGAGGACAGAACACTAAGCATTCTTTCATGATGACATCAGACTTCTGCACTCTACCACTGAATTCTGCAGCTGCCAGGATCCTAGCCACACTTCCACCTCTGCTGGTATCAACCACAGCAAAACTTCCTCCGAGACCATGCCCAGAGCTAAAAAGACATGCTGCCATCACTTCCTCTGATCAAAGCATGTTCAGTATGTATTCCTCCTTGTTTCTCTTCTCCTTATTCACTGACCTTGACAGATCAGGAAGTATCAGCCTCAGTCGGAGAGCTTCCTACTCTTACCTGGGATGTAAAGAAGTGCACATTTTCCACAGTGAGGTTCAACAAAACACAGACAGGGTGTCATGATAAATTTATGTGAATAACTGGAGGCCAAACTAAAAGCATCCTCTTCCCTATTTCAAAGGAATGACGTATATATATGCTGAAATACAACAGTTATGTGCTACAACTGAAGCAGAAAAATGGGATAGAGCTTTTTTCTTCACATTTTGCTGACAGCGAAGAATTGAACATTTTGAGCCTGAAATTTTAAGTCAGTTCATCAGATCTTCCTGAACTTGTAGTGTCATACAGCCAGGTTTGAAGTACTGCGTCTTGTTTTTAAGTCTCTCGTAACTCTGTCTGCTGATTTCTTAGTTACTGATAAATTTCATAATCTGACATCAACATCTAGGCACAAGAATACTTCTGAATAATGTACTACATACAGGAGGCAAAAGTAGTAAAAATGCTATTATATTAAAAACCATAAAAGGCACAACAAAAATAGAAATACAGCTAGAATTTTCTTTCTGCTCATCGTTACCATTCACAAGTTGTAAGCAATGTAGCAGTTATAAATCCACAAAAATAAAACTGTCTGGCTACCTTAATTCTGAGTGTTCTATCATCTGTGAAAATACACTGTGATATATGTATTTACATGTAAGTGTTATCACCTAACCAAAAAAAAAAAAAGCATTCTGTATTATGCCAGCCATAATTCTTGCACTTTCACAAAGAAACATTCATTTGACAGTTGAATCAGAGAACTGAGTTGCGGAGAGGTATATAAATTCTACTCAAAAGTGAGTCTTATTCAGAGTTTCTCTGTTGAAACTATTTACGAACCTGTATACTTCCACTGAATGAACACTTACAGTCCTTTTCAAAGAACACTCTAGAACAGTTTAGTATCCAAAAATGACAAATTATTTTGTTAATCTTGCCATTTATTTTATCTTAATATCAAATTTCAAGTTCTTTTACAGAATTCTTCCAGATTTAGAGAAAAATCACTCCAACTTTAATAACAAGAGCCATTCTTTCTAAGTAACTCATTTTATTTTCGCTACGCTTCCTAGACCTTGACACTGGCACATAAGTCAGTATGTTCCCAAGTATGTGTCAGAAACCTCAGCTAAGATTCCCAAAGCCATTTATATAGAAGAGAAACTCCCCTGCTATATGCAATACCAGTTCCAAAATTATTCAACATCAGAAAATGGTAAAATAATTCTCCAAACAAACAGTCTACCAAACAGTGTAAAAAAGACAAAAGGACATGCAGGGTTAATTGTGTTAGAACTGCATAGCAACACCTGACAAATAAGTGCTTGAGGACAGTTTCCGAACTGGCAACATTCTGAAAGGCAGATTAACAAGAAGAGAGGAATTAAAAAAATAAAAATAAAAAACACCACACTTGAGATATTCAAATAGAAATTGCACAGTTCTGGAAAGAAGGAAACTCACATTCATCCTTATTTTCTTTGACTTAACAAACGTTCTGAAGAAGACAAATTTTCCCAAGCAGGCCTTCACCCTTATATTCGGAAGAATTATGAAATTTACTTCCCTTAATTTTCTTTTACTCTTTCTTTTGAACTCTCGACAGCAAAAAAAATAAAAAAAAGTGCATCAGTCTTCAGTCCCACACAACTCCAAGCAGAACCTCTGCAAGACAATGGCTAACTGCCAAATTACTGGTATGAATTTGAAGACTATTGTTCATTCATTTCAAACCTTCATGCTTCAGCCTTTGAAACAAGATGCAAAATGCCGTATTCTCTCTTAAATCTAGTAACACTGGAAGTGGTTTCCTTAATTTTATTTTTCTGCCACTTACTTTCTCCTTTAAACACTTTCCTTTAAGACTGACTGTCAATTATAGCTAGACTGTTTAATAACAAAGATAGAAAAATATGCTTGTGTGTACATAAAGTATTGGAATATGGTACTAAATGTACTTAAGCATGTAAAATGTTAATTATCATGTAAAATATTGAAAAATGTTCCTCAACTTGCTGCAGGATTGCTAACCAAGTATACAAACACTGATATTTCCAGTTAGGGGAACATCTCTTAAGGCCATAATTAGAGCTACTGCCCTGAATGGGTGTTGCTTTGCTCTCTAGTCCATCCCTGTACTGCACCCTGAGCAAGAAAAGTGGGTTTAAAACCTCATCCTAAATTATCCACTGCAATCAGGCATGTTCAAAAGGGAAAAATTTTCTGACACTGCATTCCTAAAAGCAAAGCCAGTTTGCAGGACACGTTCAGTTGTTCTCCATACAGCCTTTTTTTCCCCACTATTTGTATTTATGCTATTTTTTAGACCATCGGGTGAAACTTCATTCCACACAAGTCCATGTCAACCACTGCTCAAAAATACAGTTATTTTATTCTAATGAAAACTTCTCAGCAGTTTGAAAGCAAACATCATGGGAGAAACTTTACCAAAAGTCATTATTATTATCATTATGTCCAAGATCCACCTCCTCCCAGAATGCAGCACTGTTGACTTTATTTCTCTACTTGCATCTGGCAGAGCAAGCACTGTTACCTCCAGCACTCTCCTTATATGTGTACATTTCCTTATTAGAAAAACAGAGATAATGAGCAAAATCCAAACACTGACATTTGCTATCTTTCACTTTTAACTTGTCATGTTACCTTTAATCATGCCGTTCCTTGCTGCTCTTGATAAATGTATGGAAACTTTGTTTCCATACATCCAAAAGTGCACATTTGCTTCAAATAAGAAAAAAAATATGTTCTCTAATACAGACCAAAGGTATTTTCAAAATTATGCTTAAATGGAGATCTAGCAGTTCATGAAAGGACAAATGATATGACACAAATTAAATATATTTGGTTCATTCATGGTTCAAATGAAGCATTCACCCTCCTAGCCTGAGGTGCTGGAACAAAGGTTTTAACAGTCCACCACAGTTCCATCATGCTTTGAGTATTTAACTCTTAAACACAACCTATAGTTGGCAAAGAGGATAAAATGATAAGCAATGAATATGCATTATACAAAATATAAAGAGAACTAAAGATTATCTGTCCGGTAAACGCACAGAATTCAGAAAAGCCTGGAAGCCTCACACTTTCTCATTTATCATTTAATGGAAAAAAATTGACACTAGCTGAAAAAGCATTGATTTTCTGTGCTGCAATCTGTGGGAGTCTGAAAAACTGAAAATCAATTTCTGCAGCATACTGCAATTGTTTAAAAGAAAAAACTTCAGAGAGGTCTGCTTTCATTACTTCTTGTATCTCATGATGCAAATATTTATTTCTGTTCAGACTTGTCATTCTAAACAAGAAACTTTCAGAAGTTGCACCACTGCTTTTAAATCTGCTTTGGAATTGTTTAATTGTGTAACCCACCTCAACAGCCTGACCAACAGAAATTGCAAATATGTATCAATCACTGCCATTCAGACCTTACATTGCTATTAGGCATGAAGTCCATTAGGAAATAACTGATTTTCCTTGATATGTTCATTCCGTGTATTTCAAAGCATTTTGCTTACCTTTTGTGCAACTTTTTTCCCAGACAGTGAGCCAGGTTTCCATATTATCATACAGCAGTAGGTACGAAAGGAACAAATATACGTAATTGAACAGGTAACTGGATTGTGATAACTCAGAACAAGATCCAACATATCATAAAGGAGCGCTGAAACGGAGACTGGCCGCGTTCTTCTCAACCATTTGGTATGTTTTCATTTTCATCAGGCAGTTACCATGAATAGGGCTTGTATAGCAACTTGTATCTGACACTCCACCCACAATGCCCAGCTTTAAGCCAGGTTACAGAGCTGACAATCCCACCTTCCCCATTCTCAGGTCTCCACAGAGGATCTACTGAGAGGGCCAAGGACCCTCATACAAATAACAAGCCAGAATGCATGGTCAGCAGCGGGGGGGGGGGGGGGGGGGGGGGAGAGGCCTGAAGCATCACCAGGCCTGGATGCATGAATGTGCCCCCATCTTCAGACACAGGACCCAGATTCGTGGAGGGTGTCTGTTAGCAGGTCAGGATTGATCTGCTAGGGGCAGAGGCAGTGATACCAAAGACAAAAGCTGGAGAGGCCTATCTGAGTGCTGGGAACCCAGAAGACAAATGAAAACCCGGGCAAGACTCCTGCTTCACAAGTTTCAAAATTAGTCTGCATATTCCTGAGAAAGTAAATTCCATCTATAAACAGATTTATCCAACATTTGCTTTTTCCTCCAGTGTTATATCACACAGCTATGACACATTTTTCACTGCAAACTCTCCAAGAACCAGCCAAGAAAACAGAACTACACGTTCCTCCAGATAGCTGCAGCCTAAGAGCAGTTTGTTTCGATCACCTTTCAACATGGGAATATTGCCAGAGATATTAAAGTATAAAATTAATAAATCTGCCATGCCCTTTACAAGCATTTCTAAGCACAGAACATGGTTTTCACAGCCAGATGAAGAAGGAAACAGAAGTAAAATAGAACATACATCTTGTCACTGAAGACCTGTGGTGCCATCATGAAATACAACTTCCTTGTTGTGAGATGCTGCTCCTTTTCTAGAGAGCACAAGAGCCTAGCTGGCATCAATCACAGCTTAAATTGTTTAGGATTACTGTGCTTTAAACCTCTTCAACTGTTGTAATATTTTAGATTAATTCTGAAACTACTTCAATTCCTTAAACTCACAGGCATTGTAAAGCATGTCAAACTACATGGAAAGGTTTGAGGGTTAGCCAGCTTGACTAATTCTAATCCTCGTATTCTAATCTGAAGCCTACTCTATTCATCCAGAAATCACTTTGAGCAAAATACACAGCCAGCATTGTATTAATTATAGGCAGAAGCCACCCATGCCATTTTCTTTCATAGTTCAGTCACACAGCAAAACTTATGACAACCAGCACAGGGACACATTTCTTCCGCTAACTGCAATGTATGGCTAGTTTAATAAATAAAAATTAAAAACAATAATAAAACACCTTACAATTTTTTTAAAGGACATTGTGTTGCAGGTCACTCAGAATCATATTCAGCAAACTGATCACCAGTGTCATATGTAAGGCACACTGTTAGCCATAGAAGTCAGTGAGAGAAGCCTGCTCAGTGGACCACCATACGTTTTATTGCTAACTGCCCACAGTATATCTGCAAAGACAGGTCACAGTTAGGGAGAGTCTAAAGAACTTGGTGGGTTTTTTTTTCCCTTCAGAAAGTTGGTTATTTTTGCTTGCTATTTTCTCACTGAAATCATTAAACCAGGTGGCAGCTATTGCCTGGCCATAGTTACCAGAAGCTACACAAACGGAAAAAGCACAGTTGTCAAGTGTATGTGAACTCAGAGAGACAAATTTCATTTAGACAGAAGCAGACAAAAAAGAAGAGGACTTTATGCATCAGCAACCATTACAATGACAGATACAGGATCTGTATTCTGTGTGGCTACAGAACTAACATTCCAGCACTAGAGGCACACTGACACTTGACATCCAAACTCACGCTCCGAATAACCTATAGCTCCATCTCATATCACATCTATTCTGTTTTTAGCAACTAGATTCTGGAATTATATTCTCTAGAAACATATTAAAACCAAGAAACACAGATACAATTACTTTCCAAAGGGATGTCATGCACATACTGGAGTCAGAGAGACCCCAAGATGACTTAACACCAACTGCCAGTTTCAAATCTCAATAAGCTGCTTTTTCTCCTTTCAACCAAGTATCCTTTCCTCTAACAGCCAACACCTTCCCTTCCAGCTGATTCTTTTAGAGCAAAGCAGGTAAAAATTTATCACTAACCTAACCATTCTAGCTCTGTATTTATTTCTGAGCTGAAAGCCCTTTTATCTGGAACATTTGTTACTGTTTCTGTAGCTCTACACCAGCGACCTTGTCCTTACAGTTTTCCCAGGACAACTACTACCAGATGGCAATACAGCTAACCGGTACTCAAAACAAAAAAGAGAGAAAAATAAGTAGTCCCCCACTATTTTCCTAAAGGTTTCCTACTAGTGAAAATAAATTGAAGAAACATTTATCTTGTGGCCAAAACTGAGAAGACAAGCCATTATCTATCAGCATTTGCTTCCTCCCCATTTCTCAACTAACAGTGCCAATAGTTTCCAGAAAACAAGGAACTTAATTTTGAAAGACAAGATGGAAAAAGGGAGTTAGAAGTTACTTTCCTGAAGAAGATCACAAGCATTTCAGGCAACCTTGAGTAGTTCAGGCATACAAATCCTCATATATTAGAGCACGGTCGAGAGCCTACCTGTGGTCCCACTGCACAAACAAGGCTGACCACACAGAGGAGAGACTGTGAGGCGAGAGGTAGAACTGGAAGCAGAATCACCAGTTTAGGATCGCTCCTGAGAGATGCTCACAGAAACTGATCTTGACCCAAATTCTCTTTAGCATTATCTCACCCATACTGGGTTTGTGACAGCCAAACAGAGTGGGGTAGCTGCAAGAATAGAAACACACTGCTCAGTAGCACATAATCTAGTCTCGCTTTATTAAGCAGAAGGAGAGCAATGCATGGCCACAAACTTCTGTTTCAGTTTGTCAATCCTGTGAAACATGCCCACAAACCAAAGTCCAGGGGAGACCACCACCAGGGACACAGGGGAACATGGCATTCATTCCCAACAGCTCAATATGTCCAAAGCCTCATTAGTGGCCTGGGCCTCACACTGGGCTATTTTGCCTCCAGCTCTGCCCTCTAAGTGCCAGAAGCATGTGCATGTCCTGTGTCATGTTTACCCCACCTACCATTCAGGTTTAAATTATTTATTGCTTTCTTATTTAACCATTGGCATGAGCCGTCAAAGGGAGCTCTAACTCCATAGTCTGCATCTCAGGCCAACTAGCACCCATCACCAGCTTCTGCAACTCTTTGCTCTCTCACCCCGAATGTATTACGAAAGGTGTGAAGTTAGCAACAACTATAGAACGAATTTCTATTGATTCTTCCTTTTCCAGCTCATCCAGGACTAATCAGGTCAGGGACAGCTGGGCAGATGCAGCCAAGATCTCCTTTCTCTGAGCAGGCAACATCCACAGCATTGCACAGGTTTCGTCACACCTTTCCTTAAGGCAACCAGAGCTTATTTATTACTTTGTGGAAAACCTTTCAGTTGATCATCTGAAAATGTTTTTCTTGGTTTGTGACACCCTATCTTTAAACTGATTTATGCATCATTCTCACACACCCTTCCTTTGGATTTCATACCTTTCACAACAAATCAGTCCCAGGTACATGCCTGACTATAGTGGCACAAAGGATCTAATACATCATTCTAATATATTTAAATTCTGCACAAATATTACTCACTAACTCAACTGGAGTCAATAGGTGGTACAGAAAAACTTTGTAGCAACACAACATCACTTAAATTAGAAGGGCATGTTAGAGAATAATATCTTATACAGATAAATTAATGCAACTTTCCTTACACCTCAAGTAAATGCATCCATTAGTTTCTTCAAGAGAAGTGCTCTCCACTAGTATCAAAATTTATTTGCCTTTGAGGAATTCAGGAAAAAAATTAAAAAAGAAAAAAAACAATAAGGAAACTATTTATCTTTGTTTCAAAATACAACTGTTTTCTCTGCTGCATTGAAACATTTCATAGGATAGCTGCAAAAGGTCTTCTAATACAACTTTAATACAGTCTCAGGGCAGTGGTCACGGCACCAAGTTACTGGAGTTAAGTAAGTATTTGAAAATGTTCTCAGACACAGGGTTTGTCTTTTGACTGGTTCTGTATGGAACTAGGAGCTGGACTCAATGATCCTTGTCCCTTCTAACTTAGGACATTCTACATTCTGATTCCAGACCCCTCCCCTCTAGCTCTTTTTTTTTTTTTTTTTCCACTGCAGTTTTCAGCAGCTATCAGTGGTATTTTCCTATTACTCACCTTTTTCCCTACCTTACCATTTTAACTAGCACATTCAGCCCAGAATTTTACTTAAAGGAAACTGGCTTGACATCCTGTGCATCACGACACTCATGTTCTTCTACTGTCTTCCATATCCCATGCTTTAGCTGACCCTTTGACCAGCTTATGAGCTGCCAGCACTGAAAAGCTCTTCTGAAGGAAACAGCTCCAAAAGAGAGATGTGCTACAAAAACCATTCACCATATGCATGCAGACCCATTTAAAGAAAGGGTCACACAACCTCACTGCCTACATGTGTGTGTTCTGACTTACAGGAAATAGCTGTAAGATGTAGGTTTCTATTTGCAGCTTGGAAAACATAGGTATGCAGGCAGTGAAATTAATTGCAAAAATACACAAGGAACACCACTCATATCACATGTAATACTATAATTTAGTATTTTTAATATTTCATAATATTTTAATCAAATATTTTGATCAAATCTAGCTACCACCCCATTTCATAACTTCCTCCCCATTACACCTCTCGCAGTTGGAGCTTCCCCATCAACAAAGCCATACTTTGAATCTGCCAAGATCACAACATCCTTCATGTGACATGAGTATATTTACTCTCATTTGTACACAATACCTGCTGCTACCTCCTCTGACATCTAGAACTTCTAAAATTCAACCAAAAATAAAAAATAAAAAGAACAAAACCCAAAGTAAGCATTTGCTTTAGTGTTCCAGTGGGAAGGACCTTTTTAATCTCATTAAAACCCAGCTAAGAAAAGAAACACAACCCTGGAGGAATTTTTTGAAGAAATTCCTTTTAGAAGTACAATTGCCCAGAGTAACATTTCCCATGAAAATTATCTACAGAAACTGCTGCCTCTTCCCATGCCAGACATCATCAAAAGCTTCAAAAACCACAAGCATTTAGTTATTGGGGAAAAAAAGAAAAAAAAAGAAAAAAAAGAAAAAGAAGGCCTCCCAGTTGTTTTGTTTTGTTTCTATCATCAAGCACACCAGAAAATCTCTGGGAAGTGTTTGAATGGTCCAGTGTTTAAAAAGAAAAACGATTAGAAAAGATGGAGGAAACAGACAATATTTTGCTATACCATATATATATATATATATATACACACACATATATATGGTTTTAAGAGATGACTAAACCAACAGGACAGGCTGCCATAGGTACGCACACACACCTGAACACAGACACACACCCCTCCAGCAGTACCCTGTTATCTCCCCCTGCCACGCTGGGAGTGGTGACAGCAAGTTCTCCAGCTGACACAGGAGGATGGGCCTGGTGGTCACCGTCCCCTGGGAAATACAGCTCTCCTGGGACAAAACCACATCATACCGGAAGCCTAAGATCTCGGAAATCTTTGAATTGAAAATATATGGGGGGAAAATAAAAGCAACAACAACAACACAGAGAAAACCCATGCAAACACTGCATGCATTGGGCATATAACAGCAAAGCAAATCACTTCTGTCACACCAAGAAACCTGGAGGCACTACACTGCAGGAAGGTGAGGCATCAGGGGGAGGCACATGCGTGCAGAAGAACTGAAGGAAAACAAAGTAGAAAGGTAAATGTCTGCTCCCTTCATCTCAGACCTGGACAGAAGGAAGAAGTCACACCTCCAGAAGAACATGCAGGAGAGCAAGAGGCCAGGGGCCGTCCCACCAAGGCTTTACTTTCCCATGGCCACAGCATCTTTGCAGTAGGGTCCAAAGGGATTACTCAGTCACACAGTATCACTAACACCTGCAAGCAAAGTTACATTGCTATCAGCTGGATAAACAATTCATCCAAACAAACACATGTGCAGGTAGAACAGCCCTTGTACAGCTGGGCTTGAAAGTAACCACTCTTTTCTAAAAGTACAACCAATGTTTTCTTACCCCTGCATGGAAGTGAAGCAAAACAAACACGAGAAAAGGAGCAATAGAAACATGGACCAGCACTGACATGTATATACAGGGTATGAATGGGCGAAGAACACAGAGGATCAGTGACAAGAAACACTGGTGATAACAGCTCTACACTGTGGCTCACCAGAACTGCGAAGGAGCGCACAGGAAACCTGCAGAAGGTGGAAGACATGGGCATGAGGAACTACCACAGCACTGAAAGTCCCTCTTTAAATATAAACCTCTTTAGGGTATCTTAAGTAAGAAATGTTTAGGTTGTACATCTCTTTATCTTAATTGGAAAGAAAAGAGAC
The DNA here is from genome assembly GCA_036925125.1 of Oreortyx pictus. Taxonomy (NCBI): domain Eukaryota; kingdom Metazoa; phylum Chordata; class Aves; order Galliformes; family Odontophoridae; genus Oreortyx; species Oreortyx pictus. The sequence goes on along the minus strand of JAUPFR010000009.1, from coordinate 13,774,289 downwards.
AGCAGCCTTTCTCTTGTGTGAATTTTTTTTAACCAAATTGAAAGAAAAACACGCGTTACCCATACATAAAAATAAATGTCCCGTTAAGATTGTAAGACATTGTCGCCAGTACCACATCTGCTTAACCTCTCAGGTCAAGGTCATGTCATCCGTACCAAGATGGAAAAACGTTTAATTAGAATACCCAAAGCACCACAGATGAAGGCTCATCATTAGAAGAAAGCTAATATAAACCAAGCACAATTATGCTGCACAAAAACCATCAGATATTTGATGAGATGTTCATCTTTAAGCTGGTATCATTCCACAAGATAATCATCCGGAGAATAGAAATTCTGTTCAGAATGCAATTAAATGTACTAGTTCCATTAAAATTGAGCTGATATAGTTAATTGTTCTCCAAAAATAGCTATTTCCCCACACCTTCACCGGAAAGCTTTTTCATCAGCTCTGTGAGAGTCTATTTAAGGCATAACATCACACAGCACCGCGCCGGGACTGGGTACCCTGCTGTCACCCTGCAGCTCAGTCCGACCTTGGGCTCCTGCCTGTCTCCAAAGAGCACCACGAGCCTTTTTGGTGGCCTTGCCGTTGGCACCGCATCTGCATCAGGCTTCGGGAAGAGCTGCAACAGCGTGCTCTTGCAGCACGCCAAAGCAGCTATAAAACACAACCAAATGACAGGCCAATGGCAAAGCCACGTCAGATGGACGTTGTGAGCATCAGCACTTCTGGGAAACAGATGACTGCCAAACCAGCGCTGTAATAAATTCCTGCATATTCAAAGAGCTCGCGAGGGTTTTGCAGCGCTGCTGGGAATTGAGAATACCGACAGCAGGCCATTCCTGCGTTTTTTTTGTTGTTTCTTTTTTTTTTTTTTTTTTTTTTGGGGGGGGGGGAGGGGAAGAGAGAGAGAGAGAGAGAGAGAGAGAGAGAGAGAGAGGCAGAGAATGCAAACACAAAGGTACCGCGAGAGCACATCAACTTCACCGTACGTCCCCCTGCGCACCGCGGCGGAGCGGAGTTTACTGGGGCATTTCCAGCCGCTCCGCACGGGAGAGGACAGAGCCGCGCGCGGCGGAGCGGAGCCGGGAACGCTCCGCGGTGCCGCGCCGCCGGTTACATAACCGCGGCCGTTACAGATGCTCCGGCTTCGCCTCAGGCCGAGCCTCCCGCGGCTCTCGCTGCCTCACACAACCCCGGCTCCCGCTTCGGGCCCGCTGCCGCACTCCCGCTCTCTCCCGCTCCGCCGCCCGCTCGGGCTCCGTTCGCCGGGCCCGGCAGCGCCGGGCAGCGATGCCGGCAGCGCCCCACGGTCCTCCCCCGCCCGGCGGGGCTCACCTCCTCGCCGGCATCCGCGGCTCGTCCCCGCTGCGGCCCGGCCGGCTGCTCCCCGCCGTACCCGCTGCCTCGCTCGCTCCCTCCCGCCGCAGCTCCCCGCCCGTCTGACGGAGGGGGCGGGCAGCCACGCCGCGCCGCCGCCGCAGCCCCGCCGCGCCGCCCCCCGCCCTCCGCCAAGGTGCCCTCCTCGCACCCACCTACCGCGGGGATGAGGGGACCGGCCGGAGGGGATGGTGAGGCGTCGGGCAACGACGCGGAGCGAACCGCGGGCTCACGAGGTGGGACCGAGGCGGGCAGCGAGCATCGGGACTGCTGCCGCGGTCAGGTCTGCGTGGGGATGTGAAAAGACGCGGGCAGCCGCGGGACGCGGTGGCGCGAGAAGCAACGCGGGGCTCGCGTCGGGAAGGGCTCAGAGCGACGACAGGGGCCGGGACGAAGGCGAGGGGTCCGCCCGCGGCGGTGCGGCTGCGCTCCGGTGAGTGCCGTGCCCGGGCCCGCGCTGCCGCTCCGCCCCAGCGTTGCTCTTTGTCCTCTGATAACGGGAGGTTGGGGGAGGAAGACGCGCCAGGAGCTCTCGCAAACCGCGAGACGTTGCTCCCTGGCTCCCTAGGTTTACATTAGCTTTCTTTAGTATTTATTTATTTATTTATTTTCCAGCAGATCGGACGTTATGGTCCTTGTAACAGCCGTGGCTCCCCCATCCCACCTCAGCGGGCAGGAGGCTGCGATGCTCGCGCAGAGCCACAGGTCACCCCAACAGACAGGGCGTGTGTCCAAGAGAAGGAATCAAGAGACCTAGAGAAGGATATGGTGGTGCTGACATCAGTAATAAAAGTGGGGAAAAAAATATGGCACAAAAAAGAAAAAAGTAATGAAAGATTTATAGGGCTCTAGCAGTGCAATTAGTGGGCCTAGCATTGTATTTTATTTCTTAACTTACCAATACTTAAACCAAAGAGAAAATGACATGTAGAAAACCAGATAAAGTAGTTTGTTCAAATAATAATTATTAATTACATAATTATCTGAAACATTCCTTCTGACAAAAGGCTGTAAAACTTTTCAGTTCTCCATGCAAGGATGTTTTCTCCTCTAGTCACAGTAGTGTTGTTTCTCTGTTGCTGCTCACGGTTAGCATTGTTGCATACATTTGGCATACCACTATCCTCCATTCTGAGTAGCAAATCAGATGAACACCCAGTTTCTTTCCCGTATTCTGACCACCAAACACATCACTGGCTGTCTTCAAATCCTCCGATGGACTGAATTATTTAGAATACTTATGGCTGAATAGTGCTGCACTTAAATAGCCTAAAACTTCTCCTGCAAGGACCAAGAACCTCTGACGTTCCCCAATGGTACAAAATTACTCATGGTATAAGCCAAGGGGAAGATATGTGCAGCTGTAGAAGGGCCTCACTATAGCAAGTGGGCAGAAGGACAGCAGAAGAAATTCTGTGTTCATAAATGCAAACTAATGTAAACAGCAATGAAAACAATCCTAAATGTGCATCATAACAAACTCTAAATTAACCTTTCTCACTGGGAGCAGTTGTGAACAGCTTTCTGCAAACATCAGCTTGCTGCTCATCGGTGGTTGAGGGGGCAAGAAATGTTAGGAATTGCTCCAAAAGTGACTGAGAACAAAGTGGAATAACTCATTACATTGCCATGTAAATCTCTTATGTATTTGAGTACCATGTAGGGTTCTGGCTCCTGCACATGGAAACGGAGAACAAGAAAGTGTACAGAGCTAAAGGAATAGTCAGGAGTATGGAATTCCATCCATGTGAGGAGAATTGCTAACTGTTAAACAGAGAAGGGATTGCCTTCAGATCCATACGCTCATGAGTGAGATGTAGGAACCGGAGACGAAACAACCACTTTTCATTTTTCAGAACCTGAGGGCAATACTGCTAATGTTCAGGCAGCAGGTTTAAGACAACAGCTGCAAAGAACTTTGTTGTACAAAATGTTCCTAAATTGCTTGGCTTGCTGTGACACAGCACTACGGAGCTGAAGGCACAGATGTTTTTAAACAGGGATGATGTGAAGAAATGAACAATAGCTTTAACTACTTAGCCAAGCACAATAATTTCATTTTCAGTGCCTGCCTATTGCTTGCTAGAGCTGCAAGAAGGGACACTCTTCACATGCCTTGTTCCAACACTCCCCTGAGCATCAGATGGTTGATTCTTTTGCTTTAAAAACTAACAATGGGTAAGAGTCTTCTGCAGGCAATTGGTTTCTGAGAACTACATTAAAGATGTCCTTATTAAACACGTGAAACTGGAAGTCTGACAAGCAAATCTGAAATGAAGTTTGGCAGAACTCCAGAAATCCTTGAAGACAAACATATGATATATCAGCCAGAGTGGTTATATCTCATATAAACAAAATCTGTGTGGTTGATAATCTGTGCAGATAGTTACCTTCACTCAGAGAAGAGCTTGTTTCATACTTCATTTCAGCAACACACAGTGGTGCCAAGACCTCGCGTTCAGCAGGATTTGTACTGTTTCTTTTACTATTTAGACTGCAAAAGTAAAGAAGCATAAACTTGTTAAAAAATAAGGGTGAAAATTTCTGATGTTTTCTGTATATACACAGAAATAAAATTCAGTAGGCACTGTGTAGTAAAACTGAAATTGTATTGACAGCAGAAGAGATCTGAGGAATATTTTTTTCAATATCCAATTGATATAACTTTTATTATAGAATGGTAAGAAACGCTTCTGAGACACATGCATGCTTTTACAAGCCTGTGGACTTTTCAACTTTTAGTTGAAAAAAGTCAGTGGTTCAAGAAAGAGTGCATGCTTTCATATGCCATCGTCTTTGATTTTGTTTCACTAATTAAATATAACCACTCTGCTACTGCTGTCCTTATATGGAACAGACACATTAGAAGGGGAATTTAGTGTGCACAGGATGAGGACAGTCAAACTTCTGATACTTAAAATAACTTGCAGCTTTCTTGCAATTTTTTTTTTTTTGTGAAGTTGCTTATCACTTTACTTTCAGAAAATATTTCCAGTATGTATTTGCATTTCCAAATAGAGTTTTTATGTCCATGTGACTAAATTCGCTCTGTTAACTTTGTGCTGGATTGCTTTAAGTGACAATCAAAAATGTTACTCCTTAGCAGTTTCAGAAAGCAGAACTCTGTCAGAACAGCACGCTTAAGATTTGTAAACACTTTCTCTAACTAGAGCCAGATCAGGTCAGCAGTTAACTCTTTGAGTCTTAGCAAGGCCCTGTAGATGCTCTGGACTAACAAAGTGTTGCTCCTGCACTATTCCACCCCATATTTGAATGCTTCCCTATGTGTGGAACTACTGTTTGTCAGCAGGCAAAGTGCATACCTGAGCCATTTGTATCAAAGACTCACCAGAGAACTTGTTAAAACAGAAGAATACAGCAAGTTTGCAAATCAACAAGAGACCGTTTATCCCAAAGTTACTCCTGGGAACGTTATTACTAGTGGCATCACAGCTTAAAGCACTGCTTCAAAGTTTTACCCCTTCTACTTCTTATCTTCTGCTGAATGCTTACAGGTTCCTAGACCACTTTTCTGAGAGCCTCGAGAGAGCTGAGAACCAGCTCTAGGGCTTCTTGAAAATGCTGCAGAATATAAATGCTTGTTACCTTTTCTGGTGTGCTGAGGAGACTGGCTTCTCACCAGAATCCTGTGGGTCATGACGATTCGTTAGAGATAGCAAGTAGATTACAACGTGAAACTTGTGCATTTCTTCCCAAGCTCAAGCTTGCAGAATAAATCAAGAATAAATCAAGGTAAAATTAATATGAGTAGTCAGGTGCTTATGACTACAATAGATAACAACAGCCTTACTATTTAGCTCTTGCTTTATTGCTGGACGATTTACCTAAGTACAAAACAAGCCCCCTTTAAAAACAAACCTTAACTCATTCACTGTTCCAAACACAAACACGTTTCCCTGTTAACAGTACTTCATTCATTTATTTATTTGTTTTTAATACTCATCCATGTCTAATGTATTAAACAAGAATTTTCTGCTGCCTGAATTTAACTTTGAGATTATACGTGTGGATTTATTCATCTTTCACATCAGGATGTTGCCCTGAGTTTGTGCACCAATTAGTTCTTGCATTCTCTGCTTAGCATTTCAAAGGTGTTAAGAAGGGGTGGGTCAATTAGGCCAAAAAATAAGCAAGAACCACATCACAACAGCATCATCAACAATCAGATAAAAATCCAATTGATATGGAAATCACTTGTAATCCAATTAATGTGATTCCTTACAGTCTATGTCCTAACTACCACGTAGTGGTACTTCAGCACTGTACCACCCACAATGGATTTTACCTCAAGAAGTTCCAAACTCCATAGATCTGCAAGAGAGTATTGCTTTAGAGTCTGTATTTGACATCCAGCTTCAACTGACAAGCTACTCAGAAAATCCCATCCATAACCGTGTTTTCTACTGAAGTTTTGTTCATGGGCTAAAAGCCCAGTGGTGTGGCAAGAATAAAGCAGTTCCCCTTCATTCACAGTAACAGGCATATAAAAGCTAGAATTCAAATTTCCTATTTAAAAAATGAAAATAAAAAAATACTTTGTAGGTTGTTTGTTCTAGGCTATCTTCATTACACATGATGTATTTTAACGGCTTTCTGTATGGAACTTACTTAATATGCTGTCCACAATTCGGGTTTTTAAACTCAAATTTAACATACAAATTTTAACATTCCTTTTCCATTTTATTTTTTTTAATTCACCTTACTAGTTAGAAAGGGCAAGTCTAAAATTTGCCATTCCTATAGAACACTCACTGAATTACTTCCATTAATATTTTTCTCTGAAAAGTCCGCATGTGCAGAGGCAGAATGGAGCAGAATTTGACAGATCTGCTGGTAGCAAAAATGCAATCTCTGCTCTGCCACGTACATTCTTAATGCCCTGTTTTACTTTGTGGCATTCCAGCTTTTGTTTTACTTTTCTTAAATCTCCACCAACACTGTAAAATGCCCACTTCTACTTTACATGAAACAATTAAAGATATGTATATTAGTGTGAAGCACAAAATTTTAATTGTGTGAGATTATTTTCTTTCATATAGCTGTTTCCATTCAAGAGTAAGCCAAAGGAGCCGTGCATAGGGAGTGTGGCTGTGCTTTTGAGCAGCAAGCCGCATAGATCATACGGTACTGAAGAGCTTTTCAAAAGCTGTGATTTACGGCGCCTAGGAGGCGCCAAGGCCGTGAAGGCCACCGCCCCTCCAAGCAACTGCTCCTCACAGCTTCCACAGAGTATTTTTAACCGGGCAGAGAGCACAGCTGAGGGGTGCTCCGTGTTACGCAGAGCAGCACAGCACTCTTAGCTCACAGTCACCAACACAGAGCTGCCTCAGTTCATCAAGAATGTCTTCAGCTGCCAGAGCTGTCTGCGAGCACCTTTAGTGTTTGAAGTGCAGAGAAAGACCAGGCTGGCCCAGGACGCCTGATCCTCTCCATAAGTCAAGCTGAGTTTGCTGTATTTCTTCCTGCCAAAGCATAAACTGTGGATGAGGTACCTGGTGCAAATTCGTGCTACAAGCTGTTTGATGAGCTCGAGGCAGTGCCGAGAGAAGCAACAGAACCACCGTGCAGCTGAGGAACAAAGAAGTCACCCAGCAAGGTAGAGCTGTTCAACAGAAAGCGCACGTTTGTGAATAACAGATATGGCTTTAAGTGTAATCCTGGCGCAGTAATATTAAGTATGAGCTTATGAGAAGTACGTGTACGGTGCCGTACAGTTAGTGCAGTTGTCGTGCAGTATATTAAAAAAGAAAAGGAGTAAAACAACCCTGAAAGTGCTGCAGCGAAAATTCAAAGGCTGCGTGGTTCATTCACCAAGTCATCCACCCAAAAAGGCTCAAAATCCCAGCGCTCAGCATCAGGAGCTATTGACTTCAGGATCGCCACAGTTCTCTCCATCACCTTTCCTATCTTCAGATTTGTTTTTCCTCTTCACCTGTTTTTCACAATCGGAGAATTTATTTCCCCCAGGAAGCCACGCACGCACACACAGTTTACTTCTTAAGACTGTTTTCCATTTTGTTGCCTCAAACCCAGCTTAATTTTTTCAATATTGCTCTTGGTTGTTGTTTTTCCAATGTTGTGTCTTCACATTCCCGTCCTCGTTCTCATTCCATCCCTCAATCTTTTACTGCAAAGTTCTTACTGAGAAATGGCAACGCATTAAGAAATGGAAGAGAGAGGTGTTCTGTATATGTTCTTCTTGGATGTCTGCTAGAAAATTTTCCAGCTTCCATGATAGCTTTAAAACCGTCAGGCTAGCGATGCAGAAGTAGGAAAAGCCCCTGGAGCAGCAAGTTAAAATATCAAATACACACGTGAAACTCACATAAGCAAGAACAGGTTTTGAAATGCAAATAATCTAAGAAGCTGTGAAGAAAAAAAAAGACTTATAAGTAATTCACAGAAAGACAGTGAACGAGGATTCTGTCCTGTCCATTAAAACGCCAAAACACGATCTTGAACCGTGTGTTAGAAATTGGGAATCGCCTGAGGGCCCTTCAACCTAAGAAAAAAACCAGTCCCTTTCCTTACAAAGTTCTACATTCGAGTTGACTATCTCAGAAGGGAGTCGGAGAGTGTCAGCGGCAGCGCCAGTTTTAAGTACGTTAGGTACATCCAGGAGACCAGTGACCTCTGCTGGTACAGGGGCAGGAATTACACAGCAAGGCCGCAGACCCCGTGCCTTTGCTGTACCATTCAGTGAACTTGGTATTGTTAGCCCTCTGTTCAGTTATAATTTCTTCTCCAATTTGTTTCGCAGACGTTTTGTCAGTATAACTGCAACTCATACTTAACATTCCATGAGGAACTTCAGCAGAGTCCTTGACAAAGTGTCTAACAAATAAAGTTCAGAAAAGTAGTACGCTGAGAACGTGCACTGCTCTCCTAAACTGGACGAAACCGCGTGCCTTTTTCACCTTCAGCTGCTTCCATTTCCACAGTTATTCTTTTTCCTTCTGCCTGTTGCATGCTGACGTAGCAACCTGGCATCGCAGACTTTGCATTGCAAGCCTGGGCTCTGCCCCCCACCTGTAGGCACTGAAGGAAAAGGTCTCGGCTAGGAGATGCAGCACAGGGAGCTCACTGCAGTCAGACTGCCAAATCACAGCTCTCTTCAGAATGGCCTTGTTTCACTTTGTGATCAGATATACTTTAATACAGACACTGTGGCAACATAAACAAATCAGTACCTTTCTACAGTTGCACAAACTAAAGGCACTCTTGCAGACTGTGCAGATGTGATTCGATAAGTGGACACAAATTCCAGTGGACATCGCTTAACACCATCTACAAAAACTGCATCATCTCATTTTCGGAAGGATCAAAAGCCCAGCGAAATGCCAGCAGAAACTGCAGCTGATGAACACAGCTGAAGTCCAAGTCATTTACCGATAAGCATGCAAAATTCTCCTTACTGCCACTGCAACACTACTACTGCAAAACGGCACACAATAAGTAAACAAATAAATAAAGCACTTCTTGCCAATTCACTAACCACCAGCAAAAGCAGTACAGATTACACAGATTTTCTCCAGTACCTAACCCTTAGGCTCTCAGCACACAGTTACCATTTTCTGATGAAAAGCCCTGGAAAAGCAACGTGACAGATACTTAGTGGCAGTCCCACAAAACAGTTTAAACAGGAAATAATGAATACCGTATCCAACCTGAAGCCCTGGCTGACTTGAAAGCAGCAGAATCCACTTACACAAACTGGAAAAGACCAGTATAGCTACCCCTCCAGGAAAGGCATTAAACTCTTAAGGCAAAGACACCACTTCTGGTTTTAAGAATATTCTAAAAAGTAGTACCAGAACACTACAAATGACCTCATGTGAGTCACCTAAGAGACTGATGCAACCAGCAACCCAATGGTAAAAAAAATATTGTCTGCTTGCAGTTAGTTCCTAGGACATCTTTAAGACTCTGTACCAGAAATGAGACAATTGCTTTCTTGCCAGTACCTGCCCGAGTCCATTTGGAGAAAGACCTGACCGAACAAGCAATGGAGACCCACAGCCTGAAGTAGGACTCCAGATCTCCCAGAGATTGAACTACCAGTTTCTGTAAGGGGAGAAAGTGCAACAGGACTGAGAAGGACAGGAAAATAGCAACCCTGCATCAGCTTGTAGAGAACCTCATTCTTTCTGCATAGGCCAAAGGCTCTGGCAAGAGGCTGTTCAGATCACTTAACAGTTAATTCTACTTTCACATCTTAGATGAGCGAGGTCAGACAGCCATTGCTTGATTTTTTACAAAGCACTTATAAACCCCACAAACTCCATCGTTGCTTTTAGTACCCTCCAGTGGAGCTTAGAAGGGGCAGGCCCTGCCCTGGGCTCCCAGCAAGGCACAGCTGTGCCTCAGCCCCACAGGGCCAGCTTTGTTAGCACAGCCAGGCCTCGTTAGGGCCAGCCCAGGGCCCTGACAATTAGACACGTGGACTGAATTAGGGACCTAAATTACATCTTAAAGTTTCTTTTATTCTTCTCTTTCTCACCTCAGTATTGGATTCACTGATAAGTTAAATAGTTGTACCCAATTCAAAATGCTCGCTTCGCATTGCACGCAAATGGAAAGGTGAGCTTCCAGAGAACGTTGATACCCTTAACAGTTTCAAGAGGCCCTCACCACATGCTTTCTATCTGCACCACTTTCCCTCGTGGAAAAAACGGCACCCACTGCATCGGTGCTTGCTGAATGAGCACAGAGGAGCGGTGTGCAGTGCGTGTCAGCAGCAGTGACAGTGACCGTGGGTCACGTGTGCTGGTGCGGTTTTTAACGAGCGTAGCATGTTGCCTCAAATTCACTGCGGGCAAAAACACACAAATAATGGCGGTGACTATGTCCAAAACCAGCATTTTCTATCTGGGAATGTGCTATGCAAATGGAACCAACATCATTCCATTTTATCGTTTTTCCACTTGTATTTCAAAACAGTATGGTAGATGACAGCAAGCAGGCAACAAGCGATTAAGATACACAGCAAGTGCCTCTACACTATGTAAACGCCTCTCTACTGCTGCCTAGGGGAGCTGCAAAAGGTACCTTAGTCCAGTGAGAAGAGCAAAGAGAGGAATAGAGAGAAGTTCAGAAAAGAGGCAAATGAAGTGATGACAGAGCTAATTTCTTTCCTCCGATTTTGAATAAAGCAGCATAAAGAGCCTTCTTGCTGCTAATAAGCAGCAAGTGCTTCCTAACCAAGGTATATATCCTTTTATGCCAGGAGTCAGTGAGGTTTCTATAGTAATTGCTTCCTTTTAACTCTCACTGAAAAATAGCTTAATTACCATTATAAATTCTCAGTCCTAAATGTTCTGTAAACAAATGAGACCTCTTCTTTAGCATTTTTTTTTCCCTTCTCATTTCATCCTTTTTGCCCAACTCCCCAATTTTTGAGTAATATAATTCAGTGCTATAAAAAGTTCAGTCCCTTTTTAATTTGCCAATGCCCCTTTGCATTCTGCTTCATTTCTCCTGCGCATAATAGAATGCTGTCACCTGCACAAGGGAGAAAGCTTTGATGAATTCCATGGGGTGTGCTTCAAGTGACAGTAATGATTTCTGCACTTTTTTTTTTTTTTTTACTACATGTGCAGATCTCCCTCATCTGGGGTGGATAACTGTTTCCTGAATTACTCCCTTCTGTTGTTGTCAGTTTCCCTAATCTTAGCATTTTAAGTCATCGTCATTTCCATGGCAAGGAACGTGCACTCTTTAATCAGCATGTGATATTCACTACTGCATCCAGGTTTTACTGAAAAAACACAAATGGACTACAGAGGGCAAAACATAGACCAAGAAATTATTTCCGAGGAAGGTCCAAAAGACTGATCTGAACACAGATGCAGCTGTCCATTGCATTTTAAAATTGAAATAGCCATTAAAAATAGATCCTTAGCCTAGTACATCCACAATTTCAAGGCAGGGTAAAATCCCCTACGCATAGAGGCTCACTAAAAGTCCAGGAATAAATCCCATGTAAGCGCTTTAGGCCCAATTCATTGGTCTCTGAAGTCAATGGCATATTTTTCTCTGAGTTCAGCTCAAATAAGAGCATATTATCACTCCACGAGCTTCCGGGTGAAACAAATAAAGAAATATGTTTTTAACACGTCAATCTGGTTAGTTTGAATGATGAAGCAGTTCTAGCAGAAACCTGTGCTCAGTAACATACGCTCTGCCGTAAGGGAGAGCAATACAGGAGGATCAATGAAGTAACTTTAGGTAGCACAGAGGCCTAGTAGTGTGCAGAGGAATTACATTAGTGCCTCTGAAGCATGGCTTTTGGCTGGAAGGTCAGCTGTCAGCACTAATTTTGGCTCTTTGAGAGGCTCGTATTGCCTGTCGAACTCTCTTTGAGCATTCAGCATAGGAGCAAGCTTCCCAGCAACTTGTTTTCCACTGTATTTCAAATCATTGCAGTAATTCCTTCTTAAAGGAAAACTAGCTAAAACATCACTGAGTGCAAATCCCCAATGGATCAGCTGTAGCATCTTACAGCCACTTCATGAGGAATTTTTAGAATTCTGAAAGACAAAGGTAATTTACAAACAAATGGAAATTCCGTCATCGGTGCACGTGTTTGCAAGCTCTGTTTGCCTACACCTCTACCTACCTAAAAAAAATAAGTTGCGTTTTCTCACAAAGCAACAAGAGGAAAATGAATTGCAATGTATCAACGCAGTCCTCTGTTTAATCTGTAGAAAGTACTAGAAGAAAACAGGCATCCCAATTTAGATGATTCCAATGCATCCTTTTCAACCAACATTAGAGTATTATGTTTCCTTTGGTCCAGTAGTTTTTACTTAAAACAAACGACTGGAATGATAAATCATCGCAAGTTCTGCAGTTGAAGGAGGCATGTATTTTACAGAACAGCTCCTGAAGTGAGAAGACTTAAATGCACAACTCAGTGGCGCTGTCAGACAAAGCATGTTTGAACCACTGACATTTGTTCATTCAGTGCCATCCTTTAACATTCAACTACTCATATCTCATACTGACCCTTGAATTTTCAAATATAGGGTTTGTGTTCTTTAGTATGACTGTTTTCATATGTGCTGTGTGATCGTAGACAGTCTTAAGACTGGATGAGGTTGAACTGAATCAATGACATAATACATGCTTTCCCATTCTACTTTCTGAGAGTGTGGAAATACCATATTGAAAATGGAAAGGCAGTACTAGTGGCACATACAGGGCTTAAACCATCAGTTTTCATGTTGCCTCAGCACCTCAGTATATCATTTCAATAGTACATCCAGATCCTGGGAGAGTCCAGACAACAGAAAAATCATCACTTAGTTCTTCAAGAGCATAGTAGCTAAGTGCTACTTGCACACATGCTACGGCAACACAGAGTAGCAAAGAACAGCGCATTCTTCAGTTTTTAAGTCAGAAGCAGAATTCAGATTTGAGAAGGCCACCCCGAGGCCTTCACAGCACCAAGCCCCTAATGTTGACCGATCATTTGTATTTAAACCAAGAGCACCTACACTTGGAAGACTTTTTGGGGAAAGAAGTTCAAGGGGGCAACTACCTAAAGACTTCACGTGCATCTTGACACATCTCCTTTGAGAAATAAACCGCAAATACAAATTTTAAACAATAAAATAATATAACCAGAAGACAAAGCCTTCCACTGCCCAAAATATTGAAAAGGCTCACGACCTATCACCTGTATTTCAGTGTTTTCACTGAAAAAAAAAAAGCATAGCACTCCTTGACCAAGTACATTTGTGTTCTCAAGCAGTGCAGCGCACAGAGATTATAACGCCATCTTTCTCTTTGACGCTGCTGATTTTGAAACAATGACAGATTGTCAAGTATCTATTTAGCCTATGTAAATTGTGCTTCCTCCTCTGCTGCAGATAAAGACAGTACTGTACCTCCCTGAAAGAAAGCACACGATGGCATTTTGCAGGAATAAAGCACGTGCACACTTTACACCCAGCAGCCAACTAACTAAAGACACAGCAGCTGCTGCCCCGCAGCCCTCAGCTCCCGTGTTCAGGAGAGCTTCCTGGGAGGCTCTTGTTCCACACTTTCCAAACTCCTTCCCCTCGGCACACAGATACACGCTACAGAAAAGACCAGAGGACAAGGACTAAATCCTAAAGCATGAATTAACTCATTTTAAATTTAGAGATGCGTGGACGGACCAAGCTATTCAAGATCGGTCTCAAGGGCAATATTTTATACTGCAACCTCATGCTATTTTCACTGCAGTTAACATCTAAATTTAGAGACACTAATTTGGTTAAACCCAATATCATACACTTACAATTGAAAAGAAACATTTTAACTATGACACAGAAGAATAAACGTTTTAGAAGTGTGTGAAACGTGACTGTTCTGAGATAGGTATTATTATGTAATTGGGCATCTATCAAGCCTTTTGGCAGAGTAAAAAGGTTGATGAAAAGCCTTAAAGTCAGAGTTGTCTCCTCTTTCACAGAAAAGCAAATTCAGTCCCAAAGCACTGAAACTGAATAACATGCCATCCAATAAGAGGAGCTAGTGACTTAACTGGTCAAACATATACGTACGCCTAACATCAGCACGCACACACAAACTACACCTCCACACACTTGGAGGTGACTTGACACTGCAGTTCATTTACTCTGCTCTCATCAGTACCGTTAGGGTGAGAGACGTTTCCAAATCCCAAATCCACGTTCAGTTGAGAACAAGCAGATGAACAGAGATTTGGAGTACTCTGGAGCGTGACCTGAACTACTGAACTGAACTGCAAGGCTACGAAGCCACTGCTCCTCATCCAAGAACCTTCAGCCGGTTTAATTCTACGTGTTCAGACAGTTCAAAGCAGTTCAGAGCTGTTTCAGATTGGCACAGTGTGGTCCATCGGTACGGGTTCCACTCACAGAAGAGTTAAATACCAGTGAAATCTGGTAGCAGTTCTCCCATTGACTTCAGGACGAGCGCCGACACTCTTGTACTAACTTACACAAAACAGTATCGAAGCAGATATAGCAGAAAAGTTTCAGCATACCCCCATCACCATATTACATAACTGATTCACTTGGCAAAGACAGTACAATGAAAACTGAACACGGTGGGAGAAATTCTCCCTCAGAGAGCGCTGTACTAGACGCAAATGGGTACCATCATTCTCATTAAATACTAATATTAGCACATTCTTAATTCTTGAAGTCATTTTAAAGATTATCCATCAACGCGCACCAATCACAAGAAGAAAAGAATTCCTGGCTCAGAGTTCTCTGCAGCTCCACTTCATGACTTAACTCCTTCACTTACAGTTGCCTACTACCTTGTCATGCCAGGAGAACACTAATAGGCTGTAATTTGACATACTGTAATAGCTATGGTTTCTGCGTATCGCAACAATAAGACCACTGGTTCACTGACCCCAGTCCGTGAAACTACAGGAAAGCATTTAGAGACGTCCATTACTGTACAGTTTCAAGCACAAGTAGAGGAGGACTGTTCCCTCAAAGATAACCATTGATACACAAATACTCACGCTCTATTAGCTGCTTAATAACTAAAATTTACGGTTCTGTGTAGCACTGTATTCCTGATTTTAAGCTAAAACAACCGGTAGAGTTGCTCTGTTTACTCTTAAATACAGCCTTTGATTTTTTTTTTTTCTAGTTTTTAACGTTTACATATTCATGTAGCAGAGCAGTAAAAAAATGCATAAAATCCTTCACTGAAGTACGTACACTCAGGGGGATGGGAACTGTCGTAGTAGGAAAAATTAGCCACGCAATTCTTGACTTGCGTATAATAACATATCACCTTTAATGATGCGTTAACACTGATGTCTTTGATTCCTCAATTGTTCTAATTGAGAGAAACCAATTAATGAGGGAGCAAGTGCCCGCGAGCTCACAGTAAAAAAAAAAAAAATACAAAAGTACTTCCCTTGATTCCATGGGCATGTGATGAAATTACCACTAAGGGCAATTGCAGTTATTTTTAACCCACTTTTTAAAGCCCCCCCCCCGGTTTTTCACCAAAAACTTCAAACGACGTCCTAAAACTTGAGGCACTTCCAGGGCTCTGCAATTTGCATCAAGTTACGTCCTTTTAGGCAGATGCAAAAAGCATTCTGATATTTCATAGAGCAGCATTCTGTTAGTTTTCACCACTACGTATCTTGACCTTAATCAAGTGTGTTTGTAACGCAGGACTCCTTTCAACGTACTGATGGATTTATCCCAAAAACTTCCATCCCTTTGAACTCCAGAAACATTCTCACTGGCAACCAAGTGGAAAAGAAACCACCCCACAGGAAAAACAGAGCAAAAAAACATTTCTTCTCAATGTTGAACAAACATATTAAGATGAAATAGAAACACACTAGTAAAGCACTAAAGCATGAGGATGAATACGGCACTCTTTTCCAAGTGCCTTCCTCCTTAAAAATCTCTCTCTAATGGATTATTTGGACTTTTTCAGAGACATCATGAGTTCGACACAGGGAAAAAGAAAGGGTGAGTGTGTTCAAGATAGCTGATGTAGAAAACACAGAGAAGCGAGCTTAAGAAAACAAAAATAAAAGACAGACAGACAGAAGGACGTTAAGGAGCCAGAAATGATATTGTATTAAATTGTTTTCTGAAGACTGGTAAACACCATGAATTGCTAAACAGCGATGATGAAAACAGATTTTAGGTGATTCTAACTTAGAGATGGGTTTACTTGACAACACAAGGCCGTCTCCACAACGAGCTCCACGCCATTCTGTTCAGAAATGCTATGAAAAATGGATACATTTAAAATATGTTGAAAATTAGCTTATGTGCTAAAGTGAATGATTTCACCTGTGGTTTTTTGTTTGTTTGTTTGTTTACTCTATTGAAATACTTCGGGACTGAGATTCAGCACTCACTGCAGAAGAATGAACTTTTCAAAACACACCGTTTCCAAGAACTGCTGTGGATTTTCCTGTTTGAAAATACATAGGATGGAAAAGACATCCAGACTTGTTTACAGTAGAAGCAGAAAAGATCCCTAAATGGTAAGAAACGTTCTACGTAACCAGGCACAGTAAATGCATTCTAAGAGAGAGTATCTAAGTGGTCTTACAGGAGACGATATTTAAAAGTTCGCAAACTTGCAAACTACTCTACATTTTTTGCTTACTTTCAGCATTTCAAATCAAAACTTCAGAACTCCAGCAGGGTACATCCAACAGAACAAACAAAATGACATTAAAACAAAGTGCTTATCAACGTGAACCCAAGTAGCTTTCAGACACCTTTTTCTAACGGTAAAGCCAAGCACCAGAGCTTTAAAAATACCAAAGCAAAGGGATATAGATAATAATGAAGACAGAATCACAACAGCAACTTAACCACATAAAAATTATTTCTTAACCACAAAAAATATTTCATCTTTTATAAGCATGTGGTGATGCTCAATTCCTGACAATAGAGTCCACGTTAAACAGAAAAATATTTCCCATGTTCAACCGACAAAGGCATAGCAAATCCACTATTTAAAAAAAAAAAAAAAAAAAAAAAAAAAACCAGAACATCACCGTGTGCAGAAGCAAACCTCATTGCTGACGCAGACATCAACTAGCAATCAGCAACATTTCCCAAAAGAACCCAGCGCCCTGATCTCCAATAGGTAGGACATCAGATTAAATGAAAAAAAAAATCCTATCTGGAATTAAAACCAATCCATAGCTCTAATCTAATGATCCATTATGGCTACATAAACATATACAGGAAGACAACAGCAAGGATTTTACCTTCCCCACTCCAAGCAAGTCCTCCTACAAACATACAAGGAACTGAAGATTTTTTTTCTCCCTTCCCTCATCTTTGATTGTATGCACGGACAGGAGGATGCAAGAGAAAGTCCTAACTTTCAACTAACAGTCACTGTGAAATGTTTGAGAGAATACTTGCCGAGTAAAACAACACTGAAAGAAGGCTTAATAAGCTTAATTTAGAAAACACAAATGCTACATAAATACGTGATAACCGAGAAGTATTAAAAAGCGTAAGTCAATCTTCCTTGAGAATATCTAGTTTGGAACTTGATTTCTTTTTTAAGTATTTAGCAAACTAACAACCTTTTCTCTTGTCCACTAGGCAACGGACACAAGCACTTAGTACTGATAACAAGACTTCTGCAGATTTTCGTTCGCTTCTATTTTTTAATCATAGCTACGAGGGAATTTAATCAGATCCAAAGACTGAAAACAAAGCACGATGATCCGATGACAAAACAGCACGCTTACAGCCTCGGCAGCCCTGCAGTTTTTCCAGCTCCTCTGATGGGCTCGGCTACTGCTCCAACACTCGCAAGGGATCCTGAAGCTGCACCAGTCCTTGCCACAGGCCCTGCAGTTACTCCAATTGTGATGGACCCGGGGGTACTGTGACCCTTCTAACAGGCCCTACAGTCGCCGTGACCCTCACAACTAGCCTTGCGGTCACTCCAATCCCTATAGGAAGTCCTGCAGTTCCACCAAGGAACCAATCAACGCCCATAACTGTTGTCCCCTAAGAACAAGGAGGAAAAAATATCTACGAACACCAGCAGCATTTAACAAAGACAGAAACTCATAAGTTGAGGGTGGAACAAGAACAAAACTAAAATGGGAGAAGAAAAAAGAAACCACCTGACTCTCAACACTCAGTGAGCTACGAGATGTGCAAAAGAATTACAGCCATTGGCGAGCCAAGTGCCACAAGCTGGAAGAAAACACAAGATGGCTAGAAACAGTTCCTGTACACCATGCTACTGCCCAAAGTACTATCCCGGGCAGTGAAAAGCAAGCGCTGTGATGACATGGCACCCCAGGAAGAACCAAGTCAGAAAAACAGGACTCATTTCTGAAACAATCTGATAAAAACAGCGGCCAATAAACACAGCATTGAGTGGATACATATCATCCCCTATCATACAGAACATCTAGAAGAATCAAATGATACACTGGTCTATTAAAACCGACCATAAGAGTAATAGAATCTAGACCATAGATACACTGGGACACACATTTAGCAAAAGGCATCCGGTTAATCAGCACCTGGGGAACTGCCAATGGAGCTGATCCTGAACAAAGGAACCTTCTAAGCACCACAGAATGGGGGTAAGAACACCACCAGGACTTGAAAGAACATGCTGAAGACAACAGACGGGGCAGAATAAAGAGAGTTCAAGTAAACCCAGCTAAAGCGAAACTCCATACCGTACGCTGAGTTACATAAGGAAAAGCAAAGAAAAAAGGAGAAAGTTCAAGGGAGGGCAACAGACACCTTGAGATGGGCAGGGCATAAGTCAATGGGAACTGAGAAATTGCTGAGGCATCACTACCCATGATAGAATATACATATGTATGTATCATAATCATAAACATGGGACAAGGACAAGACTAAAGAAATGGCTATGCCACAATAGTCAGCATTAGGCCCCAGACAAAGGGCGACAAATAACACAGCCCAGCTTAAAAGATTTAACTAAGGGGCGAAAGAAAGAAACAAATACCAGGAAGGAATTTCAAACAGAGGGAAAAAAATAATAATAATAAAAAAACGCGATCTACAACAGAGAACAAATCTTTTATTAAAACAAAACCATACAAAACAAGGGGAGCAATCAATAATAAAACATGCCAGAGCACAGGCAACATAAGACCAAAACTTTATCAATGACAACAGCGCAAGACAAAGCGTTCGCCGAGCGAGCTCCAGCATACAGAACTTCCCCGAACGCTTCTTTCTTAAGCAGCCGCTCCTGAAATACGAGCCACAGAGGATGGCAAAAGGCCAACTACTACAGCAAAGACCCGAGCCCTCGTTACAGGGAGGTCGCCCAGCACAAAGCCGGCCTGGTCACCCAAGGCACCGGCAACACTCAACTCCAATTTGACTATGCCCCTGAGAACAGGGAGGTGCTTTGCCCAGGGAGCCTCTCTCCTTCCCCCCCGCGTCTGTAGGCTTCCGATTCCTCTTCTTGCTTGCCCGCTCGCTGCCGCGTCGCACTTGCCCACGCCGCTTCTTCTATCTTCGGCAGCCGCTCCTGAAATACGAGCCAGGACACCCTTGAGACCATTAAGAGCACCAGAAAACCCGCCGCCCTCAAGGAAACCCAACAACCCAAAGCAACTCTGCGCACGCGACCACCCACCCGGCCAAAGAAGACCTCGCATCCCCTCACAAACCCGCCCACAACCACCCCGTCCCCAAATTCATCCAACAACACTCCTTACGACGACTTTTCTCACCTCTCCGACGCGACGCGGAGCTCCACCCGGCGCCGCGGGGGATCACAGAGGCGGGCAGACTGGGCAAATGGAGCTGGGCACGCAACTAGCAGCGGCTAAAGAGTCAGCTTCCCTGCTTACAGGGGACCCACAACCACTGCCTTCACTCAAAAGGGCCTGGGACTGCGGGACACAGCCGCTCCCTGACTTACAGGGCAGCCCCGATCCCTAAGGCCGAGGGAGGCTCCTTCTCTCCCAGACCGGGGCATCTTTTTTGACCCGCACCCCGCTAACGGGGCGGTTGCCCCACACAGGCTGCCAACAGAGCACAAAGGCTCGCACACCCAGACCCTGATTACAGGCGGGTCGACAACACCCCCGGAGCCACAGAGCTCAGTTTCCCCCTCAGCGGCAGGAACGACTCTCAGCCGCCAGGCAACGGGGCAAAACGGCCTAAGGCCGGGGTCGGGGTCCCAGCCCTGGTTTTTCCAGGGAGGGTGTAAACCCAACCACACATCTCGCGGCCCCACGCCTCTGAAAGGCCGGGGCCAGATCCCACCTGAGTACAGGGGGTCTCTCACAACAACAGCTCACCAAGCACAGGGGGCACGCACAGCCCCACACCTCACCATCTCCAACAAGCCCCGTGGAGCACGTGGAGCACGCAGCTCCCGCCCACGCCTGAGGTACAGGCTGGCCCGCCCGGCAGCACGACATCACAATACACTTGGGAGAACAGGGAGCAACCTCGATACCCACCGAGCGGGGAGGTCACCCCAGCTACAAACAGGACCTCAACCTGCACCCTTTAACGGGACAGGGAGGGGTCATCCCCACCAGCTGGATGGCTAAAGCAGCCGGCTGCAACACCGCAGCCTCCCCGGACCTGACTACAGGGGGGGGCGGGCCGCTTGCGGGACAGAGGGCTAGCTACACAAGCTTGAGACACGCACCCCGAGTACGGGGCTGTCACGCCGCCAACAGAACGAGCGGCCACACAAGGACAGGCCCAAGCCCTGGCTACAGGACGGCCTCAGCCACACAACTACCACGTGGCTCTCATGCAAACCTTGCAAGTAACAAAAATGGAGAAAGACAGGACATCCGCTGCGCTCGCAGCACTGAGAGGGG
Source organism: Oreortyx pictus (assembly GCA_036925125.1). NCBI lineage: Eukaryota > Metazoa > Chordata > Aves > Galliformes > Odontophoridae > Oreortyx > Oreortyx pictus. Next base: position 13,753,543 of record JAUPFR010000009.1, on the reverse strand, counting down.
GAAAACCCCCCAATTGCGGCATGCACCAAAAGTCCTCCGTTCCCCACTGGGAAGCCAAAGCTAAGCTGCAGCCATCTTTGAGGAGGCCTAAAGGGAAAGCTCAGTCGCACCATCACTCCGCAAGCACAAACAAGGGAAGGAAAGGGAACGCACACACACAGATGCGACTTTCCAGAAGGGAAGGACAACGCAGCACAGCCAATCCCTGGGAATAAACCCGCAACCACGAGCAACAGACAGGAGCCTGTGACCTGTCCCCAGGCGGCACGGAGGCCACACGCCTCAACGTGCCAAGGGGCTTCTCAGGCAAGGCCAAGGACCGGGACGCACGCCCCGAGTACGGGGACGTCGCGATGACAGGCCACCAGCAGGCAACAGCGCCGCGGGGCCGAAGGGGAGGGGCGGGGAAACGGCACTACCCTGCTTACAGGACGGCCGTGGGTCCGGTGAGCTCCATTTCCCACTCAGGTGCGGAGAGGTAGCTCTCGCCCTCCGTACAGGGGGCCACACTCCCCAGGCAGCCAAAGGAGCAACATGGCAAAAGGCCAACTACTACAGCAAAGACCCGAGCCCTCGTTACAGGGAGGTCGCCCAGCACAAAGCCGGCCTGGTCACCCAAGGCACCGGCAACACTCAACTCCAATTTGACTATGCCCCTGAGAACAGGGAGGTGCTTTGCCCAGGGAGCCTCTCTCCTTCCCCCCCGCGTCTGTAGGCTTCCGATTCCTCTTCTTGCTTGCCCGCTCGCTGCCGCGTCGCACTTGCCCACGCCGCTTCTTCTATCTTCGGCAGCCGCTCCTGAAATACGAGCCAGGACACCCTTGAGACCATTAAGAGCACCAGAAAACCCGCCGCCCTCAAGGAAACCCAACAACCCAAAGCAACTCTGCGCACGCGACCACCCACCCGGCCAAAGAAGACCTCGCATCCCCTCACAAACCCGCCCACAACCACCCCGTCCCCAAATTCATCCAACAACACTCCTTACGACGACTTTTCTCACCTCTCCGACGCGACGCGGAGCTCCACCCGGCGCCGCGGGGGATCACAGAGGCGGGCAGACTGGGCAAATGGAGCTGGGCACGCAACTAGCAGCGGCTAAAGAGTCAGCTTCCCTGCTTACAGGGGACCCACAACCACTGCCTTCACTCAAAAGGGCCTGGGACTGCGGGACACAGCCGCTCCCTGACTTACAGGGCAGCCCCGATCCCTAAGGCCGAGGGAGGCTCCTTCTCTCCCAGACCGGGGCATCTTTTTTGACCCGCACCCCGCTAACGGGGCGGTTGCCCCACACAGGCTGCCAACAGAGCACAAAGGCTCGCACACCCAGACCCTGATTACAGGCGGGTCGACAACACCCCCGGAGCCACAGAGCTCAGTTTCCCCCTCAGCGGCAGGAACGACTCTCAGCCGCCAGGCAACGGGGCAAAACGGCCTAAGGCCGGGGTCGGGGTCCCAGCCCTGGTTTTTCCAGGGAGGGTGTAAACCCAACCACACATCTCGCGGCCCCACGCCTCTGAAAGGCCGGGGCCAGATCCCACCTGAGTACAGGGGGTCTCTCACAACAACAGCTCACCAAGCACAGGGGGCACGCACAGCCCCACACCTCACCATCTCCAACAAGCCCCGTGGAGCACGTGGAGCACGCAGCTCCCGCCCACGCCTGAGGTACAGGCTGGCCCGCCCGGCAGCACGACATCACAAAACACTTGGGAGAACAGGGAGCAACCTCGATACCCACCGAGCGGGGAGGTCACCCCAGCTACAAACAGGACCTCAACCTGCACCCTTTAACGGGACAGGGAGGGGTCATCCCCACCAGCTGGATGGCTAAAGCAGCCGGCTGCAACACCGCAGCCTCCCCGGACCTGACTACAGGGGGGGGCGGGCCGCTTACGGGACAGAGGGCTAGCTACACAAGCTTGAGACACGCACCCCGAGTACGGGGCTGTCACGCCGCCAACAGAACGAGCGGCCACACAAGGACAGGCCCAAGCCCTGGCTACAGGACGGCCTCAGCCACACAACTACCACGTGGCTCTCATGCAAACCTTGCAAGTAACAAAAATGGAGAAAGACAGGACATCCGCTGCGCTCGCAGCACTGAGAGGGGGAAAACCCCCCAATTGCGGCATGCACCAAAAGTCCTCCGTTCCCCACTGGGAAGCCAAAGCTAAGCTGCAGCCATCTTTGAGGAGGCCTAAAGGGAAAGCTCAGTCGCACCATCACTCCGCAAGCACAAACAAGGGAAGGAAAGGGAACGCACACACACAGATGCGACTTTCCAGAAGGGAAGGACAACGCAGCACAGCCAATCCCTGGGAATAAACCCGCAACCACGAGCAACAGACAGGAGCCTGTGACCTGTCCCCAGGCGGCACGGAGGCCACACGCCTCAACGTGCCAAGGGGCTTCTCAGGCAAGGCCAAGGACCGGGACGCACGCCCCGAGTACGGGGACGTCGCGATGACAGGCCACCAGCAGGCAACAGCGCCGCGGGGCCGAAGGGGAGGGGCGGGGAAACGGCACTACCCTGCTTACAGGATGGCCGTGGGTCCGGTGAGCTCCATTTCCCACTCGGGTGCGGAGAGGTAGCTCTCGCCCTCCGTACAGGGGGCCACACTCCCCAGGCAGCCAAAGGAGCAACATGGCAAAAGGCCAACTACTACAGCAAAGACCCGAGCCCTCGTTACAGGGAGGTCGCCCAGCACAAAGCCGGCCTGGTCACCCAAGGCACCGGCAACACTCAACTCCAATTTGACTATGCCCCTGAGAACAGGGAGGTGCTTTGCCCAGGGAGCCTCTCTCCTTCCCCCCCGCGTCTGTAGGCTTCCGATTCCTCTTCTTGCTTGCCCGCTCGCTGCCGCGTCGCACTTGCCCACGCCGCTTCTTCTATCTTCGGCAGCCGCTCCTGAAATACGAGCCAGGACACCCTTGAGACCATTAAGAGCACCAGAAAACCCGCCGCCCTCAAGGAAACCCAACAACCCAAAGCAACTCTGCGCACGCGACCACCCACCCGGCCAAAGAAGACCTCGCATCCCCTCACAAACCCGCCCACAACCACCCCGTCCCCAAATTCATCCAACAACACTCCTTACGACGACTTTTCTCACCTCTCCGACGCGACGCGGAGCTCCACCCGGCGCCGCGGGGGATCACAGAGGCGGGCAGACTGGGCAAATGGAGCTGGGCACGCAACTAGCAGCGGCTAAAGAGTCAGCTTCCCTGCTTACAGGGGACCCACAACCACTGCCTTCACTCAAAAGGGCCTGGGACTGCGGGACACAGCCGCTCCCTGACTTACAGGGCAGCCCCGATCCCTAAGGCCGAGGGAGGCTCCTTCTCTCCCAGACCGGGGCATCTTTTTTGACCCGCACCCCGCTAACGGGGCGGTTGCCCCACACAGGCTGCCAACAGAGCACAAAGGCTCGCACACCCAGACCCTGATTACAGGCGGGTCGACAACACCCCCGGAGCCACAGAGCTCAGTTTCCCCCTCAGCGGCAGGAACGACTCTCAGCCGCCAGGCAACGGGGCAAAACGGCCTAAGGCCGGGGTCGGGGTCCCAGCCCTGGTTTTTCCAGGGAGGGTGTAAACCCAACCACACATCTCGCGGCCCCACGCCTCTGAAAGGCCGGGGCCAGATCCCACCTGAGTACAGGGGGTCTCTCACAACAACAGCTCACCAAGCACAGGGGGCACGCACAGCCCCACACCTCACCATCTCCAACAAGCCCCGTGGAGCACGTGGAGCACGCAGCTCCCGCCCACGCCTGAGGTACAGGCTGGCCCGCCCGGCAGCACGACATCACAAAACACTTGGGAGAACAGGGAGCAACCTCGATACCCACCGAGCGGGGAGGTCACCCCAGCTACAAACAGGACCTCAACCTGCACCCTTTAACGGGACAGGGAGGGGTCATCCCCACCAGCTGGATGGCTAAAGCAGCCGGCTGCAACACCGCAGCCTCCCCGGACCTGACTACAGGGGGGGGCGGGCCGCTTACGGGACAGAGGGCTAGCTACACAAGCTTGAGACACGCACCCCGAGTACGGGGCTGTCACGCCGCCAACAGAACGAGCGGCCACACAAGGACAGGCCCAAGCCCTGGCTACAGGACGGCCTCAGCCACACAACTACCACGTGGCTCTCATGCAAACCTTGCAAGTAACAAAAATGGAGAAAGACAGGACATCCGCTGCGCTCGCAGCACTGAGAGGGGGAAAACCCCCCAATTGCGGCATGCACCAAAAGTCCTCCGTTCCCCACTGGGAAGCCAAAGCTAAGCTGCAGCCATCTTTGAGGAGGCCTAAAGGGAAAGCTCAGTCGCACCATCACTCCGCAAGCACAAACAAGGGAAGGAAAGGGAACGCACACACACAGATGCGACTTTCCAGAAGGGAAGGACAACGCAGCACAGCCAATCCCTGGGAATAAACCCGCAACCACGAGCAACAGACAGGAGCCTGTGACCTGTCCCCAGGCGGCACGGAGGCCACACGCCTCAACGTGCCAAGGGGCTTCTCAGGCAAGGCCAAGGACCGGGACGCACGCCCCGAGTACGGGGACGTCGCGATGACAGGCCACCAGCAGGCAACAGCGCCGCGGGGCCGAAGGGGAGGGGCGGGGAAACGGCACTACCCTGCTTACAGGACGGCCGTGGGTCCGGTGAGCTCCATTTCCCACTCAGGTGCGGAGAGGTAGCTCTCGCCCTCCGTACAGGGGGCCACACTCCCCAGGCAGCCAAAGGAGCAACATGGCAAAAGGCCAACTACTACAGCAAAGACCCGAGCCCTCGTTACAGGGAGGTCGCCCAGCACAAAGCCGGCCTGGTCACCCAAGGCACCGGCAACACTCAACTCCAATTTGACTATGCCCCTGAGAACAGGGAGGTGCTTTGCCCAGGGAGCCTCTCTCCTTCCCCCCCGCGTCTGTAGGCTTCCGATTCCTCTTCTTGCTTGCCCGCTCGCTGCCGCGTCGCACTTGCCCACGCCGCTTCTTCTATCTTCGGCAGCCGCTCCTGAAATACGAGCCAGGACACCCTTGAGACCATTAAGAGCACCAGAAAACCCGCCGCCCTCAAGGAAACCCAACAACCCAAAGCAACTCTGCGCACGCGACCACCCACCCGGCCAAAGAAGACCTCGCATCCCCTCACAAACCCGCCCACAACCACCCCGTCCCCAAATTCATCCAACAACACTCCTTACGACGACTTTTCTCACCTCTCCGACGCGACGCGGAGCTCCACCCGGCGCCGCGGGGGATCACAGAGGCGGGCAGACTGGGCAAATGGAGCTGGGCACGCAACTAGCAGCGGCTAAAGAGTCAGCTTCCCTGCTTACAGGGGACCCACAACCACTGCCTTCACTCAAAAGGGCCTGGGACTGCGGGACACAGCCGCTCCCTGACTTACAGGGCAGCCCCGATCCCTAAGGCCGAGGGAGGCTCCTTCTCTCCCAGACCGGGGCATCTTTTTTGACCCGCACCCCGCTAACGGGGCGGTTGCCCCACACAGGCTGCCAACAGAGCACAAAGGCTCGCACACCCAGACCCTGATTACAGGCGGGTCGACAACACCCCCGGAGCCACAGAGCTCAGTTTCCCCCTCAGCGGCAGGAACGACTCTCAGCCGCCAGGCAACGGGGCAAAACGGCCTAAGGCCGGGGTCGGGGTCCCAGCCCTGGTTTTTCCAGGGAGGGTGTAAACCCAACCACACATCTCGCGGCCCCACGCCTCTGAAAGGCCGGGGCCAGATCCCACCTGAGTACAGGGGGTCTCTCACAACAACAGCTCACCAAGCACAGGGGGCACGCACAGCCCCACACCTCACCATCTCCAACAAGCCCCGTGGAGCACGTGGAGCACGCAGCTCCCGCCCACGCCTGAGGTACAGGCTGGCCCGCCCGGCAGCACGACATCACAAAACACTTGGGAGAACAGGGAGCAACCTCGATACCCACCGAGCGGGGAGGTCACCCCAGCTACAAACAGGACCTCAACCTGCACCCTTTAACGGGACAGGGAGGGGTCATCCCCACCAGCTGGATGGCTAAAGCAGCCGGCTGCAACACCGCAGCCTCCCCGGACCTGACTACAGGGGGGGGCGGGCCGCTTACGGGACAGAGGGCTAGCTACACAAGCTTGAGACACGCACCCCGAGTACGGGGCTGTCACGCCGCCAACAGAACGAGCGGCCACACAAGGACAGGCCCAAGCCCTGGCTACAGGACGGCCTCAGCCACACAACTACCACGTGGCTCTCATGCAAACCTTGCAAGTAACAAAAATGGAGAAAGACAGGACATCCGCTGCGCTCGCAGCACTGAGAGGGGGAAAACCCCCCAATTGCGGCATGCACCAAAAGTCCTCCGTTCCCCACTGGGAAGCCAAAGCTAAGCTGCAGCCATCTTTGAGGAAGCCTAAAGGGAAAGCTCAGTCGCACCATCACTCCGCAAGCACAAACAAGGGAAGGAAAGGGAACGCACACACACAGATGCGACTTTCCAGAAGGGAAGGACAACGCAGCACAGCCAATCCCTGGGAATAAACCCGCAACCACGAGCAACAGACAGGAGCCTGTGACCTGTCCCCAGGCGGCACGGAGGCCACACGCCTCAACGTGCCAAGGGGCTTCTCAGGCAAGGCCAAGGACCGGGACGCACGCCCCGAGTACGGGGACGTCGCGATGACAGGCCACCAGCAGGCAACAGCGCCGCGGGGCCGAAGGGGAGGGGCGGGGAAACGGCACTACCCTGCTTACAGGATGGCCGTGGGTCCGGTGAGCTCCATTTCCCACTCAGGTGCGGAGAGGTAGCTCTCGCCCTCCGTACAGGGGGCCACACTCCCCAGGCAGCCAAAGGAGCAACATGGCAAAAGGCCAACTACTACAGCAAAGACCCGAGCCCTCGTTACAGGGAGGTCGCCCAGCACAAAGCCGGCCTGGTCACCCAAGGCACCGGCAACACTCAACTCCAATTTGACTATGCCCCTGAGAACAGGGAGGTGCTTTGCCCAGGGAGCCTCTCTCCTTCCCCCCCGCGTCTGTAGGCTTCCGATTCCTCTTCTTGCTTGCCCGCTCGCTGCCGCGTCGCACTTGCCCACGCCGCTTCTTCTATCTTCGGCAGCCGCTCCTGAAATACGAGCCAGGACACCCTTGAGACCATTAAGAGCACCAGAAAACCCGCCGCCCTCAAGGAAACCCAACAACCCAAAGCAACTCTGCGCACGCGACCACCCACCCGGCCAAAGAAGACCTCGCATCCCCTCACAAACCCGCCCACAACCACCCCGTCCCCAAATTCATCCAACAACACTCCTTACGACGACTTTTCTCACCTCTCCGACGCGACGCGGAGCTCCACCCGGCGCCGCGGGGGATCACAGAGGCGGGCAGACTGGGCAAATGGAGCTGGGCACGCAACTAGCAGCGGCTAAAGAGTCAGCTTCCCTGCTTACAGGGGACCCACAACCACTGCCTTCACTCAAAAGGGCCTGGGACTGCGGGACACAGCCGCTCCCTGACTTACAGGGCAGCCCCGATCCCTAAGGCCGAGGGAGGCTCCTTCTCTCCCAGACCGGGGCATCTTTTTTGACCCGCACCCCGCTAACGGGGCGGTTGCCCCACACAGGCTGCCAACAGAGCACAAAGGCTCGCACACCCAGACCCTGATTACAGGCGGGTCGACAACACCCCCGGAGCCACAGAGCTCAGTTTCCCCCTCAGCGGCAGGAACGACTCTCAGCCGCCAGGCAACGGGGCAAAACGGCCTAAGGCCGGGGTCCCAGCCCTGGTTTTTCCAGGGAGGGTGTAAACCCAACCACACATCTCGCGGCCCCACGCCTCTGAAAGGCCGGGGCCAGATCCCACCTGAGTACAGGGGGTCTCTCACAACAACAGCTCACCAAGCACAGGGGGCACGCACAGCCCCACACCTCACCATCTCCAACAAGCCCCGTGGAGCACGTGGAGCACGCAGCTCCCGCCCACGCCTGAGGTACAGGCTGGCCCGCCCGGCAGCACGACATCACAAAACACTTGGGAGAACAGGGAGCAACCTCGATACCCACCGAGCGGGGAGGTCACCCCAGCTACAAACAGGACCTCAACCTGCACCCTTTAACGGGACAGGGAGGGGTCATCCCCACCAGCTGGATGGCTAAAGCAGCCGGCTGCAACACCGCAGCCTCCCCGGACCTGACTACAGGGGGGGGCGGGCCGCTTACGGGACAGAGGGCTAGCTACACAAGCTTGAGACACGCACCCCGAGTACGGGGCTGTCACGCCGCCAACAGAACGAGCGGCCACACAAGGACAGGCCCAAGCCCTGGCTACAGGACGGCCTCAGCCACACAACTACCACGTGGCTCTCATGCAAACCTTGCAAGTAACAAAAATGGAGAAAGACAGGACATCCGCTGCGCTCGCAGCACTGAGAGGGGGAAAACCCCCCAATTGCGGCATGCACCAAAAGTCCTCCGTTCCCCACTGGGAAGCCAAAGCTAAGCTGCAGCCATCTTTGAGGAGGCCTAAAGGGAAAGCTCAGTCGCACCATCACTCCGCAAGCACAAACAAGGGAAGGAAAGGGAACGCACACACACAGATGCGACTTTCCAGAAGGGAAGGACAACGCAGCACAGCCAATCCCTGGGAATAAACCCGCAACCACGAGCAACAGACAGGAGCCTGTGACCTGTCCCCAGGCGGCACGGAGGCCACACGCCTCAACGTGCCAAGGGGCTTCTCAGGCAAGGCCAAGGACCGGGACGCACGCCCCGAGTACGGGGACGTCGCGATGACAGGCCACCAGCAGGCAACAGCGCCGCGGGGCCGAAGGGGAGGGGCGGGGAAACGGCACTACCCTGCTTACAGGATGGCCGTGGGTCCGGTGAGCTCCATTTCCCACTCAGGTGCGGAGAGGTAGCTCTCGCCCTCCGTACAGGGGGCCACACTCCCCAGGCAGCCAAAGGAGCAACATGGCAAAAGGCCAACTACTACAGCAAAGACCCGAGCCCTCGTTACAGGGAGGTCGCCCAGCACAAAGCCGGCCTGGTCACCCAAGGCACCGGCAACACTCAACTCCAATTTGACTATGCCCCTGAGAACAGGGAGGTGCTTTGCCCAGGGAGCCTCTCTCCTTCCCCCCCACGTCTGTAGGCTTCCAATTCCTCTTCTTGCTTGCCCGCTCGCTGCCGCGTCGCACTTGCCCACGCCGCTTCTTCTATCTTCGGCAGCCGCTCCTGAAATACGAGCCAGGACACCCTTGAGACCATTAAGAGCACCAGAAAACCCGCCGCCCTCAAGGAAACCCAACAACCCAAAGCAACTCTGCGCACGCGACCACCCACCCGGCCAAAGAAGACCTCGCTTCCTCGCCCACAACCACGCCCTACATCCCCAAACTCATCCAACAACACTCCTTACGACGGCTTTTCTCACCTCACTGATGCCTTACACCACAGACCTTCACCTGGCGTTGCATGGTATCATAGAGGCAAACAGTCTGGGCACACAGAGCTGGCAAGACAAAAAGCAGTTGCTCAAGTTAGCTTCCCTGCTTACAGGGGACTCCCTTCTGCAGCTTCCATTGGACAAACAGCATCCCTCATTACAATGAAGTTGTCATCTACCACGTTAACTGTGTTTCCATTTGTGTATTACTGAAACGTGACCGTGCTGCTTGTGACGGGGAAGTTCTTTTGCCCATTGCTTCTCTCCTCTTCACTCTGATGTATGATTCCGGCTCTCTTGAGGTCATCTATTGTTGCCTTTATCAATTTGTGGTAACGTACTGATAGAATGTTACACCTAAGGTTGCCAACTCTGCATATCTACTGCCACGGATCGTGCAGGTATTCCCTTTACTACAGCTCTGGGCGCGTGGGGATCTCTCCTCAAAACATGCACACCAAGGAATAAACGAGTACATATTTAAAGGTATAGCACATGCATATTCATCACATTCCAAACTCAGGTTTAATCCTCTCAATAACTAAACGGTCAATTTTGCTGTAAAGTTTCAAGCCTTGAAAACTCAAACCCATTTTGGTGGGTGTTTTGTTTAAGAGACACCTGCTTGGTTATTTTGCTGGGATAACAGGATGTCTGTCCCGCTTTCTTATTGACAAGTTTATTAATTTGATTTTTTGTTTTTTTATTTATGATTTATGCCCACACCCATTTCTATGTTTTGTTCTCTGTGTAACACACCTGGCCCAACAGACAAATAAGCCAGGAGTAGCACCTTTGTTGTCATGTACAAGTATTATCCTTCGCAGTGTACCCCAAAAAAGACTACTTGCCCCTATTTCTGCTTATCTTTACCACCATAAACAGAGATATTGAGGTGCTGTGACAACCATCGAGACGATTTGCATTTTTTGTCTTTATTTGTCTTTATTTTGTCTTTACTATAGAGAAGCTGTTCACGTGACTCAATATAGAATAGACGGAAATTACTGAAATGAAATTAAGCTCATATAAAAAAAGAAAAAAAAAAAAACTCCAATAGCCACATACATTTACTTTATTACGGCAGCGCACGGCACTCGCACAGAATCCGCATGGCGATCCCGGCCCCACCGCCCCCACCCCTCGTCTTCCCCAGAGCACGCACGGCTCCTGCCCAGCGCCGTGCCGCTAGCCTCACTGCGCCCAACCCCGCGCGGCATCGCCGCCGCCGCCTCACAGCCCGCTCCGTCCGACCGGCACCGCCACCTGTTCCCCACCCCCCCACCCAGCGGCACCGCCGCCGCGCTTTCACAGCCGCTCCATCCGACACCGCGCGGCACCGCCGCCGATCCCCGTCCGCCCCCCCCTACTCCGTTCGACCGCTCCTCGTGGCATCGCCGCCGCCGCCGCCTCGCAGCCCGCTCCGTCCGAGCGGCACCGCCCCTCCCTGCCTCCCCCCCCATTCCGCCCAAGCGGGCCGCCGCCACCGCCCTCTCACATGACCTTCACACCCCCCACCCCGACCCGTCCGAGCGGCGTCGCCGTCCGCTCCGTTCGCACCACCACCGCCCCCTCACAGCAGCTCCGTCGGACGGCACGCGGCACCGCCGCCGCCGAACCCCCCCCCCCCCCGTAGTCCGAGCGGCACCGCCGCCGCGCCTTCACAGCCGCTCCGTCCGACCCCGCGTGGCATCGCCGCCGCCGCCGCCGCGCAGCCCGCCCCGTCCGAGCGGCACCGCCCCTCCCTGCCTCCGACCCCCCGGCCAAGCGGGCCGCCGCTACCGTCCCCTCACATCTCCTTCACCCACTCTTCCCCCCCCCCCGCCTCACCCCTTCCGAGCGGCACCGCCGTCGACGCCCGCTCCGTTCGCACCACCACCGCCCCCTCGCAGCCGCTCCGTCGGACACCGCGCGGCACTGCTCCCCGCCCCCCCACCCCCCCCACAGTCCGAGCCGGCTCGGTTCTGCCACCCACTCACCCTCTCCTGCAGCACCTGTTTAGCTTCGGCTGCTTTTTCCCCCCTCGCCTTACCGCCTCGCACCTCAGCCCCGTCTCACCTCAGCTCTGGAGACCGCTTCCCGCCGCCGCCGCCGCCGCCGCCGTTCCTTCGTTGCGTCCCGTGTCCTTTTGCGCGCTGAGGAGAACGTATCGCCCACCTGCCCGCAGGTGCGCCTTATATAGGTTTCCGCGCCGCCCGCCAGCCAATAGGAGCCCAGAACGCCGCTTTCTTTTCCCGCCGCTTTCTCTTCACGACGCTTTCTCTTCCCGCCTCAGCGTTCCCGCCCTTCCCAGGTGAAGGTGTCCGGGCTGGGGTCATCTGGAGGTCACGGCTGGGGTCACCTGCGGGTCATCCGCAGGGCAGAGCCGCCTCACAGGCGGTTTCACCTCACAAACCCAGGGCCCTGATGCGGATGGCTGTGGAGAACTCCTTTCTACTGTTTCAATGTTTCTTTAACAGCCACCTAAACGTTCGGTGTTTCTTCCTGAGCAGTAGATGTCCGCAAACACAATTATAAAACAAATAAATAAATGATAAAATAAATAAATAAACACCAAATTTAAGAAAAAGAAAAAAAAAATCTATTTTTTGAAGGAGTTCCTCACAGTGACACATCTGTCACATCTCTGCTCCTACATGGAAAATCCTTTCTGAGCTCAGAAATATTGTTACACGGAGAAGAGGATGAAAAAGCAGATGCCTGTTGTATGAAGGATATAATTTATTTGTAAACTCAGGAGGGTGTTGTTTCACAGGGGTGCTTGTCTTTTCTAATTTATTTACACACGATGGTTGGAAATTCTCCCCTCAGCGCTGGGTGTTGCAGCATGTATTTGCTATATTTATTTCCTTTAGTCCTTGGCAATGTTCTTTCTCATTCTGATGATAGTTAAAAATAGGGCTATGGAGGAGACAAAATGACGGACGCCGAACACGTGCTGCTCTCACCAACGGGTGATGCCAAAATAGAACCTATCAGTAGCAAAGATGACTGTCCTGGGCTACGTACGTTTAGGTTACTCTGAAAGTAACGCCTCCTAATTATTTGCGTGGAAACTGCAAGAGGTACAATGGGCACAGTAACTCCGTTTGATAAATTCCCATCCACAAAATGCTGTTTTTCAACAGTCACCACCATTAGCTGTATGTTTTTGCCCGCAACGAACACGAGGCAACATGCCACACTCATTAAAATCTGCACCAGCACACGTGACCCACGGTCACTGTCACTGCTGCTGACATGCACTGCACACCGCTCCTCTGTGCTCACATCTGTAAGCACTCAGCAAGCACCGATGCAGTGGGTGCCATTTTTTTCCACGAGGGAAAGTGGTGCAGATAGAAAACATGTGGTGAGGGCCTCTTGAAACCGTTAAAGGTATCAACCTTCTCTGGAAGTTCACCTTTCCAGGAATGTTGGAAACGAGAGGAGCAAAACAGACTTTAAGATGTAATTTAGGTCCACCTCAGGGCCCTGGGCTGGCCCTAATGAGGCCTGGCTGCGCTAACAAAGCTGTGACTCCCAGGTGTTGTGGGGATGAGACTGCCCGGGCGCAGCTGTGCCTTGCTGGGAGCCCAGGGCAGGGCCTGCCCCAAAGCCAATGCTCCACTGGAGGGTGCTAGGAGCACGAGTTTCTGCTGGTTCGTGCCTCGAACATTAGGAGAGGGCTGTGTTTCTTAGCCCAGTCCTAGTGTTGCTGGGGCTGAAAAGCAGCACAAGGGGCTCCTTTTAAAATGAACGTTTAGGATTCTATCTGGCTCACGTTCAGCTTACTGCGCAGCAGTACCCTCAAAATCCTTTTGTCCCCTGAGATAGAGTAGCCGGGCTACTCACCTGTAAAGAGGTTTTCAATAAATACAAAACATCACAGTTTGTGCTCCTCCTAAGACTGCTTAAATTATGGGTGAGAAGAACAGGCATCTCAAAACCACAGTGCATCTTCATTATCTGCATCTTCGGCTGAATCTTCAGGAAATGACATCAACTCATCACATCCCCTAACCATAGCAGAGTGATTTAGAAAAACAATATAACCCTTTTAGATCTCTTCCTCGCCCCTTTCCTGTGAACTGTCTGGCTTGCTACACCCACAAGTAACCAGGGCAATATAATCAGACTTGTTATATTTAGCATTGAAATGGATAGAGTTTAAGGAGTCTGCCTTAGGACAACTCATAGCTTCCAACAGTAAAGGCACTTCGTGTCTGGTTGGAACAACTGGCTGAGGCTTTTCTGACATCTGGAGTCTAAAGTTACATGAGAACAGCGGGGCATTTTCTTTGTCCTTACAGCAAAACGAACACGGAAAGTAAACGACAAACTGTTTGGCTGAAGGCAAACTGATGATAAAGCTCCAAGTTATGTATTTTAAAATGCCATCAAATAAGGTACGTAAAATTAAAGACTGATCCAGAATGACACATACAGCTGTCTCTTGCAGTGTTGAGTGTCGTTTTATATACAACCATAACAAAAAGAAAAATTCTATTTGCGTAATGATTATTTGCTCATCTTAAGTAAGTCAGTAAGTGATGATACAATAAACAGATTAACGATTACGACTACGGTAATCAACAATGCCAAACACTTTGAAAGCACTGATATTTTTTATTAGATCAATGGAGAAAAAAATAAAATCATTATTTGGATATCACGTCAGCGAGCAGTATTGTTTCTTATAGTGTGAAAGTACATACGCAAAGTGCTTAGCTATCAACCCTGATAAAATGATCACAGATCGAGGCAGAAGGTCACTTTCACCTGATTGTTCCCAAGACCTGACAGACAGTTAGATCCTTCACATTTTAAAGAAAAGACAACATCTTAGTTAACGTCACGGTAGTGATGAGTTTCAGAGCTCCAGCAATATCTTTTGAACAATATCCATTTCCAGCTGTATGGTTATCTTTTTGTTCTCGCTGTTTGGTTTTGTTTGTTTGTTTTTCAGTTCTGCCATGCGTTACAATTAGAAACTAAAAATGCAACATTTATTACTATTATTTTACTTCAAAGTATACTGATTCTATGAATCATTGATCAGACCTCAAGAGTTTCTCCTCAAGCTTAATTTTATCCTAAAGGAATCCAATTCCTGTCACATTGACCAAAGCATGCTAATTTAACTAGGATAAATTGGAGATTTCATTCAAAATTGCACTCCTACACCAATCCTACAGAGCAATACTAATACGGGTGCAGTAATACCAGCAAACCAACTCCCAGCTTGGTGATAAACTCTGTTCTTCAAGCATCTTTCTCTTAAAACTTACAAATGCTACAGGGCCCAGTATCTCTCAGTCTTATGCATTTCAGCAGTAGCAATTTCTGCGTTACCTCAACAGGTGGTGGTGCCTGCCACTGACTGGTAACCACAGTGTACCAGTTCCCAAACAATTTGCTCATTTTTAACAATGCAAATGGGTTACAAGGACTGCAATGCAGAGAAATGATCTAAGCTTCAGCAATAATACTTCAACGACAATAAGTATACATTGTGAACCAGCCCCTATCAGAATTACTATAGACAGATTTTCTTCAAGCTGATATCGATTGACATCAACTGACTACGAGTATAGTAGTCTGCTGAAGATTATTCAAACACATGGAAACTTTTATTAACAGAGGCATAAAGAAATAAGATGCAAAATACCGGAGACATAGATTCTACTGCAAAATTCAAAATGACCTCAATTTTGTCTCGGAAACTTCAAACGTATCCTGGGAAGAAGCCATACAGCTTACGCAGTTCACAAATGTCACTCACTCTGACTCATTTGATGCCTGGAATCTCAGACTTGCAGGGGTTGTAAGGGAACTCTAGAGATCACTGAGTCCAACCCCCCGCCAAAGAAGGCTCCTTACGGCAGGCTGGACAGGTAGGCATCCAGATGGGCCTTAAATATCTCCAGAGAAGGAGACTCCACAACCTCCCTGGGCAGCCTGTTCCAGTGCTCTGCCACCCTCACTGTGAAGAGGCTCTTTCACATACTGGTGCAGAACTTCCTGTGCTCCAGTTTATGGCCATTTCCCCTTGTTCTGTCCCCACAGACCACTGAAAAGAGGCCGTCCATGCCCCTGTCTCCCACACCAAAGATATTTAGAGACATTGATCAGATCACCTCTTAGTCTTTTTTCTCAAGGTTGAACAGACCCAGGTCACTCAGCCTTTCCTCATAAGAGGGGTGGCTCCAGGCCCTTTATCACCTTTGCGGCCCTCCACTAGACTCTTCCCAGGAGATCCCTGCCCTTTTTTGGTAGCGCGGAGCCCAGAACTGGACCCAGTTATCCAGGTGAGGACTCACCAGCGCAGAGTAGAGGGAGAGGATCACTTCCCTTCACCTGCTAGCCACACTCCTTTTAACGCACCCCGGGATCCCATTGACCTTCTCAGCCACCAGGCCACGCTGCTGGCTTACGGCCAACCTGTCGTCCACCAGGACACCCAGGTCCCTCTCCACAGAGCTCATCTCCAGCAGATCATGCCCCAACCCGTACTGATGCTCGTGGTTATCCCTTCCCAGATGCCAAGACTCTACACTTGCTTTTGTTAAACTTCATCTGGTTTCTTCCAGCCCAGCTCTCCAGCATGTCCAAGTCTTGCTGAATGGCAGCGCAGCCTTCAGGTGGCTGGCTCACCTCCAGTCTTCAGGCACCTCTCCTGTTCTCCAAGACCTGTTAAAGATGACAGAGAGCGGTTCAGCAATCACCTCTGCCAGCTCCCTCAGAACGCACAGACACACCAGCACCCATGACAGCCATCTCCTCCCTCAGGACCCAGGGGGAACTCCAAATTCCAGAGCTTCCCACAGTCAGCAGTCTGCACTGCCACATCACCCCTTGGGATGTTCACCTGGGCGCCCGCGTGAGCCCAGAGAGGCTGTGTCCCCTCACTCTGAGTTGCTGCCTTGGCCTGACCGCTGTGACAGGTGCCCACCACGGTAAGTATGAGAGGCAGCAGCACCCTAGAGTTCTCAAAGGAGGAGGGAAAAGAGAAGAAGATGGGAGACAAGAGGATCCTCCCTGCTCGCCACCCTCCCTGCCCCATGAGAACTGCCTCCACTAGCTGCCAAGCACACCCTTCTGACAAGGGCTCCCTGTTTGTGTGTCCTGTACACAGTGCTCCCTACGGGGAGCTGCATTTATGCAGGCAGGGGGCTGGCTGCTGCCACTCCTGGCTCTGCCCACATGTCAGCACACATGGCAACACAAGCAGAGCTCCTGTCTGATCAGAGGGGGGGGGAGGCGGGGAGCAGGGGTCTGGGGCTGTTGCACTGACCAAATGGCTCTGTGCAGTGGGTCAAGCCATGGTTCTGGGGGTTGGTTTTGTTTGCCATCCTGTCAGGATCCTTCGTTGCAGTCGATCCGTGCAAGGACCCCACTGAAACGGCCATTACCTCACCATTACTCTTAGGACAGTCCTTGTATTTTCATCGTTTGTGTAGATTAGCAGGAATGTAATTTGCAACTGAAAAAATTTGAAAGAGATATCTTCAATTTGCAGATTTAAGTATTTATGAAAAAGATTTCTTTTTCTTAAAACAAGTCATTACTTTACTTACTGCACTTCCAGTAACATGATAGGAGGTATCCAGAATTTCAAGTCTTATCCTATCCTTTTACAGATATTTCATCTATCTTACATACCTTAAAGAAAGCATCCTTTCTACAGCTGTTTTATTTGCATGTCATTTGCATGCAGAAAATGAAATTGTCGGAAAAAAAAAAAAGAAATCTCAGCACGCACAGTGGCACAAGCAAATTGAAACATCTACCCAGGGTAACCGAGGAAGCTGGTAGCAAAAAGGAAACAGAAAACTATCAGTGGAGACTCCATACCATTTGGTGACAGCAACTCAGAGGGAAGCCTTGTGTTGCTCTACCACATCCTTGAGTAGTACCGTGGGATGATCTGCATGTCCTCCCTCTGGTATAGTCCCTGCATGCGGCTGCCTCACAGAGCTGGCAATGAAATTCCATCACCTGAAAAAGTACACAATTCAGGATTAAATCATAGCAGCAGCATCTTTCTGGGGCTTGAACTCACACATTATTATCTACGCTCTTAGATTACAGTTAAAAACAAAAAAAAACCCACAACAAAAACAGAGTTTCTGCTTCATTAGATGTCAATAAAATCTACTACTTAAATTATATCTGTTATTCTTACTTATTTCCTAGCAGAACACTCTTTAAAACGGATTTTATTCTATTGAGAAACATCACAGCAGTATCCTAGGAAACAGAACACCAGACCTCAAGGCTAGATCTAATACTGTCCTTATTCAGAGTAAGCTTTGGTCTCTTTATTACTCCATGAAACAACTAAAAAACAAAAAAACCCACAGGACATTCAGGTCCCCTCACGAATTCAAATCGTAACCCCCATTAAGGGGCTGCCAACAAAAGTGTAAGCTTCATCTGCTTTTTACCTAAGGGCCACCAGTGCAGCACGAACACAACTGAGTTCACCAAACACCATACATATTTGCTACAGAAAAGCATCCTCAGTGAACCAATGTGCTGCAGGGGAAAAGATCCATATCCTATTACTAATCCCTTACAGTCAACAAAACCCTATATCTAAATTTATAAGAGCACCGATCTACTCTTGAGAGAAGATTGCTTCAACGTGCTACATACCCAGTAAAACACCGCCTAGAGATCAAAAAAATAAAGTCTTCCTACGTAATAAATATCCCCAAACCTTAACACATTCACAAAGGGAAAGAGACTGAAAAGTGCCGTGCCCAGAATCATATGCTAATCGAAATAACACACAACTACACAAACTCAGCATGAGACATTCTTTTACAACTAGAAACTTCTTGAACACAAAGTACTCTAGGCTTATTTCAGAGTGTGTAAGAAAACTCAGTGTTTGCCTCAAAGAAAGGCATTACCAGCACTCTTGCATTCAGAACGTAGCATCAGAATTTCACATAACTTGGTTGGTGCTTCTGGCCCTCAGACCTCACTGAGGGCTGCACTAGAGATGTTGGCTGACGCTAGGTAGTTGCTCAGGTGAAGTAGAGCCAGCTGTTCTCAGATGAGCAGAGGCACCTGCAACAGCTCTCTGCAAAGTAACTGGCTGTTCTCAGTCTTGAGAATTAAGAGAGAAAAGTAAGAACCAAAATTTGCATATGGCTTATTACCATTCATAGGGTTTTTCTGATAAGTTCCTCTCCCTCGTATTCCCATTCTCCCTTCTTATAACAGTCCACAAGACATGGAAAGCACATGCAGTGAGGGGTTAGTTATTTGATGGCCACTTGTGTGAGCCTTTTCAGATAGGGAACTGAAAACGGATACACATTAAATAAATAAATAAACAAACCGTGCATTGCTTGGAACAGTCCAACAAGTCATCCAGAACAACCTGCTCTTTATTAACAGGACAGAGCACTGACTCACATACTTCAAGCACTTCCAGGTGGGAAGTAAACACACTGCAGGTTCCATCTGTTGCTGTATTTTCCTTTCAGGTAAATCTCCGAATTAGTGGAACCCCTCCTGACCAAAAGCCTCTGAGGTGACCTGCCCATCAATGACAACAAGGAGCATTTTAAGCAGAAGCATCACAAACAAAATCTCCAAAAGCGCCCAGAGAAAGCTGGTGACTTGAAGCTCCCAAAACTGCTTTCACGACCTATTTTCAGCTATTTAAAGATTTAATGCCCCGGTTAAACTCAAGTGCCAGACACTTGAGGGCGCATACTCGTTTTTTTCGATAGCTTATGGTCAGTACTAAACTTCTCTTCTGTTTTCTTAACAAAACAACTGGGGAAGCAATCTCCTTCTTGTCTGTGGATGCACCGCACCTGTTGCTCACCTTTCATCTAACAGTAGACTGCTTGGTGTAGGACTATGTAGATTTTAAATCTGTCACAGTTTAAGTTTTAGAATCTTCTGATGCAAACAAGCTGGCGTACTCTGTACAGACTGAAAAACCGCAAGTCAGATAAACTGAGACAAACCTACACTTGGAGAGGATTAGGGCAGAGCTTCAGTTAACTTACCGTTGACAAATTATGATAATGTAGATATGGGCGCTGACAACAACCCATTTTTAAAGAAGAATATATAATAACAGAATAGATATAATAATAAAATAATATGACAAATCATAATACCGCTGCCATTTTAAAACCAGCACATGAAATATCTTGGATCTAGGTTCAGGTGCTGAGTTGGGATTAATTTACGGTGACCTCACTTAACGTGTAATTCGTTTCAGCATTTCTGCTTGTTGCCCAGAGACTTGAGACTGGCAAAAGCTTGAACCCCTCTAGAAAGGCACCTGATAGTCAGCCGATGATCTGAAAAGAGAACATGCTACAGTAATCCTTTTCAGTCTGCTCCTACTGGTAGATCAGGAGTAGGTTGCTTGCTCCAGTGCTGTTGGTATTTTGCTTTATAATGCAGTATCACTCCTCTTCCGCACCGAGCAAATAAACAGCCCAGACAAAAATAATTCACTGCAACCCTGATGTCATAGTCAGAGAACCTCCAGGGCTGGTATTTCTTTCCACTACAGGCTGTAGTAGCCCCTGGCTGTCCCCAGGAAAAAGGGAGAAGCAGCACAGCACTAAGCCCCATCTTCACGTCAGCTCTCACTGACGCCTGTGACTGCAGGGATCTGGACTGCCCGGTGTCAGGCTCTTACTAAACCATGAAGTCTCAGCATTACTGTTTTTCACAAACTTTTCTTTACCCGAGTATGCTTTCCTTCAGAAGCAAGTGTCTAGGAAACGCTGATGTAAGACTTCTTCATAGGGCTGCATTCAGAAAAAGTTCTGAACCAAAAGTAAAGCGGCAAAATCCTTTTTGTTTGAAAGCAACCTTCATCCAAGATTCAGAAACGTTAACACATGACCAGCGGTAAAAAGAAATGAGCACATGAAGAACCACACCAAACACTCCAAAAGCCTCCACGGGGCTGATGTTGCTTCACAAGATATGTGTTGAATTCTGGATGGCTTATTTAGCAAAGGGGGCTACGTTTTCTAAAAAACATACCACACTTAAATATTTCTTGGCTCAGTCTTCCTTCAAACATCGCCCAGAACTATCCATTTCCACAGCACACAAAGGGATGGCATATGCCTAACTGACCCTGCTTTTCTACCTTCAAGTACAAGGAGAAAGAGGAAAAGGGAGGTATGTGGAGATCTCTGCACTGAGGAACTTGAAATTCTAGGGGAGAAGAAACAGCCTTCTGTTTCTCCAGCTGCAAACACTGGAACATAGTGGAAAAGACTGAGGGCAGGAGGAGACGACGTTAGGGAGCAGAAGGATTTGGGGGAGCTTTTAAGGACTGCAAGGCAAGCAGAATAAGCTTTTTAACTGGCACAGAGTGAAGAGGTGCAGGAGGAGATCTGGGATGACTGGAAAAACGTAGCTCTTCAGAGGAAAGAGAGGAGTTCTTCAATACCACGTCACTCCTTCTTGGCCGTCACTGTTTCTCTCTCACCTTTCTGATTAATTCCTCTCTCATACTCCCAAGGCATGCTGCTACCTGTTTTATTGTTGTTGTTGGTTTTTTCAATCCAGCTTTTACTATTTACCTGTGAAGGCTCCCATTTCATTTTTACAATTTGTAAGCGTGCAACTCTATTTTTCAGCTTTCTGCTTCTCTCTGGTCCTTACCCTGTGTTCCAGGCATCCTGTAATAAATGCCTTAACAGCTCCTAATTTAAACTTCTTTTTTCAGAGAGCAAATTAAGTCAGGCCATTACATTCATTTACTGTCATATAGTCATTCCCCTCCCCCTCTAATTGGGTCAAGGAGTTGAGCCCCTACAAAAGCAGATGCTGAAGTTAGCACCTCCTTGGGGTGGGCCGACCTGTCGCTGCCCTCAGGCTCTCGCTGACAGACCTTCCTGAGTTCAGGCACACATCACCGCATCCCTATGTGCTTGGGTCACATTTGCAAGGTTTTCTTCACCGTGAGGCCTGTTCCTCAATGCTGTCTGAGATTCTAGCGCAATCGCGTAGCTCCATTAGCACAATACAAAGCTCTGAATGCTGTATGCTTCATTATTTTAACTCTGAGCATGCTCTTAAAAACAAAATAAACTGAACATGTTATTTGTCTTCCATTTTAAACTGCACGCCTTCATCGTGTAAAAAAAAAAAAACAGCAACAAAAATTCTGTGGGTAGAACCTGCAGATGGTTGGAAGCCTCTTTAAGGTAAAACTTTGCCAATATGCAAAGGCAATAGTTACATTCACTTGCAGGTTGGCTACATCTTGTCCCAAGGCTAATCTTTTTAGTGCCCTGGGAACCCCAAATGTGCTAGAACAATTGGAGTTGTAGTCCATTTCATTCTTTAGTAATTTTTCAACCCTGGTGTTTCACTTTGACACAGCAATTACCTAATGCCTCATTATTAACGAATGACAAATCAAAAAACTGCTTGAGAATTGCACATGCTAGAACAAAAGAGTAACAGCCCACAGATTCAGATACATCAGCACAGCAGCACTCAAGGGAGTCACATCAACCTTCTCTTTCAAAACGAACACACACCCTACCTAGCCTTACTACCCTGGAGGATTTGGTTTTTTTTCCTGTCTGAAGACAGGAAACAGCAGACGGACCAAACGCATAATCTGTGTTACAACAGCAGTAAAGACACAGCTGTAGTACCATGAATGTATTTAGTCCTTTCCTTACAGTAAACAATTCTCTCTCTAGTTACTTAATAGCAGTCACCTGTTAACCGTTACAACGACATCTTCACTAGGCTCACAAAAAGCCTACAGCACCCTAAAGAAATAACAAATCCTGTAAACCAAGCAAGAAACACTACACAGCAACTCAAACAAGCCAGCTCCACCCTGTATTTCTCAGGCAACTATCTGATAGGTATACTTGGTACTGACTACAGGCTGTATTCAATAAGCAGATCGAATTCACAGCATAAGAATTCACCACCACCCATAAACTCCACAGGACAATGGAACTACAGAAGCTTTGAATTAGAAACCTGCAATTCTATTACTTCCCAACCACCTTGCTATCCTGCCTCCATGCCACACATCAGGTAAATATTCTCTCCATGTACAAGCAAAGTAAACAGGGTTACAAACACGCATCGCTCACCGTGCTAGGTTCGCTGCTCTTAGCAGGTCAGATGAAGACTTTCTGGTGCCTACTATAATGATTATTTGTATGCACTTCTGATAAAAAGGTACTACTGGCATTCTTAATAAGAAGCCCAGCTCTGCATTTATGAATTATTAAAGGATCAAGGTGAAAAACACCATGACACAGTTCTCTCCTGCATGTTCACAAGCAGCTCGATAGCGCTGAAGTTTCTTTCTCACTGTGTATCTAATATTATCTAACATAAGAAGAAGACCATCTACCTAGAAGCACCTCCTGCGCTTGCTTGGCTTCTCCTCTCACAAAGTGGTGAGCAGACATCCCCAGAATCAGCAAACAGCTGCAAACTATTTGTTCCAGAAAGCTCACATACATCCCTTTCCCTCAGCAGCTCCTCCACTGAGAGACAAAACAATACTGCAGAGAAGCATTCGCTCTCAGAATGGTTTCAGCTTTCATCCCTCTGCTTTTCCAAGCAGAATATCAAGGTAGACAATCCTAATTAGCAATCTGAAAACACTGCACAGGCAAAGAATACTTACATTCGCCACCATCACTGTAATATTTGTGCACTGTTCCAGCAATTGGTAATTAGAAAAACAAGAGCTTTTTAATCTGCCTTTCAAGCCTCGTACCAGTGAAAGGAAGGCTGCTATCTGAAAGCTATTTTTATATGCTGTGGTGTACTTGCTTCCCGTGTGCACACAAGCACAGCTGCCAGATTTCATAACCGTGTCAGCCTGCTTTCCCCATAAGGCAGCAGAGAAATGACAGGATGAAGATGAAGCAGCCGGCAGTTAACTGTAGCTATGGCCACATCAAACCTCGAATGAATATCATAATCGTACTGCTCTCAAAGAAAGAAAAACAAAAACCGATCAACACCATTTAGAAAATAAACATGCAAAAGAAATCCAGAAGCGTGAATCCATACTTGCCTTCAGTGACATTAAAGTACATTAAAGAAATGGCATCTTTTTCATCATTTAACAAATCCTAAGACTTAATTCCTTTTCAGAACATCCTGATCTGTAATTACATATTTTGCCAAGCACTACATACATACTTGTACTTGGAAAGAACAGAATCGTTACCTGACACATGAGTCGAGAATATTCTTCTCCAGAAGGAACCGTTTCCATACCTGTTTTTGCTGACTTCTTTCAGAAAAGCAGAGTTAATAAAAGGGAAATTCTCGTTTACCAATTAAATCCCCCAATGCACAGCAGTTCCTAGAGCTCAGGACTTTCTTATCAGATGCGGCCACTTCACCGCCAGTGTGAAGCATTTGGGTACCTCCATCTGCACAACTAGATCTGGGGAAGGGAGGGGCGGGCAGAGAGAAGGTGCCAGTCATGCAGCCTGAATCTACAAACTAAAAATAAACCCAGAAACGTATGGCACAATTGGCAACAATGCAGAGATGCTGCAGCATCTGTGCACACCTCTCTCTCACTATCATTTAGATTCCCTTCACTTCCCCTGGAAACACCTCTCTCAGCAGGCAGTGGTTTCTGTGGAAACTACGGACAGTTGGTTTTCACCTAACAGAAAGTGTTCCTATGGCAACCTTACGTAACACATACGGCCTAGATTTGTTTTCATAATAGGGTAATGCTAAAGTTCTCATGATAAAATTGGAGCTCATCCTAAACGAGAAAAAAAATCTCTGCAGAAAACAAATGGGGAGACAGATTCACAAAGAAACAGGCAGGGTATCAGTTTATAATGGCATGCCTTACAGTCTGCAATCCCCTTCTCAAGAGTTATGTTTTCAGACGTCTGAGGCACTCCAAAGTATACTACAAAAGAATTCATCTTCTTCCTCCTCCTGCATGTGATGTGTCTCTTTCAAGTCCTATGCTTGGCCTTTAACTCGCCAGCAGCTGCTTCGCTAGAGTCTTGATCTTCTCAACTGCTCACAAATACACTTCAGTGTAGAGGAACACATTTTGGCATATAACACTATGAAGGTACCATCATCCGTATCTCCAGTTATCTCCAGTACCTACCTCCTTAAAAGTCCTTTAACACGCCCCCCCTCCCACGCGCTGCACCACTAACTTCCACCATAAAAAGGAGTTTGCTACTATTACTCCAACACAAGACCTCGAGGCCTGTGCTCCCAGCCCCACCAGGTGATGGCAGACAAAGTAAAGCAGCCTATGACTAGTCTCCTCATTACAGCGTCTGTACCATTCTTAACAGAATAAGAAAGGGGCTACAACAAAAGCTTTGGGTTAGGTTATAGATTCCAATCCCCAGAAAAAGCATGTGTTACTGCTGGTTTTAGTGGTAGAAATCTCACAATACAAGCTTTTGTTATTATCAAGCCAAACTCAAAACAAAGCACCTATTGAGAGCCTTTCTTTCACTTAATTTTGAGCTGTTTACAAAGGTGGCAGATAAGACAAATTCCGTGGCTCACGCCTTTATATAAAACGTACATGATTATTTTCCTTCATATAGCTGTTTCCATTCAAGAGTAAGCCAAAGGAGCCGTGCATAGGGAGTGTGGCTGTGCTTTTGAGCAGCAAGCCGCATAGATCATATGGTACTGAAGAGCTTTTCAAAAGCTGTGATTTACGGTGCCTAGGAGGCGCCAAGGCCGTGAAGGCCACCGCCCCTCCAAGCAACTGCTCCTCACAGCTTCCACAGAGTATTTTTAACCGGGCAGAGAGCACAGCTGAGGGGTGCTCCGTGTTACGCAGAGCAGCACAGCACTCTTAGCTCACAGTCACCAACACAGAGCTGCCTCAGTTCATCAAGAATGTCTTCAGCTGCCAGAGCTGTCTGCGAGCACCTTTAGTGTTTGAAGTGCAGAGAAAGACCAGGCTGGCCCAGGACGCCTGATCCTCTCCATAAGTCAAGCTGAGTTTGCTGTATTTGTTCCTGCCAAAGCATAAACTGTGGATGAGGTACCTGGTGCAAATTCGTGCTACAAGCTGTTTGATGAGCTCGAGGCAGTGCCGAGAGAAGCAACAGAACCACCGTGCAGCTGAGGAACAAAGAAGTCACCCAGCAAGGTAGAGCTGTTCAACAGAAAGCGCACGTTTGTGAATAACAGATATGGCTTTAAGTGTAATCCTGGCGCAGTAATATTAAGTATGAGCTTATGAGAAGTACGTGTACGGTGCCGTACAGTTAGTGCAGTTGTCGTGCAGTATATTAAAAAAGAAAAGGAGTAAAACAACCCTGAAAGTGCTGCAGCGAAAATTCAAAGGCTGCGTGGTTCATTCACCAAGTCATCCACCCAAAAAGGCTCAAAATCCCAGCGCTCAACATCAGGAGCAGCTGACTTCAGGATCGCCACAGTTCTCTCCATCACCTTTCCTATCTTCAGATTTGTTTTTCCTCTTCACCTGTTTTTCACAATCGGAGAATTTATTTCCCCCAGGAAGCCACGCACACACACACAGTTTACTTCTTAAGACTGTTTTCCATTTTGTTGCCTCAAACCCAGCTTAATTTTTTCAATATTGCTCTTGGTTGTTGTTTTTCCAATGTTGTGTCTTCACATTCCCGTCCTCGTTCTCATTCCATCCCTCAATCTTTTACTGCAAAGTTCTTACTGAGAAATGGCAACGCATTAAGAAATGGAAGAGAGAGGTGTTCTGTATATGTTCTTCTTGGATGTCTGCTAGAAAATTTTCCAGCTTCCATGATAGCTTTAAAACCGTCAGGCTAGCGATGCAGAAGTAGGAAAAGCCCCTGGAGCAGCAAGTTAAAATATCAAATACACACGTGAAACTCACATAAGCAAGAACAGGTTTTGAAATGCAAATAATCTAAGAAGCTGTGAAGAAAAAAAAAGACTTATAAGTAATTCACAGAAAGACACTGAACGAGGATTCTGTCCTGTCCATTAAAACGCCAAAACACGATCTTGAACCGTGTGTTAGAAATTGGGAATCGCCTGAGGGCCCTTCAACCTAAGAAAACAAAAACCAGTCCCTTTCCTTGCAAAGTTCTACATTCGAGTTGACTATCTCAGAAGGGAGTCGGAGAGTGTCAGCGGCAGCGCCAGTTTTAAGTACGTTAGGTACATCCAGGAGACCAGTGACCTCTGCTGGTACAGGGGCAGGAATTACACAGCAAGGCCGCAGACCCCGTGCCTTTGCTGTACCATTCAGTGAACTTGGTATTGTTAGCCCTCTGTTCAGTTATAATTTCTTCTCCAATTTGTTTCGCAGACGTTTTGTCAGTATAACTGCAACTCATACTTAACATTCCATGAGGAACTTCAGCAGAGTCCTTGACAAAGTGTCTAACAAATAAAGTTCAGAAAAGTAGTACGCTGAGAACGTGCACTGCTCTCCTAAACTGGACGAAACCGCGTGCCTTTTTCACCTTCAG
This sequence comes from Oreortyx pictus, assembly GCA_036925125.1. Classification (NCBI taxonomy): domain Eukaryota; kingdom Metazoa; phylum Chordata; class Aves; order Galliformes; family Odontophoridae; genus Oreortyx; species Oreortyx pictus. Next base: position 13,726,623 of record JAUPFR010000009.1, on the reverse strand, counting down.
CTGCTTCCATTTCCACAGTTATTCTTTTTCCTTCTGCCTGTTGCATGCTGACGTAGCAACCTGGCATCGCAGACTTTGCATTGCAAGCCTGGGCTCTGCCCCCCACTTGTAGGCACTGAAGGAAAAGGTCTCGGCTAGGAGATGCAGCACAGGGAGCTCACTGCAGTCAGACTGCCAAATCACAGCTCTCTTCAGAATGGCCTTGTTTCACTTTGTGATCAGATATACTTTAATACAGACACTGTGGCAACATAAACAAATCAGTACCTTTCTACAGTTGCACAAACTAAAGGCACTCTTGCAGACTGTGCAGATGTGATTCGATAAGTGGACACAAATTCCAGTGGACATCGCTTAACACCATCTACAAAAACTGCATCATCTCATTTTCGGAAGGATCAAAAGCCCAGCGAAATGCCAGCAGAAACTGCAGCTGATGAACACAGCTGAAGTCCAAGTCATTTACCGATAAGCATGCAAAATTCTCCTTACTGCCACTGCAACACTACTACTGCAAAACGGCACACAATAAGTAAACAAATAAATAAAGCACTTCTTGCCAATTCACTAACCACCAGCAAAAGCAGTACAGATTACACAGATTTTCTCCAGTACCTAACCCTTAGGCTCTCAGCACACAGTTACCATTTTCTGATGAAAAGCCCTGGAAAAGCAACGTGACAGATACTTAGTGGCAGTCCCACAAAACAGTTTAAACAGGAAATAATGAATACCGTATCCAACCTGAAGCCCTGGCTGACTTGAAAGCAGCAGAATCCACTTACACAAACTGGAAAAGACCAGTATAGCTACCCCTCCAGGAAAGGCATTAAACTCTTAAGGCAAAGACACCACTTCTGGTTTTAAGAATATTCTAAAAAGTAGTACCAGAACACTACAAATGACCTCATGTGAGTCACCTAAGAGACTGATGCAACCAGCAACCCAATGGTAAAAAAAATATTGTCTGCTTGCAGTTAGTTCCTAGGACATCTTTAAGACTCTGTACCAGAAATGAGACAATTGCTTTCTTGCCAGTACCTGCCCGAGTCCATTTGGAGAAAGACCTGACCGAACAAGCAATGGAGACCCACAGCCTGAAGTAGGACTCCAGATCTCCCAGAGATTGAACTACCAGTTTCTGTAAGGGGAGAAAGTGCAACAGGACTGAGAAGGACAGGAAAATAGCAACCCTGCATCAGCTTGTAGAGAACCTCATTCTTTCTGCATAGGCCAAAGGCTCTGGCAAGAGGCTGTTCAGATCACTTAACAGTTAATTCTACTTTCACATCTTAGATGAGCGAGGTCAGACAGCCATTGCTTGATTTTTTACAAAGCACTTATAAACCCCACAAACTCCATCGTTGCTTTTAGTACCCTCCAGTGGAGCTTAGAAGGGGCAGGCCCTGCCCTGGGCTCCCAGCAAGGCACAGCTGTGCCTCAGCCCCACAGGGCCAGCTTTGTTAGCACAGCCAGGCCTCGTTAGGGCCAGCCCAGGGCCCTGACAATTAGACACGTGGACTGAATTAGGGACCTAAATTACATCTTAAAGTTTCTTTTATTCTTCTCTTTCTCACCTCAGTATTGGATTCACTGATAAGTTAAATAGTTGTACCCAATTCAAAATGCTCGCTTCGCATTGCACGCAAATGGAAAGGTGAGCTTCCAGAGAACGTTGATACCCTTAACAGTTTCAAGAGGCCCTCACCACATGCTTTCTATCTGCACCACTTTCCCTCGTGGAAAAAACGGCACCCACTGCATCGGTGCTTGCTGAATGAGCACAGAGGAGCGGTGTGCAGTGCGTGTCAGCAGCAGTGACAGTGACCGTGGGTCACGTGTGCTGGTGCGGTTTTTAACGAGCGTAGCATGTTGCCTCAAATTCACTGCGGGCAAAAACACACAAATAATGGCGGTGACTATGTCCAAAACCAGCATTTTCTATCTGGGAATGTGCTATGCAAATGGAACCAACATCATTCCATTTTATCGTTTTTCCACTTGTATTTCAAAACAGTATGGTAGATGACAGCAAGCAGGCAACAAGCGATTAAGATACACAGCAAGTGCCTCTACACTATGTAAACGCCTCTCTACTGCTGCCTAGGGGAGCTGCAAAAGGTACCTTAGTCCAGTGAGAAGAGCAAAGAGAGGAATAGAGAGAAGTTCAGAAAAGAGGCAAATGAAGTGATGACAGAGCTAATTTCTTTCCTCCGATTTTGAATAAAGCAGCATAAAGAGCCTTCTTGCTGCTAATAAGCAGCAAGTGCTTCCTAACCAAGGTATATATCCTTTTATGCCAGGAGTCAGTGAGGTTTCTATAGTAATTGCTTCCTTTTAACTCTCACTGAAAAATAGCTTAATTACCATTATAAATTCTCAGTCCTAAATGTTCTGTAAACAAATGAGACCTCTTCTTTAGCATTTTTTTTTCCCTTCTCATTTCATCCTTTTTGCCCAACTCCCCAATTTTTGAGTAATATAATTCAGTGCTATAAAAAGTTCAGTCCCTTTTTAATTTGCCAATGCCCCTTTGCATTCTGCTTCATTTCTCCTGCGCATAATAGAATGCTGTCACCTGCACAAGGGAGAAAGCTTTGATGAATTCCATGGGGTGTGCTTCAAGTGACAGTAATGATTTCTGCACTTTTTTTTTTTTTTTTACTACATGTGCAGATCTCCCTCATCTGGGGTGGATAACTGTTTCCTGAATTACTCCCTTCTGTTGTTGTCAGTTTCCCTAATCTTAGCATTTTAAGTCATCGTCATTTCCATGGCAAGGAACGTGCACTCTTTAATCAGCATGTGATATTCACTACTGCATCCAGGTTTTACTGAAAAAACACAAATGGACTACAGAGGGCAAAACATAGACCAAGAAATTATTTCCGAGGAAGGTCCAAAAGACTGATCTGAACACAGATGCAGCTGTCCATTGCATTTTAAAATTGAAATAGCCGTTAAAAATAGATCCTTAGCCTAGTACATCCACAATTTCAAGGCAGGGTAAAATCCCCTACGCATAGAGGCTCACTAAAAGTCCAGGAATAAATCCCATGTAAGCGCTTTAGGCCCAATTCATTGGTCTCTGAAGTCAATGGCATATTTTTCTCTGAGTTCAGCTCAAATAAGAGCATATTATCACTCCACGAGCTTCCGGGTGAAACAAATAAAGAAATATGTTTTTAACACGTCAATCTGTTTAGTTTGAATGATGAAGCAGTTCTAGCAGAAACCTGTGCTCAGTAACATACGCTCTGCCGTAAGGGAGAGCAATACAGGAGGATCAATGAAGTAATTTTAGGTAGCACAGAGGCCTAGTAGTGTGCAGAGGAATTACATTAGTGCCTCTGAAGCATGGCTTTTGGCTGGAAGGTCAGCTGTCAGCACTAATTTTGGCTCTTTGAGAGGCTCGTATTGCCTGTCGAACTCTCTTTGAGCATTCAGCATAGGAGCAAGCTTCCCAGCAACTTGTTTTCCACTGTATTTCAAATCATTGCAGTAATTCCTTCTTAAAGGAAAACTAGCTAAAACATCACTGAGTGCAAATCCCCAATGGATCAGCTGTAGCATCTTACAGCCACTTCATGAGGAATTTTTAGAATTCTGAAAGACAAAGGTAATTTACAAACAAATGGAAATTCCGTCATCGGTGCACGTGTTTGCAAGCTCTGTTTGCCTACACCTCTACCTACCTAAAAAAAATAAGTTGCGTTTTCTCACAAAGCAACAAGAGGAAAATGAATTGCAATGTATCAAACCAGTCCTCTGTTTAATCTGTAGAAAGTACTAGAAGAAAACAGGCATCCCAATTTAGATGATTCCAATGCATCCTTTTCAACCAACATTAGAGTATTATGTTTCCCTTGGTCCAGTAGTTTTTACTTAAAACAAACGACTGGAATGATAAATCATCGCAAGTTCTGCAGTTGAAGGAGGCGTGTATTTTACAGAACAGCTCCTGAAGTGAGAAGACTTAAATGCACAACTCAGTGGCGCTGTCAGACAAAGCATGTTTGAACCACTGACATTTGTTCATTCAGTGCCATCCTTTAACATTCAACTACTCATATCTCATACTGACCCTTGAATTTTCAAATATAGGGTTTGTGTTCTTTAGTATGACTGTTTTCATATGTGCTGTGTGATCGTAGACAGTCTTAAGACTGGATGAGGTTGAACTGAATCAATGACATAATACATGCTTTCCCATTCTACTTTCTGAGAGTGTGGAAATACCATATTGAAAATGGAAAGGCAGTACTAGTGGCACATACAGGGCTTAAACCATCAGTTTTCATGTTGCCTCAGCACCTCAGTATATCATTTCAATAGTACATCCAGATCCTGGGAGAGTCCAGACAACAGAAAAATCATCACTTAGTTCTTCAAGAGCATAGTAGCTAAGTGCTACTTGCACACATGCTACGGCAACACAGAGTAGCAAAGAACAGCGCATTCTTCAGTTTTTAAGTCAGAAGCAGAATTCAGATTTGAGAAGGCCACCCCGAGGCCTTCACAGCACCAAGCCCCTAATGTTGACCGATCATTTGTATTTAAACCAAGAGCACCTACACTTGGAAGACTTTTTGGGGAAAGAAGTTCAAGGGGGCAACTACCTAAAGACTTCACGTGCATCTTGACACATCTCCTTTGAGAAATAAACCGCAAATACAAATTTTAAACAATAAAATAATATAACCAGAAGACAAAGCCTTCCACTGCCCAAAATATTGAAAAGGCTCACGACCTATCACCTGTATTTCAGTGTTTTCACTGAAAAAAAAAAAGCATAGCACTCCTTGACCAAGTACATTTGTGTTCTCAAGCAGTGCAGCGCACAGAGATTATAACGCCATCTTTCTCTTTGACGCTGCTGATTTTGAAACAATGACAGATTGTCAAGTATCTATTTAGCCTATGTAAATTGTGCTTCCTCCTCTGCTGCAGATAAAGACAGTACTGTACCTCCCTGAAAGAAAGCACACGATGGCATTTTGCAGGAATAAAGCACGTGCACACTTTACACCCAGCAGCCAACTAACTAAAGACACAGCAGCTGCTGCCCCGCAGCCCTCAGCTCCCGTGTTCAGGAGAGCTTCCTGGGAGGCTCTTGTTCCACACTTTCCAAACTCCTTCCCCTCGGCACACAGATACACGCTACAGAAAAGACCAGAGGACAAGGACTAAATCCTAAAGCATGAATTAACTCATTTTAAATTTAGAGATGCGTGGACGGACCAAGCTATTCAAGATCGGTCTCAAGGGCAATATTTTATACTGCAACCTCATGCTATTTTCACTGCAGTTAACATCTAAATTTAGAGACACTAATTTGGTTAAACCCAATATCATACACTTACAATTGAAAAGAAACATTTTAACTATGACACAGAAGAATAAACGTTTTAGAAGTGTGTGAAACGTGACTGTTCTGAGATAGGTATTATTATGTAATTGGGCATCTATCAAGCCTTTTGGCAGAGTAAAAAGGTTGATGAAAAGCCTTAAAGTCAGAGTTGTCTCCTCTTTCACAGAAAAGCAAATTCAGTCCCAAAGCACTGAAACTGAATAACATGCCATCCAATAAGAGGAGCTAGTGACTTAACTGGTCAAACATATACGTACGCCTAACATCAGCACGCACACACAAACTACACCTCCACACACTTGGAGGTGACTTGACACTGCAGTTCATTTACTCTGCTCTCATCAGTACCGTTAGGGTGAGAGACGTTTCCAAATCCCAAATCCACGTTCAGTTGAGAACAAGCAGATGAACAGAGATTTGGAGTACTCTGGAGCGTGACCTGAACTACTGAACTGAACTGCAAGGCTACGAAGCCACTGCTCCTCATCCAAGAACCTTCAGCCGGTTTAATTCTACGTGTTCAGACAGTTCAAAGCAGTTCAGAGCTGTTTCAGATTGGCACAGTGTGGTCCATCGGTACGGGTTCCACTCACAGAAGAGTTAAATACCAGTGAAATCTGGTAGCAGTTCTCCCATTGACTTCAGGACGAGCGCCGACACTCTTGTACTAACTTACACAAAACAGTATCGAAGCAGATATAGCAGAAAAGTTTCAGCATACCCCCATCACCATATTACATAACTGATTCACTTGGCAAAGACAGTACAATGAAAACTGAACACGGTGGGAGAAATTCTCCCTCAGAGAGCGCTGTACTAGACGCAAATGGGTACCATCATTCTCATTAAATACTAATATTAGCACATTCTTAATTCTTGAAGTCATTTTAAAGATTATCCATCAACGCGCACCAATCACAAGAAGAAAAGAATTCCTGGCTCAGAGTTCTCTGCAGCTCCACTTCATGACTTAACTCCTTCACTTACAGTTGCCTACTACCTTGTCATGCCAGGAGAACACTAATAGGCTGTAATTTGACATACTGTAATAGCTATGGTTTCTGCGTATCGCAACAATAAGACCACTGGTTCACTGACCCCAGTCCGTGAAACTACAGGAAAGCATTTAGAGACGTCCATTACTGTACAGTTTCAAGCACAAGTAGAGGAGGACTGTTCCCTCAAAGATAACCATTGATACACAAATACTCACGCTCTATTAGCTGCTTAATAACTAAAATTTACGGTTCTGTGTAGCACTGTATTCCTGATTTTAAGCTAAAACAACCGGTAGAGTTGCTCTGTTTACTCTTAAATACAGCCTTTGATTTTTTTTTTTTCTAGTTTTTAACGTTTACATATTCATGTAGCAGAGCAGTAAAAAAATGCATAAAATCCTTCACTGAAGTACGTACACTCAGGGGGATGGGAACTGTCGTAGTAGGAAAAATTAGCCACGCAATTCTTGACTTGCGTATAATAACATATCACCTTTAATGATGCGTTAACACTGATGTCTTTGATTCCTCAATTGTTCTAATTGAGAGAAACCAATTAATGAGGGAGCAAGTGCCCGCGAGCTCACAGTAAAAAAAAAAAAAATACAAAAGTACTTCCCTTGATTCCATGGGCATGTGATGAAATTACCACTAAGGGCAATTGCAGTTATTTTTAACCCACTTTTTAAAGCCCCCCCCCCGGTTTTTCACCAAAAACTTCAAACGACGTCCTAAAACTTGAGGCACTTCCAGGGCTCTGCAATTTGCATCAAGTTACGTCCTTTTAGGCAGATGCAAAAAGCATTCTGATATTTCATAGAGCAGCATTCTGTTAGTTTTCACCACTACGTATCTTGACCTTAATCAAGTGTGTTTGTAACGCAGGACTCCTTTCAACGTACTGATGGATTTATCCCAAAAACTTCCATCCCTTTGAACTCCAGAAACATTCTCACTGGCAACCAAGTGGAAAAGAAACCACCCCACAGGAAAAACAGAGCAAAAAAACATTTCTTCTCAATGTTGAACAAACATATTAAGATGAAATAGAAACACACTAGTAAAGCACTAAAGCATGAGGATGAATACGGCACTCTTTTCCAAGTGCCTTCCTCCTTAAAAATCTCTCTCTAATGGATTATTTGGACTTTTTCAGAGACATCATGAGTTCGACACAGGGAAAAAGAAAGGGTGAGTGTGTTCAAGATAGCTGATGTAGAAAACACAGAGAAGCGAGCTTAAGAAAACAAAAATAAAAGACAGACAGACAGAAGGACGTTAAGGAGCCAGAAATGATATTGTATTAAATTGTTTTCTGAAGACTGGTAAACACCATGAATTGCTAAACAGCGATGATGAAAACAGATTTTAGGTGATTCTAACTTAGAGATGGGTTTACTTGACAACACAAGGCCGTCTCCACAACGAGCTCCACGCCATTCTGTTCAGAAATGCTATGAAAAATGGATACATTTAAAATATGTTGAAAATTAGCTTATGTGCTAAAGTGAATGATTTCACCTGTGGTTTTTTGTTTGTTTGTTTGTTTACTCTATTGAAATACTTCGGGACTGAGATTCAGCACTCACTGCAGAAGAATGAACTTTTCAAAACACACCGTTTCCAAGAACTGCTGTGGATTTTCCTGTTTGAAAATACATAGGATGGAAAAGACATCCAGACTTGTTTACAGTAGAAGCAGAAAAGATCCCTAAATGGTAAGAAACGTTCTACGTAACCAGGCACAGTAAATGCATTCTAAGAGAGAGGATCTAAGTGGTCTTACAGGAGACGATATTTAAAAGTTCGCAAACTTGCAAACTACTCTACATTTTTTGCTTACTTTCAGCATTTCAAATCAAAACTTCAGAACTCCAGCAGGGTACATCCAACAGAACAAACAAAATGACATTAAAACAAAGTGCTTATCAACGTGAACCCAAGTAGCTTTCAGACACCTTTTTCTAAGGGTAAAGCCAAGCACCAGAGCTTTAAAAATACCAAAGCAAAGGAATATAGATAATAATGAAGACAGAATCACAACAGCAACTTAACCACATAAAAATTATTTCTTAACCACAAAAAATATTTCATCTTTTATAAGCATGTGGTGATGCTCAATTCCTGACAATAGAGTCCACGTTAAACAGAAAAATATTTCCCATGTTCAACCGACAAAGGCATAGCAAATCCACTATTTAAAAAAAAGAAAAAAACAAAACAAAACAAACCAGAACATCACCGTGTGCAGAAGCAAACCTCATTGCTGACGCAGACATCAACTAGCAATCAGCAACATTTCCCAAAAGAACCCAGCGCCCTGATCTCCAATAGGTAGGACATCAGATTAAATGAAAAAAAAAATCCTATCTGGAATTAAAACCAATCCATAGCTCTAATCTAATGATCCATTATGGCTACATAAACATATACAGGAAGACAACAGCAAGGATTTTACCTTCCCCACTCCAAGCAAGTCCTCCTACAAACATACAAGGAACTGAAGATTTTTTTTCTCCCTTCCTCATCTTTGATTGTATGCACGGACAGGAGGATGCAAGAGAAAGTCCTAACTTTCAACTAACAGTCACTGTGAAATGTTTGAGAGAATACTTGCCGAGTAAAACAACACTGAAAGAAGGCTTAATAAGCTTAATTTAGAAAACACAAATGCTACATAAATACGTGATAACCGAGAAGTATTAAAAAGCGTAAGTCAATCTTCCTTGAGAATATCTAGTTTGGAACTTGATTTCTTTTTTAAGTATTTAGCAAACTAACAACCTTTTCTCCTGTCCACTAGGCAACGGACACAAGCACTTAGTACTGATAACAAGACTTCTGCAGATTTTCGTTCGCTTCTATTTTTTAATCATAGCTACAAGGGAATTTAATCAGATCCAAAGACTGAAAACAAAGCACGATGATCCGATGACAAAACAGCACGCTTACAGCCTCGGCAGCCCTGCAGTTTTTCCAGCTCCTCTGATGGGCTCTGCTACTGCTCCAACACTCGCAAGGGATCCTGAAGCTGCACCAGTCCTTGCCACAGGCCCTGCAGTTACTCCAATTGTGATGGACCCGGGGGTACTGTGACCCTTCTAACAGGCCCTACAGTCGCCGTGACCCTCACAACTAGCCTTGTGGTCACTCCAATCCCTATAGGAAGTCCTGCAGTTCCACCAAGGAACCAATCAACGCCCATAACTGTTGTCCCCTAAGAACAAGGAGGAAAAAATATCTACGAACACCAGCAGCATTTAACAAAGACAGAAACTCATAAGTTGAGGGTGGAACAAGAACAAAACTAAAATGGGAGAAGAAAAAAGAAACCACCTGACTCTCAACACTCAGTGAGCTACGAGATGTGCAAAAGAATTACAGCCATTGGCGAGCCAAGTGCCACAAGCTGGAAGAAAACACAAGATGGCTAGAAACAGTTCCTGTACACCATGCTACTGCCCAAAGTACTATCCCGGGCAGTGAAAAGCAAGCGCTGTGATGACATGGCACCCCAGGAAGAACCAAGTCAGAAAAACAGGACTCATTTCTGAAACAATCTGATAAAAACAGCGGCCAATAAACACAGCATTGAGTGGATACATATCATCCCCTATCATACAGAACATCTAGAAGAATCAAATGATACACTGGTCTATTAAAACCGACCATAAGAGTAATAGAATCTAGACCATAGATACACTGGGACACACATTTAGCAAAAGGCATCCGGTTAATCAGCACCTGGGGAACTGCCAATGGAGCTGATCCTGAACAAAGGAACCTTCTAAGCACCACAGAATGGGGGTAAGAACACCACCAGGACTTGAAAGAACATGCTGAAGACAACAGACGGGGCAGAATAAAGAGAGTTCAAGTAAACCCAGCTAAAGCGAAACTCCATACCGTACGCTGAGTTACATAAGGAAAAGCAAAGAAAAAAGGAGAAAGTTCAAGGGAGGGCAACAGACACCTTGAGATGGGCAGGGCATAAGTCAATGGGAACTGAGAAATTGCTGAGGCATCACTTCCCATGATAGAATATACATATGTATGTATCATAATCATAAACATGGGACAAGGACAAGACTAAAGAAATGGCTATGCCACAATAGTCAGCATTAGGCCCCAGACAAAGGGCGACAAATAACACAGCCCAGCTTAAAAGATTTAACTAAGGGGCGAAAGAAAGAAACAAATACCAGGAAGGAATTTCAAACAGAGGGAAAAAAATAATAATAATAAAAAAACGCGATCTACAACAGAGAACAAATCTTTTATTAAAACAAAACCATACAAAACAAGGGGAGCAATCAATAATAAAACATGCCAGAGCACAGGCAACATAAGACCAAAACATTATCAATGACAACAGCGCAAGACAAAGCGTTCGCCGAGCGAGCTCCAGCATACAGAACATCCCCGAACGCTTCTTTCTTAAGCAGCCGCTCCTGAAATACGAGCCACAGAGGATGGCAAAAGGCCAACTACTACAGCAAAGACCCGAGCCCTCGTTACAGGGAGGTCGCCCAGCACAAAGCCGGCCTGGTCACCCAAGGCACCGGCAACACTCAACTCCAATTTGACTATGCCCCTGAGAACAGGGAGGTGCTTTGCCCAGGGAGCCTCTCTCCTTCCCCCCCGCGTCTGTAGGCTTCCGATTCCTCTTCTTGCTTGCCCGCTCGCTGCCGCGTCGCACTTGCCCACGCCGCTTCTTCTATCTTCGGCAGCCGCTCCTGAAATACGAGCCAGGACACCCTTGAGACCATTAAGAGCACCAGAAAACCCGCCGCCCTCAAGGAAACCCAACAACCCAAAGCAACTCTGCGCACGCGACCACCCACCCGGCCAAAGAAGACCTCGCATCCCCTCACAAACCCGCCCACAACCACCCCGTCCCCAAATTCATCCAACAACACTCCTTACGACGACTTTTCTCACCTCTCCGACGCGACGCGGAGCTCCACCCGGCGCCGCGGGGGATCACAGAGGCGGGCAGACTGGGCAAATGGAGCTGGGCACGCAACTAGCAGCGGCTAAAGAGTCAGCTTCCCTGCTTACAGGGGACCCACAACCACTGCCTTCACTCAAAAGGGCCTGGGACTGCGGGACACAGCCGCTCCCTGACTTACAGGGCAGCCCCGATCCCTAAGGCCGAGGGAGGCTCCTTCTCTCCCAGACCGGGGCATCTTTTTTGACCCGCACCCCGCTAACGGGGCGGTTGCCCCACACAGGCTGCCAACAGAGCACAAAGGCTCGCACACCCAGACCCTGATTACAGGCGGGTCGACAACACCCCCGGAGCCACAGAGCTCAGTTTCCCCCTCAGCGGCAGGAACGACTCTCAGCCGCCAGGCAACGGGGCAAAACGGCCTAAGGCCGGGGTCCCAGCCCTGGTTTTTCCAGGGAGGGTGTAAACCCAACCACACATCTCGCGGCCCCACGCCTCTGAAAGGCCGGGGCCAGATCCCACCTGAGTACAGGGGGTCTCTCACAACAACAGCTCACCAAGCACAGGGGGCACGCACAGCCCCACACCTCACCATCTCCAACAAGCCCCGTGGAGCACGTGGAGCACGCAGCTCCCGCCCACGCCTGAGGTACAGGCTGGCCCGCCCGGCAGCACGACATCACAAAACACTTGGGAGAACAGGGAGCAACCTCGATACCCACCGAGCGGGGAGGTCACCCCAGCTACAAACAGGACCTCAACCTGCACCCTTTAACGGGACAGGGAGGGGTCATCCCCACCAGCTGGATGGCTAAAGCAGCCGGCTGCAACACCGCAGCCTCCCCGGACCTGACTACAGGGGGGGGCGGGCCGCTTACGGGACAGAGGGCTAGCTACACAAGCTTGAGACACGCACCCCGAGTACGGGGCTGTCACGCCGCCAACAGAACGAGCGGCCACACAAGGACAGGCCCAAGCCCTGGCTACAGGACGGCCTCAGCCACACAACTACCACGTGGCTCTCATGCAAACCTTGCAAGTAACAAAAATGGAGAAAGACAGGACATCCGCTGCGCTCGCAGCACTGAGAGGGGGAAAACCCCCCAATTGCGGCATGCACCAAAAGTCCTCCGTTCCCCACTGGGAAGCCAAAGCTAAGCTGCAGCCATCTTTGAGGAGGCCTAAAGGGAAAGCTCAGTCGCACCATCACTCCGCAAGCACAAACAAGGGAAGGAAAGGGAACGCACACACACAGATGCGACTTTCCAGAAGGGAAGGACAACGCAGCACAGCCAATCCCTGGGAATAAACCCGCAACCACGAGCAACAGACAGGAGCCTGTGACCTGTCCCCAGGCGGCACGGAGGCCACACGCCTCAACGTGCCAAGGGGCTTCTCAGGCAAGGCCAAGGACCGGGACGCACGCCCCGAGTACGGGGACGTCGCGATGACAGGCCACCAGCAGGCAACAGCGCCGCGGGGCCGAAGGGGAGGGGCGGGGAAACGGCACTACCCTGCTTACAGGACGGCCGTGGGTCCGGTGAGCTCCATTTCCCACTCAGGTGCGGAGAGGTAGCTCTCGCCCTCCGTACAGGGGGCCACACTCCCCAGGCAGCCAAAGGAGCAACATGGCAAAAGGCCAACTACTACAGCAAAGACCCGAGCCCTCGTTACAGGGAGGTCGCCCAGCACAAAGCCGGCCTGGTCACCCAAGGCACCGGCAACACTCAACTCCAATTTGACTATGCCCCTGAGAACAGGGAGGTGCTTTGCCCAGGGAGCCTCTCTCCTTCCCCCCCGCGTCTGTAGGCTTCCGATTCCTCTTCTTGCTTGCCCGCTCGCTGCCGCGTCGCACTTGCCCACGCCGCTTCTTCTATCTTCGGCAGCCGCTCCTGAAATACGAGCCAGGACACCCTTGAGACCATTAAGAGCACCAGAAAACCCGCCGCCCTCAAGGAAACCCAACAACCCAAAGCAACTCTGCGCACGCGACCACCCACCCGGCCAAAGAAGACCTCGCATCCCCTCACAAACCCGCCCACAACCACCCCGTCCCCAAATTCATCCAACAACACTCCTTACGACGACTTTTCTCACCTCTCCGACGCGACGCGGAGCTCCACCCGGCGCCGCGGGGGATCACAGAGGCGGGCAGACTGGGCAAATGGAGCTGGGCACGCAACTAGCAGCGGCTAAAGAGTCAGCTTCCCTGCTTACAGGGGACCCACAACCACTGCCTTCACTCAAAAGGGCCTGGGACTGCGGGACACAGCCGCTCCCTGACTTACAGGGCAGCCCCGATCCCTAAGGCCGAGGGAGGCTCCTTCTCTCCCAGACCGGGGCATCTTTTTTGACCCGCACCCCGCTAACGGGGCGGTTGCCCCACACAGGCTGCCAACAGAGCACAAAGGCTCGCACACCCAGACCCTGATTACAGGCGGGTCGACAACACCCCCGGAGCCACAGAGCTCAGTTTCCCCCTCAGCGGCAGGAACGACTCTCAGCCGCCAGGCAACGGGGCAAAACGGCCTAAGGCCGGGGTCGGGGTCCCAGCCCTGGTTTTTCCAGGGAGGGTGTAAACCCAACCACACATCTCGCGGCCCCACGCCTCTGAAAGGCCGGGGCCAGATCCCACCTGAGTACAGGGGGTCTCTCACAACAACAGCTCACCAAGCACAGGGGGCACGCACAGCCCCACACCTCACCATCTCCAACAAGCCCCGTGGAGCACGTGGAGCACGCAGCTCCCGCCCACGCCTGAGGTACAGGCTGGCCCGCCCGGCAGCACGACATCACAAAACACTTGGGAGAACAGGGAGCAACCTCGATACCCACCGAGCGGGGAGGTCACCCCAGCTACAAACAGGACCTCAACCTGCACCCTTTAACGGGACAGGGAGGGGTCATCCCCACCAGCTGGATGGCTAAAGCAGCCGGCTGCAACACCGCAGCCTCCCCGGACCTGACTACAGGGGGGGGCGGGCCGCTTACGGGACAGAGGGCTAGCTACACAAGCTTGAGACACGCACCCCGAGTACGGGGCTGTCACGCCGCCAACAGAACGAGCGGCCACACAAGGACAGGCCCAAGCCCTGGCTACAGGACGGCCTCAGCCACACAACTACCACGTGGCTCTCATGCAAACCTTGCAAGTAACAAAAATGGAGAAAGACAGGACATCCGCTGCGCTCGCAGCACTGAGAGGGGGAAAACCCCCCAATTGCGGCATGCACCAAAAGTCCTCCGTTCCCCACTGGGAAGCCAAAGCTAAGCTGCAGCCATCTTTGAGGAAGCCTAAAGGGAAAGCTCAGTCGCACCATCACTCCGCAAGCACAAACAAGGGAAGGAAAGGGAACGCACACACACAGATGCGACTTTCCAGAAGGGAAGGACAACGCAGCACAGCCAATCCCTGGGAATAAACCCGCAACCACGAGCAACAGACAGGAGCCTGTGACCTGTCCCCAGGCGGCACGGAGGCCACACGCCTCAACGTGCCAAGGGGCTTCTCAGGCAAGGCCAAGGACCGGGACGCACGCCCCGAGTACGGGGACGTCGCGATGACAGGCCACCAGCAGGCAACAGCGCCGCGGGGCCGAAGGGGAGGGGCGGGGAAACGGCACTACCCTGCTTACAGGATGGCCGTGGGTCCGGTGAGCTCCATTTCCCACTCGGGTGCGGAGAGGTAGCTCTCGCCCTCCGTACAGGGGGCCACACTCCCCAGGCAGCCAAAGGAGCAACATGGCAAAAGGCCAACTACTACAGCAAAGACCCGAGCCCTCGTTACAGGGAGGTCGCCCAGCACAAAGCCGGCCTGGTCACCCAAGGCACCGGCAACACTCAACTCCAATTTGACTATGCCCCTGAGAACAGGGAGGTGCTTTGCCCAGGGAGCCTCTCTCCTTCCCCCCCGCGTCTGTAGGCTTCCGATTCCTCTTCTTGCTTGCCCGCTCGCTGCCGCGTCGCACTTGCCCACGCCGCTTCTTCTATCTTCGGCAGCCGCTCCTGAAATACGAGCCAGGACACCCTTGAGACCATTAAGAGCACCAGAAAACCCGCCGCCCTCAAGGAAACCCAACAACCCAAAGCAACTCTGCGCACGCGACCACCCACCCGGCCAAAGAAGACCTCGCATCCCCTCACAAACCCGCCCACAACCACCCCGTCCCCAAATTCATCCAACAACACTCCTTACGACGACTTTTCTCACCTCTCCGACGCGACGCGGAGCTCCACCCGGCGCCGCGGGGGATCACAGAGGCGGGCAGACTGGGCAAATGGAGCTGGGCACGCAACTAGCAGCGGCTAAAGAGTCAGCTTCCCTGCTTACAGGGGACCCACAACCACTGCCTTCACTCAAAAGGGCCTGGGACTGCGGGACACAGCCGCTCCCTGACTTACAGGGCAGCCCCGATCCCTAAGGCCGAGGGAGGCTCCTTCTCTCCCAGACCGGGGCATCTTTTTTGACCCGCACCCCGCTAACGGGGCGGTTGCCCCACACAGGCTGCCAACAGAGCACAAAGGCTCGCACACCCAGACCCTGATTACAGGCGGGTCGACAACACCCCCGGAGCCACAGAGCTCAGTTTCCCCCTCAGCGGCAGGAACGACTCTCAGCCGCCAGGCAACGGGGCAAAACGGCCTAAGGCCGGGGTCGGGGTCCCAGCCCTGGTTTTTCCAGGGAGGGTGTAAACCCAACCACACATCTCGCGGCCCCACGCCTCTGAAAGGCCGGGGCCAGATCCCACCTGAGTACAGGGGGTCTCTCACAACAACAGCTCACCAAGCACAGGGGGCACGCACAGCCCCACACCTCACCATCTCCAACAAGCCCCGTGGAGCACGTGGAGCACGCAGCTCCCGCCCACGCCTGAGGTACAGGCTGGCCCGCCCGGCAGCACGACATCACAAAACACTTGGGAGAACAGGGAGCAACCTCGATACCCACCGAGCGGGGAGGTCACCCCAGCTACAAACAGGACCTCAACCTGCACCCTTTAACGGGACAGGGAGGGGTCATCCCCACCAGCTGGATGGCTAAAGCAGCCGGCTGCAACACCGCAGCCTCCCCGGACCTGACTACAGGGGGGGGGCGGGCCGCTTACGGGACAGAGGGCTAGCTACACAAGCTTGAGACACGCACCCCGAGTACGGGGCTGTCACGCCGCCAACAGAACGAGCGGCCACACAAGGACAGGCCCAAGCCCTGGCTACAGGACGGCCTCAGCCACACAACTACCACGTGGCTCTCATGCAAACCTTGCAAGTAACAAAAATGGAGAAAGACAGGACATCCGCTGCGCTCGCAGCACTGAGAGGGGGAAAACCCCCCAATTGCGGCATGCACCAAAAGTCCTCCGTTCCCCACTGGGAAGCCAAAGCTAAGCTGCAGCCATCTTTGAGGAAGCCTAAAGGGAAAGCTCAGTCGCACCATCACTCCGCAAGCACAAACAAGGGAAGGAAAGGGAACGCACACACACAGATGCGACTTTCCAGAAGGGAAGGACAACGCAGCACAGCCAATCCCTGGGAATAAACCCGCAACCACGAGCAACAGACAGGAGCCTGTGACCTGTCCCCAGGCGGCACGGAGGCCACACGCCTCAACGTGCCAAGGGGCTTCTCAGGCAAGGCCAAGGACCGGGACGCACGCCCCGAGTACGGGGACGTCGCGATGACAGGCCACCAGCAGGCAACAGCGCCGCGGGGCCGAAGGGGAGGGGCGGGGAAACGGCACTACCCTGCTTACAGGATGGCCGTGGGTCCGGTGAGCTCCATTTCCCACTCGGGTGCGGAGAGGTAGCTCTCGCCCTCCGTACAGGGGGCCACACTCCCCAGGCAGCCAAAGGAGCAACATGGCAAAAGGCCAACTACTACAGCAAAGACCCGAGCCCTCGTTACAGGGAGGTCGCCCAGCACAAAGCCGGCCTGGTCACCCAAGGCACCGGCAACACTCAACTCCAATTTGACTATGCCCCTGAGAACAGGGAGGTGCTTTGCCCAGGGAGCCTCTCTCCTTCCCCCCCGCGTCTGTAGGCTTCCGATTCCTCTTCTTGCTTGCCCGCTCGCTGCCGCGTCGCACTTGCCCACGCCGCTTCTTCTATCTTCGGCAGCCGCTCCTGAAATACGAGCCAGGACACCCTTGAGACCATTAAGAGCACCAGAAAACCCGCCGCCCTCAAGGAAACCCAACAACCCAAAGCAACTCTGCGCACGCGACCACCCACCCGGCCAAAGAAGACCTCGCATCCCCTCACAAACCCGCCCACAACCACCCCGTCCCCAAATTCATCCAACAACACTCCTTACGACGACTTTTCTCACCTCTCCGACGCGACGCGGAGCTCCACCCGGCGCCGCGGGGGATCACAGAGGCGGGCAGACTGGGCAAATGGAGCTGGGCACGCAACTAGCAGCGGCTAAAGAGTCAGCTTCCCTGCTTACAGGGGACCCACAACCACTGCCTTCACTCAAAAGGGCCTGGGACTGCGGGACACAGCCGCTCCCTGACTTACAGGGCAGCCCCGATCCCTAAGGCCGAGGGAGGCTCCTTCTCTCCCAGACCGGGGCATCTTTTTTGACCCGCACCCCGCTAACGGGGCGGTTGCCCCACACAGGCTGCCAACAGAGCACAAAGGCTCGCACACCCAGACCCTGATTACAGGCGGGTCGACAACACCCCCGGAGCCACAGAGCTCAGTTTCCCCCTCAGCGGCAGGAACGACTCTCAGCCGCCAGGCAACGGGGCAAAACGGCCTAAGGCCGGGGTCGGGGTCCCAGCCCTGGTTTTTCCAGGGAGGGTGTAAACCCAACCACACATCTCGCGGCCCCACGCCTCTGAAAGGCCGGGGCCAGATCCCACCTGAGTACAGGGGGTCTCTCACAACAACAGCTCACCAAGCACAGGGGGCACGCACAGCCCCACACCTCACCATCTCCAACAAGCCCCGTGGAGCACGTGGAGCACGCAGCTCCCGCCCACGCCTGAGGTACAGGCTGGCCCGCCCGGCAGCACGACATCACAAAACACTTGGGAGAACAGGGAGCAACCTCGATACCCACCGAGCGGGGAGGTCACCCCAGCTACAAACAGGACCTCAACCTGCACCCTTTAACGGGACAGGGAGGGGTCATCCCCACCAGCTGGATGGCTAAAGCAGCCGGCTGCAACACCGCAGCCTCCCCGGACCTGACTACAGGGGGGGGCGGGCCGCTTACGGGACAGAGGGCTAGCTACACAAGCTTGAGACACGCACCCCGAGTACGGGGCTGTCACGCCGCCAACAGAACGAGCGGCCACACAAGGACAGGCCCAAGCCCTGGCTACAGGACGGCCTCAGCCACACAACTACCACGTGGCTCTCATGCAAACCTTGCAAGTAACAAAAATGGAGAAAGACAGGACATCCGCTGCGCTCGCAGCACTGAGAGGGGGAAAACCCCCCAATTGCGGCATGCACCAAAAGTCCTCCGTTCCCCACTGGGAAGCCAAAGCTAAGCTGCAGCCATCTTTGAGGAAGCCTAAAGGGAAAGCTCAGTCGCACCATCACTCCGCAAGCACAAACAAGGGAAGGAAAGGGAACGCACACACACAGATGCGACTTTCCAGAAGGGAAGGACAACGCAGCACAGCCAATCCCTGGGAATAAACCCGCAACCACGAGCAACAGACAGGAGCCTGTGACCTGTCCCCAGGCGGCACGGAGGCCACACGCCTCAACGTGCCAAGGGGCTTCTCAGGCAAGGCCAAGGACCGGGACGCACGCCCCGAGTACGGGGACGTCGCGATGACAGGCCACCAGCAGGCAACAGCGCCGCGGGGCCGAAGGGGAGGGGCGGGGAAACGGCACTACCCTGCTTACAGGATGGCCGTGGGTCCGGTGAGCTCCATTTCCCACTCAGGTGCGGAGAGGTAGCTCTCGCCCTCCGTACAGGGGGCCACACTCCCCAGGCAGCCAAAGGAGCAACATGGCAAAAGGCCAACTACTACAGCAAAGACCCGAGCCCTCGTTACAGGGAGGTCGCCCAGCACAAAGCCGGCCTGGTCACCCAAGGCACCGGCAACACTCAACTCCAATTTGACTATGCCCCTGAGAACAGGGAGGTGCTTTGCCCAGGGAGCCTCTCTCCTTCCCCCCCGCGTCTGTAGGCTTCCGATTCCTCTTCTTGCTTGCCCGCTCGCTGCCGCGTCGCACTTGCCCACGCCGCTTCTTCTATCTTCGGCAGCCGCTCCTGAAATACGAGCCAGGACACCCTTGAGACCATTAAGAGCACCAGAAAACCCGCCGCCCTCAAGGAAACCCAACAACCCAAAGCAACTCTGCGCACGCGACCACCCACCCGGCCAAAGAAGACCTCGCATCCCCTCACAAACCCGCCCACAACCACCCCGTCCCCAAATTCATCCAACAACACTCCTTACGACGACTTTTCTCACCTCTCCGACGCGACGCGGAGCTCCACCCGGCGCCGCGGGGGATCACAGAGGCGGGCAGACTGGGCAAATGGAGCTGGGCACGCAACTAGCAGCGGCTAAAGAGTCAGCTTCCCTGCTTACAGGGGACCCACAACCACTGCCTTCACTCAAAAGGGCCTGGGACTGCGGGACACAGCCGCTCCCTGACTTACAGGGCAGCCCCGATCCCTAAGGCCGAGGGAGGCTCCTTCTCTCCCAGACCGGGGCATCTTTTTTGACCCGCACCCCGCTAACGGGGCGGTTGCCCCACACAGGCTGCCAACAGAGCACAAAGGCTCGCACACCCAGACCCTGATTACAGGCGGGTCGACAACACCCCCAGAGCCACAGAGCTCAGCTTCCCCCTCAGCGGCAGGAACGACTCTCAGCCGCCAGGCAACGGGGCAAAACGGCCTAAGGCCGGGGTCCCAGCCCTGGTTTTTCCAGGGAGGGTGTAAACCCAACCACACATCTCGCGGCCCCACGCCTCTGAAAGGCCGGGGCCAGATCCCACCTGAGTACAGGGGGTCTCTCACAACAACAGCTCACCAAGCACAGGGGGCACGCACAGCCCCACACCTCACCATCTCCAACAAGCCCCGTGGAGCACGTGGAGCACGCAGCTCCCGCCCACGCCTGAGGTACAGGCTGGCCCGCCCGGCAGCACGACATCACAAAACACTTGGGAGAACAGGGAGCAACCTCGATACCCACCGAGCGGGGAGGTCACCCCAGCTACAAACAGGACCTCAACCTGCACCCTTTAACGGGACAGGGAGGGGTCATCCCCACCAGCTGGATGGCTAAAGCAGCCGGCTGCAACACCGCAGCCTCCCCGGACCTGACTACAGGGGGGGGCGGGCCGCTTACGGGACAGAGGGCTAGCTACACAAGCTTGAGACACGCACCCCGAGTACGGGGCTGTCACGCCGCCAACAGAACGAGCGGCCACACAAGGACAGGCCCAAGCCCTGGCTACAGGACGGCCTCAGCCACACAACTACCACGTGGCTCTCATGCAAACCTTGCAAGTAACAAAAATGGAGAAAGACAGGACATCCGCTGCGCTCGCAGCACTGAGAGGGGGAAAACCCCCCAATTGCGGCATGCACCAAAAGTCCTCCGTTCCCCACTGGGAAGCCAAAGCTAAGCTGCAGCCATCTTTGAGGAGGCCTAAAGGGAAAGCTCAGTCGCACCATCACTCCGCAAGCACAAACAAGGGAAGGAAAGGGAACGCACACACACAGATGCGACTTTCCAGAAGGGAAGGACAACGCAGCACAGCCAATCCCTGGGAATAAACCCGCAACCACGAGCAACAGACAGGAGCCTGTGACCTGTCCCCAGGCGGCACGGAGGCCACACGCCTCAACGTGCCAAGGGGCTTCTCAGGCAAGGCCAAGGACCGGGACGCACGCCCCGAGTACGGGGACGTCGCGATGACAGGCCACCAGCAGGCAACAGCGCCGCGGGGCCGAAGGGGAGGGGCGGGGAAACGGCACTACCCTGCTTACAGGATGGCCGTGGGTCCGGTGAGCTCCATTTCCCACTCAGGTGCGGAGAGGTAGCTCTCGCCCTCCGTACAGGGGGCCACACTCCCCAGGCAGCCAAAGGAGCAACATGGCAAAAGGCCAACTACTACAGCAAAGACCCGAGCCCTCGTTACAGGGAGGTCGCCCAGCACAAAGCCGGCCTGGTCACCCAAGGCACCGGCAACACTCAACTCCAATTTGACTATGCCCCTGAGAACAGGGAGGTGCTTTGCCCAGGGAGCCTCTCTCCTTCCCCCCCACGTCTGTAGGCTTCCAATTCCTCTTCTTGCTTGCCCGCTCGCTGCCGCGTCGCACTTGCCCACGCCGCTTCTTCTATCTTCGGCAGCCGCTCCTGAAATACGAGCCAGGACACCCTTGAGACCATTAAGAGCACCAGAAAACCCGCCGCCCTCAAGGAAACCCAACAACCCAAAGCAACTCTGCGCACGCGACCACCCACCCGGCCAAAGAAGACCTCGCTTCCTCGCCCACAACCACGCCCTACATCCCCAAACTCATCCAACAACACTCCTTACGACGGCTTTTCTCACCTCACTGATGCCTTACACCACAGACCTTCACCTGGCGTTGCATGGTATCATAGAGGCAAACAGTCTGGGCACACAGAGCTGGCAAGACAAAAAGCAGTTGCTCAAGTTAGCTTCCCTGCTTACAGGGGACTCCCTTCTGCAGCTTCCATTGGACAAACAGCATCCCTCATTACAATGAAGTTGTCATCTACCACGTTAACTGTGTTTCCATTTGTGTATTACTGAAACGTGACCGTGCTGCTTGTGACGGGGAAGTTCTTTTGCCCATTGCTTCTCTCCTCTTCACTCTGATGTATGATTCCGGCTCTCTTGAGGTCATCTATTGTTGCCTTTATCAATTTGTGGTAACGTACTGATAGAATGTTACACCTAAGGTTGCCAACTCTGCATATCTACTGCCACGGATCGTGCAGGTATTCCCTTTACTACAGCTCTGGGCGCGTGGGGATCTCTCCTCAAAACATGCACACCAAGGAATAAACGAGTACATATTTAAAGGTATAGCACATGCATATTCATCACATTCCAAACTCAGGTTTAATCCTCTCAATAACTAAACGGTCAATTTTGCTGTAAAGTTTCAAGCCTTGAAAACTCAAACCCATTTTGGTGGGTGTTTTGTTTAAGAGACACCTGCTTGGTTATTTTGCTGGGATAACAGGATGTCTGTCCCGCTTTCTTATTGACAAGTTTATTAATTTGATTTTTTGTTTTTTTATTTATGATTTATGCCCACACCCATTTCTATGTTTTGTTCTCTGTGTAACACACCTGGCCCAACAGACAAATAAGCCAGGAGTAGCACCTTTGTTGTCATGTACAAGTATTATCCTTCGCAGTGTACCCCAAAAAAGACTACTTGCCCCTATTTCTGCTTATCTTTACCACCATAAACAGAGATATTGAGGTGCTGTGACAACCATCGAGACGATTTGCATTTTTTGTCTTTATTTGTCTTTATTTTGTCTTTACTATAGAGAAGCTGTTCACGTGACTCAATATAGAATAGACGGAAATTACTGAAATGAAATTAAGCTCATATAAAAAAAGAAAAAAAAAAAAACTCCAATAGCCACATACATTTACTTTATTACGGCAGCGCACGGCACTCGCACAGAATCCGCATGGCGATCCCGGCCCCACCGCCCCCACCCCTCGTCTTCCCCAGAGCACGCACGGCTCCTGCCCAGCGCCGTGCCGCTAGCCTCACTGCGCCCAACCCCGCGCGGCATCGCCGCCGCCGCCTCACAGCCCGCTCCGTCCGACCGGCACCGCCACCTGTTCCCCACCCCCCCACCCAGCGGCACCGCCGCCGCGCTTTCACAGCCGCTCCATCCGACACCGCGCGGCACCGCCGCCGATCCCCGTCCGCCCCCCCCTACTCCGTTCGACCGCTCCTCGTGGCATCGCCGCCGCCGCCGCCTCGCAGCCCGCTCCGTCCGAGCGGCACCGCCCCTCCCTGCCTCCCCCCCCATTCCGCCCAAGCGGGCCGCCGCCACCGCCCTCTCACATGACCTTCACACCCCCCACCCCGACCCGTCCGAGCGGCGTCGCCGTCCGCTCCGTTCGCACCACCACCGCCCCCTCACAGCAGCTCCGTCGGACGGCACGCGGCACCGCCGCCGCCGAACCCCCCCCCCCCCCCGTAGTCCGAGCGGCACCGCCGCCGCGCCTTCACAGCCGCTCCGTCCGACCCCGCGTGGCATCGCCGCCGCCGCCGCCGCGCAGCCCGCCCCGTCCGAGCGGCACCGCCCCTCCCTGCCTCCGACCCCCCGGCCAAGCGGGCCGCCGCTACCGTCCCCTCACATCTCCTTCACCCACTCTTCCCCCCCCCCCGCCTCACCCCTTCCGAGCGGCACCGCCGTCGACGCCCGCTCCGTTCGCACCACCACCGCCCCCTCGCAGCCGCTCCGTCGGACACCGCGCGGCACTGCTCCCCGCCCCCCCACCCCCCCCACAGTCCGAGCCGGCTCGGTTCTGCCACCCACTCACCCTCTCCTGCAGCACCTGTTTAGCTTCGGCTGCTTTTTCCCCCCTCGCCTTACCGCCTCGCACCTCAGCCCCGTCTCACCTCAGCTCTGGAGACCGCTTCCCGCCGCCGCCGCCGCCGCCGCCGTTCCTTCGTTGCGTCCCGTGTCCTTTTGCGCGCTGAGGAGAACGTATCGCCCACCTGCCCGCAGGTGCGCCTTATATAGGTTTCCGCGCCGCCCGCCAGCCAATAGGAGCCCAGAACGCCGCTTTCTTTTCCCGCCGCTTTCTCTTCACGACGCTTTCTCTTCCCGCCTCAGCGTTCCCGCCCTTCCCAGGTGAAGGTGTCCGGGCTGGGGTCATCTGGAGGTCACGGCTGGGGTCACCTGCGGGTCATCCGCAGGGCAGAGCCGCCTCACAGGCGGTTTCACCTCACAAACCCAGGGCCCTGATGCGGATGGCTGTGGAGAACTCCTTTCTACTGTTTCAATGTTTCTTTAACAGCCACCTAAACGTTCGGTGTTTCTTCCTGAGCAGTAGATGTCCGCAAACACAATTATAAAACAAATAAATAAATGATAAAATAAATAAATAAACACCAAATTTAAGAAAAAGAAAAAAAAAATCTATTTTTTGAAGGAGTTCCTCACAGTGACACATCTGTCACATCTCTGCTCCTACATGGAAAATCCTTTCTGAGCTCAGAAATATTGTTACACGGAGAAGAGGATGAAAAAGCAGATGCCTGTTGTATGAAGGATATAATTTATTTGTAAACTCAGGAGGGTGTTGTTTCACAGGGGTGCTTGTCTTTTCTAATTTATTTACACACGATGGTTGGAAATTCTCCCCTCAGCGCTGGGTGTTGCAGCATGTATTTGCTATATTTATTTCCTTTAGTCCTTGGCAATGTTCTTTCTCATTCTGATGATAGTTAAAAATAGGGCTATGGAGGAGACAAAATGACGGACGCCGAACACGTGCTGCTCTCACCAACGGGTGATGCCAAAATAGAACCTATCAGTAGCAAAGATGACTGTCCTGGGCTACGTACGTTTAGGTTACTCTGAAAGTAACGCCTCCTAATTATTTGCGTGGAAACTGCAAGAGGTACAATGGGCACAGTAACTCCGTTTGATAAATTCCCATCCACAAAATGCTGTTTTTCAACAGTCACCACCATTAGCTGTATGTTTTTGCCCGCAACGAACACGAGGCAACATGCCACACTCATTAAAATCTGCACCAGCACACGTGACCCACGGTCACTGTCACTGCTGCTGACATGCACTGCACACCGCTCCTCTGTGCTCACATCTGTAAGCACTCAGCAAGCACCGATGCAGTGGGTGCCATTTTTTTCCACGAGGGAAAGTGGTGCAGATAGAAAACATGTGGTGAGGGCCTCTTGAAACCGTTAAAGGTATCAACCTTCTCTGGAAGTTCACCTTTCCAGGAATGTTGGAAACGAGAGGAGCAAAACAGACTTTAAGATGTAATTTAGGTCCACCTCAGGGCCCTGGGCTGGCCCTAATGAGGCCTGGCTGCGCTAACAAAGCTGTGACTCCCAGGTGTTGTGGGGATGAGACTGCCCGGGCGCAGCTGTGCCTTGCTGGGAGCCCAGGGCAGGGCCTGCCCCAAAGCCAATGCTCCACTGGAGGGTGCTAGGAGCACGAGTTTCTGCTGGTTCGTGCCTCGAACATTAGGAGAGGGCTGTGTTTCTTAGCCCAGTCCTAGTGTTGCTGGGGCTGAAAAGCAGCACAAGGGGCTCCTTTTAAAATGAACGTTTAGGATTCTATCTGGCTCACGTTCAGCTTACTGCGCAGCAGTACCCTCAAAATCCTTTTGTCCCCTGAGATAGAGTAGCCGGGCTACTCACCTGTAAAGAGGTTTTCAATAAATACAAAACATCACAGTTTGTGCTCCTCCTAAGACTGCTTAAATTATGGGTGAGAAGAACAGGCATCTCAAAACCACAGTGCATCTTCATTATCTGCATCTTCGGCTGAATCTTCAGGAAATGACATCAACTCATCACATCCCCTAACCATAGCAGAGTGATTTAGAAAAACAATATAACCCTTTTAGATCTCTTCCTCGCCCCTTTCCTGTGAACTGTCTGGCTTGCTACACCCACAAGTAACCAGGGCAATATAATCAGACTTGTTATATTTAGCATTGAAATGGATAGAGTTTAAGGAGTCTGCCTTAGGACAACTCATAGCTTCCAACAGTAAAGGCACTTCGTGTCTGGTTGGAACAACTGGCTGAGGCTTTTCTGACATCTGGAGTCTAAAGTTACATGAGAACAGCGGGGCATTTTCTTTGTCCTTACAGCAAAACGAACACGGAAAGTAAACGACAAACTGTTTGGCTGAAGGCAAACTGATGATAAAGCTCCAAGTTATGTATTTTAAAATGCCATCAAATAAGGTACGTAAAATTAAAGACTGATCCAGAATGACACATACAGCTGTCTCTTGCAGTGTTGAGTGTCGTTTTATATACAACCATAACAAAAAGAAAAATTCTATTTGCGTAATGATTATTTGCTCATCTTAAGTAAGTCAGTAAGTGATGATACAATAAACAGATTAACGATTACGACTACGGTAATCAACAATGCCAAACACTTTGAAAGCACTGATATTTTTTATTAGATCAATGGAGAAAAAAATAAAATCATTATTTGGATATCACGTCAGCGAGCAGTATTGTTTCTTATAGTGTGAAAGTACATACGCAAAGTGCTTAGCTATCAACCCTGATAAAATGATCACAGATCGAGGCAGAAGGTCACTTTCACCTGATTGTTCCCAAGACCTGACAGACAGTTAGATCCTTCACATTTTAAAGAAAAGACAACATCTTAGTTAACGTCACGGTAGTGATGAGTTTCAGAGCTCCAGCAATATCTTTTGAACAATATCCATTTCCAGCTGTATGGTTATCTTTTTGTTCTCGCTGTTTGGTTTTGTTTGTTTGTTTTTCAGTTCTGCCATGCGTTACAATTAGAAACTAAAAATGCAACATTTATTACTATTATTTTACTTCAAAGTATACTGATTCTATGAATCATTGATCAGACCTCAAGAGTTTCTCCTCAAGCTTAATTTTATCCTAAAGGAATCCAATTCCTGTCACATTGACCAAAGCATGCTAATTTAACTAGGATAAATTGGAGATTTCATTCAAAATTGCACTCCTACACCAATCCTACAGAGCAATACTAATACGGGTGCAGTAATACCAGCAAACCAACTCCCAGCTTGGTGATAAACTCTGTTCTTCAAGCATCTTTCTCTTAAAACTTACAAATGCTACAGGGCCCAGTATCTCTCAGTCTTATGCATTTCAGCAGTAGCAATTTCTGCGTTACCTCAACAGGTGGTGGTGCCTGCCACTGACTGGTAACCACAGTGTACCAGTTCCCAAACAATTTGCTCATTTTTAACAATGCAAATGGGTTACAAGGACTGCAATGCAGAGAAATGATCTAAGCTTCAGCAATAATACTTCAACGACAATAAGTATACATTGTGAACCAGCCCCTATCAGAATTACTATAGACAGATTTTCTTCAAGCTGATATCGATTGACATCAACTGACTACGAGTATAGTAGTCTGCTGAAGATTATTCAAACACATGGAAACTTTTATTAACAGAGGCATAAAGAAATAAGATGCAAAATACCGGAGACATAGATTCTACTGCAAAATTCAAAATGACCTCAATTTTGTCTCGGAAACTTCAAACGTATCCTGGGAAGAAGCCATACAGCTTACGCAGTTCACAAATGTCACTCACTCTGACTCATTTGATGCCTGGAATCTCAGACTTGCAGGGGTTGTAAGGGAACTCTAGAGATCACTGAGTCCAACCCCCCGCCAAAGAAGGCTCCTTACGGCAGGCTGGACAGGTAGGCATCCAGATGGGCCTTAAATATCTCCAGAGAAGGAGACTCCACAACCTCCCTGGGCAGCCTGTTCCAGTGCTCTGCCACCCTCACTGTGAAGAGGCTCTTTCACATACTGGTGCAGAACTTCCTGTGCTCCAGTTTATGGCCATTTCCCCTTGTTCTGTCCCCACAGACCACTGAAAAGAGGCCGTCCATGCCCCTGTCTCCCACACCAAAGATATTTAGAGACATTGATCAGATCACCTCTTAGTCTTTTTTCTCAAGGTTGAACAGACCCAGGTCACTCAGCCTTTCCTCATAAGAGGGGTGGCTCCAGGCCCTTTATCACCTTTGCGGCCCTCCACTAGACTCTTCCCAGGAGATCCCTGCCCTTTTTTGGTAGCGCGGAGCCCAGAACTGGACCCAGTTATCCAGGTGAGGACTCACCAGCGCAGAGTAGAGGGAGAGGATCACTTCCCTTCACCTGCTAGCCACACTCCTTTTAACGCACCCCGGGATCCCATTGACCTTCTCAGCCACCAGGCCATGCTGCTGGCTTACGGCCAACCTGTCGTCCACCAGGACACCCAGGTCCCTCTCCACAGAGCTCATCTCCAGCAGATCATGCCCCAACCCGTACTGATGCTCGTGGTTATCCCTTCCCAGATGCCAAGACTCTACACTTGCTTTTGTTAAACTTCATCTGGTTTCTTCCAGCCCAGCTCTCCAGCATGTCCAAGTCTTGCTGAATGGCAGCGCAGCCTTCAGGTGGCTGGCTCACCTCCAGTCTTCAGGCACCTCTCCTGTTCTCCAAGACCTGTTAAAGATGACAGAGAGCGGTTCAGCAATCACCTCTGCCAGCTCCCTCAGAACGCACAGACACACCAGCACCCATGACAGCCATCTCCTCCCTCAGGACCCAGGGGGAACTCCAAATTCCAGAGCTTCCCACAGTCAGCAGTCTGCACTGCCACATCACCCCTTGGGATGTTCACCTGGGCGCCCGCGTGAGCCCAGAGAGGCTGTGTCCCCTCACTCTGAGTTGCTGCCTTGGCCTGACCGCTGTGACAGGTGCCCACCACGGTAAGTATGAGAGGCAGCAGCACCCTAGAGTTCTCAAAGGAGGAGGGAAAAGAGAAGAAGATGGGAGACAAGAGGATCCTCCCTGCTCGCCACCCTCCCTGCCCCATGAGAACTGCCTCCACTAGCTGCCAAGCACACCCTTCTGACAAGGGCTCCCTGTTTGTGTGTCCTGTACACAGTGCTCCCTACGGGGAGCTGCATTTATGCAGGCAGGGGGCTGGCTGCTGCCACTCCTGGCTCTGCCCACATGTCAGCACACATGGCAACACAAGCAGAGCTCCTGTCTGATCAGAGGGGGGGGGAGGCGGGGAGCAGGGGTCTGGGGCTGTTGCACTGACCAAATGGCTCTGTGCAGTGGGTCAAGCCATGGTTCTGGGGGTTGGTTTTGTTTGCCATCCTGTCAGGATCCTTCGTTGCAGTCGATCCGTGCAAGGACCCCACTGAAACGGCCATTACCTCACCATTACTCTTAGGACAGTCCTTGTATTTTCATCGTTTGTGTAGATTAGCAGGAATGTAATTTGCAACTGAAAAAATTTGAAAGAGATATCTTCAATTTGCAGATTTAAGTATTTATGAAAAAGATTTCTTTTTCTTAAAACAAGTCATTACTTTACTTACT
This sequence comes from Oreortyx pictus, assembly GCA_036925125.1. Lineage (NCBI taxonomy): Eukaryota > Metazoa > Chordata > Aves > Galliformes > Odontophoridae > Oreortyx > Oreortyx pictus. Next base: position 13,697,192 of record JAUPFR010000009.1, on the reverse strand, counting down.
GCACTTCCAGTAACATGATAGGAGGTATCCAGAATTTCAAGTCTTATCCTATCCTTTTACAGATATTTCATCTATCTTACATACCTTAAAGAAAGCATCCTTTCTACAGCTGTTTTATTTGCATGTCATTTGCATGCAGAAAATGAAATTGTCGGAAAAAAAAAAAAGAAATCTCAGCACGCACAGTGGCACAAGCAAATTGAAACATCTACCCAGGGTAACCGAGGAAGCTGGTAGCAAAAAGGAAACAGAAAACTATCAGTGGAGACTCCATACCATTTGGTGACAGCAACTCAGAGGGAAGCCTTGTGTTGCTCTACCACATCCTTGAGTAGTACCGTGGGATGATCTGCATGTCCTCCCTCTGGTATAGTCCCTGCATGCGGCTGCCTCACAGAGCTGGCAATGAAATTCCATCACCTGAAAAAGTACACAATTCAGGATTAAATCATAGCAGCAGCATCTTTCTGGGGCTTGAACTCACACATTATTATCTACGCTCTTAGATTACAGTTAAAAACAAAAAAAAACCCACAACAAAAACAGAGTTTCTGCTTCATTAGATGTCAATAAAATCTACTACTTAAATTATATCTGTTATTCTTACTTATTTCCTAGCAGAACACTCTTTAAAACGGATTTTATTCTATTGAGAAACATCACAGCAGTATCCTAGGAAACAGAACACCAGACCTCAAGGCTAGATCTAATACTGTCCTTATTCAGAGTAAGCTTTGGTCTCTTTATTACTCCATGAAACAACTAAAAAACAAAAAAACCCACAGGACATTCAGGTCCCCTCACGAATTCAAATCGTAACCCCCATTAAGGGGCTGCCAACAAAAGTGTAAGCTTCATCTGCTTTTTACCTAAGGGCCACCAGTGCAGCACGAACACAACTGAGTTCACCAAACACCATACATATTTGCTACAGAAAAGCATCCTCAGTGAACCAATGTGCTGCAGGGGAAAAGATCCATATCCTATTACTAATCCCTTACAGTCAACAAAACCCTATATCTAAATTTATAAGAGCACCGATCTACTCTTGAGAGAAGATTGCTTCAACGTGCTACATACCCAGTAAAACACCGCCTAGAGATCAAAAAAATAAAGTCTTCCTACGTAATAAATATCCCCAAACCTTAACACATTCACAAAGGGAAAGAGACTGAAAAGTGCCGTGCCCAGAATCATATGCTAATCGAAATAACACACAACTACACAAACTCAGCATGAGACATTCTTTTACAACTAGAAACTTCTTGAACACAAAGTACTCTAGGCTTATTTCAGAGTGTGTAAGAAAACTCAGTGTTTGCCTCAAAGAAAGGCATTACCAGCACTCTTGCATTCAGAACGTAGCATCAGAATTTCACATAACTTGGTTGGTGCTTCTGGCCCTCAGACCTCACTGAGGGCTGCACTAGAGATGTTGGCTGACGCTAGGTAGTTGCTCAGGTGAAGTAGAGCCAGCTGTTCTCAGATGAGCAGAGGCACCTGCAACAGCTCTCTGCAAAGTAACTGGCTGTTCTCAGTCTTGAGAATTAAGAGAGAAAAGTAAGAACCAAAATTTGCATATGGCTTATTACCATTCATAGGGTTTTTCTGATAAGTTCCTCTCCCTCGTATTCCCATTCTCCCTTCTTATAACAGTCCACAAGACATGGAAAGCACATGCAGTGAGGGGTTAGTTATTTGATGGCCACTTGTGTGAGCCTTTTCAGATAGGGAACTGAAAACGGATACACATTAAATAAATAAATAAACAAACCGTGCATTGCTTGGAACAGTCCAACAAGTCATCCAGAACAACCTGCTCTTTATTAACAGGACAGAGCACTGACTCACATACTTCAAGCACTTCCAGGTGGGAAGTAAACACACTGCAGGTTCCATCTGTTGCTGTATTTTCCTTTCAGGTAAATCTCCGAATTAGTGGAACCCCTCCTGACCAAAAGCCTCTGAGGTGACCTGCCCATCAATGACAACAAGGAGCATTTTAAGCAGAAGCATCACAAACAAAATCTCCAAAAGCGCCCAGAGAAAGCTGGTGACTTGAAGCTCCCAAAACTGCTTTCACGACCTATTTTCAGCTATTTAAAGATTTAATGCCCCGGTTAAACTCAAGTGCCAGACACTTGAGGGCGCATACTCGTTTTTTTCGATAGCTTATGGTCAGTACTAAACTTCTCTTCTGTTTTCTTAACAAAACAACTGGGGAAGCAATCTCCTTCTTGTCTGTGGATGCACCGCACCTGTTGCTCACCTTTCATCTAACAGTAGACTGCTTGGTGTAGGACTATGTAGATTTTAAATCTGTCACAGTTTAAGTTTTAGAATCTTCTGATGCAAACAAGCTGGCGTACTCTGTACAGACTGAAAAACCGCAAGTCAGATAAACTGAGACAAACCTACACTTGGAGAGGATTAGGGCAGAGCTTCAGTTAACTTACCGTTGACAAATTATGATAATGTAGATATGGGCGCTGACAACAACCCATTTTTAAAGAAGAATATATAATAACAGAATAGATATAATAATAAAATAATATGACAAATCATAATACCGCTGCCATTTTAAAACCAGCACATGAAATATCTTGGATCTAGGTTCAGGTGCTGAGTTGGGATTAATTTACGGTGACCTCACTTAACGTGTAATTCGTTTCAGCATTTCTGCTTGTTGCCCAGAGACTTGAGACTGGCAAAAGCTTGAACCCCTCTAGAAAGGCACCTGATAGTCAGCCGATGATCTGAAAAGAGAACATGCTACAGTAATCCTTTTCAGTCTGCTCCTACTGGTAGATCAGGAGTAGGTTGCTTGCTCCAGTGCTGTTGGTATTTTGCTTTATAATGCAGTATCACTCCTCTTCCGCACCGAGCAAATAAACAGCCCAGACAAAAATAATTCACTGCAACCCTGATGTCATAGTCAGAGAACCTCCAGGGCTGGTATTTCTTTCCACTACAGGCTGTAGTAGCCCCTGGCTGTCCCCAGGAAAAAGGGAGAAGCAGCACAGCACTAAGCCCCATCTTCACGTCAGCTCTCACTGACGCCTGTGACTGCAGGGATCTGGACTGCCCGGTGTCAGGCTCTTACTAAACCATGAAGTCTCAGCATTACTGTTTTTCACAAACTTTTCTTTACCCGAGTATGCTTTCCTTCAGAAGCAAGTGTCTAGGAAACGCTGATGTAAGACTTCTTCATAGGGCTGCATTCAGAAAAAGTTCTGAACCAAAAGTAAAGCGGCAAAATCCTTTTTGTTTGAAAGCAACCTTCATCCAAGATTCAGAAACGTTAACACATGACCAGCGGTAAAAAGAAATGAGCACATGAAGAACCACACCAAACACTCCAAAAGCCTCCACGGGGCTGATGTTGCTTCACAAGATATGTGTTGAATTCTGGATGGCTTATTTAGCAAAGGGGGCTACGTTTTCTAAAAAACATACCACACTTAAATATTTCTTGGCTCAGTCTTCCTTCAAACATCGCCCAGAACTATCCATTTCCACAGCACACAAAGGGATGGCATATGCCTAACTGACCCTGCTTTTCTGCCTTCAAGTACAAGGAGAAAGAGGAAAAGGGAGGTATGTGGAGATCTCTGCACTGAGGAACTTGAAATTCTAGGGGAGAAGAAACAGCCTTCTGTTTCTCCAGCTGCAAACACTGGAACATAGTGGAAAAGACTGAGGGCAGGAGGAGACGACGTTAGGGAGCAGAAGGATTTGGGGGAGCTTTTAAGGACTGCAAGGCAAGCAGAATAAGCTTTTTAACTGGCACAGAGTGAAGAGGTGCAGGAGGAGATCTGGGATGACTGGAAAAACGTAGCTCTTCAGAGGAAAGAGAGGAGTTCTTCAATACCACGTCACTCCTTCTTGGCCGTCACTGTTTCTCTCTCACCTTTCTGATTAATTCCTCTCTCATACTCCCAAGGCATGCTGCTACCTGTTTTATTGTTGTTGTTGGTTTTTTCAATCCAGCTTTTACTATTTACCTGTGAAGGCTCCCATTTCATTTTTACAATTTGTAAGCGTGCAACTCTATTTTTCAGCTTTCTGCTTCTCTCTGGTCCTTACCCTGTGTTCCAGGCATCCTGTAATAAATGCCTTAACAGCTCCTAATTTAAACTTCTTTTTTCAGAGAGCAAATTAAGTCAGGCCATTACATTCATTTACTGTCATATAGTCATTCCCCTCCCCCTCTAATTGGGTCAAGGAGTTGAGCCCCTACAAAAGCAGATGCTGAAGTTAGCACCTCCTTGGGGTGGGCCGACCTGTCGCTGCCCTCAGGCTCTCGCTGACAGACCTTCCTGAGTTCAGGCACACATCACCGCATCCCTATGTGCTTGGGTCACATTTGCAAGGTTTTCTTCACCGTGAGGCCTGTTCCTCAATGCTGTCTGAGATTCTAGCGCAATCGCGTAGCTCCATTAGCACAATACAAAGCTCTGAATGCTGTAAGCTTCATTATTTTAACTCTGAGCATGCTCTTAAAAACAAAATAAACTGAACATGTTATTTGTCTTCCATTTTAAACTGCACGCCTTCATCGTGTAAAAAAAAAAAAAAAAACAGCAACAAAAATTCTGTGGGTAGAACCTGCAGATGGTTGGAAGCCTCTTTAAGGTAAAACTTTGCCAATATGCAAAGGCAATAGTTACATTCACTTGCAGGTTGGCTACATCTTGTCCCAAGGCTAATCTTTTTAGTGCCCTGGGAACCCCAAATGTGCTAGAACAGTTGGAGTTGTAGTCCATTTCATTCTTTAGTAATTTTTCAACCCTGGTGTTTCACTTTGACACAGCAATTACCTAATGCCTCATTATTAACGAATGACAAATCAAAAAACTGCTTGAGAATTGCACATGCTAGAACAAAAGAGTAACAGCCCACAGATTCAGATACATCAGCACAGCAGCACTCAAGGGAGTCACATCAACCTTCTCTTTCAAAACGAACACACACCCTACCTAGCCTTGCTACCCTGGAGGATTTGGTTTTTTTTCCTGTCTGAAGACAGGAAACAGCAGACGGACCAAACGCATAATCTGTGTTACAACAGCAGTAAAGACACAGCTGTAGTACCATGAATGTATTTAGTCCTTTCCTTACAGTAAACAATTCTCTCTCTAGTTACTTAATGGCAGTCACCTGTTAACCGTTACAACGACATCTTCGATAATGCTGAAGTTTCTTTCTCACTGCGTATCTAATATTATCTAACACAAGAAGAAGACCATCTACCTAGAAGCACCTCCTGTGCTTGCTTGGCTTCTCCTCTCACAAAGTGGTGAGCAGACATCCCCAGAATCAGCAAACAGCTGCAAACTATTTGTTCCAGAAAGCTCACATACATCCCTTTCCCTCAGCAGCTCCTCCACTGAGAGACAAAACAATACTGCAGAGAAGCATTCGCTCTCAGAATGGTTTCAGCTTTCATCCCTCTGCTTTTCCAAGCAGAATATCAAGGTAGACAATCCTAATTAGCAATCTGAAAACACTGCACAGGCAAAGAATACTTACATTCGCCACCATCACTGTAATATTTGTGCACTGTTCCAGCAATTGGTAATTAGAAAAACAAGAGCTTTTTAATCTGCCTTTCAAGCCTCGTACCAGTGAAAGGAAGGCTGCTATCTGAAAGCTATTTTTATATGCTGTGGTGTACTTGCTTCCCGTGTGCACACAAGCACAGCTGCCAGATTTCATAACCGTGTCAGCCTGCTTTCCCCATAAGGCAGCAGAGAAATGACAGGATGAAGATGAAGCAGCCGGCAGTTAACTGTAGCTATGGCCACATCAAACCTCGAATGAATATCATAATCGTACTGCTCTCAAAGAAAGAAAAACAAAAACCGATCAACACCATTTAGAAAATAAACATGCAAAAGAAATCCAGAAGCGTGAATCCATACTTGCCTTCAGTGACATTAAAGTACATTAAAGAAATGGCATCTTTTTCATCATTTAACAAATCCTAAGACTTAATTCCTTTTCAGAACATCCTGATCTGTAATTACATATTTTGCCAAGCACTACATACATACTTGTACTTGGAAAGAACAGAATCGTTACCTGACACATGAGTCGAGAATATTCTTCTCCAGAAGGAACCGTTTCCATACCTGTTTTTGCTGACTTCTTTCAGAAAAGCAGAGTTAATAAAAGGGAAATTCTCGTTTACCAATTAAATCCCCCAATGCACAGCAGTTCCTAGAGCTCAGGACTTTCTTACCAGATGCGGCCACTTCACCGCCAGTGTGAAGCATTTGGGTACCTCCATCTGCACAACTAGATCTGGGGAAGGGAGGGGCGGGCAGAGAGAAGGTGCCAGTCATGCAGCCTGAATCTACAAACTAAAAATAAACCCAGAAACGTATGGCACAATTGGCAACAATGCAGAGATGCTGCAGCATCTGTGCACACCTCTCTCTCACTATCATTTAGATTCCCTTCACTTCCCCTGGAAACACCTCTCTCAGCAGGCAGTGGTTTCTGTGGAAACTACGGACAGTTGGTTTTCACCTAACAGAAAGCGTTCCTATGGCAACCTTACGTAACACATACGGCCTAGATTTGTTTTCATAATAGGGTAATGCTAAAGTTCTCATGATAAAATTGGAGCTCATCCTAAACGAGAAAAAAAATCTCTGCAGAAAACAAATGGGGAGACAGATTCACAAAGAAACAGGCAGGGTATCAGTTTATAATGGCATGCCTTACAGTCTGCAATCCCCTTCTCAAGAGTTATGTTTTCAGACGTCTGAGGCACTCCAAAGTATACTACAAAAGAATTCATCTTCTTCCTCCTCCTGCATGTGATGTGTCTCTTTCAAGTCCTATGCTTGGCCTTTAATTCGCCAGCAGCTGCTTCGCTAGAGTCTTGATCTTCTCAACTGCTCACAAATACACTTCAGTGTAGAGGAACACATTTTGGCATATAACACTATGAAGGTACCATCATCCGTATCTCCAGTTATCTCCAGTACCTACCTCCTTAAAAGTCCTTTAACACGCCCCCCCCCCCCCCCCCACGCGCTGCACCACTAACTTCCACCATAAAAAGGAGTTTGCTACTATTACTCCAACACAAGACCTCGAGGCCTGTGCTCCCAGCCCCACCAGGTGATGGCAGACAAAGTAAAGCAGCCTATGACTAGTCTCCTCATTACAGCGTCTGTACCATTCGTAACAGAATAAGAAAGGGGCTACAACAAAAGCTTTGGGTTAGGTTATAGATTCCAATCCCCAGAAAAAGCATGTGTTACTGCTGGTTTTAGTGGTAGAAATCTCACAATACAAGCTTTTGTTATTATCAAGCCAAACTCAAAACAAAGCACCTATTGAGAGCCTTTCTTTCACTTAATTTTGAGCTGTTTACAAAGGTGGCAGATAAGAGAAATTCCGTGGTTCACGCTTTTATATAAAACGTACATGATTATTTTCTTTCATATAGCTGTTTCCATTCAAGAGTAAGCCAAAGGAGCCGTGCATAGGGAGTGTGGCTGTGCTTTTGAGCAGCAAGCCGCATAGATCATATGGTACTGAAGAGCTTTTCAAAAGCTGTGATTTACGGTGCCTAGGAGGCGCCAAGGCCGTGAAGGCCACCGCCCCTCCAAGCAACTGCTCCTCACAGCTTCCACAGAGTATTTTTAACCGGGCAGAGAGCACAGCTGAGGGGTGCTCCGTGTTACGCAGAGCAGCACAGCACTCTTAGCTCACAGTCACCAACACAGAGCTGCCTCAGTTCATCAAGAATGTCTTCAGCTGCCAGAGCTGTCTGCGAGCACCTTTAGTGTTTGAAGTGCAGAGAAAGACCAGGCTGGCCCAGGACGCCTGATCCTCTCCATAAGTCAAGCTGAGTTTGCTGTATTTGTTCCTGCCAAAGCATAAACTGTGGATGAGGTACCTGGTGCAAATTCGTGCTACAAGCTGTTTGATGAGCTCGAGGCAGTGCCGAGAGAAGCAACAGAACCACCGTGCAGCTGAGGAACAAAGAAGTCACCCAGCAAGGTAGAGCTGTTCAACAGAAAGCACACGTTTGTGAATAACAGATATGGCTTTAAGTGTAATCCTGGCGCAGTAATATTAAGTATGAGCTTATGAGAAGTACGTGTATGGTGCCGTACAGTTAGTGCAGTTGTCGTGCAGTATATTAAAAAAGAAAAGGAGTAAAACAACCCTGAAAGTGCTGCAGCGAAAATTCAAAGGCTGCGTGGTTCATTCACCAAGTCATCCACCCAAAAAGGCTCAAAATCCCAGCGCTCAACATCAGGAGCAGCTGACTTCAGGATCGCCACAGTTCTCTCCATCACCTTTCCTATCTTCAGATTTGTTTTTCCTCTTCACCTGTTTTTCACAATCGGAGAATTTATTTCCCCCAGGAAGCCACGCACGCACACACAGTTTACTTCTTAAGACTGTTTTCCATTTTGTTGCCTCAAACCCAGCTTAATTTTTTCAATATTGCTCTTGGTTGTTGTTTTTCCAATGTTGTGTCTTCACATTCCCGTCCTCGTTCTCATTCCATCCCTCAATCTTTTACTGCAAAGTTCTTACTGAGAAATGGCAACGCATTAAGAAATGGAAGAGAGAGGTGTTCTGTATATGTTCTTCTTGGATGTCTGCTAGAAAATTTTCCAGCTTCCATGATAGTTTTAAAACCGTCAGGCTAGCGATGCAGAAGTAGGAAAAGCCCCTGGAGCAGCAAGTTAAAATATCAAATACACACGTGAAACTCACATAAGCAAGAACAGGTTTTGAAATGCAAATAATCTAAGAGGCTGTGAAGAAAAAAAAAGACTTATAAGTAATTCACAGAAAGACACTGAACGAGGATTCTGTCCTGTCCATTAAAACGCCAAAACACGATCTTGAACCGTGTGTTAGAAATTGGGAGTCGCCTGAGGGCCCTTCAACCTAAGAAAAAAACCAGTCCCTTTCCTTACAAAGTTCTACATTCGAGTTGACTATCTCAGAAGGGAGTCGGAGAGTGTCAGCGGCAGCGCCAGTTTTAAGTACGTTAGGTACATCCAGGAGACCAGTGACCTCTGCTGGTACAGGGGCAGGAATTACACAGCAAGGCCGCAGACCCCGTGCCTTTGCTGTACCATTCAGTGAACTTGGTATTGTTAGCCCTCCGTTCAGTTATAGTTTCTTCTCCAATTTGTTTCGCAGACGTTTTATCAGTATAACTGCAACTCATATGTAACATTCCATGAGGAACTTCAGCAGAGTCCTTGACAAAGTGTCTAACAAATAAAGTTCAGAAAAGTAGTACGCTGAGAACGTGCACTGCTCTCCTAAACTGGACGAAACCGCGTGCCTTTTTCACCTTCAGCTGCTTCCGTTTCCACAGTTATTCTTTTTCCTTCTGCCTGTTGCATGCTGACATAGCAACCTGGCATCGCAGACTTTGCATTGCAAGCCTGGGCTCTGCCCCCCACTTGTAGGCACTGAAGGAAAAGGTCTCGGCTAGGAGATGCAGCACAGGGAGCTCACTGCAGTCAGACTGCCAAATCACAGCTCTCTTCAGAATAACCTTGTTTCACTTTGTGATCAGATATACTTTAATACAGACACTGTGGCAACATAAACAAATCAGTACCTTTCTACAGTTGCACAAACTAAAGGCACTCCTGCAGACCGTGCAGATGTGATTCGATAAGTGGACACAAATTCCAGTGGACATCGCTTAACACCATCTACAAAAACTGCATCATCTCATTTTCGGAAGGATCAAAAGCCCAGCGAAATGCCAGCAGAATCTGCAGCTGATGAACACAGCTGAAGTCCAAGTCATTTACCGATAAGCATGCAAAATTCTCCTTACTGCCACTGCAACACTACTACTGCAAAACGGCACACAATAAGTAAACAAATAAATAAAGCACTTCTTGCCAATTCACTAACCACCAGCAAAAGCAGTATAGATTACACAGATTTTCTCCAGTACCTAACCCTTAGGCTCTCAGCACACAGTTACCATTTTCTGATGAAAAGCCCTGGAAAAGCAACGTGACAGATACTTAGTGGCAGTCCCACAAAACAGTTTAAACAGGAAATAATGAATACCGTATCCAACCTGAAGCCCTGGCTGACTTGAAAGCAGCAGAATCCACTTACACAAACTGGAAAAGACCAGTATAGCTACCCCTCCAGGAAAGGCATTAAACTCTTAAGGCAAAGACACCACTTCTGGTTTTAAGAATATTCTAAAAAGTAGTACCAGAACACTACAAATGACTTCATGTGAGTCACCTAAGAGACTGATGCAACCAGCAAACCAAAGGAAAATGAAACAAGTACTCTTGGGGAAAAATAGCTGCTGGTGAGTCAGTAGGGACTGCTTCACAACACATCTGGGGAATAGAGAAGACTTAAACAAGGTTTGTTAGGCAACCTTCCTTCTGCAAGTTCCTGATGTTTGCAGATTTGAATTCTAACATTCCTTTAACTTCAAAAACAGCATTACTTTGTACTCTAAATACACTCTATCACTTAAAATTTACATTTCTGAACCGACTGCAACAACAGCTCTCATTCTTACCTACCACCTCTAAGGTAAATATATTTGTTCTCTCTATTACATATATTTAAAAAAAAAAGAAAGCTTAACATGCCTGCATCTTGCGTAAGATAAGAACTCACTGAACTCTTTAATGTAATGCAGAATAGGAACTGCTTTGTACTGTCTGCAAATATTCTAATTGCATTAATTTTACAGTAGATCTATTCACATAACAATGTTCTATAGATTAGTCTTCAAGTAGTGTAATTATTACAGCAGTATTTTTAGACAGCTGACTGAAGCATCAAATGGTAAAGTGTTACATTTTGAGTAACTATAGTTTTCCATTAAAAATACTGCATCAAACTCTTCTGCTTCTCACCCCCTCACATCCCCCCTTCAAGCAACCCCCTGCCAGAGGAGTTGTTTTCATAGGTATGTGCCTTGTGATACTGTAAATCAGCAGAGAAATATCAAGGATTTTGTCCTCAGCTCAGTTGGAGATATTTACCAACACCTTAATTCCTCTTAGTCTTTGAGGTAATAAGAAGACAAGAAAAAGAGGCTATCTGCCACAAGTAAAAGCACAGCCTAAGAGACAAAAATATCACTTAAAAAACACTGAGCTTCTGCACATTGACTATTTGGACTGGTAAAGTCAGAGGCTTGGAGCACTATATGGAAGACTGGAAAGATCTCTTATCAAGTACTAGCTGTCTTGGAAAGAGTAAGGGAGACTGAGAAAGCAACAAAGACTCTGTAAAGAGTAGAACCATGCTGTAGCTCTCTGAACTCCATGAAAATAAATGACAAATTCTTCCCAGGAAGATCAGTCACGGAACTGTTCTCACCCACCTGTAGGGGGAGGGTTTTTTGAAAGCACATCTTTCTGAAGGTGCTCACAGACAGAAGTTGTAGATTCTCAGTCGTTTTTCCCCATTTGAGGATCAAGGGATAAGCATGGGAGGGGTTGGAAGCAAGGTACATCAAAGAGCGTACTTGTACACTGGTGTGCATGCAATTCAAATTTATCAGGTTCATCCATAAACGTTTAATAATCAACAATTTTTTCCAATTATTTGGTGCTTGACAATTATCTTTACAAGTACTTACTTCAAATTAACTTTGTTCACTCTTTAGCAATACTCTAATCATCTTAATCTTGCTGAAATACTAAACTGTTGTTTAACTATCCAATTCTTGAACAGTGTATTCAATAGAACGCTTCTCAAGAAGAGAAATGAAAGACAAGGATAAAAAAAAAAGAAAAAGCATCCCCAGACTCTCTAATTGCCTTGTAGATGCAATAACAGTGCGTCAAGAAAATGATAAATGCAAACAGCTTGGATAGTATAGCCCACAGTCAAATGTCCCTTACACTGAACAGCATATAACACACAACAAATACTTTTGGCCCAAGTCAGTGAATTATTCAACTCAGTACTTGAACCACTTTCATGAGTACAGCTTTTCTCTATCCAATCTGACTTTATACCCCCAGATATGTTTCTGAAAATAGTAGTTACTGAAACAGTTCTCTTTTCATTTGCTGCTCTACTTCAATGGCATCCTGACCACTGGAAATGCCTTCTATGCAAAGTAGTTACATTTGAACTGTTATCCGTTAACCAGGTCATGCCACAAAAACCTGACTCCCATCACTGCAATTTCCATGTTTGAGCAGCTTAATTTAGCACAAGAGATTTATTTCTGTAATACAAGACAACAGGATTCTACATGAACAGCCACCAGTATACAATTTTAAAATTGCTAGACTCTTTTAAAACTGCATGTCCACACTTCTTAAAAACAGAAAGCATTATATCAACAGTGTAACAATTCAAAAGGAAAAAAGAAAAGGAAAAGATGTCACTGTCCCGGGAACCATGTCTTAGTCACGTTTTCAGTCAGTCAGTCAGTCGAGGGTCATGTCATTACTTAGTTTCTGTAGAAAAAACACAAGTACAAACATAGTATCAAAAAGCAACATATCTATTTGTGTTACAACAGCCTGAGTGACAAAAGCTTTTAACACATTCAGAAGAACACTAAGTATCACACGTGCTTTTTCAAATTGTAACTCGTTCTGAGCAGTGAGTGAAAGCCAGCAATTCTTCTACAGTATACCGCTGATTAAAAAAAAATTAAAAAAAAACAAACTTTGCTTTATGTTTCAACTATCATACAGTTACCACTTCAAAATATTTTTCCACTGCAGTAGATTATAACGAGTACACAACTTCAAGTTTTTGGGTTTTTTTTAATTGAATAAAAACAAATGCAAGTCAATTCAGGCATTTGCACAAGAGTCATTTTCTGAGTTTGTTTTTAAACATTTCCCATAACAGTAAGAAGGCTGCCAAGTACTCCTTTCAGTTGCCTCAGTAACCTTTACCAATAGTGAATTTGCAAATCCAGCGCAATCATTCTTCTGCATTTGACATTAGTGGTGTTATAAAAAATACACAGTATGACAGTTTTGTTTTAGTAACAACGAATTCAAGTAAAAACAGGTCAGCAGAGCTAATCATCCGATTTCCCAACTCCCCGAATTAAAACAGTGGACAAAGTAGCTTCTGCTGTCAATAGAAGTTCACTGTTTTGAAGTGATAACCAACACCTTCCACCCTGTACTCACTACTCTTCATCTGCGGCATCTCTGACAGATTCCCAACCATTCTTTGGTATTGTAGTACAGTGTAAAACACTAATGAAGTTTGACCTCCAGAGATCAAGTCTAAGCCCCCTACCACACCATACCCCCTATACTCCCTGTAGCAGGTGAATATGCCTGGCACCAGCTCTTTGCTGCAGGAAGCTATATACTTTCACTACAAAATGGGATTCAAAACCACACACCACCTCTTCTCTTTGCTGACTTTAGCACATTTATTGATTAAGATCTGACCATGCCTTCAGACTCAGTCCTTCTAAACTCAGGTTTTTGACTATAAATAATCCCTTGGTCTATTTTCTTATCATTCAGACTGTTAGATAACCTTGAAAACCTGAACAGTAATACTTTCCCCAGCGGTAGTATCCCCTCCTTTTTTACCCAGGAATTTCTCATTAAATCCAAGAATTCTCTCAACTCTACTACAGCTTTACTTCAGCTGCTATACATAGCAGGCTGTTAATTACCTGGAAACTCTAAATCACTTTCAGTCACTACTTTCCAGAAAGCCAATCTTACAAGTAATAGGCAGTGTCATTTTCACTCAGGAAACAACTACTTTTATTTATTTATTTTGGAGGAATTAACATTTTATGAGGTTTACTACTAGATTTGGATGTTTCTCTTATCTATAGTTTTATAGTAAAATGAGTTTTCTTCCAATCAAGGCAACTGATACTACATTACACTTCAAATCATAGCTTTCCCTGTAATGACAGAATGGCTTGGTTTTTTATTACTGAAGTAAAAAAAAAAAAAAACATTTAAGAAAAAAAGCTTTGTAAATAAAGACAAAAAGATGGGTACAAGTTACATTCACCAGAAATGACAATTCTTAAAAGTTTCAGAAGAGTTTTAGCTCTAATTCCCTGCAGACAGATTTTTATTTCCCCTCTTTAAGTCATACATAAAGTGCATTAATACCTTTAGAAACTGCTGTTTATCAAGAGAGAAACTTCAAAGTCCCAAGGAAAAGAGGGAGACTAAAGCAGGTGAAATCTTTTTTTTTTTTTTGCATCTGTAACTCTTAGGTCATGGGAAATACCCACACAGAAGTGACAAGGTGTGAAATTTATACGCAAAATACTGATCTGAAGAGAGTTAGGATTTCAAGTGATTTTTTGTCCCATTCTCAAATTATTATAACCCCACTGGTATAAATATGGCTACAGAAATTCAGAACCATACTCTTCTTTTGGAAATAGCCTGACTACTGGAAAAATTTATATATATATATATATTTTAATCAAACAAGCGTTTTATAAGAACAAGTGAGTTTTGGCTCCTGAAGTTTGTACAATCTCCCTTATAAGAGCTCTGACACCTTTTACTGGCCATATCATTAACTAAAACATTTAAACTTACTACTTAAAACATACATATTATCACGCATTCTACACTGATCTTTGAGAGCCCAGATTACCCAAGTTAACAAAGCCTCTTTGTTTTCACTTGGCAACTTGCCACAATCATTTTATTTACCCCTTCCTTCATCTATCCTTCCCAGGGCTCAGGTCCACATCCTCACTTATACACCACACTCAGGGTACGTGTAATGAAGGAAAGACACAACGTGATCGCAGTTACAACATTTATTTTTCCGATACTCTATTAATTAGTTAGATCGGATACTCCTATGTACATAATGTGAATGTTTCTGTGAATACCCAGATGTTGTTAATCAACTTTCATATTCATAGAAACATTACAAAAATAAAGATTTCTTTACTAAAAGTGTGTGTATATGAGCCTATATACACACACACATACCATAAACACACATACACATGCACCCCATAAATTAAATCTACTTCTAGCTTTTAACTGACTTGAAATTTAAATGTTAACACAACAAACTTCAAAACACTTGGCTATTTCAAACAGCAGAACTTTAGCTTAAGCAACCACTCAGCCTGGGTACTCACCTACTTAGTAGGTTCTCTGACGTTTGTTAGATTCTTCTGTGGGGGAGTCTGCCAGCCTTACTTTAAGTCTGACACCATTCACAATCTTGCCATGTAATGCAGTTATGGCCTCACTGGCACTTCCTCTGTCTGCAAATTTTGCATAGCCCACATTTTTTCCAGCCACAAGGTAAACTTTTATTAAGTTTCCAAAACGACTGAAAAAAAAAAAAAAAGATAAGAACAGCAGTAAAAGAGAGTTCATGGGTTTGCCTGCAGCACTGACACCAGCCTCATCTACATAGAACTCAATAGCTGCAAACTCTATTGTCTCACATATATGCTATATTATCCTGTGTTATCCTCCATGAAAACTACTTTTCATTTCCCCTCCGTAGTATTCCACACAAGGATGAAAATAAGCCCAAGAATCTGTAGGCAACCTTTTTCAAGAAATATTACAATAGAACCCCAAGTGTTAATGACCCTGGAAGAATATATGAAGCAACACTATTTAATGTCACACACAGAAAATACTAAACAAATAAACTCATCGACCTCAAATAAAACACCAGACAATTGCAAAGGCATCTGCAGCAATTCATTTAAATGAATTTGTTGAACTGTGATTCACCTCCAAAAAGGTCTTGTTCAAATGACTCACAAAGCAAAAGTTTCACACAAATCTAAATCCTTGGGAGATTCCTACACAGATCTTTAGGAAGTCAAAAGTGCAAGTATACTTCATCCAAACTGAAATTATACAAGCACCAAGACTACTGCCTTTTTGTTCTCCAGAATCATATTTAAAAAATCCAGTGCATAAAGGTACATTTTCAGAACTCTAACAGAAGTACACATTGTTTTGTTTTACATCCTTGGGCCTAGAAGATATTACGTTTTTCCAGATAATCACTAGAAACGCCAGCTATCAGAAAAAAAGAAATATACTCTTCTTCAAGAACATAGTAAAAATAAGAAAGCAAACCACTGGAAAAGAACTGAACTGTGGATTTGATTTAAAAATGGCAAGAATTGTCACTTCATGCTACTTTCATATGAAAAACAAAGTCTTAATATACTGAAACAGCATCAATAAGATGCAAACCACCGAAACCTATTTGGAAAAAAACCTCCCTAAGCTAACCCTCCTTAAGTTACTGTGGAAATTTATCCAAATACTCTAATACCAAGATTACCGTAAGGAATTAGATTTGTACCTACAGTACAAGAAAGTGACAAATTATTTAAGCTACAAGAACAGAAGTACTATGTTCTTGGTTCAATAATTTTTGAGACTAGCCATTTCACTACTGGTTACATTAATCATTATAAACCTACAGCATTGGTATTCCACTACGCATCTGTTTCAAAGAAGCTTTTATTTATTGACCCTTCCTTATTATTTCTCAGAATTAGTTCTCCTGGTGGAAATCTTCATTTTATTTTCAGCAATTATTTTTAAGTATTCCATGGCTACGAGAGACACTTTATCCATATATGAAACCTTACCAGAAAATATCCTCCATTACAGTCACGGGTAAAGGATGAGGATGAAAAAGTACAAAAAGCCTTTCCTTCACAGAAGTATCAGGTGGAACTTTTTTTTTGGGTGGTGGAAGCATAGCATCAGTCTGAGGCTGAAGTAACTGTGAGCCAGGGGTTCCTCCAAATGCTGGCTGAAACAGGAGGAAAAAAAAAACAAAAAAACAACTGTAACTCAATTTTTAGGGGAAAAAAAAGGATCTTGTTCACTCCTACTACTTGCACCTTGTTTGCTCCTACTACAGGACAAAGATGAGATTAAAATTAACTGTTAGAGCCTATACGTTAGTGTTATTTCTTTCATTAAATAAGATAAATTCAAACATGGACAGACATACTTAAAGGGAACAAAAAAAACTATAAAAAAAAAACACACACAAACCAACCAGAGATACTTCTTAAAGACATAGCATGTAAAGCTACTACAGAAGAAAGTGAGCAGTGCTCCTTATTGACATATCTGGGGGTCCTTAAATCAAAGAAGACTATTAGCAGCATCCACCAACTTACAGGAGGTGCCCTATATGGCTGGACAATCGCGTTGTTATTCCGTAACACAGAGGTCATATGTGCTGTTACCAGTTGTGTAGCCATTTTTCTGATGAGGCTGCAAGAAGCGATAGGAAATCGTTTTAAAGAAAGAACTATGTTACAGTTAACTTCAGCAAGAAGAAATTAAAGACCTTTCTAGACTTATATGAAGATTTTTTTAATGTGCAAACTCAAGTAGATTAAAAATGGGGCTTGCAAGACACTCAATCGGAAAGCATACATGCTACCTGGAACTCAGTGAAATCACTTAATTCTACATAGAGACAAAACTCCCATCCTTTTTCCAATATTATAACAAAGAAGAAACATTAACAGAACCCTCTAATTTATAAGAAAGGTGCTAACGTGGCAGAACAGAGGTTTCACTCGTTTCTTAGAAGAGCACACAGATTTGACTCATAATAATGTTCTGAATTACAAGAAGTTCATTTCCATCTCGCCAGTATTTTTTCCTTTGTTCTAATGGGGGATAAGAAAAGCAATCGCACATTTACACAGATTCAAGCCTATGTTTTAAGGCCACGAAATCATAGAAAGTGTTGAAGAGTGAAAGAAAACATCTGCAAGAAAGACGGCTGCAAATAATCTTCTTTAAGTTTACATCAGGAATAATACTTCTGAAGTAAATTCCCCATTGTCTCTCTATACATTCTTTTTTCCCCCTTCCATAACCCAGAACAGCTTCGATGCCTCCAATAGCTTAACTTCTTTCCTAAAGTAACCTAAAGTATTCACTACAGGAAAGCACGCAGGTCACTTCCACTTAGAACCAGCATTCAATCACAGAATCAGACTAGATATGGTTTAAAGTAAAACCTGACAATCCTTATACAAGTGCAGAAATCAGATCCTCAGTTTTTTTCTGCCTGTGTTTTTCCACAAGGCTACTGTTTGCAGTATTGCAAACACTGCCAAAAGATCAAGTAAGGAATATCTGCTTTTAATGCAAAGCCTCAAGAGCACATGACGTATGACAGGGACCTTTAAGGATACTTGGCAAATTCAAGATTTTCTAATGTATCTCAGGCATATATATTAAATTGAAGAAAAACTAAAATGAGTTAAGATATTCACTCTAAACTTCAAAAAAAAAAAAACACACCTTAACACCTAGATTTCAGAAGAAAATTATCTTCAAGTGTGAAACAAATTTAGTAACACTGCTGTACCCTCTTATAGTTAAATAATAAGTTTTCTTCTCCAGAATAACTTTCCAGTTTTTCTACATATTGGTACTTACTCTGAACTATCATTCCCATCTTCTAGGAAAATGACAGTTAATCTATTTCCAGGAGGATACTCAAACCCATGTAGCTTACACTTGGCATATATAGCCGATGCAGCAGTACTGTACTGAATCACAGCATAACCTACAAAGACAACACACACAGTTCCAGTGCTGTACAAGTAAATCTTAAGAACAAGATACGCTCACATAAAGAAGTAGGATCAAACAAATTCATTAGTCATGAATGCTACAGAATTCCTACATCTCTTCACGACACAGTACATCCCTCACTAGTAACATTAATAATATTTGCAAAGTAAACTCCTGTTAAATTAACTAGTGACAGATTGGCTGTGTTTGTATCTGAAAAGCTGGTAATACAGCAACATAAAGCATGTCTTCTTGCCTAACCCTCAGTTAGAGGGTAATTATTCCAACAGCAGTGAATACCAAGTACTGTAAAGTTACAACATAACTTAAATCATTTCCATTTCACAAAGTGCAGTGCTCCTTATGTTTTATTCTTGTTTTCCTGT
The DNA here is from genome assembly GCA_036925125.1 of Oreortyx pictus. Lineage (NCBI taxonomy): Eukaryota > Metazoa > Chordata > Aves > Galliformes > Odontophoridae > Oreortyx > Oreortyx pictus. Next base: position 13,678,234 of record JAUPFR010000009.1, on the reverse strand, counting down.
AGATGAATACTGAAACCAAGACAATTCTTCAAATACGAAGAAAATCTTTGTTTTGCAATATTTCCTATCATTTACTCATGTCAGCTTTTACATACACACACACACATCTATTTCACGACAAGAACTCAAATGATCTGCTTACAGGACATTAAAACTAGATGTCTAAATTCAGCTGATTTTCCTTCCCCCTTCCATTATGTCCAGAACTATTAATCTCACTTGACCAAAACAGTAATACTCAGGGATTTGATTATGTCCTTCCTGTGATTCTATTAGCTGTAAATATAACTACTTAAATGCTTTTTAGAAATAAGGGGTTGGCCAAAATTGATTTTTTTTTTTTAATCTTATGCAATGATACCACTAACCACTGATACATGGAAAAAAATAGTTACTTCTCGTAACTACTGTAACTTGCAATACAAATGAACTGAGGTACAATCAAGAAAAGTTCTCTTCGCAGAATATTTTTATAATTTTACTTACCATTATTAGTATGAGGATCTCGCTGAACATCACAGTACTCTAGCCCTGGGACTAGATCAAAGAGGGCAAACAGCTGCTCTTGGATAAAAGGAAGTCGTGATGCCACTGACAGACGTTTGGAGACTGACTCCTGAATCCTGTTCTCATTTTTTTCAAAACTACAAAACTCTGGTTGAGCACCTCAGGAATAAACACAAAAATAAACAATCAAATTCATTACGTTAAGTAAGCCTTCAATACACACAATTTTTAATTTGAATTTCAGAAGCAACGTAAGTGCAGTATACACCAAAAGTAACAGGCATATTTCGTGAAAGCAGGTCTTGTAATAATTAGGCAACACAAACAAAACATGCCATAGTCGTAAGAAATGAAATACCCAACTCATTTCTAAGTCAAAAATTTAATCTACTAGTTGTCAAACTAGGCTTCCTCTAGACTGCCTTCTTCCAAATTACACTTAGATTGTGATTAGATTACGAATAAATTTCAGTTAAAAAAAACTGTGACTTACAAAATGGAAATACAGTTCCTCTTGGTTCTTGCCTTGCATTATTGCTATAATATTCATGTTCAAAAGACTCAGATGACTTATTTTTAGGTTCAGCCAAAATGGCCCGGTAGCCTGAAAGAAACCATTACAAATACTGCAACATCTCAGCATATTTTAAATATTTCTGAACAGATATGAATTCTCCAAAGACTGCATTTAAAAACACTTTATTCAGAAAAACCACCAAATGCTGTCATTAATGTGCAAGTCTTGCAAGTTGGCATAATAAGTGATGTGGAAGTTAGCTTGCCAGTGTATTGTATCTGGAACATGCTAACTGCAAGTGAGCCTGCTTGCTCTGAGGGTGAGCAAGGACCAGAACCTAAAAAGATCAAGGATATTCCCAAGAATATGCCCAAGAGATAAACAAAGCTGTCTGGAAGCAAGACAAACAAGACAAACTCCAGAAGTCCCTTCCAACATCAACCATTCTATGACATTTGGCAGGACTTGGAGATGCTACAGAGGCAATCAGTTGAACTTTCACAGAACTGTAACAGCCATTCACAGATGTTTTCTGCTGATCTAGGTTCTGTTTATCAATAGTTTAGGTATTAAGTCTTAGGCCATATAATCCAACTCAAATAAGAGGAAACAAAATTCAACTCCTAATAAAACTCTCATTTTTGTGAGTAATCTTGTATAGGGTAACAATTGTTCAGAACTCCTATGATAAACCACACATATTACTTAAACTAAAAACAATTAAAAACACTCCTCCACAACAAAAAGAAAAAATAACAAAAACCCTAGACCCGCATGCCAAAGTGTTTAATACTAAGTAAAGGAGGCTGAACTGAAAAACTGCTAAGTTCCACCAAAAGCCTCTCTTCCACTGGCTGAGCAGGCCCAGACACTGAGCCCTTTCCTCATGAGTCATGCACTTTAGCAGTCCTCCACTGGACTTACTCCAATCCCTTAACAACTGTTTGGTACCAGGGCATAAATGACAAAAGGCTGATCATAAAGAGGATAAAGTATTTGTTCCTGCAATATATTAATTCTGACATTAAATTGGGGGGGAGAAGGGGAAAAAACACTTGAGTTAACCTGAATTTGTTCTTAGGTAAATGTAATCACAAGTGAATTGCATGGATTATGAAATACACTGTTATATATAATTCGCATTTTATTAAACACATGCTCCCAGAAATACCTAAAAATGAGATTGTCCTGTGAATGAAATCTAAACTAGGTTAATACCTAATAAATGTTTTTATTTGCAATGCAATGTTTGTCTCAAGATGTGCTCACACCACAAATAATGTACCCACAAATAAAACTAAATATTAATGATATATTAATGATGGTATGTGTTTATTGTGAAAAGCTGTAGTAAGTTGAATTAGATTCTTACTTCGATCACACTCCTCAATTGCTCGGGCAGCCTGCGATGGTTTTAAGTACCTCACATAGCCCAAACCTTTACTTTCTCCAGTAGTCTTGTTCTTGATAATGCTGCAATATTCAATGTCCCCGTACATCTAGAACAATTAAGAAAAGTATTAATTCACAGTATTTGAAAACTCATTAAAGTTTGAGGCTTTTAGTTCCTCTCAAATTAAGAAAAAAAGCTAGTTAAAAATCCTCAGCAAGCAATGAATCAGCACCTTAAACTTCTCCCGCAGATCTTCCTCTGTATACGTCTTTGGTATCATAACAAAGATTCGTGTGAGCTCCTCATCTTCGACATCTCGGTGGCTTCCAGAAGCTCGTGACTGTGCAATAAACACCTAACAAAAGTTACATAAACATTAATTAATGAAAAAAAAATGACTTAACTATGTACCAAGTTGATATTTAAGCAAATCTATCATTCACATTACATGCTCTCCTAGTGAGAAAAAACGAGTATCACTGAACACAGATGTACCTGCAAGAAAAAACGTGTAAGCACAGTACACTCAAAATGGTTTCTCAAGCGGGATGGAGCTCAGTGGAAGTTCCCACTGAGGATAAAGCAGCATGGTGAGAAGTATTAAAGCTCTGCCCAGAAACACCACCAGTGCCACAGAGGGAATCTGATGCAGCTACAGATGCTTTCCTAGAAGCAGCCAGGCATGGTATAGCAGTCTTAATGAGAAGTAAGAAAAGAAGGGCACAAACTGAAACAAACAATTGGGAGCTTTAGTTTACTACTGCAGTTCACAGCTCCGTTGGGCCAAAGCCTGCAGGCAGCACTTGCTTGAGCATAGCTTCTCACACCTATAGCTGAGAATAACTTAATTTCCTGAACAAAAAAACTTTCAGGCAAAGACAAAAAAAAAAAAAAAAGAAAAAGAAAACAGCCGCAAAAACAGGAACAAGCTTCAAAACAAACTCCTCGTGCGACAGCAGCAGCTGATTTCACAGAATTCTGGAACTGTTTTTCCAATGGTCATGCAGGGATAGGAAGGAATACAGCTCAGACCCCCCCCCCCCCCGATTTCTAAGAGCGAATTCTTCGGGAAAGGTTTCGCTAAGCGCTTATCTCCACCCCATTGTAAAACGCACGGGGCCTTCTTACGGTGTTCAACTTAGTTCCTATTTCGGGCCGCGGCCCTGGCGCGGTACCTTGATGGGCTTGGTGTCGGGGACCAGGCTGCGGCCGTGCATCTCCTCCATGGCCCGGCACGCCTGCGAGCTGCGGGCGAACTTGATGAAGGCGATGCCGCGGGACTCGTTGGTGCGCTTGTCGCGCAGCAGCCAGATGTTCTGGATGTCCCCGAACGGGGCGAAGCGCTCCCGAATCAGCGCCTCGCCCGCGTCCTTGCCCAGCACCACGAAAACGCGGCTGTTGGGCGGCTCGTCCAGGCACTCGGCCGACAGCCGGAATCCGCCGCTCTCCTCCATGGCGGGGCCGCCGCTCGGCTCGCGGGCCGCGGGAGAGCGCTGGCTCGGCTCGGCACCGGGCGAACAGCGGCCGCCGTCCTCCTTCGGCCGCGCAGACAACATGGCGGCGCCCCCCCCCCGCGCGCGCGGGCCGCTGGGATGGAGCGCGCTGCCCGCCGCTCCACACAGGAAAAAGAGCGTAGCGCTTAGTCCCGCCCCTCGGGTCAGCCGCAAGCCAATCAGAAGAGAAGACGAGGAGTTCTCCTCTCCGCGATTGGACACGAGACACGTGCCTCGCTGGCAGGGCGGAGGGCCGCGCGGGTGCGCGGGGATGGCGGAGCGCGTAGTGCTGCCTCGTGCCGCACGGTCACTGCCTCCTGCGGGTCCCGTGGGTGCGTGCTGCGCTGCCTTCCTCTGGAGAGGTCCTTGTGGGCTAAGAAGGAACGCTGTGATTGCTGGACTGCTCAGCCACAGAAAAGATTGGGTCTGTCTGAGCGGAACGCGGCCTCAGGGCCGCATAGGTGAAAAAAGCTGGAAAGCACAAGACAGGGCCCGATCTTTGGGGTTTGTCTGGCCGCAGAACGGGACAAGCTGCAGGATTTTCCTACTCAGAGGCAAACAAGAGGAAAGGTGAAACTAACATGACATGCGCAGTGCTGGACAGAACGTATATGGGAAAAGAAAAAAAAAAAACAAAACACGTTTGTTTAGAGGTACAGCAGTGAGGCTTATTCACAGTGAGTTACTATCATAGCTATCTGCCTCGCAGAAATGTGAAATGAATCTCAACTGTAGTTTCAGAAACAAAAATTACTCAGCCCTTAAAATAAATGTTTCCACTATTTATCATGCCAGGTCAGAATGTATACAGCTTCCCCAGAACTGCACTGCATCAAAGGGCAAGTTTTCATTTCTGTTAAGGACGCTTCTGGATTTTGTTTGCTCGTCACTACCCTCTACTGGCATTATGGTGTGCTGCACTTGTTTTGCTCAGCAATACTTGTCCAAATGCCCTCACCTACTAGTAAGCAATGACTTGCTTTCTGTATTTTAGTACAGTCTTGAAAGGCAGCACAACACCTACGAATGGAAAATAAGTTTGTGTATTCCTTTTCAGGTTTCCATTTTTAATAGATATTATTTTGATCTGAACTTAATACCAAGATATTAATTACAAATACAGTCCTGTGGTGTTTTTGTTGTTGTTTATTGTTGTTGTTTTCCCTCTGGTATACGCATTTTGACATTTGCTTTATGGTGGGACTTTCTTCTTATAAAATATCATATACTAAATGTCATATACTTCAACATTATTAATTTATTGAAAATTCAGTGAATGAATAATGCTAATGTTAGTACAAAATTTTAAAAGAAAATCAACAAAACGACATCTAAGTCGACTGTACATGCACGTGCACATGTCATTATCATGAGGCACTTCAGCAGTCTTCCGTACAACAGAAAACTTCTACTGACAGAATTTAGCTGGGTTGAAAGGAGACATTAATGTTTTTTTCAAATTATCTTGCAGTTATCCAGAGAGTGGACACTGATAGTTTTTTTCTAAGGTCCTTTCACGGAGCACAGCTTTCGTTAATCTAGTGTCAACTTGTATACACTCATTTTCAGTTGGATCTTCTGGATACTGAATTACAAAAATATTTATATAATTCAAAAGTCCTGTGTTTTTTATGTGAACTGGCACAAAAAAGGATTTATGTTTGAGTTACTGAAGCGACTCAAAGGTTATTTGCACTTTCTATGTCTTATATTATGCATCACTCGTGTCCATATTCCTCTTGGATTGTGGGTGCATGATGCTCAAGAGCACCACCACACCTTGATACTCTTGGTAGCTGTCAGAAATACACCATGTTGGACTAGCCTTGTATTTAGACGTTTTTTTTTTCATTTTTTGTTTGTTTGTTTGTTTGTTTGTTGAGTAGTTAGCTGGTGTGAAAGTACATCAGTGGAGTATTTGGAAAACTCTAAGAAATACATTCCTTGTATAAAAATGATTTTAGCTGGAATTAAAAAGCAGAATGAAAGAGCTGATCTTATTGCATACTTGAAAAAAGCAACTTCCTTATGAAGCAATGCTGCAGCAGCTGTAATGACAATTTTTCATGTTTTAAATTTTGATGAGCTGCTATGTCAAGTTTTAGTATGTTGATACTTATTGTCCATTAGGGCCTTAAAATCTAATATAAGTGTGATTCAAGGTGCTGCATCCAAATAAACAACATCAAAAGGTGAGCATTACTTACATTGCGTTATGTATTTCATACATCTTTACGGAGTACACTACATGATACAGTATTGTTCCTTTCCCTAAGCAGACCTGAGAACCCAATTCTGCAACTAGTTATTCAAAGACCAACTGAAACTGTTGCTATTTGGTTGTGGCTAAGTAAATAGGAAAGTCCCTATATTAGGATGGAAACTAAATAAAGATTTTCTTTTGGAGAAGTTTTTCTGTTTGCTCAGTGTATTGTTACTGTTCATTCATGTACTGAAAGAGCATAATAATCTAAATGTCATCTTTCAGAGTTCTGGATTTTTTCTCCACTTGATGCTAATATATTAGGGTTTCCTCTAACATGTAGAATGAGGGCTGACAAGCTCTAGCAATTGAGATTAGTAATCGTATTTTCTCTAATAGTAGATTGTTTATGAAGGCGATTGCACTCCTCCTAAAACCTCATGAATTCTTCTCTACCACTTGAGATTTACCATTTAGTTATCTGTTTATAAATTATTAAAATGTATTCCACTCAAGCAAGGTTTCCTTATGTCATCACAAAAAGGAGCGTTAGCACAAAACTGATTTGTTGTCATATCTGTTCCCAGGTAATCATCAGTATTGTTCCAAAGCTTGCCAGCAGGGGGTTTCAATTAATTGTCTTTAAGAGCCCTAGGGCGGGGAACTCTATTTATAATGGCAGTAAGTGAAAGTCATTCTATGACACAAGTGAATGAGTACCTGCTTTACTTTCCTTGTGTCCTCTAGCTTTAAGACACATTCCACTTTCAAGTTTAATATGTAGGACTTGTTCTATTGACTGTTTATAGACAACTGAAGTAAAGCATCTGCCCGAATTACACTAGTTTCCTCAGGCGCTTCCCTCAATTACATTTTGAGAAGTGCTACGCCCCTGCTTTTCTCAATAGAGAAACAGGCTGCCTGACAAATGCACTGACACTTCTTGTCATTCTGTTAAAGCACTGGTATGCCTTGTACCTTAGGAGACCAGGCTATAGGGCTGACATGCTGTCAGAGTTGGCTTTGTGCATCCACACCATCGGTGCGCCATACACAAGATGCAGCAGCTATGTGCTGCCTGTAGCCCACTGCAGCAGACCTGTAGGACTATGACAGTGCGCAACAAAACTGTGGAGCTGACAAAATCCATTTGCCTTTTTGTCTCTCATGAGAAGAGCTGTAGCTCATCTATCTCAGGCCCACACATGAAGCTGGAGCCCAGAGCTCCAGTGCGCTCAGTGTACCCATGCTGCAAACAGGCATCCTCTGACGTGTGCCAGGATGCAGGAAAACCCAAATTCTCTCCTAATATCCCCTGAAACACCAGGTCAGGTTTCTAAGGTGGGTTTTATGCCTAAACTTACAGAAAAAACTACATTGCTTTATGTGTCTACACACAGAACTGCTGTACAGTACCCATTTTGTATGAAAGAACTGATCTGAGCGCTACTACACAGAGATGGCAAAACATGTTTACATACAATTATTTCAGCCGTATGGAGATGCCTAAAGGCTCTCTGTCGAGAGGTCGAGGTGCGTGCCTGTCGGACGCTCGGCATCTTAAGCCGTTCCTTTGCGCAGGCGGCATGTTTGCGCCAAGCGCTGCAAAAAAGTAAATGCCAGCGGAAAGGGCAGGCAGGAATCGGCGGCTGCGGGAGAGCAGGTGTACTCCGAGGGCGATGCATACGGAGCAGCCGCGGGCGGAGAGGCCGACATCTCGGCGGCGTCCTCCTCCCGTGCCGTGACGCTGCCTGCCGGAGGCTGAGGGCAGCGATCCCCGCGCTCCCCAGCTCTGACAGCGTGCCAGCCGCGGGCAGCTCGGAGAAACCCCCCCCCCCCCCGCAGCACCGTCACCCCGCGGCTCTGCAGCAGGGCTCTCCCGGGCGCGGCTCGGCTCCCCTTCCCCGCCCCGACAACCCGCGCCTGCGCGCCCCTCTCCTCCCCATTGAGGAGCGGAGTCACCGGCCGTTTCTCAATGGAGCGCCGGCCTCCTGCCGCAGCCAGCCCGTGGCGGGGGGGGGGAAAGAGCCGTGGCGGAGCGGGGCCCGCGGAGGGGCGAGGAGCCCCGGCGGTCCTTGGACGCAGTGAGGCGGACGGCGAGCTCCTTTGTCTGCCGCTCCCCGAGCGGTCTCCGGGACGCGGTGCTCTCGCCCGACCTCTCGCTACGCGCGGTTGCGGCGGAGAGCCCCGAGTGTCCCTCGCCCCGGAGGGTGTCCGCGAGCTGCGCGCCGCGTGGACCGCCGTACGAGCGGGGGGCTGTGGGAGCCGGGACTCTCCTCCGATCGCGGATTTGCCCGTGTTTTCCCAGCCAGCCCAACTCCCATTCATGAATTTCTGAAGCTGCCTTCATTCAGTCTTTACCGAGCGCATGAAAGAGGTTTTTCACGTGTTAGGCTCCATGACTCCGTCTTTTTTTTTTTTTTTTTTTTTTTTCCTCAATCGCTTTTGCGTAGGCATCGATGGAGCGCTGAAACGTGCTCCACGTGCGCACGGGAATAACTCCTCTCCGCCTGCCTCGGTGGATGCGGCACTGGCGGGGGGCCCGGCCCCAGCGGAGGGCGGTATCAGCGCTGGGAGGGCTGGGCGGCGGCCCCGTGGTGGTCCCCCGGCTCAGCGCCGGACCAGCCGGGCACGGCCGGGCACCGCACGGGGAGGTGCAGGCACCCCCGCTAGAAGACGCAAGAATTCACTCGGTCTTTCTGAACGGGCTCCGTTCGTTCCCTGAAGTGCTCGAGTCTGGCAGACGATGCTGTGACTTAACCCGCTCCGACAGCAACACTTGCGCTACCTCTCCCCGCAGCACTAGGTTGCCCCTTCCCCGCACACGCGTGGCAGACAAAAGGACCCCTCCCCGTCCCGAAATTCCCACGAAATCCCCGAGCGCGGGGCGCATTCCCCTCTCCCCAGGCACTCCCGGTCCCCGCGCTTCCCCCCCGCTCCCCCCACCCTCGCAGCCGGGCTCTCCGCCGCCGCCGCCTCCTCCCGCCGCCCCCCCCCCGCGCTGCTCACGCGTCCTGCCGCCGCCCTCCCCCTCCTCTCCCTCCCCGCCTCTCCCCTCGCTCAGTGGGCCGCCGCCTGGGTTACGCAGCCGCCGCTGACAGCGCCGGGCGGGAGGGATTTGCCCGCGCGTCTCTAGAGGCGCGGCGGCAGCCCGGGACCGAGGAGAAGAGGGAGGCGGGCAGCAGAAAGAATACCTGGAATAAGGCGGATAGTAATCAAGAGTGGGTAGCAGGAGAAGGAGGGCGCGGTGACAGCGGAGGGACGAGGAAGGGCGGCCCGGCGCGGCCGCGGGACAGCAGCGGCTCCCGTCGGGGCATGGCCTGAAACGCCCCCGCTGCCCATACCATGGCGGCCGACGGCGGCCTCGACGTGGCGGCGGTGGAAAGTTTCCTGGACAGGCACCCGGAGCTGGTGGAGAGGTGGCTGAAGAGGAGAAACTCGCTTCCCAAGGCGCCCGCCGGAGGACCGTCGGAGGAGCGGCGGGTCGGCGGCGGCTGGGGCAGCGCGGGCGGGCCCGGCGCTGGGGGGCTGCAGCGGAGGGCCTCCCAAAAGGAGCTGCGGAAGAGCTTCGCCCGCTCCAAGGCCATCCACGTCAACCTCACCTACGACGAGCACGTGCACGCCCGGGCGCAGGAGCCGCTGAGCAGCGTGCGGCGGCGGGCGCTGCTGCGGAAGGCCAGCTCCTTGCCCCCCACCACCGCGCACATCCTCAGCGCTCTGCTGGAGTCCCGCGTCAGCCTGCCCCAGTACCCGCCCCCTGCCCTGGACTACAAGCGCTACCTCAAGGAGCGTAACGAACGGCAGTTCTTCCTGGAGCTGGTCAAGGACATCTCCAACGACCTGGACCTCACCAGCCTCAGCTACAAGATCGTCATCTTCGTCTGCCTCATGGTGGACGCCGACAGGGGCTCGCTCTTCCTTGTGGAGGGGGCGGCCGCCGGTAAAAAGAGCCTGGTCTCCAAGTTCTTCGACGTGCACGCCGGCACCCCGCTGCTGCCCTGCGGCTCCACCGAGAACAGCAGCGAGGTGCAGGTGCCATGGGGCAAGGGCATCATCGGCTACGTGGCGGAGCACGGAGAGACGGTCAACATCCCCGACGCCTACCAGGTAGGAGCCGGGCGGGACCCAGCGCTGCGCCGCTCCCGGATCCCTGGGCTCGGGGCTCCGCCGCTCCCCCCCCCCCCCCACCCCCGGCTTCTTGTGGGTGCACCTCGGGTGGCCCTTCTGGGGACGGCACGGGGGGGCAGAGGGGCTCGACTGGCGGTGAAGCATTACAGCTGTGCTGCCGGGTTCCTCGGGAGCGCTGGGTGGCTCCGTGAGTTTCTCGAAAGTGTTCTGGAATTCACTGAGGAAAAGTTTAAAGAGATGCTCGCGACGGTCCCAGTAATCGTATCCTTAAATTTCGGTCTCACGTAGTATTCCCTGCCAGCTCGCTGCTGACATAATTTCTCTGCCTTCAAAGCGTGTATTTCCACCTCTGCTGGTGCCCGCTCTGACCGCATGGCATTCGTTAGCAGACCTTTTCCCCAGGAGTGTTATATCCATCCCTGTTATTCTCTTGCAAGGAGTTTCCCCGCGTTTTATAGAAGCTTCAGTTTTAGTCGTGAAATGTAGTCCCGATTTCGAGGCAAAAATGCTCGTGCTTCAGCACGGACAGAAGTTCTGAGCTTGTTAATCCGAAACAGTGTATTCACTTTGCTAGCTCCGGGTTTACTACCCTCTCCAGCAGTCCTGGGGGTTGATTCTGGTATTTACGAGCATGAGGCACTGTTAGCAATGAGAGAAATTAAGAACAAGGGAACGACACGTTTTCTATATGAGGATCTTGGAAAGTTTTAGGAAGGTGGAGATGTACGTCCTTAAGAATTATGTTAATAACCATTGTTGATGTCTAATTTCTCTCTAGAATAATAACAAAATAAAACAAACAAAAAACAGCATTATAAATAAATAAAATGCTTGGTGCTTTGTAACAAACTATCCAAGGAAAAATACTTAGAAAAATAATATTGGGGGGTTTGGTTTGAAATACTGAAGAGCCAGGCTAAATGTATTTGGGACTGAATATTTATATTTTTGTCTACCAGTGAAAACTAAGCTCCTCAAAGGTACACATTAAGAGAGGTTTGCAGCCCACGGAGTTCTAAGGATAAAGAACAGAGCTTGGTAAAAGGACTGTAATATTCAGCCTAAAATAAGTGTTTATTGGATAACCTTTGTAAAAGTCTAAGCTTGCTTTTGTCCTTTCTTCTTTCCTTTGTACCTATTATCCACTTTCTCTTACAATCTGATGATGATGATGATTATTATGATTTTATAACTTTCCTTTCTAATACCGTTCTCTTCCCAAAATGTATGCTGTTTGGGGTCAATAGTCTCAAGTGAATAAAAATATTGAGAATATCTTAGTTTGTCTGGAAAAGAGATTGATCCCTTCTTTTAGCTCCAGATAGCTTCGGACACCTCTTCTGTTGGGAGTGAAAATGACACAGGAAGGGCAGGTGTTTTCCTGGTCCTAAGGGACTTTATTATTTCTTCTTAAGTGTGTGCTCACTTTGTATTTACTTCCCTGTGGAAAAAACCCAGCTACTTTCAACAGTTTATTGTACCTTAGAAGAGAAAGCTCTGAGCCAAGTTTATCATGTAATTATATCAACCGCAACTTCACTGTTTCCTGAAGAGTTATTTCTGATTAATTGTAGTGCAACACAAACTTTAGACACCGTAGCTTTAATGAAAGTTTTGCTTGATAATAAAAGAGGGATCTGCTTTCTGTTATGTATCCAGCTTAATGCAGTTCACTCTTTTACCTGGAAGGTGTATACCCATTGTGTGACATTAAAAGGAGACCTTCCTAATTTAATAGGATGAAGAGCCCTAAGGAGGTCTAGATACATGTGCACAAAGAAGTGACAGCTGTTCCATCTGAGGTCACTGTGGTGCTTACAATATCAGTCTTTAAAAATTAACAAATGCAGTAATACGGTTTTTGTCAGCATTACCACTGATGATGGAAGCGTTTAATCAACCATCAGGTTTAAAAAAAAATAGCACCACCAGGAAACTTTGTCAGGATGACAGATGAAGTTGGAAAAAAAGAGGTGAGAGGGCAGCACCTGTTTTGCCCATTGAAGTGAATGTTTACAGTGTTGCTACTCATTTGGTAAGAAAAGGCCTTGACAATTAGGTCAGACCAAAATTTCTTAGTTAATGTAAAGGATTTTTGCATCTTTTTAAATTAGCAAACTTGTTTATAAAGAGGTAAAAGTACTTCCACATCATTAGTTATCTCATTTGCAACATTGGGAAATTTATTTTATTATCATGGGACCACCTTTATTTTTTCAGAGCCTGATCAAATACAAACTGTAATGACTGTAATAAGCAACAGATATGGATCTCACTGTAACGTGATTTATGAACTTGATATGAAGTAAGTGACTGAACAAACACTTCAGAGGTTCACCACATTAGATAATTTGACATATATTCAATTTATGGAAAGATTTAGGTGAATGCTATGTAACGGAGTCAAAAGGTGCAGAATTCATTCATGACATTAAAAGTTTTATTGACTACATTGTCATGTGATTGTCAAGTGGACAATCCATTGTCAAGTGGAGTTTTATAATTGTATAAAAATGTGTAAAATATGTAATTTAATTTGTAAGAGTCCTACAGAATTTTTCAGGAGTGGAGATCCTTTGCATTTTGGAGTCAGTTTTGAACACTTTATCCTGGAAGTAATCTTTTTGTTTTATAAGTTTGACTCCTAGTAAGTTTAGGTTTTAAAATATGGCCTTGGATCATTTTTTCTATATTCATTCTGTGAAGTCTTATTGATTTTTTATTTTGCAAATAATCCAGTAAGTCTTGAGCAGGTGTGTTTGAAGAATCAGCTCATATTAGCAAGGAAAGAAGGACTTAGGTGTCCTTTCAGGCTCCCTTTAACAAAGCATAAATGTAGTTTTTGCAGTCAGGTATGAAACATTAAATACACTGTAAGTAGGAAGAGGTGCTATTAAATATTTATCCAGTGATCTTATGAGTTGTTTAAAAAATTCACTTTTTTCTCTCTATTTAAAGCTATGGATTTTTCATGTAATCCCTTCTTCTTACAGATCTTCTATGACATCCAACTAAGATTCCTGATCATTTATATTTTGTTCTATCTTTTAGAGCAGCATTTGAATAACAAAATTTTAATCATAAGAGATGTTTAGTTACTGTTTGAGTTGCTATAAGATGCGCAAAAGTATGGATTTAATTTAATAGCATCCCACATCCTTCTGACTACTGAGAAAATCTTGCTCTTCAGAATAGCAAGCATACATCAGAAAATATTGAAAAATATGTTTGGCCATTTGACAGCATCAGCTGAAAAAAAGTTTTCTGTACATCTTATATTAAATGTGGAATTTAAAGAATAGCCATAGAGATAAAATGGCTCTCCAGATTGATGTTTTAATAAAGTAAGGAGAAAAGAGAGAAGAAATATGAAAAGGTCTTATGGTAAGAGCTCTTGGAAACTGGAGAAAGGGCAGTAAGAGATTATCAGAAATTATTTTTTGGGATAGCTCAAGTCTTTAAAAAGAATATTAACCTACCTTACTGGAATTAAAATCAAACAAAATGAATGACCTTGATACCTCTTTGCTCTGGACTCTATCGTGTCTAAGCTAAATGGAATAATACTCCTGCAGACACAATGAGAGACAGGTTCCCTTTCCAGAGGAGAGGTTGTTGGTATAGGCAGTAATGAACAGATGGAAACTGTGTTTTATTACATGGGGTACCGTCTTGTTACCATCAGTATTAACAGTGTGTCTGTTTTCATTTTAAAGAGCAGTTAGAGCATTAAAAACACGGGTCCTGTGAGGTCTGGTCCTGGGGATAGAAAGCACTTAAGAGCTGCCTTTTTCAGCTGTTCCAGAGCTACTGGCGCTAGCAGCTCCTGTGTGCATCTCTGTGCTGGGTCTCAGCATGGACACAGGTTGCTCCTCTTGCTAGCATGAAACATGTCAAGCAGAATAAGCGATAATTTAACAAAAAAAGAAAAAAAGTTCCATGTAATACAGAAAAAAAAAAAAAAGAAGAGTTAGAAAAAACTTTTGCTATGCATTAAACATGACTAGGAAGTACCATGGGGAAACATGAGATAATTGCAACAGTAAAGAACTAAATTGCTATAATGTGCTCTCCAGGAAAGAGCATGCCAGTCTGTCATACAACATTTCAACACAATTAAAGTTGTGAGTCCCTGGAAAGTGACCTCACACACTGTGGAAGAGAGCTGCAGAGGTAGGGAGGCATAGTTAGGGCTCACATGGAATGCTCATGCCCCTGTGCCTCCTGAGGTTGCTGCCTCTATGAGCCTACTTCTCTGGGAGCAGTTTCTGAATTAAGTGTGGAGTATCTTGAGGCCTTCCTAGGCTGTGCAGCACACAATATTTCTGATGGAAGGCTGCAGGTACACCACAAGAGAACAAGCCAGGCTACCTCATGGGCCAGGCCATGATGGCCTGTCTGCCACATCAGGATCAGCTGCTTTCAACTCAGGCCATCACCTCATGACTGCCCAGCACATGGGCATGCCTGATTTGTTGGATGGAGAAGGGTGTCAAGGTGGGTCCTGTTGGCAGGAGGGCTGAGTCTGAAGTCTGTCCCGGTTCAAAAGTGTAAAGAGTTTGGGGATAATTTGCTGTTACTGGGTAACTATCAGCAATGGGGTGTGGCATTTATAGTCAGTGCTGAAGTAGGTTGTGTTGCTGATCTGATGTGCAAGCCTAGTGTGGAAGAGTTAAGGCAGATTGGTAGGTTGGGATCTTCTTCCGTATGAAAAAATGTTTGGTCTATTTTCTTAGTTACCTTGATAGAGCAGGTACTCAGCATCCCAATTGCCAGCTCCAAAAAAAGCTTTGGTGGTCAAGACTGGCTTGTCACTTTTCCTTCCCACTGCAGACTCCTGGGCTAATTTTCCTGTTCCCTTGTAAGGTCCTCTTTTATCAAACTGTCACACTTCACTGGTTTATCTGTTAGATAGCCTGTCTATCTGAAGAAACTACTTCAGCTTTTTTTTTTTTTTTTTTTTTTAACTGTGGTCCCTGGTGGAACTTGATCATTTTGTGGGAGGGAAAGTAGACCCCTCCTTGGCCTGTAACCCCTCAGGCTGCACTGAGTAGAGAAGGCTCTGAGTTCTGTGGTGCTGTCTTCATAGTGAAGAAGTATGATGGTGTGCTTTGAGGACCCGAAGCATTTTGATGAGGTTTATTTTTGTACTTTTTGTGTGTGTGTGGAAAATGAAATTAGGGAGGTTCTAGGGTGGGGAAAAAGAGGGATACCAGCTTGTACCTCTTAACTTGTCTGAGTCTGTGGTGATTTAAAGGAGCAGAGGTGCTTGCATCTTGCTTTACTTCTGCCCCAGGTCGCTTGCATGGAAACCTAGCCAGTGAGAAAGAACATCAGTCAAAGAAAAAAATACATTTAATTTTATTCCCATTAATATTATTCACTTCTGCACATCAGACTTTTTTTTTCCCCCATTATCTCCTTTAATTTTCATGTTCTTGTTATGCTGTGGAATTGCTTGCACGTGAAAAAAAATACATATGTGTGGCCACATCCAAAATGAGAAGGTAACACATCAGTAGAAGAATTGTGGTTAAATAAGCACTGAAAATGAGGATATAGAGAAACTAAATATTAAATGGCAAGCAATTCTAAAATAAATGAAAATAATTTAAAGAGAGTTTAGAAGGTAAATCGATACTGCTAGTCAAGTGCAAAAAAAAAAAAATTAAAATTAAAATCATTGTGAGAAATCTGCCAGTTTGGCCAGTGAGAGCAATAGAAAGTTTTAAGTTTGAAAGAAAAATTGGGATCAATACTTGATGCTCATTTAGCTGACTCCACTGGAAATCTGTTGGACAGATCTGGCTTCCATTGCACTGAAGTAATTCTATACTTAAATAAGTGAGTATCTACTGTTTATTTAGTGCTTGGCTGTGTCTATTGATTCTATGATGAGCATAACTAGAAAGATGGTCTGGATGATAATATCAAGGAATGTTAGGAAGGAATATATTTAGAGTTTTTTAAATGTAATGAAGTCCAAGGACAGAAGGTAAATATTTTTCCACTTATGTGGCATGCTGCATTGTGGCAGAGTAGCATAACATGGTTCAGTTACATATTTGATTAGAGTATTTCAGTGACTGTGAGAATGAAGAACCTGCAGTTCTGATTTTAGCAGAAACCCCATTACAAGGACAAGACTGAATAAAGCCTTAGAATTGCTTGGTAAAGGAGCTTGCTGCTCTGCTTGACTGGCTAAAACTTTTCCAGAACAATTGGATGTTACTTTTAGTTATTTACAATCCCATGTTGTTGTTCTTTTTCTATAGAATAGAAGGATTTAAAAGAAAAACAGTGCACATACATCATTACACGAGTTAATTTGTTTTACTTTCCTTCAAGAACCCTATTGACTAACTATGAAATAAACAGCTTGAGCTAATGATTCAGCAGTGTGTTTGCAGAATAACAGCTGTGTGCAATCTGGGTTTAATATGTCCAAAGTGCACCTTTTAAAAAAATTAGAATGGCTAAGATTAATAATTTCTAGTTTATCGCAGTAATGTTTTAAATTTATTATTTAGTGATTTTATACTTTTGTAATACTTGAAGCCACTTGTTGCTCATATGAGCAGGAGTTAGACTAACCCATAGGTAAGCTTCTACTGAGTGACTCAGGAGTTTTGCTAGGTATTAATTCCTTGGAAATGTATCAAGGTATTTATTTATTTTTAAATTATATAAAGCATATATGGTTTAAAAACAAGAATAAACAAACAAAAAAAACCCACTGAGTTTAGTAGAACAGCATTAAGAAGTGGTTCAAAGTGTGTTTGGCATGACATGAGAACATGAGAGGATATTTGTGGCAAGTTCAACATAGAATGGCCTGGATTGAAAAGAACCTCAAATACCATCTAGTTTCAAATCCCCTGCTATGGGGAGGGCCACCAGCCACTGGACCAGGCTGCCTGGAGTCACATCCAGCCTTGCCTTGAATGCTTCCAAGGATGGGGCATCCACAACCTCTCTAGGCAACCTACTGCATCACCACCCTTTGAGTGAAAAAATTCCTCCTAAAGTCTAACCTAAATCTCCCATTTTAGTTTAAAACCATTCCCCCTTGTCTTATCACTCTCAACCCATGTAAACAATTGTTCCCCCTCCTCTTTATATTCTACCTTCAAGTACTGGAAGGTAACAATGAGGTCTCCCCAGAGCCTTCTCTTCTCCACTAAACAAGTCCATTTCCCAGTATGGCTTCTGTATGCACACTACCAAAAGGCCCAGGGCCACTATTATGGGGCAAACTTCAGTGGACATAATCTCTAAATATTCAAAACTAAGAGTTCTTATTTTCTTTGATAGGTATGTGAGCAGAATAGAAATGCATGTAAGCTGCTGTAAATGATTAGACTACAACTTAGTTAACTACTGGTATCAGCACTCCACTGTCGGTTTGTTTTGAAGGAAGAACAACAAAACCATTTTGTAATGATCTGGGGAGTGCTGTCCAGCAAAGGGATCTCAATCCTGCTGTTGATCAGCTCTAAGTATAAAGCATTAGATGTGATTATTATTAGCTTGATATTCATATCTGAAAGCTAGTTAGTGCTTGTGATTTTTTCAGAAAAAAAGGTTTTCTATACTACTTTGTTCCATTGCTTAAATGCACAACATGCACTAATGCATCCATTGTGTAACTAAGAAATATAACAGTAGTTAAAATGGGACAGATAATATAATGCAACCCAACTAAACAAAGTAAAACCCTAAATTGCTGAAACATTTAAAGCCAAAACACAAACGTTATCACTTGATATCACTTTTCTTACTTGAAGTTGCAAGTTATCTTTTTTTAGCTGAGTTCCGTGGACTTGGTTTTAAATCTGGAAGTTGATGATTAAGTGTCAATGTTCCCTACACTTCTGAGGAATTGTTATGGGAATGGAGAAATGGAATTGACTGTGCAGTTCAGCATTTTACCTGTTTTACTCATTGTATCTAGAAGAAATATTGCTGTCACTGATTGTCACTAGGTATCTGTGCTTATTGGAAGAATTAGGTTTTAGATGCTGAGGAATGGTGCTACATTGTTCTCTTGCTACATTTTGTCTCTGGGGATTTTAAAGACTTTGAAGAAGTTGACAGGAATGGTTGCAACAATCTTTATATTGAAGATGCTTAAAAGATTGGATTACTTCCTTGGTCTTTGTGGGCTGGTTTTACCCATATCTACTGTTGTGGCTAATTGCTTTATTTCTGCTCCTTGTTCATGCACCATGGAACTCATATGTATGCAAGTATTTTAACTTTTGTTTTTTCTTTTTTTTTTTTTTCTTTTCCTAAGAGGAATATCTAGAACAGATGCCTTCCTTAACTTTTAATTTGTGTTTTGGCTTTTTTTTTATATTATACATTGAGTCTGGACAATATGCTGTCTTTTGAATTGCTCTTCTATAAAAGCTTATGTATTATTCTATACTCACAGGAAGCATAATTAAGAAAAGTCTTTCAATGTCAGTTGCAACTGACATTGAAAAACAAACAAACAAAAACCCCAAAAACACCTTAAATCAAATTCTTATATCCTACACAGTGGAATAGTACAGTACTACTTAAATGACCAATGCTGTCTAGCAATCTTGCTCTTATATTAAATCTGATGCTAAATAGCTAAGTGTGAATCAGTAGTTTAAATACAGTGTATTCAAAGAAAATTCAATATGTTCTTTGTTTTTGAGCCATTCCTAAGGAAAAAAATTAAATAGAAAGGTTTCATCCTGCATTACGTCATTTGACTTTGAGCAAAGTTATTTTAGGAGCACCATTAAAGCATTCTGATTGCATTTATTGTACTAGATTTGATAAGGATATAGAAAACAAGTTTTCTTCTTCAAGTTCTGAGGGATATGCTTAGAGTAACTGTACCTTTGCTAACAACTTGTGAACCACCTATTTAAACTGAAAATGAAACCTGAATTGTAGTTGTTCAGAAATTAACTTCATTATTACCCCAATCTATTTCATTTCTTAAATTGTCTAGGCTGTGAAGGGAAGATCTTGTTATAGTAAAAATGAGAACAAGAGTATTTCACAGTTTTTGAGTTCCTCTATGTTTTTTAAGCCTCTGTGGTGTATTTTATTTTTTGTTTTGTTTTTTTTAATGTTTTTCATGGCTTTCTGAAGCTGGGAAACATTATTGAATATCTAGATTCTTTCAGTGTGTGAAAACATCTCATTTAAAGTGACAGATTTTTACCTCTTCATATTCAGCACGAATTTTATTTTTGTGTACTCCCATTTATGTGTAGCTGTTGCATTTTCATAATGGTCAGATTGTTTAGTGACTACAGATACACAGTTAATTTGCTTATGGTCTCCAAGAGGATTAAGCCCTAAGACTTCTCATTTTCTTCTTCCAGTCCTATCAATAGTACACCTAATTAACTTTTTCTCAGTCCTTGCACAGTACCTTTGTATCTTTCATAGTCAGAATTAAACTAATCTTAGGAACACAGAGGTCGTTAGAGGACTTAACATACAGCTTGTGAACACAGTCAGTATTCTGACTTTTCAGCTGAAACGATGAAGGGTATGGATCTAGAAAATTGAATTTACATATACTAGGTCACTGGTAACATTTTTGATGCTCACAACTTCTGATTGAATCTCCAGTATTTCTGATAGATATGTTCTCAAGTTTTAATATTGTTCTCACAATTACAGGAACTAGAAATACGATTCTTAATGAAAGTTGAAATCATGATAACATTAGGATTACAGAATTTAACTCCGTACCCCAATTGGTGCTTTTATAGAACAAAAGCATGAGAATATTTTTCTTGCTTACTGAAGATCTTTAAATATGTCCGGAAAGAACTGAGATTATGTTGTTACTGCTCCAGCAGTTGGAATACCAGCACTTTGATTCATGAATCAATCTTGCTCTCTTTCTGTGATTGACTATCACATTTTACCGGGCAGTATTTCCCCAAAGAAGAGTTTACAAACAATAAACAACTTCAGACAAAATGAAGTTTATCCTCTCAAATAACCTCTCCTCATTGGCAGTTCTGAAATTCAAGTTCAGAGTACCTATATCATTACATTTGTGATGTCTCTGACATCTAGCAATCTAATTACAGAGAAGAAGACCAGTAAAGTTTTTTTTTTCTTTGTTTTAGCAGTCTTTTTTTACAATCATTACACGTCTTCCTAATTCCTTGGCATTCTTGCATTAAAATATTGCTAATACAATAGCACTTATGGTAAAGTTTCTCTCAAAATTAAGTATATTTTATATCTAGCCTGTTGCTGAATACTGAGTAGATCTTTATGAAAAGAAACCTATAAGAGAATACTGCATTTGTAACATCACCGTCGATATTCCCTAGCAGCCAGGAGCCCAGTGCAGATGAGGACCCTGTTGTGCCACAGGCTGTTGTAACAAATGAGATAATAGTTTGTATCACAAAATGCTTGCAGTCTAACAGAATTCTTCTCTATTTAGCAGCTTTGTTATCAGCAGCTAAACAGGCCTCCTTGCTCAAGATTATTAGCCTGTAAGTAGAGGTGGATGTAAACTTTGTACAACCTTCTCAGCCCTCCCAGTTTACACTTGGGTATTGAGTTTTTATTGATGGTGTTAAATTCAGCAGCTAAACTCTTCAGCTATATCCTACCATGTGCAGCATATGTAGATGTAATAAATGATGAAAGAAAACTAGGAGGAAGTTAAAATGAAGGTTTAAAAGGGGTATTAAAAGGAAGGTTTGGGACTGTAGGGTGAACAACCCCCAAAAAATGGTACTCAGATAAAATAGTGAGAAAGATGCTATATTTTGCTAGGCTTATCTGGATGGTAAACAGACAACCAGTGAATAAAGAGGGGCTCACCTTTTCCAGATGGTTGAGGTTCACCAATAGCTCTACAAGAGAGGAATCTCGAACAAGAGAACCTTCCCCAGTCGTGATCAGCCCTTAAATGGGGTCCGGGAGAGGTGGAGCCAGACTGCTCCCCTTCCAGTCACACATGTATATTGCCTTCACCTGTGCTCCTGTGGCTGACTCAGTGCTCACCTCAGGTGATCAATCAGTGGTTCAGGCCGTAATTCAACAGTTCCCATACTGGGACGTAATGGAGGTCATCTGGTCACTTACCTCTTATATGCATTGCATACTTCAACAATATTAATGCTGGCAGAAACAGTATTTCATTCACTTATGTCTCCTTCCTTTTTGCATTTTTCCCAGTGTCACTGAAAGGAAATTCCTGCCTGCATTTTAACAAGAGTTTAGAGACAAAGTTTCACTTTGCATCTTGATTGCTTTTATTTTTTTTTACTGGGTTGTCAATTAGGCTTGCCTTAATCTCTTCCTTTTCCAAAATAGATGCATAAGTTTCTCTATGCTCCTCCTATTCGCTGTTCCAGATATGCTAGGGAACTGGACTACCTTTTTCAGAAGGGTATTAACATAACAGGGTAATTTGCTATCAGATGACCAAACCACTTGAGTTAGTTGTTACATTTATAGAACTTAGGCTGTCTGACTGCTCCAGGATCCTTGTGTCCCCCTTCTTCCACTGTAGAGATCACAACATGGAATACAAACAGAAAACTTACTAAATACACATGAAATATTATGTGGTATAGCAGCAATTAATTCAATAAACAGTACATTCTGTGTCTATTGTTCTCCATTGAATCCACTAAGGAAAACAAGACGGATAGCTCTGTCAAATCTGTTTGCAGTACTGGCAGCTGTACTGTAGAGATCCCATTTTGGATAGGTTCAGAAGCCTCTATCTTGTGTGACACCGCACTGACCACTGCAGGTTGGACAGTGCTTTGACTGTATATTAATCTTAAGGCCTATTGTGAAAGCAATGTTTTTCTCTTTTGTGGCAAAAAAATATGAATCTTACCTTTATTTCTGTCATTAAAAGCAAACTTAGTATCCCAGGAGGCTGACTATGGCTAGCAAACTTGTTCTGATGGTGATGGCTAATGAGTTTATGGTAATCTTTACAGAAGAATTAAAGCTTTAATGCCATGAGCAATAAGATGTTCTCTCATGTCATACTGCCAAAGGAGATTACTTTCAAGTTACTTCTAAGTGGTAATTGATGGGAAGAATACAGTTATGTAGTGGTTTACTTTCAAAGTGTGGAGTTTTTGTGCCCTTTCTGTGAAGGGCATCAGATGCCCTTTGTTCCCTGCGCATCCCTTGTCCTGAGCTGTAAAGTGATTTTTAATATTAAATATAGAACTGAATGTGAACACTTCCTTATTTTAAAGAATAAGGCCCGCAGGTGTAGTAAATGTGGATAAATACAGCATAATTTATTTTGGTTATAGAACATACAAGTAAGGAGAAGCTTTTAGCAGTGGACTTTCCAAAAATCATAAAACCATGACAACTATGTAATAATTGCAGTGTGTTTTACTTCTGTTGTTAAAGTAATATGTCTTTCTAGGCAGGACACTGTACAGTGCAGAACAGTTCTGCTTCTAATGAAGTTGACATCAAAATGCACAGAGCACATGGAAAGATCACAAGATCAGGCTGGGCTATGCCCCTGATGCTGTCATTAAATACCATTTATTATGGAGGTTCTGGTTTTCCTAAGGAAGTTGTTAGATGTAAATATTTCAAGGGAATCTCATTGTCTCATCAAAGTAATATGCTCTTCTTGAAAGCAAGGAATATTTAGTACAGTCGAGAGGCAGAAATAGGTCTAAAAATGAACAACAAACCCTAATGAAATTAGAATTTAAATTGGAAAAAAAAAAGGTATAATAGACATATTCAACAGTTTGATGTTCTGTGGCAGAAGAGTGCTATAGCTTGCATATGAATATCACAATTGTTTTGAATTACTGGTATTAAGAAGTCTGAAAATTTGCATACAGGAATAAAATACCCAAATGTGTACGTTAATCTTAATGTTGATTGAGTGCAGATCACTTAAATTACATTATTTTTGAAGTGGCAAATATTTATATATTATCTGCAATTCACAACAGGGAAATAAATATAGGAATAAGATTTTAAAATGTATTAATGTTTAGTATCAATAAAGATTTAATGATTTCTCTTTCCTGTCAGAATTAAATTTTATCTTAATTTAAGGACTGTATGGATGTAAGAATTGTTCTTTCATCACAGGACATATACGTGCACAGATATTATTTCACAACTGATACTGTTTAACTCTAGTTTCTATTTGTAGAAAAGTTTAGTTTCCATAAGCTCCTCTTACTCAGCTAGTAAGCATAGAAAATTGTTTTATACAAACGAAAGAGCTAAATCATGTATATAAGGTAATCTTTCTTCACTGGTAACCATCTGTGTGTATTCTGCAGTGGGAGCTTGAACTGCACATCCAAACAACATTCACAGTGTTCCCTCTTCAGCAAGCTACATACTAAGAAATATATTGGCATGAGGGGTCTTCTTAAAATCTTAAAATTGAGATGTTCTTATACACAGTTCTCTGGAAAGAATCAATGTTTTCTTGCATTTCAGTTGTAAAAAACATTTGTAATGCAGGGTAATACTAATCCTTGCAGCAAGTCATATTTGACTTACTAGGTTTCACATGTAGCAGGCAGAGGAGTAGAGCAAACAAATGTTTCCATCTGCTTAACAAAAATCATGGTCATCTGCAAAATGTAGATGTGAAATGGCAGTATGGCCTAGTGTTTATATGTATGTAAGATTACCTAACACCAGATATCAGTCTTTGGATATCATTTAGTAAGCATCCCATAAAGTAATGGGACTTTAAAGTGACCGAATGTAATTTGATCTAAAGTTGTAGTATTATCACCCTACACGCATTTTTCCACTTCTGTGCTTGTGAAGACAGTAGCTAGTCATTCTTTCATAATTAGTGCATTCTAAAATTTCTTATAAGTATTAAAGCACTTAAATACTTGCTAATCTTACTAATAAGTTGATCTTTGAAGTATGTTTACTCTTTAACGTTTTATCACCATTTTAATGTGATTGTGAGGTTAGAATGGAAAGCAATGAAGTAATGTACTATGAGAATGAGAGGCTTCTTACATGTTCTGTATTTTTTGAGAAAGTAATGCTTTATGATAATGAGATTATACTAGATACTGCATCATGCTGTAGAGATTTATGTGCATTAATTAACATAGTTCAAAAATATTTCTATTTTGCATTAACACAATTCTGAAACTTAAAATGCAAGTGGGTACAAAATTATACAAAGTCATGCATTAAAAAACAAAAGTGAACTCTTCCTATTCAGTGTAACAGTATTAAAACCTTTTTTGATGATGATACAGTTCTTGGCCAGCAAAATTTCAAGAGTGAACAAAACTACATGGAATCACACTTACAAATTTTCTAAGTAGCTATTCACCATGCAAAGCTTGATGGGAAAATTTCATTATGGCGATTCAGTTGTTCTGTTCCCATTAACACTGATTAGAGTTATGTGTTAAATTCCCTGTTAGAGCACTATGGAAAGATATATTTAAAAAAAAAATCTGATGTATACTTATGTTTTAGGAACTTTAAGTCTATGCAGATACTTGTCTGTGTACTCCCAGCAAGCTGTACAATGATTTTGTTGTGTCTTTGTATTGTGGCTAATCTTTTTAAGTGGTATCCATAAAATCTTTTGTTTGCTGCTTGTGTAGTTTGCGTACAGCAATTTGACAACTGTTTCCCTCAGAATCTTAATTGGGGAAAAACAGCTAATAGAGAGTAATGTAATAACACAGGCAACAACATAATATTATTTTCAAGGAACCTCAGATGTATGATATGCATGTTAATGTTATCATGTTTTCTCTTGAAGGATCGCCGCTTTAATGATGAGATTGACAAACTGACTGGATACAAGACAAAGTCACTTTTGTGCATGCCCATAAGAAACAGTGATGGAGAGATTATTGGTGTGGCACAAGCAATAAATAAGACTCCTGGAGGTGCCCCATTTTCTGACGATGATGAAAAAGTAAGACTGCCTTTTTTCTGTTTTCTTTCTTATAAATAACCTGAAAGACTCTTCTTAGGAGTAGTTACTGCAGATATTATGAATAGAAGTTTTATTCTTTAGTTTTATAGTCTTTGTAATTGGGTTGTAATTAGTTAATTTATCAGGTATGACAATGCTGCAAGCATTTTATGCACAATTTATATCCTCTTTTTGTATCTATGGGAAGGGAGGGAAGAGCTGGTGTTAGTACTTTCTCTGTCCAGTTCATGTCTTGATATTTTCTTTTCACTCCATGTTGTTTATCTATGTTAAAAACTCTACTGATGTTTGCTAATGCTTCTCAACTTTTTTTTAAAAAATCTGAGATAATCTCTTAGAAAATCAGCTGCAAAGCAGAAAAGCTGATACTTCTTTCATAAGACTTACAGCTGACATACTGTTATTGTTTTGTTCTTGCAGCCTTTATTTTTTTCCAAATCTTAATCACTCAAAATTTTAGCTACCTTATGTGGCCTCCAGTCATTTACTTATGTTTGAAAACCCTTGCTTGTGTGTGGGTGTCTTTCTTTGTCAACCCTTCATGACATAGTCTGTTTCACATAGGGTACGTTTTATAGATTGTATTTTGCAATACAGAAGTTTCAAAAACTTATTCCCTAAAAAATTTAGAAGCTTTGAAATTAAGGATTTTGCTGTCATTGTGGGGTAGCTCAGAGAAACTTTAAGATATTAAATTGCATAAAGAAGGAAAGACTAAGAACATTAGGACTGATGTATATAGATGTTAATGCGTATGCCTTCCCCACTTTAAGAATAAAACCTTGAGTAGCTTAGGTGATTTTTATTACAAATTCTTCCTTATATATATATATATATATATACTTATTTATTTATTGAACTCCAATAAATGAGATGTTAGATGCTGATTCAGAATAAAATTAAGTTGGTAGAAGTTGTTACTTTAGGTTCAGATGACTTTTGTTTTGTTAGCCTGCAACTATTTTTATAAAGATAAGGTAAGCTGCATAGCAACACTATCTGGGGAAGGGAAATGGAGTATCCTTCAAGCATATATTAGGAAATTACACACAGTTGTGTTTGTAAGAATATGGTATTGAAACTTTTCTAAGAGTGTAGGTAGTGACAGACTTTGCCCCTGAAAGCTACTCAAGCTGACTCAAAAGCTATTAATACTTGACAGAAAGCCATTGATGGTGTATTATGTACACGGTAATGTTACTGTGCTATGACGAAGAAGAGGTGTTAAATAATGCCTGTTGGAAAGAGAAAATCCTACCTCATTGGTTCTTTGCAGTAGATAATGTATAGAGTCAAGACAGTACGACATAAAAGAAATGCATTATAAAGCTAAAGTAACCTTGTTTTTTCTAGGCTGTGAAATATTGCACAAATCAAAGTCATCTTTTGCAGAAAGTATAGGAATGTATTTATGTATTCCTTTTAAGTTGTTATTAAATGGCTATTTTTACTTGTTATGTTTGTACAGCAATATATTTAAGAGTATAGTACAGAGCTGTTTCGTAGTTGCTGGAAACAGTGGTTAGAGACTATGAATCTTCATATGACTAATGTCTGTTAATAGCTTCATACTCCAGTTTTTTGTGTAGTGGGAGTAATTCAAAATTGATAGTCTTTGTGTTGCAGTTCAGGTAGAAAAATCCTTGCCAAGTGAAATACTACTGAGTGGGTACACAGTAGTGTAGTAGTGTGAGTTGGTAGTGTCTTGGCAGCCTGTGTGCTATTTTTCATTGTGTTTTTTCTCGTGTTTTTAGATCTGTGCTCTTAAGCTACTTCTCTCACCAATAACTTAGAAAACGTGATTTACCTCTGGGAAGTCAAGGGAATGCTTCCATGAGAATGTCTTGCAGGATTAGTGAATGCCTTTTTTAATGATGATATCAAATGAGGTGATTACTAATAAAAAAAAAAAAAAAGAGGGAGGGGGGCAAGAGAAAAGTAGGGGCAAAAAAGTGACTTGGAAAATGCTTCCCAAAACAATGAAGGGAAAATTTGCCAGGGTATTGAAGTGCTTTATGCAGTAAACTCTGATAACTAGATAGCAAACAAAACAAACTCAGTTTTATGTTGATGTTACAATTTCTGACAAGTAGCAACTTCAGAATAATTAGAAAATGAAACTGTAATTAACTGTCCCCTACCTCCAGGCCCTTTCAAACAAATCTCAGTATACTTTGCATATGACTTTAGTTAGAAGTGTCTTTCTATACTCAGTGTTATGTGAAACCATTGATTTTATTTTTTTTACAAAGCTACTGGACTATTGTATAATAAAATGTCACTTGGGGGCACTAGTGTCTTGAGTCAATAGGAAACAAAGAATAATGTTTTCAATTACAATTAAGTAGATGCTAGCATAACTTCATGTATTCTTTTTAGTTATTTCTCTGAAATTGAGAGCAAATAAAATATTTAAGATCTGGGGAGTTTTTAATG
The DNA here is from genome assembly GCA_036925125.1 of Oreortyx pictus. Taxonomy (NCBI): domain Eukaryota; kingdom Metazoa; phylum Chordata; class Aves; order Galliformes; family Odontophoridae; genus Oreortyx; species Oreortyx pictus. Next base: position 13,650,589 of record JAUPFR010000009.1, on the reverse strand, counting down.
CTTCCCAAGCTGTAACCAAGCTTATGTTTTTGATATGTAAAATGGTAGAATATTACATTTCCAAGCTTTTGTAGTTCCCTTTTTCATGGCAGAATTTCAGGTTTTTCTTCTGTATCTCTGGTGATAGCGTTACTATCACTGCTAAGTTTGTTATCTTCATGTAATGACTGTTTTCAAATGCCAAACGCTCTTTTTTTCTTTTGATATGTGGGGTAATCCAGCCATTTCATTGTCTTGAACTAAACTAGAGCTGACAGAAATTGCTATATGCATTTTACCTCCTCAGCATCAATTGCTTGGTCAGCCAGAATGATGTAGACTTCTGCTTTGGTATAAATAATTACAAAAGTATTAATTACTTAATTTAGCAGTCAACACTTTACACTGTGGTTTAGTTGGTAACTTCTAAAAATTAAATATAGTGGAATATCAGTTTTCTTTCAACAGTGGAAATCAATTCATCTGGAAGATACAAAAACAAATAAACCGAAAAAAAAAAAAACCCACTGAAAAGAAGGGTGTAGCCTATGTGTTCCTAGTGCTGCCCTAAAAAGGCATTTAAGTATTTGTGCTGTTTGCTTGGTGACTCATATGTGTTGCAGGACTAATGAGGAAACTATCTACAAAATGTTTGACAATCTGTGGTTTAGATTATTGTATGTGTCTCCTGAGATGTGGTGTCAAAGCAAATCCAATCCTCCATCAGAGGCTTAACAAGAAACATAATCTGTTTCACCATTCTTTTACCTGCTGTCCCTGTTCTCTCTGTCTTTGCCATGCTCCTAGCCTGAAAGAAGTGAATCAGCTGCAGGTATATCAGCTAGTTTGTATTCAATTCTGCTTGATTTTGAGAGAGACGAGCTTGTATGAAGTGAGATCCCATTCTTCCACATCCCCTACCAGGAAGGATTTGTTTTTCTGTGTGCTCTGGATAGTTCTATTATGAGCAATAAAACCAGAATCCAGGGTTCAGCCAGTGAACTTTGTGGCTTGGAGTACCTTAAAATATGGCTCTTGCATTCTCTATTATTTCTTGTTCTTGCATTTCTAATAACAGCCTACTGATTCTAAATTGCCCAATTTAATATGCTCTTCTGGTTCATATCAGCTAAAGCCTAAATACCTTCTATACTGGGATTACTATAAAGATGAGTGATTTGCGGAGATTTTGCTGTACCTGCTAATTTGCCTTCTGTGACTTTTTACATGATGGGCTTAGAGTCATGCTGGGATACAGTTATCTCTAAATCAGATATTACTGCCTCTTTACCTCGTGTAAGTAATCAACTGTAAATAAAAGTATCAGGAGGAGAGATTCAGAGCACAGTAGTATCTGAGTGTTGTGAAAACCATGCATCCAGTTCTGAATCTGAAGAATGTGTGAGAAGGTCATCAGAAAGTTACTTTGGGTTCATTAGAACAGAACATGAGAAACAAATTAGGTAGATCTTTTTTGCATGTTTTATATATTTCATGATGTGATGATGTTGGCCTTGAATACTTCTGTTAACATCTACCTTGGTTCTCTGATAAATCTGCATGACATTATGACTCTAAAATCTATTATTTAAAATTGGCATAATCCTCAGAGGTATCTCATGAAACTGTATGACATTGCAAGGTACAGATTTGCTGGAAGAAGGAAAAAAATAACAAAGACATTTGATAGATGGAGGTGCTGAAGCACTGCAGCTATCTGGGAAAACTAATTATCTATTTGGCACTATCCTTTTAAGTACTTGCTACACAAATCTAAACTAAAATCACAGTAACTGAATTCTCATGCTGGGGGAGTTTAAAGCAGTTTGTCACTAGAATACTGGTTTTATCAGGGAATATTCATATCACTTACTTGCAACTAACAGTGCCAAGCTGCTTCAGTGACAAATACTTCAGTGGGCTTGTTTCAGCCTCATGGACATTCAGTCATAACTTCGAGTTATGGAGAATGCTTATTCTTTTCAATTACAGAACACTAAATGTGCTTTAATTTATGTCTCAGTATCTGTTTTGAAGACTTTTGATTCAAATATTAACTGCCAGATTCCACTCTGAGGAGTGGAGACAACTTTCAGATATCTTACAGTGATATTTGAAAGATAACTATTTCACTAAAGTATGTGCATTTTTCTAGAAGTTAGGTGCTACTTTGTGCTCATAGCGTGTAGTATGCTAAACCCTTGATATCTGTTTGATGCTTTTAGGTGTTACCATAAAAAAAGCACCTTCAGATCTGGTGCTGGGAAGGACTTTTCTACAGAAAGTTCAGTGAAGATTTCATTTATTTTATTTATTTGTGGGGACTGAGTGTTTGTGCTTGCTTTATTCAATATGAGAGTGAGGAAAGTGGTTTCTTCCCATAGATGTCAGTGGGAGTCTGAACCTGTTTGCTCTTCCTGTATTACTTGTATCTTCAAATTTATACAAAGATATTTGGAAAAATAAGTGCTTTCTTCTGTAAACCTAGACTGTGATTTGACTAATGTATTTGGAACATTTGATTTGGAGCCCATCTCAAAGCTCAATAAACTAAATGGAAGAATCTCTGCTGACTTCACATGCTTTTTGACAAACTTGAACCTCTGTCTATTTAGGAATATTTCATTAAATGCAGATCCTTATTCTATGAAGCTTAAATTAATCTAAGTCAGAGCACTAATGAAATAAGCTGGAGTCCAGTTTTTTGTTTCTTTATCTTTCCCTTCCACTTGATGCAGAAAAGGCTGCAATAGGTTGAATGTAATTTCTGCTCTTGACCAAACAAGTCTCTTGATTCACTAGACATTTAAGAAAAAAAAAAAAAAGCTGCTTCAATGTCATGAATGTTCATTAGAATGTCAGAAAACAAATTCTGATAAAAGTGAGTGCCTCCTTCAAGTTAGGTTGTTCTGTTGTTTGTTTGTTTGTTTGTTTTATAATTCAGATGTGACTTCAGACTCCAGGCAGATGATAAAAAGAACTTTGGTGGGGGAGGTGGGGGGGGGAGGGGGAACAATGCAGTATGGATGTTTGTTGGTCCTGGAAATGGAGCTATACAAAAAACCATTAGACAGAATGAAACCAGTATTTGTTGGCTGCTTGTTGTCAAATCAATCAGGCAAGACCGCAGAAGGAAACCTGTATGTGTTTCTTCTCTAATACTTCAAACAGAAAACTCAGAAGCTAAGAGTTGTGTGGTTTTGATTGTAATCTTCAGATACTTCAGGAACAATGAAGTGTGATGTTTTTGTATTCACAAACTATTGCTTTAATCTTTTTTTGCAGACAGTGTATTAATAACTTTCACTAGTTTAAAAGTTTTTTTTTTTTTTTTTTTTTTCCATTAGCAGAGCAACTGAGTCAATTTTGCCCAATTCATCTCCCAGTAGGAAGGATACATGGCAGCTCATTAGAAAATCTTTGTTTGCTTCAAGTGGAACTTGTATTGGGAGAAACTTGTAATGGAACATAGTTGCAGAAATGTGTGAAAGTACCTTTCCAGTCTATGGCTGGTGAAGCCCTCTATTCTAACAATTACTTGGGATTTGCCCTGTGGGCTGAATGGTAGTACCTTGTCCCTAGTGAAGTGCTTTTTCTGAGCTTCTGTCAGTCTATTCAGTTCTCCAAAACTGTTCTTCATGATAACTTTAAGAACTGATACTTTTAGAAAATAGCATTTCACGTCTCCTGTGAACTGCTTATCTTTCCTGAAGCAGAATGAAATGTTTGTACAGCAGTTCTTGCCATCAGAAGTATTTCCCACTGGAATAGTGATGTTGAGCCTGTCTGTAACTATAGATTACATGATAGCAAATCATTTTGCTAAAAATTAAGTCTACCTGTGACCTTAAATATGTTACTACAGGTTTCCTAAGAATTATGGACAATATTCTGTCATTCTGGCACTGACTGAGCATATTGATTTTTGAGGGAGATACTTTTTGATATAAATGATTGTGTGATTAATGTTGATGAATATATATTCATCAGCATATGAGTATTCATTCCTCAGTGTCAATGAGATTTCCTGTAAGACAGTGGGGCCAAGTATTGCAGTCTGATTTGAAGCAGTCCTATGGACTAGTCCAAAAGAGCAGAGCTATTGTGAATTGATGCTCCTTCCTGCTAAGGAGAAGAGGCTTAGAAAGATGAGGGATCACTGAGGCATGTCACTATAAACACAGTCTGAATTTTCCTTTTCTGTCATGCTCGGTGGAAAACTTGGCTCTCAAGAGCTACATATTTGCTTTTGTGCCTGAATCACATAGGTTTATTAACTGCAATAGCAAAGAGTTGCAGGGCTTCTCCTTTAATTCAAGGCATAAAATAATGAACTTTTAATCCAGAAACTTTTAATCCAGAACTTTTGTCCAGAAGCTTCTGTTATCCCAGCGACCCAGACCGGAAAGTGCAGAAACATAGCTGCAGTCATACTGCTGTTGCAAGAAATTGTAAACTCTGGTCTCTGAAATAGTAATTAATAATTCTGAACTTCAGAAAGTTGGAAAACTTGACTGTAACAGCTGAAGTCTGCCCACAGAAGTGTTAAACTGGCAGGTTGGCAAGAAGCTTCTCACTAACAAATTAAGGAATCAAATATTGCATCTGATTGAAAATTTGGAACAGTATGCAATGTAGAGACTAATTTTCCTTTATAAGCATAAAGATGTTCTGTTTTGTGATCTCATAAACATCTTTCAAAACCCAGTCACAGAGTGGTAAGCTCAATAGCTGATGCCAGCCATGCAGTTCATATACAGACAGAAGCTTTCTATTTTTCTGAAGCAGGTTTTGAGAAATCACTGTAAACAAGGAGCAGAGACCATTCACATGAGATGTGACAGTGCCTGATAAATGTTCACAACCTGTAGAAATGGGGGGTCTAGCTCATTCCATGTGTTCTGTTGTCAGGAGGTTTGAAGTTTCTGCACTGATGCTTATATTTTAAAGAATGAGAACAATTTTTATTTTCCTCAAGTTATTACCGTTTCTCACATTGCCTTAAAAAAAAAAAAGTTGTTTCTTGAGGAAAAAAAATGAATTCTAAGAGTTTACTTTAAACTTGTATGCTATAAAGCAAGTATAATTCAGTGTGTATTAATCAATGAAATACTTGTTCCACTCAGATTACTGAAATATTGTCTACTTCATTGATATAATACTGAATTATTACATCCTGAATATTAAGAAAAAATAGTTCAATTATTTTTCATTTTGTACTTAGACTTTTTTCTAATGATAATTGAACTGGAGATTAATAACTTGGATTGTTGACTGTAATGTAATTTATTCTAATTAGCATAGCCTTCTGTTTTGCTTCTGCTGTCAGCTTTGTGGATTTTATGAGAATAGATATGACAAGACATACTAAGATCTACTTTTGCTTGCATAAAAATATTAATTTAGTTGTTAGATGCCTGCAATAGCCTGTGATGTTGAAGTTGGAAAAATCTAACTCTTAAAAGTGTTCAGGAGATACAGTTTTAATCAACCTGCTGGGAGCTGGGATATGCATGGCTGGATGCATGGGTGTCACAGGTATAGGGAGTAGCCTGGTGCTTTCTGAGCGTGGTTTTGTGGATGGTGGGGAACATTGCTATTCTGATTTTTAGCCTATGAATCACTCTATATCTTTGAATTTCTCCTGCAACAGCTGTATCATCCATTTTTGACAGGTATTTTAACTTTATGATGTATATAGAGTGCTCCTGTTTGTGTTATCCTGTTTCTATGATTTGGCTCCTGTCTTTTTTTTTTTTTTTTTTTTTTTTGTGTGCGTGTGTGTCATGCTTTTCACATTGTGAAAGGCGTAGAGTTCTTGAAAGATTTGCTGTTTGTTAAAGTTCAGCATGCATCACTTTTCACTCGGATGCTGAAACATGCTGGTGGCAGGTAAGGTCATTGCATAAAATTTTTTTGGTGTTACAGGAACTCGTGTGTGCTCGAAGGACTATTAGATGTCAGAACAGTGAAAACTGCTACTGGAGGTTATCACAATCTGACACTGTTAAAAAATAAAAAGGAAAGCTAAGAGTATGTGGGAAACATGGCAGTAGTACCTGTTTTTTGCCAGCACAAAACAGAGCACTTTGTAAGAGAGCCTAGTGGAAGTACAGGTCATCTCTTAAAAGCAGTAACCAGGAAAGGATCCAGAAGTTATAAACAAATTTGATCATAGTAGCAGTAGTGAGGAGTGTGTGTGACTATACCTCTAGTGTAGGTAGACAGCACAGGATGGCAGGTTATCTTCTTGTCAGTATGGTGTGTTAGAATATTCAGGGAAAAGGAATGAAACAGGTGAGGTGGGAAGAACAGCAATGATATCGATTGACTTTAGCACATAGGGAAATACTAGTTATTGAAAAACTCTTGAAATCATAGGCAGAGCCACAGGGAGTTCAGTACTGTTTGCTTTCACACATATTTTGAGAGGTTCTGTTGGTGATAATTTCAGTTTTCTTGGAAATGAGGTTAGGATACAAATGTATCTTAATCACATTTTACCTCATCCTCCTTTAGTCAGAACTGACACTTTTAGAAAACATTACTTATGACGCTGAGTCCAAAAATGCTTCAGGGTTGTTCTCTGAACATGAGTGTTAGCAAACTTACTTCTAACATATCCTGGCTTATGACTTCCCATTACCCAAGTTATCTGTGACAAGAAAAGTGGCAAAAAATGTTTCATGCAAGTATATTAAATTCTGTAGGAAGTTGCCTTTTCATTTCGTCTTTTGTATGTCGCTGTCAACTTTGATTACTAGAATGCTAGTACCTTCTCTGGAGTTCAAGTTTCTTTTCTTTGTAGAGATGAGAACACTGCCTGCACTAGGCTGAATTAGATTTAAGGAGGGAAAAACAAACAAACAAACAAACAAAAAATCTGTGTATGATTAAATAATAATTCAGAGAGGCTTACCTAAGTAGTATGATATGTGTAAAGGAGCAAATCAAAAGTCAGAAGTTCTGATATAAAAGCCAAGGTGTCTTAAGAATTAATTAATCTTAAGAATTAATTCTTACAATGTTTACGCAAATAATACTGTTTACAAAATACAACTGATAATGTACTTGTTTTTGAGGTAGAAATAGAAGAAATGGTACTTTATCCTGTGTTTCTTAGCTTTTAATCTCTTGCTGTTAATTCCACTGTATTTCCTCTTGCACAAGACTGCAGCAAGGAGATTCTGAAGGTATCAGATGTAATCACTACATCCATATCAGATTCTTAGCCTGCTCTTGAATGCTAGAAAATACTCCATGAAAAATATACTCTAGATAAAATTCACTAGCCAAGCAAAACATCCCATCTAGGTTTTGATTTAACAGTGGTGACACTTGAACTGAAGGTGGTAAGGCTTCATTTGAAACCCATAAATTTATATATAATGTGCTTTGAGTTATTATTAACATGCATTGCTCTTGAGTAGTCCTAAATAAACTTCTATTAAATGTTTTGATTTCTCCTGAGGAAATCATATGTAACATGTTGACATAATTAAGTAAATTCTGACATTTGCTTTGGAGAAAAACAGAGTAATAACTCTAATGAAAGATTTTCAGGAAAAGTTTTATGGAGATGAAGAATCATCTCTTTTAGGTGCATAATTAGTTTATTTTTTTGAAAGAGTGTATGTTTCTTTTCATGTCTATTTGCTTTTTGATGATCATGATAGATGCTGTGCAAACAGTGAGCAGGAGGTAGCTGCTTACCCAAAATGAGGATGAGGGAGTATTAAAAAAATGTAACAGATTGGATGCCACAAATACATGTCTGCTGACCTTTTAGTAGGCTTCAGAAGTCCTTTTGTATACTTTGTGGGAGTTTAATTTTCTTGATTTATAAATTTTTCAGCTGAAGGAAGGCCACATAAACAAATGTCAAGTGAAATAAAAAATCATGTAAAAGCAGTCATAACTGAGAAACTGTATAAGTGGCAAACTTCACCTCTAGAACTAGACAAACTTCATGTAACAGAACTAGGTTAGGGTTATAGATCAGGCTGGTTCATGTAATCACAAAGTGGAATCATAAAGTCACAAGGTTTGTTTTGTCTGTGGAAGGACAGAAGGACAATGTATTTTCATTAATGTTGTCACGAGTTAGCGGTTAAAGTAGACTAGAATGTTCTGATGGTGTGCTCATAATTCCTTCTTAAATGTATCAAAAGCATACTGTGTGTTTTCCTTATGGTTTTGTGTATCAGAAGGATATCATATTATTTTAATGGATTTGCTGTATTGCACAGTTAATACTTTCAGGAAGTTATCTTAAAGTCAGTCATCTGGAATACATTTTCCTGGAGTAAGTTCTGTAATTCATATATTTGGATTGATGCACTTGAACAAAGATTTTTGCACTCTTGTTGATGTACCTTCTACTTATTAATCGTAGATACTAATGTATGCTCAAGCATAGACTGAGGAAAAATTTTTAGTGTGGATGTTTCTCATGTCGAGGCATGGGGATTCGTTTGGGCAGGAAATTTTCTCTGACTTTTATAAAATTAGTGAAGGAAATGAATAGGTACATCTCTATCAGATTGTGAATAAAGCCATAATAAGCAACTAATATTACAACTATATTCAAGGTATCATGGAACCAAAGGTTATAAAATCACCAGACTTGCAGAGGGGGATATGTTTTTGGGGCGGTTGTAAACCTTGTAAAAAGCATGTTTACTTTAGATTTCCATCAACTTCAGAGCATACCAACTGTAGAGTTTGGTTTTGATCTGCATGACTTAGCTGACAATTCATTGTAATTGGCAGAATTGTTATAAGAATATCTCAGCCTGGAAGTTATTTTTGATTTTCAGGATTATTGGGTGACCTGGCGGTCATCACAATCTTTAGTAAACATTAGAACAGTCAAACTTGTCAAATCCAATTTTTTCCAGCTTCTCTGGGCTGTCTCTGCAGTCTTTAACAGCTCCAACTTCACCACGTGCTCTGTACTACTGTTCTACCTGAGAATGAATGCGTACAGATCTCACGTGTGCATTTCTGCTTTCCACCTATAGGTGCTTCTTCTATAACTTGTGTAAAAGTGGTGTCAGTGCTTTCCTGAGTCAGGGCTTGGGGAGAAAAGGTCAGAATCTGTCCCTTTTAAAAATTAATCTTTTAATTTGCGGGGAGTACTCCATTACCAAAAAATACGAATTGTGGGTTTTTATGTTATTGAAACAGAACTCAATTTCTGTTTTGTATTATATAATATACACAAATAATGGGGTCCAATAATGTTAGCCAGTTGTATTAGCAGCTGTCAGAATGGGCAGCAGCCCACACCCAAAGAGTTCTCAGACACTTGGATTACAGATTTCCACACAGCTGGAAGCAAATTTATGTGTTCTGCTGCAGCTAAAATCAAGAGACTTTTTATGCAAGATGACTCACACCATAAAACACAGGGAGACAATCATAACACTGTTCTTATTCATATCTAAAACAAGGAGAGTACTTTCCACTAGCTAACGGAATATTTATTAACATTAAAAAAAATTAAAATTAAAAATTATAAACATATAAACATTATTAATATTATTAATGTGCATTATTAATATGCACATTATTAATGTGCATATTGGTGTTGTCAAGTGTTGAGCTTAATCTTTTTAACGTTAGCAGCTTTAATCATTAAGCATTTCATTTCTTTGTAGACTTCTGTGGCTATTACATTCCCTTAAGGAACAGAATGGACTATCAGCATATGTTCCCGAACTGACGTGCTCGCTGAGGTGCAAAACAGAGGTGTTCACATGAAACATGTCTGATTGCATTGAGAAGCTCTGTGTAACTTACCAGAAATAGAAAGCTTGTAGCCACATACTAGTGAAAAGTAACCTGACCTTGAGTAAGACGAGAAGTAAGTAATTGGTTTAAAGTGTGAGAATTAGTGAATTGCTGATATAAAATAATGTTAATTCAAAGCAGTGTTTACTCTACAATACTTCTGATGAAACCAAATTCCAATCACAGCTGGACTAAATTGACCAAAAGAAAGGCATCAGTGACTAAAATTAAAAAGAAAAAAAATAAAGCAGTACTTCTGTCAGAATAAATCTGTACCTGCTATCTTGGTGTTTAATTTTCTTCTGATCAGAAACAGATCCGCTCCCAGTTCCTTCTCTTTGAAGAATGCTATTCAAACATGTTGCTAGAAGTTGCAGAAGTGTCTGTAGTAGCCATTCATCACCTGATTTTAACCTTCAGAAATCAAACGAGAGATGACTGCTGCCCTTTCATATTTCTTTTGCACTTTATGCTTATTTTGTGTTCCCTTAGTATTGGTTTGCTACCGGTGTTAATGTAATGCTGTTCCTAATGTCTGTTTTTACACAGTGTGTGGGAAGAGAAAGTTATTTCTTTTGTAACAATGAACGAGTTACAAACTTAAGTGTAGTGTTTTTGTTTGTTTATTTTTGCAAGAATATCAATGGAGGCTGAATTCATCAGTAGGAAACTGATATTCAAAACAAAGCTTCATGGGTGTTTGTGGTTAGTGCTGTTTGTCTCCTGCCTCTAGAGATAACTCGTGTGGCTGTTTAGTTATGGTAGGAAGGATAAAATATGTCTTAAACACATACTTGGAGGATGACTGGAAGTCTCAGTTTTCAGAGTGCGTTTGTGTCCACATACTGAGCAGAGCGGTGGTGTGGAAATCATTGTTTTGTTTCCTTTGGGTTTCTGGCACTTCACTTAGAAGATGTTATTATCTGAACATAGCATGTTCCTCCTGAGGAAGCATTCGAGATCTGTTATTCCTACTCAGTCCCAGAGAAAGCAAATGCTAATGTTACTTTTCAGCTGCAAGGTGATGAAGTCTAGCACTTAAGCTGGAGGCTGTGATCCACAGTGGTCACTAACAGGAAATAAGCAATGTTTGTCTAGTAACTTGGCAGCTCCTCTATACCCAATGAGTGGAGAAGAAATAGCTTTCTGGGGGGAACAGAAAAAACACAACAACCTTACTGATGACTTTATCCATATGAAAGTTTTTGAGTTCCTCAGATATATGGGAACCAAGTCAAAATCTGTTCTTCAGTGAAGACTGGGAAATGAAGATGTTTTGTTTTCTGCATTCTGTGGTGCTCTAACAGTACTTCAAAATCTTGCTGGTACCTCTGTTAAGATGCAGTGGCTCACTGTAGCCCTCCAGGCCAGTGATAGAGCTGAGAAAGAAGCAAACAGTTGTGCTTTCTTTGAGCTCCTAGCCACTGGAACTAAGCCTCTCTTCTAGTAATAAGAGAAAGTAACTATGATATTGTTAACTCTGAATATCTAACTTGGGCAACACAATCATAGCTCATATGAGGAAGCAAATTGTTTCATTTTTTAATCGTTAAAAGAAATGCCCCACTCTTTGATTAATTCAGTACCCAGGACAGGAGCTTTGTGAGGTACAAATTTGCCCTTACAAGTTCTCAGAGTTAATTTGTCACAGTCACATTCTAGGTGAGCCTGTGATACTTGTTTAATTTTTTTAGTCTTCTATGATTGTGTATACATGAACAATCAGACACTTAAACTGAAACATTCACTTAACCGTAAGTATTACCTATGAAAGCACTGGACCTAGGAAGCTGAAATAGTAAAACCTGAACAAATTACTACATACCAAGTTAACCACCTGTTCCATGTGGTTCTATCATTGCTCACCAGAGAGAGAAGATCAATGCCTGCCCCTCTACTCCCCCTCCTGAAGTAGCTGTAGGCCATAACATGGTCTTCCTTTGGTCTCCTCTGGGCTGAATAAACCAGGGGACTTCAGCTGCTACCTTCCCCTCTAGATCCTTCACCATCTTTCCAGCTTTCTTTTGGACTTTCTAAACTAGTTTTGTGTCGTTTTTTGTACTGTGGCCCCCAAAACTGCACACACTGAGACCACACCAGCACAGTGTAGAGTGGAACAGCCACTTCCCTTGACTAGCTAGAAACGTTGTGCTTGTTGCACTTCAGATTATGGTTGACCTTCCTGGCTGCCTGAGCTCACTGTTGAGTCATCACTGTAAACTGGTTACAGGACTCTTCCCCTCCCCTCCCACTAGGCTTTGCTTATGTCAGTGACATCACAGCTCTGGGACTAATCCATGGTTTCTAGCTCTTGCTTGTTCTTCATTGCATGCATTGGTGTAGAATCATTTCAGGTGAGCTCTGTTATACCCAACATCTCACTGAGTAGACTGAAGGATCTCAGTGATATACAATCCCTCTGACTGTGGTGTGCTACCCAATAATTTATCACCAGCAGTGTATGTAGATGTCATCTGGGTTATTGGTCTCACTCTAAACCCTAGTCTACTGCTAATAGGCTCATTTCTGGGAAGCGTGGTTTTTTCACTTTCCCTTTTCAAATCTAGTTTAAAGCCCTCTCAATGAGCCCTGCCAAATTCTGGACTAGAAGAATTTTCCCCCTTTGAGACAGGTGTACCCCATATATCACCAGCAGGCCTGGTACTGAATTAACTGCCCCATGATAAAAATAAATAAATAAAAAAGTAACTCCTTTGATGGCACCAGCCTCTCAACCATGCGTTGATCTGGAGGATTCCCATTCCTGTCATTACTTTTCCCTGCTACTGAATCAATGCATATGGATGACAGCAGGTAAAAAGTTAGAACAAGCCCTGTGCCCTGGAGCATCTGCTCTCCTATCAGGATGGATGTAATCTCTGACTTCAAGCAGATCTATATGGGGCTAAAGATGGATGAAGAGGAAAGAAAGAGACATGATGTGAGCACTAAAAATAGCTAATTGTTTCCACGTTAGGCCAGCAGCTCTAAGAAATGAGGTAGAAAAGACAGTGTTCTGGGACAGGGGAAAGATTTTGTTTTTGTTTTAGAAGCTGCAGTCCAATTTGTGGTTACTAATTAAAAATGATCTATTTTCAAAATCAAGAAATGCTTTGCATAAACAAACAAACAAAGCTGCAGTAAGCTCTTTATTTAAATGCCTTGGGCAACATGTATAAGGACATAGAGCTTTTTAGTAGCCTGGATTTGGTAGTACTGGCACCATCTATTGGTCTTTTTCAGTGAAATCAATTTATGCCTTGAGTTTAGTTTCTTAAACATTCAGTCATTTCTAATGGGAAGTACTAGGAATACATCTTATTTACCTGCTTATATTGTATTTTCAGACAGCTGACAGGGTAGGACGTGGAATTCATATGTTGTTTCTTGGAATGTTCTAGTTTCATGCATATAAAACTTATTTTTTTAATAGTGATTATCTTAACATTAAAAAAAAAAGCTAAATGAAAACTGGTTATTCTATAAGCAGAGATGGAATTGGAAATAAGAACTCTGAGAAAAGAGAATAAAAGAGTCTTAGAAAAAGAAGGCAGAAAATGTAGAAAGTGAGCGTAAGGACTGCAGCAGGATTGAGTACCTGTCAAATGGAAATCTAAGCTGAGACTGATAGTTTCTTAGGCAGATAAAGTTGACACAAAAATACTGAGCATTGGGAGCATATTTAAAATTATATGGAAAAGGAATAAAATTAGGAATGCAAAGTTGGACAAAGGTGCAGTGGGCTGAATTTGGATTTTTCTCTGCATCTCTGTTGCAGTTCCATACAGCCATGTGAAACAGAGGTATCCAACACAGGGAGCATCCCTTATCATTCAAGATCTTCCTTGCTTTTTTAATAACAGCTTTTGCAGTCCAATATTATAGAGACAAAAAGAAGAAAAGCAGTCCTGCTCAAATCCTAATCAAATAAAACAACAATTGTCTTTCTGCCTTTCTCATTCAAATATCTGAGAGGGAAGAATGTTCTATATAATGGCAGGACACTTTTATTCTTTTACTATTGCAGCTTAAACACCAGATATCATTTTTCAGTTCGTGAGGTGTTTTAGTAGGGAGCATCAGGGTGCATTCTGCCTAACCTTGACTACTTAAAGGTTGCAACTAGAAAAGAGGCCTTGTTTTGTTGGATGCCCTGTAAATGTTTAAAATAGTTAGTCCCTGAATTGGAGTAGTTTGTAATATAGGCAGAAGTATGCCCTTAACAGCCTTTAACATCAGTAATTTCACACCAAAGATGGCAGTGGCATAATGATTTCTGAACAAAATTCAGCTACCTTAAATCAAATGCCCTCTAGTCTGCAGTTCAGCAGCCATATTAATATTGATACCTTACTGTTTTACCTCTGGGGCACACAATGAAGTATACATAAACTTGTTTGGAAGAACCTTTGTGTTGCTGAAAGCAAAATGTATCTGTATAAATAACTCTTACAGGCTCTTGCAGGTTTGCTTATATACCCAGTTTTGTATATAAAGGTTTCCCCTTCCCACCCCTCTATTTAAACAGAGCTTTATTTAGATACACAATTCAGTTCTATCTGCGATTCAGAACACCATGTAATTTTCAACATTAGGGTGCTGGATTCTGTGCGCATAGGTGTAAGATTAGCATCTTTCAAAATTTACATTGTATCAAATCACTGCTTTGTTTCTCCGAGGATATTGTTCACTGCATGGTTTGTTTCTCTGAGGATGTTGCTCACTATGTGGTTCATATTGCTCTCGCAGGGAGGTCATTTAGACATTTGTTCTTAAATATGGTGGTGTGTTTTGTTTTTCTGTCCCTTCACCAATTTACACCAAAGGAGAGAAGACTAATGGCACCATCTGAAGATGTAGTAAAACCACTCAAGGCCAGTTACAGCAGAATGTGAAAAAGCTGTGTAAGTGCTACCAAAAGCTTATGCTTCTGCAACCCTGACTACCCCAACTAGGAGAAATACCTGAGCGTTATCTGTGAACGCTTCTCTAGACCAGATAGTGAGATGCTTCAGGGAAGACTATAATCACAAGCTTGTGGAAACATTTTTGCTTGAGTTAAGTATCCTTTTGTCTGCAGTGGCCTGTAGCAGATAATAATAGCCTCTATGGCAAATAATTCCTGTTCATACTGCAAAAGAAGATGATGGGATGTTTTTCTGTGTCCAGCGGACGTCATGGATCAGTGATCATGTTTCTTGTGCAGCCAAGTGAATAGTAGTGCTTTATCATATTAAATAGATAGTAAATAGATAGCAGTCTGCAAAATCATAATGCAGTGTGTTTTCTTATCAGAGGAGAAAACCCAGTTTTCATGACTAAAGGAATCCCCAAGTCCTCCATGCTTTAAAGACAGGTGCTTTACGTACATCATGATCTGTACAGTTATACCGCTAGGATTTGGGTCCCACAGTCCCCATTTATAAATATTATTGCCTAGAAATCAGATAGCAGCATTTGCAGGTGTGAGTCATTAGTGCTGGAGACACAATGATGTGTGGAATAAGCATGGCTCACATCCAAACCAGCCCACGCACTTTCATCAGCACCTTGAGGTCTGCAGCACAGACAAGAAAAAAAAGAAAAATCAATCCACTAGTCTACCCAGTCCTAAAACTCAAATGTGCATAAATAGGCAATATAGCACTTTTCCTCTTGCTCTGTCATTCAGCTGTGCACTAAGGCAGATTTGGAATACAGTAAATTACTGTCTTAGTTAATGGCCACAATTTCAACTGAGCAGATGAACATCCCTTCTTCTCCAAAATACCTATTGTTGATTATTTTTATTTCTTTTAATGTGAGATACAGCATTCTTTGTCACATTTTTTCAGTAACAAAGACTTTAGACTTAGTTTTCCTTGCCAGGTAAAAATGAAAATAAAAATTAAAACTTTTTGAATTAGTGGAAAGAAGACATGTACAGTGCAAGCTTGGCAAGGTAGTTATTAATTTTCCTTATGAATTTTACTCATATCATTAGACACTTTTAGGTTGTAGCATTGGTATTGTTGCTACAGTTTTTTTTGGATCTGCAGTATGCAAGTGAGTATTTTAACTAAAAAAAAAAAAAAGGAACATCAGCCTAATCCACAAAATACATGATTATTTCTTTTAAGCATAATGAAAAAGAAGTCATTTTTGGTTTCTATCACAAATTATGACCTTGGCAGATTTTTAGAGGTGTTTTTGATTTGCATGCTGCAGCAGTAGATCAGTAATCTTGGAAGAGCTCACATGGAGCTATGCTCTTTCATTGGAATCCAGACTCAATGGAGTACCCAGAAAAAAAGGTAGAAAAAACTCAGATGAGGAATGTGTTTTGGAGCCTTTTCGAAAAAGATGTCAAAGCTGCAAATTCTAAATCAGTGTTTTGGAACTTACTTTTGTAATTCTAAAGAATTAGTGAACTACTTGAACTATTTGTTTTATTTTAAGAAGTTTGTGAGCTGATAGAGGAACCAGTTAATGGTATTGACCTCCCTGACTGCAAAGTTAATGGAGTCTATAAGAAAGAAATAGACAAGTTCCAGAAAAGCACTTCTGAAAAGGTGCTGTTACTAAAGAGTATTCCAGATGTCATCAGAGAAAGGAAAACAGGAGTTGTTTAATTCAGGAATACATCTGACTTACCTCTAATTGGTTTGGCAACTTATGTCTAATGAGGATTCTGGTCAGTTGAAATTCAAGAAGGTTTCAAGTTAGTGTTCTTGTTTGGATTGTTTTAAACTAGGATTAAAGAGAGAAGAGGATTGTATTTCACACAAAAGCAAGTCTTTATTCTGAAACTGATATGTTTTCAATACCGTAAGTTGAATCATTGATTATCTCCCTAAGTTGCACATTTCACCATTTGCTGGATGATTTTTCTTCCTCCTATATGTGTTCTTTTCTTATCTTTGCACAGAAGTAGAGATTAAAAAAAAAAGCCAAAACCAGGCATGTTTAGATCACTTTCTTGTACAACTGTCTAAATATTACCAAAACATTGCATGTGTTTGTTTTGCCTGTAGTCATTGAAAATATGATTAGTATTCAAAGTTCCATGCAGAGACAATTTCTTCCTTTCCTGTTTTTACTGGACTTTCTCATGCATGGGCTAAAGAGCAAGGTGTGAGATTTGGACATTCTGATAGATGTAGAACAGATAGAAAAAGCAAAAAATGTCAACATTTATCAGGCTGTCTAACAGATTACGCAGCTTCACAGAAATTCCGTTAATATTTATGCTCAGCATCTTCCGACTGGCATCTGTCTGGAAAGGGTGAAATACTTTAACGTCAGTCAGCCTTCTGTGAAATTGACACTGCCTGAGCAGATGAAAATGTCCCTCAGGCATCAACTACCTTCCTACACCTTTAAAGGAAGACAAAATTCTGTAAATTATAACCACACAATCTCAAGTTAAAATGTCAGAGGTATTACTGCAGGCTCAGTGTGATACAGATGACAGCAGTATTTGGTTTGTATCCTCTTCTGCTGTTCCCCTAACTGTGCTTATACTGAAGGAAAGTAGTGTAGGGTGAATAACCCAAAAGAGTGGTACTCAGAGAAAATAGCGAGAAAGATGGTATATTTTGCTAGGATTATCTGGATGGTAAACAAACAACCAGTGAATAAAGAGAAGCTCACCTTTTCCAGATGGTTGAGATTCACCACTAACTCCACAGAGGAGAGATCTCCAACAAGAGATCCCTCCCCCAGTGGTGGTCAGCCCTTAAATGGGGTCTGGGAGAGGTGGAGCCAGACTGCACCCCTTCCAGTCGCACAGGTACATTGCCTTCACCTGTGCTCCTGTGGCTGACTCAGTGCTTGCCTCAGGTGATCAATCAGTGGTTCAGGCCGTGATTCAACAGTTCCCATACAAGTAGATAACATACATTACAACATATTTAAGTCATTTTATCTTAAAAATACTTCATACATATCTATATTTTGTGATGGTCTTTCATAAGCTCCCATCATTTAAATGGCTTTTCTTTTCCTTGTGGTTCAAGAAATTATTCTGCTGCCCCGATTGAGAAGTTACTAACCTTAGACTACAAAGAATTCTACTGTCTAGATTTTATGGATATTTTCTTTCTGTCCAACTTTCTGTCACTTTGGATGGGAGCTGTTCTAGAGAAATGTTATGAACTTACACATCTCTTTTCATGTACAGGCTTAATATGAGAGTTTGTGGGCTGCTTTTTGGAGACAGAGGTTTGTAGGCTTTATTTCACTACTTCATGTTAACACTCAGTACGATAGGTAGAAATTATACTAAATATTGTAAGTGCCAAAAAGTTTTTAATTAGGTCTGAAAATGCCTTAGTAGAAAGTAATTCTGATTACTGAATTATCACTGTCAAACTGAGATCATGGTATTGTCAAGTTTGTCCAATTGCATAATCAGTTCTTCTAGTGTAATAGTTTCAATACTTTTTCTTTATAGAAAAATGCAAAATTGTTGCATTTCTTAAAAAATAAAAATTAAAATACACTGAAAATGCACTGTATTTTTTTTAATTATTTTTTGTCTTTAGAAATGGAAATAAGAATAGGAACAGCTTTCTCTGAATAAGTACATGGAGAGCAGACAAGTGTCACTATGATGAAGTCCCATGACATTCAGTAGCAACAATTAATCACTATATACACTTAATTTGAAAAAAGTCAAATGTAGAATACCGCTGTAAGATTTCCCTATGTTCAGGAGAACCTTAACTAAGTAACATAAAATGTCAAAAATACAATATACTGTTTAGTAGTAATGCTTCTATGTATCATGAAAGTGCAACAAGGTGAATAAACACAGAAGCATCTCAGCAGAAAGAGAGATTGTGTGGTAAAAGTAATAATCAGTTACGCTATTATGTTGACCTTTCCACTATTTCCACTTCATCTTTTTCCATGTGTGTCTGAAGCTTCTGTAGCCTACAAAATAATATAAATGCTTGGGTTGGCACAAAGTGATGTAAGGAAATATATAATGAAATGTAGTTAATGTTTAGTTGTCTTGTTGTTGAGTTGTCTTGTCTTGAGTTGTTAATGTTGTCTTTCAAGCTATTACTGAGTATTTGGCTCATTTGAGTAAGAAAACTTGCTTCTGATGTTCTTTGTGAAAATGGAAGCAACCCTTTTAATCACTTTTAGATTAATGCTCCAAACAATGGGCAGTCAGGGTAGCTAAATTTAATTCCTACCTGCTAAAACTTAACCAAGGAAATCTGGTTGGTTTTTGTATCAGTCTCAGGCTTTTGTATTCCTTCTGGGGGTTCAGTAAGGAGGAAGGACTTCTACCTTGAATGTCAGCTTCTATGATAGAGGAACTCAGTGTGGCAAAGGATCAGGTCTCTGCAATCAGCTCTTCCAGAATTATCTCTCTTTAAGTCAGATATGAAAAAAACTTACTGTTTGTGTAACTTTTTCTCCAAATCACAAGGCTCCTTTTGAAGCATGTCAGAAAAGAATAGGAACATAGTAATACCTCTGTGATGTCAGTGAGGGCTGCTATATATAGATGAACTAAGTTCTTTTTTTCGATAAACTGCACATAGTATGCAACAATAGGATTATGTTTGGCTCACAACTCACTGGAATGCGTGCCTGCACTCTAACACAAGACAATTTAATTTGTAAAAAAGGTGAAAGAAGATGTCTTTACTCAGACTTGATGAAAGACAACAATTCGCAGAAATGATTTTCTGTTTGTACATTCCAATACTTTATGATTGCTTCAAGAAATGTACAAGTATACCTAGTTCTCATTTTTGGTGAGAGTTCAGAGCTCATAACTGAATTGTAAGTAGAATGTGAATATTACATTTCAAGTGAGCATATGTGGAATTTACTCTCTTTTTAAAATACCATTTAATTTTCTTTCTTGGTTATTATGGATAGTTATCTGTCAGAGATCAGACACATGAACCAGTCTGGCAAGGCAAAACAGAAACCTACAATTGCGTTAAAGGAAAAATCAACTTAAAAGTGATATCAGAACTTTTAATCTGTATAGAAGGATTAATAGATCTAAAGGGTTTTGTTGTTGTTGTTTTTCTGATAGTATCAGTCTTCACTGAACTTTTTTGACAATACCAACATACTAATCTTATGCAGTGACATTTATAAAGTATTTATAACTGTCTTTGAGCAGGTGGGATTCAGCAATTCAGGTACAGTGGAACCCAGAAGCTTTTCCCTAATTTTTACAAAGCCTGTCTTTGTGACCTTCTTCATCCCCGTAGGTAAATCAGTTAATCTTTCTTTGGCTCAGTTTTCCTGTCTCCAGAAGAAAAATATGACATGATATTGCTGCTGTAAAACTTCACTACCTGCCTGCCAAGTGCTTTGACATACTGAGATTTAAGGCACTGCAGAACTGCCTGCCAGTGCTCTTACACAATGGGTGTGGGATCCCATGCCTGGGGACAAGTCTCTGGTGGCTCATCTTCCACCAGCAGAGAGCAGCCAGGTTCTAACAACCCCTCTTGTCTGTTCAGAAAACAATTTGCAGGTAAAAGGTTCTCTGTAAACCCTGTCAACTTGACTTTTATTGAGGTGATGGTATAATTTGAGAGCATCAAAGGTGACTGACATTCAGTTTCTAAGGACAGAAAGTTAATTGCTGAGTAGGTATTGTGGCTCTGAGGGCATTTGTGTCCGTCCCATGATGCTGCTCATTCATGCTTTTTCAGATGAACTAACAAAATCTGCATAGCACTTCTCTTGTAAGGCTTTGCCACAAGGGACAGTGCCCTGGCACCTTTCAAAACCAATGGATGGAAACATTGGAAACATTTTTTGTGTTTATTTAATGAAATTCTGACTATGCGGTCGCATAGTCATAGTGCATACCTTCTCCATCCAGATTAGGGAGTCCTCCAATGCCCTTGCAGTGTAGAGTCTTAATGGCTTTCAAGTTTCTCATAATACAGAAGCATATAAGTTCACTGGTTTGATCATATTACATTAGCTTTCCAGTTCACAAGGTGTCTTTTTCCTAGCTTTGAAGTTTGGTGTGCCTTTGCCAAGCTCCAAGACTTAATGCTGTTTGCCGGGCATGAGGCTTACAGGTGCTTATGCTGTGACTGTGATGCTCCTTCTGGCAATGCTTTTCTATCTTTGACTGCTGCCTTAAGGTGGCACCCTCATTTTCTGTACATCTAGCTTTAATAGAACCACTCTTCTTCCTTATTTTATATTCCTCTTGTCCCTGATTTTCCTGATGGAAATCATAATGTCACATATTGAATAACTGAAGGGTAGTTTTAAAGTGTTTATTGATACTGAGATTATTACTGGGCATCACTGTTGTAGTATGCGTCAAATAGGGGGAAATTTTTGACGAAAATAGAATGATCCCTGAGAATATGAGATCACAAGATTTGATCCTAGAATAGTAGTCATTTTACGTATGTTTATATTTTCCATGGCATCCTACTCTTTCATGTATCAGTTTTATCTAGAGCAACGGCATTTCACGTAAGATATTCTGTGGAAATTTACAATAAAATGCATTGTTTTTTTCCACTTTATAACAACTACTAAATTCAGTGCAATGTTAAAATGTTTAAATATGCCTTACGTATTTCTAAGAATAGTTTTAATAGCCCTTGACAGTGTTTTTGTGTGTATGACAGAATAATTCAGTATGGCTTGTTTAGATTTTTTTAAGCTTCATCTCATGCTGGTGATGGAAGGTATGAATAACATTTAGCTGCAGAATGGCTGGGACAAGAAACCTAAAAATATCAGCCAGAAAAAAAATGAAATAGAATTAGTAGATGTGTATAGATCTGACTTTATACACGATCCTACAGGGGTTTTACTGTAAATCAAATTAGATGTGTTCATTTGTTTCCTCAGTTTAAACATCTGAGGTGCCTAACATAAGAGAGGAGATGGATTTTGTGCTGTACAAACTGGAGGGCTGTAAAGAGGGCTGGAAATGGTCAGAGGTGAGGCTGAACCTGTCTGCATTGTGCTCGTGTCCTCCCCAGCCCCTTGGCTCTGTGTGCAGTAGTCTCCCAGTGCCACGGCTCATGAGAACAGTGACCTACATAGAAGTCAGATTTTAAAACTGCAATAAGTCTGTTCCCGCAGGCAACGTGTGTTGTAATCTGTCTGGTGACGCAAATATCTAATTTGAATGTGTGCCAGTAATTATATGAGGCAGTCAAGCACAGAGAAAGTGCTGAAGAAATGCTCCTGTTCTCTTTTTCAGGCTGTTTATGTCCACCAATTCCACATTTTGATGGTCAGCTTTACAGGACAGAGATGGTGCCATCTGTTTGTGAGCACTAGGGCACTCTTACGGTACTGCATAAATAGCTGCATGCTAATAAAAATTTAAAAGGGAAAAGAAAAGAAAAAAAAGCCAGAGGCAATAGAAATTTGATTCAGGAGTAGGTTCACAGATGTGAGCTTGAGCTTACTAGCTGAGCTGAGTTTGCATGCCTATAATTCATGGGATGTCTCTACCAAGCAAAGGTTTGGTCCATGATTGGAATGGGAAAATAATTTTGAAAACCATTTCTGGGAGCTGAAAACCCAGGTGATGATCAGGTTTTTGTCAGAGGCATGGGTAGCCAGATGATGCACAGTTGGCAGAAGGCAATGAAGTTTGACTGAGCACTTGGCGCTTAACCATTTTGCTGTCAATTTTATTTACACATTTTCAGAATTCAGTAAAATATTTCATTCACTGTACCTATTTTTAGCACTTCAGAAAATGTTTCAAAGGGAAGCTGGCTTCCCTGGCTTGCTTTTAAGTATATTCATAAAACATTTCCAACTTTAATGTAAAAATATTTACTTACAGGGATATTTTTCTCTTTCTAGGCAGCCTTTATTTCCTTGCTTCCCCCTCAGCCTCACCAAATAAGCTGTATAAACAGAAGTGCCTCCTCCAACTCCTGAAGATGAAAGTTGGACCAGATAAGTGTACACTGAGAGTTTAACCAGTAGTTTGTGCCAGACTGAGGACTCAGCCTTACTGAAAGGCTTCTCATCTCCACCTGATATACAAGTTGCTACCTTTTGTGACCACAGGTAGAGGGATGCTTGGAGCATGTAGATACTCCTGAGTTTGATTGTATCCATCAAATAGTTATGGCACTTGGTGCTCTCTGACAATGCTTAGTTCAAGGCAAAGCAGCCTGTGGGGAAGGCAGGGTAAAAGCCATTGCATTTCACTGAAGCTGAATTCAGGGCTGCCT
Source organism: Oreortyx pictus (assembly GCA_036925125.1). Taxonomy (NCBI): domain Eukaryota; kingdom Metazoa; phylum Chordata; class Aves; order Galliformes; family Odontophoridae; genus Oreortyx; species Oreortyx pictus. The sequence continues at coordinate 13,627,616 of JAUPFR010000009.1, read as the reverse complement.
TCCAGGCAGCAGCAGGAAGCTAACATTTTTACCTCTGCAGTGTGCTACCATTGCAGCACTGGCTGTTTTTCATGATTAGCAAATAAATTTCTGGATAGCAGGTCTGCATGTGTGCAGCTTTCTCCTATCATTACTGTCATTAAAAATAAAAAGATACAATGAGATCTGCAAATTACATTTCATACTGGTTTGTGGTTGATATAGAGCTTGTACTCATTCAGAGTCGAATACCAAGGTTAGAAAACTAAAGGCTTTTTGTACCTTTCCATGAACAGAAAATTTCAAAACTTTATTACTGATAACACACACAATTATAGAAAATAACCTTATTTCAAATTTGAAAGTAGCAGGGAGATTGTCTTAGGAAGCAGAAAGAGGATTTGTCGGTTCAGTAAGGCATCATCTTCCCCATGCTGTTAGATGAAGGATAAGTTGGTGTGCTCTGAGCCCTGGCATTGTCAGAAGGAGCTTGGATTGGTCCTGCCTGATTCTCATCATAATAAGGTTTTGTCATGTATGAAGTTACTATGATACTCAAGACCAGATCACCAGAGAAACTCCTTATTTTAGCAGTTAAGGGAAGCATTGTCAAGTATCTTATTAACTTGTATTCTGTCTATATCTTAGCATCAGTGAAAAGACAGATGAAAAGCTAATGAGTGCTATATCTCAAGGCATTAGGATAACAGTCCCAATACTGATAATTGTGAAGTCAGATATATAATTTTTTGACTATAAAATTGTGATTAAGAACAGAGAAACTGTGTGGAAGACTGCATTCTGAAATTCAGAGGGAGAACAGGTGAGCTTTGTCTGTTTCAGAACTGATGCAATAAACAAACAAACAAACAAACAAACAAACAAAACAACAACAACAACAACAATGAAACAACCAAACATTTTCAGCCTTCTTGTCCTGGATGTTAATACAGTGGAGTTTTGCAATGCTTTGTACTTCTAAATATCAAGCTATTGCTTCAATAGTTATTTGCCAATTTATAGGTTTAACTTTGAGCATATCAGTTGAAAAATGCTGGAGATTTGTCAGGATACTAATGCCATGAGAATATATCTTTCTGCAGGAAGGAAGCCACTTGCTCTCAACATTTTATTTTTCTGGAAAAGATGCATCACCTTTGAACCTTGGCTAAAAAAGCTTACTCGTTGCATAACAGAATATTGTACCTTCCAGTGCTCATCCTGTTTGTTCCCTTGCTATTTGTGTTTTTGTACTCCTGGTATAAGATATCCCATAACAAACTAATAAAATTTAGAAATAAAGTGGATGAGAGATTGAATTAATGCCTATTGTTTTACCTTCTTTCTGTAGAGAATTTCTTGCCCTGATAAAATATTAAATGTTTTGTGAATGAATGCAACTTCTTAGCTTGTGTAAGTCATTGTGAACTCGAGGTAGCTGTAGTTGCTGAGGGTTCTGTTTTTGTTGGACAGTTAAGTATGAAAAAATGTGTCAGGTTACCTGCCCCCTTTATGACCAAGTAATTCACAGTATAATGTTATTAATCTGCAGTTATCTGAATGCATTCTATTTGGCACCAGAACAAATAGCTGTCTCTTCCAGCATCTCAGTAGGTTCATTAGATTAGCTGTTATTCAGGCTGAACATTATTTTATTAAAATATACTATTATAAATTTACTGATTTGTTTGTTAATATGCTGCAAGGTACTGTGATGAGTCATTACGGTTAATCTTATTTGCCAGAATAAATGAATAAGATATATCTGGTGAAGCTATATTCCTGATGTTTTCATATTCTGCCTATTTGCTTTCTTATCAATTTGCTTTGTTTAATAAGAGGAAAAGAGCCCACAGATTTACTAGTTCTAATTAAATATGGAAGGAAATTTCCTTTCAGGTTAATGGCATTTTCCTTCCATAATATATATATTTTTAATCTCCTTTAGGCAAGGGGAAATAATTCTATGTCTTTTGAAAGTGTATGTGAACTGTTTTTCCACAAATCCCACACATATTTTGCATATTAATGTGATTGAAGCATGCAGCATACTCCACTTCAGTCTGGGTGTCAGTGATACTTTTACAAGTTTCAGCATCACGTAGGCTTTACTGTATAATAAAACAATTTGGTAAAACCTGCACAGAGCTTGTGTGACCTGGCCTGTCCAGTGTTACAGGAAGAATTGCAGATGGGGAAAAAGAAAACAGCTCCTTCTTGACAAGATCTTCTCTCAGAAGCAAATTAAAATGACCATCTGTGTCCATTGCTGTGACCTGATGCATAACAATGTATCTGTGACCAGAAATTATTTTTTTTCTATAAAATTTGGACCTCTACTGTATTTATTTGCTGTTACCAAACATCAATACTACATTACCAAAGCACATGGACTGTGTTTTTATGTTATTATAAGTAAAATGCTTCTATGTAAGGAGACATAGTAATAATGTGCTGGAATGGAAATAGAATTACAGTGCTTTTCTGTTCTGTAATGCAATGTTAGAGCACCAAAAGGTCTCTAATAGCATTCCTGAAGCTTCAAGGGAGGAAGACAAGATGTTATGTGCCATTTCCTCTGCTTTTTCTATTTCATCTGTTCTTTCTGTGCGCTCCCTTCAGAGGGAAAATGCTTATAGAGAATCTGGCATGACAACTACAGCTCACTACAGTGTGTGGCTCAGGCAGAGAGAAGTCCAGTATTGTTACTTAATTTGTTTGGATTGTCAACAGCCGTAACATCAGTGTATTGGAGATGCTTGTAAAGACTTCCTTTCTCCTGAAGCAGTGCAAAATAAATGAGAAAGCAGCCTTGAGTACTTAAAGTCAAAATGTGATAACTGTTTTCTACTTCAGTCTGTGATTTTGAATGAAAAAAAAAAATCTAATTTAAAATTCAGTTACCATTAGAAATGTCTTCATTCAGAACAGTATTACAATTTGCCAAAGATTCTTTAGGCAGCAGTTCAGAAAATAGGAAGGAGGAACGACAGTAGGCTTTTGCTTCAGCATGTGATCTCTAGTAATAAACAGTGATAGTTGATTTTCTTGTTGTTACAGGGTCGCTGCTCTCTATCTGAGAGTTAATTTTATTTTTTTTCTATATTTTTTTTATTTGCTAACATTTTTTTCTTCTACTGATTGTATTTAATAGCTGTTACTTGGTGCCAGATTTAGTTGTGCTAAACCTTACACAATTGGTCTGAGGGATGAAAACGATGACACAAGTTAGCAGCTTTCCAAAATCTTCGTGTTTCAAGAACCAGCATTTCACGGATGTTGCTTTCTATATTGAAATGGGAACCTGAATTCTGGAAAGTGGTGTTTTTCAGTATTGTATTTTCATTTTGGGTATTTGGGTAAGAGGTTCCAGTGTGTAGGTAATTAGTTCTAACTTTTTCTTCTTTTTATTAAAAAAAAGAGTGTATTGAGTCTCACTATGATATGTATTAATTATGGCAGATTTTTCCCAGTTAAAAATTTTCTGATCTCTATCTCTTCCTTGGACATCTTTTATTTGGCTGTGGTGTTGAGTATTATTACAAGAAAATATAGTCAGGTATTTGCTTTATTATGTAAGTAAAATCTAAGTTGCAATCGGCAAAATTATCTCAGGAGAGGTCTTATTATAAAAAATGAGCCCTTCAGTGACTGTGTTTCAAAAATTTCATGTCTTGTACTCTTTCCTGCAGACCTGTTGTGATAGTTGGCTTTTTAATTACTTTTTAATTACCATTCCAATTATTGCCTTTCCTCAATGATAAGGGTTTGTCTAATCTGAAGCATATAGTTCTCCTTTAAGAGGAAACCATGGTGGAGGAAGACTAAAGTGTTTGCAAATAAGCATTATAGGTGTCTGTAGGATAAAGTCTGCAGTATGAAGGAAGGTGAAGTAGAACAGAAATTGCTGCAGAGTTTTGGTTCTTCTGAGTGATTACAGCTCTTGGTTGTTTTTGTCGTTGTTGTTATTTTTTTTCCCTTTAATAGTCTTAATAGTCTGCTTCCCTGAGTTTGCAATAACTTCCTAATTAAATGAAGCTTCAAAGACAAATGCCAGTTTTTCAATGCCAAAATTTCTCATGGGAGAGTACAGCTTGCAGTGGATCTCTCAGTTGACAAAGATTAGTGAAAAGAAAGGTTAGTTGCTGTAACATTATTATTTTGTTAATTGGAAAGGATTGTCTGCTTACAAATTTCATTCATTTATGTATTTGATAACCAAAAAGGAGTAGGTCATACATATGACATGTGAAGATGATGTTGGCGTTACAGAAATGATAATAGGTTTAAAACTCAAACTGATATGCCTTCCCTTGTTTATGAAACCATTTCAGTGCTAGTCTCATCAACAATTTTGCTGAAAGGCATCAAGGCCTACTGATGTCTTCTGTCTGCCCTTCCATATATTCTGCTGATCACCCAATGATCTCTTCTTTCACAGCACTTCAGGTACACAGAGGGGCTTACTGTCAGCACAGAGTGCTCCTACTCCCATTGCCTTGGCAAATGTTAAGGCCATTCATCACCTATAAAATCTACTTCTTACAATTTGAGCTGCTCTGCACTGACTGCTATAGCCTTGTTATCTGTATGTGTCTTTAAAATGATAATATCATTAGACTTTGATGCATCAACATCTTTGTGAAAAGTGCCAGTCCTATAGGTATTCAGGCATTTGAGTAGAATAGTGCCACACAGAGACAGTCTAAAGTACAGTCAGCATGCATCTCAAAGTATTTCACAGTCCTTCCTGTCCAGTCTTTCTTAATGTATGATCATGCATTAAGGCCCAACGTTGTCCTCTCAGAGAATTAAATAGACAAGAATTTTCTTGCAGACCTAAACCTTGCAATTTTGGTTTTCATTCATTTCAACTTAATTTGCTTTTCAATCTCTCTTCTCTGGAATTTTCTTGAGCGTATCTTGAACCTCCTTCCCCCCACTGAGAATACAATCAGACCTATGACTAAGAGTTTGGGGATGGATGCGGTGTGTTATATTCATCTGGTATTCTGCAAAATCTGTGCCCTCTGAAAATCAGCAGGAATGTGACTCAAGATTGCTGTTCTCAGTTTTTACATTAGATATTAGAACAAAAGCAGTCCAGAAAAATAAGAAAAATACTTTCGTGGGAGAAACTGCAGTGTCTACTTGTTTTTATATGGCCTTCAGAAGACAGTTTCTTCGCTCAGAAATCTACAGTTTTTCAGTCAGGCCATAGAGGGACCTATGAACCTAAATGCATTTTTCTTTTCTTTCGAATTGATCTTTGTCTCATCCATTTCTTGTGCCTTGTCTGTGATGATTTTGTTTGCATTTAGTTTTCTACTGAAGAGTGAGTGGCCTGAGATTTTCCTGAGACATACCATTTAAGTTTATGTCCCTTTGGTAATAACATGATTACCTAACTGCAGTTGTTTTTAGTGACTGGGCATTTCTTTTGGTACTAGGTCATGCAGATGTACCTCCCATTCTGTGGGATTGCCATATCCAATGCCCAGCTATTTGCAGCTTCAAGGAAAGAATATGACAGAAGCAGGGTGAGTAACAAAATGTAAGTACATTGCTCCAAAAGTAATGCCTTCTATTTATTTCTATGGGAACTACATCAGATGCAAAGAGCACAATAGCACTATTGGACAGAGCAAATTATCAGATACAAAATACTTCTTTAATATAGGCACCACCATTAGCTTGGCACTTTTGAAAATGATGAGAAAGTGCCTGCATGCCATGCTCAAAAATCTTGTCTTTCATGTTGCTGCCACTACTGCTGAAACACACTACCCATCACCTCAGTGTGTTCAATTCCATTGTTTGGTCTCCATAAACATTCAGCAAGTGTCAACGGATGTCAGTGGATGCCATTTTTTCAGCAAGGAAAAATTTCTTCATATGCAATTCCATTTCAGGCACCATTATGGCAGACTGCAACCCTGCTGACATCTGTCACAGCAGCAACGTGTAGTGGAATACCACCAATGTCCACCTCTGATGTTGTGGACCATCATAATAAAATAGGAGGCAGTGCTTTTTGAGTAGTCCTTGTATGTTGGACCAGTATCAGATCTTCATCTTTTGTACTTTCAGATTCCAGCTATGCATACAGGTTTGCTAAGTAGACTGTTTTAACTACATTATATTTCCACAAACACATTTCCAGCCGATAGCAAACTTTATAAGACAGCAAGCAGGGAACTTGGGAGGAAAAGCTCATGGTGGTATCTTTTGTTTCCTGACGTCAGTTTCTTGTTTTGGAGTACTGAGACTATTGCGCTGGTGACACAGCACAGTAGAAAGTTACACTGGCAGTGATTCAAACTCTTGCAAAACTACAGACATATAAAAACTTTGTCATGCTAAATTTGTGATATTCAGTTTATGTGTAATTAATTTAGATACATCTTCATAACAGTAAGCAAGCAAAGACTTGTATGCAAAAGATTTTGACAGCATGTGTCTGCACAGATATGTTACTCACATTACTCATGGTTGCTGATGACATGCATTAGTTGGGATAGAAGGCCCCAAGGAAGTGATAGTAACTCATGCCATTTGCTTTTTAGAGAGGCATTTATTTTTTGATTTGGAAGTTTTTTCCTTTTTTTTTTTTTTGCACTGAATCTTCAGTAGAAATGCCATCTGTACTGTCTAACAAATCTTTCTTCACAAAGCTGAGGAAACTATAGCAAGGATTAGTCCTTGTATTGAGTACTAACATTTTCATTACTCGGATTTTAGTACTTTTCATGTATGGAGGCTAGTGATATTCACTAATCCGAAAACTAAGAATAGCCCATTCTTGTCTTTTGTCCACATCTAACTAACGGCTACTATAATTTCGGTATGGGGACATGGAGGAGGCTTGGAAAAAAAATTTTTCTGCCACTGTTTGTGATGGTGGTGTTTTCCTTTGTTCGATGTTGAAACAAAATCTTTTGAACAGCTAGAGATTTCAAATTTGCTACATATTTCCATCATGATGAGAACAGTGACAGACTTTTGAGGAAGCATCATTTAATCTTCTGAAAGACAGTTCTGAGTATAGAGATGTGTACTTATTTTTTTTCCAGATACCCCACTGACTACACACCACTGAGTCTGTTGGCATAATCATTAAGAACTTTATGTGAATGAAGATTTCAATGTATCACTCGTACTAAAATCAAGACCACAGAGATTGACTCCTTGCAATGCTCCATATATCTATGTATTCTGCAACCAGTACAAGAGTTCTCTATCCTTGTATACAGGCTTTACTGGAAGTAGTGAATGACCTCTTTGAAGAACAGACTGACTTAGAGAAAATTGTCAAGAAAATTATGCATCGGGCCCAGACTCTACTTAAGTGTGAACGGTGTTCAGTATTACTTCTGGAAGATATTGAATCCCCAGTAAGTATATCTGCATCTTCTGTTCAAGGGTTAATATATGAGTACTGTAGCAGGTTTTTTTGTTTGTTTGTTTGTTTTTGTTTTGTTTTACTGTGGAAAAGCTGTTTCATATTTTATATAAGCACTGGATAGTAAGAAGTCCTCCAGCATATAATTCCTCTATACATGTTAGATACAGGTTGTACCTTTATCCAGTACCACTTGTTTGAAGGGAAACTGAAATGTACTTTTACAATTCCTTCTGTTCATTTAAAGGCATTTAATGTGAGGCCTGTAAGTTGCTGAAGAATCTATCAGCGTTGTGACCCAGCAGTTTAGCTGTTGTTTGGAGTTGCATGTAAGATGGAATTAGATCTTACTGTAGGGCAGCTAGGACAGCAAGCACTTCTTTGATTTACTTGACAAATCTACTCCCTAGTTTTATTATCATTTATTTGGTTAGCTTCCTTCTTTCTTTCGTTGTATAGTCACTAGAAGGAAGGAAAAATCCTCTCTGTAGCTTTGTTTACATTTACCTGGAACTTATGACCTTGCAGAGGTTTTCTGTCTAATATCTTATCAAGGAGGTGGTGATTGCAAGCAATTTTAAATCTATACTTGTGGTAGAAGGAAGCTTTTGCATTGAGCAGGTGAAGTGAAAACATTACTTTCAGCATCACTGAATTGCTCTGTCCATTTGATCAGGAAGTAGCTATTTCATTGCAGAGCTCTTAAGCTGAGAAGGTAGAGGTAAGTTGTATGAAACTATCTATCAAAAGTTGGATTTCATGCATCGTTTTGGCATGAATTTTTGCCAGGATGCTTTAAAATACCCCTGTTTATAGAGAGCCTCTTTTAGGAATGTAAATCTTGTTATGATTATTGTAATCAGGACTAAAATAAGTGGCTACTTTTATACTGGTGTTTCCAATCAGTATTTTGAGCACAATCTATCTTCATTTCTACTGATTAAAGTAGTAGTTGAAACATTCTAAATGGAAACATGGAAAGCTGAGGTATTCAGACAAGCATAAAAAGAACAAGCCTTTGTTTTTTTCTAAATAATCATAAAACTTAGGTTGATTCAGAATAGGAGAATAACATCTTAATGGTCATTTATATATATTTTTTTACAAATGACAAAGCATTTTCCAATTTTCTTTATTTGAAGGGGTTAACCTCAATATCAGAATGGATCTCCACAGACTAACAGTGCTAAACCATGTCTAAAATATCTCCATATACCACATAAAAAACATTTACAATACAGAACTGAAACGGAAGATGGATGTTCTTTAGCATCTAAAACCATTATCTGTGTTCTGTGTTGCGTCACCCACTCTTAAAATGCTTTCTGTGCTGTTGACACATAAGTTCAAGGAGAAGAGGTTACAATTACTGCAAAAGCATATTTCCATTTACTTTCCCATTAAAAAAATAAAAGTTTGGGTAAAGCTCTCTTGTTTATGTTCTGAAGACCTTTGAAGGGAAGCATACTGTTGTAGAAAAGATTTCTATTCTTTGTACTTCATTAAGCTATAATTTGATTTGATATCATTTGTGTTATGAATGATGCATAGTGTCTTTTTGCGTTAATTCTCCACTGAGAAAATACAGATTTAATTTTTTGTAAAAGATTCATTGTAGAAAAATACAGTTTAAATACAGAAACCTTACATTAGTGTTTATTTATGTACATGTAATTTTAATAACAATTTTAAATTCCTTTTACTTATGTGACAGGTAGTGAAATTTACAAAATCTTTTGAGCTGCTATCTCCAAAATGCAGTGCTGATACTGAAAACAGGTTGGTGCTCATGCCTTCTATGGTAATAGATTGCTTTATTTTTTCAGTTTTAGATTTGCTTGATCTTGTTTTTATTTTGTTATGTAACTTTAGATAGATCTGCTTGAAGAGTGTCAGCTTATTGTTTTTACTTGGACAAGATTTTTCTTCACTTCAAATGGAAAATTGCTTGAGTAAATGTGCTAATATTGCTATGCAACCTGATATAACGTTGTATCAATATCTCAGAAGAGACACCAGGAAACTACCAATAATTTTTATTGTTGAACTTGTGGAGAATATAGAAATGATTTGCATGGTTAGCGCTGAAGTAAAAATTACAAAATTGTTTTAAGTTATTTGTTGATATTTTACAAAATGCCTCCTTACAGTTGCACTGAAAGATTTCCACTAATATTTGATTTCTGTTCTTGTCAAACTGGAAAACCTAAAAACCTCACAGAACATGCATATACTAAAAATTGCATTACTGTGACTAACTCTGGTGTGGGAGTCCAGTCAAAACAAATGTATGTTTTTAGCTTAATAGGATCCATATTTAAACATTGATAAAGGGCTAATTGTAAGTAGTAAGAAAGCTTTATGTGGTATTATACTGTTAATGCCTACAAGATAATGTAACTTGTAACACAGAAGTTCACATCCTAAATATCAAATAAATATCAAATAAGTGGATGATGTTTCAGGGTTCTGGAGAGAAAGTTTCTCCCATCTTTAAAGACCCTATATCAGTTATTAACTCATATATTGAATGCAAAATAAAGTTATACTGATTCTAAACGACAATTTCCTGTATGGGATGGTTGCCATAATGGTGTGTGCCTTTCTTCTTGTACATCATGTTATCCATAACTTAGGCAACTTGAAGACTTTGTGCTTTGCCATAAGAATTTTTTTTTTCCCAGACAGATTTCAAAATATATTTACGGATAATTTGCTGCCTTTAGTGCTTTACTTCTCTACCTCCAGTGTGGTAAGAAATTAGCACTTTATTAAGGTGAATATGCACCTTGAACTCCAAATCATGACAACTCCTAATTCTTAAGGTTTATCATAAATTGATGTCACGGAATTACAAAATTTACTAGCTGACAGCAGAGTCCAGGTCCACATGGAAAGACAGATAGAAACTAGATCTCTCTTGTGATCCACCACTGAAGAGAGATGTATTCATGAGACAAAATAGGAGATGAAAGCAAGTGATTAAAAAGGAAAACCATGGTTTAAGTATGTATAAATAATCTTGTTATCCGTTTGGGAATCATAACTCAGTCCTTATGAGAAAGAGCTTCAGGGTAGCAATTGGTCTTTCCTAGGTCAATTAAATGGGTGAACATACATTCCTTTTGTAGGGATGAGAGGTGCAAATCCAGATACTTGCTTGTTATTCCCATTTCTGTCATACTTGATCAGTTTCCAGATTAGACAACACAATGTAGACTGGTGTCAAGATAACCAAGCTGGCTAGTTTCTTGTTACCATAGTTATGTTAGCATGTTACCGAAAAGCAATTTGTAGTAGCCTGTACTACATTTAGTCAAAATTGTTTTAGTCAGAGAGATGAATAACATGCAAACTAGTAGTAAGGTTTATAAAGGTAACTTTCTGTGCATTTTCATGTAAAGACTGCTTTTCTTTCGTTTTTCCATTCAGTGAGGGGAGAATTTTGTTTTACAAAGGTTAAGTTCAGACTGACAGATATTACATCACATTTGGATCTAGCATAGGCACAGCTTGAGTTGTTGGCACTATAGTGGGAAAATAGAGGTTATTTAGAATAAAGAACAGTGCCAGGAGCCCTTGGCATTTGAACATTTCTTCTATTGAGTTTTGGCCTTTTCATTCAACATTCTGTGGATCTAAGTAATGTAGTGCCATGTAGGGGGAAAAAAAAATGGGACAATGAGTTTCTTTATCATTACTCCAGTGCAGATAAAATTAGCATTTTGAAATTTTAGGGAAATTCAAAGAGGTTATATGTTGAGAACAGTTCTAGTCACAAGTTTTATTCAAAGGAGAGAGAAAGTCCAAGGACAATGCACTGTTTTAAGCTCTATTATCTTTCCTCCTTTGGCTTTAGAATAAATAAGCTTTTCTTTACACTTCTTCATGTCTGCATAGTAAAAGTTCACCAGGTTAGTCCTTGGACATTATAATGAACACTCACATCTTTTTTCCTTTGCTGTTGTTTATAAATACCCTGTGAGACAACACTTGGATTTATCAGTTCAGTTTGAGAGATGCCAGCACATACCAGGATCCAGTTCAGTTCTGATTCATAAGATACTGTCCTTTATGACAATTGCTTTGTTTTTCAAGTATAGTTTTGCAAGTTTTTCTCCTTTAAGAAAGCTACCTGAATCTTTGAAGCCTTGAGTTCAGTTTGGATTTATCCTGGGTACAGGTGAGCAGGGGGGCAAGCGCTGTGAGCCATATCTTTACTGCACAGAAGGCATCTTAGTGGGTGATGTAGCTAAGAATCCTACTTGATATCTTAAATAACAGAGGCAGTGAGAAGGTGAGCAGCCTTGGCTAGTGTGGGCTGCTTGCTAAGAAAATAACTGTGCTCCTTCCCAGTTGGGCAGGCACAGAGAAACTGCAGAAATCAATGCTATTGCTGTTTCATTGCTGCCATCCCTAGGAAAAAGGGTGATGGGCCTAAAAACGAAACAGCAGCAATGATCTGAGGAGGAAAGCTAATTTACTAAATAAGATATCAGAATGCAAAATAACACAATATAATTGGAATTGAAGCTAATAAATAAAATGAGCAAGAGAGTGTCTGAGAACCAAAGGCCTTACGCTAAACGCTGAAGGCGAGACAGCAGCGAGCACCCACTGCTGGGTCGATCAGAAAGGGAAGAGCCTGTCATGACACAAACAGTTTTTTATCTTTCCCTCTGAGTGGAAAATGGAAAAATGCAAAGCAACGCAAAGTCCTCTGGGGTATGTAGTTCTTCTTTTCTGAGACAGATGTACCCCTCAATGATCCATGGAGATGGAGGATTAACTCTTTAACTCCCCCTGCACTATATGATGCTATGATGTGGAATACCAATAACAAAAATATCATAAAACCATGACATAAAGGCAGTGGTTCTTCTGGCTGCCTCTGTCAGGGAATATCACTTTTGAAGTAGTGCCTGCAGCACCACTTCGTGTTCTTACAGCAGAGTATTCTTTCCTGCCTGGCACATGATGCTTCTGCCTGCATGTAGGCAAAACAGGAGGCAGTGGGATGCAGCTGCCTGCATTAGTCCAGCAGTCCAGCTCACAGCTTTCCACAGTATGAAGAATATTGTTGCTTGTGATTTTTAGAGGTGATTCTGATTGTTCTGAGCTGTTGAGAACGGAAAGGAAGTCAGATGGCAGTGATTTGCATCAGAATTAAACACTGATATTTCCTCTGGTGAATGTCAAGTGCCTGTCTTCAGAGTGTGGTTGTAAAGCACTTGCAGGGACTGAGAATGTTGCAGCAGAACATACTTTTAAAACTTCTTTCTCACTTGTATCTTATTTCTTGATATTATTTGCTGTTTAAAACGCAGAACAGTTATAATCCAGCCCAATTTAAAACATTTTATGTTATGATGAATGTATCATCAAAACTTCTAAGATATGAAGTGGTCTCTATGCATTTGTAATTAGATTCTTATCTTGAAAGAACATTTTCCCCCACTGCTCAAGTATGTTGATGTCCTGAAATAAATTTTACATTATATAAATTTTTCTTACTTTGCTCAAAAACATTTTCTTTCAGTAGCGGTTCCTGTTGAAGTGCACGTACAACAGTTATTACAGTCACTCAAAATTCTTATCCCAAATGAAAGCTGATATGTTTAAATTTCTTTACTGAAGTCATTACTATTATCTTTATTTGTAGCCTTATAGGAATTTTTTTTTTTCAAATGAATGACTTAGCTGAATTATCTCCAGAAAATTCATGTGGCCAACAAAAATCAATTTTTTCATTGTGATTGAGTCTTCTGACCATATTACTGTGTGTATGTCTTCATCTTGTCCATTATTTTGAAGTTTTAATCCACCGTGGTCTTCTCCACAGCTGTTCAGTCATTTTCTTCTAGGCAATATCTCAGGTGTTGATCCAGGTTGTTTTTTTTCTCTAAGCTAAGATAGTATGCACGTAGATACTCAAACAAATAGCTACTGCTTGCCAATCACAAAAACTTCTTTGCAATAAGTCTGTGAGAATTTTCCTGCTGATTAGATAAGGGAATGGGTGAGAATTTTTGAGGTCTGTTTAGATACTGAGTTTTCAGCACAAGCTGAGGTGGAGCATGGTATGTGGAGCCCACAGTTCTTGTATCTCATGCTCTGTAGCCCTTCAGTAGTTGTGGCAAATGATCAATAAAGAAGGGAAGGAAATATTCATGTGTTGAATGTCCATCAGGATACACCTGCTGTAACACATTATTGATTTCAAGACTCAGTTCACAATCCCTTCTACATTCATACTGATCTAACACTGCAGATGAAAATTAAAAAAAAAAAAAAAAGCATTTCATGTTACAAAGAATCATTGGAAGTATGGATTAAAGTGCCCAACTTATTAGATTGATTTGAAAAATTAAAATCTGAAATTCTGTGCCATAAGGTAACTATACAGAAAATTTTTAGTGCTGCTTTCCAGCCCTATATCCCACAGAAATGTGAACATGATCCTGTTATTGATCCATGTATCAGTGGATTTCATTATTAAATGTTTATATTACATGGGAGATCAACAATATTTTCAGTCAAAGGAACTGTGTAAAGGAGAGAACTTTTTTTGTGTATTCTTTCAATAAATTGCAGATTATTGATCCATAGACAATATTTAGTAACTATTAATAACTGTGAACAGTTCTGCAGTTCCTACTAGCGTTGCCTGCAAGACGTGCTGGACTTTCAAGCAATGTTGACTGTATTCTTTCCTTCTCTTGTTACATCTTCTGATAGTTTCAAAGAAGGTGTGGAAAAATCATCATCTTACTCTGACTGGCTAATAAATAACAGCATTGCTGAACTTGTAGCTTCCACGGGTCTCCCAGTGAATACCAGCGATGCCTATCAGGATCCTCGCTTTGATGCTGAAGTAAGATTTTTAGAAATGTGAACATAACATTTTATTTTTGGCATTGCAACTAATATAACATAGTTTTATGGTTATGTTCAAGGTACTGTAAAATGAGTGTATTAGTTATGAATTATTTTCTGTCCGTATGGTGTTGTTTAGGCCTGCTGGCATTGATGTGACTTTATACAGCAAACATATCACTGAATTAGCAGATGAGTACAGGCATTTACTGGACTTTTGGTGATTCTTTTTCAGTTTATAGTTAAGCATTACCTTCCACTATCAAGTGCTTTGAGATGTAGACAAATTGATTTTTGTTGCTGAAAATTCTGCTGTTGATTGCATTGTTAGCAATGCCCTTGCTAGCTGTCAGAGTGACTGGGATTGTGCACATGGAGTGTAAACAGAATCAGTATCTGAAGAGACAAATGTTGTCTTAATGTGACAGTTTCCACAAAACAAATGTACTTATTGGACTAGTTATTTCTCCAGGATGAATATCTCTCCTAATAGATGTTTTGCATGCATCCTAAGGTATTATTCTCAGCTTGGAGGATAAAAATATGTGTTTATACATATGCATAGATATACACTAGCACCTGAACAAATGTTAAAGGCAGAGGGAAGGATGAAGTCTTCCCTCCATTCTGTCCAGTGAAACAGTATTGCTATGGGGGATTTGGCCAGAAGTTTGAATGCACATTAATCAGTGGACAGTCTTGGTCAGCAAGCTTACCAAACCATAACACTAGAATAACTGGGCTTGGAAGTGTTTCGTGCAAGAGTTTCCTTGTTCCAGTTTTAATATGTATGTTATTATGGAAAATAGTGCCCACACTAGAAGACTACGTCAAGAAGAAAACTAAAAGGAGTCAGCTGTAAAAATGTCTGAAAAAACCGGTAAAATGCTAATTTATTCAGAATTTCTAGAAGTACAATTAATGCCTGGGGTCTATTCCTTGCCAAAGTGATAAGCTGAAATAAAGCACACCAATCTTTGCTATGTTTGCAGTCGTACTTTCAATATGTAATGTCCTGAATAATTCATTTGTCTCGTATTTGGTTTACAATTAGTCCAGTTTAAGTGCTGCCCAATTTATATATAGGAAAAAAAATCATTTGATACAAAGGGCAGTGATTATTTTCTGTTGGTGCGTTCATGTGGAAGTCTTGTTCTTAAATTTGATTGTTGCAATTATTTCTACAGTCAAGTGTAGTAAAAGAGGAGCATAATGGAAGCTCTCATTTCTACGTTTTAGGCTGACCAGATCTCTGGCTTTCACATAAGATCTGTTCTCTGTGTTCCTATATGGAATAGCAACCACCAAATTATTGGTAAGAACTTTCCCATTGCTACACCATTTTTATGCTAATATAAATCGAGTTCTGTCTTTTTAATTCTGTGTTCCTTTTCTTCTTTTTCCCAGCTGAATATTGTTAAGAAGTTACGGTACCTAGGATGCATGCTAAGTATCCAAGAAGGGATGTTTTGACTTGGATACTGTATGGACTTTTTCAGCTTTCCCATTGTGCCGTTAAGTTACATATTGTATTGAAACTTGAGAACTAACATGATGAAAACTGAAATGCTAAAACTGTTAGTGAAAATAGTTTGCTGTGCTTTCATACATTTTTGTCGGTCTGCCTTTTTTGTATATAACTCATGCAACTGTTCCTGCAGTCCTGTCAGACAATTTCTCTCTTTAATGATGAAACACAAACTAGAAATAACTTACCAGAGAGACTGAGGCAGCTGTGGGGGTTGCCTGTGACAGCAGTATGTGCTGGATTGGGACGTGACAGGGTTTTATCACCTGTTTGATAGGATGCTTCCCAGCAATGTTGTGCCTGCAGTTGGTCCTGCATTCTTCCTCGTTTTTGGCTGAAAAAGGAATAATATTTATGAATAAGTGCCTGCTTTTTCCTCAGCTTTCCATTGAAGAATTCAAGTCAAAGTGATATCAATTTAAACCTGTAATAGTTACATCCTTTTATGTTGTGACTGTTGGTGAGAGCTGGAATAATGATTGCTTAGAATCTTTGAGCTTAATCAGGAGAGATGTTGTGGGAAGCAAGCCTTTTACATATATGGCTCATTGTTTGTTGTTAAGTGCATATTACCTGTAAGAAGTAGAAGGGAAATTCAACCCTCAGAAGCTGATAGTTCATAGTGTTTGTCTGAGGGTAAGCTTAGCTAAATGAAGTAGAAATGGTTTGTTGCAGTAGAACTCAGTTCAGCTACAGCCAACAGCTTTGAATGCTTCCTGTTGGTTTAAGGAAATTATTTTCATTGTTTAATAAATTTGTGGACCTCTCATGGAAAAAAAAAGTCTTATACAACCAGGTGTTGTTAAATTAGCTGATATTTAGGAATGAAGGTAATGTTTTTGTAAATTATGTAAGAAACTTACTTGAAATTGTAGGAAAACTTACATTACTATGTTTGTGAAATCCTTTCCCAAAGAGATATTTAACCTTTTCTGAAAAGCATTTGGAGTCACTTAGTTTAGCTTCCCAGTGTTATACTTACAGAGCAAAGACTAACAGCTGAAAGTAATAAGCAGTCCTGGTATCAAAACCATCAGACCTCCATACACTGATGTCTGCTTATTGTTTTTCTTGATAAATATTTTCAATTTTGCTTTCCATTTTGACAAATGTATTTTAAATATTACTACTGAATAAAGTATTAGTGAAAAAAGATTATAATTTATATTAACTCTTCCTAAAGGGGTAGCTCAAGTGTTGAACAGACTCGATGGGAAGCCCTTTGATGATGCTGACCAGCGACTGTTTGAGGTGAGCGACTTCAATGTTTTAGCACTAACACAGGATTTTATATTTCTGGGTAATGCTCCTTCAGCCTACTTAAGGGAGGTGGGAAGAATATATTGTCTGTATTTGTGGTTAGTTCTCAGAAGCGCTTAATAAGGCTGCATCCTGTCTGAAATATTTCTTGCATCTGATCATTCTCATCTAATCAAGGACAGTGACTTACATTCAATCTCAAGGTAACTTGTAAAAACATAATTATTCCTACCACTTCTAAGCAATACATTTTCAGTTGTTAAGACAGCATTCATCTTTGTTTGTAGTATAATAAAATGATAATTGATTTTCTTTTCTCTCCTCTTCCTCCCACCTCTCTCTCATTTTAGGCCTTTGTTATTTTTTGTGGTCTGGGCATCAACAACACTATTATGTATGACCAAGTGAAGAAATCCTGGGCAAAGCAGTCTGTGGCTCTTGATGTATGTGTACTTCTTAATGAAACTTCTTTGTGATTCATAAGTGTTACATGTACCAAAAGCTACTGCTTCTGAATTTATTGTACTTAGCATAATTTTTTTTATCTATTTCTGCACCTTAGAGCACTATTTTACAGAAATACTGAAGGGTAGCTTCAGAATACACTTAGCTGTGGAGCTCATGTGCAGTTTTAAATAATTTTGAAATCAGCTACCCATTTATGTCCCTGATTGTTTTTGTGTGGATTTGTGATTTGTTGTTGTTTGTTTTCACTGCAAGAGATGACAGTGAATGGACAAGGAATGAGTCTTTTTTTCTTCTTCATCTGTAACTGGACATTTCCTAAAACCTGCTGTCTTCACATAGCCTGTTGTTTTTCTTTTCTGGTGTTGTGAATGAAAAATACTGTGAACAGGAAAAAAATGATCAGTAGAAGCTCTGCTGTTGTGGATCAGAGGAAACACATTATGCTGTTCCAACACACTGCCTGTCTACGTAACATTCAGATAGAGCAATTAAATGGATAAAAAATGTCTTTCTTCCACGAACTTTGAAAGAATTTATTTTTCTGTGTTTTTTTCCCCATTCACGAAGAGCCAAACTTACCTGTTCCAGTAAAACAGACTCTAGAATGCAGAGCATTTCCAAAAACAATAGCTCCTATAAGCTGATTCAGCCATGAGTTTCTATGTTTAAAATATCCAGAATATAATAGAGAATAAGTATAGTGAAAAAAAATCATGAGAAGAAAGCTTTGAACTTTGAGGATAGCTATAAAGATTTGTATTATTCCTACTGAATCAATAACCAACCAAGGTTTGAATGAAATTCAATGTATTTTTGAAAGCATCATGCTAGATTCATATTTTTTTAAGCATTCTTTCAATGAAACAGTAGCATTGTATGATTTTAGTATCATAATAAATTTCACGTCTTGTAAAAAGAAAATGATCCAGACATCCCTGATGTCAGCACACTTGCAACTGTGGAAATTCAAATTTACACAGTACTCATCATTGTGATAAGAAACCAAACAAAAGCATTAGTCTGAATGACATAGGAATTTTCCTACATTAGAATAAAAATCAAACCAAACTGGATTGCTAAGAAGTTTCCTTTTTTTTTTTTTCTCCTTTCCTTTAGGGTTGAAGATATTTGTCTATGTATCAGAAATCAATACCATAAACCATGTAAAGTTGTTAAGTCTCTTAGAAAACATTCTAAGCATTACGAGCATTTTGATTTTTCTTATTTATGTGTTCATTTTGGAGAAGTGAAAACCTTTCCTATTCTGGCCTGCTGTAAAGATTTCTTCCTCTTTACACATCACAGTCATTAATTACTACAAATCCTCACAGACTACAGTAATTTGTGCAGTATTACAACTTAGACTGAATACTCTTCCTGGCAAGGAAAAAAAAAAGCAGTCACATGTATCAAACTTAGATTTATAGATCTAAAAGTTAATATAGAAATGTATTTACTACTGAAATCAGGAAATTTAAATTTCCTACTTTATAATACAGCATCTTTCTTAGATCTAAAAAAGACTCACAGTCATTTATCTTGAATATACATAATAGATTTGATAAATAGCTGCTGTGTTTCACAGAAGAGTAATTCTCTCTATAAATGAACAACTCATAATCACATTTGTGTAAAATGATTGAAGAAATAGCAGAAAAATACTGTACAAAAGAAGGGTATATATTAAAGGGCTGTGAGTTCATTTCTCAGTAATAGAATTTTGATTTTATACTATATAAGGATTCCTACCCAAATACAGTGATACTGTTCTTGTAAGACTGACTAATAAATAGAAAACCAAGAAGTAAATAAATGCTGAGGAGAGATTGACTAAGATTTAAAAATTGTGTATGGTTTAAAAAACTAGAATAATGAATATTAGAGAGGACAGTAACATTCTACAGGGAAATGAATACAGATAAAGGAGAAGCTTGGCAAGAATTTTAGTATTAGGTGTAATCTGTCATAGCAGAAGACTTTTTTTGTTGTTGCAGATTTCTGAGAGAAACTATATTAGGGCAGAAAATAGATACTTTTTGAGGAAAGATATGATATATAGTTACGGAAAGTAAAACATGGGTCAGGAAAAGTAAATTGTGGCATTTGTGATTTATTCTTTCATAGTGCAGGGATTTCCTGTTACTGGAAAAGTCAGCACCTTTAAAACTGGTATGTGTAAATACATCTTGGATTTATTGCCACAAGGTATTGCAAGCCAAGGGTATTTGAAAGAGTGTTTGGTTATTTGTATTAGTAGCAGAACCATTTGTGTGCAAAAGCAATTTTAAAATTAGAAGCCTGTGTCAAAGTTTTATTATATGAGCAGATGTGCTGTGGGGTGAGGAGATTCTCGATAGGAGTACTCTGGCTTTGCAAGCTCTCCTGTGGACTAGTGCCTCCTACAACGCACAGGATGGCTTTTGTACCTTCTGGAGTGATTGTTCAATGCTAGTAGCATATATACAATATATGCCATGTAAATGTATGCATACTTTTAGTGCATTACACTAGATATGCAATACTTTGTGTTACATCTGATGCTTTCTTCTCCAAGACGTAAGTGAGGAGAATGTCAGAAGTAGAATAGAGGTGCTAATTTGCATGCAGTGATGTGCCATTAGCAGAGGCATTAAATCACTACAGCGTAGCAAAAGTCATTATTTAATGTCTATAAATCTGCAGTTATGTTTACATTAAATTCTTTCTATTTTAATTGCAGAACTCTAGGATAACAATGTAGGAGTACTCCTAATATTAAATTATTTACTATACGTTTCCCTATAAAATTACCTGAAATATAAATGCGACCTGATAACCTGCAATTAATGATTGTATGTGGATATTCAGAACTGAATTACCACGCTCCCATATTAATTAGATTTGTTTTTAAAAACATTGATTATACTTTCTTGTATTGATTATACTGTCTTGTATTGATTATAATTTCTTGTTAATTCTACAAAAGTGTTTTTTATCTTTTTTTCTGGGGCAGGTTTTATCTTATCATGCAACATGTTCAAAGGCAGAAGTTGATAAATTTAAGGTAAGGATTTAAGTTTTTAATTATTTCTGAAAATATAACAGTAAATTAAAATGTGTGCAGATTACTTTTTTTAATGATATACTTTTATCTCAAAAGCATAAATCATAATTAGCAATATGTCAAGGAAGGACGTATTATGTGTTAGACTGACAGAGGAAGTGTCTGAAAATAAAACCTTTAAAATGATGAAGAGCTGCAGTGATAGGTGCACAGAAGCAAAATATCGGGGTGTCAACACCAGCTGTTCCTCAGCAAGAACAACCACAGGGAAATTGTACCACACTGACATCCAAGGAAGGAACTAGAGAAAAAGGGAAAAAATTAGACTTAGCTGATAATGAGGAACCTTTCTTGTGTTTACTAACAAAATAAAGGATTCACAGTAAAGATTGTGAATAATCTCAGGAGGATGGTAAGAAATCCTCTTTGAACTTCTTGAAGTGCTGCAAAAGTGTAAAGCAGTGCATGCTGAACTTAGCACTGCTAGGAACCAATAATTCTGTGTTCATGCCAAATTCTGCCTTGCCAAGGAATAGAGGGGTGGTGCTGCTCTATCAATGCTGCCATCACTCCAGAGTTGTTTCTATAATATGCTTTGTTCTTTTCTGCTCAAGATAACCCTAGGGAAACTTGGTTGTCTTTCTCTGTCTGTGGAAGGTCTGTGTTGTAGAGAGTTTCCCAGAGCTGTTTGAGAACCTCCTGTGATGAATATTAGTGTTGGTCTTCTGTATACAGTGTACCTTCGGAGGCTGTGACAAGGTCTGGAAAGGAGATTGGGGTTGTTGCGAAACCTGCACTGATCACATCTCCTGATGATTTCCTGGTTGTATGCCTGACTGATAAACAGGTGCATGATGCTGCTTTACAGCTTTTCTTGCGAGCTGAAACTTCTCTGCATCATGCTGGGGCGGTCATGATGGAATTTGTGGGTGACTTAGAAGAACAGGTACTAGTGAGTTACCTGGGCTGTGGAAGGGCAGAACTTGGTAGTTCATTAATCATCTTGTAGTTTATGGTCCAAATGAAAGTTATGCCATAATACATCCTAAATGGAAGCTATTATTTAATACCGCAACTGTAACTGGTGACAAAGTAAAATAATCTTTATATATTATTGTAGATTTTAGTGCAGTCACCCACAGTTTTCTAAGATGAAGTTTAGATTACTGGAAGCAAGTTACTTGAAAATTACTGCTGCCACCAGAAAGTACTTTCATATGCTTAGTAAGCTGTACTTTTACTTAAACAAGACCAAGCACTGTGTGCAAGAGACAAGTGAGTAAAAAAGATGAAGGACCATAAATGTTTCATTGTATCTTTGGTATTTTAATTTACCTTAGAATAACATCACATAATATGGCTTCTGCCAAGATTCAGCAAATATCTTGCTGAATTCCAGAGTCTTTTTCTGATTTTCAACCTTTGAAAGACAGTTCTCCATCTCAATGTAGGTAGATGAAATAAAAGCTCACTGTAACTTTTTCTTTTTTTTAATACAGATGCTAATGTGAGGAATTGTCCTCATTAATTGATTTGCTAGTTTCCAAATAAGGAATATGTTGTCATTATTTATTAACTTGAAGACATGTAACTATTTATATAACTGTAAATGGTAACGTACAGGAAATGAAAAGTGTCAGAAAGCACAACAGCTGTGTTTTTAAAGAAATGGTAGAGATGAGAAAATGAGGACCACAATAGTGATGCTTAAAAAATGATAATGGTTTTTTTTTTTCTTTTTTTTAGTCAGAATATGTTTCTCCTATATCTTTTTGTATTGCTTTCAATTCCTCAAAAAAGTAAAAAGTAAAAAATAAAAAAAAAAGCATGCTAGGTAGCCTTTGTAACAATGTCTTACTACAGTGATCTTACAGAGAGAGAGAAGGAGGGAGAGAGAGATAAAGACCAGCTTGCCGTATGGGTTCTCAACAGATAGCTTATCCCCAGAGAGGGGCATCCAGCCATGGGATAAGATACCTCCTGCCTCCCTCTTGCAGAATTCTGGCAGCTGATCTCTCTGCCAAAGTCTCCTGGGGCATCCTACCTAGAAATCTCTGTTCTTTTCATTGTTTGTGACTTGACTGGCCAGTGAGCAATCCCTCCCCTTGGAGGTGTTTCAGGCTTAAGTGTTTCCATTTCTTTCAGTGATTTATTGGCACATGTCAGTGAAAATATCTGTTGATTTACCTGATGTTCTTGTTCAATCAGAACAGGAGCAACACCCTTGATAAAAACATCTACATTAGAGCAATGCCAGTAGTCCACGACTGGCTTCTGACAGAAGCACCTTTCTTCAGCTGTTTGAATGGGAAAATATGTAGCGTACCATTGGCTGTGGAGCTGGACAGTACAGGGAGAAGTTTACAATTTGGGATGATGAAAAATGAGGGTAAGATAACAGACCATGGAATGTAATCGGACTGTTTCATATCAGGTGCCCACAGTTGTCTGAAAGCAAATGTGGCAGCATCAATTCATATCAAACTGTTTTTGCACGTTTTCAAGGGGATTCTGATGTTATCAGAATGTAGCTTTCATTGCAAAAATCTGAAAGCCAAGTTTAAAAATGCTTATATGAGTAGAAGATATTCTGTTAGTGAATGGAGGTATTTTTCTCAGAATAGCCAGTTATGTGAATAATTCTAAAAATTCATGTCATCTGTCCTTTTCAGTATTTGCATGAGAGCTTTTGGGATTTGTTAGCATTGACTCTAGCAGGCACCTGTTACTCAGGAGGCACAGGGCCAGTGTGAAGCTTGGAGGCAGCGTGGTGCAGCTCTGCTGACCTCAACGGGACGACTGCAGGTTCTGCTGCCACTGCCTAGAGTGAGTGGGATGGAAGGAGTGCACTCATCACCTGGTGAGCTCCTTTCAGCGATAAGAGGGGAGCTTAGCTCTCAAGGCAGATGCAAGTGGCTTTGTGTAGACAGATTAGGTTCAGGGCCTGAGCAAACCTTTAATTTCTGTAGGTAGTGATCTGACCCTAGGGAGGTTTGCCATTTCATCAGGCTGGGGATATTGCTGATTTCTGCTTTGTTTGGCATCTGGAAAGCTGCATAGTGGTCTTCCCACTCTCTATCCATTTATTCATGATAGTCAGGCTTTTGCACTGTGTTTTCTGATAGAGCAAGGTCTCTGGCAAAAAAGTTAAACATTAAGTTTCAGTCCTTTTTTCATGCCAGTTTAAAATGACTTTTAAATGAAAATTTGTGTTGGTATGCAAGATAAAACTAGTCTGTTTTCCTGAAAATAGTTAGATTTTTAAAATGGAGAAAAAGCATGCAGAAGCTCAACTGATAGAATTTCAATAATAAGCTATTGAATCAGAATTAATTATTAATCAGAATTAATTGCAGCATGCCTACCATTAAACCTGTATGTGGTATCTACACTATACTTCCATATTATATGAAAGAGGATGTGCATTTTGAGGTGTATGAATTCTAAGTGAAAATGTACGTAGGTTGCTCCAGAAGTACTGCCTCCTATTTATACCCATGGAAATAAGATATAAAGAGCACAATGACACCATTTGATAGAGCAAAGTCTTAAATACAAAATGCTATTTTTTAACATAGTAGTCACCACCATTAGCTGTGTGTTTTCACCAGAGATGAACAAGTGCTTGCATGTTGTGCTTGGAAAAATCTGCACCAGCAGAGGTGACGTACCACTGAAATGCACCACCCACCGCCTCTCTGTACTCACATCCACTGGTCTCCATAAACATTCAGCAGCACTGACGAAGGTCAGTGGGTGCTGTTTCTTCTGCATGGAGGAATTCAGTGACACTCATTTGCTTCATCCATGTTTCCATGTCAGACACCATTTTGTCAAATTGTCCTTCTGTCACAAGGCAACAAAACATAATGGAATATTAGTGGGAAGGTTCAACCTCTACTGCCATACCACCCACATCTTTCTCAGTCGTCGTGGAGCAACATAATAAAAACGGAGGCAGTACTTTTGGAGATATCGCACATCTGAGAATGACTGGCTGAGGTCTTAAGCCTGATTTATAATAATATCTCCTCACTACCATCAAAATGTGTCACTAAATTCAAAATGAATTTTGGCAGGATGAATTGAAGTGAAACACCAGTGAACCATAAACATATTAACATTTAACCGAAGATCCTCTTATATTTTAAACTTAATGAAAATGAATTTTTTTTTAAGTTCTATAGCTAGTGGTTAAATATAAGCATTTGTAGTATTGGAATAGAAAATCTAAGATTAATGAAGTCTGACTAATCTGAGATTGATTATGTCTTACAGCATTGTTGTTCAGTGCCAGGTTTCTTCTCACTGAAATGTAGGCTGTCGAAGCCTAAAAATAGTCATGTTTTGGACAAATATAGAAAGCCATGATACGTGAGTAATGAATGCAGAGCTGTGTCCAGGGTGGGATATTTATAGCAGCAGTTACTGCTTTCTGAGACAGAAATGAACAAGTCCTGTGACTTAGACAGCAAGCAGTCCCACAAACACACATCACTTGTAAATTTAATATAGTTTCCAAAGAGAATATGTAAACACTGTCCTATTATGAGTAATATACTGGAAGCTATTTTTAAAAAGCTAACCTAATTGTGCAGCTGTGAATGGTATAAGCCAAATCAATATTTAATGACTACGATGCATTATTTATAGACCTGTGAGAGATTCCCTTTTTTAGGTCAAACAGCACATGGGAGATATGCACAACAGAAAATAATGTATCACCTGCTTTACAGAGCCTTCGATTCTAAATGCAGCATTAATAACAATCAGACCCTGTATTTCTCAACTCCATAGCCTGAGGTGTAGCAAACTAAGACTTACCTTCAAAAAGGGACAGTTTTGTGTGTGTCTCAAAAATAGGTATTAATTGAATAAAAAATGAAGAGAGTTTAACTAAAACTGGAAACAACTTTTAGGACTGCTACTCTATACAACATTGTAAACAACTGAATCCACAGAAAATGTCTGATTTCACTGAGTTTGGTACTGGGAGATGCAATAAATGTACAAGATTAAGTGAATTTGATATTCATGTCATATGCTGTTACAGTTTTTATACTCCCCTTAAAAATGGAACAGTGGCAGCACAACGGAAAATATAATTTTATATAGCTACTTTATCTCCAAACTCTGTAAGGATGGGGAATGCTTTGCTAGGCTATATGGCTAGGCTCTGCTGAATCATCATCTTTCAACTTAGAACTACGTTAGTTACCTTTATATCATGGTAATTAAATTATTTATAATAATTTATAGAAATTACATTAGTCTTACTTGGCAAATGAATTTCAGAAAGACAAGCTGCCCCTTATTTTGGACCAGTTACAAACTATTCCCAGTGTGTAAACGTGTAGCAGAAAGATGAGGTTTCCCATGCTTGGCTGTGTAGGTGACACTTTGGATCTGCCCCGTAATGTAGACTTAACAAGGGCCACAGACCTGTAATGGCTGCAGAAGCAGTATGGCAAGCCATGGTTGTAGCCGTGAATATGGTGAAGCACATGGAGTTCTTTAGAGCCCCTCAATGCTCAGTAAGTGTATGAAATTATTCATGTAGTTAAGTATTTTTAAGGTTGTTCCCCATGACTCGTCACGCATACTTCGACTACTCCTTGGTGTGTTGCAGGAGGGATGGGACCAACACAGAGCTTTCCCCATTGCTTTTCCAGTGGCTCAGGTCTTGTTGAGCATAGCAGAAAAGGGGAAAATAAGGAAAAAGCTGGGGGACAGCAGAGCTGAAATGTTACAATCAAGCAGTGTCCCTTCCCCATTTGGGAAACACACATGTGCAAGATGGAAAGCACAGTTCATTTTTCTCTGCTCTTCCACATGTATGGCTGATGTAAGACAAGACCTAGAGCATAGCACTGAGAGCTTCATAATTCATGAATCTGAGATCTTTATTGTATTACATGATTTCATACCCTTCTACACGTGCCTATGTCTTCAGTTGTCATGGAAACAAGAAGTCAGAAATGCACCGAAAATGATTACAAATAAATAATGATTAAAAATAAAATACTGCTTTTTAATAGTTTCTGAAATGTGAAGCTCTCATCTATTGACATCAGGCTAATGCTCTGTCATCAGATATATGTAAAATTGGAGAACTGTTTTAAATTTCAGTAATGAGAGGAAATGGAAAGGCATGGTAAAGAGAAGTAGTGAAAAGCTGCTTGTCATCTTTTCTCACACAGTATTTAGGTTAAAGAGTATTTAAGGAAATTCATGTGCTATAGATTTCAGTCTTACTGAACATCTGCCTTCAGAAAACATGTAGTTAAATTGTGACCTATAACCATAGATCTTAATGTTAAAAACAAACAAGCAAACAGACTTAACAGAAGGAAAAGGCAAATGAGGACTGATATACAAAGACAGTTGCCTCTGGCTCAGACAATCTCTGGCGTGTAGCTTGCTGAATCTAGGAGGAGCACCGTATGCCCATCACTCTGAATAAAGGAATAGGCCTTAGAAGGAAAGTTAGTCTGACATAGTACTGCCCTTATTATGTTATTAACCAGTGCCTTCCATTAATGTTGTTCAAAGAGAGGACAAGAAAAAAACCTTGCTTTTTTACATTACTTTGTCACCCAGGAAAGAGACATTGCTGTTTATGCTGCAGAGGAGTGCT
The DNA here is from genome assembly GCA_036925125.1 of Oreortyx pictus. NCBI lineage: Eukaryota > Metazoa > Chordata > Aves > Galliformes > Odontophoridae > Oreortyx > Oreortyx pictus. Next base: position 13,600,423 of record JAUPFR010000009.1, on the reverse strand, counting down.
GTTTGACTTTGTTACTGTCATAAATCTCAGAAACGGCAGGTACAATTTGATGCAACCCCCTGAGTCTGCTAAATTACTGCATTGTGTTGTTTTTTTAAGTAAGAGGTGTTTCCTTCCTGCCTCTGGAAGTGTTTCCTAATTGCCCTATGAAACTGCTCTTCAGGTCTCCACAGTGCCAAAACCTGTGACTCTCAGGTACATTTCTTCCAATGCAACATTTCCCCCCAGAATGAAACCTGGTCCAGTATGATAGGGTTTATGTAAGATAGAACATACAAAAGAACAGTTTTACAGTTTATTGAGGAAAAACCTGAGGTATTTTTAATATATTCTATGAGAGATTTTATTAGAAATAAGGGAAGTCGGATGACTTCTGTGTGGCAGAGGCATGAAAGGCACCTGCTTATGAAGTACCATTACAGCAGTGCTGTCCTACAAAGATAGTGTTGTACTGCAGTTCCTGCCCTAATGTTAGGAATGCTTGATAGAAAACATAATGGAAATTCTGAATTTGCTTTCTGAATTCTGAACATTCAATTTTATTGAAATTCTGGCATCCCTCTGGATGCCAGGGAGCCCGTTTTGGGAGGGGCTTTGGACTAGATGATCTCTAGAGGTCTGTTCCAACCCCTACAGTTTGGTTATTCTGTGATTTAACTTTGTGTTAACATTTCAGTTGGTCAAGATGAGATTGAAATGTTGCAGAATGTCACTGAGAAGATATATTTTTTTCTTTTTTCACTGTTTTAATGACCACTGTTTCCTGATGAAAACACGCAGATTAGGGTAAAAAGTTCCATTTTGGGTAGGTGAAATTGGCTTCATTTTCCAGGATGTTGTGGAAGGTCTAGGTAACTAGAAATATATGTAATGAGTACTTCTGAGGTCAGCTACTTCACAACTGTACTACAGTTGAAGTATCCTCGCTAATGACTTGGACAAGTAATGAATGTCTATCACTGAAAATACAATTAAAATTACTTCTATGATTAAAACTGGTCATTGTACCATTTGTTTGAAAAAAAAGAAAAAAAGGTTGGAATATATTTCAATTGGTTTAGATTAGATTATAATAGAGTTCTAGGAATTTCTGCTGTTTTCTAATATTCTTTTATGGTATTAAAAATCATCCAGAGTTATTTAAAATAATACTTACTGCCTTTAATAGTGGCTGTTTTTCAGTTTCTTAGTAATTATGCACACCAATACAGTGGTACTTCATAAGAAATTTTAAATGGTAGAGTGAATAATAAATAAATAACTATGAATTTACCCATACTAAAAAAAAAAAAAAAAAAAAAAAAAGAAGGTATGCTACTCCTTTGGCACTTTCAACTAGTATATTTGTTATTTACATGGGAATTTTCTAATTTTTTGCATCTGTTTTCATATCCAAAACTACAATTGGTCCAGAACTTGAGGATGCTTAGATCAATTAAAAAAAAAAAAAAAGATACAAAGATTGTTGGTGACTAGCATTGTTCTCAGCTGAAAGTGAAATGATTCTTTATCTAACAGACCTGTTGCTGGTCCTTCCATCTGATCAGCCATCTTAGTCTGCAAGAATCTCTTGTCATCAGGAAAACTTTGACAAATAAATACAATTCAACATTTCTCCAGCATTTAGCCAACAACCATGCAACAGGTGACAAGGCATAGAATACATTTAAAGTGTCATGCAAGGCTGAGGAGTATTTGAAGAATGTTTGTTGTTTTACTGGGTTTTGTTTGTTTGTTTGTTTTTAAATTAACACTTGTCAAGTGATAAAATAGTATGCAGGAGTCCACAGTAGCCTTTGGAATTTGTATTTGGAAAGGTTTTCAAAGAGGAAGAATATCAGTGTAGCAAAGATTTGTATGCTTAAATTGTATTAGAGTAGTTAGAAATACTTGTAAAAGATGTTTCTTTTGGAGGTCTTCCCTGTGGGTTAGTTAAAGTTCTTTCTGTCTGTCGGGAGTGAGGTATTCCCCACAGACCATGTGGAGGAAAGAATTCATCAAATAAATAAAGAAAAACAGAATAACATTTCACAGTCAAAAACATTATTTAACTGAGCTTGGATTCCTTTTGTAACTGAAGGACACTTAAATGTATAGGTGGACATTCTCTGGTTAAAAAATCATTTTTTTCTCCATTTGGATAGAAATGTTACACCTGTCATTAATATTACCAACTTTAATTTTAAAATGAAACAAGTTTTTTAATAGCAGTGATAGTTTTAAAATTGGGAATAAATATTTCCCTTCATCCCCCAGCATGCATTCTGCACAAGGACAAAATACTTTTCTTTGTTTATTTCTGTATACTATGTTCTGCCTACAAACAGCTGTTTGTCATTAATGTTTGCTAATGTCAGTTTTAAATTATTTTTGGTAGCACTTCTGTAGGGTTTAAAAAATTATGAAAGAAAACTAAAATGTCCCTTCATAAAAGGCCTTTTATGCTGTTAGACAGATCACTGGAGAGGTAGAACCTTTTTTATAACTGAAGTCAAAGAAAGTGAGGAACGGAAAATAGCTTGGAAACATTTTTCTGAGATGAATCTGTTTGGCCACTGGGTGCCATCCTTGCTCCACTTTAAGGCTGAGCACTTAGCAGTGTTTCTGTTAGGTGGTAAAATCCTGGGAAAGGTGATCCCAGTGTAATTTTGCACTATCATAACTTTTGAACTTGTGTGTGTAATGTTAGCAGCATGGGCAGCGTGTCCTTTTTGTGTGGTCACAGAGACACTCCACACAAGAATTCTGATGGATTCGGCCATGTTATGTCCACAGTCTCATATCTAGCACTTTTATTGTGTATTCCTCTGTCAGCTGGTGCAGTGCTAGGAGACCTGCTCCTGTATGGGAGTGTGTGAGTGGTTCCTGTGTAGTATTAAATAAGGTTCTCAGATTTTTGCATGGATACACAGTTGCTTCCCAAATAGGCCCATATTATGGGCGTATGGGACTGTGTCATCCAAGCGAAAACTACGATTAGCATGTATTATGTAAAAAAAAAAATATATATATTGGTGATTACATTGTTGTGGGTGTTGTTTTATTGTTCCAATATCTGTCTGGGGGATTCTTGAATTTGTTTAGTCTCAGAAATATCTTATTTTAGTCTGGGCAAAATCCCAGACAGGGTATATGCATTTTCTTCCACAGAATTTGATGTTGGTAGTTCTGCATTTTTATCGTATTTTATTAAAAGTGTAAACACTTTAAATGTATGAGAAATAGACTCTAGAACTTCTCTTTCCTGGTACAACTGTATGGAAAATGTGCAGACTGCACCCCAGGCGAAAACAGGAAACTGAATATTTTATGAGGCCATTTCTATGAAGTGTTCCATCATCTTTTGCCTTGCAACAAGCTATACCCAGGACTGCACATGCAAAGCAGCTGAGAACATCAGATATCTGTGTTTTCCAGCACATTTTGATCTGCTGCACATACAGCATCCTGTTTTGTATGCTTAAATGTGGTATAACAAACGCTGCTTTCTGTGCTGCCATGAGCAGAATTGTGCTGATAAGGAAGGGCTGTAAGCTACACAAGTGCTGCAGTATTACAGCAAGTAATGGCAGGACCTAATCTTTGGATAGCATCTGGCCCAGGTCTCATGACAGAGAGACTCTGGTACAGCACAGCAAAGCGGCCCCATAGGGACCCACATCCAGCTCCTTGCCTGGCTCATTTCTCACCTGTCTGCACCTTAGCTTCTCTGTGTCAATGGTGGCTCAGGGATTAGGTGCTCTTTACAGCTTTCCACAGTTCTCAGTGTCTCTGAAGGTCATGTGCAGACAGACCTTATCACCAAGGTTCACTCCTCCCATGGCTGCTGCTACAGCCCCTCCACAACATCTTCTGAGCATGCAATGAGAGTAGATGCAAAGCCTTAATTTGTCAGATCCAAGGTACCTAGGAGAAAAGGAGCAGCAATATCTGTCAAATATCTTATTACTGTGTTAAGGGCTGGTTAATCATATTTACAAGACCTTCAGTAAGCACTCTATGAATGAGACAAAACAAGTCTTGCAGCGTTCCACCTCAAAACTGCAAAGGGTGAAGGGCAAATTTTAAAGAAAATTTATAAAGCTAGGAAGATGGTAGTAAATAAGGACTTAAATACAAGATTTAAGCTCTGATTGTTTATTTTTGATGAAAAAACCCAGACTCTATAAATTTTGCATTTTCTCAGCAACAGGGTTTTGGTGAGGCCGTGGGTTGTGTGAAGCAGAGCTCCCTGCTGTTCTGCAGGTTGGGCGTGGAGGGGAAAGTATTTTGGCTCAAGCAGTGGGAACTGGACTGACCCTTTTGAGCAGTCCTGAGTGTGCCTTGGGAGTGATTTATGGATCCAGAATAGGAAAGGTGGATTTATTTTTTTAAACCCACAATCAAAACTTGATGAAAACTAAGGAGAAAAAGATAAAACATATTTTAAGAACAATCACTGTAGGGTTCTCAATAGATTTTTCTGTAAATGTATGTTGTAAATTTGAAGGTATTTTCAACGTTATTTATTGTCTGCCTAGCAATAGTCTGCTATAGCTGTCACTCTAGCAGGCCTGAAATAGGACTTTCTCCCCAGCAATGTAGGAGCCCTCTCATATATTTTGCATAACTTTCTCCACCAGTCACCACTCTGGCAGCCTGATTTGTCACAGGTGCTTACAAAGAAAACTTCAATGGCCAGCATGAATCCAGTGCCATTGCTGCTCGAGCAGCACTACCATGGCCCCATGGTAATAGCCTGTGAGCAGAGCTCCTGCAGGTTGTGACAGGGAGTGGTTTGTGCTGCCAGAGTACACTGGGACAGGAAAAACAGCAAAACACCAGTTCATGTGCTATTGTGGCTCCAGCAAGGAGTGACTTTGTTTATTTTATTGGTGTTTTTTGGTCTCTCTTCTTGGTAATGCCTTCACTTCTTCCTTTCTCATGAACTCATATGTGAGCTGCTTAAAATTGCAGGGCACAATTTGAGCTGTTTGCCACCAGAAGAGCTGGTTCCTCCCTGCTTCTTCAAACCATGTTCTCTGGGAGAACCCTGACCCTGTTACTTCCACTTCTAATCAGTTTGTTTCTCCTCTGAGCCTTCAAGGAAGAAGCCGGAGCCTTCCTTCCCCTTCCTAGGTCTTCTTGTGAAGAAGGCTGCCTTTCAATCCTTCTTTCCTTACTCTCCCAAATTTATAGGCATGAGGGGATCAGTCCTTATTACCCATTCTGCTTTTCACGAGAGCAACAAAGCTGACTCTGCCTACTCAAACCAAATGGGGCAGTTGTGGGAAATGGCAGCCTCGCATGCCTGACACTTATTTTGTATCACAGAGAAATATTTGCCCTAGGTTTGCTGTTTGCATTTGTTTAAAATTCTGGGACTGAGACTGAATAGATTCTTTTGTTTGAGCTTCTCATCTGTACCAATGGTCATAAAAAGTAGACAGTTGCTAGCCTGTAGTATGTGACTTGCTGGCTATTTCCTAATCACCATACGCCAAAAGGACGTGAACACTCCTCTGTGCGCCTCAGGAGATCATTGTGTACAATGTGCATGCCCTGTAAAACTCCAGTCCTGGGCCGCCGTGGTTATGTACTTTGGCCTTAAGAATAATAGATACTGAGACCATTAATTGCTTTTACTTTATGTCTCTGCTCTTCTAAAATAGAATTTTCTTGTTGCTTTTATAGACTGCTATATATTTTGTTTATACATACTAAGAAACAATTTCAATGCCATGGATTGATTTGCAAAACAAATAATGCATTTTGTATCTTTTCTGTTACAGTTTTTAACAAAACTTTAAATGTCATATATTTATCTTTGTGAAGCTTTTTATTCCTTTTGAAGGGTCTTGGTTTCAGAAAGTGGCACATTCAGGCAGAACTGACTGAACACTCAAAATACTTCCAAGTTTTCATGTGTAGTTCTGGACTTATCTTTGGAAACAGCATGTGAAATGCTGTAATGACATTTCTTCCTTTGCCTTTTTAAAAATGAAAGTATAAGACCACCTCCTCTCAGGCACATGTGCCTTTATACGAAAACCAAAAAGTAAATAGCATATTTTTGTCAAAGACCACAGTGCATGATACTGAAAACGTTTCCCAAATACTATATTTGTTAGTGATACTGCTTAATGACTACTTTCTGCGTTCCAGTAGAAGGAGGAGAATTATTAGCTTTTAATAACCAAGAAGTTTCTCTTCTAATTAAAGCAAATAGCAATATTCATGCTAAATAGTAGTTATATATGATTTGACTACTTATAAAAGATAACTTTTGAAACAAGACCAAATGCAGCTTTCTTTGTTCCACAATTTGTCTGAATTGCATGCTGCACTGTTAATTTGCCAGTTGAGGAGGAAGCAGTGTACACCACATATACATGATTCATCTGCAGACTGTAAAGCAGGATGCAAGAATAGCATTATTCTCAGTTTAGAGATGTGAGATTTTGGCATAATACAGTGACTTTTTCCAGTAAAGGGCTCAGATACCCACTGTGGGAATTGGGGCAGAGCTTGGGCATTTGCTTTCACAATTGCAACCCACTGCTTATCTGGTGAGTTACTCTGGAAGAGCTTAAAATCTGTAAATGCTGTTCGAGGTACTTTTGATGTCTTTTACATCTGAATGGTTGTTGGATAAAACATTCGCAGCAACCAGTGCACAAAAGACAGGAGTCTTGTAGATCTCATGGTTGCAAACTGTATGTTATAGGAGGACAAGTTCTCCTTGTCTTATGCTTTCATCCACCAACCTTCAGATGGGCCCACTCCTGTTTCACTTCAGTCTCTGGTTTCAGCCACTTGAGTATTCCTTCCTACAGTGACCTCATTCAGGGAATCAAAATCTGATGAAAGCAGGTGAAGTATTACTTTTTTAAGCCTGCTTGAGCATGATGGGGCTGGACTGTCTGGTTTTAAGAGATACCTTCCAATGAAAATGGCTCTGTGACTCCATGTGATCTTACTGTGAAAGGCAGCAATGATAGTAATGTTAATAAATCATTAACATTGAAGTCCATAGGAGAATACATACACATGCTTTAAAACCGTTCCACGCCCACTTCCTTTTACTGTAAATACTGTAAACTCCCATTTAAATGCTGCCATCCTGTTCCTGCTGGGCTGGTTATTGGAAAAGAGGTGCTGATTCAACACTGTGAAGAGCAGCCAGTTGCAGCCTGCAGTAACAGATGGAGGCCTTTAAATCTGGGTTGCTCTGGGCATTCAAACATTGCTGAGCTGAAGCGTTTGATTCTTGCCCTTTGAAGAGAGTAAGAAATGTGTCAGAATGGACCATAACAGGCTTTGGTCCTCCATGGATGCGGCTATTTGCAGGATTTGTCCACTACTGCTAATAATTGACTATAAAGATAGATCTTAAAAGATGCCCGCAGATATAAATATAAGCAGGTATTTTTAGGAGCCTTTATATGTGAAAATAACTAGTTGGAAATAAAAATCTGTGCCATCTGAAATTACTGTCTCCACTAAGGCTTTATTGAAGTTAAAGTGTGAAGGCATATTTAAATATTCTTCACTTTGATGCTTTCTGCACAGCTTTTGATGATGCACCTTTAAGCTTTTTTCAGTTTCTGATCTTTTTTGAGTGTCATGCTGCAGAGATACTTAAATGAGCCTCAAGTCTCACTTTATCACGTTATCATTTATGGAATATATGATTGTTTAGAATATTCTGTTAAAATAATTAGTACAAAATCATTTTTTGTGCAAATAATATTTTTTCCTGTGTTCTCTGAAAAAATGGGATTGTAATCTGGCTTTTCATGTATCATTTGTAATGCTGAATGAACTTTTTACAATTTCACCCTTCAGCTGCAGGTATCTTCTGCTTGAGAAACTTCTTAAGCTGCCTGTCAGTCTGTGATGACCTGTGATAATCAAACTACCAAATTGCCCTCTCTCCATCACTCATCCAGGCTTGTTTTATAATCAAGTTTTGCTAGAGAAGATTGTGTATTATTCAAATTGCCTTTTCATATTTGTTCCTGAGGTTACACAGTTATTCCTCTACAAAGAGCTATTTCCTACTGCACATTTTTTGTGATGGCAAAGTGTGTCTAGACTGCTGGTCTCTGCTGAAAGAATATCTGAGTAGCTGGAATGAGAAGAGGAAACTTTACTGCCCTTCCTTTTACCCATTTCAAGGGATTCTTCTTGTATTATTTATAATTACAAACTGATTTAAAGTTAATTTCTTTTTCTCACTGGCATTAATGTATATAAGCGGTCATTTAATGGTATATTTTGTGTATACTTTCTCAACAGCAGTGTTGGCCGTTAAGAAGGCACTAGGGTGGTATATGACACAAGTTGAAAGCAGGATTAAAAGGAAAGCAATTTGCAGTAACATTAACCAAACTGAATGTAATACCTATATCTCATTCAGGAAACGTGCTCTGTAAGAGCAGCAGAAGTTTCCCCTTTTGCTTGTGTTGATTGATTGCTGTTTCTCGCAAGTGCCTCATTCAGCCCTTACAGTGAGAACATTGTAAAATGCTCAGTGTGTGTCTGTGTATATTATACTGCATTTTTCTGACATACGTATACACACACATACGTACTGTCTGCAAGAATGAAAAACTTGGAATGAATACTTTATTCTTGTCTAGTTCTCTGCTAACAATATAAAGAAACTATTTTATACAGTGCACACTGTATATATGCTTCCAAAACTATGAAATACTTGCATTCAGCAGCACTAGGGTGTAAGCACCAGATAACAGCTTTTATTTGAAGTATTTTAGCTCTCTCTCTTGGTGTTTCCCTAAAACTTTGACTCCTTGGTTTCCTGAAGTTTTCTTTCTTATGTTTTGTTTATCTGCGGCAGCAGCACAGAGACTTATTAAAACTGAAAAAGAACCACAGGTTGTTTTTGATAGTGACCAAGATTGGGATGCTATAGTTAATTTTTATTCTGTGAATTTGGAACTACGATGGTCACTAGTGTTCACTAAAGGGCTGGATATCACTGATGTAGCTTTTGTTACGATTCAATCAGTCACTACTTTTTCTCCCCACTGTTCACATACACCAAGAAGCCTGTGAAGCAATTTACATGGTAGCAGAGCAATGAGGAAAGGAGAACCTGTCTTTTATTCTGAATTGAGTACCAAGACACTATTCGCCCTTCCCATATCCATCCCAGCCTGTGTACATCTGAGCATGTGGTACCTACAGACATTGGCCCCACACTTTCTTGTGGGGGCGAGATGTTCTCTTTCTCAAGCTGACTACAAGTGGTAAGTTTCCCAGCCTGGAAACTACTAAATTTGTACTTCTTTGAGCAAGACCAGGCACGTTCATTGAGCGAACTCCAGCCTGTGTTCATAGCTCCTTTCAAGATGGATTTTAGCACTTCTTGGAATTAAAGCAGGGATGTGACCAGAGGAGTCTCATCCAGCTTTAATTTACCATAAGCTCGTAGAAGTCACGTGAATATTTCTCAAGAATGAAAAACCTTGCAATTGCTTGGTCCACAGGGTAAAAAGATTTCAGTGTATAATGTTCTTAATTGTTTTTAGAGGAAATTGAAGTTCAAAACATTCCAAAGGAAGCAAGCCTTTTAAGTGATCCTAAATCACTGGGGTGCTTTAGAGAATAATTTCAGAGCAAGTTGAATTTTAATTGCCTGCCCCTTCCTCTCATTGTCATGGTACTTTCATCCCCTCTGTTTTCCTGGAAGAGAACATTATTGTTGCTGCCTATTTTAAGAAATTCACTGGAATTTCTCCTGCAGTGCAGCAAAATGTCAGGGCTGGATATGTTTTAATATTCTGTATTATGAATATTTTTTATATCTTTGTAATTAAAAAAATGAAGTTTTAACGACTGCTCTTCTATAAACCCTGGACTGTTGCATTTGCAACATAAGAAGCTCAGGACAGACAATGCCAGGTGCAGCTAGAATACTGCTGCAGCCCCACAGCATTTTTTTTTTAACATTATTCAAATTAGTCTCAACACTCATAATTCTGTTGTTTCCTTTATTGCTGTTGTAAAGCAAATGGTTCTTTTATACAAATGTTATCTCCTGGCTATTAATTCAGCTGTTATTTTGGATTATGGCACTCCTGTTAAATTTAGGAATGTAAAATCTCATAAATATTTAAAAGTTTCAGACTGACGTGGGAAGAAATTGTTTTTGACTTGCTTTGTTAACACCCTGTTGTTGAATTTGCAATAGATTTGGAATATATTGTTATTCCTCTACTGTTTGACAAAAGGAAAAACAGTTGCAATTGAGCAACTGCTTCAAGTGTGCTCCCTTGAATTTTAACAGGTTGATAACTACATTTTTTTCCAGTCGAAAATTGCAAGGGAAATACATGTTTTCCATTGAAAGAACAAGAAAAATGTTAAAACTTTAATCAGAGCCCACTTCATGGCTAATCAAAATGCAGCAGTAGTTTTGTAAGGACGGTTTCAGTAGAGCAGTTCCAAGCAGGGCTGCTTACAAGCTAGGTAGTTCTGTTTCAGCATTTGTGCTCTTCAAACTCCTTTCTGAGAAATAAATAAAATGGGCAAATGTTTTTCTTCCATCGTAGATAATTTGTATAGAGTACATTTACTATATGGTGAGTGTATGTTATTATTATGCAACCTGAATATCCTCCAAACTCTGAATAATAACCAGGGGATAAGAAGTCACAGTGTTTTCAAGACCAGTGAAGGTCTATGCGACATAGTTTGGGGCAGCATTACTGTTTCACATCCAACACTCATTCTTTACACTGGAAGTGAGTACATAGTTTTTCAGACAGATATTAAGGAGTATTAAGTCATAAATCCCATCAGAGCCATTAAAAGAACTATTTCAAATGTTTGAAAACTGTTCCACAAAAGATGTTGAGTTGGTTCAATCCAAATCAGCAGGCTGACAAAGTAGTCAAAGTATGTATGCAGTTAACCAAGCCTGCTTCCCTCCTGCACTTTCCTTATGTTGTTCAACTGTGTCCTTGGCTTGATGAGTTTGTTTCATTTCTCATGTCAGTTAACCTTAATGGCTTAATATCATGACTGAAAAAAGTTTTCTCTAGTTAGCGGCTAGGTTTGTACCACTTTGTTACCACTGTTCAATGGCAGATTTGCACTCTCTCTTCTTATAAGGTATGGCTGAACCAGCTTAATCTTCATATAAAATAATAATGGAGGTGACAGTTTTCTTTTGTCTAGGAAAATGTTCCTTTCAATAACTTGTCATATTTATGGTGCAATATTTCAAAGTACAAGTTTGCAAAAGGAAGCTGTTAGATAATTGTTTACAAGCTGTAAACTGTGAAGGTGTACTTACAATGGCATGAGCAAATGGATATTTTTACATGCACATAATTAGCTGGATGTTCCATGCTAGCTGACTCCAGGCAAGTTTAACAAATTCAGCATGGTCTGGCACATGGCCTGTGGAGTGGACCCAGCCCCTCTGTGAGGCTTCTACCTGACCTATCATCTTCTTGCTGTTGGAGAGAGCAAGCAGGTGCTTCTTCAGCAGAGCCAGCCTCCTCCACCTCCCTTCTCTGGTGAGATGAATGGCAGCTCTGAAGGGGCACAAGGAAGGGCAAGCAAATCCTCGAGAGCTGCTGGTCCCTCCACCTGACTTCTGGAGATGCTGCTACTGGGCCACCCAAAACATGACCATGTGTGCAACAGTATTCATGAGCCAGACCCACGCACTCCCTCATATATTTTTGTGCGCACAAAATTCTTGTTCCTCTCTTAAAAATGGAACATGAATCTGCTATCAAACGGGAGAAAGAAGATATGAGGTTTTTGCTATAGCTTATTAACTTTTTTTATTTTGTTTTGTTGTTACTTTGAGAACTATTTTTGATATGCATTTTTTGTATTACTCTTGGTTCTGTGTGAACAGTATAAAGCACAGGGTTCTTGCATGCTTATAAACTACAGGACATTTGAATGGGGAAATTCTGCAGAGCAGTATATTTACTTTGCATTTCTGAATGGTAGCAATTAAAATTCACAGCTGCTGGCTGTCCAGATGTTTCTCACATTACAGCATTGTAATCTGCATTGGAATACACTGTGGTACTGCAGTAGCTGTTAAGTGGTCAGCTCTTTTAGCCTAACTGCTGTATGTGAGCTCCACATACAGTTGGAATGGTGAGTGTATTTTTTGCACTTGCATCTGGTTGTTTTCCTTCCCCCTGTTCCCCACCTCTGTTAGCCTGATCAGTTTGTATTTCAAAAATGAAGGCATTGTTGCTTGGAATTCACATTCAGCAGTTGTTGTATTGGCAGATCAGAACAGATGTACGGATGGTTTCTTTTAAGAGACACGCTAAAAAAGGACTTAGGTTTGAATCAGAGCTATCCCTTTCCCTTTGGCATTTTCAGGCAGCAAACATCCCTCTGGTGTCAGAGCTTGGCATTGATGACATCCATTTTGATGACTTCTCACTTGATGTGGATGCCATGATTACTGCAGCCCTGAGGATGTTCATGGAACTTGGAATGGTTCAGAAATTTAAAATTGACTACGAGGTAACCATCTGCTCTGCAGAGATATCTGCTGCTTCCATGTTGGCACTGCTCTGTCCATTTGCACACATTTAGTAGCACTGATAAAATTTGTACTTTTCATTTCAGACGCTGTGTAGGTGGCTTCTGACAGTTAGGAAGAATTATCGAATGGTTTTGTATCACAACTGGAGACATGCTTTCAACGTGTGCCAACTAATGTTTGCCATGTTAACTGTAAGTATCCATCTACAGACACAGTTCCCTAAGATCTTTTACTGCTATGTTGCCTTACCTGTCTAAACATTTTCCAACATGTTTTTCTGGTAATTATGATATTCATTCATTTGCAATGGATATGCACAGAATTAGGTTATTCAACTTAAAATGGCATGTGTTTGGCAAAACCTTATAGTGTTTCAGTGACAGTGATATCACAGGCATATTAAAGTGACTGAAAACAGATGGAAGACTTCGAGTGAGCTTGTTATTATGGATCTTCATCTTACAATAATGCTTTTGTTTTAGAACTCTTTAATTTGATATTTATTTTGGACTGTTAGATTAGGACATACAAAAACATGAAAGATTAGAGTCCTAGAAGAATCATTTTGTTGATATTTAGTATTTCCTTCTTCATTGCATCCATGCAGTTATGAAAAATGCTGCCTTAAAACATTAAGATCATCTTCCTCCACAGCGATCTAAGACAATCTTGATTTCATCAGACACTGTAGTACTGGTACATTTTGTTAATGTTAATGAAATGTTAATTTCATCATCATCAGTAGCTGCAACTTCTCTCAGCGTACAAGTTAATTCTGTTAAAAGTACCCATGTTTTTACACTATCTCCTCCTACCCCACAGTAACCTAGCCATGTGAAGTAATGCAAGTTTAATTAGTTAATTCTTGCAAATGTATCTGTAAAAAGACTGTGGTTCTGGATGCTTAAGATTCTGGTTAATATGGCAACAGAGAAGCAATGTGTCTGTGTATGTGCAACACTTTTCACTGTGTTTTTTATTTTTATTTTTATTTTTTTTCCATATCTCCAGATAAAAATTCAATTGAAATGAATATTTTAGGCTTTAAAAAATATCTGATGTTCATAAGGTGATACCTTAACAATATGGTTGATGCATAAACTTATGTTAGCTAATTAGAAAAGCATATATCACTAAAAATCATCTTAGAATATTTTCAAGAGGATCCAACAATAGGAGGATCCCAAAAGCAAAGGCTGCATTTTCAAATCCAAGAAAATTTCCCAGGGACAGGGGAGCAATCTTCTGACTCAATTACTGAATTTTTTACATTCTTGTTGCTTCAGAGATACCAGCACAGCTAGCATTTGCATGCTATCAGTTTGTGTGTTATCAGTGGAGCCTGCACTGCCAGTGACATTCACACAGCAGTGAGATCACCAGATCGGTCTGTTGCCACTGAAATTATTTCCTCTGTGCTACATAGCCATTAGATGGGCTGCAGCATGTTACCTCTGCATGGGGCACAGCTGGCTCTAGTTTGGATTTCCAGCTGTCATCTCTGGTTTGTCATGATCTCTGTGACACAACAAGTACCTTGGTCAAGAAAAAACAGACCATAATGTCCCCAGCAGGCAAGCCCCAGTTGGCCATGTGCCAGGTCTGTCCTGCAGGTTGTGTGGGTTAGGTTCTGTGAGCAGTTAGGGAGCTATGTCACACACTGTGAGACAAAGCAGAGGCTTTTACAAAGAGATAGAAGTCACCCCTTCTTTTTGGAATGAGGCTGTGGAGCTGTGTCTTCCTGCAGGCATTTTCTGTTTTTCTTAAATGAAAACTCGTTGTAATGTAGGCATTGGTAGTTTTTAAAAGTGCTATGAGCATGGACCGCATGTTGTCGTTGTTAAGTTATATAAAGATAGAAAGCTTTTCACTCTGAGCAGTAAGAGTTATGTCAGACAACATCTGGGAATTACGTTAATTTCTGCTGAACGCTCCCGGGAGTGAGGAAACCACAGTCCCAACCTCTACACAGCTCCTCTGCTGGGGAAAGCATCCTCTAGATGGAGCTCCGAGGCCGGCTTTGCGGCAGGTTTTGTTTTGGGTGGGAAAAGCTCTTTCCTACCGGGCACCTCCATCTCAGCTGGATGCGGTCAAATCGCAAATCGGCAGCCAGCGGGGAGGAGGAATATCGCGCTTTTTTGAACAGCCAACAGCAGGCCTGCGAGGCTGAAATCTGCAACTGTGTTCAAAGCTTAATTTCAGGATGCTTTTAAGCAAGCATTGTGGGAGCACAGATATCTGCGGGAGGTGATCTAAGATTTTCAAGCTCAGCTCATTTCAGTACTTCTGGTGAGCTGAGCAAGTGATTCCAGGTGGGCTGCTGGGCATGTGCACCAGAGACATTTGACTTTGCCTCGCCTTGCCCTGCCTTGCTGTGGCTTTGATGGGAAACAGAAGTCAGGCAGGGTAGGATCCGCCTTAGCTGTTCTCACGTTCAGAGATAGGAAGACTGATTTTGTGAAAAGAGACATAAAAGTCATAGTCATGAGACTAGTAATAGCACAAGGTTTGCTCATACTGTATTTTTCTTGTGAGAACCATCCTACTTAGTGTGCCTCATTTTTATTTTTTTCCATCTGCAATAAGGGAAAATTCTCTGCTTTGTAGACACTGATTTTTGCCCAGTACTGTTTTGCAGTGTTAGTGTGTACATATATGTCAATGTGCTAGACCCTTTCCTAAAGTTGTTGTAGTCTTTTCCTGGTTTTTCCATGAAAACAATAATGTTAAGTGCACCACAAATCTAAGTGAATAGATCTATTTCAGGGTGTTTTCAAGAAGGTTTGACCTAACAGTTTAGACATTACTATGTTACATGTAACAGGTCAGCCTCTAAAGGCCTGATCATGCTGTCCTTGAAAACAGGAGCAAAATCCAGCCCGGCTAAACAAGCCAACAGAAATCCTGAAATACTTAAACCAGGTGCTTCACTCCTCTGTCAGCCTTCTGTATGTGTACCATATATTCCTGTATGTCTAAATATATATCTTTTTCTCTCCAGTTAGGCACTGGAGAATTATAAGCCCAGTCCTTTGAGCCATACTTCAGACTCACCCAAATATTCTGAAGACAAGCACTGAAGCAAGGCAACTCCTGTGAGTTAGGAATGTCACATGAGAGGATGAAGCCCAGCCTTGATAATCAATATCTTTGCCTAGCATGATCCATATTAATACTTAGTTCAAAAAGTAAAAATGAAAAAGTCAGTAATACAAAATTAAAATCATGTCTGGCGTGCTAATAACAAAACATATAATGTGGAGCAAGATATAACAAATGCAATTCATTTCCTCACATGAGAGAATGACCTCCATAACTCACTGGAGACTCTGCCACTCGTGAGTTATGGGTCATTTTTTTTCTGGTGAAAATAAATTTTACAGCGCCATCATCTACTGCTATGTATTTTTTTTTTTCTCTCTGTATAAATTCAAAAAATGAGGCAATGTTATTCTCTGCTCTGAACATAATGCAAAAAAAAATCCTCTTACCATAACATTCTTTTAAAATTGAACATTCTTTTAAGTGAATTATGTTATATTTCTCTCATATACTCTATGACAATTTTTTTTATTAAATGTTGAATTTATTTTCAAGGTATTGCTACTGTCAATAAATTCCTTAATCAGTTTCCCTGCATTTATGATACAGGCTGAGTCTTTGAGTTTAATCAAAGCTCCTGTTATGCTGAAGGCTGTTTATTATAGTATCACCATTCTATTATAAAACTTCTATTTTAAGTTGCCTTAACTCAGCAAGAACACTTTCTCTCGACTGAAAGTTGACATATGGTATGTTTTCAGTTACAAACCTCTTTTCATTATTTTTTTAATTCCTGCGTCAACCTTTATTATTTTCTGTTATACAATAGTGATGTTTAAAGAGTAAAAACATAAAATACTATTTTTTAGAGTATTTTTTCTGCCTGAGTATCTACTACTGAAATTTAAATAAGAATCAGGAGAAGCCCTTTCATAGTACTTAAGTTAACCTGGACACCAAAGGATATTACATGAATGGAATATTTTTTCCTCATATTTAAATATCATCTTAGATGTATAAACTTTGCAGTTATAAAGCTTTAGAAGCAAGTCCAGTACTTCC
This sequence comes from Oreortyx pictus, assembly GCA_036925125.1. Taxonomy (NCBI): domain Eukaryota; kingdom Metazoa; phylum Chordata; class Aves; order Galliformes; family Odontophoridae; genus Oreortyx; species Oreortyx pictus. Next base: position 13,583,784 of record JAUPFR010000009.1, on the reverse strand, counting down.
ATAGTTCATGCTAAAATGTACTCTTGAGCACCTGGAGCAGAGTTGGTTCTCTGTACTGCCCAGGAATTAATCGCAGCCACATTTTAGATGGTGAATACAGAGAACATTTGCTTTTCAATATGCATTTATTGAAGTAAAATTTGTGGTCTTGTGTGTGAATGGAGGAGTTCTCACTTGGTATTGCTGTAATGAGTGGCATCTTTCAGTGGGCTGTGTGTTCCTGCAGAAGTGCAAGGACATCAAATCCCTCTGTTATTCACTGTCTTTGTATCACTTAATGCTCTTTGTGCTAGCGGGTAAAACTATGCTGCACTGAAAATAAATGGCATTCAAGATTTCTTATGTACTGTTCAACCTAGGTTTTATCTTCCAATACAAATGTATTATATGTTTCTTTTATATAATTTCCTCTCTTGCTAACTAGATCATGTGGCTAGTCAGAGAATGTGGTTTGAGTGATACTGTGGAAAGAAAAGGGTTGTTTTCCAGTTCAGGCTTTCTTGCAGGCAATATTGCCCTTATGCTTCTGAAGAGTTAAGAGCCATCTTGTTTCTGCTGTGGGTAAGGTGCACCAGACCTACAGTGTCCCAGACAGCTTTCAGCAACTCAGACAAGGCCTGTTCACAGTGTTTGAGGTTCGCAATAGCAGCGGTGTTTCTTCTCTGGCACAAAGCAGTTCAGGCAGGAAAACTGCAATAGCACGTCTTCTCTACAAGAGGTATAGTGGCAAAAATATTTGTAGAGTCCATTCACACAGGCATATCTAGTCTGAATTAGTTGTGGGGGATTTCAGGACGTCAATTTTAAAAATTTTCTATCAAATTCAAGTGGGTACCTGCAACAAAATTATGCCTTTTGAGATATTTCCTCCTTAAACCACACCACTTCATTTCATGTGTCCCAGATAACAAATCTCTTAATTGTTCATACTATTTCTGCAGAGTATATTTTAGCTGGCATCTTTTATAAGTCTTTAGATTTAACATAATAAATGTCTTTGACAGTAGGGCCACCTTGAAATTGAAGAAATCTGTGTTAAAGTACTTATCTGAACAGTAATTTCAAAATAAAATCAATTTTGTTTTGTATTTCTCTGGTAAGAGATTCCAGTTCCTGTCTTGCTGTATAGTTACTGGTGTTTGTTTTCAGTTTTCTGGATAGTGGGGGAATGTAATACTGGAAATGCAATGGAGAGAAGATAACAGATCACTCCAAGGACGTATCTATTCTGCTAACCATCTAACATGCAGCAGGGAACATAATATGACAATAAAGCATTTATCTTCTCTTTACTGAAATGTTCATGCTATCAAAACAAAGTTGGCTGTTGCTTGATGGTCTAACATTACTTATCCCTTTTGCTACTGATAGTTACAGATGCCATTTTTTTTTCTGCTCTCAGACAGCAGGATTTCAAGAGATTCTTACTGAAATTGAAATTTTAGCTTTGATTGTGGGATGCTTGTGTCACGACCTTGACCACAGGGGAACCAACAATGCCTTCCAAGCCAAGTAAGTTTTCTAATTCTTATTGCTTTAATTTGTTTTTCTTCCACAGAAGAGCAAAAGGTGACTGGGATAAAGAATGAAACATTAATTTCAGGCCACCCAGGCCAAGGCCAAGTTTTCTTATTCCTGTATGTAGTGAGGGACTATCCATCTTTATAATTCCCTGTTCTTTGGAGTAATTGCTGCCTTGTCCTTCAGGCTGTTGATTGGGTTAATCCTTGTGAGCTGACACTGAATATTGAATTGTGGTGCCAAAACTTGATGTTCCTCTCTGGCTCTATTATTATTAATTCTGGTATTCAACTCAGGAAATACTGGGGCTTTCTATCTGGATTGCTTATGCTGACTGGAATGTGTTAAGCACAACCTATTTAAGCTATTTGAAAAGAAAAAGGAAAAAAAACACAACTGAATTCCCATTTTCCCAGCAGTTTTCCAAACAGTTTAGGCAAGCTCAGAGTACAGTTCCAAGCATATGGAGAACAAAACTGCTACCATCGTGCTGGAGCTCTGATGCATATCTTCTGCAGCAGTTTGTAGAAATACCTGCTCCATATGCCAGAGTTCTTAGAGCCTGCTTGGAGACCTGCTGCAGTCAGGAGTGGACTGTCTGCTCGACATGGTCAGTACCCACTCCAACACAAGGCTGGATCTCACAGGCAAATTCTTACATCACCTATGTGAAATTTTCCTCTCCAGAACATTTTCAATTCCAAAAATAGATGTCATTCTATTCGAGTTGCTTAGGACCTGATACAGCAGACCTGACTCATGTTTGTTTTTACTGTCCAGGCTGCTACCCTCAGATGCATTGCTGAAATAGCAGCAGATTATTGGAAAGATTGAGGGTACATTGTAGAGTTGCTGGTAACAGAACTCTGTTGACCAAGATCAGATTGTTTCCAAAACCTGCTTTTGAAAGGCAGTAGGAATAGCCTGTTTGCTGCAGTGTGTAATATGCACTGGCTGCTGTGTTTCTGGGGGTGAGTATCCTCAGTGAACATCACTCATACTGATGTTTCTGATGTTTGCTAAGCTGCCATTTCCTAAGCTATTGGTGCTGCTGTACAATCTCAATGAAACAATGACACTGTCTGTATCTTCAATCACTATAGCATGGAAAATCAATTGCAGTGCTCAAAAGACAGAGCTCATGGTGCAAAGGTTACCAAGCACTGCTAGATGACTGTTCACAGCTGAGTCTTGAAGAGAATCAAAAGAGACGAGACAAATGGGAAGCTCAGCTGATTGATGTTTATGCTCCTAATTTACCAAAATGAAACCTAAGATTTACATCCAGACCATTTTAGGCTCTGATTAAGTTAACCACTTCTGTACTGTAACATTACACAGCCATATCTCTTGTGCAGAGAAATGACTGAGTTAAAGGCAGGGATTTCAGCATTAGACTGCTATCACTTACACTGCCTTGACAACTGAATACAAAGAGGAGACTGCCATTTTATGGGTCCATAAAGAAATTGCTGAAGACATTTAACAAAAGACAAAGATACCCACACATACAAAATATCCCTGAAAATAGAATCTGCAGTTTTCATAACAGCAGCTATGATTTATTCCGCTAACATGACTTATAAATTTAAGCACATTTTCCTATTTTGTGTTCAGCGCTCCTGTTCTGTGTTCTGAAAGTTCAAGAGGTATACAATGAAGGCAATATCACTGCTGTCTGAAATGGCTCTGTTATATATCTCAACACCCCATTCTCTAGGGATGATGTTTCCTGGACATCTTTCTCTCTAATATAGCTGCTTCTGATAATTAAATAGCAGTATGGTGCAGTTTTATAGTATATTTTCCTAGGAGACTCTTTCTGTTTGTCTCTAGCATAATCTCTTGTTCTCATTTCTCTGAAAAGAAAACCCATCTTGTCGCTCTAGGCTGGGTCCCAGAAGTGAAGTAATGATGAACAGTGACTATTCTGACAATCCAGTTCAATTCTCTGCACCTTCCAACAATTCTCTATTTAATAACTGTATTTCATAGGTTTTTGTTCTTTAAACTTGGGAAACGCAAGTGCTCTGTGCCTTTTGAAGCTTAATTTTGTTTAAGCTAATAAACATGATAAAAAAATACGTTCTAGACAGATACTAAACTTTACTTTTACATTTACTACTCTCACTGCTGTTTTTTTCTTTACATTCTTAAGTGCATGCTTTTAGATACAGACAGAACCTCATTGCATTTTAACTTTTTTGTTTGTTTGTTTTTGAAGGCACATAATCACCTTTTTGTAAGGCTTTGTATTTTTTTTTTGTTAATATTTATATCTACTAACAACTGAAAATCAGAAGTAATAGAAGACTCTCTTGACTCCTGCTCAATGACGATGCAATCTTATTTTTACTGCATGGTGGTATGCTGTGCTGTAGCATTACTGAGGCTCCTTGGAAGTTGCATTCCATAACTTTGTTCCAGGAATTATCTTTAGTCAGCTGATGGTATTCTAGCATAAACATAAATGCCATGTATTTGGATATAAGTAACTATTTTGATCCAGGCAATTCTCTCAAGTGTGGTTGCTGACATGGACAAGGGTGAGAGTGGCTGCATGCTTTCATTACTAAATTCTCTCTGAAATGTGCTTCGTAAGCAGCTAACCACCATTTGTTGACTCCTCTCGTTCTGTTTCAGGAGCGGATCAGCCTTAGCTCAGCTCTACGGCACATCTGCTACCTTGGAGCACCACCATTTCAATCATGCTGTCATGATTCTCCAAAGTGAGGTACAAAGCATTACTATTAATCTCACTATAAGCTGTTGGGCAGTTTCAGTCAGGGAAAGGCAATACCACATGCAGTACCTTTTTAATGCCCTCTCCTTGAGGAATTATTTATTGGTTACCTCAAAGGTCACAACTAGCACAAAATTAAACAATTAGGAATGCTGATTGTAGATCCCAGAGATTATATCTGTCTCAATCAGCTAAGGGCAAGGAGAATATATCCTAATTATATAATCAGTTTTTCTATCTTTTTACACAGATTGTGCTCAGTGCCTTATAGGTAGATAGAATGCTCTTACTTTTCCCCACAGGTGTTGTGCTGCATTCAGTGTTATCTCGGTCATCTTTTACTGTACCAATGTGATTTATTTGACAGCCATCTTGTAGTCCGTATTTTTATTCTGGTTCTGCATTATTTTACTAATTTTGGGGTGTTTTTTTCTGAAATAATATCAGCAATATTGGTCTGTCCAAAATACACCAGCTGCTATGCACATTCATATAAAGACATTGTTCCTGCCTAGAAGATCTTACACTTAACAGTATGGAGGTTACACTACCCTAGAGGTGTTGTAAGAGGGATAGATACACGATCCTTATGAAGGTGGATGTATGTTTTTAATTTACAGATAGCTTGTTACAAAATGTATTAAGTATATATAAAAACAAGTGTTATTCATGCAGCACAATTAGAGACTACTGTAATTTGCAGTAACTTTTCAAGAGTTATATAAGGATATTAATTATTGGCAAATGGGAATCAGGTATTGGCTTTACTCTGTATGCAGTGTCACAGAGATCAGACTTGGGATATTGACTGTGGTTTTAGTGTCCAGGTTTTGCACATAATATTTACATTGCAGACATGGTAAAGGAGAGTCCCAGCATGAGATTTCAACAATTTAATCTGCTCAGTTCCATAATCTGGTTATTTAAAAGATGATCCCCTAGTAAAGAGCTCCTTAGCTAGCAGAGAAAGGCATAACAAAAAGCAGCATCTGAAGGCTAAATAGACCGGTTCGAATGGAATAGGGAAAAAGTGAGGTTGTTTTCTTAATTTTATTTTTTAAACCAGTGAAACTGACTGCTTAAAGAAGCCTTCCTAATTCTTAGAGTTTTCATGACTAAATGTCTTTCTAAAGACATGCTTAAGACATGGACAACTTTGTGCAAGTTTATAGTTCAAGTCAGACTAGATGCTATTAAAAAAAAAAAAGTCCAGCATAGAAAACAATAAATTTATTTATTTTTCTTGGAATTTACTTCTCTTCTGGAAGCTTCTTAGAATCTAGGATCTTTTTCAGATATAAGATTTTACTTGAACTACAAGTCCTCATCTTAAATCATTCAGGAAGCTGCTTCTTCTAGTCTTCATTTTCAGATCAGAAAATTAATCACATGATTTTTATCAAGAAGGCATTGTTTGTTAATGGGATTACTACAGCACTCATTTTTTATTAAATACAGATTTGGATCCTCCAAACTACTTAAATAGACATATCAACATTCACAAGATGAGCAGTTTGTTTCTTTCCTCAAATATACTAAAATTAGATGGTGTCCTATGCACTTAATGTTGATATCCTAGTCTGTTTTTGCCATCTATAATGAAACGCAGAATACTGTATGATTTAATTTTCATCATGGTGGACAGAAGACATATTTATTCTCTACTTCTGTTGTGCTAACCTCAGTATAAATGATTCTGAGCTTTGTGGCAGAATATTTTACACATGATGAAACAGATGAGAGAGGTTTAAAAAAAGGATTGACAATTTCATCAACTACTCCTGTTGTAATAGCTGCTGTCTTCCTCATACATTTTGCTTTGTTGATTTTTTTTTAATTGCTATGATTTAAAATCTGTTTTTTACAAATAAACTTTACATTTTCAAATCCTTTTCAATGCTTAGCTAAAAAAAAAATCGTTTCATAATCACAAAGGCCATGTTTTATGCATGCCAATTATATTTTTAGGCCATCAGTGAGCTGATTTGTCAAATAAATAAATAGGAACCAACTATCTCTGTAAACCTTGCCTTGTCTGTTCTCAGACCTTTATGGTTTTAATAATCCCGTTGCTGGAAAATTCTCAGTTTTAAGTGTATTTTAATATTTCTTAGTAGTACATGGTAGTGTATAATGAATGTGTGCATTACAGTGCTAAATGCTGCCAAAATAAGACTGTTTACCAAGAACATCACTGATTCTATGGGTGGTTTCATAGGGAGATGGTAGCATCTCTGTCCTCCTAGTTTTCAGAATTTCACGTGCAGAAGTACCTCTCCACTCTTGAATAGCAATATTAAATAGTTTGTATCCCTTTGTTCTGGCTGAGGAGCACCTTTCAAATTCTTAAGCCCATGGCTCCTGCTGAGTATCCTATTGGGCCTTTAAACCACAGAAAGTTGTGTCTCTTAAGCCTGTGTAGAGAAAGCTTGTGTATGTGGTAAGAATGCAATAATGGGTCAGAGCGAGCAAACAGGCTGTTTTGAATGAAAAACTGATTTAGTGCCTTTGACTGCTCTAACAGCAGTTTGTGTGCCTGCAAGCAGCAGCACAGATAAATCTATTAGGAGCACAACTCAAAAGCTGCAATGCCTAGCTCCCAAAAACATTTAATAAGTGGAAAGATTGAGATGTATCCATAGTTTTCCTCCATAAACTGAGTCTGTGCAGGGTAGGAGTAAAAAGTAAATCTTTCCTCAAGAGGCTATAATTTCAACAGAGTTTAGTAAAACATCCCACATGCTTGATTACAATTGTCAAATCTTACACTCCGATGTAATCTCCACAGTGTTAACATTATTATTTTGTCATAGATTTGCCATGAATCAGAAAAGTCCTCTGCTAGAGAGAAACAGTAGACTGTTAGAAAGAGTTAGAAAACCCTTTAAAAACCGATATTGATTGCTAGTCCTTTACCTTCTTTATCTCTTTCATTATAGGGTCACAACATCTTCGCTAACTTGTCCTCTAAGGACTACAGTGACCTTATGCAGCTTCTAAAGCAATCGATATTGGCAACAGACCTAACTCTGTATTTTGAGTAAGTATTGGCATTTCTTCTATTTGAGAAATGAAAATTCAAAGCATGTAGGCTAATGACCTATTAAATATCAGTAAGGATATATAATATGAGCAATTAATGTTTAGCTTCGGTTGAAAAGATTTAGTCTAATACTTTGTATGTTATAGGCTAATAGAAATATCTCAAGTGTCTAAGTAAGTTTTGCTTTAATGTGTAATGTCTGCATCAACAAATGATGAGGGAAAAGTCCTGGGCTCATACCTCAAAGCAATCCCAGGAATCAGCTACAGTTTGCTTACATAATTCTTCTGTCTGTGATGTGATATTTCTTCAGATGTGTAGAAAACCAGTGACATTTTAGAGTTCTTTTCCATCATTTCAGTGTTTCTACCAATCTATACTAAAAATATTATAATTTAGTAAAAGAGATGGATACTGAAGTAATGAAAGCATACATGTTGCTTTCTGAAGATAAATTATGTTAACTTGCATCAGAAGAGAAATGTGTTGTGGAAAGTTTAACTCTTCATTTGCAGCTGAAGCAACTGACATTTTTCTCATCTGCGTGTCAGATCTCTAAGTCGTCTTCAAGTTGATGCTATTTTACGTTTTTCAAGTGCTGTTATTACCAAGCCATATTTGCGGTAAGACTGGAGTGTGCATGTAGCTGGAGGAGGCATGATGCCACCACCACAGGATGGGGCTGGAGCCCCCTCTGGCATGTACCTGACTGCCTAGCAGGGAGAGCACCATCAGGTGTGCAGCTTTGGGGTACTGCCTTCCTAGACTTGGCAAGGGTTCATCCTTAGGATTTTTTGTTGGATACCCATTAGCATCTTATCTCTTATATCACTGGGTAGCATTTGGTAATGTTCCCCTCAACTTTTAGAGGGGTGTACACAGCACACAGTAATTGAGGAACCTGATAGTTTCAACCAAATCAGTTTTCCAGAAAACTTCTAACCATTCAACTATCTTTAACTGTTGATTGTAAAAAACAAACAAATGAACATAACAACATCAACAAAAAAACTAACTGGGATGCTGCCATATTTGCCTTTTTTTTTTTTTTTCTCTCAGTACTGGGTTATTATTTAAAGAGCTGTTTCTGAACAATACTGGCAGCAGAGACAACGATGCTCTTTGTTCCCTGCAAGTGTATTCTCAAAGACATTGTACTGTGCATCTTCATGAATAGTTTTACTGTAAATAACTTATAAAAGTAGCCCATGTTTGTAGCTATGAAGATCCTCAGGAAGACAAATCCTCCTAGGCAAATAATTTTTTAAGGTCTTTGTTAGGCTTGCTAGGATCTGGAGGGCTGGTATGGCAGTGGAACTTGCTGACAGTTTTAAGTGAGGTACAAGGACTATGGGGATGTACAATACAGGTATTCCTGTCTAACTGCAAATAACTGGAGTGCTGAATTGGTTTGTGCTGTCAGGGAGAGAATGAGTAGAAGGGACTTAAAGGGCAGCTGCCCTGCATGGCCCCATGGACTGCCCTGGCTGAGACCCTGCAGCCTGTGAAAGAGCTAGAAAGCCTAACACTGGGGAGGGTCTGCAGCAGCACCCTGGGAGGGAGGTCAGACACGATGGAGTTCTTTCCACTGCCTGCCTTAGTTTGAGAAACTACTTGGTTAAGTGGTCTTTCTATTTTTAATGCAGAAAATAATGTCCAGAGAGGACATCAGCGAGATTTTGAGATGGAAAATGTACTTAATTTTACTTGGATAATTTTAATTGCTGCTCATAGATAACACAACAAGCTGAAGAACTGAACCAAAATAATGTTTATAGAAAGCAACTGACAAGATGTCTTGAGCCACTGGACTGTAAACAGCTGATATGTTGCATTATAGTAAGTTAGCTTTCCTTTTCAGACCATATACGAGAGTAAACATTACTCAAAAGCATTGCAAAATTTCTTAAATTCTGGCACGCTATGATGCTTAATAGCATTAAACCTCTTCCTGTTGGACACTGTGCCTAAGCAACCAGCAGGAAGCACTGAATTGTTTCCTTTTACATGGATGCATTCCTTAGATTGACTCCAATGTCACAGAGGATTTCTAGTATGAGAAAGACTGAAACTTCTACATCTGTTCCCAAGAACATCAAAGCAAGACTCTTAACATTTTCTGTTCCTGCTTTTATGAAACTGTGTACTTTAAATTTGAATGTGTGAGGTTTTTGGGATGCCATCTTCCTGAGCTTTCATATTTAAAAATTGCTGACTTTTTGTTTCCAGTAAATATATGAATATGAATTGCCCAGAATAATCAATACTTCAGAATGAAACAATTTGTACCATCAATTCTGTAATGTGAAATCCTTAATATTTTATTTCAAGAAACATAAGGGATAAGATATAATGTTTTTCTGAGTTCTAATTGCTGTTGTGAAATCAGTTATGTAAGGGCCCCTATAATATTCTGTCTGTTCATCAGAGGCAGTGTTCACAACTGTGTGCATCCCCTTGAGTATCAAACTTGTAGTCTACACCACCCAGACTGTGCTTTCAATAATTACTGTTGAAATTTTCAGCCTCTCTGAAGTAAGTGTGAAAAATACAGAACTCTGTAAACTTCCTGCAGTTAGGAATCTCCCATGAGATAAGGTGCTGGGCTGTCATCCAAAACATAGGTATTTGGATTCCAGGTTTGATGCTAATATGTTGTGTCATTGTAGGAAAGTTGTTCTGTATTTTTGTACCTTAACTTCTGTCATATTTGGGGCAGGATCTGTTGCGTATTTTATGTGTGGTCACACTCTGTGTAGTAAGAGCCCCTTGAAGGCCAAGTGTGAGTTGTGATAAAATTACAGGCTATGAGAAGTCAAAATTCTGGTACTTAAAGCTTACTTGTTGGTTGACTGTTAACATGTCCCTATACATGGAGACTGGCAAGATCTTCTGAAAGACAAAGCATGAGGTCGAGCAGGGATACCTAATTTAAAGTCAGTGAGAACTACACATTAAAGATAGCCACAGTCTCAGTGTTCTGTGTGCTGGAAATAACAGTAATTAGATTGGTTCTGAAAAACCCTCTGGAATCCAGGAGTTAAAAAGCATTTTGCAAGGACAAGTAAAGTGAAGCGTGTGCATAATTCAGGGGTATTTCCATCATCTGTCTGTCCACTTCTGTAGTTGAACATTTCATGCTTCCAAGGTATCATTTATTTCCTTATCAGCAGAGGCTATAAATACAATATTGCATTTACTAGGCAGCTCTGACATTGGTAACAGACATTTATAGAACATGTTCGGAAATTAGTATGTTTCGCTTAAATGGACTGTCAGTGTAACGTCTTTAACAATAATAAATGAGGTGCAATGATATTGTATCACTCAGAGAACCATGTTTCTACTGCAGTGTTACCCAGGAAGTGTCTGTTTCCCTCTCTGACAATTGTTTTTTGTTGCAGGAGAAGGACAGAATTCTTTGAACTTGTCAGTAAAGGCAATTATGACTGGAATGTTAAAAACAATCGAGAAATATTTCGGTGAGTGCTACCATTTCTTACTTTGTGGTTATTTCAACACGTAACCATATTTGTTTAAGGAGATTCTTATGTCATGGATAAAAGACTACAGTAATAAGAGAAGAAAGCTTGCTTTAAAAATGCTATCTATGATGTGAAACACATGATATGATTTATAAACCACTACTAAACTTCAGCAGAGAAAGATTTAATCAGTACAACTTCACCTTCTCCATTCCCATTTCTACCTCTGTCAAGTATTTTTCCCTTTCTCCCAGCCTCACCAGTTATTGCTCAGCCTTTCTGCTCTTAGAAAGGTATCAGAACTATGCCTTAGGACCCAAAGGTCTTCCTTTTGTGCTTCCTTTTTTCTCCTTCTCTCAGCTCTTTTCTTTCTCAGGCTGATCCTCTCCATTTTTTGTTGTCTGTAACGGAATTTCCAGATACACAATACTATTCTACCACTCAAGAATGACCTAAGCATGCACCCTATAGATACTTTAAATGGTGAGAGCGCATCCCACATTTGAGATATACACGTGCATATTTGCATATGCACATCTTATTAGATCTCCGTTTCATTGAATTTTTTTTCCTTTAAACCAAAAAAAATTAGCCTTTTTCTGTTTTCCAAATCATTTCATTCCACTCCTGATTTCAGGCTCAAGCAATATATTTGATGCTTCATTTTCAGTGCCCTTGTTCTTCATTTAAACTTTCTTAGACTTTTATCTGCATCATGTACTGTACATAAACGCTTTCTACAGCTGAATGGTTTCTTTCTTCTAATGCATATAAAACATGGCTGTAGCTAGGTATTAAACTACAGTGGAACAGTATAGCTCATAGTAAATCTTAAATTTTTATTGTAGATGAGCAGTAGAAACTGCTTAAACAGTGTCTGGGTTGCCTCCTGTGATTATAGGTTCTCTTGCAACAGCAGTCACTTACAAATGGGCATATAAATTAATCCTGTTTGCAAGTATTAGTATATAATAATACCCTTGCCTATATCATGTGAACTACGTGCTTTCTGGTATGTATATGGTATATATATTTATATAGATAGTATCAGGGGTACTGCAAAATTAACTGTTACTCCCTTGCAACGCCATTCCTTCCCTAGTATTCAGTGCACAATACCAAAAATTCATCTTCTGATGACTTGAAATACAATTAGGGATCCTGGGCACAATTGTGATGTAAAAGCCATGCTGATCACCACGATTTCAAACATGTCATTCTTTTCTGGAGGAAAAGAAGGTAACAGGGCTGACATTTTATACATATTTATATTATTTATTTATGCATCCAGAGCAGAGTTGTTTAGAAATCCAACAAAGGTTGATTCAGCTTGTATTGTTCATTTCTGTTTTTCAGATCAATGCTAATGACAGCCTGTGACCTTGGAGCTGTGACCAAACCGTGGGAGATTTCAAGACAGGCAAGCCATGATTAATAGCAGGGCTGGGAAGAGGCGGGACTGGCAGGACAATATTCCCAGGGCCCAGGCTTACAGGGGACCGAAACTGGAATCAATTTACAGCAGTATTAATGCCATAAAAAATAGCAGGGGGTTCTGTGAGAAATACTTTATTGCTTAATCTTTCCATGTATGCATGCTGGTGAGCAGCACATTGGTACCTGAGGAGATCTGGTTTTACAACCTCTCCTCTTATTAACCTTTTAAATCCATATCAATAAAAGGATAGATTAAACAGCAACAACAATGAAAACCACGAGTTACATGTAGCTGCACTTCCTTGGTTCATCCTTAAGTTTTCCCTGGCAGTGGCAGAATCATCCCTAAATCAGGAAATAATCTGCAAACTTTGATAAACATCAAATTCATCTGTTTAAGGGAGTACATTGATTTTTATCAACATTAATTGGAAAAAAGCCCCAAACCTACAAGTGTAGCATAGAGAAGTTTTTAACATCCTGTATGTAGAAACAAAGAAAAATTCAGGCTTTTACTGCTGAGTAGGTCCAGTAGAAATATATACATAAAACTCAGGTCCAACCGCTGACTACAGCAAATAATTTCAACACACTTAAGCAAGTGTCTGGCTTACTTAACAAACATTTGTTCTAATAGTCTTGTCCTTTACCACACAATTTTTCCAGTTCTAGCCATCTTCCTATACTTGGCACCCTTCATTAATATTTCTTGTTTCCCATACTGGTAATTCCCTGTCCCTCACTGAGGTCCAGAATAAGTCAGTAGCAGGTTAGGTCATGAGATGGGGTTTTGGAGGAATGTGCAACATTAAGAAGCAGATAGAAATATAACAGCACAGCCAGGTGTAGGTGAGCAGCTGCAGTGAATTTGACAGGCTTAATGTCAAAACTAAAAAGATGGGATGAAGATGAGAAGTTGGACAAGAGGGCTAGCTATCAAGGTAGGAGCAGTCAAGTTTCTTGGATAGGGACACAGAATATAGGAGATGAAAGGGACTTGCTCTCCTTTGCAGTAGTATCAAATTACACGCACATTAACACAGTAAAAAAGCATTAATGTGGTGAGGGCTTCAGCTCAGCTTGCAGTTTCATCTAATGAGTCTTTTTTGCTTTTATAAGCAGACAGACAAGAACAAAAGCTATTCTAAAGCTATTAACTCTCCTTGGCCAGAATTAGACCATTTCTCAAAGAAATAGAAAATTTTTTTCTTATCCTGCAGTAGGAAAATGAGTCAAGACTTTGAAGTGCCACCTAGCCACTGCTGCAATCTGTGCAAACTCTTCTCACTTTTCCTATTTAACCCTGTGAGCCTCTGAATTTTCCTTGACAGCCGAAATGTCAGGTAGGGTCTGTTTCCCACGTTGTGGTGTTCAATTAGTGCTAAACATTTTGGCAATCTGTTCTTTACTCTCACCACTTTAGAGGTTTGCACTTCAATTCCCCTGAAGCCTAGTGCACAGGCTTACTTTGTATTGAAAAACCCTGAAATTGATCGAAACATTAGCTAGTTGAGCAGAGAAGCTAATCAGTGCACAGAGGATAAGTAGAGGCAATAGCTGAACCTCAACTGTGCCTAAAGGAGAAAGAATATGAAAAGCAAGAGAGAAAGAAACTAAATTATAGGAATAAAGGAATAAAGATGAACTGTAGGAAAGAAAAATATTACGAAGAAAGGACAGACAAAAAAAGAGGGAAATAGACATGAGGAGAAACGTGATCAGAATAGCAGTGAAACAGGGATGAGACTACATCTTGATTATTTTTTATGCATTACACTTGGCAAACACTTAATTGCTGTTAAGTTGTTAAATTATTCCTCTGTCTGTTGTATTGATCCAAAACTTTATTAGTGCTCTGGGATTACATACATTATATAGTTTCAAACTGTGTGGTAGCCTAGTTCAAGATTTAAGAGTACTTTATAACACCACTTCACCTATTTCCAATTTATTTTGGTATTCCCTATTTCAAGTTTAGCAAGCTCCGGATTCATGTAGGTTAGGTACTGTGCAGTTGCCAGACTAAAAAATTTTGAGACTTTATAAGTGCAGGTTCTCTCAGTTCACCCTGTTATGCCTTGGTGTTATGAAATCATGTCTTTTCTTGAAATCACTTGAAAACTCTAAGCTGACATAACAAGAATTTTAGGAACTGAGCACTGTTTTTGGAAGGTAAGTTTCTTTTTATTTTATTTTCTTTTTTAAGTATCTCAAGTGTCACCTGTGCCAACTTTCTAAGTCCTACACTTACGTACACTTTGTCAGGGTATTATATCAAAATTGCTCACTGTTTGGTTTCTTAAAATTCCTAATGTTTCCACTGTTAATTTTGTTATTAAAACTCATATCCTTTTGAGAAACATAAACCTATGTTAAATAGAATAACAATCTTCATTCACAAAACTCACAAAGACATTTTCCAACTACCAACCTGCACGTCTTGCTTTTGATTCAATACGATAATTGCAGTCTGAGTTCATATTTAGATATTCATGTATTTTTGTGATGACAGTCATGAAAAAGAATTAACTCAAGAGCAGAAAACACATTTATGATTTCACATTAAATTAAGACAACTGAGGTTACTGGTTAATTAAGTTCCTTTGACAAGTAAAGTTGTTTATACAGGGCAACAGCCTGTAAATACCCAGAGAGCTCTTGCACATTTTACAAAGCACAATTATGCGTGCCAACAAGAAGCTATCATTTTCTATTCTGTTCTCAATACTTGACTACATTGCATGTAACTGCAGAGCGCAACCTCCATACTGCAATGTCTTTCCCTAGTTGATTTCCTATTGAAAGGTGATAAATGTGACTCTTCTTGGTTGTGGCTATTTATATCCACTTGTGTGCCCCACTCTGACAAGTATACAAATATGTGCCTGACATCAGTCATGCAACTAGGGCTATTAACTTCTTTACAGCAAAGCACAGGCTGAAGTCATGGTCTGAGCAAGAACTTAGTACCCTAAAAATTATGTTGCAAGACCTGTAATCTTTATTGTGATGTATTTTTTAGGCAGCTGAGCTGGTAACCAGTGAATTCTTTGAACAAGGAGACAGAGAAAGATCTGAACTGAAACTCATCCCTTCAGTAAGTATTTGTTACTTCTAAAATAGTTACTTATATTTTCTTATCCTATTCATGGACAAAAAGAAAAAAACAACAAACAAAAAAAATGAATAAAAAGCCTGCATTTTGATATGGAAATAAACATCTTCGGATATAAAAAGGAAAAAAAAAAAAGAGCTCTCTTAAAAGGAGACACACTGAAAGCCACACATAAAAAGCAGTCCAGACAACAGCCACTTTTCCCTTTGAGCCCATCTCCATTTTATCTCACAGGGTTATTCTGTCATTCAATTTTCTAAACAGGTATTATTTTTAAGACATGAATTCAAAATCATGAGATACTTATGGAAATTCAGCTGCTGCTGTCTGCTATGTGTTATTTGATACATCAAATACTGAAAAGCATTTCTGTAGGTATGTAACCAAATATAACACTGACTGAAAGGTTAAATAATATTAACTGGAATATAGGCAGATGGGTATAAAGAGTCAAATGAGAATGAAGAAAAAAAAACATTAAAATGCTCAGTGAACAATTAAAAGAGAATGCCTTACTCACATTAAATACTTCAAAATGTTTACAAGCCATTATCTGAAGGAAATCAGAGAAGAGAAACAAAGTCTTATAAAGGATCTAGCTTCAAGCCATGAGCTTTTGCTTCCAAAAATAAAAAAGTAATTCCAGTGGCTCAGATTTTTTCTCAGTTTGATAACTGGTATATGAGCATACTACCTGTGGTGATGTCATGAAATAAGAAAGGTTAAAAAGCTTGTAGAAAACATTCAGATAGTGTTGTTAGTCAGCAAGATAATGTGATCTTACAGTTTGTGAAAGGGAAACAAGGAATCTTTTCTCAGGAGACATCAAGCTAGGGGCAGATGGGCCTAGAATAAGAACAGACTTTCCCCTGAAAATGGCAAAAAAGTTTAAAATCTGGGTTTTTCAGAGAACAAAAGAAGAAATTCAGTGAATGGTATGGAGGGGCCACTAGGAGGAGGATTAAGATCCTTTAGAAGGAAAAGCTGTGGTGGACCAAGTGATCTCCAACAGGGTACAAAGGAAACTCATATTCAAACCCTCGAGAAATCAGTTTCTTCCATTTCCTTTCATAGGACAGTACAGTCAATAATTGAGCCTCTTAAACATCAGCTTAGGTCTCTGTAATTTACCTTCTATGGAGTGCAGTAGAATAGTGAGTTAGTTTCCAGGAGAATAAATTAATAACTATTCCCCAGACTGGTGTGTTGCCTCCCCATGCTTTGGCTTCACAGCCACACCTGGTTTTGCAAAAAGTCTGTAATCAGGAGCGAGGGAGCCTGCCCACGTCTATCACTGATCATTTTGCTGAGCTAGAAGACCTTGTGTGAAGAAGGAAAAAATTCTGCTCAAAGGTATCTACCTCACATTTCTACAGGAGGTTTCTTCGCAGCTCAAACCAAACTGCGGAACACTTATTTTATATTATGTACCTATAAAATTCAAATACATTCAGCCTACAAATTTAAAAACAGAAATCAAAATAAACAGTTTGTTTTTCATGCCAGACAAAGCAATAAGAAGACTGTTGCAATGATTGACTATGGTTTACAAAGTGTTCTGGTTGTAAGAATTTGATCATAGCTCTGAAGTGCTGGATGATAAGCCTGTAAAATTCTCTGGTGTAATAAAGTATGACAGTTTTGTTCCCTTCTCAATTCAGGCCATTTTTGATCGGAACAGGAAAGATGAACTACCCAGGTTGCAGCTCGAGTGGATTGATAGCATCTGCATGCCATTGTATGAGGTAATTTTTACTTACTGCTCCTGTAGAGTCCAGAGAAGATTGTTCTTGCCTCTCTAGGGAAAAGAGTTAGCTTACTGTGCAGCCTTGAAGGCCCTTGGAATGCTTTATCTCTCTTTGAGCTTACCAAGACACTGAACTCTATGCAGAAATGTTCGGTTTCCCTGAAGGCAGTTTTATCTGTAAATATAATTTCTCTCTGAGTTATGAAAGCTGTTAAGGTAACTGCTTATTTTGCTATGTTTTAGACAAACTGATTCTTGTCACGGCAAGGCGTGGAGTGCTCAGCAGGATGGCACTGGTGAGATGGACTCATCAGGTGCTACTGTCAGACCTGTGCCCAGGGAGCACATCCAAATACATGTGATCCAGGGAATAGTCAGGGCTGAGCCTTTCCACTCCCTTGTGGTTCCTTTTCAAACTGTTAAAGGATTCCCCAGGACAAGCCTTTAAGGTCAATGACAAATGATTTGTAGTTTAACCTACGTGCTATTTAACTGGGAGCTTACTCTTAAGTATGCTTCTATGTGTAAAAACCCTCAAGTACTACTTTGCTGGGCTCAGAACAACCAGAATAATATTTATCTCATTGCATTAAACTAGCTTCAGAATTTGACTTGTGCGTAACACCCAATTCACCATGTTAGAAACTTTTTCTCTCTTATCTGCGCAGAAAGCAGAGCTACACAGGAAGAATGATAAATGGAATATGACACTATAGAAACTTAACCATCAGTGACTGTCTCAGCCAGTATTTTCCTACACACTGAAGCCACACAGCTAACTTATGTCACTAAAGATTGTCAGTTTGGTTACTGGTATCTGCAAAAACATGGGGATGGTCCCACTAGGCTTTTAACTGCAAAAATATTCTCCTTGCACTCCAAAATTTCTTACATCTCTGTGCAATGATTATACAAAACCAAGAGCAGGGAAGCAAGTACCACCTCCTGTGTTAACAATGCACTTTTGAATTTGTGTCTTAATGTGGCTTCCCTGTATGCCCAGAAAAATGAACTAGCAGTTCCTTTATAGTAAGAAAGATGAAGTTCTTCTCTACCCTCTCTACCTCATGGCATCTGAGGCTACCACTAAAGGGGCTGTCTGGTAGCAAAGGCAACTCCTGTTGCATGACAGCAAGAATGTGAGATGGTGGCAGTAGTGAGTTGGGCTAATGTTTTGCCAGCAAATCCTGTTACTTTCTCATGTCAGTCTTTATCAGAACAAAATAAACTGTAAATCCATAGGTTTCAACCAACTAAGACAAGGCAAGCGCAGGAAACCCACAGAAAATTACATTTTTTTTTTTAATACTAAGCTCATCTTTGACACCAGTGGGCAGGGGGATCTGACACTGGAGAGCAACCCTTTAAAAATAATAGTTCGCATTACACTAGAATGCATATTATTATCAGAATTTACAATTTACAATCAGAAAATGTACAATAAAGCAGTAAGAACTGATCATCAGACCATCCTCTGCATGAGAGGCCTAGATCTGAGCACTAATGCTCTGGTTAGTTAGCTCCATCTTAGCAGGAGATCTTCGGGGAATATATTCACAACTGATTTTCCTGCTTTCTGCTGTCTTTGTATCATGCTGTGCAGCTATTAGCCTGCTGCTCAACAACTTAAGAAAGAGACACCATCAAACCTGGAAGTCATTGCAGCACCAGCCTTAGGGGTAAACAGAAAACTTGATGCCATAGTATCACACTGTGGGAGATTCTCTCTTGAATGTGAAGTCAAGTTTTAATTTTCATATCCAGCTTAATCAAACCTCTATACACATCACATCAGCAGCGTATTCAGGCATTCTAAATCCTCTGGTTAGGGCTGAGCACGTTCCAGCTATGACAGAGACCTAGATTCTTATTTATTTCTCTTTCCTTTCTAAATAGGTTCCTTAAAATTCTAGCCTCTATAATATGTTGTTGAGACTGCATGTGGGGACAGAATGGGTTACATCATTACAAATGCAACATAAAGAGGCAGAGTGGCAGCTGACAAATTAGTAAAATCTTAGCAGTACTTATATAGCTCACGAGCATATTGCTTATAAAAGCTTTATGTTTGATAAACATTTGACACTTGTTTTAATACTGAAATTACAACATTAAACTATAAAGAACAAACCCAAGGCTTTTGCACGTAGTTACTTCATGCATGTGATTAGAAGTCCTGAATTCATCTGGTCACATTCTGGTGTCCAGAGGCCTCAAGAGAACTGTGCAGGGGAAGCATCAATACCAACTCAGCTGCTGTGGCAGTTGTGTTCCATTTTACTTGACACCCAGACAGCAAAATTGGTCTCAACAGTCCGTGAATGCTGACAACTCCCACTGAAGTCAGACAGGAGTTTTGCTTTGACAAGATCAGCGGAGACCCCTAAAGTAGCCCCAAGAGTAAGCTATTCTTGGCAGATTTTTGAAGTGTGCAATACAGAAGGAACTTCATAGCCCAGACTTACATGAGTGCTTCAACACCACTGTGGTGTCATTGACTGCACTGCATCAAACTGCACCTTGTCCAGAGTTCAGGCTTATGAGCTAAGTCATATATCAGAGTGCCCACAAAGAACATTTGATAATTACAGTCTTTGGTATAAAGACTTTACAGAGCTTTCTAGAGAGTTATGGTCTCCCCCAGCCTTACGCTTTTTTTTTTTCCTCTCTTCTGAAAGATTCTTTGGGACTTAAATCAGTCATCTGGGGGGGATTTGGCTCTACCTACCTCCTCTGTATGCATCTACTCACTTCTCTGCCTTTCCTCAGAGCAGCTTTTGACTTTAAGGTTCAGATTATCTTTCACTTGGGAGAAAAACAAGTCTTCATCAGGGAGATGAGTGTCACAGTAGTACATATACACAGAAGGAGATATGTACCTTTGCTCACCTGGCTGGGATTGTTCTGAGTTGGTTTTTTTTTTTTTTTTTGTAAGAAGCTTTAAAAGCAACTAGCAGTTCCTCATAGCAGTTCCTCAAGATCTGTGAACCTTCTGCTAGCCATCACGAAGAAGGTCAGAGATGTACAAAATGTGTCATTTAAATTAATGTGGAGCTTGAAGCTGAATATATGTAGACACATAATAAGTGGGATGTAGTGTATATATATATATACACACACACACACACACACACACACCTATTTCCCATATCAAGAGTGTCTAAATCAAAACCTTTTTGTGTTTGCTCTGTAAGCATGACTGTGCTCTTGGCACAAGGTAAGCTGTGACTCTGCTCCCTCAGTCTGCCCTGCATATGCTGCTTGACTTGGAAATTAAGCCACCTCCAATTTCAAAATGCCATAGTAATCAAATCTGTTTCCTTCACACTGTGTATCCAAGGACTGTGAATATAAAAGCCTGCCAATTTTTTGTTCATTGCTTTTTATTACACTTGGGACATTATAATTTTATTGAATTTACTTTTTTGTTACCGTAGAGATCACTGATCAGAGTATTTTTATATGACAGTAAAGTTTTTGCCTTGAGTAGCAGAACAGCCACACATTTACTCTAAAGTTCTGATTTCAGGAGCTTTAGTTATGCTTTACTGCATCACATTTGCTTTTCATTCAAAAATGCCAGCTAAGAAGGCATTCATCAGTAGACAGATGAGAAACAAGCTTATTAGAATAATCATTTGTAAGGAAAAATACATTTCTTGAATCTGAAGAGCATTTCAAATAACTAGTGTAGCTTCAGTATGAAGTAATCATCCCCTTTTTTTTGGTAGAACACTATACATATAGGGGAATCACATGCAACTCAAGCAGAAAATCTAAAACATCCCTCTGAAAATAAAACACTACAGCTACACTGACAGCTGTATCACTATATACTGAGAAAGTACTCTGTACCGATTGGACATAAATGTTCTTGTAACATGAACAGCATTTCAATCATTAAGACAAATTACTTCTCTGAAACTCTTTTAAAGATGCTAAGAGTTTCAACAGCAACAGATTCCTGCCACAGACTCTACAGCTTGTGCATACCTAACAGAGAAAAAAAATCTGCAATTGTTCCTAACTGAGATTAGATTTCCCTGTGGGGAGCAGAAAGAGCAGGATAGTGAAGATCTTACTCTTTTTAATCATTATTTTTCCTCACAAACAACATCAAAGCGTTAGTGATTCACTTCAAAGAAAAGATGCTAAGAGAAGCCCAGTTCTGTTCACAGCATTGTTAGGCAGACACAGTAACGCTATGAATAGCAGGGCCAAAGGCCATGCACTCTGCTTCTAGGCAGATAAATACATAGTCAGGTAGTCAGTGACAATGACAGCAGCTATTTAAATTTAAGGGAGATGTCTTTGTGGAAGATAAAGAAGCTCATGGCTTATACAACTTATGCGTGCCTGAGATTGCCCTGCTCACCTCTACCTCAGTGCTCAGTTGAGCTGCCCCATTTTAGTGCTATTTTTAGTGCTATTCAAGATTTTCTTGGGTACTGAGAGCTTTTAACACATAATAGTATACACAAAATTGATTTTGCATTACTTCATTCTAGATTCTTGGGAGAATCTGAAGGGAGAAGAAACACGTATTTATTCTAGCAGGTACTTTAAATGTATTAGACTTTACGTGGAATGGCAAAGCCCTTTCTTATCACACTGTTTGATGTACTTGACAAGAAATCTAATTGCTTTGTCTACAATTCCACGTGCTGTGATATGCCTGTCTTCCTACAGTCTGGCCTTGTAATTAAATACATCCTTCAGGTAATTCCCCTGTGGTGATATAGAGGCAAAAAACATTTATTCTACCGATTAGCAAATATTAAAGGATATTCGGTGGTAAAGCTTTCACAAATTGTAGAAAAAAAGGACAGATGTCTCCAATATCCATGCTTTAATTTCTTCATTTCAAAACCTGACTTAGACTCATGAATTAGGACTGCATATGCATATATGATTTTTTTCCCCAAAAGTTTATACTCTACTTACAATTATAAGGCAGGAGATTAATATTTTAGTATTCCTTTGCAGAAGAGAAATGGTATGTTATAAGAATCACTCTTATACTGCCATGTTCTGATACAGCCCTTACTCATTTGTCAAGTCTACACTTCTCCCTCAGACTCTCAATGACAATTTTACATAAGGAAATATCGTATAAGAAATCCAGGGTTTGGATCATTTTTCTAGAAGTCCAGGATGGGTTGTGTGGGATGACTTAGTCCTTTCTCACAAGAGTCTCTGGAGGTAGCCCAGAGCAGTATTTCAGTTCAAATGTTTTTCTTCTCTGTATAGTCACAACTAAGTCATTATAAATTTTGTGTATATACACACACACACACACACACATATATAATGGAGAAGATTTTTCCGCATGACCATTTTGGCTTGCTGTACCCAACATCACCCCAAACTGAAGTTCTTGGTACAAAATTCAAAATGCTGCTGTTCTATTTGTTTGCGCCTAGTCATAAGGCTAAAGTAGCACTGGTAGGGAGCTGTTTGCTATGAGCAATAGACAGGCATTCACCAACACATGTACACTAGTTGCTGAGAACTGTTCTAAGAAAAAAAGCCAACACAAGTGTCAACAGGAAGCAACATGATCGGTGTGTGCATAAAAATACACACTGAGGTAAGCAGGGCTTACCTCTGATGCTTGACCTGGACACAGACAGTGAGAATAACACACCTCTGCTTTCTGGGACTCCCTGGCTGACAAGAATGTGTAAGGTAGGTAGGCTTTGGATGCAGGCTATGAAACACTTATGGACTGAGGCTGCACAGTCATTGGCAGATTAAATTAGTCTCACTTTCTTTTGAAATCCAGAGATTAGGATTATCCAAGAAAGAGCAGGGGGTAGCATATTCTGATGTGTTTGTAAGAAATCTGCTTCAGAGGAAATTTTATCAGGCAAATTATGCCAAATTGCAGTGCTGGTGTGAGCTGGTAGATAAGGATTATTATAGGGATAAGGCTTTGTCCCAGAGAAAGGAGACTTTGCGCTACAGAAGAATCTCCCTGTAGTCTGAAAATAGCAACTTGGCTGGGTTCAAAACATTTTCTGTGCTACTGCTTGCTTGCTAATAATGAACTTAAGTGAGACTACCTGGAATAAAGGCACTTTTCAGAAAACTCAGGTACTCTGACAATATAAGAACTTCCAGTAATTACTGTTGGCAACTTTAGGAATTTACAATTTTTCTCAAATTGCTTGGAAGAAGAGAGAGAAGAAACATTTTTCTCTTCAGTAAAGAATACTTATTCAGATTACTTCCAAGTCTCCTAATGCCAAAAGATCTCAACTGAAAGGGCAAATCATCAACTGAGACTTTTGAGAGAACACAGAATGAATACTTGCCATCACCTTCAGCGAAGCTAGACTTCACGCAGGGTTTTCTACCATGATTTGTGAGAAAAAGTGAATAATTCATAACACTACAGTTTGTGTTGCTGTTTTACTTCAAATTATCTGTTCAATGTTTTTCAAAGGACAGGCAGTCACCTATGGAAATGCACATAAAGATTTGAGGAAGTAGACTGAACAGTTGGCATATAAGGTAGACGAGACAGCTGATAGAGGGAACTCAAACTGTACAGCAAATCTGAAAGAAGATAAATGGATAATTTAACAGCCGTTCAGTTTTCAAGAAAGACGAAGCACAAACTACATTGCATCAGAAAAGAACTAGAAATGATGATGGATGAAACACTTCAAGCAAGTGTTTAACGCAACAGAATCACAGTCGCCTGCAGAATTCCCAGCTGAGGGCAAATTCAAAGAACTAAATAAGGATATGAGATTGATATGGTTTGAAAAGTTTTTCAAAATCTATTTAATAGTAAGGCAGAAGGCATTGACCAGCTTCTTGGTTAAAATGTTTCTACCCCTTTTCCTTTCAACATTTTGTATTTTTCATGCTTCAGAAGTAGAACCAAAACCACAAAGAGCAGAGCTAAACAAGATGTTTATGGAACTGTAACTCTTCCTCTTCCGAGTGAAACCTCAAATTATTATGAACATGTGAATCATTTGCAACTGTAGCAATGCATCAGTCATGCTACTGCAGTAGGTACCCAGTCCCTCAATATTACTCTCTCCCTTGACAGCAAAGTATTGATAGTGGTTAGAGTACATTTTGCTACCAGAAGAACTCTCAGTATGTTGCACATCTCACCACGGGAGAATCAATTAAACCTCCTCTCAAGTACAGCAACATCTATTTCATATGGAACCCAATGATTACTTATGACTCAATCAGTAGGGAAATTAAGTCACATGCACAATGTCAAAAGGTTCGTAGAACTTAATCTGTGATGCTTCCTTGAATTGTTTTATCTTCTATATGCTGCCTACAGAAGGAAGAATTTTAGCTGTCTTTTTTGGTTTTAGTATGTGGGACTATGTGTGGAAACGCATTTGCTTTCACAAGACATCTCCCATCAAGTATATTATGAGGATCAAATCTTTGGATGACTGCAGTACAGGTTCCCTTTTATCTGCACTAATCCGAAGTTCAAGGATTTTCAGACAGATGGATAACCTTTGACCTATGCATTCTTACATGAAAGCCACTTCAGCAAAACTCAGGAGTCCAATTCAGCTTTGCTGTAACTGGTCACGACTCTCTTGACTTCAGCAATGCTTCATGTGCTTATACGCCAGGTCTGAATTTATCCCTGTGGCTCCTCGGTCACTAGCCCTCCCTTCCAACTCAGAAACTGCCTACATAATAAAAGTGATTCATTAGAAACCACTGGGTTCCAAAGCAGAGTGAACACTGCGACCTATAACTTTTTGATATGTGCTCAGTCATAAAACTGAATTTATAGGGTCTTATTCCATAAACTCACTTTACAAATATTAGACCCACAGCCATACTTTCATGAGCCATAATCGTGTCAAAGCACCTAAGTTAAACAACTGGTCAATACTTGGGTGAGAACCTAAATAAATAAATAAAACAATATTCTTGAGGTCCTGCAGCATTTGTAAGCTGGGGCGTGCCATTCTCCCTCTTAAAATGATGTCATGTGACTCCTAGAACACAACAGAGTGTTGTATTTGTGTAAGCAGTAGCTCAGATTTCAGCCACACCTCTGCTGCATCTTGGCTAGTTCAGACAACATCCTTTTCCAGAGATGAAGCAGATGCTGATACATTCCTCTGGTCCCATCACAGCCCCTCCACCCAGGAGACAGAAGATCTACAAGCAGTACACAGTCACAAAAGATGCCTACATCACTGAAGGTGGTAGAAAAGGCAGTGCTACACAGTAACTTTCTGAGAAACAGCTCAGTCAGGTACCTGAGGTAATGCATGGCTACAGAAGAGGACTGCAAATCTATTTAGCTTTTCCTAATGCTGGAACGGGAGCCACTGGTGTGACTGCTCTCCCAACATTCTTTATCAACCTATGATAATGAGCAGCTATTACAGGAAAAGGGATGAAATGGTAAAGGTTTCCAATCCTGCGGTGATCGCTGTGTAGCAAGTCAGCTGCACTGCACAGGAGTGAACACCTGCAGGCAGGGGCTGGGGACTCTGGATTTGTCCCACAGCTCACCTGCTGAACCCCAGAGATTTGAGGGAAAAGGACATTTCTGAAGCTACAACATTATTTGGAAGTATCCTGTGCCAGACAACTGTTGAAGACCAACCCTCCTCCCATTGAAAAATAAATTGGGCCTTAAGAAGCTGGGTAGCAAATTAGACAGATCACTAGCAAAGCAGTTTGTATGAGGCATGCATCAAAAATAGAGGCATGGTGGAGCAGTACATCAAGAGGCTTTTGTGCAATAAAATCAAAAGTAAAAAGTGCAGCCAGGAGGCAGAAAACCCTGCCTAGGTTACAGCCAAATAAACCTAAATAGCTTTAGGAATAAATTGGTGATTTAATCCAGATCAGGAGCAGGTGCTATGAATGTAATTCAGTAAATGGTCAAGAACCTGCCAGAAGGGAGAGAAATGTGTTGCTTTTGAGATAATTTCCCAGAAGCTTCATAAAAGAAAATTGATTACTGGTGTTTAATAATTAAAACAGAGCCAGAAATATAGCAATCAAATGAGTTTTTAATTACATCTGAAGCAGAAGTAAAATCCAATTTGTGTACTTTGTATCAGAAAAGTCCTACTAAAATGCTTTGGTAACTGGGAAGAAAAAAAAAAAAAAAGCTAATTTCCATAGGAATTATAGTAGTTGGTTTAATTAAAAGACTAGATCAGAGCGAAAGAGTCTTGAAGTGAAAGGCTACTAAATCCAGAAGTAGTGGTTTGAACATCAAATCAATGTCTGAATAAAGATATTTCATAGATTAAGTGCAAAATCTGCACTGTTGAGTAGCCCTAATCTAAATTAATGTAGAAGAAAATAAAGTTTCTGAAAATTACACTATATATTTTCCAGTATTCCGTAGAATTAACTGCTTGTACTGTGGTAAAACTAAATATCAACGACATGGTTTATTCCTTCTTAAATATTTCTTTTAACTTATTTTCATCACAGTTTATGTTATTAATTAACCATTCTTGTTATTTACTTCATTATGCATACATTTCTAGGAAACAATTTACTTTTGGACTTTACAGCTCATAAGGTCTGATCAGTGATTATGGAGTGTGGGTGTTTTGAATCTTCAAGGTTGGAAATCACCTCCAAGATCATCTAGTCCACCAGTATTTCCCCCACTAAACCATGTCTTTCAGTACAACATCTACTCATTTCTTGAACACCCCCAGGGAAGGTGACTCAATCAACTCCCTGGGCAGCCTGTTCCAATATCTCACCACTCTTTCAGAGAAGAAATTTTTCCTAATATCCAGCCTGAACCTCCCCTGGAGCATGAAGCCATTTGCTTTCATCTTATCGCTAGTTTTGTGGGAGACTGACTCATACCTCGCCACAACCTTACTTCAGGTAGTTTAAGAGATCTACACTGTTCCCTGGTCTACAGGGGCTTTGGGTCTCCATGGCTGCAAGTAGCGCAAAGCCAGTTGGCCTCAGCATCTCAGGCACCCACAGTCCTCCTGGCACCCCTGGTTGTGGGGTAAGATGAAGAAATGCACATCAGAGGCTTGTTGTCTTCTACCAACAAGCTTAGGAGATAGATGATAGCTTTGCAAAGAAAGGATCTGCTAAGTTGCTGTCACAATGAGAAAGCCTACACTACAGTGTTGGCAGAGGCTGTGCAGGCATCAAGGACAACAGCAATTGTCAGAGAGGTGTTCAGTACGTATTACTCCCCTCCTTTTTGGATTCAATCACACCAGGTTTGGGGAATAAGGTGCTAAAAAGAGGGAGTTGTGAGGTCTGATAATAGGAGTGTTACTTATCCACAACCATTCAAAAAATAGCATGAACGCCACCAGAGAGTAATATTGTCCATGGCAGAGACCTCAGTAAGCTTTGCCTCTTACTCCGGGCCCAAGGTTGCCTAGTCTGCGCCATATTCACAGCAGATAATTTCAATTAAATTTGCTTCAACTTCCACACAAATCTGCTACTTACTCATGTCATGATTTTTCAGAAGTGCTGAGCATTCATATTTCCTACAGAAGTCAACTGAAATAACACGTTTTCAGCACATCTTTAAATCAGACCATTAACCCTTAATTATCATATAATTGCTCAATTAAAAATTTACCAAGACTTACTTCAGTAGCTAGCCAAACTACATGGTTACAGGCTAGCTATAAAACATTCAGTTCTTAGTGGTGTCTGGGCTCTGGGGGCCATTTAAATTAGTTGTTGTTAAGTTTGCTATTTAAAGCAGAAAAAAAAAATAATAAAAAAAAAAAAATCTGCCATCCAGATATTTCATAGGCACCAGCAAGCAGGAAGCCCTAGTGTTTTTTTGTTTGTTTCTTTGGTTTTGGTCTTTTTGTTTGTTTGTTTTTTGGATGATTACATAAAGCCTCAGGTCAAATGAGTATGAGACAAAGAAATCCTAAATGAAATTAAAAACTTTACCTACGAAGAATTTATATGGGAGGTGAGGAAGGTGGGGGCACAGTGCAGATCACTTTCCTTTTATCATGTTATTCCCTAGACTGTCCATCAGCAGACTGGAAATATTAACAATATTTTTTTCCTCTCTATTTTTTTTTCTACTTTTCCTCCAGTATCTTGTGAAGCTGAACATGAAACTGAAGCCTATGCTGGACTCTGTGGCAGTAAATAGAGGTAAATGGGAGGAGCTGCACCAACAAAGACTGCCTTCTCAGGCAGCATCCACATCCTCCTTTTCCTCTACCTTTACCATGTCTCTCAAAGACATAAATTAAGCCTGCAGATATCAGTGGCCATTTACGATAAGAGCTGTCTGAAAGGTTTTCAAAAGCTTTGGCACACCCCTTTTTCTTTTATTAAAGAAACACTTTCACAGATATGCTTAATCGATTGGATATTATCTTGATGGCAGCCTGGTTTGCTATTACTGGGAGGCATAGTGGGTCTGAAGGGAAGGCCTGCAGTGAGATTGCACTGGTTTCTGAAGCGACAAGAAGGACTTAGCACAAGAAGCATTCATTCAGCTCTGCTACCTTTCAACTGCTGCCATAAAAATCCGTAAAACTGACAACAGACTGAAATATAAGAACTTACAGCTTAATAAAATTAATAATACAGAGCAGAACTGGGATGCAAGCTGGTCAATTCATATGCAAGGAGCTGCAGGAAAACAGAATAGTATGTAATTACATTGTTGTTTGCATCTCTTCAGTACGTTATGAATCAATTATGCCTGCTTTTGTGATGTTCCTCTCTTCCCTCCTCTTTTATGCCTGGATGTTCTGAGAAGCCTGCTTTGTATTCTAAAGAAGTATTTTTTTACAACAACGCTTCTTAGTGATTGATCAGGGCCTTTAGAATTGCCTACCTTTGCTACATTTAAAAACAAACTTTATTATCTTTAAAAATACCAATCTGTCCCTGCTTCCCTGAAAAATTCATATTAACAATGCAGTAAATTTCTCAGCAAGGGGAAGCTTACATTAAAGCAAAAATTGCACGCTAATTTTAGAGGTTTTTTTTTTTTTAAATAAATACTCTTTTAGCACTTTTTTTTTTAATTACAGTGTACCCTAAGGAAAAAAGTAATGGGCTTCAGTGAATATAAAATAAAAATAAAAAATAAATCTGTTGCCTTATGCTTCCGGTTTATATTAAATTGAAAGGTTCATCCATGGTCCAGTTTTCTAGTACAATTTGCAGTGAAAATGAATATTTTAAAATGGTAGTGAGAAAGATTGTTATCATACTGAACTGACTACCTCTTACTTCTCTTGCAGCACTCCCAGTACACTTTAAGATTATGTTATTATAACTAGCATAGTACTAGGCTCAGACGTAGACATCTGTGGTAGAGGGGTTCTTTCAAGTTTAATAAAAACCAATAGGTCACAAAACCAAATGCGTTCAGCCCCGTGTGATGACAATGGTATTATGTGAGAGTTGTTCTCCTTCCATTAGTGCACAGATCACTAGTGTAGCAAAGCTACAATCTCTGAAATGAGGGTGCTTTCTCTGCAACACCAGGGGACACAAGAGGAGTCACTGTAGTGCTTAAGAGTTCCCATTCACGGGAGAAGAAAAGCCTTTGTACTCAATGAAAATGCCATAATAAATACAGGCTTGTCTGGCAACCAAAATTAAAGCTGAGTTTGGCTACATTTTACACCTGTGTAGATGTCTATTTGCTTCATGGAATTGGCACCAACTTGACAGAATCCAGAACCTGGCCCGACCAAATGCCAAAAAAAAAAGGAGCTTCCCTGTTTCCCAGGGAAAAGGAGTCCTTAGCACCTCTGAAAAGCTAACATCTGTCTGACAATCAAACCGAAACAACAAACCTGCTGAGCACTTCCTTAAGTAAAAGCACAGAACAAAAACAAAACAAAGTTCTCTGTGCTACTAATCATGTGTAAAGGGGAATAGGTGGAAATTTCAGTACCACTACAAACCAACCTGTTACCACGCAACTGAGCAACATCACTGTCTCTATCAAATGAAGCAGTGCAGGAGCAGAAATACAGAATGCACAGTAGTGAACATACATCAAACGGAAATGTTTCTGCTATTATTTTATCACTTTTTCCTTCCCTGAATAAAGATAGATGCAGGAGAATAAGCAGCAAGACACATACAACTTGTAATGCATACCTTATGGGAGAAACAGATACCATGAATTGACATAGTACTGCTGGCTGGTACACAGAGCTTTCCTGAATTCTGATATTGCATATCACTAAATGTAACATAATTTACAACACTGCATACCCTAAAGTTTCCCCCAAGGTTGAGTTTCCCCTCGTTTCCTCTCCTTTTTATTGGCTTCAGTGCGCTGTTGCCCATGGCAACTCCCACAGCAGTGATGGGAATTCAGCACTGCACCACCTGACATCCAGCTGAAGCTCTAACAATGTCAACCATCAATCAAGTAACTGTTTGTAATTGCCTCCATCTATTTCTCCTGTCTTTTGGTAGCTTGGCTATTGTGGGTCAAAATTCAGAAAGTGCTGACTAATGTTATGGTTCTGTTCCTCCATCACAAGGAAGAAAATGAGAGAGCACAGTTAGATCTGTATCAAATTGTTCTCAGGCAAAATGAGGCAGCCCTGCTGAAATCAGGGGGTCAGAGCAGTGCATCACAGAGCAGAATTTCGCATCTGAAGTTATACAGCTCAATATTATTTTTTTAAAAAAAAGCTTTTTTATTTTTATTTATTTATTTAGGCACAGCTTACGAATTATTTGAGAGAAAAAGAAAATTTTTTGTGGAAGCAAGAAGAATCATATTCCAAGTTTCTCATGTTAAAAAGGATGGAGAACAGTTCTTAACGAGTGCTTAGAAGCCAAACACTGTATCTGCTTTTCATTATCTCTGACACCAAAACATTTTTCCAGTAATTTTGTCAGTTTTGACAAACTGGCCTGAAACACACACAGCAGACAAGATGACTGTGTTATAAAGTCTGAATTCATTTTCTTTTACTCATTTCCCTGCCCACTGCACAAGGTCAAAACCCATGAAATCAGATAGGCTCTGTGGTTGCATATAAAGCACAGGGCCAGCAGGGTGAGGACAAAGGCAGGAGGACAGAGATCCCACTGTTAACCCAGCCAGAGCTGGTGGACTGCTGCTTGGCCACCCCCTGCAGATGCCCACCAGACTCAGTGGCTCAGTGACAGGGGAGTCCTCACTTCCCTGCCCTTGCTGTTAGTGGAAGGAAACTCTCGCTAGAATGGGGACTCAGTAATTTGCAACGACAGTGCTAAAACGTAGTTAGCACAAGGTACATCCATACAAGCTACATTTTCCTCAAAGGTGTTCTGAGCCAGTTTAGTCATAATGCGGTCCTCAAAAATAGCTCAGGCTGGGCAGCGTTTCCACTCAGGATTCCCACCTGTGAGGCTGCTTACCAAAATCATCCCTTCCTCAACAAAGAAAAGATCTAAATGATATAGCATCACCTATGGCAACCAGAGGGGTGCCTGGCATTTAGATCCCATTTGGTTCAGAGCAGGCTTCAAACTACAGGTGCACCTTGCTCCCTAAGGGGAGATAGAAGGGCAGCCTGTCTCTGCCCTCATGCTGAAGCCCTTCACACATGCTCTTCAAGGAGACTGAACACCTAGGTGTATGGTTCCTGCTTCATGGCCGGGGAGCTGCACTGGGCAGAAAGGCATTGGTGGAAGAGCTCAGGAAGGGCTCTGGTGAGTATCCTCCTGGGTTAAAGCACAGTCCTGCAATACAACACTGTGACCCCACCAGGAAACCAAGTGCTGCTCAAGGCACAGAGAACTTGAACTGGAGTCTCTCCTAGAATCAGACAGAAGAAGGATTTCCCACCTCCTTAGAACGAGACAACCAAGTAGTGCTAGCAGTAAAATCAAACAATTTGACCAAAAACTGAACCACTGTTTTGCCTTCCTCCCAGCCGGGGTCCTACAAGCAAAATAAAACTTCCTAACTTGATCAAGACCTAGACAGCTGTTTCAGGAAGGACACAGTTTGGTGTCACACACAAGGTTAGTAGCTCATGAAATTTTAATCTGGATGCCTAACGTGGCAATCAGACATGTAACTCTCCATGCAGCTCTGTTTTAGCCAGCTTGCTCTCCTTTGCCAGACCACGGATCTTGCTGAGAAGGTCATTAGTATGTTTAGTACCCTGCTGAAAATAACTAGAGCATAGATGAGTGTGTTTCTTTTTAGCTCAGGTATTCATTCAGATGGTGTCCTTGGTACAGCAGCTGCATTTTCAGGACTGGTGTCCTTGCTAATTGCTCCTTCTTATAGTGCACTGCTACTTCATAACGTGCCTGTAATCAGCAAAGCCAATACTAGTGTTCACAAACTGTTGTTTGAAAACTGCAACCAGCAGTGCCTAAGATAATTTTTTACTATTTAGACTAATTGATCCCAGTGAAAAAAATGGGTGTGTTTCTGTCTACAGGCCAAATATTTATTTTCCCTTTATAAAATTAAACAATTTGAGTTAGAGACAGTTTATGCATTGAGTGTAATTTTTAGATAGGTTTGTTTTATGGCCAGGTAAAACACTAATAAACACTTCCAATGCTTAGAATGATCTGGGCAAGAAAATGAAAGAATAAGTCTTTTTTTATTCTTATTCACTTTGTCAAAGAAACTGATTATTTTAATGGTAAAATTGTGTGAATGGTTTCTAAACAAAAAAAAAAAAAAAAAAGAAGAAGTTGTGAGTTAACTAGCAGGCGAAATGAGAGATTTTCATTACTTGAATGTGCCAGTACTGGAATATATACTGTGTATTGGTTGTTACCTTTTCTTTCTTGCATTTTCTTGTATTTAATTACCAATTTATAAGTATGCTATACACTGCATCTTACAGTTGTGTGGGTAGTACCACTGTAAGCTTTGAACCTTCACATATGGGAAACGACACATGCACAAAAACAGTGTGTATTTCCAAATTCAAGTACATCCCACGTACTTCCAAAAATGCACAAAAAATATTTCTGCCTCCTTTTCCTTTTTGCATTTTAAGATCATTACCCTCACTGTTTTGCTTCAGTACATCAAACAATGCTGATTCAGCTTTTTCAAGCATGTTTTTGAAATTAACAATTTGTTTTTATTGGTCTCTCTAAAAAAAAAAAAATAAATCACTTTAACTGTTTCCTGTGATTTTGGCTTTTGTTTGTTTGTTTAATTGAAACTGGCTTGTCAGGATGAATCAGAGCTGTATGCACTGATCCCTGAATCATACAAATAGAAGAGCAAGGAAAACACATGAACTGAGCAGCTCAAATGTACCTTATGAAACATG
This sequence comes from Oreortyx pictus, assembly GCA_036925125.1. Taxonomy (NCBI): domain Eukaryota; kingdom Metazoa; phylum Chordata; class Aves; order Galliformes; family Odontophoridae; genus Oreortyx; species Oreortyx pictus. The sequence goes on along the minus strand of JAUPFR010000009.1, from coordinate 13,550,425 downwards.
ACCTTACAGCAATCATTCCTGGAAGAAACCTAACTTCACCTGCTGCACTTGGCATTATTGTGGAATGACCAGAAACTAGATCTGGTCAAAGACCTCAACAGAACTATTTGCTCATACAGAAACTAAATACAATAGTACAAGTCAGCGACACTGGATGTAGCGTTATTCAGTAGAAACACCATATATATATATATATATATATACTTCCCTCCAAGGAAAAAATACTGTTGAAATCAGCAATTTCAGAGAAGTAAGAAAATATTTGACCTATTCTTTTTAAGCAATAGGAGAGCTGTCATATCCTATTAAGGTACAAATGTCCTTCCTTTCATCAGCTTTTACAAACTTGGTCTCTTGATGTTTTGTAAAAGGGAAGTTTTGTATTCAAAAAGTACAGCACATCAATAAAGTACTTCCCGCCCTGTGTTCCAAGGTTGTGTGCTTAACTTAAGGCTTTCTCTTACATTACTACTGCTTAGAAATACTTAAGGCTATTACTCAAGATTATAAAAAAGTAAAAAAGGATTTGGAAAAAAATATATATCAGTACCTTTTTTTACTATTACTATTTACTCTAGCTGATGTGGATTTATTATTAAAAATTCCAGTTCATCACTTGGAAGATAAAAGCACAAAGCGGAACAGAACACAGTAGGCAAATACAGATAATGCAGTTTCTTTCTCTGGCATCAGGTCTCATTTTCATCATGGCTGCTAGAAAAACAAGGATACAGCCATAGCAAACCCTCCTTGTTCCAACACTGAGCACTTATTTAGCACAGTGACTAGACGTGAGCACACAGCAGAGGCTTAAAAGCACCGTGATAAGCAAGGAGAGGCAAGGAAGAAATGCTGGGAAGGTGGAGGGGACACAAGAGCATGCAGACACAGACATCCAGCACTCATATGCACATTGTGCTGCTCAGAGCACAGCTGCAGCCCACAGCCCCCTCACTAGCACAGCCTAACAACAGCAGCATCCAGGCAGAGAACTGGAGCTTCATAGCCTTCAGGCACAGCACTGCCACAGCAGCAAGTCCTGCTCTCACCCACTTCTCCCCTTCCCATGCTGCCTGGTGTGCCTGAGGGGTGGAGACAGCTGAATTTAGCAGTGCCTACGTGGCACTTCGAGCAGCTACACATCTATTTCATGTTGCCAGAGGACAGGGAGCACAGACAAGACCAGTGAGGGCACCGGGTGGGCAGCGCATTGCTGCCGCCCATTGCTATCTTGGTGCTTCAGCCTCCCAATAAGGTAGTCAGGGCGAGCAAAGGAAGTTGTTTTCCCCCAAGTGACAGATGTTGGTGATTCCTGGTGACCGGAGGCAGCAGCTCCAAGTCAGTGAACAGATTTGTGTGCTAAGTACAGAGGCCAGGGATGTCATACGTTTGTTTAGCAGCTGAATTCAGTCCCAACGATGGTTTGCACAGAAACACGAGCTGCGCTCGGGGTTACAGAAAGCCCTTCCCGGCAGGAGAGGCTCTAGCTCTGCCTCGTTTAATCGAGTTGCGTGGCAATTCACGGACTCCGAGCACGGGGCGGAAGAGTAGCCCGGGCTACGGGCTGTCCCAGCAGGAGGTACCGACCCAGTAGCCACGCGAAGAACCCCACAGCCCACGACACCTCCGCACGTCCCGCTCCAGCCTCGGCGCGCCGCACTATAACTCCCAGCGCGCCCCGCGCCGAGCCGACAGCCCGCTTCCGGCGCGGTGAGCGGTCCGCATCGGAACTACTTCCGGCGCGGAGGGCCGTTGCCACGGCAGCGAGCGGCGCCGCACGGCCTCGCCCGACTGCCGCTTCCGGTGAGGAGCGGCCGTTACCGTGCCGGCGGGTCATGGAGGCCGCGCCGGTGCCCGACGGGCAGTACACGGCCGCGGTGTACGGGCTGATCCGCGGCGGGCGCTGCGGGGAGGCGGCGGCGCTGCTGAGCCGCGAGCTGCAGAGGAGCAGCCGCTCCCGGGGCGGCCTCTCGCTGCTGGGCTACTGCTACTACCAGCTGCAGGACTTCGCGGCGGCGGCCGAGTGCTACGAGCAGCTGGTGGCCCTGCACCCCGAGCTGGACGCGTACCGCCTGTACCTGGCGCAGGCCCTCTACAAGGCCGGGCTGTACGCCGAGGCGCTGCGGGCCGCCAGCCCGCTGCTGGACCGGCCCGCCTACCAGGGCCGCGCCCTGCGCCTCCAGGCCGCCGTCCACTACGCGCAGGGCGACCTGGCGGCGGCCAAGAGCCTGGTGGAGGAGGCGCTGGCCGCGGACGGCGGCCCCGGGGCTGCCCAGGAACCCTCCGAAAAGGCCGACGCCGAAATCAACCTGGGCTGCCTGCTGTACCGGCAGGGGCAGTACGAGGAGGCCAGCGGGAAGTTCGCGGGCGCCATGCAGGTGCTGGGCTACTGCCCCGAGCTGTCCTACAATATGGCGCTCTGCTGTTATGCCACCAAGCAGTACGCTCCTGCCCTCAAGCACATCTCCGATATAATCGAACGCGGCATCCACCAGCACCCCGAGCTCAGCGTGGGCATGACCACCGAGGGCATCGACGTGCGCAGTGTCGGCAACACCCTGCTCCTGCACCGCACGGCTCTGGTGGAGGCCTTCAACCTGAAGGCTGCCATCGAGTACCAGCTGCACAACCTGAAGGCAGCCCAGGAGGCGCTCACCGATATGCCGCCGAGGGCCGAGGAGGAGCTGGACCCGGTCACGCTACACAACCAAGCGCTGATAAACATGGACACGCAACCCACTGAGGGGTTTGAGAAACTGCAGTTTCTTTTGCTGCAGAACCCCTGCCCACCAGAAACGTTTGGAAACTTAGTGCTCCTATACTGCAAGCATCAGTACTATGACTTGGCAGCTGACGTGCTGGCGGAAAATGCACATCTGACCTACAGACTGCTCACGCCTTACTTGTACAACTTCTTGGATGCCATTATTACTTGCCAGACTGCCCCTGAGGAGGCTTTCCACAAGCTGGATGACGCAGCAGGGATGCTGACTGAGCAGCTGAGGAAACTCACAAAGCAAATACAGGAAGCTAGGCAAAACTGGGATGACGAAGCTGTAAAAAGGGCTGTTAATGAGTACGGTGAAACTCTGGATAAATATATACCTGTCTTGATGGTCCAGGCTAAAATTTATTGGGACATGAAGAACTATACAATGGTAGAAAAGATTTTCCGCAAATCAGTAGAATTCTGTAATGAACATGAGGTATGGAAGCTCAATGTGGCTCACGTGCTTTTCATGCAAGAAAACAAGTACAAAGAGGCTATTAGCTTCTATGAGCCTATAGTTAAAAAGCACTATGATAACATTCTCAGTGTTAGTGCTGTTGTATTAGCTAATCTCTGTGTTTCCTACATCCTGACAAGCCAGAATGAAGATGCAGAAGAACTGATGAGAAAGATTGAGAAGGGGGAAGAGCAACTGTCCTATGATGATCCTGATAAAAATATCTACCATCTTTGTATTGTCAATCTAGTCATTGGTACCCTTTACTGTGTGAAAGGAAACTATGACTTTGGTATTTCTAGGGTCATTAAAAGCTTGGAGCCATATAACAAAAAACTAAGCACTGATACGTGGTATTATGCCAAAAGATGTTTCTTGTCCTTGCTAGAGAACATGTCCAAGCACATGATCATGCTGCGTGACATTGTCATTCAAGAGTGTGTCCAATTTCTGAAGCAATGTGAACTGTATGGAAGAAACATCCCAGCTGTCATTGAGCAACCCCTTGAGGAGAACAGGATGCACAGTGGGAAAAATACGATTACATATGAAGCCAGGCATTTGAGGGCACTGATGTATAAAATCATGGGATGGACTCCATGAACAATGTTCCTGTACAGTATAAAAAGACAACCTTGCATCTGTTCTTTCCTCAGGTTTGTAACACGATGCTCATCCTGCTGTATTTTTCTTGATTGCTTACATTTAATGATTTTTATTAACAATATTCAGTGTAACATTAAATATATCATCATAGAGTCATCACAGAATCACAAGGTTGGAAACGACCTATAAGATCATCTAGTCCAACCATCTTCTCATTGCCACTGCTACCACAGGCTACTAAATCATATCTCACAGCTCCTCATCCAGACAGTTCCAAATAACTGAAGGCATTCTCAGTCATGTCAAATACACCTTAAGATATGCCGATCAAGAAATTCACTACAGAAACATCACAGAATATTTTATAGGTGAAAACTCTATCCCTGTGAAAGTCTGACCAAGTTTCTTTATATTAGTTGGCAATTGAAAATAATTTGCAGTCCATCTCTTCTACTACAGATATTGAAGAAACAGAGTTGTTTTAGTCCTCTAGTTTGTGTGAAAAGTTTATCTTTTGCTTTTTCCAAGGTATTTTCAATATGTTACACTTTGCGTTGGTGTTATGTTCAAATATTAAAAAAACAGCTTTATAATAACAAAACAAACAAATAAATAAATAATCCCTGCAAAAATTATCTTTTGCTAACTCAGTAATCATGTGAGTATTCATGCAAGTTGAAGACATATTACAGGGACTAGTGTTATATTCAGAGAAGGATATAGGAGCAGTAGAAAGGTGGAGCTGAGCTTTACAGAAAATGTATAACTCCCACAAAAGCTGCAAAAGACTGCTGCTGGAAAGCACTCTAATAGCACGCTATGTTCACAGGTTAACTACATGCCTATGTAAACTGGAGTGTCAGTCTCAAGCCTTAAAACAGGCTCCCCTGTCTCCCCCTCCTCTTCTGCAACACTACGCACCCTGTGCCAAGGCCTCCTAAGCAGCACTTATTGCCCTGCAGATCTGTTTGGCAGCACATGCTTACTCAATAAACAGTCCTTCATTTGAAGCCTGGACTGCCCCTTTGATCCAAACACCACTCTCAAAGTACACCAGCATCCTATAGAAAACCCTTCAAGTGTGCAGTTATACTTTTTTCCATATAACTCTAAAAGCATATAATTTCAATTTCATGTGAGAAATATCTCTTCTAACCTTAGATGAAAGAAATCCACTCTTCAGTTTCCTCTTTGTATTACTTATTCCTGCTTCTCTAATATCTCTCAGAAATCCTATTCATTCCTTATCATCTTCATCACACCTTTTTAACATTTTATTTTACTCAGTCTTCCAATACCTATTTCAGGCACATTACACATTCTATGCAGAATTAGAATCAAAACATCCTTCACTTTTTTACTTTTTTTTTTTTTTTAATAACAATCAAATAGCCACGGCTTTAATGCATTTGCTTACCTTCGATCCTGGCTCCCCAAAGAGCTGTCACAGGTGAATTTCTGAATCAGACCGCAGGTCACTCTGAATCAGTTTTCTATGCTGTAGCTTACCTAGAAAGAAAGGACAGCATTCTTAAGAGGTGCCCTCCTGGCAAGTAATTGAATGCTTAATCCTTCCAGGGTGTAACTGGAAATTGAGCACACCTGTGAACCATTTCAACACAGGGAAATCAACTCTCCCTCATCTTGAGAGAGAAACTCAACATGGCTGAGCATATCCTCTGCAGCTAAAGGAGATGGCTGTTTATTCCCATAACAACAAAGTAGAATCAAATCTAGCAGTTGTCTTCAGTGTCAACAATGAGAAAATATTTTTCTGTGGGCAGATGAGAAAGTAGGTAGGAATATTTGGTACATACTTCAAGGTGCCCTGAAACTGCCTCTGTAGCTTATTACCAGTCCATAAAGCCATCCAGGCCCTACTAGGATGATATTAAATATTTTCCACAACTGAGGAGACGTGTGCTTTCAAATCTTGTTCACCTTCAGGAAGCACAGCAGCAAGCCATAATGTATGTTTTTAATTTATGGTGGAATTGTATCTTATATTATGCAGCACCGATAGCATGACCTTTAAAAAAAAGTCACACCTTATAATGAAGTATGAAGCGCTAGCTGTGGGCCATGGCTGAGGGAACATTGGAGCTCTGTCTAATATTCATTGTGCATATTCCTTAGAAGTCATTGGATGTTTGGAAAAAAAAAATCACACTGGAGATTGGTATCAGCGCAACAGCTGAATGTTCAGACATGGAAAGCATGTTAGAGACATATCCATGGTCAGCTCTGGCACACCTCACCTACTCCCATTAGCTGCAGGCACAGGATCCTCAGCCACAGGGAGAACAGGGAGCTGTGTTCCCTGCTCTGTGTCTGCCTTTAACATTCCACCCAATTGTAGGGGACCAACACCACAACACCTGCAGCAATGCAGTCTATAAGACAACATCCCCTCCTGGAAGGGAATGCCGCTCAGGCAAGTAGCACTAATGTGCACCTGGTGATGGCAGTGCTCGTGAAATACATTGTCTGGGGAGCACAAAGGCTCAGCTACAACATGAAAATAAATAGATGCAGCAGGCGGAAAGCTCTGCCTATAGGAAGCTCTCTAGAGCCAAAATCAGCTTAGGATTTACTAATTAATGAGCTGCTTTCCTAAAAACAGCAACAAAAATCCAAAACTAAAAAACAAACAAACAAACAAACAACAACAACAAAAAACACCAAGGAAATGGAGCTCTGCTGTTGTGCAGGATGTGACTGTTTTAGAAAATGTGGCTAGAGGGCACTCCGCATCTCTGGAATATGCTCTATCCTGTTGCAACAAGTCAGGCAGACCAACACAAACACCGGAAAACCCTGAGAAAATTGTCAGTAGCAGCATTTCCGCCGTTCTTCCCTTATGCCACGTTTTTATTTGCTTTTCAGCTGAAGGTATAGTGTGCAACCAGGACTGGCCTGGGCCTAACTGATGACTTCATAGCAAGTTCAGTGATGCTGAACATGATCAGCCCAAACAACAGGAGGCCTCTGGTGCCAAAATGAGAGAGGGAAGAGGCAGAACTGAGACATGCCAGGAGGAGGATCTGGGAATCAATTCCTCTTCTGTTGCTACGTTGGGATTTCCTGTAATGCTTCTACTGGATCTCCTCCTCTACCCTGCAGCATTTCCACCCCGAGCACAAAGCCAGCTCAGCGGCAGTCACCAATCCCCCTCCATTCTCAAGAGAGATGTCCAGCCTCATGCTGATGCCAGGGCTGATGCCCTAGCAGCTGCCCTCCCCTGTGCCAGCAGGCTGGGTCATGCTGGTGTGCTGCTTCCGCAGCACCTCGTTGCTTGCTGTGCAAAGTGCAGTTTTGGCACCTCTACCTACAAAGCACTTGGTCATGAAAAACATATAAACATTACAACCAGTTTTATTACTATCTTTATACTGCATTTAATGTTTTCTTATATGACTTACACACAAAATACATTTTTAAAGGAAGGTACATACAGTTTTATTTGCAAGGAAGGGAGGACACCAAATAATGGTTTATGTCCCTTAGAAATATAGTAATGTCTGCCTAAATTAATGCCCTATGTTAGCACAGTTCTATTGTCCCTAACCAAAAATCATTATTTCCATTTAAAAGATTACAAAGAAAAACAACCACCCAGAAGGAGCTCCTGGAGCTGAGCAGAGCAGGGTAAGTGGGTACTGGGGCCACTTGTGGTCAGCTTTGCAGTCAGAGAAAAAAAAACACTGGGAAAAAAGGAGTGACTAACTTTATGGTAAGACATAGAAGATGAAACGAAATTGTCTTCTTGATGCATAGTTGTGAAGGAGCATGACTGGAAACTTCAGGGGAGTTACAGTTATTTCTGCTGGGTAAGCAAGCCCTATTATTAGGTGGATGGGGAGAGGAATGATATTACGTTTTACATATTACATGCAAGAAGAAAAGCTGATCTGAGTATCCTGTTCCACAGTTTCTTACAGCATCCTATTCTAGACACTTCAGTTCAAAGCTGTGTCCTCCAGCAAAGGCAGCAGAGTTCAGCCCTAACTGATGGTTTGCAGATCCAGACAGTGTGACAACATGGCTGTGTGTGATGAAAGATAAGCATTGAATGATCCATCTTCTCCTCTCCCTCCGTGCTATACTTCCTTCACCTCCCTTTGGCCTTTCAGCAGATAAAACCTTCTCTAAAGGCCTCTGCTAAATCCTTCTGTCTCAATACAGTAAGAAGCAGGTATCCTTGGGGCAATGGACGTCATCTCAGAATAGTGTGCAGCTGCCGCAGCCTGGCAAGTCTTAGAGGGCACTCCTGGCTGCTGTGGGGTTTGTGCAGAGGGCTGAAATTCTCCCCACTTTGGGCCAGCAGCTGCTTATCAGTAATAGAAGGAGATCCAAGTATGCATACCTCCTACTGCAGAAAAATATCAAGACTGAGCTGCTTCAACGAACAGCTGTTTTCAGACCTTTGCCCCTTGTTCGGGCAGTGTCAATTGGCTGAAGCTCCCAGAGAAACAGATCTAAATAAAGTAAAAGAGGAGTTGGGTCCTGACAAACTTTGGGGATTTACTCTCACTGAAACAACTCCTTTTCTGGTTGACACTTTTCCATTAAGCATAAAAATTGAGAAATTTGGGCTCATTTCACAAAGAACCTCAATTAGCAACACTTTCCTACACCTTGCCAGAATTTAAGCAACATTGCCCCGTGATCGAGCAGACCTTGCCAAATCCAACATCTTTAGTCCAGAATGTTCCTATTTTGGGGTTCATCACATTCAGATGAGTTCATAGACCAAACCAAAGCCCAGTGAAGCCAACAACACGTTCCGTTTGACCTCAGTGAGCTTTAAATTGACACCTGAGAAAATGCCCATTCTCACAGACCGCTATTCCAAGCCATCCAAAAGCAGCGTGTGCCTGGTGCTGAAATGTTAGAACCCTGGTCAAGCTTAGTGAAAAAAAAAAATAAAATAAAATAAAAGGTGATTTCCACACACCTAAAGCACTGCTCATAAAATCACACATGCCACGGGGCAACTGCTGCACATTGGGAAAATGTGGCTGTTGCAAAATGAGGGGTGCAGGCCTACCAAGGTCCCACTGTGGGATTGTTATGGTTTGGGGTTTTCCTGGCTGTCATCAGAGCATGCACTTCAGATTTCTCCTTCAAACACATGGGAAGTGTCGCCTGGCTCTGTGAACTTTTAAATTTTCTGGAGTAAATTTATGCACTGGCTCTGAGTGGTTGAACTTCTCCAGGGTGTTTTTGTCCCCTATTGCACACAGTCATCCCCTTCTCTGAATTTCATCCTTTTTTTACTGCTCACCTTCCCTCTCCCCCTCCAGCTCTGCCACTAGGACCTTTGCCATCCTGTGTCACAAGCGAGGAACAGGTTGACTAACAACATTTTATGAGCCAGTTTTATTTTATAGCCCTCTTTCCCGTGGGAGAGGGCAAAGGAGTTGGCTAACACTCAGATCCCATTGGGTTAGACTGTCCTCCAACAGTCGTCCTCCAAACTAGAAGTAACACAGCTTTTTTTATTCTGAAGCTCATTTAATGGGTACCTCGCAAGGCTCTTTGTGCCCACACTCTCTGATTCATGGCTGCCCTACCAGCACACAAACAGAAATGCAGGATCCCCATCATGGCATGTCTGATATTCCTGCGGTGTCAGTGGTATTTATCACCTCAGCTCCCACGTGTGGCCAGAGGGCTGCTTTCCTATCATGTATGAGGGACAGGTTCTCAGAGCACAGGCATCCTCTGTGCTGCTCTCCCTACATTCAGGGGGCTCGTGCTGCTCTTACCACAGGGAGCATTTGTTTGCAGGCATGAGAGCACCTCCCCAGCAGCTCTAATGAGCCTGCACAACCATGTGAGAGTGCAGAGAGACAAGGAACAGCAACAGCCTTTCCTGGCACATCGCATAGCAGCTTCTTTTATGCTGCACTTAGCTTGCCCCTGACCAATAATCAAATCATAACTTGAAATGCCAGTGAGAGTTAATAGCAAAGAAAGAAAACATAAAGCTGTTAGAAGAGGGATTGGAGTCCCTGGGAACGGAGGTGCGGAGCCCTGCCCTCAGCCTTTGTGCTTGCTCCGCAGCAGAAACTCTGCGACGCCCCCCTGATCTAGTGACATGCCCGCGAGTGAGCATGTGTAATGTGCTGTGAAATCTTTGTGACTCGCTAGGTTATAAAGCCGGTTATAGAAGAATTTAATAAAAAAGGAAACCAGTTTATCTCTTTCTGATAATTTCTCTATGGCTTTAGGGTCTCATTCTGGCTCACTCCTCGTGCCTGGAGAGGTGATCCTAATATTCCGTGTAAAACGTACAGATTCCCTAAGGGGAACTTGAGAGAAATTCTCTGCTTCAAATTCAGACCTGACAGTACATATCACATCAGGGGATCCCTTTTATCAGCAAGATATTCAGAAGGGATGAATGATTTACTCACATAATCTCTTAAACCTTTCACTTCCGGAGTCTAAGATAGAATTTATAGCATTTTATCATTTGGACCTAAAAAAAGAAAAAAAACAACAAAAAAAAGGAAGAAAGAAAAACCACTGTAAAATTCCTCTATGAAATCCAAAACCCTAGTCATTGATTTTCTAGCTGATGAGATTTCAAAGGAACATGGTCTTCCATGACAGAGGAACAGCAGGCCTCTGCCTTGGCTGTGCCGTATTCTCATGTTGGAAAGCAGGTAATTTCTCCCCAGGGAAACACGTTAAATAAATACTTCCAAACTTTGCATTTGAAAACACCGTAGATTTGCATTAACCTCCCATAATTTAAGATTGTACCAAGTCCTGTGTAATTTATTTCTCTAATTTCTGTTTGCTGTGCAGACATAAATTTGCACAAAAATGCTTAACTGCTGCTTGCATTCTGAGTTTTAACCTAAGAGATCAGCTTTGTGCTGGTGAGGAACGCAATCAACATGACAACATCTGCTTAATATTTCTTCCATGTTCCTACAGCAGAAAAACAAACAAAAAACGGGCTGCAATTCTTTATTTCCCTTCCTTAAATCCTTTTGCCCATCAGATATGCTATCCCTTTATCTGAGAAAAATGTAAGTTGGCCTAATTCCTGTAAAAATAACCATGTCTTTATCTGGTCTTAAGGAGGGGGTCAGATGCAGGAGGCAAACAAGCACAACCAAATCAGTAAAAAGAACATTAGAAATATCCAGAAGTACTGGACAGAGGAAATGTAGTACTTAGCAGTGATGAGAATCAGGCCAGGTCTGTGCCAGATTACCTCCATAGACTACATCGGTAGTGATGACCTCTCTTTTGCACCAGGTAGCGCTCCTCAGCAGCCACTAAATTACATTTACTCTTACCCACGTCAGGCCGTGGTACCTCCATGCAATTCAGCAGAACGCACACTGATTTACACTGGTGGAGCAATGGCAGAATCTGACTCTGAGAAGCAGGCTGTGAAAGGGTGGAACCTCTGAGAGTATAAGTTACTGTGGCTCAGTTTGCATTTCTAGTGCCAAAATTTACTTCTGTCCACTTAGCACATGGCCCAAGGTCATGTCAAGAAAATATTTTGCTGTTACAATTATTCCCTTGAAGTCCTGAGCTCTTTGCATTTGGGAGTCAGTCACAATTCCCATGCCTTGAGAAGCTGGCATTGTTTTTCTGATCATGAACAAAGATAGACTCAGTAAGATTTTCATGACTGCCATTTTCTTCTCCTCCTATCTTTGAGCCCCTGCAATCTGAGCCAGTGCTGGAGGAGCCTTCCTGGGTGCTGCTGTAGCACTGACAACACCCACATCTGTGTTTGGTGAGGACCTGGGCTCGATTTCAGCCAGCTGCACCTTTGCACCTCACAGAGTGGTGAACCTGGCAGAGCCTGAGAACTCCTGAGAACTCCTTGCTCCTGCAGAGCATGCTCATGCTCACAGGTGTGTCACTGCACACTTATATGGCTGCATGTCAGTGACCCTGCTGCTGAGTATGTGCTTACACAGCCTTCAGAGCTGGCTTCGTGTTACTGCTGTGGAAGATCTGTCTCCCTTCTCTGAACCAGGTGCCTCTCTGGCCTCAGCTCCACAAACAAAGAGCTGCTGCAGTCACATCCATTCCTCTCCACACAGAGAGAAATGTCAGTGACGTGTAGCCAACACCCTGGCTGAGGTCATACAGCCTGATTCTCCTGAAACAATCAACATTTAAAGCAGCTAAGAAACAGCATGAATTTCATATTCTCCAGATTATTTCTTTCATCTATTTCTTGTATTTTCCTATATTACTCAGAGGGCTGAGTACCCTTTTCATATAAATTGAACAGTTTTCACCATCTTTTTTTTTTTTTTTTACACTATAGACTCATTCATATTTACATACATTTAGTTCCCAGTAAATTAAGCCACACCATGTCAGAATTACACAAAGTGTGTTTATCTCACTCTGATAAACCAAATCAAACAAACACACAGAAACAAAGGGAATATCTCTGAGTCAGATGCCACCTCACACCCACTGCCGGGTGTTGCTGCTGAACCCCCGCAGCCCACGCTGCAGCTATTCACAACAATTCCCCATTTGTAAGGATATTAAGTTTGACTGCAGGGAAACCCAGACATAGTGTATTCTCACTCCAGCATTGGAGAGGAGCTAATAGGGACATAAAGCACACTGTAGCTCAGCAGCTTGCTCATAGACAGAAGGACAGTGCTGAGGCAACTACAGGTGAAGCAAGGCAATCTGTGGGCTGAGGGCTTTATGGCATGCAGGCACCTCATCCTCTCCATTTCAGCAAGAGGCTCCCAAATATATTTGGAAATCTGTGCCTTGGGAGACGACATGCTGAGACACCACCTGAATGTGCATACCAGCACCGGGGCACACTGCTGCAGGGCTCTCAGCCCAGCTGGGGCTAGGGCTGGCCAGGCTCTGCTCCTGGGGCCAGAGGGCAGAACCCCTCACTTCCCCACAGCAAGGCCTCACCTCCTGCCTGGGGTCTTGAGGACGGGATCCCCAGGAAATCTGGGATGAGGGGAGAGCAAGGCTTGCCAAAGGGACAAGATTTGAAGCCGGTTGCAGCTGCTCCTGGCAGATGCTGGAGTGCTGGGATTTCCCCTGACTCTGGAAATGCTGCATAGCTTGCTCTGTCAGGAGAGGCTCCCACATGTATCTGGCCTCAGCAACATTCCGTCTGTTTTTGGAGGGCTTATCTCCTAAATTAGGATAGCTGTCATTGCACAGAAATGACTATCAGATTTTATGAGGGTGTTACAGCAGAGATTGACAGAGAGTTGTTGGGAAACCTGATGGTTTTAACAGTGTTTTACAAGTTTCTTACCTTGGGAGAGGTTAATAAATATTTTGTGTTCATTTACAGTAAATAAATTTGTTTCCCCCCACCCATCTCTTTTCTGTGCCATTCCTTTTGAAACTGCAGTCACTACTGCATCCCCAGCAGGAGCTGCTTGCATGCCCTCCCAGAGAGAAAACTCAGCTGGAACCTGGCAGGGATTTGCTGCTTGGGGAAGGAAACATGGCTGCACAGAGTGTGTTTCACCTCTGCATCACACTGTCTTGAGGAGTTAGCAAAGAGATCCATCGACACATGGGAGCATTCAGGAGATGAAGCCACGTTGTAGGGGCTGCCTGCTGATTTTACAGCAGGAGCTGGGGAAAGGGGAATCCCAGCGGTGATTTGTCGTTTGGAAGCAGGAGCAGCAGAGCTGTTGAGCTGCCAGGAATATGATTTCTGGCTGCAGCTGTTTCTCCCATCTCGGTGCTGCCCCCCTCACACCGCAGCCCACACCTCCTGAGGTGCTCTGCACACCGCTCATTTTTCGCACATTACAGGAACTCCTGACTTTGCCCTCTCTCTGTATTTTTGGTGCTTGCCAGTTCTCACACCTCAGACAGAAAACATTCAGAGCATCGCGTGTTTAGCTTTTACATTTCCAAATGAATTTTCCCTAATACCAGGATGTACACTAAGTATTTCTGATGAGATCTCTCACCTTAACAAAGAAGACCTTGGCTTGGTATGATATATGCCCTAGTTAAAGTAAACACTAACATTCATATTCTCCTGCAGGCTGCACCGGAGCACTGGTCAACCATTCAGCAAGTAGCCCGTATTTCTTATTTCGATTTATGGCCTTGAGATGGACAGGAGCTAATGTAAATGTCCTGAGCTTTTGTGAGGGATGGTGCAAGGCACATAATGGCTTTGCCGTTGCCATGCTGAGCAGATGCACAGTTCACTGATCTGTTAAGCACTTCTGAGATCATGCAGTGTGTAAAAAAAATACTACGCACTTGTAAATGTCAAGAGGAGTTACTGATATTTATAGAAAAGAAACTGTTTTACTATTTCCAGTTCTGTGGAGCACATACGCTGTATACTTTAGGGTTCAGCTCCAGCAGCTCGGTAGGTTCCACGTGGATCAAATTTTTAAGGTCAAAAATAGATGGAGATGACCCCAGCAATTCAGCATGTTGCATGAGCAGTTCACAGCCCAAGGAAAGCAAGTGACATTTAACAGTGGGAAAGCAAGCAAAGCCGAGCAAGGGGAAGGAGTAGGTTTGTAACGTGATGAGAGAAGCAAGGCACACACGTTTCATCAGCTGCATTTCATGAAGAGCTGGATTGTTCTCTTTTGCAAATCATGCTGGGGTGTTTGAATACGCATGGCAGTCCTGAACACGAGACAACTTGCTAGCAAATCTTGCCAAGCTCAGAGCTGAGGCATGCAGGAGAAGGACGGATCCCATCTGACAATAACCACACGTTCTGGAAATCACGGCTCCCTAATTTAATTCACCACATGGAAGGCTTTGCATTTTAATTTATCAGTTTCTTTTTAATTGACCAGATTAATTATTTCCACCTTGTCACTTGGCAGGTAGGTCACTGCTCCTTTTCACAGCATTAATGAACTAATTCAGTTTTTCACCTTGTAATTAAAACTATGAGTTACAGAGATCACGTTTATAAATTGGTTTGTGCACAATAAAATGTACTCCTTTCGAAATAAAATACAACATCATGCGTTTCCTCTGCCAAAAGCTATTTCATTTCTTTAGAGTTCTCCAATAGCAAAAATATGATGAGGGGGAAAAAAAAAAGAAAGAAAAACAAAGAAAAAAGCATCCTCAACACTGTACTTTTCAATCAGCAATAAAAATGGGTAAAATAAAATTCTGATTCCTGAACACCCCCATATCTCCCTTGTGGACACCAAGCCCAGCTACAAACATGAAAGCTATGCACATTATCAGTGTTTTATGCTCTAATCATGGTATCTTATGATCAGGTCAGAAAGAAGGACTTGCAAGCATGGCGCTGTGTTAGCTGAGGACGACACACCACAACTGGCCCACTGGCTATGTCTGCCTGCTGTAAGGGAGGCTGGGGGAACATCAGAACCTGCTGGCTGCAGTCAGCACAGCAGTCGTGCTCACTGGGGTCTTCTGCAATGTCGAAAGCTTGGCTTAGTTCTTAGATCGTCCTCTCACATCTCTGCTTAAACGCAAGTTTTTCTTGGCTTTAAATACTGTTGTCAGTGAACTTCATGTAGTGGCACTTGGTTCAGGTAAAAGCTAGATCTCTGCTTGTTGTATGGGACTGGATGGAAGAACACCATGCAGTAGATATGTTTCAGGAATAAACAACGTTTTGTCTACCTGTGGGTTGTTCCGGTGGATGTGGAACAAAGAGAGAGTCCTTTATAGATGCTTTTCACTGAATCCCTTGCCTTTTTTCCAGAGGTTAGAGCAACTTTCAGCACTCAGACAGGAGAGATATGAGAAGGCCAGGGGATGCTGGAGAGAGTTAAACATAAGGGTACAAATGCTGGGAAAATAAGTATCCGGGTCACCAGAACTACATCTGCCCGAGTACAAATGTGGCTGACAGCCCTCTGCCCCTTCTGCCCTGCCTGTGCATCTGAGGCCCAGCTGTTACAAAACATTGGTTTTGTCTGCATAGATTGCATTTTTTTTTTCCCCACAAGGAAAGAATAGGCAAATACTTAAACACATAAAACAGCCTTTGGACTGTTTCTCAGTCCATCTGTGAGACCAAGACAAATTCAACAAGTCTGTGAATAAAAATACAGCAACAGGTATTTCTAATTCTATTTCTCAGTAGAAAGCTTCTAGTAACAGCTAATAACTAAGTCATACTAATCAACTCAGTGACAGAACCCTTAAAGTATGTAATATAATATAGTTTCTGATTTTCTTTTAATGGAACCTACATGTTGCAATCTCCTACTCTACAGCCATAAAACTTTATAGTGTTCTCTTTTGTCTACTGAGATTTCAGGTGTTTAACCACTGACTTCTACTCAAACAAAGTCTCAAGCAGGAATAATGCTATCCATGTGCTGCAGTAAATGAGCGTTCCAGCTTGGTGAGCAGTTTCACTGTTACACATGCACACAGACACAGCAGCCCACCTTCTGCTGGTGTAATTTCACAGCGACCTTCACGGCTATCAGTAAAATTGTTTCTGATTTACTTCAGTGTGACCAAAGGAAGAGTTTGGCCCCATTTGTATGCCTTTGTGGGGAGAAATCTGGAAGACAGTGCCTGTTCTCATTGAAAGTACAGCAGTGCTGGTGAAGAAAAGCATACAAGCTATGACTGCAGCCAGCTGCAACCTTGCTATGGCACACCATCCTCAAGTTGTTCTTAAAGCCTGGCAAGTCTGCTGCCATACCCGCTGCCTGTGGGACCAAGGTACACTAAAGCATTCATGTGAAACAACTTTTCAGTTCAGCTCTGACCTGGAGGCACCACTGGAGAGACAGTTGTGGAGGAGCAGCAGGGGCAGCATGTGGGGATCTGAAACCATTAAAGCTGCACTCCCAGCACACTGCCGTCAGAGTGCTGTCTGATATTACATCAAAGCCTGGAAACTTTCGTAATAAATATACAGTGGTTCAATTAAATAAACTTTCCAAGCATGGGAGTAACAAAACTAGAGAATAATCTAAACTCTTTACCAGTTCTGACTGAACATGGTTCTGCTGCACCAATGAGGAACCATGACAAATAACTATAACTTGTTTTCTGTGCCTTACCTCGTTAGAAAGGTCATGGGACCCTTCTAACAAGCGCAGTCCTACTGGCCACAGGGAACTTCACTTGGTGAAGTTCTCCTCTTTCCCTGCAGCCTGGATTTCCTTCAGATAGAAATAGAGAGCAACACTCATCATGCTGTTCTGCATTAGTGCAGTTTTTGCTAACACAGCCCTGCTTCGAGGCCTAACCACATTCAACAAAATAACTTCTTCCAGGGTTTTGGAACTTAGTTATAAAAATTTGTTTGTGGGTGAAACTTCCAGTTTCAAAGTAAAGACGCAGAAAGAAGGAAATCAGAGGCAAAGTGAAATGCCAGAACTCACTCAGTTCTGCAAAGCTCAGAGTTCTGGTCTCTTCATTCAGTAATCAATGGGAAAGACTTGAACTCTAGAAAAAGAACTGTCTTAAAGCCCCAAGAACTTGTACTCATTTTGTTTTTACAACTGTTCTCCCAAGTTTACAAGTTTTGTAATTTCTGTGAGTTATGCCACTGACTTTAAAGAATAGCTTCTCCTTTCCAGAGAAAGCCACTGACTTTCAGGTAGAAGCCAGCACCCTCCTTCCGGCATCTTACACTCACATTTTCTGCCTCAAAATGTGCCAGTTCTTACTGTTCACTAAGTATCAGCAGTGTGCCAAACAGCAGCATCCTAACACAAAAGGACACCTAGAACTCTTCCACCTCTGTGTACGTGCTCCAAAGCAGCTTTTCATAGTCCGCTGACTTTTTTTGATGCCTGTGGAGACCAGTCAAAGTCTGCAGCATGGCAACAGCACAATAGACATCAGTCATCCCTGGTTTGGTACTTATCCGCCTTCCTGGGGCATGAACAAGCTAATCTTAGATAACTACAAAAACCACCCACAGCTTTTCCCTCCAAAGTATTTGCTAACGACACTAACTATCCAATCCTCAGGCACCACCACTTTCATCTCTTTCCTGAACTGGGGCTAAAGGGAGTCACCAAGCCTGATGACAAAACAGAAACTCCTATTCCTAAGCAATAAGGCAGGTTTCTCTGCTTGCCCCAAATATCAACACACAAGGCTTTGAGCTGCTAGCTTAAGTGACAGGGGGCAGCCTCTACTGTTTTTTGTTCCAGCAAGTGATGAATGTGAAGGGAGATAGGACACTGGATGGGGGAAACTTGCAACTCTTGTTCCCAGCAGCCTATGTGCCAGGAAAACTTGGAGCCAGAGACAACTGCTCATGGTCACATGGGGTGGCAATAGGCCTGGTAAGTGCTAGCATGGCATGTTTCCACGGTATCAATCAACTCTGTGAAATCAGGTTTCAAGAATTTATTAAACTGGTTCGAGCTGCCCAGTACCCAGTGTAGTTTTGATTTAGAGAGAGTTAATTTCATTTGAAAGAGAGCATAATCTTGATTCAAAGAAAAACAAACAAGCAAAAAAAAACCCCAGCAAACAGCTCCAAGTGTAACACTAATATGAAAGGAGATTTAAACTGCACACTCAGCTTTTCCCTGGATGGTAATCACTTCCAATACAGTAGCAACAAAAATTAGACAACACTGATGGAGAAGGGAAATAAAAACAAAAAACCAGCACAAGTCGCCATTTGCTGTTGTTTTAAGGTCTTCTGAACCCAATTAGACTGCCTGCAAATCTACTGAGAGTCCTTATACTTTTATTAGTCAGAGCTGTCCTCACAACTGGCTCACCGTGCCCCAATAAAAGAGCAGCATGGTATGGGCATATCGCAGGTAATTAGCAGCAGGATCCCTCAAGACAAGCATGAAGCTGCCTGTGCCAGCTTGTAGTTTTTCACATGATTTCATACCAGAAGACCTTCCAGTTTTCTTCTAACCAACAGTCAGATTACTGCTCTTAAAGAGAAATAAAGGTTTTGGTAAAAAGTCTACACCCTGCTTCAAGGTGTATCAGACAGTCCCACATCTTCTCACCCATCTTTTGACACCACGCCGGTACAGAGGGATCTGATACAAAGCCATTTCCCTGAGCTATTTCAAATTCTACAGCCAGTCCAGGAGCTCAGAGGTGTTTGCATCTTCCACTGTGGTGTGACAGAAAATTCCCTTTTGTTTTCTCCCTGGGGCAGTTTTCTATCTACTAGGTTCATGGACCTGCTCTCTGAGTGGGAGCTGGGGTGAAATGGCTGAAGTGGCCAGGGGGGACATGGTATCCTTGGAAGGAGCTCATCCTATCACAGGCAGCAGGGAAAAGAAACTTCATGGTTAAGCCTTGTAGCTATTAAAGTCTTTAAATTCAAAAGTAAGGAAATTAAAATCTTTAGGCTCAGCATGGCAGCTATTTAAGAAACTTCAGTGTAATCGTGGAACCACAAAAAAAAAAAAAAAAAAGGTGTGCAGAGGGCGGGGGGGTCATGGGGAGGCAGGAAAGTATGGGGGAAAGACAATAAAAAGGTTAAATGGCAAGATATTGTTCAAGCCAAACAGGTGCCTTCCAAGAAAAAAAAGAAAAAAGAAAAAAAAAGAAAGAAAGAAAATGCAGCCCAACCAAAGTCAAATTGAAAGGGAATATGAACTAGAACAAATAAAATATCAGAGCATGCAAGTTAGGAGGACTGAGAGCGATCATTAACAGCCAATAATGAAAAACATAAAAACAAATAACTAACTAGAAATCCTTGTAGCAATCAGCTGGTATACAAGGGACTGGAAGGATTTCATAGCAGGGACCCAGCAGAGGTGCTACATGATCCCTCAGCATCAGGCTGGATTTCAGAGACACCCACTGCAGCTGCAGCCTTTCTCGTTATTAAAGCTGAGAAGCTGGCAAAGGAGTACTTAATGAAACAGCCTGAAAGCTAAAGCGTCTGGGCACAGGTGGAAAGGCATGCTGTTTGTAAAGCTGAGCTCAGACACAAACAGCACAGCTTTCCCCTGTGGTGCTTAGACCTGCCATTGTAAGTATGAGTGTGTTTATTGCTGTGAACTGGAGAGATCTGAGTGATAACACAATGGGGAGATGATTCATATTAGCACTCTCTCAGTAGCACTTCTCACCAAGAGAGAATAATTGCCAACCAATATTGCACTGGTGGCCCAGAAGGCAGAAGTCTACTTTCAAGAATGAAGCACAGGGTTCTTCAACCCACTGCATCCACTAAAAATGTATCTAGAACAGTATTGCAAGTTGAGTCTTAACACCACTCAACTTTCTTCTCTCCTACTTTAATAAATAAGTACCTGGTCTCAACACTCAGTCCAAAAAACAAACCTTGTTACATCTTTTGTTTTATCCCTTAAGTGTCTGCACATATCTGGCAATACATGTTAATTGGTGAACTCATAACATAGAGAGCTCAGTCTCAGCATGGATTATTGTCTATGAAGTCTAACACATCTTCTGTATCGTGGACATTTATTTTAGAAATAAAGCTATCACTTACCAACAATATTAAAAAAGCAATACAAATCTGTAGTTGAATGAGATCCTGCCAGACACGGGCAGACTGGCATGCTGTATATTCATTGTCACTCTAATTTCAAATAAGGTAAAATGAAGAAAAGGTGAAACAGACACAAAACATTCAGTCTGCATATTTGAGGAAAATAAAGGTTTCCACATAATAACTTCAAGTTTCTCATTCTTGCCACATTTGGAGTGAGCTGAGGTGGCCACAGGGTGTGATTCAATTTAATACTCCATTTTGTTGCAATATAAATGCAGTCTCTGCTACAGGTCTCTGTAAAACTGAAGAAGTGTGGTGTGTAGGCAGGCATGTGGGTACAGTACTTTCCTGGATGTATAAATGCAGGAACTGAATTCAAAAGCACTAAATGAGAAAGCCATCAAAAAAGAAAGGGAGGGAAACTGCCTTTACAGTTACATAAATATTTAAGAGTACGCAGCTTGTAACTCCTATTTAGTCTGACAGAATAGGAAAACCCCAAATCTGTGTTGGTGGAGGGCACGGTTGAATCTGCTTCTTTTGCTATTTCTGAAACAACTGTGCATAAAAGATTGAAGTTGCTGGAGGACTGGGTGCATGCAGCATGAGATGTTCATGGAGGAACAGTCCCTCCATTTTTGAAGGATCGTTGGCCAGAATTACCACCATGGATCAGAAGGCCAAAACAGCACTGGAAAATTCATGCTTAATTCCTGGGTCCTTCCTAATCATAGTGCACTGATGCCATTGCTCATGCTTCAAGACATACAAATCTGGGGAGCACTAAAAAGAGCATAGTCAACAGGTCAATGGAGGTTATCCTCCCTCTACTTTGCTCTAGAGTGTAGTGTCATCTGAAATTCTGCATCCAGTTCTGGGCTCCTCAGTTTAAGAAAGAAGAGGATCTTCTAGAGAGAGTGCAGCAGAGGGCCACAAAGATGACTGCTGCCTGGAGCTTCCACCTTATGAGGAAAGGCTGAGAGACCTGGGACTGTTCAGCATGGAGAAAAGACTGAGGGGAGAATCTTATCAGTGTTTCACTGCCTTGTTGAAAAGGAGGGGTACTAGTAAGGAAGCTGGAGATGAGCCAGCAATGTGCCCTCACAGCCGAAAAAGCCAACATTTTTCCTGGACTGCATCAAAAGAAATGTGGCCAGCAGGTTGAGGGAGGTGATCCTGCCCCTCTGCTCTGAGCTGGTGAGACCTCAACTGGAGTACTGCATCCAGACGTGGTGTCCTCTGTGCAGGAGAGGTGTGGAGCTGTTGGAGCACATCCAGGAGAGTACCACAAAAAATCATCCCAGGGATGGAACACCTCCCCTAGGAAGACAGACTGAGAGAGCTGGGGCTCTTCAGCCTGGAGAAGAGAAGGCTGCAGAGGAACCTGAGAGCAGCCTTTCGTTATCTAAACGGGGACCAGAAGAAGGAAGGGGACAGTATTCTGTGATAGGACAAGGGGAAATGATTTCAAACTAGATTAAAGAAGATTTAGGCTGGATATAAGGAAGATGTTTTTACAGTAAGGGTGGTGAGGTACTGGCACAGGCTGCCCAGAGAGATGGTGAATGCCCCATCCCTAGAGACATTCAAGGTCTGGCTAGACAGAGCCCTGAGCAACCTGGTAGAGCAGTAGGTGTGCCTGTTCAATGAAGAGCATTTGGACTAGTTGGCCTTTCAACTCAAAAGATTCTATAAATATCTGAAGCATGGGAATCAAGGGGATGGTGCCCAGCAATAAAACGAGGGGAAATGGGCACAAAACATAGGAAGTTCCATATGAATATGAAGAAAAAATTCTCTACGTTGAGGGTGACAGAGGACGAAACAGGCAGTCCAGGGAGGTTGTGCATCTCCTTCTTTGGAGATATTCAAAACTGCCCGGACACTTTCCTGTGTAACAACTGCAGGGAACCTGCTTTAGCAGGGGCTTGGACTAGACGATCTCCAGAGGTCCCTTCCAATCCCTACAGTTCTGTGAAACATTATATTTCTGTTACCTCCAACTCCATGTTGCTGTTCCCAAGACTGGCATTCTCAACAGAAATTGCTGCTCAAGATAGACAGGCATATTACTGAGGGGAAAATAATGCCTTATATATGGACTTCATGAATAGCATTAACTATGAGTCCTACTGATTTATTGAGTGACACTGTGCTTCCATCAGCTAATCTAATTATGCAAAGCCTTCTGTATTAGAATCAGGCAAATCACAACAATCACATTTCAAATGCACACGATGTGTTTATAACTCTCATGAGACATGCTGTCCACTCCATTAAAAATAACAACCTTTGTACTTACGCATGCTAAAGTATCAGTAATCAAATCTCATGCTTCACAGTGTAAGATGATCACTGGAAGCGTCAGAAAGAAATTATTCCCCTAAGAGATGGCACACCAAAATATGTTTGTTGCTTTTGAATCATCTCCTGTTGTCAGTAGCAGTATACTTGTGTTTGATCATGGATCCAACAATGTCTTATGGCAAATCAATCAGTTCAAGGCAACTAAAATGTCAATCTGCTTTCCCTGCAGTCACCAGCCCTAAATTCTGAAATAGTGAAGAAAGCATGTGTGCCTCCAGAAAAAGTCTGGAAGGATATGACTAAGTAAAAATGCTAAATCTAAAATATCTGCAAGTTTGGGAGTGTCATGATTTGGTTCTGGAATTGCTACTTGGGGATGAGCTCTCTCTGTGTGGTTTAAGTTTTCTGTAATTTTTTTAAGCTTGTATAGATAAATGCATTTCCCTCTGTCCACTGCTTTTATGATGATATCTATGGAAATTAATATAGCAGAACCAGTGCTCCCGAACCAGAGTAATCCTTAACAACAGCTGGAACTGGGGAGATGGAAGACCGCTGACCCAGCAGCGTACTTCACACCCCACATTAGCTCTGTTTGCTCCTAATGGGCTTCTGGTAACTACAAGAGCATAGAGATAACCCGTGGTTGATGGGAACTTTCCCAGTACATGAAGACAGCAATAACAAAGATGCATGATTTTTGTCACCATAGTAGGAATGTTCATTTCTGATGCCATCTGTGCACTAATCCTACTGTAATTCTGGTATTTTAAATTACTCAAAGAAAATTTCTGGGAGAAGAAAAGAGTTCTTTGCTGGATCCACCCCAGAGGTTTAGAGATTACCCTCTTAGAAGTGTCAGATTTCTTAAAATTTAAATAAATTGCTAATTCCTGAGAGTGTCTTCAGAAACAGCATTTTATTCCCCCCTCCCAGCACTTCTTGCTCATGCTGGCCACTGTTCAGAATCACCCTGGCACCAGAGTCCTGGACATGCTGCAGTTTCAAATCGCTTGGCACCAGCAGTCTGGAAAATGTCCATTGAAAGGAATGACCGCTGTGCAAAATAGCAGCATAAAACTGGACAATAAAATGGCTTCCTTTAGAGAAATAACTCTGAGGTTGTGAAGTGTCACTGTCTCTCCCTGTCCCCTCCTGCGGTCTTCCCGCAACCTGTCCTCTTCTGATAGGACTGACCACTTGCAGGGCATGTTTCCATGCCCAAAGGGTGCTTGAGTATCTGTGCTGAAGTTCCCCTCCTGCAGGCTCCTGTGCAATGGAGAATACCTGTGGCTTGGTTTCAGAAGACCACAGAAGGCCTGCCCAGACACCAGGCAACCCCAAAAAATACAACCAGCCCTTGACTCTATCTACCTTGCTGCAGGGGCTGGCAGGGACAATACTCTTCTCATTTCTAGTTTTCAGCTGTAGGACTGTGGGCAAAAAGTCATCTGCTAATGTTCAGTAAGCCATCTTGCCTGTGGTTTCAAATTCTTTGGCTGCCGTGAAAAGAAATATCACAGTTTTGTAACCCAACAAAGTGAGCAGATGCCACAAAGATTATAGCACATAAAGAAGCTGTTATGCAGAAGCATGTTGCATTGGCTCATTTTCACTCTTTTTAAGATTGGAAGACGACAGAACTTTTTCTCAGTAGCTCCACAAAAGCCAGCCAGGAATTGAACAAGGACAACAAAGACAGATACAGCGTGTTCCTCTGCTCTGAAGAACCAGTACCCTCAGCGCTGTGTGCAACTTAGGGCACTTGCAAACATTCTGCATAAGAAGCCAGCACACTTTACACACAGCTCTCAAATAAATCTTCTACAATAGGAGACAACGAATAACATTATCTTTTGGTGGAAGAGCCAGCAAAATAAGTGCAGGTATAGGTGCAGATCAGTAATCATTCCTGGGAGCTAGGAGCACTCTGGTCTTCTGAACACGCAGCCCCTTGGATACCTCCATGGCTATTTTGTGATCTCCAGGCTGCAGCCCCACTCCGTGGGTGCAGCCATTGCCAGCCCAGTGCTGGCACGGTGCTCAGGGCTCCCAGCTCAAGGTGGGGCATACAGGGCTTACCATGCTGCAGCAAGAACAGAGTCTGTCTGTCAGCCCACCCAAGCTGGCCAGAGCTAGTATTATGGTGTTTATACAAAATACCTTTTGATTAACGGTTAGAGAAATGGAAACAGTAACACATGTTGTTCTTCATAGAAAACGATCTGTCTGTCTGGCCTACACTACATCTGGCTGGGAAGGAGGGGGACAAAGATTTATTCCTCCTTCTACACTCCATCCCCTCCACATCTCAGTCTGATCCATCTCTCATTTCCCCTATGACACACTCTGCCAACTCTGAGAAGACACCAAAATGCAGTTGCCACATCCAACCCTGCCAGGACATTAGGGAGCACTGGAACAGAGGCTGGATGCATGCCTGCAGGCAGACTGAGACCCCTGCATGCAAGGGACATGAGGGAGCATCACCAGGTTCCACACTGACTCACAGAGCTTCCAAGAGACTGTTATATCCAGAAGGAGATGACTAGAGGTCTTCTCCTCAACAATGAAGTCAATTAAAGCAAAACAGAAGGGCTCAACACAGCAAAGACTGTTGGAACAGAAAAAGAAAGCTCAGCACCTCCCTATTCATACTTATTTCCACACACACCTTTTCCAAAAGTATTTTCACTGTGATACCAGCTCCTGTGGTATTCTCACAAGGTACTAAAGGGCTTGAACATACAAAAGCTTGCTTATTTATTTATTTATTATCCTCAAATAAATTAAGATGTCTAATAGGATATTACCTCTCTCTGTAAACTTCATCTCAGCTACGAGGAAGACCTTGGGATGGATTCTCAGCTGGTATAAATTCTGGGCTGAATCAAAGCCCAGTGGAGTTGCACCAATCTGGCCTATTGTCTGTAATGCAGATTAATAGAGGGATGGAACTGTGAACCACATATCCACAGCCAAACCTCAATTGCAGGCACTTATTTGCCAGCTCCTTGTGCCTGAGGCCATAGATCACAGAAAGTCACAATACAGATCAGGACAAAATGTGAATCTATGGGCAGCCCAAGCATTTCAAATTTTGAACAAATCCTTATAATAATGAACAGTAAGAGAAGCAGCCTGAGAAGGAACAATGAAACTGTGAAATCCACTACCATTAAAAAATTCAAATATACAACAAAGTTCAGAGTAGACTGATCCCACTTATTCCCTGGCAAAATGCAGTGTTTATCAGCAAACTACCAGAAATCTGCTTCAGAGATCTACATGGCCATTTTTCTGCAAGGTAAAAATCCCTTTCAATTTCTCAGCCTAGCAGAATAGAAACAAAAGGCAGTGAAAACAATTGGGCAGAAAATATCAAACATGCACATATTCAAGTTGTGGTTTAGAGAGAATGAAATAAAGGTCTATACTAACCCCCAAGGTGTTCCAGTACGCATGGGCCCTGCCAGGGCCCATTAACACCTCATAACTGTAATGCAGCACCCACAGATTAAATTTTCATACAACACAACAACAAAAACCAAGCTAAGCTAATAAACCAACAATTCAAACTCAATTAAAAAAAAAAGAAAGTAGAAAAAGAAAGGTCAATCCAGAAAACCTGCTCAGTAGTCCTTGTTTTAGAGCTATTAGCCTGGCTACTCAACTTGGATCCATGATGAAATGTCCCATAAGAAGAATTCTCTCTGGGTCTGTATGCCTTGTTGACCTTGGGTCTGCACTAAGGCAAGATACAGGGAGCAGACCTAGAACTACAATGAAGCTCAAGGGCTCATTAGAGGGGTCACATCCTCCATCACCTGGGACAGGGAGACAACATAACATGCTAATTCTTCTTACAGGCAGAAGCTTTTTCCTGAGTATAATCTTTTCTGATATTGCTGTCTTGCATCTCATTTTTGGATCTCCAAGTCTTGCCCAGACCAAGTCCTGAACTTCACTATTTGTACGGAGGTTTAAATGTCCCAGCGCCTGGAATCCTTGGAGCATATACCCTGGCTCAGTCCACCAGAGAGAAAGCTAACTGTCAGAAGGGAAGCCAGTGAATTCAGGTTTATAGCAAACTGCCCTGTGCAGGCTAAATTCACATTAGTTTGTCACAGACAGTTCATTACTCGTGGTTGGGCTAGGGGCCCACAAAACATTTGAGGAGTTGCTGGCCCCTAGTAAGGCCATTAAAAATGAACAGCACCAATAAATATTCTTGTTGTTATGCTTCCAGAGAGCCCACAGGTTAAACGAACTGGGAGTCTTCCTTCTCTGACCAAGGTTCTTCCAGATCATGACTGACACTGTAAAAGAACTGATAGAAGGAGCTTGCCAAACCTTCCTAGGGTACACTGACAGAAGAAGCAACCAGTTTGCTCAGCTTTTCCTGTGAAATGTGAAGACTGTCAAAGAGCATGCAAGCAATGGGAAAATGATGGCTGTAATTTTGAAAGGCATTTACTCTAGAAATAAATTAAAAATGGTAAATAAAAAATGCTAACACTGAAAAACAAAGGTTTTAATCACACCATCTAAACTCATTCAGAAAAATGAGGTAATACCATCAGACTGTCCCTGGCTGCGTGGTGGCAACAGGAAACACATTTTAAGAAGAACAGAGAAGTCCAGCAAATCTCAGTAAATACTCCATCATCCCGGTTACTTTTTTTTTTTTTTTTTTAATTTCCAATATCATCTTAGCATTCAAACTTTCACTGTCTGGCTTTAAAGTGGTAATTAACTTTCAAGGTCTTCAATCTAGAGTTAAATGAAGATTTACTATATCCTCAGACCACTGTTGGCCAGTGCTGCAGAGCAGAGGAGACAGAGACCTCTTTATTTTGTACATCAGACCGGCATGGCTGAGGGGATGCAGTGAGGGCTTAGCTCAAATTCTGTGAAATGGGGTTGTTCTGCCAGTGAGCATGTAGACAGCTTTTACTGGAGCCCCAAATTATAAATAGGTATTTCTGAAAGGGGCTCAGGATGGATGCAGGCTGACATGCAGACTTGTGTAGCACTTAGAGTAATGGACATGCCTGGAAAAGGGGCCAGAAACATCTACTCCAGTCCACTGTGGCCAATTAGAAAATAACAATACATGCACACGAAGCAGAGGGGACTAAGAGGTTCATATGCCACTCTGAACATCAATTGCATTGATTTATAAGCTGACCTCTGGTCCTTCATTCAATATAGGCCTGTGTGTCTTGTTGCATCTCATCTGTTCTTTCCCTTTTCTTTGTTTTAAGAGAAGGAAAGAAGTGAAAAAATAGAGACAGGACCATAAGCATTGCTAGTCATTTCACAACAGATTTATATCACCTAACAGAGCTCACATCTTTATTCTTGCTGAGCTCTAATCTCCTCTCAATGAAAGCAGTCATTTTGCGAAGCAGTTAATCTTTATCACGCTCATTGCAGTGCATGCATTTTAAAATCTGATTAAAAAAAAGTCAATTACAGATATCCCATGGGCAGGAGCATGTTAGGCAATTTGTGCACATTGTTTTACAAGCTTATTTGCAGGTCTAAATTAAAATAAACAAGTTGGGGGAAGGGGGAAGGTTGTTATTCTTGGAATTGTGTTGATTTATGAAAAAGTCATCCCAGACATAAATCAGATGTGGGGGTATCATAACTAAAATGCAGAGAAGATGTAGGGAGCTGAAATAGACCTCCTCAGCAGTGTGCTGCTAAGAGGAGAAAGTTCATTTCACATACAAGTTCAGCTCCAGATCTGCTCGTCTTATGTTTCCCAGCATTAAGATGATAGCTTTCTTGCCACGAATCCCAGCCCCTACTTCTGCAGCTTTCCTATGTTCATTCAGTATCCCACATTCTCTCCTATTTTAGATGTTTGCACATCACTTTTTCACCTGGGTGGGAGACCAAGTTCAAGGAAAAAAACAAGCATATTTAAACTGCATATTGAAGTACTATAATTTTGTCACATAGAGAAAAAAATAGAAGAAACAGTGCAGTCCAACATCAGGACTTCACAAGCCATTTATAATGATGGGGCAGAGCACCAGGGGTCCTTTTGCAGAGCCACTGAGATCTGTTACCATATGGAAATTCATCGGTTATTTAGCATAGTCTATGAGAAAAAAGCAGTCATGCTTCACAAGGCATGATACACGCCTGTACAGCAATTAGTGCCACAAACATACACTAGTGTAGAATTCATCAGTCCTACACAAGTTTACCTTTCTTGTGAATTACATCCTTGAAACAAAGCTTATCCTCCTTTGTACCACTCACCAAATGCTTCATTTTATGCTTATATGTATGTGTAGGTGAGCCTGCTACAGCAATATCCCCAAATCCCACCCTGCTTTGCCACCTTGAACCCTCGTGAGCATTGTCACTTCATTCACCAGGCTGGGCTCAGCACCAGGAGGACAAAGAGGCACTACTGGGTCAGTGGGTGCTGTAGGGATGAGGCTTAGGTACTGACCCCATGGAGGGTAGTAAATCTCAATGCCATACCTTTCCCTATTAGAGCTACCGGTCTGGACTGTGTTAGCACAGGATGGAAATCATGACAGAGCTCTGATCCAAAAGTAATTCCTGTCCAAGAAATTTATATACACACAATTGGAACTAGTTGTTTCTGGCAAACCGTGTGTACTCTGCAAATACTGTATTAGGCAGAGAACTTGCTCTAGGCACATTTCCAGGCATTTCTACATCCTTGATATAGCATTTAAAATGCTCAAACCTCTAACTGTATCTACACTCACTGTAGCATTCAGCTGGTTTCACATGCTTGATATGCAAGTGCGCTTGTTTTGGTGAACAAAACCTGGTTCTGACAGCTGCTGTTGTATCAGGTACATCAGACCCATCTTTACAAACATAACCGCACAGATAGAAATAGCCTAACTTCAAGCTTAGTTGCATTCCGAAACTGCATATTCTCATCCAAATTCTTATCCAGTGCAAATTTGCACCCTTTTTCCTTCAGCTATTGCTGGGGCTTGCCAAGCCTATAGCCAAGCCTGCTTGGTCTTCAAATGGAAAAAAGCACATATTGCAACTGATAAGCTTAAATTGGATTTGGCAAGTTTAAATTTGGGATAATTTTGTTGCCCTCTTTTTTGTTGTTGTTGTTTTATTTTTCTTTTTTTTTTCATATGTAAAATGATCTGCATGGATGTTGGCATCTGTCTTCATTTTTAATTTTTTTAAAACTTTATTGGCACATTCATATGAGGTAAGTAAATACTTTTTTCATGAGCCAATAAAACATCATTAGTTTATTTTTTCATCCTGTCAGCTTGGATAAGTATCTCACGGTGCCTGTACATCTTCATGAGGATTTTATTATTTATTTTGATTTAAACTAAACTAAAACCAAGACCTGTCCCAAAGCCCTGAGCTTCTCTGACAGTCTTTAAAATATACAGTAATAAAAGTGAATTAAACAGGCTCTCAGTGACTTCCAGATGGCAATCCACTGGTAACAGCAACAAAGCCACCAGAGTATCACCCACAACATCCAGCACTGCAGCAGATACATCTGCATCTCTCCCATCCCAAAGCTGAAGGGCATGGGGCAGGCAGGAATGGTTCTCTCTTTTCAGAACAGCTATCCCGTCCATGTCCAAATGCCAGAAGGAAACACCAATTTAGCAGACTACTGCTCAACTGCACAGTTTTTTGAAAAACAATAGCTCCAGGTCAGTTAATGTAGCATTTTAATCACATAGAGGCATTAGCACAGTAAAATGGAGAATGACTAAGCAAAACGATAGCTGCATTACTCTGGCTAAAGTGCATTAATTCTCTGTGTGGACTACGCTGATACAAATTAAAACCACCAAGTATGCAGCTTATCATGAATTCAAGGAGAGAAGGATCTATCCTAGAAGAATCAGGAAACATGAGCACAGATCTGCCATAGTTTTGTTGATGATACATGAGTGCTCTACAGCGGACAGTCCTTACTCAGGGCACTGGACTAGAAATCTTATCTTCCATTCAGCTGAAATAACCATAATCATTTTCATTAAGCTCTGTAAACTAGGCAAAATAGATGAATTCTTTTCTTTGAATTAATCAAACGCCAATAGGAGCAGTCATAGAGGAAAATGTCCTGCATGAGGAAGCCTGCACACCTTTGCTAGCACAGCCCAATTAACGTCCCTATCATTCAAAAAGAAAGCTGACGATAGAAGTGCAACTGTTTTTTTTTTTTTTTTTTTTTTTTTTTTACTGCCAGCAGAATCTGCACATGTAACTTAGAAGAATGCAACATCATGTCCACATGATGCAAGCCTATCCTGATGCCTTACAGTGTATTGCATCTGCAGTCCAAGAGCAACACTAACAGGTGAAAATTTTACTTTTGTGCTTGAAAGCAACTACAGCATCAGTAAAAGAAGTGACTAACATTTCCATCCACCTGAAGGTGGCACTACTATGGAAGCAGGGCAGCGTTTTGGACTGACAGTGAGACAGGCTTGATTTATAACAATTAGCGCGTCTTTAATAAGGCAACTGAAATTAGTATCTGCAGGACTGAAATCACAGGTCTGTAAACAAATGGGATGGAAAGATTGAACAAGCAACAGGATAAGAGCAAAATACACTTTTTTGGTTTCTCCTCCACCCCCACAATTCTTCCTTTTGCTTCCATGGCAAACACAATAACCCTTTTGGATACAAGATGTGAATCACCTGCTTAAACACCTGTTCCTCCACAGCCTTCCCACTCTCCTTCCACACACGACACACAGGAAAATGTGCTTTCAGCATGTTCTTTCTGCTTTTTCAGTGCAAGGAAAAATCATTCAGAAAAAGTTAGATAGAAATAAGAGTTCTCCCTCATCACCCTATTAAGTTCCAAAGCCAGATGGAAGATCTTTATTCTACTTCCAGTGGAGTCAAGCAATATACATCAGTGATATCAACAGCATGTTGCATATCAATACAATCCATAAGTTTCACTTCTGCTACCACTGTTTCTGAAGTACAGAGAAACTAAGCACTAAACATTGAGCCTGCCTAGTTCGTTTTTCATGTTTTTCTCCTGAAAAGTGAGACTTTTTAGGGAGGAAATCAATTTTCCTTTCCAATCAAAAATTACCCCTTCTTTACCTTCCCTGGCTACAGGAGTGACTGGCCAATGCACCGTTAAGAAAGTTCCCCCAGCACCTGCAGACACTAACCTCACCCTGCTTCCTCTCTTATTCCTGTACCCCAGCTGCCTGGTGCTGATTAGAACACACCACAGGTGTGAGCACCCATATGGTCACAGAGTGGGGGCAGCACTCATTTTGGTACACTGAGGCCAAAAGCTTTCTCTCCTGCAGTGGGACAAGGAGACCTCTGGTCAGTCCCACATGGTGCTGACAACAGATGGTGGTGAACCACGGAGCTGTAATGAGCTCTGCAGCTTGCTTTTGCCACTCTATTCCCCCTGATTTCTCACAGCATCCTAAGAGCATCAAACACACGTCATTCTTGAAGTTGGAAAAATCATAGGTATGCAACATAAGTAAATAAAACTCAGTTGTACCAATAAAATTGAAAACAGAAAAATGACTTAAAAGAATGTACATTATTTTAAATTGCTTTTTTTATATGTTCACTTTTATTGCCTTACTCTGTAAAATAAATCCAGGACCTGATTTGCTTTAATAAAAGTTTTAATTTCCCATCTTGGTTTCAGTTCTGTACCCTTAATTTATCCTACAACCAGTCTTCCGACAGGAAAGGAGCTTGTGCAGCTGGGAATTTTTACAGGCATATTCTACCCAAGTCACAGCAATACAGTGATTAGGGAAAAAAAATCAATTGCAGCTTCCACCATATAGAATTTTTGTTTTCTGTTATTTTTTTTTCTTCCACACATATTGTTTCCAAAAAGCAGCAAAGACTGAAATGGAGCAGATCTTCCGATCCAAAACACAAGCACATGCATTAACGTTTCACCACCATATATTTCCAAATCAAAAGAAATGGGATACAAAAGAAAGGTGTACTGAAAACCACAGCAGAAGTACAACACACACAGACAACACAGCATGGCAGGCAGGAGTCTCCTACTCTCAGAGGTCTCAGCAGACCAGGCAAAACTTGGACCGTACTTCAAAAAGTCATGAGACAATTTCAGAGCACAAACAGCAACTCCTGCTGGGCAAGCACAACCTATCCCCATGTACCTAAATTAATGTTGTTGCTATTTTTTTAATCACACGTACGTTTTCTTCACCCTGAGAGGAGCCCTGCTTCTACCCACCCCGAACAGGTGCTTCTCAGCCCCTGAAGGCCTGCTCCCCTCAGGACGCCATGTTCAGCCAAGCAGCCATTACACACCTCACCCTCTGCGCCTCCTTCTCTCCACTGGGCACTCGCTCCAAACCCTCAGCTTAACAGCAGCACGTGATCTCACAAAGATAAAATAACTTCCATTCCCTTACCTTGAGGAGCTTGCTTCTCCGGCCTCTGCCCACCTCAGCTGAGCTGCACCGTTCTGGAGGGCAACTGTTCAGGCCCAGCCCAAGCACGGCCCTGCGGCTGATGAGGGCCCAGGCACAGGTGTGCAGGGCCTGGCCCACAGCTCCCGCCTCACCCTGAGGGAAGCAGGGCAGGAAGCCTTGTGGGGGATGAAGAGCCAGAACGCACAGCCCAAGCAAAGAGTGAACCTGGAATGAAGTGACAAGCATTTGCAACTCTAGGGAGTGAGAAAAGGAGCCGTGAGAAGTTCTCCATTGCTCAGAACCTCTTCATGTTTGCCGCATACTGCCTGGCCTGCAGCTGTAGCCTATCAGCATGTAGCATTAGAAGAAACAGAACAACACCATAAAGCAAAGCTTTTGCTCTTCTGTCTTTTGAAGGAGCAGATAAAATTAGCTTGCCCTTTCTGCAACAGTTGCAAAGATAGTTTTGTCCATAGCAGAGGAAAAATCAAAGGACCCAAAGCAGCTTAGCACGGCTGAGCTAGGACACATACAAATGCTCAGTTGCAAACACCTAAGTGCTAAAGCCCAGACACATAAGGAGCCTTATAAGAGCTACCAGAAAGAATAGGAAATAATGTCATGTTTTTATGCATGTCTGCAGAGCAGCACACAGATCTATGAATGAAGAGTGATTTCCACTCATCAGCCTCAAAAACGTACTACATTGTAACTAAATCAGCAGATTTGTTAGCATCCCAGATTTTTTGTTTCTCTACAGCAACATAGTCCCTTCTGCTTGGCTGCTGCTGCCAGATGTTCACTTCAGGGCAATTTAGCCACAGACACAAGACACTGGCTTGCACTGCCCTTGCTCTGTTTACCGTTAGTAATTCCCTTTGCTTCCTGGTCACTATTTCATTAGCAATAAGTCATGCAACAGATAGGTAAAGCAATACAAAGAAATTTTTATTACACGTGCTGATGGATTGTGCTGTCTACTGAAATTTTGCAGATTGAAAGTTTCCATGCTCCGGGTTGCAGTGATAACCATACCACACAAGAGCTCTTCTTAAAAACCTTTCGTTCTCTAGCTCTCTGGTGCAGCAGTCACTCATCTCCTCCACCTAAAGCCATAATTCCTGTTTCCTTAACTGCATGCTGGTAACAACATGGAAGGACTCCACACCTCTAAAGCTAGAGCAACTATTCATTAGGAGAACACTCAGGACTCTATTAATATACATACAGATCCAGTTTGTTGCTGTCTTTTTCCAGCGCTTTTTCTCGAACCACAACCTTTTTTCACAGCTTGTTCATGTTCCCTGCAGTCTGCTTTAATGCTATGCTGTAAAAGGATCTGTCCTCTCAAGGAAGCCAGAAACTTCTGTTCTTTATTTCTGTTTCTGTGTTAAAATATGCTGAACTGAAAACAAGGTCTCAGTCATAGCACAGTTACAAGCATTAACAAAGAATGACAAAACAACAACTTATTATCTTGTTAACAAAAAGAGCTAACTGGAAGAACAGTGCTGTTATGTATTTCCAGAAACAGCAGTACTGAAAAGAGCACCTTGATTTGTGTCTGACCCACTCATTACAGTTTTTAAGGGTTCAAGAAGAACTGCAAGGCAGAACACACTATCAGACATTTCAGCTTTTCTCTTTCTTGCTATTACAAAAATAGGGTTGGTATTTCTTGTACACACACACACAATCCAACCAATTAACCAAAAAAAAGAAGATGCTTGATACATTGAGACTTCCACTCTGTGTAAGCTTTGCTGAAAACTGCCATGAAGCTCAAAAGCTTTGGTAGTAACAACAGAAGACAAGCAAAATGAACAGTGAAGAGATTTACTTGTTTTGTTTTCTTGTAAAACTTGACCAAGTACAAAATCTGCCACAAAGAAGTGAAGGAAAAAGTTTAGAATCTAGGACTAAGCCTAACACGGTCAGTAACACACTCATGTCTTGTCAACAAATGTCATTCTAAACCTGAAATTTTTATGCAATGTTCAGCTCACCCACGTCTTCCTCACATTTTCTTTCTAACATTAGCCAGATTTACTTCCTGTAATGACTGTTTTTTATTGCCTCATCTCCACATGTATTTACCCAGCTGCTATGTATTTGCTAGGTGAGCATGTGTATCCATTCATGTTTCAGAAGGGCTTTTAACCCTTGCCTCTGGGCAGTCAGGATTTCCTGTTCAGCAGAAGGAATAGAGTGAAACAGGAAACAGTGATGGCTGCTACCACTGGGTGGAAGGAAAAAAGGTCAACTGCTGTATTTGTACCTTCTCATTACTCCCATACCCTCAGACTTGTGGCTATTCAGGATTGCTGTACAACCATTTATCAATGCCACAATCAATAATCAATCTATGAGTAATTAAATTAGTCAAATCACCCTGCCTGTGCATAGACCTATCCAAATCAACATTTTATGTTTTCAGTATTTGCTGACCTTCACTCGAGCACATACCATCAATGCCCTTCATTGTCTTCAAACTGCTTTGAACAATTTACTGAACTAGCACTGATTGGTGCAATAGCAATGCCAGATGTCCATATGCTTAGTGTTACTGTTATCCATGGGAATAGAGCCTAGCCCTTCTAGTAGCCTGAAACAGGAATATGTCTAACAAGGCCCTGTTGTGAGACTGTCCATTTTATATTTTACTTTACAGTGGTAAGCCACACGATATTAAACCACACTGCAAAGTTTTGGAAGTCATTTGACATTCTGTATCATTAGAAAAAAATGATAATTTTTAATTTTAAACAAGAACAGTCTTCTAATTTGATGCAAACCTCAAAAAACATCAGCAGCTTGTACCTTACATAGCTAGATGTGTTTTGTTCATCATCTCCATTCACATACACACACAAGCACATTAAATTAGAAGCTGTTGCATCCCCCATTTTCACTATGAAAGCAGATGTAGAGCGAATGCTCCTCAAACAGGAAGATTATACTGGAGTTTCTAAGCTGTCAATTGAAATAAACCTAGCTTTATTCTGAATCTAAATGAAACATACAAAAAGTTTCCCATAGAAAAGTTCGGTGCTTTGTTTTTTGCGAAGTCCCCAACCCCCAAATTCATAAGTGAAACATTTCACAGTATTTCAGTAGATTTATGTATTATTGCAACTAACATTGGTGATTACTACTAGATTTAAAAAAAAAACTGTACCTTGAATATTTTTCAAAGCGAGTTGTTTATGTCTAATTGACAGCACAGGTGTTTTTCAGAAACACTAGGACAAGCATTTGAAAATTGTCTTCAACTACCACTACATTTTAGCACCATGTCAGATCTTAAACCTGAACACAAACAGGGCAGCCTCTGCCAATTCCTCTCTGCAGGAAGCAGCTAACAGAAACTGACAGCTTTCCCTAAAGGTAATAGAGAACTGAAAGTCAGTGGTGGGACTATGAAACCATAATTTGTGAGTCTCTAGTATCTACACAGCTAACAAAGTCAGGTCCAAAAAAGCACCAGCTGGTTCTGGCTGTCACTCTGAGACTGAGACAAGTATATCATAATATGGAGGAGGTCTTAGATAAAGTCTATCTAGATATAAATAAGAACTACTGTGCCTTTAATAGTAGGGAAACTTACAAATAACATGCTTGCATGACAGGTAGTTTTTCCCTTCCTGTGAGCAAGGACACAGGAAATTTTGGGTAATATTGAGAAATGTTATAGTTCTACAAATTAACTATGTGACAAGCCAGGCCTTGGATGTCTCTAAGGATGGGGCATTCACCAACTCTCTGGGCGGCCTGTGCCAGTGCCTCACCACCCTTACTGTAAAAACAACTTCTTATACCCAGCCTAAATCTTCCTTCCTTCAGTTTGAAATCTTTTCCTCTTGTCCTATCACAGAAGACTCTGCTTATGAGTCTGTCCCCTTCCTTCTTCTGGTCCCCGTTTAGATATGAAAGGCTGCTCTCAGGGCCCCCTGCAGCCTTCTCTTCCCCAGGCTGAAGAGCCCCAGCTCTCTCAGTCTGTCTTCCTAGGGGAGGTGTTCCATCCCTGGGATGATTTTTGTGGTACTCTCCTGGATGTGCTCCAACAGCTCCACACCTCTCCTGCACAGACACCACATCTGGACAAGCAAGGTGTAATTCCAGTCATTCTACTTAAAGGACATAAAAGCTTTAGAGCAATTACACAAACAACAGAAATGTATCTTCTGATCACGTGTGCATTTGTAAACACAGCTCTTTCAATCAGATTCCAAGACCTTTACCAAGTAGCTTTTAAATCTACTGCAATAGTTTAGTTTAAACACAAAAGGTAAGGTAAGACAAGGTACATTCCTGC
Source organism: Oreortyx pictus (assembly GCA_036925125.1). Classification (NCBI taxonomy): domain Eukaryota; kingdom Metazoa; phylum Chordata; class Aves; order Galliformes; family Odontophoridae; genus Oreortyx; species Oreortyx pictus. The sequence continues at coordinate 13,513,087 of JAUPFR010000009.1, read as the reverse complement.
ATTATGTCAACAGAGCAGTAGAAGGTGGCTTTGTTGCTCAAACAGGAAAAACAAGGGAGAGAAATTCCTGAACCATTCACAAATTTAACCTTTTTTTCTTTACAAGTGCTCAAAGCTTTCTATGACTATACCTCAGGTCAGTTTGCCAAATTAAAATGAATCAAAGATGATAAGATAGGGGAATATATTTGCTTAGCTTTAGCACAGAAACACATACTGGTTTAGGCCCATTTTGCTTTTATTAATAATATAAGGTTCTATTATCTCTTAACATTACAACTGAAAGTTTTACAGTTAATCTCACACTAAAATGACAAACACTGTTTGGCTTTATTTGCAAAAGTTGAATTACAACTTCAATAAACATACATTTCCAAGATTTGAGAAATGACTTGTGTTTTCTGAATTTCAGTGTTAATGTATCTCTGCCTTTGAAATTGGTTTAAGTTAACCAACACTGCTGTGGGAGAACTATTTGGCCTGATCTCTGTTCACAGCTTTAAGGCAAAGATGACATCTGTAATGCAATCACTATATTATTAGTAAAGTCAAGAAGAGACTTTTTTTTTTTCTTCGACTAAGATGTTGACCCTCTGGTGATTTCTAAGAGATTTTTGTTTTTTCCTTCTATAGCATTCCCTTCAAAACTTTCAGAAAGCTCTAACCCACTGTAAATAGATCTAGTAGTCAAGCCACACTCACTCTGCACCTTTCTTCCTTCCAAGAGAACCAAAGCTGTGTAACAAGAAGTCATCACAATCTCAATTAAAACTGTAACTTACATACAGCCAAAATAGTTAACTAAATGAAAAAGTAACGTGGTATACCAAGATACACTTCTGATCTGCGTGGATCAAGCTTCATCTCCAAACAGGCTGCAGCTAAGGGAAACAAAGTCTCTTTATAAAGAAGGTAGAGAATACAGAAGGAAAGGAGTGATGGAAGACATAGTACTAAAAGGGAAGATTTCTTTTAAATGGGCTCCTGAATTTGTATAATGCTTCACTATTTTCATTAGGAATTTAAACGTGAAAGAATGAAAGACATCAGTAATACATGTATTTCAACTGTAATTTCACTGAGCTCAAGTCAGTTTCTAAGACAGAAAAAATATTTAGAGAGACAACCATCAGGAGTTCATTAGCAAAAACATCCGTTATAGTTGTAGTTCATGTCCTCAGAGTTATGCAGCGATACAACTTAGGGGCTTCCATAACCTGCTATTTCACCTTCCCATAGGACAACTGATGTGCAGTAAAAATCTTTACTGCATTTTAAATAACTTGAGCAGCCAGTGGCTACTTAAAGGTTAGAAATAGAAAGCATAAATAAGTTTTACCCCTGTAACTTCAATAAAGCAAGGGACGTGAAAGCCATAGCCAAAAAGTTAAAGAGTCAGGGCTGAATAGTACTTGGAGTCAAAATCTTAAGACAGGTATTACTGAAACCATGACAACTTTTGTTCTACTTATGTTTGTGCTGTCATTCTACAAAAAGGCTTCATGCACTTTCCTTCAAAACTGATCATTCATAGTTAGACAAATAATTTCATTGAGGGACATAAGAAAACACCCTTCATATTTTCTAGCTTGAAGAAAGGTGTCTATGTGAGTGACAGCAGTCAGCAACAAGATTCCAGCAGTGGTCAAGTAACCACCACTGTGCTGCATGTGGGGTGAGTAATTCCCCTGCATAAACACGAACAGATTCACTTTGCTGAGAACATATGAATTAAGGAATACTTAACCACAGTGTGAAAAGTCAGTTTCCTAAAAAAGACGCTACCTATTATTTTTTTGCTGCTGAAAAACAAACTCTGTGGGCCAAGAACAAAAATACAGAAAGACCAGACTGTATCAAACTACTGTGAAACAGGCCACTGAAAACAGATCTAGCTGCGTTACAAATATTCCATTAACCACCTATTTTTATGTCCTGCAGATCATGAAAAGGTTTCCTTTAGTACCTTGACAGCACGCATTTTAGAGCGATTTTTTTTTGAACTATTCTTGCGGTTTTTCATCATTTTACCTACAGAATCAAAATTAATTTTTAAACAAGTCCAAGGCTTTGCCTGATATGCAGTTTTTTGAGCATTTTATACTGTTTTTGGTGCACTACTAAAACTAAGAGTTAATTAGACAGTATTCTAAAATAGTTTAAAAACAAGAAATACTTCTTTTTTCATCTCATAAAGGGCAATACTAATAAAAAAGGTGTCCAAACTGACACTACAGCGTCGTGAAGCAGTTGGCTGGAGAGACTGTGACTTCAAAGGAGAGTCCATATATATATATATTAATCTTATGCAATCATATACATTAATTATAAAAAAGGTTGGTAACATGCTTTAAGAAAAGAACTCACCTTAAAATTGTATCACGAGTACTGACAAATAGTTTTAGTTTGTTTTACTGATCAAGATTCAAGTTTCAATGTAAAAATGCCTACTTGCATACCATACTGATCAAGAAAATACTTCTTTTTCTTAAAGTTAAATGGATAATTAAAGTTGTGGCTACTCGTGAAGTAGATAAATGATTCATAAAGGCCATAGGAAACTGTACAAAACTAAGAAGGGAAACCTCACTTTCAGAATGACAGTATGTTGTCCACTTCAGTTTTATTAAACCATTGAGACTGTTTCAAAAGACAGTGCTGGGCAGTTTCACTTGAATAGCCAAAATTTTTTTTTCTTTTACTGAAAAAGATATTTTGCATTTCTGCAAAATAAACAAAAACAGGAGCAAAACCATACACACTAGGACTGCAGTACAGATGAAGGCAAAGTTTTGTTACAAACCTGTTATTAACATACAGTGAGAAATGTCCATTGTACAAAACTTACAGTGACTGACCTACAATTAATTTAAGATAATCCCAGCAATGCAAATACAACTCAGAACAGCTCAATTGTTTACAATTTCACAATACTATTAAGGTGGGAGGCTGCCGAGATTTTAGAAATTGCTTGACTTGCATTGTCTTTTTTGATCAAAGCCAACATTTGTGCTTTAAGTATTCGCTGGTTACAAATCTGTTACATACCTAATGCTTCAGCACAGAGAAGTACTCCTTGGTGTAATCTCAGATATCTGTCTCCTAGCTGCTTTCCTTTAGGAAGAGGCTGGGTTGAGCAGCTGCTTATGTAGAAAACACTGTTGTCAGTCTTTGTTCTCCTTGCAGGGGGATGCTTTAGTAAGAAACAGCTGGCTGTATCCAGCACTGAAAATATTATCAGCTGTGTTGCCTAGACAAACTTGGAAAATCAAATTAGCATTTCCTGACTGGTAATGTACTTTATGCCCAGTGTTGTTTTTTTTATTTTAAGAGAATTATAAGTAAAAATCCATAAACGTTAACAGCAATGTTTACACTTTATTAGGGAGTAGGGGATGGAAAAAAAAAAAATCAATGTAAGATACTAGTTTTAAAGTTTAGGCTACGTTATATTTGATTACTGGGATATCAGTACAATGAAAATGGAGGAATTTCAACAGTAATTTTGAAGAAGTTTCAGTACACCACGTTGTGCAGGGTTTTATAAAAGATTTTTGTTTCCAAAGATGTTATTGGGGTCCACATATTCTTTAACAGATCTCAGCATTCCCAGGCCAACATCAGAGATACTCTCCTTCATCCAGCGCTTCCGCAATTTGCCTACTGGAAAAACAAAAACAAAGACTTTCAATATATGGCAGGATTCTAAGAGCCAATCAATCTTGTGACCATGAATGAATAAACACTGTGTGATAAATGCTTTTATTCAAAAATGAGAAATGTTTTGCTTTATTTGATTTATTGAGCCCACCAGACTATCAAGCTCATTAAGCTCTGCATACTCCCAGAGGAAGACTGTGTTCCACACTGTCTACTTTCTCTAGAAACTATGAAAATCAGATGAAGCTTAGGATGAAATCACATGTTCCATTAAAACAGCGATTTGGTGGTAAGTTCTCAAAAGATAAGTTTAGTAGCTTTTTAAGTAGGAAATCAAATAAGATATTACTAAAAAGTAGAACTCCGCACCTCTTGACTTCTTTTAAGTAAGAATGTGCTCAACAATCAGAAAAAAAGCTTAAAACAGTATTTATTTAAATAACAACAAAAAAATATTTTCTAGTTATCACTCACTAGTGTATCTTGTTTTGTTTAAAAACCTCTGCACAGGCTGGCACTTCCAGATGCTACTACAAAAAAGCTTACTTTCCATGTTAAAGTGCATATTCACAACATACACCAAACAGAAAGCAAAGCTGAAACACTTCCCATTTAAGAACTCATTTCACTAAATTTTCACAATAGTTCTGTTAAATGGCCAAGTGTTCGTATACTAATTAACCAAGTCATCAACTCTAATTTAAGAGACTGTGCAAAATATTGGCCACTCTTTCATTAAACACAGTATAGCATTTACCTTGTCAGCCTTACCCTGTCACAACCTATTTGTCAGTATGATGTGATATAGTAAAGATTTGAGAGGCAGATGCTTTAAGAGTATCTGAACCTAAATTCAAGCCATCTTTTGTACCCTATTCTCAGGGTAAACATCAAACTGTCATCAGAATAATAAATTACAGAGACACCTCTGGGAGAACAGAGTATATTTGTTTATACCTTAAGGAATGAGCTAGTTATAATGCCAACTGAAAAAGCAAATGTGAGAAAGAAGGAAATCTGCATAAATAGAAAGCAACTATTACCAGTATTCCTGTAAAGAGCAAAGATTGTAACTGAAGGACAAAAACATTTTGCATGCAGTAGGAACTGTGGTAGCCCAGCTCAAAAAACAACCCAACAACAACAAAAAAAAAATCCAGGTGCAAACACACCACTGTTACAATTTGACTGAGCAAGTTGATGTAGCTGCATTTTATCTGGGGGTACTATATGCTACCACACACAAAAGAAAAAAAAGAGGCACGGATGTGGTTGTCCATCACCTCAAGTCACTCTCACTGGCTCATATACAATCAGCTGAAGAACAGTCATTACCATTCTCAACTGTTATCTGTAATATAGTTTCAGTGAATGTGTCCTGTGGTTATGGATGTAATTGTCCTGAAAAGACTGCAAACAACTGCTCCAACAAGATGGAGCACATTAGAATCACAGCAGGATGCCCAACAGCTAGCATGCCTGCCTCTTTTACACCTCCAGTAATAATGCAATTCCACAAGGAACTGAACTACTGTCTGAGCAGCACCGAACAGTCATTGCATATTTAATGAAGTCGCTCACCAAGTGCTGGAAAACAGAAGGTGCTTGGAGTGCATCATTAGTTCTGTCAAAGTGATAATTTACACATCTATCTTGTCAAATTTTCTATGGTTTATACTTTTGCAATAATAAATCTAACATACATTTGATCAGTGAACTGTAAAGGAAAAAAACCCTGTACTAGTTACCAGTGGTCCTTTACAAACATATTCAATGAAAATATTTTAACTCCTTGATAACGGTACATTGAGCTCCTGCTCATAATGTTCAGGAAAATAAAATATATGTGGATTTTTCCGCTACAGAGTAAGAAGCTTTGTGCAGACAACAGCACTACACAGAAAAGCAATCTAGACAGTTCATTTCAGTTCAGGTTAGTTCTGCCCTTTGAGTATTCCTTCCCCCTCCACAGGGCAACACAATCAACATCAAGGATGAGAGGAGAAAACAAAGAAGAAAATACAGTAACATTAAAACACGCCACCATGGATGTAAACTGACTACAGGTAGCAAAGGTCTCTAATTCTGCAAAGCATAACCACAGTGAACAGCTTCGGTAGGAAAGTTATTGGGATCAAGGAAATCCTAAATGTCTCAGCTGAGCTTGACCTTACCATGGACTATAGAAAACAACCCTTCTGTTTCTAGCATACAGAAGGTAGGCCATTTACCTTTAAAGCCAGGAGGATGTCATTTACAGAGAACTGACAAGAGACTAAAATCATCTCATTTCATATGCTACATCCCAACAGTATTAAGAAAGATTACCAACTCAGCACAACATCGTCAACCACTGCAAAGAGGTCATACAAGTCCTAAACACACCATTATACACCCAATTCTTGTGGAATCAACTGGTAACAAAAACAACTTCGAATTCTTTCATTTTTTTCCTCTAAAAAGGCCTAATCTTGCATCTTTCATTATTCAGAATGAATGATGAGAGTATGCTTTGAAGTTTTACAAGTAGCAATCACACTATTCCTATCACACATTAGGACCATAAACATTCACCGCGAGGAAGCTAAAGCATTTGCCAAGCATGGCCCAGCACTCAGTCTGGTCAAATTCAATTTGAAGCCCTGCTTACTACACATAGTACAAACACCTTAGCATAGCAAAGAGCCTGCTTCAAATAACCCACGTACCTCAGACTGGACAGCCAACAAGGCTGTGCAGTAGCAAGTCAAAAAGACAATCCAAAACCTAATTTCACAGTCATTTTTAGGTTTGATCACCATTACATATTAAGGAAATACAAAAGCTGGAAAAAATGCCTTTTTGCAATTCTGATACATGCTGGTCCATAGTCATGAAAACTATGGCTGCTCACGTTTGAGGATGCAGATGGATAGCTGCTAAAAATCTAGCTATGAACGGAGCTAGCAAACAGCAGGCAACAATCAGTTTTCTCACTAAGGAAAAACAAGTGCCAGAGCACACGTGAACAGGCCTGTAAGGGAAGTTAGTGTAGCTGATGAATCCCAGGAACTGCTCTACCCCCAGTGCAGAACAGATTTACAGCACTGTGTGGTCCCAGGGGAAATAGGCTCCAGTGGCACTACACATGGCCCAAGACTTCCTCCGCTCCGGCCCTTTCAATGTAAAGAGGCAATTATTGCAGAATAGCTCTGCAGAAAGACAGTCATGTGGGTCATAAGAAGGATGGGGCTCTTCCAGCTGTGGAATGCTCTTCTTGTAGGTGGTCTTTTGCATTTACTTGGTGAAATAAGACACCAATGGTGACACTTCTATTTAGATCATCAGTAGACTAAGGAAGAAAAACAGGACTGATTAATTATCTCAATTAGGATTTCCTCACATCTGACAACTGTCAGTTTTAACTTCTCATTCTAATTTACAAGTACTTATTTCATAAAATTATGTATGGTGAGTCTCTTGTCCTTAAGTTAAAGATAAGAGGATACTTTTCCCATATAATGAAAAGTTCATGTGCAATTCCAACTCTACCACTCCCCTAAGGAAATAATTCCAGATACTGTGGTTCTTTCCAGTAATCCATGCAGACACCTTAAGACACTGCTTCCTAATGACACCAAAGAATTGTAGCATCAAACATGAAACTGAATGCACATCAGTTTTGCACACTCATTCTTCTTTCTCACAAACTTTTCTATATATTATCAGTTTTCTGGGAATTTATAACTTCAATTTTTGTAAAGCCTGGATTATATTAATCTTGATTTAGTCAATTTGTCTAGAACTAATTTTCTTCCACTTTCTATGGTGTTATGTGTCTAAATGAATGTATTTTGCTCAAACCCACAAGCTGATGATTACTTCCTTAAGTAACCAGTTGTTGGTTACAACATCGTCTGCAATGGAAAGAATCTGTTTTTAGTTTTACAAGGGTGCATCACTTGGCAATGCAGAAGCCAGCTCCCTTCTCAGGCTGTACTCTAAAGCAAAAATATTTATGAGCTTTAACTAGCAATATTTCCTCAACAAATGCTATTTTATGGATATAAAAAGCATACATTTTGTCAAATAGGAATTCAAGAAAAGCAAGTCTGGATAATCCACCCCAAAATAGAAGTCACTGTTATACTAAAAGGCCAAGTTCATTACACTTATGTATGTGTCCTACAGCTTCTTGTGTCTACGAGATGCTTGCTGTAAGAGGCTGGTATTGATGGGATCAGGAAATATCTTCACAATACTGCTAACTGCACTACTAACACAGCTGTAACATTTTCATTAGCTTGAGGAAAATAGAGAATAGGTATCAGGATTAAAAAAAAAAGAACCTGAACTTAAGTCTTTCTGAAGTTACTCTTAATATAAAAACTAAGAGTATTATGACTTCGGCTCTCCTTGTGCATGGTAGCTATGGGCAGACCAGCAGTTAGTACTTTTCCAGATGTAAAGTAATTTAGAGCTTTAAACATCTCAAGCTGTCATATATGACCACTTCTTCACTCAAAGTTGATGAAGATTGACTTAAGCAAGCTTTCTATTTCCTATAGCCTCAAGTCCCAGACTACATCTGTTTTCTTTGATACACAAAACCAGAGTTAAAATAGCTCCATTTATCACAGCATGATTGTAGGCAGACAAACCAGCCTGTCTCCTTCCAGATAGTGAAAACAACTGTTATTAATCACAATTACAAGACAAATACTAAAATAAACTGCACCAGCATTTTTTTTTCTTACCACCTCAAAAGACTGATTTTAGCAGGGCTAGGAATGACAGGGTCTGAAGGTCAGAAAATAAAATAGATATTATTAGGCTAATTTTCAGTAGCACATCTACTATGAACAGGAAAAAAAAAGAATCTTGCCTTGCCAGACTAAAAAAAAAAATAGAAAAGATTTGCTGGGTTCTGACAAGAACAAGAAAATTCTAATAGAAACCAAGTTTTCTAAATCTGTGAAGTCAGAAAGCCCTAGTATGCAAGGATATGAAAATGGTATATAAGGAATTTTTTCTTGCCCATAACGCTGTAAGCAAAATTTCATATGGTGAGGGCAAATGCATTCAATCATGGCAAGCTACAGCTGCATCCGAGTTAATGGATGAAATGCTAGTCACAGTAAAATACAGTTGCCACAGCAGGAGAGAGTACAGTGGCAGATCAAGAGAGTAATTTCACATCCATGTTTGTGTACTGACTGGTCCACTATAATACTATAGAAAGAATTAATCAGAGGACAATAAATGCATATTAAAAATACTGAAATTGTTTTCACTTATGTTAGCAATACTTATGCACCTTCCACTATTTTGATATTGCAATTTCCATCCCTAGATATAAGCTTCAAGCCTTGGAATTCACCAATGTTTTAAAAGATTATTTCTACACTTCAGTCTTCAGTCCCCCCCCCCTCCTTCCCCCTCCCCCGAGAGCTTTCTTAAAATTGTATAATTTTTATTTTATTTTAAACCATTAGATTTCTTGCTCTTTGCTCTTATTTCTGTGGCTGGGCAATGTTCCAAGAGAGTACAGAAGAAGTGTATTTTAAAATCAGTTTAAAGAAGTTAGCTACACGAATCAAAAGGAATTCAGAACAAATCTTCCTGACATTTGAGATTACAACATTATTTAGGATACCATCAAATCAGGCTACCTAAACATGTGGGAAAAGCATACATAAATTATCAGAGTAATATTTGTACATTACACTGGCTCTAAACCTTGCTATTAAAGCATGGAAGCACCCTGCAAAGAAAGTAGTAACACATTAAAAATAATTTTCAAACCACAGGAGAGGAAACCAAATCATCAGACATTAGCAGACAGAAATACAGTTAACATGCACAGTCCAGCTAAAGTATCCAGCAATTTTATGCAGATATTATCACTACTAAGTGGTCTGTAATTAGGTGTAAACGGCATTCAACTAGCTGCAAGGGACATTAAGTTTCTCTTATTAGAACTGTGAAACTTGTCTGTGTAAATGAATGTGCCTCTACACAAGGTTCAGTAGAACTTGCTTATGACAAATTTATAAGCTATCTTTTCAGCTTTTCAGACAGCCTATAGATTTCCTACCTAATGGATGGTTTGAGGCTGCTATTCGTAAATATACCACGCTGTGTAAGGGGACATCAAGCAGACCAGGACTAGTGTTGCTATTGCTGAACAGCTGGTAAACGTGTGTGAAGAGTCTTGAAAAACTGACAACATATTTTGAATAATTTAAAAATATTCTGAACACATTAAATGAGAAGTTTGGTTGAAAACTATCTGATGTAGTCACGAATATTTATTAGCTTAAAAAAGGATTAATGGTACACTGAGAACAATACCTCCATGGTGATGTGACAGACTTCCTCCATTGGCAAGTATTTCTTCTCTAGCAGCCCTCTAGATGGGAAAGATAAAATATTTAACATTAAATGCACAAGATGTTTGGTTTTAGTCAAATGCTTGCTATAGCAAGCATTTTAACAGGTGTATGAAAAAAAGTCAGAAACATGTAGGTTACACAATAAAAGTGAACATTTCATTTCAAGTCTGCAGATGAATTTAAGTAGGAATTTTCCAAACAAACCCTATAAAAGCCAAGATATTTTAAAGCACATCTGTTACAACAAAACTATTGTTCCAGAACAGAATATTCTGTATCACTTTCCCCTTGCCAAAACTAAAATGGCCTATTGGGCTGGGGAGCTAATCTAGAAGATGGGTAAATGCCTACTGAAAAGGAACCTGTAAGAGGAAGGCTTGAAAACAAAGTCCCCAGAGTGACTGAAGTTTCTTATACAGAAATGGAAATTCAGATTTTTCAAGATTCTGAACTTTAGAAATGGCTACTCTTTTGTGTGTGAATCTTGTGGGGAAAAAAAATAGTCTTCTATGTTAATGAAGAAATATCTGAATGCTTTCATGTTGAAATACTGATTTTGTATCACTTGGTGTACTGCTTAGGTCATACTTCTAGCTACTAATGATCAAAGTTCTATGAGTAGACTATTGAGATTTCTTCCTACAAAATTCAGTTAGCTTCACCAGCAAGTTTGGCATACATTACAGAACATTAGCTTCTCCTCCTTAACTGACACTTTTGTATACTTTACCTCAATTTCTTCATAGACATGAATAGGATCACTGATCCCTCTGTAGTTAAAGGCAAAGTAGAAATAGACACATGCACCTGCATCATAAGTCTGTGTCACCCTGCAAAGAGAACTGCATTACAAACAGAGGTTTATGATATCACTTCAGCAACTATATAACACTCCAAAACTCAAAGATAGTCATTTGATTTTTTAAAGGTAACTTTAAAGAAAAAAAGTTTTGGTTTTGTACCTAGTTTGTAAGAGTGAATCAATGCTATGACTTCCTGAGAGCTAAGTTCTAAAATTAGCCTTATTTTGCTTGTATGCACCAAAGAGTCAAGTGCAAGCATCAAGGCTAATGATGTGCCACTAATCCCTTCTTGAAATAATTACTTTTACATGTAACCTATGCACAGGTTTAAGAGAAAAGTCAAGATGGCTACTCTTTGTTCTATCATTAATAGATGACTGTCTACTAGGTAGCAACTTTAATGCCCTCTTTACTGGGTTACTAATAAAAAAAGCCTAGAAATCTGAGTATTTGAGTCATTCTGTGGCTTACCTGCAGGTAGAAAAGGGAGCAAACTGTACACCCCTTTCTTTGCACTCCCTTACTATCCTTTCCTTCACATTCCTACAGAGGTCTAAAACCCTGTAACAGAAAGCACATTAAAATATAAAGTCTTAGTAAGATTTTACACCACTTCATAGAAAAAAAAAACCACAAACACAACCTTTGGTAATCTAATTATCTTTTTGAAAATATATAACCCAAGACTGCCTTTTAAGACCAGTTTTAACCACTTCAGGTTTTATTCTAAGAATAAAACAGTCCTCCATATAGACTTCACCAGCACTGCTCTTTTTGTACGTCTCCCAAATAGTGCATTTGCTCTGAATTAGAGCACAGAATGAAAGCTCTTTTCCATAAGGAACAGAAGTCAAAAGAATTCAACAGGAAATAGAACTTACCCACTTCTCTATGTCTAAACTCATCATCCTCAGCAAAAGAACCTTAACTGTAGCTCACAAATGCAACTCACCAAAAGCTAGAGAACTCCAAGGCCTTGTACACTCTGGCATACCTTTGGTAAGTTGCAAGGCAAGAAACACAGACTCCAGCAGTACACTACTCTGCCAGCTTGAAATGTTATCAGTTTAACATGGCAATGAGTTATGAAATCTTGCCATAAGCCATGTTTACTTTGCTTTTAGTAATTTATCCTCCCTTCATGCCCACCTCAGCAGACCCAGGTGCATACGAAGCATTAAAAAAATTTTCAGGAAAATATATTTCAAATTAACGTTTCTTAAGCTATATATTCTTCCTCTAACATGTGCAGCACCATCCATGCTGTGTAACTTGATTTTTTAGGCATTTTGTACAGATATAAAGCTAGTTTGTGTACTGACAGAAGTTATACATGTGAGAAAATTATCCATTTAACAGATTAGCAAGAAAGTATTTTTTTCAAATATATTCACTAAAATAAACTGGTTTGTGAAAAACTGCAAAGCTCTTACTAGTCAAAGTACAAAAGGGTTTTGAAAGCATTTGCTCTGTTAAGCACAACTTCAGAAAAATATCTGAAATTCTTACATAACTCAATCTTTGAGGTAAAACGAAATTAAACTCCTGGCCAACGAGTGTACTTCAAAACCTGTAAAGCTGAAGCAATAATATAAAGCAATTTTGCTTTAAAAAAAAAAAATCACCCTATTCAAGTTTCTCCCATTCATTTAGACAGTGTCTTCCACTTGTCAAAGCAGAAGCCAGAATCTACTACTGCCACTACGTTTAGTAGCAAGGATATGAGGTTACCAGCTCAGATCACAGTTTCCATAGCTTCCACTTCACATTAATTACAAGATCAAATTAAGATCAGTTTAGATTTTGCTTTAAGAAGTTTCTAGCATATGAAATGGAATGAAGCATTCAAAATAATTTCACATGTTAAACTACACTGTGGTCAAGTGTTTTTCAGCTACAGCGAAACTAAGCTTAGTAGCAAAAAATCTGTATTATGAGCAGAAGTTACTCTTCGGTTATTTCACTTCCTTGCATTACTGCACGGAAAAAAAATGAAAACCTAATACAGAAATATTTTTCATGAGCTTCACTACAAACTTTTCTGCTTAAAATACAAGGTGATCCCATACACGTGGCTGCTCATCATAAAATACTATTATTGTAGCCACTGCCCAACCTAAGCAGTGGGATGATTTCACATCTTGGATCTGTTACAGTAAGTTAACCTAAACAGAAATATTATTAACACTTGCTTACATAGCACTCAGAAAATCCTGAAACATAATTTACCAGCAACTTTAGCAACAACACAGCTGTAAGATTTGAGGCACATCAGGGAGCCTCTGATACATATAAGGCTTAAATTAAATTAAGTTTCCTCATGAGCAAGCATAAGTTAGGAATAATTGGAATAAAAGCACGTACAAGGTTTTAAGTAATACTGAAGAATAATCAGTTTACCTATCCCAAGGAACAGATGTCTCAAACGATTCTCCTATTACATAGTAATCCAGGCCAAGATCCTAATAAACAGAGAAAGGAAATGATCAGCAACATTCAGCACCAACATCTGTGATTCCAGTGTAGGATACACAGCTAGCAGTGTAGCAACTTTGGAACGCTTAAGAAAGGAAGAAAAAGTCTATTTAGCAAAAATGCCCATCTGTGCCAGTGACATTAATTTACAGTTAAGGAAGTGGTACAGTTCTTCTAAGACAGTTGACATTTTGATGTCATAGCTATAAGATAGCTTGCCAGAGTGTCTTTATGTTCCCACTATCAAATATCTGTACCACTAGCACCAAACCAAAAGCTCCACTGTTGTAATCCGCATAATATCCAACAGAACAAGTTATTTGAAACAAGTTTTATCCAGGATATAATTTCTACATAGTAAGCACAAAGACAAGAAACATTCTGCCCATTTTACCTACAGCCTGCTGAAATAAAAGGAAATTCAGTGACTTGCCCCAAACTAGAAAGGCCAAACAAGATGTAGCACTAAGGACATGCATTATATGCTGGGAAAAACAACAACAACCCTCTCGTAAACCAATAAGACAAAAGTCCATAAAGGCAGCTGCAACAGTTCAGATTGATGTTTATTCACTCTGGAACTCTGGAGTTCTCAAACTGCAATCATAAGTGGATATTCAAAGAGTAGAAGCTGAGTGATCACATTGCTATTTTGAATACTCTCCCAGTTCAGACTAATTTCAGCATGTGGATTTGTAAGTCCAATCTGGTTTATTTAGCAACTGCCAGTATCTTCCTTCAAGTTACTTCTTATAGGTAACTTTTTTTTTGTTTAAATGTACAAATTTACATTTACAAGGTATTTCGTAGATGAAGTTCAAAGAGTAAACAATATAGATTTAAAGATGGAATAGATACAATTCTCTAACAAGTTTAATTAAGAGAATATCCAAGGCAATCTGCATTTTGAATTCAGGAAGCATCTTCAAAGATACTTCTGGGTTTTGTTTTATTAATTAACAGAAGTTTCAGTAGGAGAGACAAGAGGTAACCTACCCGAAGGTAAGCGATGACAAATGTCAGCATATATCCTCTCTGTCCGTTATCTTCTCCAGCTGCCAAGCCACTGCAAATAAGTAGTTCAATTAACTTTCCAGCACAGTATTCAGAGGTTTCCAAAAATAACAAGAAAACCAACACTTCGATTCTGAAAGTTTATCTGTCTCTAGGCTGTATTACAATAGCTGCAAATAGAGTTTGTGTAAACGTAGTCATCTTTTCTGCCTTTTGAGATACTCAGAGGGAAGGAAGTTGAATAGAACAAGAAAAAAAAAAGTCAGGGAAAGCAGTCAATTTTCACAGGACTAACTTTGTAGCATAAGTCAACATTCTTCACACTATTCCTTTCTAAGATATCTGAAAGCAAGACTGTTTCTGTTTTCCTTGTAACTGCACTAGCACAAGCCTAATAGACAAGAAAAGAACACTGTATCCAAACAAATGAAATAACATTTTGTTGGTTGACCTTTGCTTTTGTTAATTTTTATGTCCTAAAAGAACATTAACAGCTCACATTTCAGAATATTTACTGCAGACATAGTAAAATCACATACATATATAAGAACAAAACCTTCTCAAAAAGTACTAAACTGCAGTCTGATGACAACTGCATTAACTATCTGCCATTCAGCTGCTAAACATCTACCTCTCAAATACTATTTACCTAGACAAGTCTTTGGCTTAGAAGAGCAAGACCAATTCCCACGGAAGCTCTTAAAGAAGTAAATGTGAACACAGTTAACATTAGCATGATCACCTCCAAGGAATCCTCACAGCTTTTCTTTTTTCTTGTATGGTTTAGCAACAATAACGACAAAGGTTTTCAGAATTTTCAAAGCAGCTTAGGAACACAAGTAGATTGTATTTACTTTCAACCTGTGTTTCAGACCTATTTACTTTACTATAGGCCTTCTGATGTGCTAGAGTCACTATACTTTGTCACTACAGAATTACTGAGTAGTCCAAACGTGGCAGAGCATTAGAGACTGCTGCTTGAACACACTCTCTTTCCTCATGCAAATCTGTTATAGTAAAAGCACACAAATGAATTAAGTCAAACTGAAGCTAAAAACAAAAGCCTATGATTCCTGATTTAGCAATAAAGTTTCCCAATTTAGTTTTAGAATCACTGTTTCTTTGCCTAACAGACATAATGCTTTTTGCATCTTATGTTTCATGGTTTTCAAAATCATGAAATAGCAAAGGAAGCAGAAGCAGACAGAGCACATTCCTGACCTTCATTTTCAGGAAGATCTGTAACTATGTTTCTAAGCATACGTTGGAGTTATGCACGTGCATTCTCACAGTTCATGACAGCAAGACTATTGACATAAGTTCCCAAATGTTTAAGTGGTGGACAGATGAAAAATATTGAGCCCTAAATAGAAAAATGAAGCCCTGTTTTTGCTAGCATATCAGATTCAGAGAATTACGAATTTTTTTTTGCTTTTTAAGTATTAGCTTTTGAGAACTAGGGCAGTACATCTTGTCTGTCTTCCTAGATGATCCCGTGAATCTGAGAGGTTTATGTGGGTGGAAAAAAAAAAGACAACCTGAATACCTTTCAGACACGAAGCCAGAAAGTTATTAACAATTAACTAATTGTCTGAACAAAATAGCGCAGACAGACAGCACCTTCTAACAGGCCACTAACACAGACCACTTTCCCTCCTTTCCCAATATTCAGATCATCTAGAAATATCAAAAGAGGACCTGCAGATAATTTTTTTTTTGCTGCATACAACATTAATCTAAAACTAAAATGTTCTTAAAGATGAAGAACAATGCTACTCTTATTGAAAAGTAGCACGCTGCTCATGTGAAATCCCATTTTTGCAAGTCATTTAAAGTAGTAGAATAAAAGAACAAATTTCAGCCTAGAAACATACAACATTTTGTATATTTCAAC
This sequence comes from Oreortyx pictus, assembly GCA_036925125.1. Classification (NCBI taxonomy): domain Eukaryota; kingdom Metazoa; phylum Chordata; class Aves; order Galliformes; family Odontophoridae; genus Oreortyx; species Oreortyx pictus. The sequence continues at coordinate 13,496,867 of JAUPFR010000009.1, read as the reverse complement.
TGTTGAGACTAAAAATAGCAGAAACTTTTTTTAAGCAGTATATTCTTACAAGTGACTTTTAGTTTTCATCTGCTGTAATAAAATACAACTACCTGATCACTACTCAGCCTGCCACTATAGTGAAGAATTTTCTGTCCCATTTTAATAATAAAAAAAAAGCCTGCAGGACAGAGATTCAGCACATTCTTTTAACTACATGAACTTCACTTTTACATTAGCTTTCTATATTCATTAGCTTACATAAATTCTGCTAAGAATTAATATTACCCTTGAAATGTAGTCTCTCTTCTCTGCTTAAAATCTATACTTCAGTATTGCAAAGCAAGCAGCTTCCAGGCCTGTAATTACAAGGACTAGTTTCCAGAATAACACTGATTCTAAGTTGAACACTCATCATGGTGCAGGATACAGACAGTTGAAGTTTTTCCATAAAGCTACCTATTTAGCACAAGCCATATTTTTCAAAGAGAATACTCAGTAGCTGACTGATTATTTCCACTTTAAACTAGCAAACAGAGATCTACACAAAAATTTCAACAGAAATATGATAACCTTGCTTACTTCTTTGACAGTTCTCTCAGAGTTTCATATGAAAAAGTTTTTTTGAAATAGCATACCCAAACTTGGTGGCAATATCATAGACTTGTTTTTCATGCTGAAGAACCTTCTCTCTGTCACCCTCAAAGAGCAAAGTAGCTACACATAGTATGTTGGGATCAAATCCTTTGAACTGCAGAGAGAAAATCCTTGCATTATGTCATCGCCTGTGGTAGAATACAAGCAACAAATTTTTGCTTTTCATATACACAGCATACCCCCTGGTCTATAAGCATTATTTGCTATTGTCACAAATAAGAGGAAATATCAGAAAAAACACACTTTTCAAGAAATCCACCCCAAAAAGAAAGGTTTTTTCTTGACAGAACAAACATTTACAGTTGACGTGTCAACCTTCTTTACTTCGGTCCATAAAAAAGGTAGAATAGTCAACAGCTGTCTACCAACTGCTGAAGAAAGTACAGTTCTTAAATGCTTTTAGCAACAAGGAAACATTTATACTCTATCAACTACTCTTTTATTAAAGTATGAAGATAACTATGATGACTACAAACATCATTGTTCTCAAAACAGCTGTTCTAACAGTGTGCCACTGGAAAATCTCTACACTTAGAAAAGCGCTATAAAGGGAAAATAACTTTTAAACTTGGGGCAAAGAGCATAGGGCAGTTGAAATGAGAAGAACACTATTGGAGTTGTAAGTATTAAAGGTGCAATATAGTCAAGATGTTTGCATAGCTTTATTTCAGTAGTAAGAGTCAAAGAAGCAAGATTCAGATTTTCAAATACTATTCTGTAAAAAAAAGCCTTCCCCTTTCCAGTGGTGTTCATCTCTTCCACTCTTCATTCTATTTGCAGTGACTTGTTAGTTAAGCACCAAAGCAGATTATATTATACATTTAACAGTATCTACCAGGTATGTTACCAATGGAGCTTGTGTCAGTATTACACAGTTCCATTTCTTGAAGTGTTCCTTCCCTCTTGCACAGCTGGAAGGATTGGAATTGACATGTAACTCCTCAAACAGATCATTTTATTTTGGATTAAAATAACTTGAGACTTAACTAACTTGAGATTCTCTAATGGATTATAACATTACTTCATCATATTAGAGAAACTCAAGAGCTGAATTAGAGAAAGTATACTGCAATCTCAAATTCTATGGATAGCGTGCAAAGTTCTAAGCAGTATTAAACCCTAAAACAGTTACCTTTGTTATGTAGAATTTTTTCAGTCCATCCAAAAATGATGTAAAAATGGAAGCAACTTGTGGTTTAAGAGCATGACCTTTGGCAAAAAGCAGAAAAAAGCACACTGAAGTACTCAGTATTCTTTAAAATTCTTACTTCAAAGGGCAAAAAAAAAAAAAAGCCTGGAACATAAAGTTGCAAGAATCATTTGCAGCACTTTGATTGTCACAATCAAAGGAACCCTTCTCAACTAATTTAGCTGAAACTTTAAGAAAAGGTTTTTATTAATTTTTTAAGAGGCATACATACAGCTGTGCACAAATATTCCATTTGACACTTTAATTAAAGCTGTCCTAGTTTAGATCTTCACATGTATTTTGCATATGGAAAATTCCGAAAGAGCACTTCATTAGTTTCATGCTATAAAACTAAGCAAAACCACTGACCTTTTTTTAAAGTTACGCCAAGTTAATTGAAACCAATAGCCAAAAATGGTGCAAGTTAGGAGTTAAGCAATTTTTTCCTTAATGGTTATGTCACTTCTGCAAAATTTTCTACATAATGTTAGTAATTGCTTCCTTAATCACATACGGAGAACTAAAATTACCAGGATACATAAATGGTGTCTTGGAGTCTGTTAAATTAACATCTCTGCCTCAGGACTAAGTTAAATTGAGATGAAAGCCTTTTACTGTTTGTTCCATTGTTTTCAGTCACAAGCAACTTCTGAACTCCCATTACTGCTTCATTTTAACAGTCTTGCATCTGGTCTACACGCTGTGAGCCCAATTCATAAAAAAGTTATGCACCATTTACATGATACTTCCTTCTAAAATACTTCAGAAAGTATTTCCCCTGAATAAAGCATGAACTTCAGTACTTCATTAGTCTCTTTTCCTCTTCAGTGAGAGCCCTGTTTACTGAAGATATGAGTAAAGCCCAAGAAGCATGCCTCTAAGCACACTTAAGTGAGGACAAAAAAAAAGGCAATGTTAAAAGGGCATTAATTTATTAAACCGCAACCCATAAAAACTGATAACAATTCTACTTAATAAAACCACAAGAAAAAATTAGAGGCACCTTGGGCATCTTTTACAGATGACTGTTTAAACTGCAACCTCAGGTCAAAGCCAAAAAGCAGAAGACTCATTAATCCAGTGTTGGATTTAAAGCCTATAATTAGTCAATTTTTTTCCCTGACTGAAAAAAAAAGAAAAAAGCATCCACTTTCTATTACACCTGCTTGTCAGACAGACTACAACACAAAGATGACCAAATCAGACAGTAATGCTTGCTAGACTCTCAAGTTAACAGATATGACTATTCACACTCAAAGTTCAACTTTCTCATCATCAGATTGATGCCATTTAAAGTCAATATTTGTTATAGAGACCTCTGTCCAAAACAGATTTCAGAAATTCTGTCTTGTTCTAGTACTATTAACAGAGGATCTTCAGGTCACTCCACATTTTTATCAATGCACAACCAAAATCACACAGCCTCCACAAGTACTTCAAGTTCCAGGACCACTAGTTTTTTGGGTAATAGAACTTTAGGCTCTCTTCAATAGTGTCCTGAGCCAGAACACATTTTCTAATGTAGAAAATTTGGCAAAAGATAACAGTTTCCCTTAAGAAGAGCTCAAAAATGACTGCTTTGCCTGTCTGACCTTGCCCTGTTCATTCTCTGGATTTTGTAATACTTTAGTAGCTTCAGTGACTTTAGCCTATAGCTCAGTTCTGTTTGCACACAACTACAGCATTCACCACATCTAAACTCTATTAAAAAAAAAAAAAAAAAGAAAAACCATGCTCATTTCTAATAAATTTAATTACTCCTTCCCCCCACCTCCCCCCACAAAAAACAAAAAAAAACCAACAATCCACAATACAGCCACATTAGAGAATTTTCAAAATAAACTGCTCCTTCTCAGGAACTTGTATGCAGCCAGCGATACTATTAGGAAATTCAAACCCACCTATTTTAACCAGCTAACTATGAAATGAGATACCCGCATTCTGAATCTCATCCAATCCTGATACCTGACTCATCATTAATATTCTTCACAACAAAATACAAACAACAAAAAACAACAAAATACCATACTACAAAACTATCATTTCTACTACTTTAGAACAAAATAAAGGCAGTATCACCAGCATTTTAAAATTCCCAGTAGGCTATGTGCTTTTAATGGAAAGATTGTAAAAAATCTTATGTGTCTATATGCACAGCACGGCTTTTTACTGGCTGTTATTGTCAACAGTGTTTTTCCAGAGGCAAAGATGTACTTTCAGAAACGGAAGTCTAAGTTATAACACTATACACTAGGAATTTGAATGTAGAGATCATCACCTTCTTTGTCTAGTTCTGAGGAAATGAATTCCCATGTAAGACAGACTTTTAAGACTTCTTTCTAAAAAGAAAAGAAAATCAAAGCCCTTGGAAAAAATATTCATCTGAGAAAATCCACTTACCAAATTGAAACTGTGCGTTGTCGACAAGGCGAATTGATGCAGGAGCGCATCTCTTGAGGACAGTTAGGGAAACAAGAAAATTGAAGAATAAAAAGTCCATGAACAGATGTGTCAAAACTCCTGACAGTGACATTTTCATTTACAAAACAGCATAGAAGAAGCAAATTTGACATCAGAGAACCACGGCCATTATCATAATTGAAAAGTGATGATGATAAACTTGTTTTCATTTGAGAAGCAACTTCTATTAGGTACGGTCAGATACAATATCAAGAACATTCAGTTTAATGTCAACCCAAGATCTCTGACCTTGATGTATAGAGTATATTTCTAAGCTTAGTAACTGAGCAACATGAGTGGCTAATACTGACATTTTTTTTTCCCTCTTCAAACCCGTACTTGGGGAAAAGACAGTATCTCCTTAATTGATTTAAAATGTTGGTCAGCTGTACAATTAAGCATTCCAAGGTTGCTTAGATACCCTTAATAGGAAGAACAAGCACTAGCAGTACAAGCATGTAACAGGAGAACTGGCAAGTGCTGATAACTAGCATATACATGCCACTCACATACCAGTCTGAGCACCTGGATTGGAACGTCAAGTCATTAATTTAGACCCATCACAGGAAAAATGTAAAGCTGTATTTAGTTTGGCATTAAGTAAAACATTTCTGATATTACTTCCCCACTTCAGGATATACATTCCTCCAGAATGTACTAAATCACTTCAGTGAATGCACAGTGTCAAGGAAAGTTAGTCTGGAATCGTAAAAAGAGAGGCTAGCCAGTGCAAGACTTGCTTGGAAGCACTACCATCAGAAAAAGCATTACACAATTTGGATATTGATGTTCAAGTTTTGCTACCTGAAACCCACCTCCCTGTTGTCTGATCACACTATTCAGAAGGTTCTGCTTGAACACTGAAGCCTAAGTACAGTTCTGCCTCAATCCAGCACATTCGAGTGAGTTGCTGCACTTCAAGAATCATTCTTCACACCCTTTGTATGCAGCCACATCCTTTCACTGCATGACTGTTGTTCCTTAATCACTTCGGAATCAGAAATCAACTGCTATTTACTTGTCTGCTGCAGCTTAATCCCTTTAAACAGGGGTCACTTTTACATAATCATGAATAAATCTCCAGATAAAGCTCTCCACTGGAGGAGATAAGAAGCCAAAATCTCTGCCCTGGGATATGCTAACAACTCCCACTGAAAGAAAAAACAACAAAACAAAACTAAAAAGAAATCAGAAGAAATTTTCACAATTGGGCTAGAATACTGACCAAACAAAAAATAAGCTCAATCCTTTTACTGAATCATTTCCAAAAGCCCCAGTGGGCATATATATTTAAAACATTCCTATTATCTCAACTCCTTTCCAGTAATCAAGATCAGAGCATCAGCACAATCCCAGTCCTACACCCTGAACAAGGTCAGAACTAGTGTATTTGCAAGAATTCAACACTAAGCTTCTCCTTACCTGCTTTGCCACTTCCCTTAGGCATGCCACCCCTCGTTCAAAGTTGGGGAAGACCACAGAACCATATTTCTGGTATTCAGGAAGTGGGCGAATCTTTATCGTAACTTCAGTAACCACTCCCAGAGTTCCTTCAGAAAAAAGAAAAAAGTTCAGTTGTAAAGCACAACCAGATGCAATTCTTGCAAATCAACTGCAGGGCAAATAACCCCCAAGAATAGCACCCAAAAGAAATAGTGCCAAAGATGGTATATTTTTGATGGGCTTAAGTAGATGGTATACAGATAATTAATAAGGAAAGAGTGGCTCACCTTTGAAGACGGTCGAGGCTTGCCAACAACTCCACTAGGGAGGGATCTCCAACCAGAGATCCTTCCCTGGTGGTGGTCAGCCCTTAAATGGGGTCTTGGGAGAGGTGGAGTCAAACTCCACCCCTTCCAATCACACTCACTTGTGCCCCTGCGGCTGACTCAGTGCTCGCCTCAGGTGATCAATCAGTGGTTCAGGCCATGATTCAACAGTTCCCATACACCAACCAACAACTACTGAGCAGGAATTTCTCAGTGAACATAAGTTAGAAGTCCCAAAACTTCAGTACTGCAGTAGAATGTGATTTATTCCTCATAACTTACATGGTGAATCCCTACAAGCAGTCTTTAAGTCATGATGTTTGTTACTAGACTGTTTCGTAGATGTTCATTACTCCACAGATCTGTTTTAAGCACTGTTCACCTCTATATCTTCAGTCCTAAAAAAAACCCTCACTGTATTATCCTAATACATACACAAAAAAATAATGCCTGCAGAACACTATCCGTACACACACTGGAAGCCATAGCATTAAAGATGCTCAAATCAGCAAGCCATTACAGAAGCTGAATTAAATGCAGTTACATGAAATTACCTTCAGATCCCATAATAAAGTGATGGATATCAGGTCCCGTTGACATGCGAGGTACTTGACAGTTTTTTTCAACTACTCCTCTGGGAGTTACCATTTTTATATGAATCACCTGTTTAAATAATATACAGTGACTATACATAACAGCATTAAGCACAGACTTTTTTTGTATAACATTCATTTTCTACAAGGTGCATGTTATGCTTGATTCAGGTGAGCTCTGCTGACTTCATGCATTCTGTAGGCAGGTCCAAGAATTTTTGGGATAACCTGAGGGCCGTTCCCAACAGTTGTTTATAATGCTGCATGGTTTGCCTACAGAACAAACTGCACCAAGTTCTATTCCAAATCAAATCAACTGTTGGCCGCATGCAGACACTACCAGCTAAGACTGCCTTTTTTCCTCAGTGTAGTCAAGTTCTCCTTGAAAACTAGCATTTAAATTCAGAACATACGTGATACTTCAGAAGGGAAAAGAAAAAAAAAAAAGAGGGCTTGCAGCAGAAGGAATGTTCTTAAGTTTTGCTTTAGAACTGCTGCTTGACAAAGCTAATCTAATTCAGAAATCAGCTGCTACAAAAATACTTCTAATAAGAGGAATGAAGCAAAAGCAACCTTTGTGAAACACACTATCAATATGAAGTCTTCCATAAGAATGATACATATGTGAAATTTTTTCCCCCCATACTTCTCAATCCTTCCTAGAAAAACATTCTTCCTTGGTGTAATTGAAACTTTCAAATATAGAGCAATTACTGGGATTTCAACTAGTGTCCTTAAAACCTTCAAGCACAGGTAGCTAAGTAATTTTCATCCTGTTCAAGAACTTCATTATATGCAGTTTATGAACTGTCAATTCTGCAACAAGTGGATTTTAGGGAGCATACATAACACTATTTCTAGATATTACAATTTCACATAAAGTAAACACTTCTCCAAAAACGTCCTCACTGTGACACTGAGAAGCTCATTGACTGTTCCGAATCAACTCTGAAACTAATTTTCTCCTAACGAAAATTTCAGAAGATGTGTTTTAACCTGAAGCTCTGCTCCCTTGACAGAAAAGCCTTCTGCACTTCACATCTTTCTGCACAAGCAAAACTATACCTTACTGTAACACTTCAGGCAGTACAGTACAGATGACACTCTGTTAGAACTAGCAGTTTCAACAAGGCCTACTGAATAAAAACTGTATTTTCAGCCAAGTTCATTCACTGATAGTGAAGTGTCTTGTCCGTCCACAGAACAAATGTGTTTGTGAATATAACATGATAAAAAATAGCCTGAAGTGACACAAAATCATAAAATCTGTGTTGTAGGTTTAAAAAAAAAAAAGGGAAAAACAGGTAAGAAAGGGCTATTATGAGGAAAAAACTGAAGTTCAAAGCAAAGAAGCAGGAAAATCTGAACAGTGATGACTTGACCTCAGTATACTCACTAAAACAAAAAAAGTAGATTTTTAAAACTATTTTAAAAATAAACTCACCCACATTAATATAAAAATGAATCACTTTAATGCTTCAAACAGAATTATGAGTACAATACTGCCATTCTTAGTCTTCTGCTTCCTTCCTTGTTGTTCTAACTTACCATGCAACGGGATTGCAATTTACTTTCATGTGGACACAGGGTCAGTGTGACCGGTCTGCTGATTTGTAAAAAGCCTACTAGATTAGGGAAGTGGGACTGTAGAAAGAACTCATAGTTGGCTGTCAGTGTGAACTGATTCCACTAGAGAGCTTTGAGAATGGTGGGAGACAGCATGCACTGCTGGAAAAAATCCTACAGATTTAACAGGGTTATTACATTGGATTACCAGACAGTGTGAACAGTGGAAGAAAGTAACAGAGTAAGGACAAGACAACCGAATTCCTTAAGTTACCCAGTAAATACCAAAATGAAATTCTTGGATCAGCAGTAATGTTTATTAGTACTAGTACCAAAAGGAGGGAAACAATGACCTCAGTCAAAATTTGATGCCAAAATTGTATCACTGATTAAAAGAAATGCAGTTTCCTCTCCCTTCTCTCTCTCATGAGTCATTACAAGAGTTAAACTTCCAATCAGAAGAATAATTAATTAGCACAAGTATCAGAAATATTTACCAGATCTTCAATGTTTCCATAGATGTTTTTCTTCATGCCTGATGCTCGTGTTGCTACCCATCCTCCTAGGGAGCTGAACTCCATGGAATCTGGTTCATGGCCCGTACAGAAGCCACTTTCAGAAAGCTAAAGAAAGGAAAAATACATTCTACAGAGTCTGCATTTGCTTAATACTTCAAAATCTCAATATTTCAGTTTTGCTTGTTTTAAAAGGAAGGGTTGAAAGGAGAACCTGGGGAACTATGGGCCTGTCAGCCTTATCTCTGTAGCTGTTTGTTTCTGGCAGTATTTTCTTGGAGAAGCTGGTAGTGCTCTTGTAAGGACACATATTAGGTACTGTGCACAGTTTTTGGGCTCCTCAAAACAAGAAAGACATTGAGGCCCTGGAGCATGTCCAGAGAGGGGCAATGATGCAGGTGAAGGGCACAAGTTCTATGAGGAACAGCTGAGGGAACTGGGATTGTTCAGCCTGGAGAAGGGAAAGTTCAGAGGAGATTTTACCACTCTCTACAATGATTTGAAAAGAGGCTGTAGCCAGGTGGGAGCTGGCATCCTCTCCCAGGTAACTAGTGATAGGGCAAGAGGTAAAGGCCTTAAGACGCACCAGGGGAGGAAATGCATCAACAGTTGGACTAGATAACCTCAGTGCTCTTTTCCAACCTTAATGATTCTACTACTTTATGAAATATCCTGACGACACACTCAATTATTCAGGCACAAATATTTTCTTTGATACATAAGTGAAATGCAAATTGACTCTGTTCCTACTATGCATGTGCTGTGCTACACATCAGCCTATAACACTCCTCCCCCATACTTTAAAACTAAGACCTCTATTGTTCGTAAGAAAGTGAGAATTCAGATACATATGGAAAACAATTATAACTAAGTAACTGCCAACTTTGCACAAATGCTGCCAATAAATAAGGCACTTAATGTCTTGTTCTTTCCATTCTAATGTGATATGCAGCAGGTCTGCAGAAAATATGAGTAAATTGCCTGTACTTAATTCTCTCAAGGAGTGATGTGTTTTAATATAAAGCCATCTGGTCGGGCTTCCTGTATGCAAAGCTGTCAACTACTTGTGATGCAGATCATGCATTCCTGTACATTAAGTAGTCACTTGTTTCTCATTTTTCTGTATTAGCTTGGCTTTGCCATCTGCACAGCACCTGAGGTTGATTAGATGTCCTTAGAATTGCAACACCGAAGCTGTCAGGCAAGAAAGAATTAAAGACCCAGAACTCTCACACTGATAACTGTGTTAGTGTTTGAGACTACCAATTTGCACTGGGCAACTGAAACACCTATGCCCAACTAGACTGTTGTAAGCACAATACATAATGTGGATCGTTAATTACATTCTGTAGTACAAAGTGATTCATTTATAAAGCTCATGATCCTTTCTCTTACTGGAAGACCTTGTGATTTTACATGCTTACTGATCACATCAGGGAGGGGTCGAAACCTGCACTCTCCTCATTCTCCAAGAGAACAAGAAGTTTGCTACAGTCACAGCTTACCTACTTCCACAATGTATATAAACACAAGCACAGCAAAGGACCATACTTTGGAATACTTGTGAATGAGAGGGCATGCACAAAGTAGTAGGTTCAAACTCCTTGAACACACCACTGTATAAACAGTATGCGTTAAGGACACTTAAAAAACAGGGGAGAAATTGTGCTATGTACTTTCCAGATGGAGGAGATGGCCAGAATGGCCTTCTCATCTAAAATGCATGAGTATGTATTAGCTTTTCTACAAAGTCACAATTTGCTTGATTATATTCATTATAAAAATAAAAATAAAAAACCTGTTCTAGCTTTGTAGCTCTGTCACCTCTGATTCCCTTCTGTTGGCTATTAATCCACATTCTTTTCTGATGAAAGCTAGCAACTTGAGGCTCCTCTATAGAGCACATTGTAATATATGAATTCATGAATATATCTTCTCATCTCTCAGAAAATAGTGACTTAAGCTACAATCACACATACTTGGCCTGTCTTTCACATTTCTGTCACCACTGCTGAAATGCACCACTCAACGCCTCACTGCGCTCACATCCACTGGCTGGTTTCCATAGATGTTCAGCAAGCACCAGTGAATGTCAATGGCTGCAATTCAGTCTGCATGGAAGAATTCAATGACATCTTTGCTTTATACACACTTCCACCTCAGATACCACTTTATCGGACTGAACCTATGCTGCCATCTGTCACACAACGACAAAGCCTAATAGAATATTGATGAGAAGGTTCAACTTCCACTGCTGAACCACCACCACGTGCCTTTGCCATTATGGGCCAACATAACAAAATAGGAGGCATTACTTTCAGAGCAACTCTCCTATATCTGCTCTCTATCTGTACTTCGGTGGACGTTTGCTTTGACATATATCACAACTGCGCTTGTTTTGTGTAGTATAATTTGAGCTTATCTTAGAGACTTCATTGTAATCACATTCCACTTACTCTCTTCACAGTCCAGAACCCAACTGAAAGATTCTAAAAGAATCAAAAAGATTCAAAGAGGACTACAGTAGCAGTACTACAACCCATAAGAGTTATAAACAGAAAAGGAATACTGTTCCTTACTTCAAGAGAAAAGTAGTAGCATTTGAAGGATAAAATAGTAACAAAATATCACAAACAACCAGCCTGGGGAAATAAATAAACAAATAAAAAGGTCTTTTATACAGAGAAGATACTCAATTTCCATTTTAGTTCAAGCTTTAATAGAAAAAAGAATTGGAAAGGTTAAAATGTTACATTAAATGATAAAAAATAAGAGTTAGGAAAGACCATCTTTCTCATAAAAACAGGCTCTTTAAGTTAAAGAAGTACTTTTCCAAAAAGTCAACTGGAAAAAAGCTGTTCAAATTAGAAGTAGCCTGCAAATCTCTGCATATCAGTAAAGTGCCCCTAGGCACTAAGTTTAGACAGCAATTAGCTATCAAAATAATTGAGCCTCAGGTGTTAAGCAAGCAGAACTGCAGATCCTGAAGATAGTAAACAAACACCTACAACCTGCCCGATTATAAAGGAGCACTGAGAAGAGCCCTGAGAGGCTGCTTTGACTCATGATAAACTGCAGTCAGAAGTCACCAGAGGTCACTCAGAAGTAAAGGTGATGTAATTTTTCACCAGACCCTTATTTTAATCTACTCTTCTTTCTTTACGCTACTTTTTCATAGCCAGTCTCAAGCAGCAGCAACAGCAGCAAGCCTGTTATAAGCACTAACCCTTCTGAAGTAACTACCTCTGGCCCAAGTAACTACAAAATACACAACAGAATGAATCTAAAATTTGCCTTGATTTTTGATACCAAGTGTCACATCTTACAAGCACAACAGCGTATCTAATGTCTGAAAGTACAGTGTTACATCCTACAAACTGCCAACTTATTAGTGTACATGCACTTTGTGTCTACAGCTAGAAGAATAAAATAGTCAATTAAAAATGTGCATCAAATACAGCATCCAGTGTGATGTGACTCATAATCATGCATATAATAACCATAGTCTGCATGAAAACACAAGAACTAAGCTAGAATTCAGCGGCCTAGCCAGGATACGAGGAACAAGATATAATATGGAGAAATACTAGATATCTCAGAAAAGAAAAAAAGAAATACCTGTTTTTCCAGATCTTGTCCTATAATGCCAGCTTCCACACACGCTGTTAAGTTCTTCTCATCTATCCAGAGAATCCGGTTCTGTTAAGAATGGAATCAAAACTGATCATCAGTGTTCATTCCCTTCTCTAATGCTATATTATCAACAATATCTAGATGTAAAAGTTAATATTAAAACAATTCCAGTTACTACAGTAATGGAAGCTGTCTTCCCACTCCCTCTAACAGTTAGACAACGGGTTAGAGATTGCAAAGCCACTACCATAAGTAACACTATTAATCAATTCATACTGGGAACATTCACAAAAGCAAGGCAGAAAGGTCAGAAAAAAATTAAAATCCCACAGAAATTAAAATACAGCATTAAAAAAAAAAAAAACAAAAAAAACCCAAAACAATTTAAAGTGCCCGGGTTTGAATATCTGGACAATAAGCAGACACCAAGAAAAGTGTTCTCATATAAACTCCCTAGGTTAAACAGACTCCACTGAAATACCCCAGTTCAGCTCTGGGATTTTGACACACAAAATTAGGAGTAAGATATGGTATAAGATGTCAAAGCATGTAGGTACTTAGGAAATTAAAGGTACCTGGAAGGATTATACCTTTTTACCTCATGGGAAACTCACTGACTCATCTGAATATTCTACTAAACAGGAAAAGAAGCACTAAACATAATTATTAACAAATACTATCCATGAAGAAGAGACAAACAAAACTGGGTTTAGCTCATAGAGAAAATTCCAGAAAGGCTTCAGCTTCAGTTCTTTCCTGATAAGTGATTATTACAGAGTTATTAACTAGGATTCATAGTTTGGAAAAAATAGTGTTATGAAGATAATTTAGAGTCATCAGTATAAAAAGCCAAGATACAACAACCCTTTACTTAGCAAATTCTGGAATAAAGACTACAGTATAAAAAGCTATATTTACATTTCTTAACATAACACTATTTTAATTTCTACAATCTAAGTGACAAGTCTCCCCTAAATAAAGCTGCTATTACTCATTTTCAACAAGAATCACTACCTGAAGGAGTTAGAGATGCATAGTTTTATAGAGAAATATGGCCATCTTATATTTGTTCAGTGAATGCTGACACTTACATATAATTTATTTATTCTTCAATGTCTGCATAAAAAACATTAAAAAAAATGTACAAGAACAAAATTTCTCACTGGCCTTTTGCTTAATTCAGACAACTCCTATACAGAAGAATAGTAGCTTCCTCTGATTTTCTCTGATGTAAAACGGTACAACGATGCAGCAGTAGGATTTTTTTCTAAGTACACAGGTCACATGAAGTACAGGACTAACTTCAATAAAAGTATCACTTAAAATGAAGTACTGATTTAATCATTATAATACAATTTAATACTTCCATCTTTTCTTTATTCTTGTAAGAAAGACAGAAATGTCATTCTCTAATGATTCCTTTCTCTAAAGTAACGTACGATGATTTAAATTTCAACATACTTTTTTCGTAGAATAGATACATACCATTTGTGATGTATCCAGAGAAACAATTGTTCTTTTTTCTTCTTCTGGGCATTCAAGGGCACTAGAGACACTCGTTCCTCCTGAAAATATGGGATGAAGATTGTGACTGTAAAATTCTCAGGTAACTTCTCCCCTACCTTCCACATACCCATCCTTCTCTCTCTCCTTTTGAATATTGAGCTTATTAAAGATCACTTTCTGAAGCTAATGATTAGTATTCCAAGGCTGTCCCCGCTCCCAAATTGAGAGTTTAACACAATCAGGGCAATGATGGAACAGACAAAAGGCTTCAACAGCACTCAATAACAGAGCATGAAATTCTCATCTGCTGCTGTAAAGTCTGTAACGTAACTTTAAAACAGGGAAGGGGAAGAAATCAAGTCATTCAAGAAACAGACATAGCTGTGGTTTCTATATATTCTACTGAGAGCACTGGAAAGGACACTACAACTCTACCTAGAAAGTGGGCTGAAGAGATCTACTTAATACAGGAACGCAATACTTACCTGAAATCAAGTAAGAAATTGAAAAAGGTATAACTATAAAAATGGATGAATAAAAACAAATATCAAACTTCCCTGGAGATTTCTAGTGTATCTTTACTGCATGTCACAGAACAGTCTCCAAGAAGTTTCCGGCTTCTCAAAGACTACAAAAGCCATAGGAAAATTAAAAAAAAAAAAAGCTACATGTACAGAGCGAGCACCAGCTAGTAAAACACCAATGCTCTTCAAGAGCAGCAAGACCTGCCACTTCCATTTCCAGTGATAGGAAAGGTAGCATTTTCCTTTAATATTAACTCCTACAATAACTTAAAAAGAGTTGATCATAGTTCAATATACCAGACTTGGAGAAAATCTAAAGAACTTCCTGCATCCCAGCCAATAAATGAGAACCAGTCAACACTGCCACTCTCAGCTACACTCATTTACAGGTATCCAATATGATTTGTAGCAGTCATACCACTGTACCCAGGAACCCGGGAAGTACTTTTGGGAGAAACCAACTTTGTTAGTTTGATACAATGTTTAAGTGACATGTTTATATTCTCAGACAGTAAATATCCTTCCTATGCGGGCTATATGCTTTCAGCTAAGTACCAAGGCATCAATATATTCCACAGAACTGAGAGTTCCTGACAAAACACTTACCACACAAATAAGCTTATGCAAGCCAACACCTCATGTCACCCAATGTCTAAGCCATAAACAGACAATTTACTTTACCAGATTTAGAGGTGAAAGGTATGTATAATTAGTAACCTGAAGCCCCTGAGAAGGACCCAGGACCTAGAAGAGCTCCAAGGCAAAAAGGCAGACTTCAGCTTCATATAAACAATTCTCTTGCACTCCTAATGCTCAGAGTGTTTTTGCATGTGTTGACTTTTGCTCAGCTGAGTACAGCAAATTTTAATACTGCAAGATTTTTAGTAATGCAAGACAGCATTTAAAATACAAGGGTTACTCCAAAAGCAATGTCTACCATTCTACTACTAAAACCACAAACTTAAATTGAATTCAAGTAAAATAATTTTGCACTAGCGAAGTTAAACACATCTCATATTTAATACTACTTACCACCAAATGGTATTATGCAGAGATTATGTTTGCAGGCTAATTCCACAATTTTAACTACATCTTCGTGGCAAACTGAAAAAGAAGTTAAATGGAAATTTCTGTCTGTTACTGTTGTTTAAACATCACAGTCTGAATTTTCAGCAGCTCCTTTTCTGACACCAGCAAGGAAGATGTTTCAAAGAGTAAGGCACTAAGAGTCCCAGGGTACACTTTAGACATAAAGCAATTCTACTTTTAAAGAACTTATTATGTAGTCTTGGTCTTCTGTCCACAGACTGAGACTCTCTGGGATTCTTGGCGTAAAATGAGCTAACAAATAGGTTAGAATTTAGAATTGAGCTAGGTATCCTGGAGAATAAATTAAGTTCAAAAGTTCATTGAAAATAAATTTTCAAAGCCATCTTAAGCAAAACTAATCTCTTCTGAACACTGAAAAACAGAATTTTTGTCTTTCTGGCTGACATTCAGCTTCAAGGGCTGCTGGTCAAATTTACTTTTTCAGAATTCACTGTGTATCCACAGTCAAAGATGAAACAGTTTTAAACCAACAGAGTCAATCACTTCATTTCAGTTGCCTATGGAGCAGCACAAGAAGTGGTGTTTAAGTCATGTCCAGTCACGAGAGCTGTCATGTCAGTACCTGTACACAAATATTCAGATGCATCTTACAGTTTCTCTTCTTATGCTTCCTACGTGTTTTTGGCTTTTTTTTCCAAATGAAGTAAGAAATCTGAGCTAGGAGCAAATTTGGGGTTTCTAGCACAGCGCAGCTATTCAAAACATCACAAAGTTTTAAAAATAGTTGAATTCATACAGCCTAGGTACTTAGACAAGCTGATTTTTTCACTTGCTATTGAAGAATAGCACATAGAAATTAGATCCTAAGGACCTGAGAAACATGACTCAATTAGAAAATTCACACAGATGAGCAAATAACTTCATCAGTTAAAGTATCAGTATTCTTCTACTCAACAAAAACAAACATTATTTTGCACTACACATTTTTAGCTACAACAGCATTAGTGATTATTCTATTTTAAATGGGTCTAGCCTGCACTGCCATTCCTTCAAGTCAATTACCCTTCATAATGTGTTTTGATAGCAGTTAACAGGTGTTACATTTTTTTTAATATTATTTCAGTACAGCATTTCATAAGACCAAATTTTTTAATGCAAACATTTAACCACTCTTCTAACATCACATACTTACAAAAACAGCAAGATTTAGTCTGCCATTTAGACAACTATTCTTGGTGCATATACAAGTTCATATTATACTGTGGTTACTTAAGTCATGAACTCAGCCGTCATCTGAAATTTCAGTTATATTTAAGAACAAATTCTACTTTCCTATTAAGTAATAGGTCTTCGCAGGCAAAGACTGTAATTCAGATGTTACAAAATCATGATTACCACACACAAAAAATTCCTTAGGGTCTGCAAAGATGAGTGAGGCTGGCCACACAGCTTCTCAATGAGAAGAAAGAACAGAAATTTAGCAAACAGATCAAAAGGAAGAAGGCAAAAAACATTAAGCTTACCAGGCCATACAACTATATCAGGAATTCGCTTAAACATTCCTTCCCTGAGTACAAATATCTCATGTAGGCAGTGACCTGAAACACAATTATAAGTAATCAAGAAACAGAAAGCATATGAAGTACAGTTACATAAACAAACTTCTCTTACCATGAGCTCTAAATACCCTATCTTCTGCATCCTGCGAATATGAGATTTTAGTGGCTCTAAGATCCTGAAGAAATTCTTCATTTACAATAGATGGAGGTACATCATTAACATTTAAAGATGCCTACAATACAAGAAAATATTTTCATGAAAGATAAGCTCCCTCTTATAGCATTTCTTCACAATTTAAAAAAATATAAGAACAGTTTACCACTAACCAATACCAAAACACAGCTATTTAAGATTAGAAAATAAAGAAGCTCTTTTCTTCATCTTCTGTCACTGATTCATTTGCCTTGTCTGGTACCTATCTGACAAGGTGGGCACACACTTTTATTCCAATAGCACATTCTTACTCTTTTTTTCCTGACAAATCTGGAAAAGCAAACAAGCTTATCGAGTGCATACTAGGCAAAACACTTGTCTTAAGGAATTCAAGAGAAACAACTGCCTGAACAGTTCTGAAAGCCCTCATGTTCATGAAGATTAAGTTCAAAATCTCTCATACAAGAAAGACATGCTTATTTTCACAAAGTGAACTAAATGGCATAAGCATAGTGCTTGTAACTGCTTTGAACATTAGATAGTGAGATCTGAAGAAGGGAAGACAACCCTCAACAAGGAAGTATTCAGGCGAATACAAAGATCTATGGCATACTTGGAAGAAACTACATAAGCTTACATAAAAATTAAGAGAACTTATAGGATAATTTAGTAAAGAATATTTACTTTAGGTAGGTTCACGACTGATAGCTCACAAAAACTCAGAGTCTTAAAAGGATAGCTAATTATTTGCTGTATACTTGTCATATTTTCACTTGACCCTATGAAAATATGGTTTCAATGATGACTTACTTCTGACAAAGGATACACTGATTTGACTTGATTTTTAAGGATGATGCTATATTGAAACAAGGTGTTAAGACACTGGAGGAAAAGGTTTTTCTCTCCAGGATATTCACACTTATCTACAAACACAGAAACTGGAGACTAAGGTAAGATCAGGCAAGAGGCATAGTGCTACTAAGAGATCCTGAGTTCAGGGGCCAGTCACAATAAGCTGAGGGCTGCTGCTCCTAGCTCTTGATAGTCTGCTTATTAACATAACATTCACACAGTGCTATTGGATAATTTCAAGAGCAGAACTCAAACCTGGAAAACACAAGGAAAAACAATACTAAGTAACCAAGTGGTTAAAGATCTTTGTTCATAGAAAATTCCTGTTAGCTCTCCTTACATTTTCTATTTCAAACTCGTTTCCTCATGGACATTTATAGCCAGAACCATTTTGTTTCATTTCAAGTTGAACATTATGTGGTTGATGATCCTGCTTATCTATAAGACTACAAACTACCTAGAACTACAGTAATTCCTTACAGATAACTATCTCATTCTTTATTTCTCTTCTGCAAGAATGTATTTATATTCTGAAGATGAAAAATGAAAGACAGTTAATATTCACCTATACAAATGTTATGTGGAATGCCAGACAAAAATGTTTTTTCCTATGGGACTGAGATATTTTAAAAGTTGTACACTTAAAGGTTAGACAGGAAGCATACATAAACTAGGTTTAAACTGCTGTCTTTTTTAAGTCGATACTGAAAAGGGAAAAAAGTCATCAGGTCTCAAGCAGTAGAAAAGCAGGTACATTTACTATGGTAAGTTACAACAGAATGGTGGCAAGCGATAGGGAATCCTTCAGTGCTGTAGAATAAAGGCAAGAAGAGATAAAGACAAATAGACCAAGAGGTTCTTTCCCTACTGATGTTCCTAAACCTGAGTTGCTTTACACTCTGATGATAGCAGATGGTGAAAACCAATATAGTGCCACAACCTGAAATATAAATCAGGAACTATAAAAGAGAAGTGAAAACAAGAAACCTCCATTAGGATTTGAGAATAACTATGAAAAGTCCAGATACACACTGGAGACCCCGAAGAGTCCTGTTCTGCTTCAGAGAAAACAATGTTGAACTGATCTGAGAAATGGATAAATAAAACTGTTATCCAAAACAGTGTCTCTACAGCCACTGTACAAGAACGACCTTCTTCCAGCACTGCTTTGGCAGCTATCTAGTCAGGAACCTGCAGCCTCAAACAAATTCTTCTTAAATGACCTGCGTCAATCTTCAGCTATTCTGCTTGAAAAGCAAAATATGTATGTTTCATAAAACCAGAACATTTTGAACATGTTTGTTTTTTTCTTCCTGAAAACATTCAGCTCAATCTTGAGTATTCTGATGGCCAGTTTTCAGCAGTCAGATGTGAAAAATATTCCTGTCAAATTAGAACTTGGATAACATTAAATATACTGAAAACACAGCACAATTTAGTGTCACCCTATCTTTTCTTTTTGTTATCACAATCATTACAGTAATAATAATTCTCTGTAGGCTAGTAGTTTCCACCATCTTGAAAAACAGCCTACAAACATGGACTAAAATTTCCTTGTGTGGGAGACACTTAATCCAATTAATGCACTAGAATTGACCTAGAACTACAAGTTGTGCTAAGTCACTGGAAGTTTTACATAATAGTTCCACAGCAAATATCAACTCTTCAGTGTTAATGCAGTAATATCAACTCTTAGGTGTTAATGCAGTATGATTAAATCAAATACATGTAAGGTGGCATTCAGGAAAACAGCTGAATCAAAACCTTTAACAATCTGGTCTTGATCATCACCAAGACTAACATTCAAAGGATTGGCTATTTACTTACTCTAGAGGTAGTTTTGTGCTCCAGACTTGCTCCAAAGGTCTTTTCTATCCATTCCTTAAAAGTTGGTAATACCATACCACCTAATCTGTACCTGAAAAGTCAATATTACATAGTGTCATTTTAAATTAAAAGAATGTATGGTAGATACACTTCTTTTGATACTGCATAAGCACAAATAGTAAGTTTTAAATTCAGTTCTTCATCTAAAAGGCTGCAAAGTTCTGCCCATTTCATTTTCACAGAACTGCACAGTTCCATTGCATTTAAGTATTCTATACTTAACACAAAAACAAACCTGATATAAGTACTTCAGACATGACTTTCCTTTACGATCTTTGGGAACTGAGGCATAAGGTTTTTCAGACATCCACCTCCCACTCTCATTTTTAGATGACACAGAAAGCAGTGTCATAGTTTGTGTGCTAGTTACAGAAAGAGAGCATTTATGTACAGACACCTTGTACTCTAAACTAAAGCAGTCTCAAACACACAAACTCATCTCAACATGCCTATCACAATTTCAAGAAAAAAAGAGCTAAAGGCTCCTCTCATCCTCAAGATGCATTAGAACCCATCAAGTGATGCGAATGTGCCTATCGCAAACCCCTTGGCAAGAGCTATGACAGATGAAAGCAGGACAAGGGACAAAGAAGGTGGCCAAAGTGGTACGTACCACTAATGAGGTAGAAATTTGTTAATTGTGTACATTTACGCACTTTGTGTATGTTTACAATATATGCACAAGCATTCTCTGAGAAGACAACAATTACCCTCCTTTAGCACAAAGGGCTTTCAGCAGTTGAAAATCCTATAGCTCATATGTGGGTCACTACACTGGACCCTACAGATCTTCTATGATAATTTAATTACAATAACTATCTAACCATGACCCTGTTTTCTTACCTTAACTACCTTCTAGTTCTCTCATTAATAAAACAGTCAAGAACCTACTCAATTTCTAGAGACAAAAGGGTACAAACACATTTCAACTCAGCTAAAAAGACTAAGTTCAGTGATCCCTGCTGTGACAGCTATTAGTGTATCATCATACTCACACAGAACAGAGTGAGTTCTGCGGACAGGCAAGTACAAAAAGCAACAAAAGTTTAAGGTACAAGTTTAATGCAAATTGGGAATCTGTGAAGGTACAGAACATCCTGGTTCAGCTTTGTGCTTTTTACTCTCCAAACATACTTTTTGGTATTGCCCACCTATTGCTATAGCTTTCTCAAAGGACAAAGTAAAGCTGACAAATCTAACAACCAACTCAAGGCAAACATAAGTCCCAACAGAGAGGAAATTGGCAAGTTTACTGCACAGAAAGCAATTATGACTAGTTATTCAGGGGTAAGCTTTGTACATACGACGATGGTAAAAGAAGTCCCTGAAAAAAAATTAAATAAGAACTGTCCTCCCTGGAAAAACAGGTTTATTTGCTCACTCAAGCAAGACACTTATCTTCTACTTCTGGTGTAATGGTATATTTGGTAATGAAAAAAATATATAATTTGAAAAGTAAATAAGCACAGTCTGTTGGGACAGTCAACACAACTTCTACAAAGAGAACTCCTGTTTCACTAACCCTTGGAGTTCTATGAGAGTATGAAAACAAAGTAAACAAGAGTGCAGTGAACATTATACACCCTTCTCAATTTCCACAGAGGTTCTACCTCAACAGCCTCTAAAGAAAATACACTGCTACAGTACTGAAGGGAAGATTCTTCTCAAAGCTTAAAAATAAGTAAGACAATTCTGCCCAAAACAGGAGCACAAAATGCCACACTGCTACTGGGTCCAGTTTTATGTAACATCTTTGTCATGGTTTTATGATTTTTGTTATTGGTATTCCACATCATAACATCACGTAGGGCACTGGGAGTTAAAGAGTTTTAATGCTCCAGTTCCATGGACTGCTGAATTTTCAGGTACATGGTTCTCAGAAGAGAACTACATACTTCAGATGACTTTGCATTCCCATTTTCAACTCAGAGGGAAAGAAAAACTGCCCACAAGTTGCTTCTCTCCTCTACTGGTTATCTCAGCAGTGGAAGTTCCTTAGCCATCTCACCTTCAGCTTTAGTGTAAGGCCTTTGGTTTTGGGCTCTCTCACTTTATTTGATTTATTAGCTTCAATTCCAATTATGTTGTATTATATTGTGTTATTTTACATTCCAGTATCTTATTTAGTAAATTAGTTTTCCTCTTCAGATCACTGCCACAGTTTCAGGCCCATCTCCCTGCCCTCTCCCTTCTCTCTCTTCCCTTTTCCTGGGGTGTGGGTCCCCTGCTCCATGTGTCATGGAACTGGGCTGAACTGGCCCATAAACCGTGGACAGTCTTCATCAGTAATCTGAACTTAACAGTGGACTCTCCATCCAGGTGAACGATAAAACATTCCTGTCTCTTTTAGAACAGAGACTGGTACCCATCAGTTCAACAGCAGCCTCAGTGATTCCTCCAGAAATAAATAAATAAATAAATGAAGTCCTATGCCTTTGCTTCCTTCAAAGTACCCCATATAAATTCTTCCTGTGCAGCATAAACTGCCCTTATCTGCGATCATCAGATGAAAAGAAAAAAATGGGTCACAAAGCAACAAGGGTCAGAATCCTAGCAAAAAGGAAGAACAACGAGATGCCTCTACATAGTAAACAATGAATTCATGAGCCTAGGACAGTGCTTTGCATTTCAACCTGGGACTGACAGTTAAAAAATTAAAGATTTGTGCTTCAATACTTGAGATCTTTCTGCAGGTTTGACTTAAACTAGCTCTTAACGCAGAAACTCGAAGAACAAGGAGTTTTTCTTTAGTACAGTTCCCTAGCAAATTCACTTATCTTAGCTATTATTATAATTTTTACTCTTAACAGAAGTATATTATTTCTAAAACTAAGACAACTGTAAGACACCTTTCATTTCATATAGAAAGGAACAGTAAGATATCAAATGACAGGACTGAAACTCACTGAAGAAAGCAAAGAGATCCTGAAGAAGAATTAATGTCTTTGCTGAAAAACTATATTTTCCAGAAAAACAAATTTGTGGTGTTAAGGGCTGGAAAACAGCAGATCAGAGATGCGTGTTGCCACCACAAAACATGCAACTGTAGACTCATTTTAATTTTTAAGCTAAGATGATAAAGAAACTCCAAGCACAACAGTTAAAAAACCTAAAACAAATTAAGAGTTCAGTACAGCAACCTGCTGATGCTCATGAGATTCTCAAAACTGGAACAACTCCATGGAACTGCCCCATGTTTTCCAAAGCTTTAGAAGATGGTGCAGACTCTCAGTTCAATTCCACGCTCCAGGGGAAGTGTGACTACTACGTATAGAATTCAATAAACACATGCAGAACTAATGACCTATTCTGCGAGATATACGAAGCTTTCTGCTGCTCCCAGCATAGCTGAACACTGCAGTTTTAAAACTCTTTTCCAAAAAATTACTAATAAAATCCTTTACTTCAGCGATATGATTTTCCACCTTACCTCTTTCCTGTGAATTCTGCTTGACCCTTCTTATTGAATATGAATTTGGAGTCATTATATCCCCATCCATTCCACTTCAGAATTTCTTGTCTAAAAGGGGGAAAACATACATGAGCAAAAATGTTAGCATACTGTAATGCCAAAATAGTCATATGATTTATGATTTAATGGCCTTGGAAACATAGCAATTTAAGAAGTCAAGTATGTTTCAAAAGTGCAAAGCTAAATATATGTAAAAATCCTTTGCAGTTAGAACCATTATTCCTTTAGATTGCATCCTAAGGTTTCACAGAATCATAGGGAAGGTTTGAAGGAGAAGATGCTATATGAACAACCAGCTGAAGTCAATGTACATTTTACAATGGATATTTTCAAATCAGCAAAGATCACATCTGAAAGATGTTCATCTTTAAACCTCCACATAATTACTAGAACAAAAACAGGGAGTACAAGCTGAAGAATTGAAAAAAAAAAAAAAAAAAAAAGGGAAGAAACTCCAGTTATCAAGAAACGCACTAAACTTCAGTTAAGCCTGACATCATTACTGCAACTCCATTACATTTCCAACATTCACTCAATGAGGCACTGAGAGACATTTGCATTAAAAATGTATTTTGGAAAGCTGAAAAAACAGTGCAGCAGAAATAATATACCAAATACAATTATCTCAATGTAATGAAACCATAAGAAAGGTAATATGAAAAAAAAAATGCAATCATCAAAACATTATCACAAAATTGAGGTGTCTAAACACAACCATTCCACAAGAAAAGATCTCTCAATCATGATAAAATCATCTACAATATATCAATGTAAACACATCGAAGATGTAGAGAAACACAAAGAGTAATTACATATCAATTCAATTCTGCTTTAGAAAAAAAAAATCATTTAAATTAGAAATGAAGTGCTAATGTAAAAATTGGATTGTTTAACAAAAACACATTTTAAAGAAGAACAGATGACATACCTCACTCTACAACACACAGTAAACGTAGATCTTATTCTGACTGTATCTTAGAAGAGCAAGACAATGATCAGTGGCCATTTTGAAAGACTTTACAGCTCAAAGTCACTGCCTGAATGTGGTTGTAACTCCAGCTGTACAAGCAATGTATCTGGGTGCTGCTGGACTACCAACAACTTTCTTAACAGAGAAAACACTAACACAGACTCCTGAGATATCACCACTGCTGTAATCAAAGTTCAGTTTTCTTCCAAATACCTGTCCATAAAGCTTCAAGTAGCCATACAGAAAAAAAATGGGGACTTCTACTACAGAATTTTTAAACAGATGTTTCAAAAAGCCTATCATAAGCTTTTGAAAAGCCTTTGATAAGCTTAGCACTTTCTAGGCAAGCTTCATAGAGAACTTCAAGCACTTAACAACTGACACATTTTTGTGAAACAGCCAGTGCATAATACTCCTGCACACTGAGGAACTGACTGTAACCCCACCACCAAATTAAGCTGTTTGGTGAACAGCTATCCAGGACTGCAGTCCTCCTCAAGGCAGCACTTCTCCTTCTGCTGACCACAAGGAGTACTTCTGTACATCCAATCTCCAGTTTGTTCAATCACAGAAGGAACAGACTAATTAATAAACCAAATTTGAGGAAGGCTTAAGCAGGTCCAACTTCAAGGCAGGGTCAAAACACACTGCTAAGTGGTGCTCTGGAACACTGAATCACCCCAACAGCTGCACAGAGTGAAAAATTCTCCTAAGCCCAGGGGTGTGGAGGTACAGCGGAGACCCAGGGAGGGGCTCCTCCTGCTAATCCACCAGCACTGCCAGCTGCTGACCCTTCCTGAAGGCCTGATTTCCTAGGCTGTTGCAAGGTGAAGTCAGATTTCCTCAGAGCTTTCAGGATGAACTATTTCAGAATGAAATAAGTAATGGTTATGGTTTGCTCTGAAAGATAACACACCTCTCATTACTTCTGTGATGAGAGTAATTAACACTAATACAACAGTTCACATGTTTGCAGAAGAACAGCTGGTTCTGAAACATCTCAACTACTGCCTAACACAAAGTCAGGCAAATCCTCCTCTGCATAATAGATGGTTTTGTGGCTTGTGAAAGGCAGACACAACAGGAAGTTAATTATAAACATCTAATTTCTATATTCAAAGCTACCCCAAGCAATTCTGAGGTTTCTGTTTGGAAACTGAAAGGGTTGTTTTGTAACCAGCCACTGACATTCATTCTTTCCTTTGTTCCACCACAGCAGGGAGTACAGCCAACTACAGGACTGCTATCTGATTTACTTACAGTGGCTCCTAGCACTTCTCACCCACACAGTAACAAGTCAGAGGAAATACTGCACGTGGCTTCCTAACAAGCAGCCTAAAAACATCCAGAATACAAAATAAAATGACCGATTATTTAGCTCTGAGTTGTAAGTGACAGGGCCTCCAACATTTGCCATTTTTGTTGTTTTGAACTCAAAGCTGCTAAGCTTTGTATTGTACCTAAGCTGCCTCATTTAAAGACGATGGTTTTTCTATTTGGGTACAGTGACATCAACAAAATATCAAGCTCATTAGCCCTACTTTCACGTTAAATAGTAGCAAGTGATCAGTTCTTCCTTGCCCCATGACTTTAAAACCAGAAAATCAGTACTGAAATGATAGACATAAAAATGTTCAAAACAAGATTTGCTTTACTTTTTTTTTTTTTAATATATAATACATATATTTTACATCCACGCTGTGTGTATGTGTATAAGTAATGTTTGCCTGAAGGGAAAAACCTTAAAGAAAGCAAGTTACCATGGAAACACTGACAATAGGAGCAAGTGTTGTGAAAACAGCGTGCTAAGGTTAAGCGAATTCAAATCTTTCCTTACAATGCTCAGCACTGAAACACTCAGTTTGACTTGATGCAGTAAGAATTATTTATTTTTATTTTTACTCTTCAATAAATTCTCTTCACTCTTCTGAAGACGTGGCTGCAGGAAGCTGTGCAGATCATAGCACAAGATAAATAACATATACCGAAAATAAGCACGTTGAAGCCTGGGTTAAGGTATTCGAATGGCAGTGCAGCCCACCCATTGTGTGCGCTCTCACATCCCATGGCTCCCACATCCCAGCAGTGACAGGCTGCCAAGTGTTTTCCTTTCCCTAGAAAACCCAAGTGACAGTGCAGGCCCTCCTGCAGGTACTGGAGTTGAGCATCCAGAAGTTCAGTCCCCAAGGGAATTACATCATGCATGTTATTTTCCAGTAGTTCAAAATGAATGGCACAGCTATATACCAAATCACCAAAGGCAATACACAGAACTGCCATGTAAATAGAGATTTTCTTTCAAGAGAAAAATACCTCCAGCTGTCACACCTTTTATCTTCCAGGATCCAAACCACATTAATGTTACAACAAAAGAAGCGCACAGTTTTTTCACTTCCAATAAAGTTACAA
Source organism: Oreortyx pictus (assembly GCA_036925125.1). Taxonomy (NCBI): domain Eukaryota; kingdom Metazoa; phylum Chordata; class Aves; order Galliformes; family Odontophoridae; genus Oreortyx; species Oreortyx pictus. The sequence goes on along the minus strand of JAUPFR010000009.1, from coordinate 13,470,123 downwards.
GATCATGTTCAGAGAAATACTGAAACCAAGTTAATGAATGAATTGTATCTCAGTAGCATTAACTACTTACATCGTTATAGGTGCATATATCCAAGCACACAGATCTTAACACAACTCCCACCGCACTTCTACAAAACCAATCTAGCACATCGCACAAATCAAAGCAATTTCCTAAGTGGGCAAGGGCCATTTCCTGTATTTTCCTCAGAGAAGCCACCCCAAATCTGTGCCATTCAACCAACTGAACCAATGGAACTCAGCTAGAGCAGAGCCAAAACGCTCAGGGAAGCACTTTCACAATAACCACCAGTGCTTTCAATTCAATCAACAGCTGGTGCTTAGCCTGCAAACATCACACATAAAATAAACAGACACTCCCGTTCTGCCACCCAAGAACAGCACATTCTTGGAAATTAGATGTAAGTGGCAGTTTGAATAGCTACCACATTGGCTGAACCACCACTGATTGCCTAATGGAGCAATGCAAACAAGTCTTACAGGCTGTGAAGTGCTTCCAAGACTTGGAGCAGGAATGCAGTAAGATTCAGGTAGCATTATGGTGCTAAGGATTTGCACAAGAACGTTATCTCTACAGTAACTCTTCAAAGCCCACTTTAGCTGGGCTTCTGGCTACTAACTCAGAACCATTCCCTTAGGTGACATCAGGAGGTCCCCTTTCTCTGCAGTCCCTGTGTGGGCTGCACAGTCACATCACTCCAGTACCAGGTAAGAAAGCTTCTGGAGCCAGCAGTAAGTTAGAATGAGGTCCCTGGAAATTAGGAAAGAGAACATAAAGCAAGGAATCCCTTCAAGAACTGCTTTATGAAGGCATCATTCATCCAGAGAATGACACACTGCAGGCATTGAGTATCTGTTATGTTTGTCCCTCTTACACATCTTTCCTCATGGGGAGCCTTCCCTGCAGCAAACCAAGCCTGAGCACAGTAACTTCTGAAGGCCAACAGGAGGTCTGTTTTAGTCAATTTAGACCCAGTTCTGCAGCCTGTGCTTTCACATAAACCCTTACAGCTGCACACACATCTACTTCAGCTGCTGCTCTGTTTGCCAAGTATCTGCTGCAGCAACATGAACTTTGGTTTAAATCTACAGTAAGCTGCAAGTGCAGACAAAACTTTAGGCATGGGAGACTTGATGGGACCACAGCAGAGTGCTGTGTGGCTCCTTTTGTTTGGTTTGCTTTTGTTTTCATCAGAACAGTCTAAAAAACAAACAGTGTTAATTCTTCTTACACAATGCCAACTTGACTACTTCACTACATTTTAATAATAAAGCCCCAAGGAACAAGGAAATTGGAGTTTCTCCAGCATTTTCTTGTAGAAAGCTTAAGTAGTTTGGTGAATTAAGTGAATTAAAAAAGAAACACAATAATCAGTCTGAGGAAAGCCAAGATATTATACCTATACTTCTCAGATACACATGGTCAGATGATGATTCTTATGCAAGGGAGTACTTCACAATAAACTATTTCTATTTCATCTACTACTTTCATTGATACCAGTTTCTATCTTTGAAGAGACAGTTCTACTGCAAAAATGCATGCACACGGCTACTTCCAAGAAGTCAGGGAATAGGCAACACTTTTCAAACACTAGAGATCAATAATTTAAGAAATATTTCTTGGAAGCTTGCAAAGCCAGGAAGTCTGCTTCACTGCCTTCTAAAATCCCACTTAACGAAAGAATAAACTGCTCATTCCCTCAAGGAAAATAAGTTCAGCTCCTGGACAAGGTTTTTACCTATCATGTTGAGGACTCCTCACACACTCTGAAGCAAATGCTCAGATACGCACCAAAGAATGCTTTTTGGCTTACACTATCAACCCGGAAAACTTGTATACAACAGCTATTTCTGGGTGTTACACACACTACAGATGTCTGTGGTGGAATTCCTAGAAGCCTCTGTGGCCTGGAGTAAAAGTAATTATTGTAGTATTTTGCATTAGCAAAGATTCTTCTATCCAACTTAAGTAAATCTGAAGTTTAAAAAAATAATTATGCATACATTAATTTCTTGTGCAAAAGAGTTTAGACCTTAGCAGATATTCAGAAATTGATCCACAAATTCAGTTTTTCACGTTGACTTCTTGTTTTTAGGTAATAATCTATACTGTATACCACACGTTGAACATACTTCATGCTTATATTTGTATCTAGGTTTGATTTTTTACCTAGTAAGATGTAACCAATAGATATATCCACCTTGGATTACTTAGCGTGCAAAGATCTATCAGGAAACTCATGTCTACTTAAATGAATTCAACTCTAACATTTCTTCCATACCATCTGTCTGATGAGTTAATTAGTTACAGTTTGGTAAGAGATATGAATTGCTGTTGCATATGAAGTCACATTTGCATTCAAATTGTGGCACTTTCTTTTAACATGTTACTATTTACAAATGAGAATCTTATCTTACCTGCTCATATACTTCAAGAAATAACCTTGACAATTACCTGCTTTGATGCAATCACAAAAGCCTCCTGTGAACGGCCACACCTTCCTCAATGCAACAGGCTCTTGCTATTATGATTTCTTAAGATTATTTCCTTCTTTGCCTGAAGTTTCCACTACCCTAAGCTCAGAAGTCAGCTATGCCAGGATTTAGTTCAGCATCAACTTTTACTTAAAAACACTGCTGCCTAAAAAGTTAGTGCCATCAAACACTTAACAAGCCATAAGTGGAATCTAACCTTTCAAAGTGCTTAGTTGGAAGCATCAAGATATTTACAGAAGAAAAACTAACGCAGAGAAACACTCCCTCCACTCGCCAGCCCCCATTCATCCTCTGGTGCTCACCTTAAACTTCAGCGTTATCAGCCACCAGTCTCCAACCTAAACAGATCCTGAATTTACTTGAGAACAAAAACAACTGTATGAACAGTCCTCATAGGTTTTAAAGTACTCACACAAGCATAGAGGCATAGCCATCATTCAAATTTACACAATACAAACCTTTACTGCAAAGAAACGTTTTGGTATTAGTGTAAAGATACGATGTCTCTTTGACCTTATTTACTACATTCAAGTAGCATCTTTAGGCACCAGCTCACGTTCTGCTTGACCTAGTGTTAGATGTTAACAAGTTACCTTGAACAACCTGGGTTTGAAGGGCAGAGGACTGGCTATGCACTTATCCTATGGTTTACCCCGTGTGCCCATAATAACTAGAAGAAAGCCACAAACATCTCTTTAACCCACAAGGAAAAGAAGAAGAAAAAAAAAAAACTTCCCCACAAAAAGATGGGAAAGTGTGGAAATCTACTCTGCTTTCTTTTCTCCAGGACACAACAAATTTAAGTTCATTAGATGACAGATGAGTATTTTATTACATTCAATCAACACTCCCTCTTAAACTCTAAAGAACTTTGGCCCTTGTTAAGTTAGTTAAAATACAATCTTCTACAGCTAGATTAATATCAGTGCTTCATCTCTGAGGCATTCCTATTTTCTAGCATATGTAAAAGTTATCCCAGAATAACTCTGTCCTGAAAAATTGCAGCACTTTACTGTGTTCTAAATGATACAGTAGAAGTTGTATACTTCACGTAGTTAATCTTCAGCGTAACGGTATGTAAGTTTTTATCTTAAGCCTCAGCAGTAAAATGAGTTTACTAATAACCAGCCACCCAAAGTCAACAGGATAATGTTTAGAAAAAACTACCTGCAAGGAAGAATTATTTCCCAATTCAAGCTTTTAATAAGTTTTTCAGGAAGCACATCATTTTTTTTAAGGCTTGAAGACACAGCTGATTTTATAACTATGACCTCCATCTTCCACTTCAGCACTGAATTAAAACCTAAAATCCAAAACAGACATGTTGTGCAAAGTAACGTCTTCCCTACTCTTACAGTACATATGACTCTCCACTCATACAGTGTACTCTTACACTGCACCTTCCCCTGAAAAGAATGCTGGCCTAAGCACAAGATAGGTCATCTTTTTTGATAAGCATTTCCTCTTGATAAGTCATTTTCAGAGGAAAAAAAAAAAAAAAGAAAAGAAAAAGATGAAAAAACAGGAAGTGCACTGCAATCATTAAACACGTCAACTTACAAACACAGCCATTAGCCTTCACAGGCATTTTAAAATGCAGTTTGGTAAATACCTACAGGAATGCTGTTCATTTTACTTATTCCCCTTCCTTTCCTTAACTGATGATGAAAAATGGCTGAATGAGATCCTTACCAGTACGGTCTACAGACCGTCAACAAGAAAGCAGCCTTTCTGCAGGTCCATGTCTAGTGACTACTGCAAAGTATTAGGGCAATTAATTGGTCACAGTAAGTCATCTACTTTGCAGAAGAAATATTACACAAGGAGAATGCAGCTAGATCTGGTAGAAGCGCCTGTCAGATGCTCTGACTATTTCAAACACTACAGGAAAGATGCAACAAGTCTAATGAAGACAGAAAACGTTGAATAAGGAACCTGGGCTGCAGCTTTGCTGGCAAAAATTAAATTAATAACTCAGAAGAGGCAGAAAAGCTGAATCATCATAAACAGATTTAATAGGATGCTGAAAGAAGAAAGCCATTTGGGTCTGAACTATCCTAATATTACTCAAAAGAGCACAGAAGCACTGTATTATCCACAAATCAGTTATTCTCACTAGATATTTTTTTTTTTTTAATCAGGCTGGTTAGCAGTGGATAAGTACAAGATCTTCCCAAAATCACGTTAGCTTTCAAAATCTACACTGCTTGGTAAGCAGCAAAAATGGCTGTGAAGTCTACTACTCTCTCTCTCTCAAGTTACAGTTATGCAAAGTTATCTGCAAAAAAAATCATCAAACTGAATAGACTAAACAATTTATCTTGATATTAACAAGAAATTTAAAACAGACCGATTTGTTTCGAGCAATGGTGACTGTGAATATCCATTCAGATAAAAAAGTTTTCAGAAACACAAGTTTTATTTCAAGCAGTTTCAGGACCTTGTAACCCACTTCAAGACCTAAAGTCATTTACAACTCCAACAAAGTCAGAAGTATTCCGGTAACTTCCATTCTTTGATAGCACAGTTTCACTGGGGTCAGACACCCTTGAACTAAAATAAAGAAGCATTGCCAGAGTAGTTTAAGTACTGAACGTGGAATAGTCCTTTGTCAACAAAAGATATTTAACCAGCTGAGTTACTAAGCCAAGAACCAGACCTCCTTAGACTCACTTTTACACTCAGAGATCTATTGTATTTAACCAGCTCATCTCCTGTATGCTGCGCCACTCAGTAATCACAGCCTGAAATGCAAATTAAGCTATTATTTTTTTTTACATCTAACACATTTACTACTGCTTTGACACACAAACAAGCTCTTATATTCACCTGAAGTTTCCTTATATGATTGTTGCCTCAAAATCCTTGAAGAAGTCCTAGACCTGGACTCTTAAACACAGTGTGCAGCCTCAGAGGAAGGTATGTGGTTTTGCTCAGGCGGTTACCAAATGAAGGAAAGCATATGTTTAAATACTGACTATTAGTTACACATCTGCCTAAGAATTCAGATCATGCCTAAAGCAAGAAAAGAACTAAAGAACTCTGCTGTAACTTCTCTGCATTCATTATAGCCCCTGGCCTTACACAAGGGTTTCTGCACTGCCCAAGCAAAACTACCACACAGATGAATGACAGTAAGTTTAAATGCTGAGTACCCAGTGCTAAACACATCATCCATCTGAACCTAGTTCCAAAGTCAGCAAGCCAACTTTCTAGAATCCCTAACTTCTGGCAAGCTTCAGATCCGTCATCGTGTAGCATTCTTTAATTTCATCCCAAGAATCTCTTTACTTTCTCATTTAAGCAAAAGCACCTTCGTTTAAATATACTAATTTCTGAAGTTGTTTGCTTTAAAATATTCTTTTTTTTTTTTTCCCCCAGTATAGTTAAACTTCATCTTGAAATCATACCCTAAACCTCCTAAATCCTCTCCAAACTTCTCTAATACTCTTTAATTTTCTTCTTAATTATGCCTCACAGAAGACCTCTCCAGCTGTGGTATTCCTAGGGCTGACCTTCTCCACCTTCACTAAGTAACCTCAGTAACCAAGGCCAGCCACCCACACTCACCTATGACAGCACAAATCTTTCTGCCCAACACGTTCCACATCTTATGAATGGGTAAACCAGCTCCAAATCAGCTAGAAGTCACTAGAACATAACTCAGGCATTTATCATTTGCAAGCTGTAAATCACTGTAGGCAACAAAGCTTTTATTTCCATACATACAGAAAAGTTGAGCTCTAAGTACACCAAGACAGCTGCAGCAATTACGTAGATTGCACATTCCAGTAGCTCCCTTACACTATCACTGAATAGTGCTCCATAGTTGTACCACTTTGATCATAAATTACCTGAAGCAACTTAATTTATTCTTAATCTGGAACAAGTTAATCAAAATAAAGACAGCAACTGGCTTATTGCCTATGACATCCCAGTCCGCTCCAAGCATGCAAACTCAGCTCAAGCCACAAATGGTCTGTTAGAATAATTCAGACCATTCCTTTTATCTCACAAGGCTTGCCTGAGAAAATGTTCAAAGCAAACCACCAGGGAATGGGTTTTCCACACAGGAGCAATGACTCATATCTGCTGCTTGCCCTGCCTGCCTCCTGATTGCCTCCATACCTTCTCATACCATACCGGTGCCTGCACAGCGCTCTACAGAGAGCAGTGGGCTGTCCGGAACCCAAGCCATGAGATGCTTTCACAGGACAGCAAGGCAATGTGCACATAGGAAAACCACATCAGAAAATGGGGGAAATCACAATATGCATGGAAGCCCACTACTCCAGAAAGTGAGCACAACAATAAGTTACTTGAAACCGTACCTACATACTCTAAGTACAGCACTTAATGTATCAGACAGATAAATCCAAGAGCTGGTGAACCAACTTAGAAAACAGACACTGTTTGTCTTCCCTTGGTCTCGTAAGAACCAAGATGCTTCACTTCTGTGCGAACAGAAAGAGCGTAAGATATACTCACGGCCATTCACCTCCAAGAAATTCAAGACAAGAGCCCAACTTACAAGTACATTTTAGTAGTACCCTCAAGAAGGTCTAACGTATCTGTGAACCCAGGAGCACAGAAAGCCCATACACAGCCTCCCCTTTCTACAAACTGCACTCTTCATCACGGCAGCCTCAAGTCCTTCCCATGCACCACCGAGCCTCTCCTCCAGCTCCGAGGAGGACAGCGAGCGACCCTCCAGGCCACCACTCCGCACATCCCAGCAGCAGAAGAACCACCCTCCCCGGCGCCTCCCAGCCTCGCTAGGCCCTCTCCCCGCGGGGCCCCCGCCCGCACACACCGCTTCTTGGGGATGGAGCCGCCCTGCGCCTTGCAGGGGGTCGGGGAGAGGGCCGCCTGCCCCGCGGCCCGCGGTGAGCCCCGCAGGTGCCCGGAGATGATGCGCAGCCGCCGCCGGGCGGAGGCCGGAGACCCGCCGCCGCTTCCCGCCGCCTCCTCCGCCGCCGTCGCCATGGCACTTCCGTGTTGTGCCGCGGAGCGCTGCCGGGTGAGGGGTCAGGCGGGCGGAAGGCGCTGCCCCGCGCTGCCCGAGCCCTGCCCGGGGCCTGCGCCGCGGGCGGCCGGCGGGTCCTGCCCGCTGCTGGTAGGAGGAGCGCGGCCTGCGGTTGCAGGCGCTGCTGCCCTCGTGCTGCCGCGGCTCCCGCCGGGCCGCTCGGAAGCCTGCTGGGGCTGTGAGCAGCTGGGAGAGCACAGGCCTTACGTTTCGTAGCCTGGGCTTTGGTTGTCGTGAGCCCATGTGAGAGAGACAGAGATGTTTCTATAAAGCTGACGGTTGCCTAAGTTAATTATGAAATGCTCGTTAGTGGCATTAGCGTGGGTGGGATACTTAAGAAATACGTTGGTGAGGTGACATAGTGGCTTACAGGTGTTGCAGATGTTACCGTGACTGTTGACAGGCACAGAGGTGTCCTAATGTGAGAGCAGAGGGATGCTGGGCAGGCACTGCTCCACGCGCTTTTGTTGAAATGCAGAGGTAACCTGTACAGCTGTGTGGATGGCATTTAAGTGCAATGAGTGAATACAACAGTAGTTACGAACCTGCAGCTGTCAGTGCTGCGAAAGATTTGTAGTTGAAAAAAATCCATCCAACAGCTGTTTTACACTTTACATGTGTTGAAAGCACTGAGCAATGCAGACCCCACATCACACGCCCAGCCCCAGCTTGCCGGCCTCACGCACGCAACCCACGATCATGGCAACATGAGCTGATTATATCCACAACAATAATAAGCCACAATCCATGTGGATTATGTTCACAGCTCTGCTTCTCACTTGGGCATCTGGTTCAGTCTTTCTGACAATACTCGCACCTCTAAGATCTGCTCGCAACTGCCGACACGCTGTATGACATGGCAAATTATCCCTTGGCAGGAGAAAAATTTGAGACCACAGGCTTCTCCTTCATTCCAGAGAGGGTCGGAGAGCAAGCAGTGTTATCCCATCTGAAAAAATCTGTGTTTTTTTTATTATTTAATTCCTGACATCAGTCTAGCCAATAGCCATTTTTTAGCCAAATTCTGTATAAGTGGCAGCATTAGGGAAGAGAGTTGAACCCCAACTGGGATTATATCTCTTCCTGTAGCAGGGACAGCTAGTGCTGTCACGGAATTGCTGGACAGTCCTGATCATGAGCTCATGTGAAAAGCTGGGATTTCTCCTTTGCTATCAGCACCATCAGGAAGTGGAAGTCTTCACAGAGAATGGTTCCTGTACCCTGTACCCAAGAGATTCTTATAACCCTACAGAACCTAGCTTTTACTTACTACTGACTGGTGGGCAATCTGTTCAGCCTGTCCAAATGCGCTATCAGCTTAACAATAACAAATGCAACAACGTGACGGATCCTTTAATCATTTATAGCATCCATGAGCTTACACAGGTGGTCATCCTCTACACACTCCTCAACTATGAAGACAGAGAAGTGAGATTTAAGGGGAGATGTAGATGGGATACCATTTCCAAATAAGGTCTGCTACAGTTAATTTACCACCATGCAGTGCTGTGCTTTGGTCAACTCTGAATTTCCACTCAGGAAAATATATGGAAAATTAAAAGATTAATGGGACAGAAAGAATGGCAGGTGGTAGTTTGGTTTTTTTGGTTTGGTGTTTTTTTTGTTGTTGTTGTTGTTTTTTGTTGTTGTTTAGGTTTGGGTTTTTTGGTTTTTTGTTTTTTCTTTTTCATCAGAGAAATAAAAAAGAAAAAGCTGATCAATCTGGTTTTTAAGGAAAGTTAAAGAAGATATGTCTTCCAATACGTAAAAGACTGCTACATAGTGAAAGTCATCTGCCCTCCATGTCCCTGCTATGTCACTGAGCAGTAATGAGCACAAACTTCAAGAGGTAACTTCAGTATTTGTACTAGACTACCTTTTAACAGCAGTGAAAATGAAAAACTGCTGTCTGCCTAAAAACAGAATGAAGTCATCTCCATTATCTTGAATAACAGACTACACAGCATCTATCAGTAAAACTAGTTCTGCTCAGAGCAAGATGATCATCTAGATGATCTCAAATAAATTCCAACCTTTTATCTGTGAGCTGAAATACCTCACACAGTTGAATCCTACTCTGTTATCTCACTGAACCTACTTCAGTGATTACCTTCTGCAGTTTGATGGCACCAGTCAGCTTTATGGAAATCTTGAAGTGGAATGCTAGAACCTATGTTATTATTAGTACTTTCATAGTGATAATTTGCCTGTCACTGCTGATTTATTTGTTCATTCCTTCGTCATTCACCCCATGCTTATTCTGCCTTGTATATTAAAGAAAATTACATGAAAATTCATAAAACTTTTTCCTTATTTCTCTCATGGCACTTTGGTGTGATATCTTTCCATTAGCTAACCAAGTAGCAGGAAGTTCTATAGGGAGCACCAACTTGCATGAAGTTCTCCAGGGCGCACTATGTAGAGGACAAGCAGAGAGACTTTGCTTCAGTTCCCTATTTCACATGCAATATTGGTGCCCCTTTGAGTTACAGCTCCCCATATGGAAACCAGGGATAACACTGTCTCCCTGCAGAGACTGATTGGAAGAGAAATACACTGAGGAGTGTATGACGATACTGGATCAAACATTTTAAGAGCTACTGATGGAAAGCAGTGCATAAAAGTCAGGTATTATGGCTATTTATTCTGCTTTGATTCTCAGCATGATTAATCTGATGCCCTTTGTGTACTTTGACTACAAAATAGTCTATAATTTTCCTGGGGCAGAAATCGCACTAGTTGCAATGCAGTCTCAGCTCTAGGTTAAGTTTCTGATATTACTGTATTATAAACAGCTGTTCTGGCAGTTTGATAGTTTGGTTATGGAGTTAAAATCCCCCCCATGAGTAATTTGTATACTACTTTCTGGATCAACTCAAGCATATCTGCATTTAACTATCTGCTGCTGGGGAGCTGGTCTTTAGGGAACAAACAGCTCTCTTGACTGAGTTTCCATTCTCATTGTTTACTGAAGTGCTGGATATAGTTGGAAGGATTTTAAGTCACTGTTATCTAAACCATTCCACACTGATGACAGTTTGGAGAGAAATAACAGGTTTATTATAGGCTTCAGATTTTGCCAGAATGTTTCTCTGCATTATACTTACTGGTAAGGAACAATAATTTGTAATGGGAGGTTTCAAGTCAAAAATAGAATCTAATTCATATCCAAAGAACAACATTTACCACTACCTCAGAACTTAATTGTCCAAAAAGTTACCAATTTTCAGGCGTGTGTGTCTGAAGATTTAACTTGGGGTGATAGGAGCATGGTGGTGTTGTGCTTAAACCAGCGTAAACCTTCATCTTACAGGGAATGGAGGTACAGCGGATGGACACTGCAGTTTTTTCTGTGCAAGCACTCCTGGCAGCACCCCGAATGCATTTCTCAGCTCCCTGGGAAGGATGGCAATCTTCATGAAAAGGAGTAGGAACGTAATGGACTGGCAGATCATGTAGCTGCTGTTTCTCATCATTTTCCTGAAGTGAACCACTGGCATATTTTTAAATGTCTAGTCAATTCAGACTGATAAGTAGAAGGGCTAAAAAGAAAATTTAGCTAACACAACAATTTTGCAAGTAATATAATTGTGACAAGAACGGGAGGTACGATTTCAGTAGAAATTCCAGATCTGCAAAGTGGTAGTTTAAAGAAGGCTAATTTTTGCCAAGCCAAAGCAGCAGCATTTACTTGAGATAACAGAATCAAAGAATCATAGAATGGTTTGGGTTGGAAGGGACCTTTAAGATCATTTAGTTCCAACCCCCCTGCTATAGGCAGGGACACCTCCCACTAGAACATCTGTGTTGCTCACAGCCCATCCAGGCTGGCCTTGAATGCTTCCAGGGAGAGGGCATCCACAACCTGCTGGGCAGCCTGTTCCAGTGTCTCATCACCCTCACAGTAAACAATTTCTTCCTAATATCTAGTCTAAATCTACCCTCTTCTGGTTTAAAACCATTTCCCTTTGTCCTGCTGCTACATGCCCATATAAAAAGTAAGAGATGTAACTAGTAGATACGGAAAATGAATTGATGGGATACATATCTATCCTCAAATGAGATGCTGAAACAGCATCTGCACACACGTATAGAAGAGAAGGCGGAGGATTATATTGAACTGAAAATGCAAAAGGAAATTTGAAAAATTTCAGATGAGTTATTGAAACCTCTGAAAGTTCCTGGCCTCTGTTGAAACTAACAGGAACTGCTAGTGCTGTAGTACAAGCCTGTATTATTCCTTTGTGGACTAGATAGCAGACTAGATAGCATTGACTTATGAGACTTAATTCATCTCACTGTTTCTGAGCACAACAACATTATCATAATAGTAAGCAATGAGAAAAGCAAATTCCTCTCCTTTATAGAAAGACAGGAAAAGGTAGCTTTTGATAAAAATAATTTTTCATATACTGGTAAAAAAATCAGAGGCAGAAGAGTTAAGTAAAATATGCTGAGCTTTAACTCAGAACTGAAAAGATTTTTGCAAAGGAAGAGCAGAAAAAGTATGGACCATCAAAGCCATTGAGTCCTTCTGTGGTAATTCAAAAGTGGCTGGAGAAAGTGATCCAGATATATTGTCAGATGTTACCTATTGTATTTTGTGTAACAATAACCTGCAATCTCCTGCACTTTGCTCTAGACTGTTCTTCTCAAAGTAAAGTTTTTTACATGTTAGGAGTTTAATATTCTATCAGTAGTAGTAACTATGCAAGCAGACAATGCAGCTTCCAATAGAAATAGAAAAATCAGTTCAATTTACAAATGGATAAACTTAAATTCTAAAGTCTTGACTGACCAAAAGAAATGTTGATAATGTTTACTACAGAGCAACTTCATCACTCAGGAAAATGGTTATGTGAGTACAAGGGATGACACCAGGGCCCAGGAGGCACTAGCAGACCTCAATAGCCCTGACCAGCCTCACCTCACTGTAACCATTTTAGGAAAATCTCTAAACTGAAAATGGTTAGGGAATAGCAGAATATTAGGGAGAAATGTCACATATGCTTTATCTGTTCAGATTCTTCTAGATGTCTGTTTCTAGCCTGCACCAGAGACAGAACATTCTGCACAGTGGACACTGGTCTGAAACAGCATGGGGATTCTTTGGTCCTTATCCCAGAGATTTTTAAATGTTAGCTTAAATAATTCATGCATCAATAAAGGGCCTTTTTTTAATCCTAGACACAGTACCTGAAAAATACCATTGTGAAACAGCTTCCAAAGGAGCATAGCTTTCTTTTTCTGTAATTTGGAAAACTGTATCTTAATTAAAATGCACTTCTGCAGTTTTTTAGTGCACAGCAAAAGGAAGGGATTTCTTTAAAACAGATGAGCAGAACATGAACAGGACAAAGGAACTATTTTTTTTTTCAAGAGTCTTCCTTTCAATGAGCTACTTGTGAAGTTAAAACAGAAGAAAATGCTACTTGAGTAAGATGTGTTTTAGATGTTGCTTCTTTCTGCCTCCCCATTCAGATGTGATTGACAGTAATGTAGTAGGAATACCTTTTTGTTCTGCATTTCTGTAAGTCCGTACAAAAAGCCACCACCTACAGAAAAGGCGGGGTTTTGGCTCTCTTAAGAACAGGATGGGTGTGGGACATCCACAGCTGAATCATGAGCTCAGAAGAAACATATGGGGCAACAGATGGGCAAAAAGGGCATAAGCCCTTGAGCTCACCTCTGTATTAGTCATTTTGATCACCAGAAATATAGAAAGCTGACACCCTTTGATGAACCCATCATTCAACACCAACTAATTGATTCACTGGGAGGAGTTCTGTTAATATTTGAATAGACCAATAAGTTTTCCTGAAACAATTTCTCATACTTAGGCTTTGTGTAAGAGTAAGCAGAGACCCTGAGGGATAGGCAACACATCCATCCATCCATTACCAGCTTATGGCAATAGAAGGCTTAGCACGCAGGATTCAGTACTACAGACTGAGATAGGCCCATGTCTCAAAGATCACAGCTACGGAGAAGCCTGCAGGACCCCACACCATTGGCAAAGGTCAAGCTTACACAAGGACAGAAGAAACTGAAACTAGGATAAAAAGGGATAAAAATCTACAGAGCTTGGGCCATGAATGAGACCTCTTATCTAGAGATCTTCAACTAGCAGCTGACCTTTTTTATATAGAAAGGATGAGTGGGCAGTATGGTATCTCTTTAAACGTGTAAAAAATGCAGACTTTTTTTGTACACAGCTGTCATCTCTCATGTTACATTTTCTGAGATTATCAACTATTTCAGCTCTCAATCAACAGATGGTCAGAACAGCCTAGAAGTACGTCTATGTCTGAAAAAGAGCTGATCATTGAGAAGCAAGTGCTAAATCCTTGTCAATGACATATTAAAAAAAAGCACAGTGACTCCACTGTGAAATAGCTACAACTTCACTGAGCCTTCCACTGGTGTCCCAGTGCAGATTTAGAAGTAGTATATTACTATTATCCATGTCGGACCTATTTTATGTGTACCATATCTTGCTTGCAAGAAATATATCTGCTAAATAGTTAGGTGTACGCATGGACGAGTTTGTGCATCAATCAATTCAAAGCAGACCTTTGCAAACTGAGTAAGACAAATTTCTATTTGTTTATTCTGTTTACTTTTGGTAGTAAATCCATTCAAACTTCATCACTGATAACAAGAGTGGCAGATAAGTTTATGGTATATGTGCTTTACAATTCTCAATGAATTCGTATTGTACTTTCTTTGTTCTATTCTAACAGTGGTCCTGTTGCATCCAGATAACTGAAGGGAAGAAACCACTGTGAAGAGATGTACATTCCTGCCATCTTTCAACCCTTTCACAATGTATGTCAAAAGCCTGTCAAGAGAAAAAGCTTTGATATTTGTTTACCGAGGCAATTCAGTGAAACCAAATATACTTGCCACATATGGCTTCCTGTGGCTTTGTTGGTGAAAGTAAGCATAATTTGACATTTACAGACAGTTAGCTTTCAAGGTGTGTATCCCAAAGGAGCTCAAGTGTTGTTTCCACACTCCTGTTTATTGCCCCAAGACTTTCTCTCCTTCCCCTTCTTTAACAGACCTGTCAATTAAAGTGAAATACAACTGCCCAGCATGACAAGGGAGCCTCTGTGGAAACTATTTGCTTCCTGTGTGCTTTCTTGGCTGTTGCAGCTTCTGTACACCTGCATTTTATCTTGGTAACTTAATCTCATAACTATACTCAGTTCTCTTCATTTACTTCGAGAACCTCCATTTTTCATTCAAGTTTTATGTCCTCCTTTGTAAGAGTCTGATAGGAAGTGTTGCAAAAGTGAAAATCCACTTTTGAGAATGAGAATTTTCAGTCCAGTTTATGACTTTAACCTGACTAGAATTGGTAGTTTCCTTTTGAGACATTTAATTCATAAAATGATGATTCTCTCCTCATTTGGGTAGTTCTGAGTGTTTGGAAAGGAAAGATGCCTTCTTACATTTTCCCAAAATGTATCACTTGGATAGTCTGCAGACAATACAGAAATGTTCCATGTATAATTGATTCAAAAGAAGCTGGATATAGTAAACGCAAATCACGTTCAACAATTTCCCCTGACAGTGCTACATCCTGGCACTCTCCTGTCACCTGTGTTCTAATGTGTATGAATTCTGAGACCAACTCAGGATACAGCTAGGATCTCTACATACATCACATCACATCACATCATCGGGGGAAACACTGGAAGCAAAACAGCATTATAACACTTTGTTAAATAATCCACTCAAAGTATAGTTTGATGCACTAAAATTCTCCCGATCTGCCACAATTCCCAGAATTTCAAAGAAGAAATTACCCATAAAGGCACATGCTTAATTCTGTATTTTCCTTGCTTATGTCCCTAGACATATTATTGGTGCAAATAACTCATCTTACCTCCTCAGGCCATATAACATATAAACGGTATTGTGGAAGAGAATGTTGCTTGCGTTGTAATTAGAAACTCACACCTTTCAATAAAGTTGAAAGGTTTTTAAAAAAACTTTCAAAACTCAATATCTAAAGGGGAGGTACAAAAAAGAAGAGGACAGACTCTTTTGCAGCTTCTGTTGTGACAGAACAAGGTAAAACGGTTTCAAGCTTAAACAGGGTAGATATAAGGAAAAGGTCCTTTACAGTGAGGGTGATGAGGCACTGTAACAGGCTGCCCAGAGATGTGGTGGATGCCCTTGTCCCTGCAGACTTTCAGTGCAAGGCTGGATCAGGCCCTGGGCAACCTAATCTTGCTGTGGTGTCCCTGTTTGCTGCAGGGGAGTTGGACTAGATGGCCTTTAAAGATCTCTTCCAGCTCTGAGGATTCTATGACTATCTCTTGCATCTTTCTGAGAAGCCTGTAGGAGTGACAAGAGCTCTGCACTGTCAGGATGAGAAATAACATTTCAGGAGGAAGAGAACTACAAGGGTATGGAAAGGGCTAATGGTGATGCAATGCAGTTTAAGTCTGTTGGATTTTCACTTGCTTAATTAAAATACAAAAAAAGTATTGAAAAGCCTAGTGCATCTGTGCAGTTCTTGACTGAATCTTTTTACAGAATTCTTTACTGTGGAAAATGGACATCTACCAGACAACAGAGCTAGGCATTTCACTAAAAGGTGTAGCACTTTATTATTGTGGCTAGCTCAAAAGAAAACAAACAAACAAAAAAAACCCCACCAAACAAACAGCAGCAACAAAAGCAACAAAAAAAACTTCCTGAATCAGATAGCAATGCAACTTAACAAACAAATCAACTACTGCAAATCCAAATTCGGTGTTTAATGAGAAGGAACATTATCTTCTAGTGTCTCTTAGATTTTAAGACAATTACCTGAGTGTGCTCTAGGGAATACCAAGGTATGCAACATCAGACACACAATTAAGCAATATAATTGTGTAAACACCATATCTGGGACAGGGGGAGTGTTTCAATATACCGTGTAAAAACTGTTCCCAAATGGAGTAATCATGTGATTCTTTAAAATGAAAGAAACAAAGACAAACAAACAAAAAACAAAAACAAAAAACACACTTTAAATGTGAGCTGCATTTGAATTAAGTATTGGATTTTACTGAGGCATTGTTTTGGTCACCTTCCACTTTTTATTTGTGACAACTGATATTTTTTCACTTTGCTTAAAACCTAAGTTTTTCCCATTATCTTTATGGAAATTGATGTCAAAGGAGCATCTACAACTTAGAATAAGAGAAAACTGACAACATTTTCTCAATAATATATATTATTCTCATATGCTTTTATATTACTTCTATATATTATTCTCATATGCTTTTATATTACTTCATAATTACCTTCCAAACAGTAGTACAATTATCCTATAAAGGTAATTACTAATGGAAAGTTGATGAGAATAGATTAAGTCAGTTAGTGTGTAGACAGAAACAGATGGAGGAACTGAGCATCTAATGTTCTCTCTTGATCTGCTGTCCCAAGAGTGGATCACAAGGAAGTGGAAGCACAGAGCTATGAACAGAGAGCCATGGCTGGTTAGTGGAGCACACCACATGGTGTTGCATTCACATGGCTAACCACAGCAGAGATGGGATTTCCTGGTTCACAGTCAGTGACATTATCATTACACCAGGACTGTATACATTATCATTGTAACATTTGCCTTTTGTTTTGGGCAGAAGCAAACAACTTCCACACCTCATTTCATCCTCCTTTGCCCAGACTTGGATCCAAGCTCTTTAGTTTTGCTCTGAGAAACACAAACAAGGAGGAGGAGACAAGCTAAAGCAGTAGTAATGAGATCAAGAAGTAAATCAGGTTCTTTAAACAAAACAAATGTCAATTCAATTCTAGATTAGTCTGGAGAGTGAAGGGCAGCTGAACTGGGTATTTGTGTGAGTGAGAGCAACATTTATGCTCAGAGGCAAATAAGTTACAGTTATTAAAACACAGTTTTAACCTGAGAGATGCTAGTAGAAGGGGATGATTTACAGGATTTTGCAAATTCAGCACAGTGTATGAAGAGAAATGAATTTTAATTTCTCTGAATATTCTGGGCCATAAATAAGCTATTAAACAAGGCCCTTCTGGAGAAGGGCAGGGTGGGCAGCCATAGATAGGAACCATTAAAAAGCATAATTATCTATAAGTAAGCAAGAATTGCTACAGCAGGCAAACCATGAGTGGCTAAGGCAGCCTTTAAGGCTGTCTTCCTTTCACTTTTGGAATTATTGGTTATATGTTGGCTTTACCTTTTTAAAATTTTGCTTTCAGTGTTACAATGATGTGATCTGAATTCTTCTGCATAGTGAAAAAGTTTAATTAAGTAGATAAAATTAAATATAGTCATTCATATTCTGCTGAATTTGCACCTTAAATGCTCTTACTGCTGCTGCTGTACCAGACCTGAGGACTCCAGTCTCAGGCGCTGTCAAGCCAGTGCTGTTCACCAGTGCTTTGTTTCAATAGAGAAATGTGGTGCATACCAGGGATAACAAAGGCAGCTCCTTTTTTGAAGAACAGAAAATAGATTAAGCTGGTCTCAGCTGAAAAGGATGCCATCAATTTAGACAGCAGCATGTTCTTTCAGCTGAGAACATGGGAAATGGAGCAGCACAAATGGGTGAACTGCTTGATTCTCCAAAATATTTGTGAGATAATTAATCTCTACAGCTTTCTTTGTGTGACAGGGAACCAGCTTACTGCTCCATTACATGCAATGATATCACTGAAGAAGGTAGACATTTTCAAATGAGTGAGAGAAAAACAGAATTTATTTTCTCTTTAACACAACATGCTTTGTATGTTGAGAAGTTAAAAGACAAACTGTCCTTGTGTGCATGGCTCCTCAGTACTGCAGCATGGGAAGTTTAGGGCCAGAAGAACAATTGTAAAATAGAAAGTGTTGGAAAAGAAAGCAGTGCCAAACTTAGAGGGATAAAGTAATACTGTAAATATACCAAATTACTAGGCATAAAAAGGAGCACTGAGTGACTTCTCGTGTTCTTGTGAGCTGGAAGCAGCTTAGTGAGAAACGTCAGGGCAATCATTCCCAAGCTTGCTGGAACAGGGCCTGTTAAGACTCAGGGATAATAGTGTTGGCAGCCCTGCTAGAGCACTCCCTCCTGGCCAGTGTATGGATTAGTTTGAGGAGGGCAGCTAAGGATAATGGTATGACCTTGTGACTGAAGGAAGAATAAAACATGATAATAAATTTAGCAGAGGGAGAGACAAAATTGAGACATTTATCAAGACAATTGTCTTGCTGTGACAACAGTAGCACTTGCCCTGGACATCATGATACAAAGCAGCTTGAGCTGAGACTGCCCTACTCCTATTTAAATACAAAATTTTGGGGGAAATGTAGAGGGTAATGCTTCTGATACACAGGGCAGCAAGACACTACTGACATGCCTATTTGTGTGTCAACAATCTGAATTTTTCTTCTGTGTTTGTTTTTTTCCTCAGAAGGCAAGAGATCATTTCTGCCTTTTTCCTCCAATAAGATGTTTAAATTTCCTCACGCACTGCTCAATGTGTCATCCAAATTCTCCAACAAAAGGATCACTGCTGCAAGCACTGCTGTCTGTGGAGAGCTCTCTGATCTCAGAGCAGGAACACAGAGACATAGCACATTTCACCAATAAAGCCTTCTAGCAATTATTTGTTAGTTAACTGAAGTGTACATTTGTTTATTAGCAAAGAATTTTAAAACACTTTTGTTATAATGTGCAAATATATTATATTGCAGCTTCTAACCAGTTTCTAACATAGATAGATAGATAGATAGATAGATAGATAGATAGATAGATAGATAGATAGATAGATAGATAGGTAGGTAGGTAGGTAGGTAGGTAGGTAGGTAGGTAGGTAGGTAGGTAGGTAGGTAGGTAGGTAGGTAGGTAGGTAGGTAGGTAGGTAGATAGATAGATAGATAGATAGATAGATAGATAGATAGATAGATAGATAGATAGATAGATAGATAAGGAAAAATTCCGGGCCTCAGATTTCTCTTCCTGATGATACTACATATCCCACAGTTCCTAAGTCTTCCTGAGCACAAACATCTCCCAAACTTCTGGGGCATGAGGTCATTTGCATCAATGCCCAAGCTTGTGATCCCTCTCCTCGGCACTGCAAATACTTGCAGCAGGTTCAGTGTTCTGTTGCCTTCAAATCCAGTACCAGAGCACTCTCTGAGGACTGTCAGAGGTTTATCTGCAGAAGTGCCTGCCCCAAAGAGCTGATGTTCTGTCAGCCACATGCACTTGCAGCAAGCTTCTGCCTGTTGAAGGCTTTGTGAGCAGTCTCAGACCAGGATCTGGGAACTCCAGGTAGTGTGGGCATCCTTACTTCCTGTGCTGCCATGCAGAGCCCTAAGCTGCAGCCCAAAATCTCATCTTTTCTTATATCCTACCACATCTGGGGACAGCAAGAGTCTTACATAGACAGTATCTTCACATGAACAACACCTGAAACTGCGTAACACTGAATTCTGACCAGAGGAGACATGGTAAACTGAGCAGAGTGGGTTAACAAGACACTGTTCAGTCAGACACAGCCCAAATGTATCATTTACAAGGACAGGGGTGTGGTACTTGTAACCTTTGCTTCCAAATACAACAAAGCACAGCTGCTCTTGGTAACAGAAAATAAAACCTAATTCACTGACATTTATAGTCCTGCAGATGGACTTTAAAGGAAAGGCAGTTTTGTCAATAAATCAAAAACTATGATAACTTTAAATTCAAGGCCTAATTATGTTGTGCTCTGTGACAGATCTCTCTTCAAATGACTTTTTCTTCAATAGTAAAATAGGCTTTGTGCCACCAGAAAAGCTTAGAAATATTAAACTTAATTACAGGAGAGAATACAAGTAAATCCTTGAAGCTTTTCTCAGTGAAACTCTACCTACCATTCCCTGAGCTTGCTCTTTCTCTAACCATCCAGCTTATTCGCAAGAACACTGAAAATCTGGATAGTCACAGCTGCATTTGGTGTTTGCAGTTCTGTACAATGACTGTGACTTGAAGTGAAGTCAGAGGGTGTTCCTAGAAGGGATCATGGAATTCTACACTGGAGCTATTATTTTCTCAGAAGTTCACTTTCTGGATTAACCCAGCAGCCCAGAGGTGGTACTGCAGTGTACAAATGTACAGCTTTAACTCTACTCTTATTGAAACGGGATTATGCAACCAGACCACGACGCGCTGTCTTTTGAAGGCAAGTGCAAAAGGCAGTAAAATATGATGAAAGTATTGTTATAGGAGCAAAAGCTCTTCAGAATCATCCTAACTACTCATTTCACAAAAGATAGAGGTTGTTTAAATTCAGTTATTACATCTTTAAGCCATAAAAAGAAACCTTGGGAGATAGAGGCACTGCATGCACAAGTCATAACATGATGACATAATCATTTGCCTTTCAGAGGTGGAAGTCATATTGGAAGTTGTACATAAGTATGGGCTGTACATAAGTACATATGTACATAAGTAGATGGGCTAAGGAATGCCGAACAGGTGAAATGGAAGATTTCTGGAAAGCAGTAAACCTAACCAGAACTTCTGCCTCCTGCCAGTGTTTGCTGTTATTCTACACTTCTACCATGGCACTTGCTACCATGATATCCTTTTACTATTTCTTGCCCTGCCCCTGTTCTCCAAGCTTAGTTATTGATTTTTGGCATAATGTTCTCTTTCTTGCTTATGTTTGTTTCAGGCAACTGTAGCTGGATTTCATAAAGCCTTTCTTCAAAGCTGTTTTAAGAGTGCTTCTACACATTTTCAGTAGTAAGCAACTACATGAAGAAGTTGGAATTAAAAAAAAAAAAAAAAAACAACAACAAAACAACCTGAGGCAGAGCTAAATATTGTTATACAGTGAAAGCAATTGGAAGCATGCATGTACAACTCTCCTTCTTTGATTAGCACATCATCTTTTTTTGGAGGAATAGCATGCAGTACTTATTTCATCCACCAAGATCTGTCATTGTTTTTTGTTTTGCATCCAGTTTTGAATAAACACCACAGGGCAGAGACATTAGATTCTTTCTCTTTATTTTCTAAGTAAATGTCACTGTAGATCCTCTTTCAGCTAATTAGTCAGTACTTTGGTGCATACTGGCACCGCCTCAGGGACTGTCTGGTTATGTTCAGAACACAATTGCTCCAAAGGGAGAGATATTCCAGCTAAGAATACAAGTCTACCCTCTTTTCTATCATACAGCCTTTCTGCAGAAGAGAAGCAAGAGAAGGATTTGGCAGACAGCTTGTCTGGGAACAGCACAGCAGCTCAGAGGCTGCCTTACAACAGAGCTATTCCTCGGAGTCCATGTTGAACCTCATTGCTGGAAAAGGAGAATGCAGAATGGCTTGGCTATGTGGCTTTGCTGCAGCAGAATTTTCTTTGCAGGTTCAGGTTTTCTTTCTTTTTTTTTTTTTTTGTTTTGCCTGAGATATCCATAAATCATTAATTTTTAAAAGAAATGGATCCTTTGAACTGAAATCCAGAGTTATCAGTGAGATTTGCTACTTTAAGGACTGATTCCCATTTTACTAGAAAGAAGACAACAACAGATAGTTAGCATATTCCACTTCTACAGCCAGTGCCTATTTTGTGAAAGGCTACAGAGAATACTGCACGTTTTTCTATTCACTAGAATTTCAGAACACAAGATGGCAGTGTACATTGAAGTGAGTTCAGACATCTAGCTGCTTCTGTTACTCAGCAGAGCATACAATATTTTATTCAGTCACATATTAATCTGATCATGTAATTGCAGTATTAGAAATGAACCTACAAGTATGTATCAATAGCAGAAACAAATGTGATTTGCCAATAAGTGAATATTGCATGAACAAGTGTTAGGTAAAGCTTAATTCAAGCTTTTATTGTACATAACAACTCTCTGGAGACATTAAAAGCCTCTTACGGAATTCCTCAATTGCAATAATGAGAAAGTATCCCTTTATGAAGGAATGGAAGTTGGCTCAGTCATAAGAGCTTCAGAGCAAAATTGGCTGTTGGGGAAAAGAACATAAAAGAACTGGCAGACTAAAATATGAAGAAGGCTCGAGGCCCTCTGAGGAGTAGTGCAGACCACTGAAGAGGAACAGGCTGAATGGTATCTGAAATTGAACAGGTGCCTTTCTATGAAAAAAAAACAACTCAAAGTGGACAACTGTTTGGCATGCCAATTCAGAAAAAAAAATCCACTGAGAAGCATCAAATTCAAGAATAGGTCTCTGGCTGAGGACAAAATTACATAAACAGATACAAGCAATCAGTCCTGTCTGTATGTGACTTTAGTTATTCAAAGTCTCCCTTGGTACAAGTGGTCAAGCAGAACTGCAAAATCAAGCTTTTTAAGTAACTACTCCCAAGTCTCTTTTCTTAGCTTTAGATGAATGCTAGAGCAAGTAGATACAGCTAAAAAGTTCTCTTAGCTGACTTTCTGAGCTAGCAGATGGTAAATAAACATGACTTTATTAGAAAGGCTTAGTAAAGAAAGCTCTAAGTAAAAGAGTGGTATTTCAGCATACAAAATCAACCAGGAAAACATTACCCCTGTGGGATATGTAACACCAATTAAATTCTAGGCAGCCCTGATTTCTGCCTAGGTGACACAAAGCTTAAACTACTTCCTTACATCTGAATTCATGTCACTAATGGACAAGTCAGACTGAACTAGAAGATCAAAACTCAACACAAAGGTTCAGCATTTATGGATACATTTCTTAACTAGTTATTTTGAATTAGAAAATGTATAATTTCTTTCAGACAAGTGTGACATAATTACTGGATTTTTTTCTCTCCAGAACAAGAATATTTTCATCTTATAATTTGCTGGACAATAGAGAGCATCAAAGCAGTGTGAGCAAAGGATGGCATGCAGAGCCCAGCCAGAATTTCTGATAGAAGATAGACCTGGGACTGCTGGTCCCCAACGCTGCATATCAAAATATCGCCAAGCTCCCAATCTCACAATCATAATAGCACCAAAAAAATAGTTGTCATATTTTTCATGGTGGTCCACTTCTGTTGTTATTTCAGTTGCTGCTTATGTTCCTACACATAAATCATTGGTTTTATTCCAAGACTTTTTTTTTTCCCCTCTGTCTTTCTGAGTCTGCATAAGATTGAATTTGGCATTAATTCAAGTAAATAATTCAAATGTCATTTTTACCTGGTATTTAAACTTCATCTGGGTGTGGGTTCATGACTAAAATAAAGTGTCTTACCTAGTAGTTTCAGTCACTTGGTCTATTTGTCACAGTAGATTTCAGAAAGTGGGGTATGCACAGAATTATGCATGTACTCTTCAGCCATCTAAAATGGAGGATAAATTGAACATGTCATGGTTTTAGGGCAGTAATTTATAGTGAGTACAGGCTAGGAATGGACCTGAGCCAAAACTTCAGATCTAAATTACCTTGAGTTGCAGAGAAATTTAAAACTGCATAAAAACTTCACGGCTGCACATTATATAATTAAGTGAACCAACAAAAGGCTGTTTCTCAGCACTCACAAACTAAAGCATTTACATTCAGATTTTAACTTTGTGGCTTTATCCACAGATGTCCTACTAATATAGGTTCTTTTATGTTAGTATTGCCTCTCAGATCCTGCTGTCTGACAACCACTCTGAATGTCTGTTGGCTTTGAGTATATCCCCCATTCAGCCTAATGGTATTTCATCACTGAGTGTACGTTAAAAAGATTCACAAAGTCAAGGTTTTTATACACGGACTACTGAAGTCAGCCTCATAGCCTCCTTTTCATTTCAGGTGCTAATTCAAGGTTTGATTTTTGTACATCTTTCTTTCGGTAACCTTGCCTTGCAGGTTACTATAATTGCAGATAAAAACAACTTATGTTGCTTCTTTCCTACAGCATTGTGAGTATGCTATAGTCTTCTCTACAGTCTGTCCCATCTTCCTTTCCTTCTAGTCAAAACCAGACCACTTTTTGTGATGACTGCAGTGGGCAATCAGCAATGGGATGAGATTAAACAAAGGAAAATGCCGAGTGCTACACCTGGGACAGAAGAATGCCTAACACAGGCACAGATGGAGATAAGTGGCAGGAGAACATCCCTGCAGAAAGTGACCTGGGAGTGCTGGTAACAGCAGGCTTGACATGAGCCAGCAGCATGCCCTGGAAGCCAAAGGGAAAATGGCATTTTGAGATGCATTAAATGCAGACAGGTAGTCAGCAGAGGCGACTCTCCCACTCCATCTAGCTTTGGTGCGGTCCGAACTCGAATACTGCATGCAGTTCCAGTCTCCACGATATAAAAACGATGTTAAGGTCCATGAAAGTGTCCAGATGAGGGCAGCAAAGCTAGTAAAAGGAGAGGCTGAGGATACTTGAGCTGTCCAGTCTAGGGGGGGCCAAGAAGTGATCTGCTCCCAGAGAAGGGGAGGTGTAGAAGGAGGTGCCAGTCACCTGTTGCCATCCAAACATTCCCCAAGCAAGCATTGATTGTAATAATAAAATTAAAAGCAGTATATTTAAAATTGGCAAAAGTAAGTTGTGTATGAAATATGCTGGCATGTGGTATAATTGAGGCCAAGTGCTTAGCAGGATTTAGTAAAAGGTTATACATACATATTCATACATTTATGTGGGGAATTAGATTGGACCCGATAAAAATTCATAATGGATATAAATGTTCTCAGTTCAGGGCATAAATCAGCCACCAGCCTGAGGGTAAAAAAAAACTTCCCCTGTAGTCAGGTTGTTATATAATTATCCCTTATACTGGTGGAGGTGGGAAAGGAGGTTGAAGAATAGGGCAATTTCCTCAGAGGCATCTGGGAATTACCACTGTCAGACAACTAATTTAAATTTGATCTGGTTTGGAAGTTCTTATAACATCAAATAATGCAATTTAGAATTAAAGAATATGATTTATTTTGTATTTCTTACTCTTCATGTAACCAAGTTCATGCCTGAGGGCATCTGCAAGCCTTTCCTATATAAGCAGGCCAAAGTTAGCAACATTAATTCTGCTGTGTTTTCTCACAGAAACTCCTTAAAAGCAGTTTCAGTTTTTCCAAGGAAGTCAGGCAGAACCCCAGGAATTTAGTTTGCAGAAATGTAGGCAGCTCATACAGTCAAATACTGGCTCTATTAGAAGAGAAAAAGTACTGTGCATGAGCAATAGTAAAAATCCCACATTCTGAAAAGCTCTTATTCTTGTTAAAATTTACAAAATGACATAAAGAAGACTTGCAGAGTTCCTAAACAACACAAATGATAATACTTAGTCAAGTGCGTGCTTCATTCTTCTACTTAGTATACTTGGCTCACCTAAGCAAAACATCCATGATCCTAATATCTTGTTTTCATCAGACAATGCCTCTCCAGCTCTCTTGTTGCACTTATAAACTGGGTGAAAGCTAACATAACATGCACACTGTATTCTTTTAGAATCAGCTTTTGTGAGTTTGAAAACATTGTTTGACTGAAAATGGTTTGATTGATTATCTATAAATGAATACAGGAAATCATTTACATTCAGTGCAGGGTCAAGGAGTACTGGTTGCATTCTGCTGTAATTTTCAGAATTAATGTGATACACATTGCAATTATAGCACAAATTATCATCACAAGTTGTGTGATGACATAAATCTGTGAAAATCAAGAACATTTATTAAAAATGTATCTCATCATTTTTATTTTTATTTTTTAAAGCACGGTATCTGACATCAGTCTCTCTTAAGCATAATTTCTGTTCCTGGTGAATGATACCAGAAACTTTGCATAGCAGTCACTCAGCATCTGGAAGGTTTAGGACCACAAGCAACAAATATTTTGATTGCTTATGCAAACAAATTCTGAAAAGGAATGGCTGAAGAGAAACAGCAGATGTAATGAAGTATTTTTTTTTTTACATGTTCCATATTCCATAAAAATCTTACCTAAAAATTTAATTCAGACTGGGTCTGATAAGTAAGTCGTAACTTCTCGTGCTTTATGGACCACCTGTCCCCTGACTGTGGGCAGGCAGGCGCCTCTCTCAGCCGGCAGCGCCAAACATGAGACTCTGCAGGCTTCTGTTACCAGAGCGTCCCTGTTTAACACACAGGGGCTGCAAAAGTAATGCAACTGCTTTATGGCTTTCTGGGAACAAGTAGGGCAACTCCCTTAAGCACAATTAGAAACCATTAACTCTTAACAGTATCAACATCACCAGTCCTGCTGCTGAAACTCAAACGAGGATTATGATAGAATCAAGTGGGCCTTGGGACCGTTTGACACCAGTCTTCTGCCAGTCACATATGCAGTTTTGGTGCATCTCCTGCTTCCTTATGTCCTCCTGCTGCCACTAGTGATGCCCTGCCAGCAACATGCTATTTGCCTGTGAAGCTCCCAGGCTGCTCGCAGCCCAGCTGCCTCATCCTGCCAACCACCAAACCGCTGCTCCAGTTCTTGTGTAGGGTCCTCCAGAACATGGCTCACAGTACCTTGTCATATATTGGAAAGCTCAATTCTGTGTTGCAAAACCGTATCATATATTGAACTGTGAGGATATGAAAGATGTCTGGGATACGACAGGAGTGGTTGTTCAGTCGCATTTTCTTAAAACTGGGAAAATAAACTTCAGCGTGCTGCTGACATTTACAATTGTACAATTGTAAGAACAATGTAATTTTGAACTCCATATGAGAATCTGTAACGGCAGGAGGTTAAATCATTTTCTTTATGATTCTGACCTTAAATATTCATTTCCATCCACAGCACTATCAAAAAGACAAAGATAAATGAGAAGGAGTTCTGAAAAAATCCAGAAAAATAATCAGTGGCTGAAGGGCCACATTTATTCAGAAATACGTGCATACATTTAATCTGTGCAAATCTTTAAGGGTGATTAAGGGGAGCCCGTAATGAACAACTTATTCTGGAACAGAGTATTTATCTCAAGTTAAAAAAAAAAAAAAAAACAGCAGGCCATGGGCTGCCCCAGATCCAGGTTCCGCTTTGTTAGCTGCTGCTTCTGAGCAGCCACGAAATCACCCTCGTAACAAATCCCAAAACAATGCATAAAAATAAGAGTTGCATTTATATTCTGAGAATCAAGCTTGGTTTTCATTTCCTCTCTTTCAAAGGTTGACCTCCCTATCTCTACCATCTGCTTAAATAAAAAGTAAGTGCACGCACACACACTGTCTGAGGATCACACTGACTGCTTAATATTAGTTGCTATCAAAACACATTCTTCATTCATACCCAGGTCCATGTGTTACACTCTCCTTATAGAACACTAACAGGTAAGATTAGGAATGGGTGGGAGCTAACGGTATATTTAGGACAGAACAAAAAGATGCAACTTAAATCAAACAAAACTTAAAAAAAAAAAAAAAAAAAAAAAAAAAACAACCCACCAACTGCTCTGTGATTTGAGTTTGTAACTTTCTTTGAAAAGGAAGCAGAATATTTTCAACCTTTCTAAGTTTCTGGGATACCCTACGCATTACTTCTACTTATTTAGACTGGCTCAAACACTAGAATTTCATAGTCCACAGTGAGAGAAACAAGTGAGAAGAACTAGACGAATTATAACTGACCAACTGAGCAGTGAGCACCAACAGCATTTCAAGAAAACAGGAATTTGGGGCAGACAACTAAGACAAAGCCATAGGGTCAGGAAGGAGCTCTCCTGCTCTGTTCAGTGGAGTGGCCCTTTTTACTACCTGATAGGTATCTTTAAAGACACAGTTTTGACAGGTTATAGGAAGAAGGGACATAGATATTCATTCTGCCACAATGGCTCTTGTAGGAGAGCTTCAGTGCTTTGTTTTTCTTCTATCACAAATACAATGTCCAGACTAAAAAGGCCATGTGGCTCTGAAGATTTTCCCCAATCTATAGAGGACTTAGCAATGTAAGATAGTTGTTAGCACACAGGACTGAATAATTTTTAGCCTGACAAGGAACGCAGAGTTATAGAAATTACATTAGAAAAAAAAATTGTTGAACTGACCTTTCGAAAAAGGTTAATTTCTAAGTTAAGTCGTCATGCTATGTAATAAAACTCTGATAGTCACACATTCAAAGCATCAGTTTATTCCACAGGTTGAGACAAGTACCAGTAGAAGTTACGCCATTTCTGACTCCTCGGAGCCAAACTGAATGTTGAGCTTTCCTCAGGAAGAACAAATAAAGGTGTACGCTCTAGTTGTTCACATTGATGAACAAAACTCTATCACTTCCCTTATTACCATAGTTTCAGGGAATTAGATCATAATATTTAAAGACTGGGACGCCAGAAAATGTTATAGGTACATGGATGCTCTTCCAGCAATATTATCAAGATAGCAATTTCTTTGAGAAGTGAAGAAAGAGCCACCTGCAGCACTTTAGGCTGCACATTAACTTAATCTAACTTATATATGATAAGGGTTAGGGAAGATTAATTCCAGCCATCATGGCTGAGGACATACCAGCTTCTCCTGCCAACAACCAAGCAGCAGTCCATGGTCCATCATATGGCTTTGTAAAGTAAGAAGGGGATGGAGTGTGTGCCACATACAGTGATTCCAGGGTCCTTCGTTTACATCTCCTTCAGACCTCTCTGTAAAATAGAGGACATTTCCTTATCACTAAGTTAAAAATGAATTTTGTTTCATTAAATCTTTCATAGGTGTTTCTCTAGTGTCATCATGGGGACTTATTTTAAGTTAAAGTCTTTGTTAAAATATAATATCAGCAAAAGTTGTACGTAGCACAAAATGCCAGATCCTGAGAGTCACTTCTCATTATAATCTCAATCAAAATGGATGAGTTGATTCAAAACTGAGAAATTCATGTTACTGAAATTCACTCAGCAAATCAGAATGTGTTTCCAGTATTTTTCAGGTGTTTGAAAGATTGCATGCCAAGAGTACATTTATTTGTTGCTCAAACTAGTCAGGTTTTAAAATACGTATTTTCAGCAGTAGGTGGCACTATGAAGTTTCTAGCTTCATAATTGTTCTAATGTAAAATAATATAAAATGTTATGCAGAGACATTATAAAGAATTTCATCAAAATGTTAATAGACCATTAACTAAAAACATGGCCCAATCTCTCCTTTTTCCTATCATTTTAAAGGGAGCATAAAAACACTGGTCTGCCTGAGCTCAAGGTGTGAAGATAAGGAGAAAAGAAATCAAGCAAGAAACACAAATGAAATATACAGTCAACACTCTTTATCTAGCCTGGACAGAAAGTGTCCTTTTTCTTTTTTCACCCCAGGCTCCGAGTAAGCTGCTTAGCCTCACACAGAATTTCTGCACTGTGATACAATCTACACCAATACCTAAGATTCCTGGGTGCTTTTATTTTCCTCTCTATTAAATAAAGCATATAGAAAAGACACCTTCGTAGTTTCAGAGCAATTTTTCAGGAACTGACATTGTGCATTACTCATTTTGTGCTAATGTATTCTATCTTCTATTTGCTGTTTCTTTTATAGTACTGAAAAAAAATCAGAAGACATCACTGGCAAGGAGTCTTGAACTGGGAGCAGTTCTACTCAAAAGTTTTTTTTTTTTTTTTTTTTTTAACGATGACACCAGTTTCTGCCGCAGAGCCCCGTTTCTTCAGGTTCCACAGCATACAGCTGCAGTACTACAAAATTCTCCAAAATGTAGTTTTTACTCTGGTTCTCCCATTACAGATTTATTGTTACCTGGCATTATCCCTCCATGGGATCAAGGACGTGGTACTGTGAAAGCTACTTCAATATACCTAGTTCATTCAGTCATGCAGTGTGCGTTCTGCATGGATCTCCCTAATATATTTAGTGGCTCCATGGATGCGTTTTAGCTTTGATTGTAAGACAAGCGCTTCCACTGCATCTCATACAGTTATCAAACATGCGTATTATAAATCTACTTAGATTATGGGTTCTTTCTTCAAATGTATATATCAATTTCATACAAATAGAGGAAGCACCTTCTACATTTACGGGTAGACGCCCACTTGCAACAGGTTGATGCAAATGATTTTTAATATTACTTCAGATAGATCACATACACTTGTGGTTTTTTTGAAGTCATGCCTTGTGAGGTGATTGTGAAAACTTCCTATGAGCCCTGTTCTGAGATGGCAAGTTGAACTAAAGCAGCACTGTGGGTACTCAGTGCAGACTCAGTGCTGCGTTGTTGTGGAGAGAATCTACAGCCACACCTCGGCTGCAAGCCAGAGAAACTGAACAATTGCCTGCAACCGAATAATGGGGTTTTCTGTTAAATGCCATTAGTGTCTCAACTAGCGATTGAGATGTCTTCCAACGCAGTGCCATCTGAGCGCGGGACACCCGATGCGATGGGGATTTCCATGGCATCTCTCTAGAGAGCACCACGTGAGAAACTGGGTCTGTAAGTCAGCCGGCTGAGGAACGCGCGCCAACCATTTCAGCGCCCGTAGTATTAACGGGGGTCACAGTACAAGAAACCACAGACACCGGGGTACTACAGTACTTTGGGATAGACCTCGGTGTATTAGGAAAGCACTCGTGGAGGACGCAACCAGAAAGAGCCCGGAGCGCTATCTTTAGAACCAATGCAGCGGGCTGCCGGCGGCTCGCAGCCGCGCTTCGGCACCGGACTAGTTAGGCAGAACACGGAAAGAAGGGGAAACCACACACCTGGGGAACGGATCGCCGCTGTGCCCGCACTGGGGCGCGGCCAGGACGGCCGGAGCGCCGCGCGGCGGTGCGCGCACTCCTGAGAGAAAAGCTTGCGGCTCGCGGGGCCCGGCGCCGGGGGAGGGCTGCGCTCCTGACACCGCCGCCGCTGCCGGGAAAGGAGCCGCCTCCGCGGGCGCTGCTGAGTGGCTGGGCCGAGGCGGGGCGGAGCGCGGCGGTCGCCGCTGGCTCGGCTCGGGCCGGGCCGCCCCGTCCCAAACGGCGGTGAAGCGACAGCGCGGGCGGTGCCGGCAGAGCCGCGACAGCTCCGTGCCGCCGTCCTCGCGCCCGCGCCGCCGCTCCGAGCCATGGAGATCGAGCTGCCCCCCGCCGCACAGGTCAGTGCCCCGGCGCCACCGGGCGGGCGGGAGGGAGGGAGGGAACCGGGGGTGCCGGCGGCCCGGTCTCCCCCTCCCTCGCGGCTCGGCCATTGGGGAGGGTTAGGGGAGGGGCGGGGCGGGGCGGGCGGTCACGGGGCCGGCGGAGCACGTGGTGCCGCCCCGCCCCGGGGGCAGCGCTGAGTCACGGCGGGGGCCGGGCCCCGCCCCCACCGGCAGTGCCCCCTCTCTTTCCCCCGCCCCCCACCCGGGCCGGGGTCTCGGCCTGCTCGCTGCGCAGTTCGCGGCCAGGTCAGTCCGCGGCGGAGGAAAGGGGGGAACGCGAGCTGGCCCCGCCCCTCCCGCTTGTCCGCTTCCTTCTTGAGGGCCTCCCGCTGTCACGCGGCCCTCAGCCGGGGCGGTTGCACAAGCGCGTGTTTCTCGACTCGGGTCGGCCCTGGGGTGCGGGGTGAGAAGGGCGCGGGAAGGGCCGCGGAGCCGCTGTGAGGGGCGGTGGGGGCGGCCATGCGGCGGGACCCGCGCCTCTCCGCGGCCTCCGTCGCTGCCATCTGCCAGCGTTCTCCTCGAGCCCCACCGCCGCGGTTTGTGTCAGATCTGTTCTGGAGAGGCGCTGTATTTTTGATAGCAAATGGGTTACTTTGTTTTATTTGTTAAGTGGAATGTAGGATGGGATTCGTCTGGGATGTTGTCTGTTGCGCTCTAACAGCACAGGTGTCAAAACACCTAAGGAGGAGCTCTGGAACTTGTGTCATGGTGTTTCAAGTCAAGTTTATGAAAGCATTATGTTCTCATAGTAGCTGTTTCCCTCTTCATGAACTTTGAAGTTAGTGAAATGGCTGCACCTGTAGCTATTAACCCTGTGAGACAGCACGACAAGCTCTTCTGCTCTCAAGTAACCAACTGGTTCAGTGCACATAAGGGTTTTTCTACCTAGGAAACCAGTCTGTAGCTCAATTAAGGAGGTCTCTGGTCTGTAGGGCTTTAAACAGGTATTACGCATATGTTTTTGTGACACACTACACTAGGTTACCTAGTGAATGGGGTTGTTTTGTGTTCCCTAAGTGGCCTGTCCTTGCCACATGGCACAGACTGTGCAGGAAGTGACAAACTGCTCTGCTCAGGCCTGGCAACAGGTCTTTGAATTTTTTTCCTCAATAACTGTTAAATAGAAGTATCTGTCGATAGATTCAGATACCTGCATAGATACCTACTTATCCATCTATATGTGTAGATAAATCTCAGCTTAGACAAATATCTAAATTTTTCGTTGTTACCTCAGAAGGAACAGAAGGCTGAAGGAGCTCTGTTGTTCAGTCTGTACAAGAGGAGGCTGAGGGGAGCTCTCACCGCTCTGCACAGTTGCCTGAAAAGAGGTTGCAGTGATAAGGGTGTTGGTCTCCTTTCTCAGGTGATGAGAGATGTGAGGAAATAGCTTCAAGTGACACCCGGAGGGGGTTAGGTTGAATACTGGGAATGTGGGAAGAGTGGTTAGGCATTGGACTTGGTGGTTAGTGATAGCCTTTCAGTGCTAGGTGGTTGGTTGGACTTGATCTTAGAGCTCTTTTGCAAACTAAATGATTCTGTGCTTCCTAAAATTATAGACAAGCGTGGTGGAAGAAATAGATGAGAATGTTGCTAGCTCTGTCTTAAGTAGAAACTCATTTTTTAGACCCTCTTAATTCTTATTTGCTTATGGTATGCTGCACTGAAAAGTCTTTCCTCAAAGTATCTTTCAATTAAACCAGTGGTAGATATAATGCAGTGCAGTACAAGTAACTGAAAAGGTTTTAGAATAATAAAAGATAAGACAATCCTTTCAATAGAATAGCTAATTGGATATTTTATTATAGTAATGTATCAATCATACAGACACTGTTCT
This sequence comes from Oreortyx pictus, assembly GCA_036925125.1. Taxonomy (NCBI): domain Eukaryota; kingdom Metazoa; phylum Chordata; class Aves; order Galliformes; family Odontophoridae; genus Oreortyx; species Oreortyx pictus. The sequence goes on along the minus strand of JAUPFR010000009.1, from coordinate 13,436,724 downwards.
GTATTTTGTCTTTAAAATATGCTGAGAATTTATGTTCCTCTGGAAATTGGTTGAAATGCAAGGAGTTGTGTTTGAAAATGAGGCTTAAAGAAGAGTGTGGTTAGAACCCAAAGGTGTAGAACACTTTGGCTTTGTAAGTTAAAAAAAAAAAATGTGAAAGAGACTAAATTGAAACGAAAAAGAACATTAAGTATAAGCAGAGAGCAGCTGGATAATCTCATGTACTTTAAAGAACTTGAGACATTTTTATAGGACTGTGTGGGTGGTTGGGAAGCTTTGTGTACATTTCCCACCAGCGTTCATGGACAAGAATAAATTTTGGTTCTCTGTCCATTACTTTTTTTTTTTTTTTTGCTTTTTTTCAGTTTAAAAAAGAGCATAGCGTTTATCCTAAGTAAGAATACAGAAGGTTATGTATCACCTTGACAGCCAAGAATACTGTTAAAATTGTCAGATTATTACTGTCTATTGTTGCCCTTGCATACTCTTGAGTTCTTGTAGATTTTTTTCTTCTCTGTCTTTGAATTTGCAGAGCAAAATACTATCTGCTGCTTTCATGAATCTGGCTAAAGTTAATGTAGCATTGTCACATTCATCAGACTTCAATGTTGAAGAAGTCCCTGATACCTCTGTGCAATATGCTGGAGTTTGAGATGACAAAAAACACCAGAAGTGGAAGGAACTAAATAAGATCTTTGTTCTTTCATTTCCTCAATGAAGTCTTTCATATCATTTTTCCCATTGAGAGTTGTCAAATTTTGTTAGATTTGACCCTCCAAAAGAAACAGCAAAACCTGTCACAATTTGTCACTGAGAAATGTATAGAATGGATTGGGTTTTTTGAAGGAGAGTGAAAAACCATTGACTGCACTTCCAGAAAAAGGTCAGTTTACATGAGGCGGAAGGAAAGAATATAGGCATCTTTTTTGACTTTCTATATGAAGTTCAGATGAGAAGAATAGAAGATGAGTCCATGCTTTTAACACCAGGTGTGTCCTTCATCGAGAAGAAGGAATTAGATTATATATGTTTTTGTTCCTAGAACATCACTTTTTTCTTTTTTTTTTTTTCTTGGAAATTAATAAAGACAATCTCTGAGATGACTAAACCATTCATGAAAATTAGGCCAATTTGTGAAAGTGTGATGTATTTGCAGTAATTGTGCTGGCTGAGGTTAGTGCAGAACAAGTCCAGGCAGAAACCTGTTGGCATGAATTAAATATTAATCCTCTGCTTCTGTGTTTGAATTCCAGCCAGGCAAAAAGCCCTCCAGAGTCCCCAGGTTAATCACCTAGTTAAAGTTTGTTTTGGCTTCCATCTCATTCCAACCCTAAGTAATCCATTATTATAATAAAACACATTCCTGGTGAACTTAAAGCAGTTTCACGTCTGTTCAGTTTTCTGCCACAAGGCGTTGTATCCATGTAGGACTTTGTGCCACGGAATTCAATCTCAGGTGAAAGGAGAAGAATACAACACAGGGGTCAGTTAAGTTCTTTTCTGCAGTAATCTAGTTTAACAGGTTTTGGAAACAATTCATGTGTCTTTACGCAAGACTTTTCTAATAAACCAATGAGAAGTCTGGTAGGAGTAGTTGGAAGTCATGACTTCAAGGCTTTTTTATTCAGAGATGACTGATATACAGCAGTAAACTGAAATTCTGTTCAGGGTTGCTCAACAGTAATAGCTTTATGGCGTGTTTGTTTAGTCCCTTCCAACCCCTACAATTCTGTGATTATTAAATCATCCCATAAGAAATGAAGCCAGATAAATTATCAGTAGTGTATAAAACTGTGCTAAAGCATGAGAGGTGTATTTGAAACAGGTGGAGGCAAGTTTGTCCAGTTCCAACTCCCTTCCATGGTCAGGGACACCTCCCAACAGCCCAGGCTGCCCGAGGCTCCTGGCCTTGAGCACTGACAGGAATGAGGCATCCTCTGGGCACATAATTCAAGTAAAGATAGGCTTTGTGTGCTCTTGTCTTTCCTACTTGTTTCCTGTACATAAAGAGAAGTAATCCTACAAACTAGCTAATGGTACAGTGCTTAAGTTTTTCTGAAGTGTAAGGGAGGATTGTTGCTCTACAGAACAGCAACGAAAAGCAGGGACAGTTTTTTCTCAGGGTATCTTGGATTTAGAGGTTTTTGAGCATACATTTTCAAATGTATACTGAAATAGCACTGTTAATTTAAATGAAATATTAATTTGGATAACCAAGAAATGCATAACAGTGCGTAGTAAGGATGAAAAATATTTAAATCATTTCAGAGAGAGGATTTCTCTTCATTTTATGGAGCACCTTCTGTTCCCCATCTTCAGCCTTTTTAGTACAATACTTGCTCAGTTCTCTCTGGATGATGCTGGCTTCTGCATGGATGTGCTTTGTCTTTGAACAACTTTGGGCTTTGTGCTTGACTCCTGATTTCTGTTGTAGTGTTCACTTCAAAAGGCTTAATTCAAGTATTTTGATACGCTGATCATGGAGATGTAGGGAATCTTATAAGGGTTAATAACAGTATTAATAACTCATAGTATATGGTAAAGTTATTATTATTATTTTTTGTCAGCAGGGTATAACTGCTCCTCAGTTATTGGTTATCCCCAGTGCAAATACTTTTTGGCAGAACTGTAATGAAATGAGTTTACCTTAAAAACAACAACAAAAAATACTGAAGTGGGTGCATCTTATATATTGCAGATCTGGTTGAAGTTTTTCATTAGCTCAGTTTAGATTTCTGATTTTGGCCAGATTACCTGCAGCTTTTATACTGAGAAGAAGAATTATAAAATAATGTTTATTTTTAGTTAAGTAACTGTAAAAGCACTGTGACTATAAATGTTTCCTATCCTTCCAGTTAAAGTAAACCATTTCAAGAGCTATGTTATTGTTGTTGATGCTGTTACCAGTACTGAAGGGTGGGAGGTCTCAACTCCCTGTACTTGTCTTGTGGAGTGTTAAGACTTTTAATCTAAGTTTTGCAGTATTATTATGAGCGATGAAATTAACAAAGAGGAGAAAGGAGAAGAAATTTCTTGTAAGTTTGGTGTTGCATCAACAAGTTATGTAAGATCAGTTTGAGACAGTTACTTCTAAACCTTTTAAGGAAGTATCTTCTGTATGGCTGTGGAACATAAAGATATCAATTTTTCCTCCCTTACCCTCACCTCTGCCTTACCGTATCAAAGTTTTATTGCTGTTTGTTATATTTGTATTACATGCTGTCTTTGGTAAGTATGAAAAAATCCACTCCTGGTGCCTGCTAGCAAAACAAAGTTTGCATGCTTAGGAAATTATCTCAGATGGAGCTTGGCTGATAGTTTGCCTTTAAGTAGAAGTTTGTTTTATGATTAAGGGTGTGCCTGTTTGCTGTGTTGGAAGTTCATGCCCACGAAATGTTGAAGCAGCTACTTTTCTACAACAGTTTTATGCAGAGTTGCTCTGACTTTGATCTGCTTCCTGCTCAGGTCATCATTGCTATTTAACCATAAGGAGCTACGACAGAAGGATCCAGGAGGGGCATGTTGCTTGTTTGAACCCTGGGAGTAGTAGTGGTGCCCCCCTGCTTTGTTGTTGTAGTTTGAGTGGAGCAATTCCTATGCTGCTTTGGCTGTCTGAAGGTCCCTACTGGAGTTCAGTGGCAGCACATGGTTGATGCCACTGGTGCTGGCTGGTCCCTGTGAAATGGCTGGTCTTTGTCTGCTCCATAGTCGGTGTTTGCTTCAGTGTCACCTGGACGCTTCGTCACTTCTTTCTGTCTTCAGGAGTTGTTTCCTTGAGTTAAGTCCTGTTGGGTAAGAAGTCTGAGTTCTGTCCTAAAGCAGAGTATTTGCAGTTTGGTTGTGTGCAGTGTGCCACCAGATGGCATATTCAGCAGTGAGTTGGGCAATCGAGTGGTGGGTGAAAGAGGGTGGTGGGTCTGGGCAAGCAGTTTCAGAGGCTGGAGCAGCTCAGCTGGGTAACAGCTTTTCAGGAGCTTCTTTACTGGGAGGAGAACACAGACCTTCATGGTAGAGGTCTGTCAAGGAATCTGGGTGCAGCACTGCATCCTAACTCGTCATACTAACACTCGTCTTCACCAATATTGCTAAACCAGTGCAGATGATGTAGTCTTTAAGTGTCCTTGGAACAAGTGTGCTGTAGATCCTGTTGTAGTCTTCTGTGATTTGTTTGACATGAGGTACATGGACATATTTTCTCAAAACTGTTCTTCAGTGTTGAATTATGTTGGCACATTCTTTTTTTTCTAGCGCAGATGGGCCTTGAGCACGTCTGTGTGTCAGCTGAGGAATTTCTGGGACGTTGTCCCACTGATCCTTAAAAAAAATAAATAAGTCAAACTCCAGACTTCTGAATTAAGTAGGTTTTAAGATGAAAATGTGATACGGTATCAAAAATAGTAATAATGAAATAAAGTACTAACTACTGACCGCTGGTCTTTCTTAATGCTTGTGCTGAATTCTTCGTGCATTTCCAAAGACATCATGTTCAGGTGCCTCATACCTGCATTTGTGAAACCACAGCAACTTCTTTGTCATTTGCAATTTGTTTTGGGTATGGCATTAGTACTAAACTGTTCAACTAGTATAAATTGTTGTGACCCAGTGGAATTTTGTAGCCCTCTGGAATCTTTTCCAGCATTATTTGTGATCCTTCGGCATCTCTTACTTTATACATATGGTTCATATATAGGAATCCTTGTCATGTGGTAACTAGAGTGAGCATCTCTAGGTATCACATAATCACTCTAAGTTCCTTTTTGCTGGTAAAATGAGGAATGGAAGCTTCTTAAGTAATACTACTCATCTGTTAATGGAGGAGTAACAAGATGCTGAAGTATTTTAAATTCTAAACGTTTTTCTGCTACTAAGACCAGACCAATATCATTAGTTTGAATTCACACTTAAGCTTGGAATGAGGCTTTTTGATAAATTGTGTATGTATGTGGCAGAGATGATGAACAAGGCCTTACAAAATGCAAGTAGTAATGACAGAATTAACCTTTGATATCAGACTTCGAGAGTAGTGATTTATCCTAGTGAGAGATCACTGTCTATCATTGTCTAAATTAATCATAATGAAGAGAAATTGGAGTCTTGCAGTTTTTACTCGCATTTTGCTATAATCTGATTATCCAAATATTTACTGGGGCAGGCATGAGGAAGTAAAGTGTTTTGGGCAGAGACCGAAAGGTGTTCAGGACCCAAACCTGACGCTTACTTTTATGTTCCATATTTTGTTGTTTTTGTGGTGTTTTGTTTTTTTTCCCCCAGTAATCTGCAATTTATTTTTTTTCCCCTTTTGCTTAACAAATCAGTTTTAATTATATCTGGAAAGCAATTAAATTTGCCGTAATGTCTTCTACCAAAGAAAGTCACCTACAAATGCTGGTTTTAATGAGAGTCTTCTTTTAAAAAAAATAAAAACAAACAACTTATTTTGTCTAACTGGGTCACTTGGCACACAGACTTCAATTTGGCAGCAGATATGCGGGACAGTTACACTTATGTTCTGCGCTGTCCTTCAGCTGCTGATAGATAGCCTGCAGAGTGCTGGGATGTTTCACCCTGCCCTTAGAGATTAGACACTTTCTTCAGAGGCAGCAAGGTAAGTCTGTTTCTTCTCAACCCTTTCTGCCTTCAAATTGGGAACACTGTAAAGAATTTCCCTTTCAATTCGTTATGCCAGTTAGTCTTTTACAACAAAATCCACCCGTTATGTAAATGACAGTATAGTTCTCTCCCAATGCCCAAGTGCAAAAGATGGTGTGCAGAAAGAGACAAAAAAGGGTAAGCTACCTCCTTGAACCTCCATGTATGAGGAAGAAGGTGCTTTTTTGCAGAGCCTACAAAACAGAAGGAACAAATGGAATGAACTGTGAATTTTGAATGTTGTTGCTGGGCTTGCCGACTCTGCCTTGCCCCGTCGCCACCTCTTCTGCACTGAACTGGGAATACCATGGTGGCAGAGAAGAGAAACGGAGAACAGAGAAAAGGTATAAAGGTATCTTTGGCACATGTTACAGGAGATGTGGGAGAACTTGTGAGGGTGTTTCATCTGTCCTTCAAAAAAAATGTGATGACGCAGATGCAGGGGAAAGGACGTGTGTAGTTTGGAGTAAGACTCCTAAGCTGAAAATAAGAGAACAGTTTGTTTTCAAGTATTCTCTTCTAGTGCATGATAAAAGACAGTGTACTATTTATTGGGTATAAAATAATTAAACTTGCGGTACTTTTTGAAGGAAAAAGGAAGTTTAGCTCTCTTCCTAATTCCCTTGGCAACCTGTCGTCTTTATCAGTGTTCAACATTTCCCTTTCAGAGGCTGCAGTGGAATACCTTATCAAGCTGCACCTTGTGGTCGTGGGAGATAAAATGCTGCAGCTCTAGAAAATGTCTAAAATGCTCTGTGTTGCCCTCCAAATAGCTTGTACAGAGCACCGAACCAGCATGTGCTGAAGGTTTTAACTAAGTTAACGTTTATAGAGCTACATATTTACATAGTAAGTGTCCAAGAGATCAGTTCTGTGGTTTTTTTCTTCAGATAACAGATGCAGTTATTAACTAAAAATAAATGTTTAACAGACTGCACTGAGTGCCTTTGGATTTAAAATTTATCGTTTTTCTGTAGTTTTCTTGGAAGTTGAATAGCCATGTCCCATGTCCTGCTTCCCTTGATGCTTGTTTGCTTATGGGTGAAAGAGATGTATAGATGGGCTTATTGTCTGTGGCAAACAGTCTTGCTTTGGTCATCGTTGCTGCTGGTAGAGTGCGCAAGGAAAAACATGTCAGGGATTGGCCTGTGCCTTGTTTTTCAGGTACATCTGTTCATTTAATCATGAAGCTGAAGGAGGCAGCCCTGTTATAACCATCTGTACAGGCCGTGGGCCAGGGAGCTGTTGATCTGGGTGGAAGGATAGAATAATCAATGGTTGAGTTTGGAGATGGTGTTGTTCTTTTAAGGGCATGAAGAATTATTATGTTTATAGAATTTGGTAAGAATTATAAAGCCATTTGCCTACTCTGGTTCATGTCTTGAAAGATGAATTGGCTCATTTTGCTTCTAGAGTTTGTAATTTGAGTACTACATGTGACTTTAAAAACTGAGTGGTGGATTGCACAATGCAGATAGCTATCTTCACTTTCTCATATGGTGTTATTCAGTTCCTCAGTGGGTTTACTTTTTTCAGCAGAAGCTGTTGTGTCCATATTAATGATGAATTGGCACACAGACACCTGATGTGTTGGCCCTTCTTGACCTTTCTTGTTTAAGTTGTTTAACTGTGTAGGACTGACAAGTTGAAGAGTTTCCTGAAACATTCCTGGGGATTAATGATTTTTAGAGGATTGCTTCTTGCCAATAAGTATGTGAATTACAGTATTTAAGAAAATGAGGAAATAAAATCTATCCTTGCCTCATTCTGTTGAAGAACTGCTCCCATCATGTACCTATGCGTGGCTGAAGGAAGGAAAGAAGCTATACAAACTTCCTTTGTGCAAAGGTAACAGTGATTTCTGCTGATGCTTCATGTAAATCTACAGAAAGCATTTTTGGTCATCAGTGTGCAGTTGAGCTGTATTGATATTTACTGAAACTTTTCTTTAGTATGTCACTAGTGAAGGTTGTGCAGGGCATAAGGTGTCGCATTTAACCATGAATTATTTCTTTGGAAGGAAAACATACCATCCTCAAATCTCTTAAGATCTGCTTTTGTGAAGTGATGAGCAGTTGGAGATCAATGTATTTGGGCTTCTTCTGTTTTTTTTCTGTTTTTTTTTTATTCCCCTGTAGAAACACTCAAGAGTGTGGGGGGGGGGGAGACGGAAAATGAGCTATAGTGAGGTTTTCTCTTCATCATTTGCTCAAGGGTGGTCAGAAGTACATGGTTGTCATCTAATTTCTTTAATACACTGTTACACTCAGCAGTGCTTATTTCTGTGTTCACGGCATTCACTGTTACTGAATGCCCAGTATTTGTTATCTATGTAAATCATGTATGTGAAAAGTACACATTAATTGCAAGACTGATCCACAAAAGTATTTAACACCTTTGTCCCACTGAAGTCAGTGGGAGGTAGGCAGTGAAACTGCCAGGTATGGGCTGTGATATATGGAACGTGGCACAGCTGGCCACCTCTGGAGCAAGGCTTACATTTCCCAAAATGTAACCATAGTTGCTGAGTGTGAATTACCATGTGTTGATTGGCACCTTTTCTGGAATTGAACTTAGCTTCTTTCTTTTTATATCCAATAAAAGGAGAAGGAAAATTTAGAGCTTTAAACTGGGGAGACAGTATAGAGAGTGGGTCTGATCAGACTTGAGTGCCGCTGGGGAGCACTATGATACAAATTGTATCTGGGATCACAGAAGCAGTGGATTTACTTATGAGTTAGAAGTTCTGTCTGTAGAGCAGTGGCAGGTCTCCCTGCTGTCCAGGCTGTTCATGCAGACTGCTTGGAGGATGAGGTGATTACCAGTTCCACCTCAGAAACAGAGAACTGAGATCTTTTCAGATGGCACAATTTTCTTTCTGTTCACTGAATGTTTTAGTTTCTCTAATTCTTAAAAGCATACAGTGCCTCATTAGTGTCCTCTAAAACAACCTGATTTTCTTATTCTCAAGCTTATATTCTTTTAAGTTGATAAGCTGTTTGGTGAGTTCCCAGGGTCCAAAAGCATTCCTACTCTTTCTGTCTGAGCTTTGTTAACTTTGTTAATGAGCACAGAGGAGGTGTTGTGGTACAGCCTTATGGAGTAGCTGTCTGTGTTGCTGAAGGAGGGCTGATGGATGTGTGTTGGCCCTGCAGTTAGTGAACCTCCGTGCTTTTCTAGCCCACACAGACACTGGAATTGTTTGGCCCCTGAAAAACAACAACAGAGTTGCTTGTGAGATCAGTGGATGAAAGCTTGGTAAGATTTGCTTCTTGTAACACCACAGCATATAGTTTCTATATCCAGGCTGTCATGTAGCTGTAGTAACCCATCTGGTGCCTGTCCCTATAGCGTGGCCAGCCATCAGCAAAATGACAGCTAAATGGAGGCCTACCAGTAATATCTCATTGGAGTGAAAACTTACAGCTCAAGAGTATAAATAATCATTGAGCATATTTTGATCCAGAACAGATGCACTCTGTTCTCGTGTTTGGCTTGAAAATACTCGTCCAAAATGTGTAATCCTAGTGAAATCAAAATAGTGGCTAATAGGTTATAACCCAAGGTTAACACAACCTAATAAATGTTATTTACAGTTTTATTATCTTCTTTTTTCTGTGTGCATCTTTTCTTCCTGATCTGTTTCACTGGACATAAGAGCATGCTATAATTTGACTGGACCATGCTTTCCAGATGACTGAGCCATTATTATAAACAAATCCTTCCCTAGATAAACTAATGAGTAGCCTGTGTCAGTATCCACGTGTAGTACATGCCCGTCTGGGTATGGCAGGGTAGCATGAAGACAGTCATCTAACAGGTAATTGTTTTCCAACTGTTGAACGTTCCCTATTTAAAATGAATTGGGAAACAAAGGCTTCAGTATTCCTCTGACTGAGAGATCAGCAGTATTTTCAGGTAAAAAGCATACAGTTTTTTTATTGTTAGTTTACCTGTAGGTCAAGGATTTTTTGTTGTTGTATAAACTGTAAAATTCAACAAATGCCAGTTTTATGATGATGAAGTTCTAGCATGAGTGGGGAAAAAATAAAGCTGCTATTAAGACCAGCATTTTCTGGTCTATTTTCTGAAATAGACTTCTGTCTGGCTGCTATTTGAATGCCTTTCAAAATGGGGTAATACAGTGCTACACGTGGTGATTAGACAGCAGCTAGAAATTAAGCCACAACAGAATCACTCAGTTTACTTGCTGGGGCAGCAGGGCAGAGTTTTGTTGATGGATCAAACATGTGAAAACAAATACAGCCTAACCCACTCTTTTATAAAACAATCCCATGTTTTTTTGCCAGCCTTCCAATTTCATTATGCAACTTGTGCAATGAATTGTAACTTGTATACATACTTACTCTGTTTGCTTATTGACTTAATCATTTTGTAATGCTGCTGATGAAAGAGTAAAGAAATACCAAGTGAATGACCCTATTAAACTGAAAGAGGAATTCAGAACTTGAACAGAGGGGACCACAGCACTTGTACACCAGGCAAATATGCTGTGGAAAAGTGACATTTAGCTTAATGTAATTTAATTATGATCTAAAGGGGAAAAGGGAAGAGTGGAATCCATCAAACTGAAATGACAAATCAGTGAAAACATCTAAGATTCATTGCTTTTGATGATGATGTTCTAGCAAGCAGTCAGGGACTCCCAAGAGATTTAAGATGAAGTTTGAAGAAGTTGGATGACACCCCACAACTATTTTTGGCTTTTCTTAGCAGCCAGGTTAGTGCTTATAAGTACGGGCATTGTTAGATTTGTAAAGAGGAGTTCATTGTCATTGCCTTATGATATTATACCTCACTCTGTCTTTTCCTTCAGGCTAGGGCAGGAATAGGGGATAGAATACAAGACAGATTTGGCCATGAGAATTTGGCTCGAGAATAACACTTAAAAATCAAATACCATACAAAGAAAATAAGTAGTGATGTCAGATTTAAGACTGTTTGCATACTGCAAACCATGCAAATGAGACAGTGCGTTTGAGCTATTTTATTTACTGACTTTTTTTTTTTAAGACATTGAGAGACAATTTGGCCCCTGGAAGCCACACACTCGTTATTAAACTCAATTAATGTAAAGCTGCTTTCTAAAAACTGATTAAGCAATTTAGAAAAACACAGCTGCTCTGAAGCATGTGAGAGAGTGCCAAACAGTGTTTTGCAAAGGGATCTGCAGTGCTGAGAAGAATCGCCTCCTATGCTGTACCAGAAATGGTCACCTCATGATGCACGTGTGCATTGCTGACTGCTGAGACTGATCAGCCAGCAGCAGGACGTCACTCCTGATGCTGCACCCCAAGCTAGAAGGGACTTCTCTGAGGCTTTTGTGTACAATCTGTGCTCTAAGGAGTGGCTTGGAGGTGGAGACGATTGATTTTGCAGGGAAAGAGAAAGCTGTTGTTAAAGTAGAGTAGTTATCTGCCATCTGTGTCCCTTCTTTTCCTTCTCTTCGCTGTCTGTGGTTGATCATTTTTCTTTACTCACAGTGGTCTTTCTGTAGAGCTAACATTAGGAGTTTGTATCTTTGGGAGTTTGAATGATGGTAGACCTGCACACAAATGACCGTGAACATCCTAAAACATCTGTTCTTCACTGCAGTTATATTCTTGCTCATTTGACACTTTTCCGGCTTGACGAAAGCTGTATTTTCTCTTCTAATGGAGAATATGTGAGGTATATCTTGTTCCTAACAGTTTGGGAAGCTTGCTTACTGTAGGCATTTATCATGAGAAGACCATCGAAGCTTAAAATCATAAGCTTTGTTGATATCATTCCTAGAAGTTGCCAGTTCAGGTAAAATACATAAACAATTCATTTCTCCACTTCTGTTCTGGCTGGGGCAGTGCAATGGGCCATGTCCTGAATTGCACTTGCAGAGGAAGGCTGTTACTGCAGCCAGTCACTGCTTGTCCCACTCCTTGTTAGAAGAATCACAACATTCATGGAAACTTTAAGAACGCTGAACAATCCAGCCAAGAAGTTTTTCAACTCATTTAATTTATAAGAGTAGATTCTGACAATTTGGCATCTATTAGGAGTGCTTGCTGGAATACTATGGGAGCTACAGCCTGAAATATGAGATGTATGTTAGGAGAAGACAGAGGCTAAACACTTCTGGCTAATGAAATACCAGAACTTCTCTTCCTGTCCTGGCAAAGCATTCTAGAGTTTTTATTCTTGAGTAAGAAAATGAAATTTGCTTACAAATATTTACATTTTAGAGGCTGAGCTTATTTCATGTGTTGTCTGTTGGGGCAGAAGAATGTCCTGAGAAACGTGGCCAGCATTTTTTAGCTGGCTTATTTACATAGACAAGGAATGGAAATTCTCTCACAACATTTGTTCTATAAAACTGTATTTTTCCAATGCTTTTAAAGGCTTTTTTTTTTTTTTTTCCCTTCAGGTAAGCCAGCCTTCTGGGACTTAAAAAGAGACTGCTCACCAAGTTATAAGATAGCCAAGAATTAATTAGAGCCAGGAAGAGCAAACAGGCATCATGAAACTGAAACAGGCGCTGTCTGAGCTGTTTTGATTTAATGTCAGGCACACCAATAGTGGTAGTAGCACAGGTATGAAAGACACAGAAAGGGCCACCCACCCAAGTGCATGGCTTGTCCCTTCATTGCTTGGAAGAAGGTCTTGCTGAAGGCTGTGGGACAGCAGGTAGCTCCACAGGATGGCTGGGGCCTTGACCTTGAGGATTTGCAAATCACAGGTTGCTGTCATTGTCTTTGGGAGCTGCCTGTTCCATATTTCCAAATCCTAAATCTAGACATCTAAAGTTGAAATTGAGCCTCCCTGCCTTCCAGCATAAATAGCATCTGACATTCTCTTTTCGCTGTTCTGAAGTGCTGTTCTTCTCTCAGTTTATTCACTTCTCAAATTAAATTCTGTTCTTCCTTTTTCCAATTGTAAGGCACTGAAAAATGTGGACCAGCTTTCAAATCTCATTGTATGTCTGTGAAGCATTGTGGTGGTGGGATAACTTTATCTGTTTTCTGTGCTTTCACTGAAGCAAAGGACTTATGGATCCATGTTTGTTTTTTCTGTGTAACTGACTTGCCGTTAGCTAAGTAGCTTACCTCAACAGATCTGGAATATAAAAAACAAATCACCAATTACGGTGATTTCAGAAATAGTGTGAAAAAATCAAATGATTTATAAATCATGCTTGAACACAATCAGTTCCTCTTGAAGATGTTGAAGGGCAGATGTTTGGCTGTTGTTCCCACTGCTTTTCTTAAGTGGTAAGAATGCTTCCAGCTCCTCTTAGTCTTGCTTTATTATTTAGTCTCTTTCCTTTCATTCTTGTCTAGGAGTATTTCAGGACTTTGATCTTCACTTCCTATCTGGTATTTTGGTTATGGTGAAAATGTGAGGTGCTTTTTGTTTGTTCCTTTCCCTTCCTGGAAAGCAAATGGAAAATGAGTGATACTTAGCCAAGTTCTTTCTGTGAATAAGCAGCAGGAGTGTTTTCTTGCCTCTTGTGGGATTGTCTTCTGACCCCTCTGCTGGATTTATTCACAGTGGTGTGTGGAATATTCTCCTTCTTTAAGTTAGGTTCTAATGGATCATGGGAAACCAGAGGGGTGTGACATGAAAGGATGAGCATTTTGTGGAAAATAGGAAAGTCAGTCTATGGAATAACACAAACCCAGGGTCTCTTTCCTTTGTTTACCCTACTGCAAGTGTGTTTGCTTAGGAGCAATAAGAGTTAATTGTCAAACTTTACAATGTAGTGGGAGATTTTCTCATAAAATGTATAACAGACTCTGCCCAGATGGCAAATGCTGATATGTAAATCTAAAACATGAAAATTTCCATTGGGGGCCAGATGGTGGCTTAATGTGAATTGTTTAACATTTATGTGTATCTTATCAAAACTGCCTTTATAAGTCCAAACTAAGCTGTTGGTATGGTGGGGAGAGCATGTCTCTAAATGAGCAGAAAAGCAAATGATGAGTGCAAGGCACCTCTTGCTAATGAGGATGATGGGAAAGCAGAGCTTGTCCTCTGCTGAGGGATGTCTCATCCCTGGAGGCAAGGCATTCAAGGCTGAGTTGGAGGGGGCCCCAGACAGTCGGGTGTAGTGGTTGGCAACCCTTCCCGTGGCAGGGGGATTGAGGTGCAATGAAATTTCTTCCATCTTAAGCCATTCTATGATTCTCTGGTCATCTTTTGTTTACAAAGTTGTGAAGAAAATGGAAGAAATAAAAAATACTAACAGCATGTTATTCTCCCAGAAGCTAGAAATATTGGACAATGGTAGTTACAGTAAGTGCCTTAATGCTTTAACGTATTTTCTCTCAAAATGGACTCTGGGATTCAGAGGAAAAGGGCTCAACTCAGAGCTGGGGAAGAGCTGCCCACGAAATGCTTCCTGCTGGCAGCCATGTCCTTGTGCCAGGCAGGGCTGGCTGCTCTGGCCTCTCTTGCTCCTGCCAAGGCAGCCACTTCCTCTGATGCAATCCAAGAAATTACACAAGGGAGGAAGGAACAAACGGATGCTTGTGGACTCGGTCATGAGGCCCCCCCCCCCTTTACCCCCCCGGAGCCATTACTGTAAGTGGGTGTGGTGCTGGGGAGGCGGGGATTGGAGCTGTGCATTGCTGTACCCACTGCTGTCAGCCAGGCTACCACCGGGGTCCCTATGCACACCATACATCGGGTACAGATCCCTGCTGCTGCCTCCTTCCTAATGAGCCTTCTCCACCCAGTGGGTTGTGTTAAGTTATCTGAAAATTAGAGGGCGGTTGTTGCACAGGCAAGAACTGAAATGCCCTTTAGTGGCTTTGGAAACACCAATCGCCAAATACATAGTCACTGTGTGGTACTTTCATGGTGAAGGGTAAAAATGGTGCAGTGATAAACTGAAGAAAGTGTCTGTGCTCACCTGTGGGTACATGTTTTTGTGTGTGTTGGTGTCAACAAGGCTGTGAAGTAATTGGAAGTGGGAGGCTGAAAGAACAAAATTGCAACATATTTCAGTAGCCTGCAATTTCTTTTTTAGTCCTTCTCCGTCCCTCGTGTTGCGGCTGTGAGTCACCCCTCTGTGAGTCACTGGTCAATGGGCTCCATTAACTTTGACCTGAGACCTTGGCCTAGTGCCCAGAACTTTTCTTGATGAGGGCATTATCACTGAAATTGTTGGCTGAAATTATAGATAAATGTTAAATGGCAGGTTATATTTAAATCAACATGCTGTTTGATGGTTTTAAATATTAGCTTACTGAACAGGAGAACACTTCCTCCATGTAACTCATTCATGTGAAGAGTAATTACCTGCTAGTATTTAAGGCTAATATTACTCTATTTCTATAGTTTTTCCAAGCTGAAAATAGTAGTAATCTTTCCCAGTTTGGTGGTGATTATTAAAAGCAAACAAGCCTTTTTAACTTAAAGTGCCACCAGACAAATACATTTAGAAATTAAAATAAAATAGAAAAGCTCCTGTCTGGCATCTTTTTCTAGAGCAGAGGTGCAGCACTGCTTAACGAAGCCAGAGATAAGATTCTGGGCTTAATGTGGGCCCTTGAGAAATAGTGACATAAAGTCGATGCTGTGCTATTCCTCAGACGACAGCCCACGCATCAAACGTCTTCAGTTTGTTCCAGTTCCACAGGCAGAACAGTGTGCAGCTGCAGTACTGCCCATGGGCCCCAGGCACACCAAGCATCCCAAGCTCCGTGTTTTGGTGGGGATATACTGTGCGGCACGGCCAGAAGGTTTGGTGGCTGTACCTCAGGGTTTTGCCACAAGGCAACATGTTTTTCCCCTTAAGGAAAATGTGTCCTGACTTCCGTACCTCTTTGTGGATCGCTTTTGTATTCTGTGATTTAAACTGAAACCACACAGCAGTTGTGCTATTTTTATGCGGTAGTGTGCTGCAACTCAGTGAGAGAAACATCTCTGCTAATTCACAACCTCATGCATTACACGCGCGCGCACACACACACACAAATCTTGAGTTGCATTTGTAACAGTGGCTTGTAGATGAATAATTCACAAGTGAGCCCTTAAATCCAGATTCTGCAGTTTTATCCAGAGCATATTGAAAATGCTCTGAGACTCGGAAACAGTTTAGAATCTGCTATGGAAGGAGACAGTGAGCAGCTGGTAAACTGCTGGCCCTTAATGAAGCTATGCCGTACTGCAGCATCTCCAATTACTGCAGCACTTAATTAGTTCATTTTACTCTCCAATTTGGAGAGTCCAAACATTGTCTTGGGCAGCCATTGCAATTATTTCAGCTTCTTCATTGCTGGGTATTAAAACTGAGTTTGGTTTCTCCCAGCAAGGTATATTAAATATGTCTTAAATGTCAGATTACCCACATTGTGTTACACAGATATTTTATGTAACAGCCTGATTCTAGGAGAAAGTAGGGTTTTTTTTTTTTTTTTTTTTTTTTAGCAACTGGTAGAAGTACATCATGTAATGTGTGTATGTGAGCACAAATGGTTTTTAATGAAGAGATTATGGTTTGCTCAGATGTGGACTCCCACTAAAGCTGTTGCAGTTGAATGGAAGCAATCGCTTTGAATGGCAGTGTGACGTAGCGTTTAGGTTACTTTGCTTCTCTACGTGAAAATAGTCTTAACAGAGAAGGGAATGTTTAATTTGATATGGTGGAAAATTAAATGTACCTTGGGTGTAACTGCTAACTGAATCAGTAAGGTCCTGTTCAAGTGAAAGGTGATGTTTATATACTCATAGGTTGCAGCAAGCTGTTGGGCTCTTTTCTCAGCTGATGTGATAGGATGCATGCAAACAGCCGCCAGTTGTGCCAGAGGACGTTCGGATCACATATTAGGAAGAATTTATTCGTGTAGAGGGCAGCCAGACAATGGAATGGGCTGCTGTCATGGCTTTGGCAGGAACAGAGTTAATTGTTGATTGATGATTTCTGTGTGGTGCATTTTTCCTACAGAAGAAAAAAGTCCAAACTTCAGCACCAAGAAACACTGTTTGAACAGTATAAAAATATGAGAAAAATTGTGCAGAGCCCAGCTGGTTAACAGAGTTTGACACCTCTTGTTACATAGTTTACACCAAGCTCCAAACCAGTCACATTTAAAATGTTTGTTGAAGTTATGCTTTAAATACAAATTTTTAGTGATAGTCTTAATAATTTTGTTAGTACTCCAGTGACGTTGTGTTCGGTGCTGACTTTGAACCAGTTTATCCTCCAGCTTTGTAGCACTGCTCAGCTGATCTTAAGATCAATACCTGATACCAGGACAGACAATAAGTATTTAAAAAAGCATTTTGAGTATGGTTATTACAGTTACTCAGACAATTCCTTGTGATGTTTTTAACCAGCTTTTGCAATTTAATAAATTATACTGAAAAAAATTTACATGGATAAACTTCTTGTTTTTCTCTTTTATGTAGGTTTTTTTGTTTGTTTGTTTTTACTTTCTTAATGTAATGTAATTGGTTCTATTGCTTTGTGAATTCTACAAGATAACATAGGAAAGAATACTAACTCTGTAGTTAACGTGTTGCCTCAACAACTGCAACAAACTGCTTTGTTTCCGTGACCCGGTGTGTGGGCTGCAGCAACCAAACCTTCAGTTCACACACTTCAAGAGGGTCATATGGAGACATATTTCATTTAGATAATTTTATGGGATTAAGAGAATGAATCTCACTTACATGAGTCTACCTGTTGAATGTAGAATTTAAAAGCCTTCTTATTGTTTTAAACCTGTTCTGCTGGGGAGGAGGCTTGCTTCAAAAAAGCATTTCTATTACAGGACATGAACTTGATTGACATCCTTTGGAGGCAAGATATAGACCTTGGGGCAAGGCGTGAAGTTTTTGATTTTAGTCAACGACAGAAGGAGTATGAACTCGAGAAACAGAAGAAACTTGAAAAGGAGAGACAAGAGCAGCTCCAGAAGGAGCGGGAGAAAGCCTTGCTGGCTCAGCTGGTGTTAGACGAGGAGACAGGTGAATTTGTTCCAGCTCAGTCAGCTCAGCGCATTCAGTCAGAAAACGCTGAACCACCGATCACTTTTTCGCAGGTAAACTCTAATTGTGTTTGTGATTGTGTTTAAACCTTTTTCCATCCACAGGAAGGTGTAATGCTAGTGGCTGCCTAAAAAAAAATGTTTGCATTTGTTGGTGTAGTGGAAGATTGTTCAGTATTCAAATACGTGGTAACGTTTTTTCATTACTTTTCTGTTTAGAGCACAGATACTTCAAAACCAGAAGAGGCCTTGTCCTTTGATGACTGCATGCAGCTCTTGGCAGAAGCATTCCCATTTATAGATGACAATGAGGTAAACGCTCGGTGCAGCGGTTCCATGGGTGGTGTGCCAGGGGATTGATTTCATATTTTCTCGTTCCTGGATTTGTCTGCACTGGAATATTAATTTGTGATACGATTTGAGTGCTGTCCCCAAGCAATCTCTAACTGGAATAAAGCTGTGTCGTAGGCTTGAACTAGGGCTGTATCAGGAGCAGGTGGCATGTTGCTCTTGTATTCCTTGTGCTTATTGAGTCCTGCAGGCCATTTTACACCAGCTGATGACAGTCAGGCCACTTACTGCAAATAGCAGAGTTTTGCAGTTTGTTGCAATGAGCTTAGTTCAGCTCTCTGGAGTTGGTGTATTTGGACTGCTTTACTTTAATGTACCAACCCAGACTGTTTGGTGAGTAAAAATATAAGCCCTTCATCGTTCAGTTCATACTTCTTATTTCTGTCCTTAATGTAAAAACTCCTTTCATTAGAGTATTTCTATATTATTTCATTATGTACAGTAAATGCTTTTGTTAAGAATAGCTTTTTTATTCTGCAGAAATGGTAAAACAGCAAAAACAGATTTTTGCTCTGGAAGATTCTAAGTGTACATTTGTTTGTTCAACACTCCAGGCTTCTCCAGCTGCCTTTCAATCACTGGTTCCTGATCAAAGTAATGGTGACCCAGTCTTCATTTCCTCTAGTCAAACTCAGTCACCCAACTCACCTGATGTAATTCCACTTACTGATGCAGAGAATATGCAGAACATAGAGCAAGTTTGGGAAGAATTATTGTCCCTTCCAGAGTTACAGGTAAAAGTTTAGTATAATAATTAATTTAAAAAAAATTTTTTTTACAGAAAATGCAGGGCATCCCAGCAGAGTATGGTAGATATGAGGTACAGTAGCATCCCAAGCAGTGGTGAATATGACTAACTTGTTGCATTTTGCAATTTAGATGTATTATGACTGTACCTCATTATGGTCTTTACTTTTTAAAAAGTAATATATAGAAGAATGTATAATAGGAAGGAAATAGATTGTTTTGTTAAGGCATTCTGAAATAAAACAATCTTCAAATCAGAACTTCATGTTTGCATCTGTGTGCAACCTGTTATAGCACAGTCATGGTAGAAACTTAAGCTGATTAAAAATAGATGCTTCTGAATTATGGAGCTACAGTATAAATTGTTTCTGCAAACATTAATGTGTGTTTGTTTTTTTTCCAGTATTTAAGTATTTTGAATGCAAAAGTAATCATACATTATTTATGTAAATTTTATCTAAGAAAAGAGTTTGTATAAATAATAATAGAACAGATATCTAAGTACGCTTGGCTCTTCTGTTTATCTCATTTGATTATTTAGCTATATATTTGTTGGCAGAAATTAATTATATAACGTACACAAACTGAGTATTTTAAGTGAACAATAGACAGCTAAAAACCGCTGATATTACTGAGTTGTATATTATAGAAGGCATGTAGTTTGTTGTGGCTTTTTTTAATCTTCTATTTCTTTTATTTGGATTTGACTATTAAAAAAAAAAGAAAGGAAAAACATATTTTGGGAACCTTATATTTTCTGCCACTCTACTTTTTTCCTTATTGTTTTTCTATATTTCAAATTTTTCCTTCTTTTCTAGTCTTTACTACTGTGGTATGCCTGGAAGCCCCCACATAGGTGACAAGGAGGGTTATCTTTGAAAAGGCAGCTGAAAAGATATTAACAAAACAAGCCAAAATTGTCTGTTCTATTGGTTCTGTATAGTAATTGAATAATCTTCTGATTGGGATAAGTAAGTTGAGGCAATTGCAATTTATGAACTGTGTTTGAAATGGATTAAACTGCTGTCACATTCAAAGCCTTAGCTTGAACTCTTTATGCTCTCTGGTTGAATAGTCAGTGTGTGGTCCTTTCTTAAGAGAAACAGAAACATTGTGGCAGTTGCCTAATTCTTTGGGGATGGCAAGAACACTTACTTCAGCTTCAGTTAAGAAACTGCCACTCTGTTGGAAAGAGTGTTGGTCTTGTAGTCAGTGAAAGCCCGTAAATGTAATCATCTTAGACACTCACACTAATGTCTGCCAGCAAAAAGTGCCTGGGATGAGTTAATGTTTGTAAGGGTTCACTTTTTTCTTTTCTACTTTCCAGAGGATTATGTTTCTTTGCCACTGCTTCCTTCAGTGAATTCTAAAACAATCTTGTCTTTCAAGGAAAAGAAATCATCACATGACATTAAAGATTGCTAAAAATAGTTTGCTATGAGTGCTTAGTAAGCCTCATTCAATAATGTTAAATTTACTCAGGTGAAGCCCTTACTAGCAGTGATGCATGTGAGAAGTTCAGACCTGACAGCTCCAGAACCCCCACTAGCAATTTGATAGAACAGGAGGGCATGCATCAGTGTGTTGGGATGGATCTTTTCCTCAGCACCTTGCAAGGAATTTGAGAGGCCCTGCTCTCTTATTCCAAATAGCATTGTCCAGTATAAGTTGCTTCATACTCTGCTTAGGTATCTATTCTTCTTCGTAGATTGTCTCCCTGTAGTGCAATTATGTTGTAATTATCTAGGTTACAGCAGTGTTACAATACCCTGTGTACATGTTGATGACTAAAATAATTAATAGTTGTGGATTCTTTAAAGATATTTTATGAACAATTGGTCATGTGTTGTTCAACTCCTCTCTTATACTTCCCATCTAGTGTCTGAACATTGAAAATGACAACCTGGCTGAAGTAAGCACAATCACGAGTCCTGAAACCAAGCCAGCAGAGATGCACAACAGCTACAATTACTACAGCTCATTACCCATCATGAGAAAAGATGTTAACTGCGGTCCAGATTTTCTGGAGACTATGGAGGGCCCTTTTTCCAGCATTTTGCAGCCAGAAGACAGCAGCCAGCTAAGCATGAACTCTTTAAATAACGCGTCGACTCCAAGCTCTGATTTCTGTGAGGATTTCTATACCAGCTTTATTTGTTCAAAGGGTGACAGTGACACAGTAACAACAAACACTATCAGTCAATCACTTGCAGATATTTTAAGTGAACCTATTGATCTTTCTGATTTCCCACTGTGGAGAGCTTTTAATGATGACCACTCAGGAACTGTACCAGAATGTAATGATTCTGACTCTGGTATTTCACTAAACACAAATTCTAGTGTAGCATCACCCGAACACTCTGTTGAATCATCTACCTGTGGAGATAAGACTTTTGGTTGTAGTGATTCTGAAATGGAAGACACGGACGCTTCTCCTGGAAGCGTGCCACAGAGCAGTGCTAGTGTGTGCTCATTGCAGTTCCCGGATCAAGTACTTCCTTCTGTGGAGGGAGGCACTCAAACACACAGCTCGCAACGTATGAACGCACCAAAGAAAGACCCTCCTGCCTGCCCAGGTCACCCTAAAGCTCCTTTCACAAAAGATAAACCTTCAGGCCGTCTTGAAGCTCATCTCACAAGAGATGAGCAAAGAGCAAAAGCCCTGCAGATCCCTTTTCCAGTTGAAAAAATCATCAATCTCCCTGTTGATGACTTCAATGAAATGATGTCTAAGGAGCAGTTCAGTGAAGCCCAGCTCGCGCTTATTCGAGATATACGCAGGAGAGGAAAGAATAAAGTGGCTGCTCAAAATTGCCGTAAGAGAAAACTGGAAAATATAGTGGAACTGGAGCAAGATTTGAGTCACCTAAAAGATGAGAGAGAGAAATTGCTTAAAGAAAAAGGAGAGAACGACAAAAGCCTTCGTCAAATGAAAAAGCAGTTAACCACCTTATATGTCGAGGTCTTCAGCATGCTACGTGACGAAGATGGAAAGTCTTACTCTCCTAGCGAATACTCACTGCAGCAAACTAGAGATGGCAATATCTTCCTGGTTCCTAAAAGCAGAAAGGCAGAGACTAAACTTTGAAGAGCAGCACGGCTGGCTAGTGTTCTCCGGGTTGCTATTTGTTTTTTTTTTATAATAATCCTAATAGCTTTTACTGTGAGGTGGAATGCAGAATTAGGTAATATTTTTCAAGTAATTCTATGCAATGATGATTTGAAAGTTAATTAAGTTTATGGAAGATGCAAGTTCAAAACTAATAGTGTAATCCAGATGTACGTATGCAAAATTTGTAATCTGACTTTTATAACAGGCATTTCCTTCTTTTAGCACTGCTTTAACTAGTTTCCATACATGTGTAAATATTTAAAGATACCGTATTTATATACTGTTCTTACCTCCCGTTATATTCATAGATTTGATATATACAAGAATGATTCTAGCCTTCTAAATATAATTTCTTGCAAGACAAGCAGTATGGCTTCTTACTATTTTGTAAAAGAAAAAAAATGCAAGTGTTTGTTCCCAGTTTTTCTTATGCATTTATACATGCTTTATATTTAATGTATGATTTTAATTTAGTGTCAAGTTGATACTTATTGTTTGATTTTTGATTCATCTTACCAGTTCATTAAACTTTTTATTATTATTATTTTTTTTACTCCATAGGCATTTATTTTCCTAAAGTAGGTTATGTGCTGATTCAGATATCCTCACTGGTTTTCCAAGGATAAGTCTTCTTGCAACAAATACGCTTAACGTGCAGAGATGCATCACACACCATTGTCAGCATTATTGATGTTCACCATCATTTTAACTGCCATTTGGAAGGATTGTGTAACAAATTTTTTTCAAGCCTATGCTAAGTTTATATAATTTGTTTTGCTCTCAGAACACTATTTATAAGCTCATGATGGGATCTTCTCCTCCAAAGGCATTAGAATCTGTTGATGAAAAACATTGTCAGCATTATGTATTTTTCCAACTAATAAATTCTGTATACTTTTCAGTAATTTTTCTAGGAGTTCATTATGCATCTCTGACTGATCAGCAGGGATCATTTGTCACTGCTGTTCTCTTAGAGGTCATGGAAAATGACATCCCAGTGTCCGAGCACTGCGCTCTTTGGAACCTGCGCTCAGTTTGTTGAGAAAATGTCATGTTTGAAGTTATGAGAGATGGAAAAATTGGGCAAATAAATTGCTGTATTTCATTTGCTCTTCCACTGGACTCATTGTACTTGGTCATTTTGGATCTTTCTAAATACAGAAAATGCATAAGTTGAAATACACATTGATCTGAACATTAAAAACTGAATCATCTTCCCTGCGGAGCTTTTAAAAAGAAACATTTGAAATGTTCTTTCTGCCACTGGTGCTGTTTCATGATTATTTGAAGTGTATTTTGTTATTATGCATGCATTCATTTAGTTCACTTAGCATTGAGCTGTTCTGCCAGTTTTGCTGGACCTATGGAACATTTCCCTAAAAAGATAATTATCCTGTCTATCTAAGTTAAAGGGCTTTTGGCAGTCAGCCTTCTTTCCCCATGTGAATGTGTTACGAAACTCTGAATGCAGGGGGCAGGGCTGCCATTCCCAAAAGAGGAAGGCTAGGGGCTAGGACAAAAAGACGTGGTTTCGATGAGTATTTCTGTATCAGGGGATGCTGTGGAACTTCTCCTTTTTTCCACTTGTTCTCTGCTGTTTTTACACAACTCCAGCAGCTCTGTAAGCCCTCTTTCCTGGATATTAGTAACTACTTTGGAACCAGCTATGGTGTAGCTGTCAATTTGGCCTTTTCCTGGATACACTAAATTTCATATGCATTTTATTGTCCAATCGGGCACAGTAATAATAGCAGTGTAATTCTTCACAATCAGCTTTTGTTTTTATTACTGCTCAAAATATTGTATTTACATTTTGTGAGCTGGTCATTCACCCTCTGTTATCTCCTTCACAGATTCTGCATATCAGAGGCCTTTCTGCTACCTGGTGCCAACATGCACATGGTCTCTCTTGTGCTTCAGCTGAAGTGTGACGTTAGCTAACCAGAGGAGAGCCAGGAGTAGGAAAGCAGATCTGTTCCAGCAGCTTTACCAAGAAGGCAGTTGTACTCTGGGGCTGGATGATGCTAGGAGCCCTGCTCCTATTGAGTATATCCTAACGGAAAGGCAGTGCAGCCAAGTTCCAGGAGACAGTCTCCAGCTGACAGAGGCTCCAGGTACTTACCAGTAATGAACTAGAACACAGAAAATAGTTTCACACAACTTCTCATGTTGTATGTTACTTATGCAAACTTTCTAAAGTGAGGTCCTGCCCCACAGGTGTTTGTGGCAGCAGGTAACTCTGGAGTCAGAAGGGGTCAGTATGTACAGGCCAGTAAGCACAAGACAATTTAAATTGCAGCATATTTCTTACGAATTGCTTACAAAGTCTGGATATTCACCTTAATGCTATGAAAACTGTTGCTGCTCTCAGAAAGACATTAAATCCATTTCACCATGTTAGCTAAATGAGTCCAAACCATATGCTAGGAAACGAGGATTGCACTTGTACTGGTAAAGATCTTTACCATCACAACTGCAGACAATGGGAAGAATAGCCCTTGAGCAAGAATGGTAGTTTCCACTCTTACAATTATTCTTCCTCTTTCTATAAATAATGCATTCTTAAAAGCACCTCTGAGCAGGTCAACATTTGATGCAGGAAAAATTCTATCTTAATATTTACTACTGTCTAACACAGCTGAAAAAAAGAGAGACATGTCTGTTTTTTTTCATCCTACAGAATACAAGCTATTAAGCCTTGAGTAACTGTACCAAGAGTCTCCTACTGGCAAGGTGCTGTTATTCACACTAATAGGCCTCAGAGCAAGGCAGCTCTGGAGTGGCCTGGCTGCACTCTGGTCCGGCCCAACCACAGGTTTGCTGTGGCTGTTTCCTGCAGTGATAACAGATCCCTAAAATGGCTTTCGCTTATTTGACAGCTCACTGCTAAGTTTCCTTCTTCCTCTTCTCCATTGTCTGCTCATGGCTGCATCTTCCCAATCTCAGCTAACTGTAAGTTTGTTGTACAGTGATTTGGATCATTAACTCCCCAGGAAACTATACTGGTGCAATAAAGCTCAAACAAGGAGATGGGGGGGGGGGGGGGGGGAAGGGATGGCAGGGCAGGGCAGAGAAAGGGAAGATTCTAAGCTGAGCTGCTCCCAAGATCTGCTCATCACACTGAGTAGTTATGTTTGTTTTTGCAGACGGTATTTGTTGGTAAATAGAAATCCAGGTGACTTGACTTGCACTTACCTTGTTTACCAACCTTCATGTTAATAGCATGAATCCATTCCCCTGCACAGTCCTTGACATACTCTGAACACAAGAGGACATTGCTTTTTGGAGCAAATGGTCAACACCAATGGCTCAAAACCTGAAAGCCAGGACTGAGATTAAGCAGGTTTATTTGCTCTAGATAGAGCAGCCAGTCACTAGATAAACTAAATCAGAGTAGCATGGGGCATTTTTCTCGCTACTGCTGTTCAAATATGCCCATATTGACTTTGAACTTAGTACTGCCAAGGAAAGAAAGCATCCTTAGGAGTCATCAAACCTGTCTGAAACACTAGAGGAATGGGAGACTTTGGGGCCATTTAAAGCAAGATGATCTAAAGCATTACTGAGAATAGCAATTTTAACATATTAGCATTACGAAAAATTCATACTGAACTATAGCCCTGGACTGTCCTTCAGCAATGATATACAGCAGCTCTACCATAGGTATATGTGATTGTACAGCAGAGAACACTGAGATGCTTGCCTCTCCCCACCCCATTAGGCATCTAGGCTATCAAGAGCTTGATTAAGAAAACATTTTCTCTAGATGCAATCAGTATTAGTATTTTAATCACAAATTGGGTATAAAACAGACCTTGATAAACTCCTCCCCTCCATTTTAGTTTGGTACTTATTCAGCACTGATGCAAAAGTCTTGAGACATTCTTACAGCCTTTGCAGGGTCTGCTGAAATACAGGGTTACTTCATTACCAAGATGTGAAGTGTGATAAAAAGAATACAGTTAATGCAGAAGCCTAGTTAGAATTCCACAAGGTCAGTCTGAAGTACCTCAGACCACCACGTGCATTCTGATCAGACCCAAACATTTCCTGTCATCAACACAATGGTGTTTGTACTTACAACACCTAACAACATTAAGGCAGAAATAATCCGTATTAGATCGTTTTGGTATACATGCAAATATCAGGTTGCAAATCTTTCATTTTATGATTGCTACAACCATACAGTGCTCCCAAACCTGGGAATGACCAATGACACTGCCAAGTCATAGAAATTCTAATGCATCCCAGTGCTGACCTCACACACCGACAAACCTCCACACGGAGGCCCTTTGTTCCTTGATCAAATCATTCCATTGTAAAAGCATTACAACTTAAGCTCAAGAGCTGAGCCGAATCAAGTTGAATCTGACTTGCAGACCCTGGTTGAAACTGCCACTGCATTGCAGTAATTTAAGATTACTTAGTGCTGAGCGGAGTACAAACAAAAAAGGTGATGGCAACATGTTTAAGATTGTGAGTCATTTGACAATGTACACTTTATTTTGATACAAAAGTGAAATATTTTAACATTTCAATCCATTATGGACTATACTGAAATATTTCATTGCCACGTTTTTGAACTTGTTTGACCACAAGGTTAAGACATCACCGTACTAGCACCATGGCTCTTGAAGTCTTTGCCAGTTATTTTTAATGTTATTCTGTTTCCAATCTTGCGAAATTATCTTCTACATGAAGGTCACTGTTCTTCTATGGAGATACTTGGATTACTTTAGTTGAGGAAAAAGCTAATCTTAGAGATGTCAACCTGTAGCACCCACAGCAGAAAAAGAATCATCCATCAGATATCTGCATTTTAGTGATATTCAACATCTTTCATGCTTCACACAAGATACAAATATTTGTCAGAGATCACAGACTGGTACGTGAATACTCCATTGTAGTGCAGACAGTATATGAATGGAAGTTATTGTCTTAAACACAGGAAGCAAAACCAGTAAGTCAGTACATCACGCAAGCAGTACCTGAAAGAGTAGGAGCATTCCCATTCCCACATTAAAATATTCAATGCATATAAAAGTTAGAATAATGAGTAGTTCTGGTATTGTCTAATAACAAACAATTCATCGCATCTGCATCAGCCTAGGCTCATTTTGGGGCAATACACTTACTACCTGGAAGGACGAATTGCTTTCCAGTTAACGTACAGCTTTAGGCACTTAATAGTTTCTACAGAACTGCAGTCTAGGGACCAGTGCCTTCACAACTTCATTTTCACATCTTTACATCTCCATTCACAGCTGATAAAGAAAAAACTAGCCATGAAATAAATGTTCATAACTCTTGGGAGTGTCTCTTGGGCAAAGATATGCTCGATCAAATATTCTTTAAGGATTTGCTCATCTTTGGGAAGTTTTATTTCTGAAAAAAAAAAAAAAATCTGGATATGAATCATTGAAACAAGTTGATCTAAGAAGTTATAAAGCCAACTGTGATAGTAACTTGAGGAGTATCTTGCGCACACACAGTGCAAAAAGAACCCTGAGGAGCATAGTATGGAAGGGTAAAGCTTCACTCTATACGTGGCCTAGTAATGGACTCAAGCTAGACATTTTCGTTAAAACTTACTCATTTTTAAAGAGCTTTCTTTTAAAAAAATTGGAGCATTTCCCCTTCCCTAATAGGCAAATGACCAGATCAGCACTGCATAGCAGAGAGAAAACTAAAGTGTTTTTCACCTCTTGTTAAAACAGCAAGCAAATCACCTAAGCAGCAAGCTGCCTAGATTACTACACTACGGAACTGAGATCTCACTGCAGCAGGTTTAAATTTGGCTCAACCCTGACTAAGGAAGAACACTTGTCAACATTTTATTTAACTCTATACTCATTATAAGGTTTCCATTTAGTAAGTAGCTCCTAATTATATGAAACTTGCACGTGACACCATTGTAAAAATGCTTCAAGTTAACCTCTGACTGTTCATGCTGCAATGTGAAGAGTCTGCTTCCTAGCTGTTCAGTCAGTAGTAAGTTCAGCTACTGGAATCCATCAGCAATATGGACAAAGTCCTGAACTGCACATACTGCATTTGTCTTGTTCTAAGTTAAGCATAACAAACACTAGAATAGAAATGGACTTTGCAGAAATACTGCTAAGATGCAAATAGGTACTGAGAAGTTCAAATAGTTAAAGTCTTTCAGATAGTAGTTAATTATGGACTTGGACAGGTATGGGATAGTCCTGCAATATAGCAGAAGAGGAAATACACATTCCAAGAGTTAAGAACCCACATGTGGGAAAAGAAAAAAAAAAAAAAAAACCCAAAACAACCCATTGATTCGTTTTATTGCCATTCATCCAGATACAGTGATGCTTTCAGCTGCATATAGCTTTAAAATAGCCTCCACTGACCTACCCCGAAAGCACCAAAACATCTGAAAAACATCTACTGTTCTTAAGTACAACCTCACTTAGTAAGGCAAGGCATTTATTAGGAGGGAAAACCAATAATCAAATAAATGCAGTGTGTCCTTGTGTCAGTTAGAGCATCAGTACAGCACAAATAAATAAATAAACAAACAATCACTCCTAACGGTAACTAGAGCACATACTTCAAAACATTCATCATTTCTGATATGTTGATCTGACATAACATTGTACCTGTCAGGAACGGAAGACTCTTGAATAGCAGTTACGTCAGCCAACAGCCCTAATCCCGAACAAGAAGCAGCGGATGATGTACACTGGAGCACTTGCTCCTCTACACTTAAAGCTTTCCCTGCTATCAAAAGGCTGATTAAGGAAAGCCTAGAAGGAAATAAACAGTAAGCATGTTTTACTATGCACTACGGTCTTACCCAGTCAGTCAGAAACCTTCAACTGAAGAGGATGTGCAAGACATTCCCCATTTTGTCAAGCAGCAGCTTCTCATTCAACCTGAAAATTAAAGAAACGACTCTTACCTTGTTTTCAAAATCTCCAACTACTCTTTTTAATTCATGAAAAATTTTAAAGGCAAACCTTACCTATGCTCATTGCCCTTCCTTTCAGGTCTAAATGCTAGACCTATCGATTTTGAGTCAACTCAAGTAGCTATCACTCAAGGAGGTTCCAAAAGGTGAAGAACTCTTGCTAGACTTTCTTCGATATTTCAGCTGTGATAAGCAGATTTAACTAGACTTTGGAAAGCTGCTCACTATCAGCACAGTATCTTATGCCTTCACTTTTCTGGAAGTTGAAGCTGTCGCTCCTGCTGCCTTGTCATTCTTTAATTATGCTGACTCCTCCATACTCAATAGGCTGCTGAAGTCCTTCCTGTCTTATGGGTCTCCTTAACAAAGTATGGATCAAAGAAGTACATCCTATGTTCTTTAAAACCGGTTAATCACTGTCCTCACGGCTTACACTTTTCCACATCACAAACAACAGCTAAGCTACCCCACCCACCTACACAGCGGTCACTTACACACTCCATCTCTTAAAAGGTTGCATACAGATCTTGTTCATAAAGTTTATTATGACACTATTTTTCAAAGTTAACATTGTTGTCACAGTACAGCTACAAGAGGCCCTGTTAAAAAGAACACTGTCAATACATTCTAAAACTTTTAGAAATACCATATCCATTTTCAGAAGGGACATCAACCCCATTCTCCAGTTGTCCCTGCAACCAGATGCAGGCCCCAGTTACAAGTCTACACATCTTCTAGGTGTAGGAACGTACAAAGCAAGTCAGCAGTTGGGCGGCTCACTCCCTAGTGAGATGTTTTAGTTTTCAGTGTGTTTTCATACTCCAAGTGGGTTGTTTAAAAAAATGCCTTTATTGAAATACAGCCTTCCCCCACCCCCCGCCCCCCACAAGCCCGAATTATGTACAACAACAAAATGTTCACTGCATCAGCAATTCTCGCTTTAAAGTTAGAGATAGTTTAAAACTCCACAGAACAGAATAAGCAGACTCTGAAATCCAGTTTGGAGACTAACATCTTGACAGTGGTTCCTTGTTTTAGTGTACTGCAGTCTAAATACACTCAATAACAGTGTTCAAATAACATCATTTAATTTTTTTTTTTCCAAGCAACACACTCATTTTTCTAATAACTTCTTCAAATTATATTAATAGACTGATTATGCCTTGAGCCATTTCATACATCTTTGCAGATTCATTCCTACACTGGAATTGCATTTACCTTATACTGCACATTGACCCAGAAGTGAAACAGGTGTGAGTAATTTCCAATACCACATATTGTCAAGTGTCTGAACATTTCTTCTATTGACTGTGTCCCTACTCTTCTGAGTCTCAATTGTCAGAAAGCACTGTCCTGGCAATAGTTGAGAGAGAAGTGACATCAGCTGAGAAAAGCAGAGGTGGTAATGCCTTAATTTGGAGTTCAGTAATGAGAATCGAGTACAATTTCTAGCCAGATGTGCCGATAAGATTTGCTACTCCAGTGCATCAAATCAAACTGTAAAACACTATCATTCTACTATCTCTGGAAATTTAAAACTGTACCATTCTATGCTGTGAGAAGCGTTACTGGTCAGTAAAATACAACTAGATTGTGTTTTGTTTCGTCTTCAAGCTCTTACCTGATCTTAGATATTCATAAGGGAGAAAGCTTAAAAGCTATGCTACTTAGAGCCCATTGTGAATGGGCTTTTGGAACGCCATTACCTGGGACTGTCAGTGATTACACCTGTGCTACCCTTGGCTCCCAGTCAGATGAATGTGTCCAGAAAATTGCCTAGGGTGCATGCAAGAAAGTATATAGCCATTAAATTATTTAGGAACATAACCTATTACTCTCACTATGATGCCTCATTTAATTGAAACAGCACAGTCTGGTGTGAGGGAGAGGGGAAAGGGGAGAAAGGAAGGGGATGAAAATTCCAAGCCACCCTCCCCAAAGTATAGTTTTATTGAAACAGAATCATTGTATATCCCAAGGAAACAGGCACTTGACTCCCGCCCCACCTTCACTTCTCGGGAATTACAATAAATAAAAAGGTAAAAAGTAAGATTATTTTTCTCTTCACCCAGAACTTCAGCAACTGCAGTTATCCCTTATACATCTCAAATGAGACTGGAGACAGCTTGAATGTGACTAAAGTTGGTCTTGTTAAAATATTCATCATGCCTTATTTTCTTGAAGCGCTATTACTAATACAGAACTACAAATTAAAAAAATATGCACAAACCAAAAAGTAATTTGAAAGTTTCATTTGAAGGTAAAGCTTAGTTCTATAATTCACAAACACTAATTTGAGTAACTCAATCCTAGTTATACATCTAAACAAACTATAATGCAACATACAGATGTTCTCCCTCTGTATGCCTATGTAACTCTTACCAATGACAGTTACATATATACACTGAGACTAGACCCTTTAAGACTGCAAATCAATAGGTGTTTCTATTGTTAACTTTAAATTAATACAAAATAGTAATTGAGAAATGCATTAATCTTCTCTACTAACAAGGAAACACCCTAAACTACATTTTATTTCTGTTATAGAGTTCTCTGTACCAAATGTGGAAGAACTGAACTACACAAATATTGAAAAGTTAAAAATTCCTTAATTTGTTTATTCCTGGTACCACTACCACAATTTACAGGGCAATATACCTGATGTAATGGGAAAATAAAAAGAAAAAAGAAAGACAAAGCTACAACAGATAAAGACCTCAGGAATGTACATCTAATCGACACTACATTGCATTAATCAATAGCTGCACTTTTTGCAAACTGTGGCTATGACAGTCCTGAACAAGAAGGGTTTCCTGTTTAAGCTGCAGTAACTTTTCTGACTATGGATCATCGTTCCTTCTGTGGCAGATTTTACAGTTCCTCTAATGCATTTGGGACGACTGTCTCAAAGTAACCTGCAGCTTTCCTGACAACTCCTCGCTCTCTCTCCTGCTAAGAACTGTAGCCTGTTGAATACAGGATAAGAAAATTATTACTCTCAGTCAACAGTTGTACATTATTCATCATCATTATAAATATGCATGACACCTACCCTTTTTCTGGTAGCATTTTTAGAATCTTCTACCACCATAGCCCCCACTTCCACTTCCAGATCCATAGCCACCTGCACAAAAAAAACACCAGAGCACATTGAAACAGAACAAGTACTGAGGAAGTTTAAACAAAGCTTTTTCTGTGTAGAACTATATTTACCACCATAGGGACTGCCTGAACTTCTACCACCAAAGCTGCCACCACCTTTCATGGGACCATAATTGGACTGCTGCTGTCCACTGTAGTTACCAAAGTCATTGTAGTTTCCACTGCCGCCATAATTACCTGAAATAAATGCACACGTATGAATTCATGAAGCCTGTGAAACTGCGACATTCAGTGTCCATTGCAACGGCTATTTAGAGCAATTTAAAAGAGATCTGCAAGCACTGAGTATGCTACCTCTGCTTGCAATGCACAAATGTCGGAAAACCTTCAGCATTCCAAACGTTAGAAGCTGATGTATCACCAAAGATGAAAAACAGCAGGCTATGTTATAAAGTCTATACAAGTCTGAGTAGCAATTTGAGATGAATACAGAAGGACAAAGTTAATGCCTCCCAGCTCAGGAAAGCACTTCAGTTTCAATGTCATTCTTCCACTGTTCTGTGCTCTGTACATACAACAGTGGCTCTGTACACATGACAGTGTGTTAACGACAAACCAAGCACAATTTTTATTTGCTGTAAAAGGTGAGAAAACTGTAATAAGCACACATCGTATTACCGCTTCTTTCCTCCAAAATTCTAGTAAAGAACCTTGTATGTTCCTGACCAGAAACTTGTCATTAAAGGCTTCTATAGAACTTACCATAGATTTAAAAATTAACCTTATCATTTTGAAACTCCTGCAAAGACATTAACACTGACAACACAGAGGAGGACATGATCTACGTAGTTTGAACTAATATCCAAGAGCAACAGTGTATTTCAAATGGACAAAACCTGAAGTTCTCCTATTCTACCACCACACAAATTTACAGCATATGCTTTTTGAAAAGCAAGTTTCAACAAATTAGTCTTGCATAATTTAATCAAGGAGAATTTTAATTGTGTAACACAGCATTCTGCACTGTACAACTCAAGACTTTTATGAAACAAGGGTCAGCTAAATCAAGCTAGCATCTTACCACCTCCAAAATTTCCTCCTTCATTGTAACCATCGTATCCTCCTCCTCCACCTCCATATCCACCACCTGGGTTTCCATATCCTGGTCCTCCACCACCACCATAACCCCCTCTGCTGCCATAGCCGGGACCACCTCCATAGTTGCCACCTTTGAATAAAAGAAGAGACAAACTAAGCACATCAAAGCAAAATACTGTAAGAAAAGGTCCACTACAAAAAGCTAAAATGTCACACGAACACACACACAAAACATCCACAAGGTTTCCCCTGCAGTGTGTTCATTACTGTTAATCACTTAACCAAACTAATCCGAACAATAAAAATCTTTTTTTTTTTTTATATAATTCAGATAACTATCACCACCAGACATTGACTTCGTTGCAGAAGCAGCTGTCATTGCTGCCACTCTTTATTCCTCTGAACTAAGATTTCTCAGTAGACAAAGCCATTAAAATAATTCCCGTTTACAGTTTTCACCTAGATCACAGGTGTCCAACCACTTGGCTTGCCTGGGCTGCACTGACTGATGAGGAATTGTCCAGGGCTGACATTTTGGCTGCTGCTGAGTGATGGGTGTGTGCCCAAGGCCAGGCCAGACCACTCAGCAGCAAAGAGCCACTGCCATGGCAGCAAAGCAGCAAGGGGCAGGGCTAATTACTAGCTGCCCCTTGGACATGCTTCATCTAGACATAGCTTTAATTAAACTTTTAACACAAGTTACTAGATGTCCTTCTTGAAAAAAATAATAATAATAATTGAAGTCATCAAGAGAACATCTGAAACATAATGTTCTCAGACATACCAATGAAGTAATTGCAAACAGGGAAACGGTCCCAAAAGAAGTCAATATTATATCTGCTTGCAGAATCAAGATACAATTAGCCACATGCTACTTCTCTCATTCCCTCCTTCCCCGTAACAATGAGATGACCATAGCCGCTTGACAACTTCCACACTTCTCTTCAGATGTCTTTTGGACACTCGTGCATCATGAAAAAGACAGCGATCA
Source organism: Oreortyx pictus (assembly GCA_036925125.1). NCBI lineage: Eukaryota > Metazoa > Chordata > Aves > Galliformes > Odontophoridae > Oreortyx > Oreortyx pictus. The sequence continues at coordinate 13,402,744 of JAUPFR010000009.1, read as the reverse complement.
GTGTCTTACAGTTGACCAAAGAGTTGATGGTCACTGCTTTTAGTTTTACTCATCTCAAGTGACACCAGAAGCTTCTTTTAATTGTTCTCCCATGATCATGAACTACAAGCCACGGCATGACCTCATGACACGAGACTATTTTTTTCACCCATTAATTTGAAGGGAAAACAAATCTCAAATCTTCACAGCACTACCATGCTGTACCATCACAAAACATGACCAAAGCAGACTTAACTTCCAAGGCAGAGAGAGGTTAAGATTTAAAGCAGCCTAATGGGGGAAGGGAGATGCAGCAATACACTTACCATCACCAAATCCATTGTATCCGTCACCACCCCCAAAGCTTCCTCTGCTCCCACCACCGCCACCACCACCCCCATAGCCGCCTGGAACACAAAACAGATGAGGTCGTTGGCTTCAATACTTAGCATGTGTTCAGGAACACAGACACAACCAGGGCAGAAATCACATCCTCTAGAGACATCCCAATAATTTACCTCTTCCACCAAAGTTTCCTCCTCGGCCAAAGTTTCCTCCACCACCTCCAAAATTCCCACGACCCATGAAGTTGCCAGAACCGCCCCCACGACCTGCAAAGTATTTTACTTTAATTACATTAATTGAAAACCAGTTGTATACAGTAACCCTGCATAACTCCAAACTTACCTCTCTGAGAGCTGGCAGTCTGCATCTCTTGTTTTGAGAGTGCTTTCTTCACTTCGCAGTTATGACCATTTATAGTATGGTATTTCTGAACTAGAGAAAATTGTCAAACAGGATAGAGTTAGAATAATTTCAAATAACTGAAAGCAGCATGCTTCAGAACTCAAAGAAGCTACTGTAAAACATGACCACACTTTTCAAAGGAGCATTAAATCCACCCCATTTCTTACTACGGTCCAAGTACTAAATCACGCCAATATCTTACATTCCATGAACAGCTTTTTTGAGATGTAAAGCTGCACTTTTATTTTAAGTCCCTTCTTGTTAAATAATTACATACCAACAATTTTATCAACTGTATCATGATCATCAAAAGTTACAAAAGCGAAGCCTCTTTTCTTTCCACTTTGCCTGTCCTCCATGACTTCTATTGTTTCAATTTTGCCGTATTTTTCAAAGTACTCCCTTAAATTGTATTCTTCTGTATCTTCTTTAATGCCACCAACAAATATTTTCTTTACTGTGAGATGTGCCCCAGGCTTTACAGAATCCTGCAACACCAAAAATTACATTGAGCCTCTTAAGTAGGTGGAGAGTAAGAAATCAGTTCCAACAGAAACTCTAACTTACCTCCCTTGAAACTGCTCTCTTTGGTTCAACCACACGTCCATCAACCTTATGTGGTCGAGCACTCATAGCCGCATCCACCTCTTCCACACAAGAGTAAGTAACAAAGCCAAAGCCTCTGGAACGTTTCGTTTGTGGGTCTCTCATCACCTAAAAACACAGGGAAGTGCTCTGCATTTCTGTACTAGATTAAGTACCTAAGTCCTTTCAAAAGCACAAACTAATTTTGGACACTTTACCACACAGTCCGTGAGTGTGCCCCATTTTTCAAAGTGCTCTCTCAAGCTATCATCTGTTGTTTCAAAGCTCAGACCTCCAATGAACAGCTTTCTCAACTGCTCTGGCTCCTTAGGCTCATGGCCCTACAAAAATAAATAAAAAAAAAAAAAAACAACAAATACATACTTCGAATACAAACAACAAAATTAAAATTTCACAGCATTACTAAAACTTATCTGTGCACGTAACTACAAACAGGTCGAACACATTAACATGAAAATAATGTCTTCTGATGACTGCAGACAGCAGCATAGTTAAGTTTAACACTTAATGAACTGTGATTTTAATTAAAACAGCAGCTAACAACTTAAGAATGTTCAAATTCAAACAACAGTAGAGACCTCAATATACTAAGCAGCTTGCCTGCTTCCTTCGTTCCCTCATGGAAACACATTCATTTATGCCTATCCTATACTGGAGTTGCATATTGCTCTGTAGGGATTAGCAATGAAGCACTGCTAGATAAAGGCAAGTTCCAATGCTTCACGAAGCATAATTGCAAGAAGCTAGCAAAAAATGAGGATCACAGTATACAAACAGAGTAAAAAAAGTTCTTGTTCCAAGTTAACACCTTGTCGTTTGTTTTAAACATTTAAACATTTGTTTTAAAACTCTTTTTAAAATGTACACATTTTAAAGAAGATCTGTCACCTATTAATTCCTTACAGTTACTAATGTTGTACTTGGGTACCTATTAGTTGAACACACGCAAGTGAGAAAGAAGTAGGTACATGGCTTTCAGTTTTACCTCTCAAATGTAAATTGACTTATGTCTTACAAGAAAAAAAAAAAGAAAGACTAATCAATAACCAAGAATGGGAACAAGTCAAATAAGACTTGTACCTTATCAAAAATGGTTAAAAGAAACTTCAGTTTAACTGAAGCTCTTCATGGTACCACCTACATGTGACCAGTCACATTTTAAAACATGCTAATTTTCAAGCCCAGTTTTCCAAAGAAAAAAATTAAGTGGGGTTGTAAGTACAAGTACCTTCGTGTTTCTGCTTTCCTTTCAGTGTTACACAGTACTTTAGTTATGCAGGAAATAGCCCTGTACATTTGAAAGGAGTCCGTAAAAAATCAGTTACAACTTTCTCTCATCCCCAAGATGAAGGAGTCTTCTAACAAGTAACCACACTGAAATCTTACTTTGCAATCTTGTATCTTTACAAGCACAAGACACTTCACAGCAAGGCGCCATGGGGCTGTGCTGCTGGCTAGCTCAACAACACATGACTTCAAGTCCGCAGTAGTAAGGTACAGTGGGCTTCACTGTTCCTGTTGCAGTGCTCTAAGCTGACTAGGAGCAGCACAATCCTCAGAGCTCAACTACATAAAACTAGGCACAGACTTCTAACAAGCCCACAAGTGAAGTGCTTCAGCTTCTGCCAGTTTAAGTAAGAAAATGGTAGTGCAAGAGTTGGTCAGCAAAACCTATACCCCTTTGAGTGCTACACAACCACTCTAGAAAGCAATTCACTACAAAGTTAATACTTGGCAAAAGAGAATTTCAGAACTACATGGTGCTTAAAAGGTCTGTTGTTTTATAGCTTTTGGGTTGTGCTGCAGGAAATTGCACCTACGATTACGGTAGCCATCTGGGATGTAGATACTTGCATAGAACAAAAGCTCCAGCATTTTCAGTAACAAGTTTTAGTCTAAGGCACCACCTTCATTACCATAAGAATATTATATGAATAGCTAATAATCAATGGTCTCTTGGCTAAAGTTAAAACTTCTACTAAGCGGTCAGGGCTACAAAAGTATATTTTAAATCTCCCTTTTAATTTCAGGTAAACTTAAAATCCTAAAGGGTTAACTTGCTGCATATAGAAGGTGCTTTAGGTAAATGAAACACTGCTTTCTGTTGCTAACCGCATTTTTTTGTACCTCCTTAATTTTTAGCTGGTTATTTTAAAGCTGGGAGCTTTTAAGTGTTTTAAACACTCCTACTCATAATACAAGGAATCAATTCTGTTAAGTTTAATATTCTGAGTTTAAACTTCTCCAAACCCAGAAACCAGACTTTCTATTGTTCTCTAAAACTACTTAAGGCTGCGTAATTGTCCGTTAGCAACTCAGATTGCTTCTACCTTAAAAGAGTGACCACAAAACTCCCGATCACTCCTGAAAGGAAAGTAAAACCCTTCTCTGTTTATTTTAATTCTATTTAAATGAACAATAGCCCTTATACAGGGGAAAAAAAAAAAAAAAACACACTTGCAGATAACTTTTCGCTTCCACCAGAGATCATTATCCCCAGAATGTATTTGTGTCAGAGGAATTCTCTACAGAAATAGAAGGCAGTATTTCATGGCAATGAGCTATTTTTCAGGCATTTTGTTCTCACAGGGGATAAGTATCTCCCAGGTTCTCAGCATGCTGCTCCATCATGCAGGATGCTATTTCTCAATCCTTCCGCTGTGAACTAGTCACAATAGCAGTCTGTCTGGGCAGCAAACGTGGCACGTGACATCCCTCCCCCTCAGCACTGCAGGCCTGCACGCCATTTTGCAGCTCCTTCTGGGAGGGGGTGGGGGTGGTAGTGCCGAGCCTGCCTGCAGCTAACGACCAGGAAAGAAACTTCATTTCTCCACCTAAACGGTTTGAGAAAGCCTTTAAACAAATCAATACGTTCTGAGGAGACGGGGAGCTCTCTTCCCTGCCGTGACTACCAATTTTCTCCTCTGGCCCCGGAGCACAGTCTGCCTCCATTTTGTGAGCGATCTGCCTCCTCCACTCAATATGGAGCCGGAGGGGCAGGGCCATGGCAGAGGGGAGCACGCAGGCGCACTCACACCACCCAGCCACGTCCAAGCACTGCAGCAACACAGGCACCAGCACCCTGACTGATTGATGGGGGTTGGGCTGCCTCTGCAGGCAGCAGCAGGGAGAGGCCAGCATTTCTTTCTCTCCTTTTTTTTTTTTTTTTTTTTTTGGGGGGGAGGGGGGGGGCATGTGGATCTCTCTGCACTGTTCTTTCTCATGACCAAAATCAAACTACGTACTCCTATACCCCAAATGAAATCATGAGTACTTGGATCAGTTTATCTGTACCTTTCTTGGAAAAAAGAATGGTAACCAGCAATATCCTGTGATTCCTTTAAGAATCCTAAGTTTTGCTAATATCCCAGGTACTTTTAACAACAGTGCTGTAGATAAACAACTACTTTTTCTGAGTTACAGGAATCCTAGCTTTCACACACCAGGGCTTTGTCCACTCAGTGTTCTGTAGCTGCAGTGGTCTACAGGCTCTATTCCACACAGCAACCTCCCCTGCACTGCACCTTTACATGGAGCTAACAGGAGCTCATCTGCAGCTACACCTGCACGGAAGGACTGTCCCCACCTTAGGCTGCCTCCTGGCACTGAAGGTCCGCAGACAACTGCGGTTAAACAACTTTCTCTGCAAAACATGTTCTCCAGAAACTTAATAGCTTGTAGGTGCATTCCAGGCTCATTGTCGACAGCTGAGGACCGGTGATACATTCTAGCCCAAGTCCAATAGCAGCAGACAGCTGCAAGGTTCTTTGCGGGTGTACTTTACATACAGTTCTTCAATACAAAGTAACCATATGTTACCAGACAACAGCAACTGGGAAAAGGTTTTGGTTTTTTTGTTTTTTTTTTAAGAGGGTGCAGTGGCTCCCTCTCACACGGCAGGGGCATATCAGCACCAGAAAAACATGGGCTCAGCTAGCTAAAGTATTCAGGCATCCTGGAAAAGTAATGTTAGAAGGCAAATACATGAAAATACACAATCAAAAAATCTCTCAATGACAAGCCATACAAGCATTATTTAATACCCTCTTTGTTGATCTTAAAGTTTTCTGAAGGGTATCAAGATTTTCCCCCCTCCCGTTTCCACACCCTGCCCATAGTAACTAGCTCCCATCCTCCCAGAACAGACCCACCATCTTCTCTATACTACGCACCTTATTCAGTCTACGGTATTTCTGCTAGAAGCAAAAGAAAACAGTTATTTTACTTAGTACAGCCTCACTTTCATTTGCAGTGACTAACAGGCAACCATTTTTATTAAAAAAGAACCTGTCTTCATTCCCACTAAAAACAAGACTGTGAAGATAGGAAAGAATCAATTTCCTGCCAATATTCTGAGGAGGTATGAATTTCTTAACAAAAAATAAAAATAATAATTACACCTTTAGTCACAAGCACAAATTTTACCAGATTCGTTATAACAGAACTAGAAAAGCAACACTTCCCCACTATGCTTAAAATCCCGCCCCTTAAAAACCTAAGTAACATACCAGCATTTTACAATTATTCTGCTACTATGAGGATGAAGAAGGCAGAAAAAGTTCTGAATTAGTGCTCAGATAGAACCAGTTAAGTTCTACCTTTTTTTTTTAAATCTCTTCCCCTTAAGACTATATCATTATAATTAAAAAAGGCAATCCTCTCACCTGTGACGATCTTCTTCCTTTTCTCTTGTAGTCTTCCACCTCTCTCTCTTCTTTAATAGCAGCCATTTTGGAAGGGTACTCTAACTCAGCCTTTCTTTTAGATCTAGGAAACCTAAAAAACAGGTTGGATACGTCAGCACTCACCCCTGTTCCAACAAAGCAGGGCCTTCTCTGGCTGCAATGCACAGGTACGTCTTTACAGGAGAGTAAACGAAAAAGGGTAAAAGGAGAAATCACTTCAAAGGTTAAAAATCCTCAGTCTGTATCACCCAGGAGTTTCTGCAAAAAGAACACCAGCTACCAGGAGAAGGTGTGCTTACAACTGCTGGAGTAACAAGGTGTACCTAAGGCCAAAAATCTGCAGAGAATCACTTACATCAAATGTTGTCTTAAATAACTATTATGAATAGGGATCTTGCATTATTATATTGCAAATAATGCTTACTAAAATTATCTTACGTGTAACCTACTGTAGTAAGTAATCTAGCATCTTACAAACTGAAATACTGAGGGATATAAAATGTTTTCTATGCTGAAAAATATTTTCCACTAACACCAGTGGAAGAATCCTTTCGTGATTCTATTCTTGCATAACCAGAAATTCCAACAGCTGATCCTCAGGAATCTGCAGCATTGGTCCTCTGCATTACTTTTCCTTGCAAATGATATATTTCATTATGTTTCTGTACTCCACTTACACGCCCAGTTTTAATCAATGAAGTTACATATCATCACAAAAAACAAATACTTCAGTAGATAAACTCAACAAGTGCATTTCTACATACATGTTCAAACAAAAAAAACAAACATCACATTCCCCTTCACCTTTATTATTTCAAGCTTTCCCAAGACCATTAAGTTACTCAGCTTCTCTTATTATACTGCGTTTCTATCTTTGGCAGCAATTTATTACTACTTCAGATGTTTCTTGAAACTCGTTACAGTAGGCCACAGCAGTTACCTAAATAGCATCCTACTGTAAATGCTGCTTCTAAATAAGCTATACTGACAAATTAAGTACACTGTTTTTAACTTTTCAAATGTTGGGTTGGTCTTGTTTGTTTTTAAAATTTTGTTTTTTAAATTTTTAATTTTTAAAAAATTTTTGTTTTTAAAATTTTATTTCTGCAAATACTGCATGAGGAAAGCAGGTAGGCCCTTATTTATGATACACTTGAAGTTAAGGTCTTAATATTGAACCCAACTGTGAAATCATGAGTATCATGGTTTAATGTGCTATCAACTTTAAATAATTATGAAATAAAATCAAGGCATGTGTATTAACTTCTGTTAAATCTGTTCTCAACATGCTTCCAATAGGCTGCTTTAGTTGAAATACTTAGCACCCTACTGCCTCCCGAGCTGTTCAATTCCTCGAATCACAAGTGCATCTCTTGGAATTATTTGGGAGGAAGGGAAAAGCCTAGGTACTTTCTGAAGTAACCTGAAGTACTTAGTTCCTCTGATTTTGCCACCTCCTTTCCTCAGTGGGGCTCCATAGCAGCCAACATACAGCTCGCAGCCATGGTGGGCAGAAGAGAATTATTGCAGTACTGATGAATACCATGAGCTGAAAAGGAACATAGCCCCATGCAGCCTCAATTTTATCCCATCTTATAGAAAGTTTAAGAAGCTCTAAATACTACTTCTTAGTATCAATGAAATATTGATATTTTAAAATATTCCGGACATTTTTGTCTACTGAATTTAACTGTGATTGAAGAGACAAGTAGTATTATAGCAGAGGGGAAACAGACATTCTCAAGACGGACCTTCCCTTCTCCATTCAGAAAACACTATGGAGAAGTATTAGTGTTTTTTTGTAAATACACAAAGTCAGACTTAGGGCATGTATCACATACCTTGCCAAATCTAAGACTTAAGGCCACAAAATAAGAGATTTTCAGTTCTAAGTGTGCTGGTAGTTTATTCCCAGTGCCAAAAGGAGTATCTGCTGGGAAAAATCCCCACAAGATTTTAGCAACCTTCACTGAAGCATGCTTTGAACTCATCTTTGCTTTAACAAAGCATTCAATGATCCTGAAGTGAATAAAACAATTGCTTACATGGAAAAGAGTTATTTATAGCTGCTTTGCTAAGGGATCAGGTTTCTTTTCTGCTTTTAACGTAGTGAAAGAAACTAATGTGAGCTACTGGTTTACTGGTTTCTCTGCTATCAATTCTAAAAAAGTTTCAGCACAACACCCAGAGGGAACACTGCACCATTTTTACTGCCCATAGTCTGAAACACTTGTGCAAAGAATTACGTTCTGAAAGGAGAAAGGAAAAAAGAGAGGGGACATCAGCACAGGGTTCCCTCCAGTCATGGTGCAGCTCATTGCCATAGGCTTGCTTCGATCTTTACTTGAAAGCAAGATGAGAAAACGTGCAGCATGTTTCGTGCTTCTTTGTGCCGTCCACAGCTTCTTTGTGCATTTACAGCTGGGGGCTTGGAGAACGGGTAATGGCAATGACCCGGGCTGGTGCTCTGCACTATGCCCCGTGTCCCCAGCGCTCAGTGCACGTGCTTAACACCTCGAGATGGGGGAGGGGGGCAGGGCGGAGTGAAAAAGCGCGGCCCCGTGTGCCAGAACAGCTCAGCGAGAAGCAAGGTGAGACAGCGAGCAGCCTCACTTCTTCAAAAGGAAAGGAGCGACTGCGAAGCACAGCTAACGCCCTGCTGCGGCCCACGGCCACGCGAGAGGGCACAACAACGACACACACCGATGCGCGGCTTCCCCGCCTCAATTCGGCCCTAAGGGCACGGAACGGAGGCGCCGCGGCTCCCGCGCTCCGCAGCGCAGCGAAATGGCGGCCGAGCGCCGAGGGGCGGAAGCGCGGCCCTCCCCCACCCTGCCGCTTCCTGCCCGCCGCCGCCATCGCGGCCACGGCGCACGGAGAGACGACAACGGCGGTCGCAGGGACCCCGCGGGGCACCGTTACGCGTCCCCGTGCTCCTGCTCGCCCGGGCAACATCATGTGCCCCTCCGCTGCTGTGGGGGGGGAGGGGGGGAGGTGCATCCGCCAGGCCGGGCGCTACCTCCATTTTGTGAGCCCGCCCGCCCTCGCCCATATCAACATGGAGCCCGGAGAAAGGGGGGGGGGGGGGGGCAGATCACGTGTCGGGAAGGCGGGCTGGCGGCGGCGCGCGGGGGGAGCGGCGCAGCGGCGGCGCGCGCGGCGGCCGTTATAGCGCTCTTTCCGCCACCCTCCCCCTACGCGCGGGGCTGCCCGCCCCAAGCCGAGCGCGGAGCGGATCCTTCCCACCCAAACGGGGCCGGCGGGAGGGGAGCGCGGATCGGCCGAAGAAGGAATGCGGGGAGGGGGGTGGGGGAAAGAAGGGGGCGATAAGAAAAGATATAACCGTGCCAGCGTTCAGCTCGGCGCCTTCCCGCCCCGCTCGGTCCCACGCCGGCGCTGGCCTGGCGCACTCACCGCCGCCCGCTCAGGGGTGGAGACGCAGCGCGCAGCCGTTACTGGCGGCGTCGGGCGGGCACCGCCTCTTCCTCTCACGTAAGGGCTCACGGCGGCCCGCCCCTGCCGGCTGCGTGCGGCTGCGGGCCGGGCGGGGGAAGGGGGGGGGGGAGCCGTCATGGGGTGGCTCAGTGTGCAGAGCGGGGCGGAGCGGTGTCTCGTAGCGCTGCGTGAGGCGCTTCTGGTGTGGAGATAACGCCGCGCGCTATGCAGTTGTCCCGCGGCGGTTCAGTTCTCAGCCGTAGCGGCGGGAGCAGGTGCACACTGAGCACCAAAACGCACCCAGGCAGCAGTCGTGGTGGTCAGCTTCTCCACGTTTTTTCCTCTCGTTGAAAGTGACGCAGAGTGGTTAAAAAAAAAAAAAAAGCGTGAAGGCGTCCCCTGCTCGGCCTTGCTCCCGCCTGTTCTCTGCCAGTAACACTCGGTGCTTCAGGGCCGTCATCCCAGCCAGGTGCTTCTGCCTTTACCCTGTGTTCCCTTGGGGAAAATTTAAAAATAAACAAATAAGGAGAACATAATCTTTGAGTTTAAGGCTAGTAGGCTTGGTTTATTTCTACAAAAGTATCAGAACCTGTTGTAGTGCCTCTGAAACCAGTTTCCTCAGCGTGCTGAGATGCATGCAATAGGTTTAGAAATGTTCTCGTCGCTATTATGTGCTGAAGTTGAAAGAAGCCTTCAGACCACAGGTGTGCTTTAATCTCTGCGAGGAGAGGTGATTTCCTACAAAGCAGTGCTCCTGGGTACCTTAACCTCTACGCTGTCTTTTTGGTATGGCTGAACCCACCAGTTCATTATCTTCTTTTTTTCTCCCCAAGATATTGCACTATTGAACTTTTTTTTTTCCAAATAAAAATCTTAATATTGGTGTCGTTTATGTTGCTTGGTTTCTTGCCCTTGAATGCTGTGAAACCAGCAGCACTGGCTAAATCTGTTTAATAAAGTACTTGTTAGCTGTGAAGGTTCTTGTTGCGTTACACTGGAACTGCCTCACAAGGCTTCATTACTCTGAGACTGTTTTGCACTTTGTGTTAGTCAGGAAGCTGATTGTTTTGTGGTCTGATCTGGTTGCACAGCCACAGGTAGATCACATGTATATTTTGCTACACTGGCATAAAAGACAAACTAAGAATGATTAGGAATGTTGTGGGTGGAACATCACTCATATGAGGACAGACTGAAAGAGCTGGAGCTGTTCAGTCTGGAGAAGGCACCAAGGTGACCCTGAGAGCGGCCTTTCAATAGCTGAAGGGAAGCTACAGGAAAGAAGGGGACAGACTCTTAAGTGATGTCTGCAGTAATAGAGTAAAGGGAAATTGTTTCAAGCTTAAATTCTGATTTACGTAGTGGCATCATTATACATAGTTTCATACATGTAGCGGTGTAGCACTGGTTGTCCATGCAGACGATTGATGTGCATTTTTTTTTCTAGCAGTTTTTGCAAACATGTACTTTCCTCTTTGTAAGCCAAAGGAACAGTAGTTTGTACCTGGTTCAATATACGTGGGAAAGGCTTTCAACTTTTTGACTTTTATGTGGCTGAAATTTCTGTTTCTCGTGACATTTTCATTTATTTGTTTATTTATTTTCACTTGGCTCTAATGTGTTTTTAGATTGTGAAGTGGATCTTTGAGTACAGAATTATTACCCATGAATTTGTTCAAAGGCTTTTGTTTGATTGTTTTTATTGTTACTCAGAGATTAGAAATGTGACTTTGAATTTGACTGTGCATTCTGGTCTCCTGGATAGTAATGTTTATTGGATTCATTCACTGAACCAACAATGTTTTTCATACGCCTCTTAAATTGCAGAAGAAAATGGGATTATTATAAATTAAATGATAGTATTATGATGGTAGTTTCACAAATGTAGTTGGTCTAAATATATTTAAATTTCATACATTGAAAAGGACACAACTGCCATTTTGATAAGAAGGCCTGAGTGCTGTATAGTAAAATACTCATGTGAGTTTCAGAAGAAAAGGTCATTTAATATTCAGTTCTTTTTTTTTTTCTGGGTTGGAGAAATGTGGTGTATTTAAATATGCATAGGTGTGACATCAGCACTTGACTGCTCTGCAAGCAGTGCAGCTCCTCCTGTCTCCTTCAGCTAGAAACAGTTGTTCTCATCTCTGCACTGGATTTAAATTGCTGAACTTCACTGAAAAGAAGACAAAATTATGTATTAATGTAAATTGTGATAACATTTTGACAATTTATGTAATCATAGGCAGCTCAGGCTACATAAATACTCTTTTCATCATTAATTAAAAAATGCAGAGGGCAAATAACCCGATTACTGACATCAGAATTAGCAGTCTCATTATGCTACAGTATTCGCTTTATTTCAGAAACTGTTAATAATTCTCTAAATATGTATAGAAGGAGTCTATTTACATACATTCTATACACTATTTACATACTCTATATACGTCCAGAAACAACGGTTCTTTAAGGCTTTTTCCACTGCAGATTGAGCCAGTTGAAATGTCCAGTGCCCCAGAACTCTGGCAGTCTCTGGAGGACTTAGTAGCAGTGCTTTGAGATAGTGTTTCACCATTCTCTTTACTTCTTTTTCCTTGGAAGTCACAGAACAGATGTAAATATGTAAGTTGCTTCAAGCAAGTTTCCTATATTTAATAACTGGCAAAAGTGAGTTTGAAGTAACATGCTGATCTGTGACCTGGTTTGTCTGGAGCTAAAATACACATGTGTGTCCACTAGACAGACAGAGCCTTGGTAACCTCCAGAAAACTGTTGGGGAAGTAACACCAAACTCTTGCCACTAAGCCCGTTAGACACCGTCTGTCAGAGACCTTTGAACAATTTTGCATGACTTGTATTCCTCAGGAGCTGCATCTCAGAGCTGTGATCCAGGAAATAAGAGAGATCAAAACAATTAGCAACTAGCTTGATTAAGAATAGTTTTAAACTACTTTCTCTTTGTATATTTTCATTCGGGACCATGAGATTAATGCTTTCTGAGTATTTTATATATGAGCCAGATACATAATATGAAAAATAATCCTATATTTTGGATTGGTGTAGAAATTAAAGTTTCTTAAACATTTTTCCCCCAATTCTTTTGCCTTTATTCAGGTTCTAAGGAAATCTGAATGTATTTAGATTCTGTTATTCCATAAACTGCTTTCTCTATGTGTTTTTGTCTCTATTTTTCTTAAAATTTTGTTTTACATCTTCTGTAAAAAAAAAATTGAACAAGATGTGCCCTCTTGGAATGATTACAAGGACAAACCAAATAATGAAACCTCCAGCAGTCAAGGAAAGATACCTTGTTTAGATGCCTTTATAACACAATTGGCTCTGTAATTTTGTACATATTTATTTCGTATTTATTGTCTGAGTCTTCATAGTTCTATTACTCCCACAATTACGCCAAAGGCACAGCGTAAAGGTGTCAAGCTGAGGTGTCAGCAGTCGTGTTTAAGGAGCTTACTTGTAGTAATGCATGCCTAACGTAGTCTATGCTGCTTGATTTATACTAGGCTCTAGGGTAAATTTAGTGCTTTCTTGAAAGGAACATACTTTGTTTCTGCTAGACTTTTTTTTTTTTTTGTGAGCAAACATGTTTTCTTTAGATCAATCAGAAAGGTGCTTGTATTGCTAGGGGAAAAAATATCATTTCTCAACAGTTTTAAGTCTATTGAACAACAGCTGAAAACTTGAGGTCAAAAGTGAATGAATACACTGTGTTTGAGATGCTGGTGTATCCTCACGCTGTGCTAAGATATATGTGAAAAATCATCATCCTATGCAGAAATATAAGAAATACAGCTTTCTAGAATGAATTTTAATGAGTTCCTATTGTCTTTACAGGAAGAAAAAAGCTTAAGATAAAGAGGGAAAGAACAATGGAGGACATTGCAGGTAATACCTACTGTTCTTGAAATTCAGTTTCTTAAGAATAGTATATAATTATACTTGACCTTTGTGTTCATTCTTTGTTACTAAGATTTGGAAAACACCGGTTGTCAATAATTGTACGAGTGGCTAAATGATATTATTGGGCATGTTTTATTAAGGGGAGGATCTGCACATGGATTTCCTGCTTGCCTATGTAGCTGTGCAACAGAGTAAGGCAGGGGAAATAAATCTTGTTCTTTCCTTGACTGCAATGCAGATCTGGCTCTGGGAGGGGTTTTGAGATCTGCATGGCTCAGACACATGGTCAGCGTTTGGCCAATAGTTAACGTTACATCTGGCAGTGTGTCTGCGTGCCTCAAAATGTCTCACTCTGGCTGCTGAATGTTCAATCATCAAAGTTCTTTTTCTAAATTGAATTTGCACATATTATTTGGACTGTGATTTATGTGTAAAATGCAGTGTTAACTGTTTATTTGGTATATGAAGTAGCTACACTAACAACTATTTTGGCAAGGACTGTCACTGACAGGTTTTGTTTGTTTGTTTGTATTAATAGCAGCTACATAAAGGATTCTTTTCCTGCACTAACTCTCCCAGCTATGCTTAAGGTGCTAAGATTGTGCTTGTTCGTAGCATACAATGTTTTAATCTGTTTACATGCTGTACTCCATTTTGAATTATTATGTTCTTCAGGAATTCAGATATTTGAAAAGGCATTGCATTAGTTATTTTCTGTTGCTGCAGAGAAGCCTTTATTTTTAATTTGGGATTTTTAGATTACTGTAATGAAAGAATGTGTACTGTACTCTGTATATAGGTAGCATGAAATATGTGAATAATGTTAGATCTTTCAAAAGCTGACAAAATAAATTTAAATTCTAAGGGGTAATAGCACAGATACTGATGTTTGCATTTGGAACTCTAAGTCTTATCTGTTAAAAAAATAAATCTAAATTCTACATAATCATTTAAATATGTTAATAAGAGAATGGTAATATAAGCAGATAATGCAGGAGAATTTTAGTTTAAGGTTGACTAGCTAATACAAAAAAAATTATTCATTTTTTAAAGCTGTAACTTTAATTGATATAGTGTAAACAAAAGCAATTCACTTCCATTTTAAATGGAAGATAATTAATTTTAATTGTTAACACTTTGGTTTCAGAAAAATGACAGTCAGCTGTTATTCACAGAGTGTCATTTTACTTCCTCTGAAACCTATCACTCCCCTTGAAATAAAAAGATACTAGTGTAAACACTGGCATCTTTTTAACATTGGCAACCGTTGTGCTGTTGTAGGAATAGCATATGCATTTAGCAGGTAACAGTCTGTATCACCTGGATGTAGGGGGACTTGGTTATGATATCTCGTTCCAGCCATAGTTAGATTGTAGTTTAATTTTGTGTTGTTAAGAGATTTAAAGAAACCATCTAACAATGTCTCCAAAATGTACAAAAAATTCTGGGTGAAAGATTTAGATATGAAATCAGATTCCTATCTCATGCATGTTCCTTGGACTTTATATTGACTGAGATGAGGCCTACAACCTAAGCAGTCCTAAACAACTTGTGGATATTATCCATTTTCCTATTCTTAGTGCTATTTCAGAGTTGGTGCTCAAAACCTGTAGATACAGGGGTCTATTTCTTTCTTTTCTGGAATGAAGTTGAAGAAGGACCACCTTGGACTCTGTGATTTAGGGGTTAGTAGGTTTGCTCAACAAAGAGGGCTGTAACATTTCAGAAACTGTGGTTGTAACACGACATTTCCAATGGTAGAAGTTTGCAGTTGTGAATTCTAGTGTCTCTCGTCATACAATATTTTATTTAAAACTCAAGAAGGGTGTTTGTACCATAAATACGGAAAACGTGCAGCTGGCTCTTTCTGCAGAGCACTCCTGGTGTTGCCATTTTATCTAAGAATTGAGTACTTTGTGACCTTCCCATGCAGTGGAACCTCACCCTCCAGTACACCTGTTGCTTTTATTTTCTCACTATTGGAAGTTGGCCATAGGAATAATTGAAGTTGCTTCTCTTCTGTAGTCCTGTGCTCAAACAAAACCTTTGTCTTTTCTGGTTGTTTTTGTTCTTTTTTAAGTTCAGCACCCTTCCAAGAGTTCAAGCAGACATGGCAATTATACAGCACATCCCAGCGGAAAAGCGAGTCGTCTTTGTCAGGCCCAGAGCAGAATTGAGCTGAATTGGTTCTCTGTGAAGGGTAAATAGGAGAAAGGAATATTTGGTATTAAGTCCAGTTTCACTTGGAATGACTGCGTCCCTGCCAAGTGCTGCCAGATACTGTCAGTTTGGTAACTGTCCCATAAACTCAGTTTGTAGCATCAGGAATAGTTCCTTTTTTGTCCACCTAAATTATATTAGTATGCCAGAACTGCATACACGATTAAGCACTATATGAACACCACCAGTGCGGATGTCTCCTCAGACCTCGTTCAGGCTTTCCTGAGACTGTACTGTGCTTCTTCACAGAGCTCTGTGAATATCACTTCTTCTGCTGAGGTTCTGTGTAGGTCACAGTTTAGGTAGGATAGTGAGGGAAGATGAATAGACCAGACTGTATCTTTGCTGTAATGATCCACTGTGCTTTAACCATTTCGAGAGGAACAGGATCACAAATACAGAATTATATATTTTGAAAAATTCAAATAATAACATTGCTGGAAAAAAAAATCTACCTGATTCTAATAAATCTGGCAAAATGCTGCTTTCGTAATGCTGAATTTGAATAATTTTTTCTTTCTTTCTAACTACTGACAGATTGATTGTATCTTCAACTATGGTAAGGGAGGATGTTTTCTTACATCCAGAATGTATTACGAATTAAAGTGGCTGAAATGTCGGCTCACATTCCTCTCTCCTGTCTTCTGAAAGATGCTAACTTCCTGTAGGGCAGTTATCAGACAACAGGCACTGTGCAGAGGACTTAAATCTCTACTGCTGTTGGTACATTTCTGTCCTGGTGCCACTTGTTATCGTAATTTGTGCTATTCATCAAAAGTGGAAAGCAATGTTCTATTTGAAAAAAAAAGTTTTTTGTTTGTTTGTTTGTTGTTGTTGTTGTTAATGTGCGTGCCACAGGTTACACAGGGAAGCATCCAGGCGAGTTTTGGGCATCTCCAGACATGGAGATCCACAACCTCTCTGGGCAGCCTGTTCCAATGCTCGGTAACACTCAAAGTCAAGAAGTTTTTCCTTCCGTTCCTATGGAAGTTTGTATGTTCCAGTTTGTGCTCACTGCCCCTTGTTCTGTCACTGGACACTGTTGAGAAGAGCCTGGTCCAGTCCACTTGGCTCCCACCTGTCTGATTTTTATGAGCATTGATGATCCCCTCTCAGTTTTCTCTTCTCCAGGCTGAATAGTTCCTGAATCTCCCTTATCTTCCTTTTTAATTTATTTTCTTCTTAATGTATATAGCAGTGTAAAACTTGTTTATAACAAAAAACAAACAAACAAAAAACTAAGCAGGGCTTGATGAATTTAATAGGGGGACATTACAGAAAGAAACAGACCTCTCTGTTTTCTTTCCATATGAATGCTTGGTGAATTTCAGACTGAACTTTGTTACAATTATATTTAAAATCTATAATAATTCAAGTGACATTAGTCAATTTGGAGCATATTACATCAGAATAAACTCTTTGAGTCCGTATAGAATTCGATCAAATATATTTAAATCTTAAAAACTTTTCCACCTAACCTTACATCCATTACACCGGTTTCAGAGCAACATTTTTCCATAATCTGGAGATGTTTTATTTCTAAGTTTGATTTTGGAACTCTCAGTAGAAGTTCTCTAATACTTCTTTTTTTTCGTTTTTAACCTGTGGATGAACTGCAAACAAGTTATTTTTGTAGCTTCCCTTTATTTGCAATCTTTTATTGTATCTTCAATTTTTATTGCTATCTTTTTTATCTTTTAATGTGTTCAAAAATTTTATTAAGTTGATTATAATTTTATTCTTGTACTTACTACTTGTGTTTGTCTTCATTTTCTACTTTTGATTTTAAAGTCAGATTGCTGACATAGCTCTGAGTAAGTTTAAGCAAACGTTAAAGACTAGTATGTATAACAAACAACCAACGGTATTTTGCTCTACAGTGTGAATCTGGGACTTAAATAATTGCATGCAGATTTATAATCTTTGCAAAGCATCTGTTCCCATTGCTTCCTGGTAAAGGAGCAGTCCTTCTTTCCAAAACTGCTTGGGTCACCAAGATCAACCGTACTGCTGGATAATAGATCTAAGCTACAATTTCCAATTCCATAATCATCATGATAGTATTTTAGTGTATCAATTCCATTGCAAAATTAAATATTCTGAGCCATAAATTCAGTCCTATTTGTTGAGATCTTCTATTAATTCAAAAAGTGACAAAAATTAGTTGATGTTGTGTGTTTTGTTTTTTCTTAATTATTATTTTTTTAATATTATTTTTACGTTACATTCCTAAATCCTATAAAGTTTCTCTTCGTTTTAAGAGTGACTTAGTAGACTTGCAAACTTAACTGCTTGTTGTTAAGAGTACCATTTGTCTTTTACTGATAAGGTGATGGTAATACCAGTCTGTGAATTTATGTGTGGCATATTATATTTAC
The DNA here is from genome assembly GCA_036925125.1 of Oreortyx pictus. Classification (NCBI taxonomy): domain Eukaryota; kingdom Metazoa; phylum Chordata; class Aves; order Galliformes; family Odontophoridae; genus Oreortyx; species Oreortyx pictus. The sequence goes on along the minus strand of JAUPFR010000009.1, from coordinate 13,384,776 downwards.
AGCCATTTCCTCATACCTAGATTAACTAATTAAATAGATTAATCTTGTCTGTTTTGGCAAACACCAGGAGTATGTTGGATTTACATTATGCTACACCTTTTCTCTATTTCTTTGGGAATTTACTTTTTGCAAAGTAAAATGAAGAGATTAAATACTTTTGCCTATATGACATTATTTGAAAGAACGTTATCTTGAGAATGAAGTCTGTGGATTTGTAGTACTGAAGCTGTCATCCAACTCTGAAGCTGGTTAGATGTGAGGTTGTGTTATGAGCCGATTACTATACTGGCACGGAAGAGAGAGTTTCTAAATTCCTAAAAAGGGGACAAACCTGTCTTAAGTTAAATGCAACACATTTGTCAAATGAAGTTTGGATGGTGACACACATGTTAGTTTTATTCCCAGAACAGCTTTGTATACAATTTGAAGATGTGAGAATTGCTGGTGTTACAAAGCCTGGTCTAGCACAGTGAATTACTTTTTTTTTTTTTTTTTGTCTTCTTCACCATTCCACATATAAATACTGAGAAGCTTGGCATAAAGAACACAGCCTGAGGCATACCCCATAAAACATACAATGCAATTAAATGAGCAATTTCTACTGGAAATAAAATGGGTATGGTGAGTGGAATATGAATTAAGCCAAGCAGGAACAGAGTCAGACGACCTTTGATAGTACTGCAGGCTCTTCAAAAGAACCCCCAGGGTCAGCGGTGCCAAATGCAGCTGACAGGTCAAGGCCAATCAGTAAAGAAAGATAACTGCAGTTTGCAATGAAAAGCAGGTCATTCCAAATTTTGATTAATGCAGTCTCAGTGCTGTGGTGTCCACTTGAGTGGGTTAGCAAAATAAAGACAGATAGCAATGGATTAACTCTAACAGTTTATTATTCTGCAGCCATTACAAGCTTCTTTTCTGCATTCACTAAGACAAGTTTTTCTCCAGTTTGTGATCCTCCATCTCACATTGCCGTCTGTCCTGAATTCTGCGGAATTGACTCGGTTGTGAGGGGCTGCCATGTTGACCATCTGCAGGACTACCAAACTGACCACAAAATACATTTGGAACAGGGCAAGCTCACCATGTTCTCAGTGCTATGATTAGTTGATGTTGTCAATGTGTTTATTCTGTGGAGAACATGACAAAAAGGTGTTCTCTCCCACAGCTTTGTGAAAAGAAAAGAGGCAACTAATTTGATGTTCACTGACAGTCTTTGTCACACAAAGCAAGGACTGGAAGCCTTTTGTTGAAAAGTAAATTTTGCAGATGTCACTTGCCAGCAGCAGGAATCTGCTAGATCTAGGTACAGCAAAGAGGCCTATTGCCACCTAAGCTTTTCTCTTATTAAAGATCCAACGTGGTCACAATCTGTGTTGATCAAATGGCATTTTCTGAAGTACAGGGGAAACAAGTATGGTGTCAGTTATTCCATTCTGTTCTGAAATAAGATTAGCCAAGAAGCATTCGTGTGCATACTGACTAACTTTAAAAAATAAAAAAAATGCTGATATCAGAGAAGGATAAAATTCAGTAGCAAATATGAAGATTGTCCAGGAGATTTAAAATACAAATCAGTTTATTTTTCTATATAAATGTGAATAGCTTTTATTCTGTGGATTTTATGCTGTTTGTTTGTTTGCTCGTTTCATGGGTAAAAAAGAAAAAGCTATCAAATAGGAATGAATAGAGAGCTATCAGCTAGATATTTAGTGAGTCAGCTGCAGTATTTGTGGCACTGCTGTTCAAAGTGTGCGCTATCTTCTCTCTGGGCGTATGGAAGATTATAGATACAAAAAAAGTGTAACGTTCTGAGCTGTGCTGTTTAATAGTGCCAATGCCAGAACAGCAGGGTTTTCTTTTGGTAACTGCCTTTACAGACATGGAAATCTTGTTTCTATGTCCCAGGTTTCACTGTGGTTTTGTTGGATAGCTGCAGAGAATCTGCCCTGTGATAGGAGAAAGCTTCATTTATATGGAGGATTTTCTTATCCTATAGACATGTTTCAGTGTCTATTCATACACAGCTGACACATCAGCCACAAATATGATGTATCTGTACATCAGCAGTGCTTTGCTGTTGGTGTTATGTGAACATTTATGGGTTTATTTCTGAAGTGTATAAATAAATATAAAATTCATAGACAGTTGGAAACAGTTTAGTCTCTTTTAAGGCTGAGCAGTAGATGACTTGCTAACTTCAGTGTTGTCATGAACTTTGTGTGCTTCTGGATTTGTGGGTGCATGTGCCAGTGCATGTGTCAGATCAGTTCAGAGGGACCACCCTGGAAGAGTTAGGGTAGAACACAGCAGTGTAGTCTGTTGCAATGTCAGGGCTGCAGCAGTTACGGAATGGAAACCTCATACTTGCTTCCTAGTGTCTGTGTCCTGTCAACAGTCTGATCTGAGAGAAGGAAGCCAGTGAGGAAGATGGACTATATGCTATTTATTAGCTGGTGCAGTTGAACAATTTCTCTAGGAAAAAGACAGAAATGTGCTCTGAGTTTATTTAGGATAAAAAAAATCCCGGTGAGGTAGGCAGTTTACTGGGGTCCATCCACTTCATAATCCAACATATTGACCTCTATGTCATACCATCCTCCCTACCAGTAGTAGAAATATCAGGTTCTTCCATCTGTGCACAGTACAGTTTCTTTTTATTTAATAAAAGCAAGCCCTGAGTCTGTTAACTATTCTCCATTTTGCTTTGCAGAGGATGCATCTTACCAATCATCACTTAGAATATTGCTTTCAGACGCATTTTATTTTATAGCTCCAAATATTCCTCATTTGCTTTGAATAATTGTTTTCTGTTGAAAATTATGTAGTTGTCTTGTTAATTAGTAAGATATAAGCCGGATGCGTCACTGCATTTTTAAAGCTGTGGTGCCAGCTAGTGGTGAGTGATGACAGAATCTCCAACCTGACATTTCTGTAAGTGTACAGTATATTTTTATCTGCATCATGATATTGTGACATTAAATTTTATTTGTCAGTTAACACTACTTGGTAACAAAAAAAAAAAAAGAAGGGGGGGGGGGCCAAAATAAAATCAGCAGTTGCTATCCTTTTCTAGTTGGGTTTTAATTGGTTGTTGTTTATTTTGAAACCTTCCTGCCATTAGTGATGGAATAATTACATCATTCATCACGCCATTTGCTGGGAAAGTTTTTTAGTCTATAATTTCTCATTTGTGAACATCAGTTCTTATGCATTGTGGACCTGCAGGTGCTTTACCTTACTAGAATCCTGATTAGAAAACAAACATGCAGTAGGGTCTAGTTGTGGTTGTTGTGAGCAGCAAAAAGATGCTTAGACAGTCCCTGCAATTGATTCACTTGAGAATACCAAGGAGAGCTTCAGTCTGACCAATACACGGTAAAACTCTTTATTGATTATACTTACTTGTATCTGATGCAGCTCATTAAGGTGTAAGTCCTATGTTCTTAACATGTAAAGAAAGTTCAAACAATCAATTTTTCTGTATTCAACAGAAAAGGAAACCAAGCAGGCCTTAAGAACATTCGTAGAGAAATTGAAAAAACAGATGTATTTATAATGTTTTTTTGAACAAAGAGTCATTGACAGGCCATCTTTCCTAGTTTAATTAAGCAATAACTGTTCTCAGTGAGGTTGTGGAAGGTTCTTGAATACTAATAAATAAAATCAGAAGATGAAGCATTTCTTTCATTAAATAGTGGGAGCTGTTTATAACTCTATTACTTACTGCTAAAATCAATTATTATTACTAATACTCTGCAAGTAATTTATAACTGAAGGCACACTGAAGGTTGTAAAGCAGAACTTTTCTTTTTAAATGTCAGACACAGCCATGAAGGTCAGCTGTTGTGAATAAGGACATCTCAGATGAACACACTTGTAATAATATTTGTGAAGATAGATCTAGCGTTAGTGACAGCTGCAGTTGGTAAGCAGAGCTGTCACAGCCTTACCTCCTCTCTAACACATATCCCTACAATGGTGTGAAAATACAGGATTCTGTTCAATCTAAGGGAATAAAGACCTTTTTTTTCTTTTTTTTTTTTTTTAATCAACTGATGTAAATGCACAGGAAATTTATTTAAAGTATGCTGAAATATTAACCGGTGCAAGGAACGGCCTTCTGTTATTGAAATCAGTTACTTCATAGATGAGAAAGGATTTCAGGGAGCCACTGTGAATGTCTGTTTGCTTGTATGTAGCCAGTTGAAATGGACTGTCACAATTTCATCATACGCTTCTTTTTGTCCCACGTTCCACAGACTGTGTTTTTGACTGATGGGCTTTTTTTGTTTTTAATGTTTCATGTACTTTCCTAATGTTTTACTTAAATGTAAAGCCTAGATTTGGGACGTTCTGTAGGTTGGCACAGCCTCTTGAGAAGTACAGAACTGTTGATTCCAAAAGGTTTTAGTTCTTCAGAGAACTTAATCTTGAGTTGTCCAGTTGGGATAGTTCTACAGTAGTAGATGTGTACTTTGACATCTTGGTAACTTTGAGATCAACAAAGGGCAGTCTCCTTTTTTTTTTTTTCTATTTTTTTAGGGTGCTTTAAATTAGATAATTATCCATAAATGTTGTATTATTGTGTAATTAGAATGCCATATTTATGGTGCAGTTTCTTTCTTTTACTTAAAACTAATTCCACTGTCAGTGAAAAAAGAAACTTACTCATATTTTTACTCATTAGAGTAATATCTTCATACTATAATTTTGTCAGCATTGTGGTTAATTTTTCAAGATATTTGACCTCCAAAAACAATAATGTGGAGTTCAGAGATCTGAACACACTGAATGCTTTCTCATTTACAAAAAGACACCATATTTCAATCCCCAGTGGCTGAGGGGTCCTCCCTTCCCTGGGAGTGCTGTCACTGGAGCCCTGCTTGGATCTGTATGTCAGAATAGGTAGCCGCCCAGAAGGGGAAATGGCCACGTGTCAGGGAACTGTTACATTAGCTGACAGAACGCCTAGTGAACTTCAGCAAAGACTGACTTCACTTGGACTAAATGTTAAGCTTGCCTCCTCTTCAGTGCCCTACTTTTCTCTGAGAGTAAAGTCCTTAATGACTTCTATTGGACCTTGGATACACTTTGGAATGTAACCACTCTGCAACCATTTCACACAATTTACAAATGTGACAAATTTAAATTAATACTGGTTGCAACAGGCCCTCCCAAACAGTGTCTCAGACACAGTTGTAGTGGAAATGCTGAGTGGGAAGGCAAGGCCAACCCAGGGGAGCTCAGGTGCATGCAATGAACCTGAGTGACCGGAAGGGGTGAATCCTGACTCCACCCCTTCCCAGACCTAATTTAACGGTTGGAAGTGGAGGCAAAGGTATCTTGCTAGAGATTCCTGTTTATCTTCGGTCTTCTAAGGGTAAGCAGCTTTTTTTCTTTTGTTTCTGTGTTCGTGGCTGTTGCATTTGGGCTCATCCTCGCTGGCTGCAGCCTAGGACTTTGCCACTCTGCTGTCACTGCCGTGTTTTCTGTTGCGTTGCAGTAGTTTACCATTTCTGTAAAGTAGTACATCTCAGTAATGATACAAATAACGTGATCCCGTGGGCTCTGCTGCATTTCTAATAGAAATTTGTAAAACCTTCAATTTAGTATTATTCTTATGTTACCATATGTGGTATTTCTCATCTTACTTTTTTTCATACTCTTTGGTGCCTCCGGCAAAGTATGTTCTCAGTATCCTTAAAAATGGAGCAATCACAGCAGGTGTGTTCTGCAGTTCCCTTTGTAGCAGAGCCAGCAGAGGGAGCATGCACTACAGTGTTTTATGATACAGATTTTGGATTTTTTTTTTCCCTGTTTCTGCTGCGATGTGCGTTTTCATTTACCTAGTTATATGTGTAACAATGTGGTCAAGTGTTTGTGCTCTGGGTCTGTAGCAACTGTGGTGGAAAGCTGAACTGGCTGTTGTTACATGGTTACAAAATTAACTTCAATTATGCTAAGTCTTGCGTGCATTGTTTGGTGTAATGGGAGTAATTCTTTTCAGGCTGAGTTTTCTGGGCGCTGAAGGTAAGAGATTTCCCTCCAAAAAAACCTCTTGTGTTATACCCAAGAATACGTTGTTTTCTTTAAAGCCTCATAAATTTGAGGATAGGTTAAAATGACTACACGTACTTGCAAGGTCAATCCCTCCATAAATAACAGTACACGTTGTGAGGAGTTCACTTGTGTGAAACAGGTTTGATGAGTGTTACAGTTTTAGTTGGTATTTGAAGACATATTTTGGTTGTATGCAGAATACATTGTGCAAAAATGTTTTTTGGCCACGCAGACTCTTAAAATGCTAACTAGCTCTGAAATCATTCTCTCCTTCCCAGTTGCTTTGTTTTGGATCCACTCCCAGAGAGTTGACAGCACTTTTACTAGAAATTTCAGACTAGAAAGGTGCTTTTTAATTACTTTTTTTTTTTGTACGTACTTGTGTTTAAACAATATCGTGAGTTATGCTTTCACCTTGAAAATTATGGTGTTTATGTCATGATTTAAACTTTATTTAAATACTTTTTTTGTATTTAGCATTATTACACTATGTGCTTGGTTAAGCTGGGCAGGGTTGATTATCATTAATGCGTTATTTATTTCTATTTTATTAAGCCACTTTTTACATTCATGTTACAGGTTAATTTATACTTTTATTTCATGCACTACTTGGCTTTACTGATTAATATGCCCCATGGCATTCAATAAAGCTGGGCAGTGGAGGAAATAAGAGTGGTATTAATTTCTAACATTGCTATAAATTTGCCTTAATAAAACTAGCTCAATAACACTGTGGTAGTAATACAATGGATGCTTCCAAATTGTTAGCGAAGACACAACTGAAAGAACATCACTTTTTTTTTTTTTTTCCCCCTCCCCCCTTGAATTTAAGAATGCTGGGCTGTCTTTTTGGTAGTGCTCGAGTCAGACTACCTGTTAAAGTGCTCAATGCCCTTGCACAGTGTTCTAGAAAGCAGCACACTTAAAAGGAGGAGATTATTTTCCTAGTCAGTCTGTTCAATCACAGATAATCCCCATTGGGTTATTTAATCCTTTCAAGTGTTTTGTGGATTATCGTGAACACTGTTACTTAACAAACTGCTTAAAAGCAGTTTTTTAAAATATCAAGGAGAAAAATGTGGAGTGTGCAGGCAAACAACGACAACAAAAAAATTAGAATAATGGATTTTCTCCTACATGGGAAGAATTCCTGCATGTTGGCTTTAGGTCTGCAAACTATTAATTACTGTGGAAGTATTTTTTTTGTAGCGTTTTACTTGTTAATAATGACAGCTGTATTTTCTTCAGGTCTGGATTGTGAGTTTTTTGTGAAATGAAATTCTAAAGAGGTAGCGATGTCATTTACTCATACCAGCATTCCTTTCTTGCTCAAACTTACACTGGCTTAGCCGAATTTTTTTCTTAGTAAGAGTTTTATTTGACATTTGTGCAAAGTGAAAGCATGACAAAGTCAGCATACAAAAATCTGAACGAAAGTGTATTCCAGAAGGACTGCCAAATCTTCAGAACTTGATCCTGGAAGGTGCATGGAAAAGCCCTTAATTGCTCCTGAAGCCAGTGGGATATGAGCCTTCTCTGCACTTTGCTGGGTCAGACCTTAATAAATCACTCAGCACATTTTACAGGGAATCACCTATGGGGCGAAAGGCAGCAAATGTTTAAAAGGATTAATATAAACATTATATATCAAATGGAACTTATTTTAACATTCAGGCAGCTTTGAAAATAATACTGTCGTTTTGATAAGTGTATTGGTTAGTTAAAATCAGATGGTCAGCAGACTATATTGTCATTTCATTTCACTAAATAAATACATACGTGTACGTTGTCCACAGGCTGAGGGTCTACCAATGCAGATTCAAATTTTAGTCTTTATGTAGCTATCTTTGCTTACTATCTTTCTCTAAGTAGTTACAGAACTTGCAGAATGAGTATTGTTACCATATCTGCTGTGAAAGTCATGTATGTCCAGGCATGCCATTTAATCTGCTTATACAGCGGTGATGGAATTTAATTATAGCAAGTAACTTCATTTGAGTGTTCTGCAATCTTTTAATTGTAGAGCCACAGAAGTTAGGGATGGAAACGATCTCTTTGCGTGTGTTGGGCACAGCCAGTTGAGGCCTGTGCCCTGCCTGCTCATCCTGCAGTGTTTTGTGTGGGGTAGACCCTTCTCTGGGTTCCATTTCATCCACTGCTTTTCAGAGAGTGTATAATTCCTGATTGGAAACTAAATGCCTTCCTGGGTTGAGCTTTAACCAAGGTATTAGCCAGCAATAGGAATAGTGACACTTACAGTAATGTTAGATACGGTGTTTTAAGATGGAGACATATTGTCATACGTCGTGTGGAGCTGGATAGCTCACTCCAGAATTGCACTGCAGGGGAAGCTCCTCTGCATGCCTCTGGAGTGAGGGAAGATGTGGTTAGCTAAGTAGACCAGCAATTAAATTGTTTGGAAGTTATCTAATTTGCCAGAGATGCTGGAAATCTTCACAGCATATTAGAATCAGTGACGTGTGCAGGCAGTCAGTGCTTTCCATCACTCATTGGTGGTAGTAAAAGTTTGGGCTGCTCATTAGCTCCCTGGATGCGGCTGTTGGCCTTGCATGTAGGGTGTATGTGAAAGATATTCAAAGCGTGTTATTCCTAGCTATGTGTATTAGAAGTGGGTATGATTGTAAAGGAAAACTCGCAAGAATAATTCTTCATGTTTTATCACCAATGCAAAGCTACTATCTGTTTTCTTCTGGTATCATTACAGCCAAGTAGAATAAGCTGCAGTGCTTGCAAAACAGAAAAATGCATATTTGGGCTGTGAGGCATAGCCTTACCACGTGAAAGGTTTTTTTTTTTTGTTGTTTTTTTTTTTTGTTTTTTTTTTAACTCTGTGAGGACCAGTGGGTGGAATGCATAAGAATGCCTCACCAGCCCAGGTCCTGAGAAGAAAGCAGGGTTACAGTAATGCTTTTCACTTGGAGGGGTATTTAAGAAGCATTCCATTTTGAAGGGATATCTGTAAATGAAGAGATGTAATGGAGGAAGGGTAAATCACTGCCACCTCCTCTGTTATGCCATACTCACCTATTGTGGATGTTCAGTCAAGAACGTTCATTTCTGCCTCGGCTTCTCTCTAACAGTAGTTTATCAATAGGGACAGGATTCGTATTTTGATTCCTTTGGCTCTTCCCCTGCCCCCCACGTGATGCACCTGCACGTTTATAGGGCACGGAGGATTTTCTACTTTTTGTAGAGGGAAATTCATACTGATTTGCCATTCTGCCTCTCCGCAATATTTCCCTTCCTGTCAAATTATGGAACTAAAAGGTGTTGCCTTTATTGTTTGGCAATAAGTATTACATGTTTTTGCACGTCTTTCTTTACAGCACAGTCCTGGAGGAGGAACTGTGGTCTAAGCATTGCTCGGTTTGGTGTTTTCAGGCACGTGTTTAGGTGACTTTTGTTTTGAAAGGAATAGGTCACATTAAGGTGACGTTCTCTGGGACCTAGAACCTGAATTTCAAAACGGATGTAGCCAAGCCCCTGCCTGTACCAACAGGACCAGTCCAAGTCAAACACAAGAAACAGACAAATGCGTTAACTGGGATCATTAGAGCACTTTCTGGACACCTGAGGCAGAAGTGGATGTGTCCAAGGTGTTTTTCAAACACCGTGTCCAAGGTGCTTGAAATACAGCCGGCCAATCCCAGCGCTGATACTTAGTAGGAACTCGAACGGTGTTTTTCCCTAGGCCCTCTATCGCGCAGCACATGTCGCACCGAAGCCGCGCCCCGGCGGCCTCCATTACCCGGCGGGCGCCGCCGGTGGGAGAGCGCCGTTCCTCGGCCGGCGGCGCCGGGAGGAGCCGCCTCCGGCAGCCGCAGCGCCGCTGCCGCTCCGTAGCCGCCAGGTGGCGCCGCGTCCCAACCTCGGCGCTGTGCGGGGCCGCTGCTGGCGCGCAGCGCGCTGCGGCTGGAGCCGTCCGCGTGATTGATGCGGGAATGTTCGCGCTGAGATAAAATATGCAATAAACTTAGCATTACTCGGCACAATTCTTATCAGACGGTCGTTTGCTAGCGGTCGTTATGGGGTCGCTGTACTGAAAACGGTATCGCCGTCCATTCTTTCTGCGTCTCACAGCCTTAGTTCAATGACAGCGTGCTAGATGTATTGGATCCCTGCAGTGCCGTTGCCTTTACAACAAAAATGATCTGCAAATAGTCGCAGCCTTACGAAAGAGATAAAATAAAGGTGGTGCTAGGGATGTACGTGAAGGAGGATGTTGCTTGCATTTAGATGTAACTGGTTTTCTTCTTTGCTTTCATGTATTTGTTTAAAATCTCGTTTGAAAGGCAGGTGTGGAGAGATGCACTACCCTATGTTCTGTCTGAAATGTATCCCAGCTGATGGTTTCTGCAGGGATGGTATTTTAAACGCAATCCTGAACACAGCAGATATGGAGATGAGCTTGGGAGTATGCCCATCCATCTGGAGTTCATGGGTATGTCTTCCAGCATGGGCTGGTTGTGTGGATATATAAACGTGAACTTAAGTTTTGCTTCTGTCGTGTTACCACTGCTACTTATTACTTACTGCTGTATAAATAAGGTTATGATAATAACAAGCAGTGGGAAGTGCAGGATAGGCAAAAGAATTCTGCTGCTGGGGAAAGGTGTAAGACATTCTAAACTACTCTCTTAATCCACGTAACTCACAGAAATAAGCTCTATATTTAAAATTCAAGCTGAACAAGCACCTATTTCTTTTTCTCCTGTATTTTTAGCAGACGTTTGCTGAAAGCCCTTCTTTTTAAAGCCACTTGACTGGAAGGTTCTTTGAGAAATCCTAAGGATCCTAAGGGAAGATAGATGTCATTTGGTTCAGCTCAGCCCAGGTACGGAGTCTGACTGCGTGGTTCAGGCATTCACTGGTATTTGCAAAAATACAGCCTTTTTAATAAAAAATCAATGGGCCTCATTTTATTAGGTCTTCCTGAAATTGATGCTGGGTAGCCACACCGTTTCTTTGTATTTAATTAAACTTTTTTTTTTTTTTTGTGAAATAAAACTGTCATGCCCAGATGTATTTGTGTGTGTGTATATATATGTAGAAGATAGGTACTATCCAAGAAGCATGGGGGGGGTTATCACAGTCTGGTGCTCTCAGCCTGATGCCTTTAGTACATTGATGCAAACTCTCACCAAATGTCTGAAGTCAAGGTGTCTGATGTAGTTTGGACAGCTTGTGTCATTTATAATTTCTGTTATGATCCCAAGCCTCTTTCCAAAAATCCACCAAATTTTGTGTTTGGATTTTCAAGCTCCTGTGATAGTCCTACCCAATGAATTCAGTTAGTGAATCTAGGGAGTATATGAGGCTTTGTGGCTTCAGAATTCCAACTGAAGAGAGAAAATATTCTGTTTTCTGTGGTTATTTTTATCCTGCTCTTTGTTAGTGAAAATATATAGGGAAAAAAATGTGTTTCTAAAATGTGTTCCCAGCTGTGAAAGTTGTTACAAGCCAGGGCTTTTCTGGTTTAGACTCTAGAGTGCCTTCTTCCAAATTGCAGCTTTTTTTTTTTTTTCTGGCATCTTATTTGGAGAAGTTAGGAATGGCAGAAGGAAAAGATGAGAAATAGATTACAACAAATGGAATAACTCTGTAGGAGCAGTTTGCTTCTCACCTCTGGGTGCCACTGTTCCCCTGCTTCTTGTTCAGTGACCATCTGCTTAGAAGTTCATCTCTTATTGAAGAAATATTCCCTGAGAGTAACTATTAAAGAGATACTGCCTGTATCTCTGGATAATCAAGAAACAAGATACTCGTTCTGCTTCATTCTGATAGGCAATTTACATACTGAATAATGAAGCAGTAAACAGGGCACATTTGTCCAGTTTAGTAAGTGGTCTACATTTTATTTAAAACTTTTCTTCTTTAGTTAGAAGCTGAAATGAAAATCTCTTTCATGTAAATGAGCACTAGTACGTATTAAGTATACAGATTTACTGTAATCATTCAGTTGGTTTAAACAAGTTGTACAATATCAACAATAATTTGTTTTACTGCTCACAACCTACTTAATTCAGAAATCTATTGACTGATATAATTTCTTTTCAACTGCTGTGGAACTGCTAATATTCAGAGTGAAATTAATTGCAGGCTGTGTATCCAGCTGTTCCACCAGATTAATTATATTATGACTATTTCTCCTAGAAACTGTCAGGGCAGTTTGTTGCTAAACAACACTAGACCTCAACTCTGAACTGTACTGTGATTTTTAACTCTAGTTAAATAGAAATCTTCTATGAATGAAACCAGGTGTATCTTTGAACTCTGTCATTGCTTTCAGACTGTTTTGGGCAACAGTTTCAAAATAAGGAAGATTGTGTTTTAGGACAAAATAAGTGCTATATCTCACCCAGGAAGAAATACCACCGCTGTCCCATCTGTACCTTAAGTCTATGAGTGTTCAGTGACAGCCAGCAAGCCCTATTGTCTGTATGCAGATATGATAAGAAGTTCCATGATAGCCTGCTAAATAGGCATGAGCTATTTTTATTTCTGTTTGTGGTCCTCTTTTGTTGAGGGAGTTAAATTCTTTGCTTCGGATAGACTTGATGATCTATGTTCTTCATCTCTAACCATTTGATTGTCACTTACCAAATGTCTGTCTGTTCAAAATGTCAGAGGAAAAATTCAGACTAAAACATCTGCTAAGAGTTAATTTCAACTTTGTCCCAGATTTGTACACTTTCTACCCAGTTTCTTTGGAAAATTCCAAATAAATAGTGCACTTCCAAATAAAAAAATTTAACTTTATCCTGGGAACATGAAGTTCAGCTTTTGGAAGGGGAAACGTAATAAAATGCTGTTCAAATGAAACTGGTGAAGCTGTAAAATACGTAAGTGGAAACTTTGAGGAAACTGGCAATGAGAAACTGGAAATCAAGCAGTAATTTAAGTTTCACACAACCACCCTTTGCATGCGTGAGTACAAAGAGACTGGGCACAAATATGAGTCAGAATCCTCATCTCAGGAACTGAAGGGGCAGAGATTCCCAGCATCTGTTTCCTTAACTATCACCCAGAGGATACTGGTGGTAAATAATAGCGTGTAAAAATAGAATCAGAGAAGTAGCTCAAAAACAAATGAGGTACTGTATTTTGCAGTACTTTCACAGGAATCTGTATCCAGATTAGCTTTTGTCTGTGTTCAAACTGGATGTGTCAATTCGCATCCATGTCTAAACAGATTGTTTTCAAAATCACAAGCATGGGTAATTAGGATATCCCACATAACAGCCAGCCAAATATGGAGTGTGAATGGAAGATTTATGCTGCTCACATATTTTAATGGATGTGACCAAACCTTTTGGAAGTGTTTACTACTGCCCTTCTTTTGAAGTGAAGAGGCCTATATTAAGTCAACTCTGTGCATCACATTGTGTAACCAGTATATGTCAATAGGAAAACATAACTGAAGGTTATTCAGAAGTCCTGTTGATGCAGTGATGGTCCAGGTCCAGTCATCCTGTTATGCGTAATCTTGTTTGTGACATGATCATATCTAGTAATGTTTTTCTCCAGCACTTGAGTTGTGCAGTGCTTCAGATGTGGATAGTGTTTTATACTGTATATTCTTCCACCATTTGTTATTTGTTTTCTGTTTGGGGTTTTGAATCACTGAAGAGTTTTAGCAGCTGTTTGTTCATTGGAAATCAGTTATGTTTTGTCTTATGTCTGCTGCTGCTAAGTGTGAGAGACTGAGAGAAATATGAGGCAAACAAGGTGGGAATATTAAGTAGTCAGGTGTTTGGGTTTTTTTCTGCTGTCCTTACCTAGTTTTCTTAATAAAAAATTGAAGAACTTAATCTGCATTATATATATTTTCAGTATAGTTAGCATGTGTTAATAGCACAAAGCAGCTGCCTTTCCCTGCCGCTCTGACCGTTGCATGAATTCTTTTTTACGTGAGGAGAAAACCCTAAGAATTTAAGGCCACTAGTAATTTGCAATATAAAACTTTTTTACAGTTTTTGGAGGACTTCTGTTAAACTCTTTTGCTATGATTTACCCCACTGATCGTGTAGGCAGCAACACATTTTTGTATTTATGCTGCTTGTTTTACTATTCTAGCTCTGTTACTGAATTACAGGAATTTGCTGATTCATTCAGTGATGTTTCACAACATCCATTTTCACACTTTACTTAGTTAGGAAAACCATGTGGTTCTGCATCACAGGGAAGCTCTGCTCATAGCTCTGAAGTCAAGAGCTAGGCAATGACTAGAATTGTCTACAGAATGTTTAGTCACTGGAGGCAAGATATAACAGAACTGTTGACTGTTGGACTGTAGAAGCCTTTGTAAGCAATGCCAAACATTATTTCTTGTACTAACTGAGTGTCTAGGCTTTAGAAATAGCCTTAACTGTTATATTGTTTGTACACACACACTTATAATGCATAGATAAAAATGTGTATAAAATACAATACAAACTTCTCTATAGAAATGTGTACAAGTTATGTAAGGCACTCTGTAAGTAATGCCTCATTTATTTCCATGGAAGCTACAACAAATACAGAGAGCACAATAACACTGTTTGACAGAGCAAATTTTCAGCTACAAAGCACCATTTTTCAACACAGACATCATCATTAGCTATGCGTTTTCACCAGCAATGAAAAAGAGCCTGTGTGCTCTGCACTTCAAAATCTGCTTCAGTGGAGGTGACCAACTGTTTCTCTCACCGCTGCTGAAACGAACCGCTCACTGCCTCACTGTGCCCACATCCACTGATTGATCTCCATGCATGTTTAGCAAGCATCAGGGAATGTCAGTGAGTGCAGTGTTTTCTTCATGGAAGAGCTGAGTGACACACATTGGCTTCAGATGCACTTCCATGTCAGACTGCCCCTCTGCTGCCATCTGTCACGTGATAACTACATGTAATGGGGCACTGGTGGGAAGCTTCTACCTCTGCTATATTACCACCCACCTCTGTCTTAGCATGTGACAAAATAATAAAATAGGAAGCATTACTTTTGGAGCAGCCAATACTATATAAACAATTTAGTTTCTGGAAGATGTGCAGACAAATGGAAATTGGTTACAATCTCAATACAAAATACAATGACTTCTAGAAATTCAAACACACGAAAATCGAAAATCGTTCTGGTGTCTTTAAGAGAACAATTCTAAGTGCAGGGCCGATACTGATGTTAAATGGTGCTAAAGAACCTTTGTGTCTGCTTTCTTACTGAGTCCTCTGCCACAGGTGAACAGGAAATTCATTGTTCTGAAGTTGCGGGAGGACTCTTATCTGACTGTTACCAAAGGCTAACACTCTCTTTCTGTTCAAAGCCATTCTGAGAAACAGGAGGTTTTGCCATGGACTTTCCTGGAAGGAATAAAAAAACCCCACACTCTTCTTGTAATATTTTCTTTCTCTCAGGGCTTAGTTTTAAGCATTTTTTTTTTCTAAATCTGAATGATCAATGCATTTAATCGTAAAACAATTATATTTGTATATCTTACTAGTTCACCGCTACCGAAACTGCGATGCTCAATATAGTTTTTTGCTGCTCACTTTATGGCAGCCATAATGCTCGATTGTCCTTTGTTTGTAGCAGTGGATAGTTTTTGGACAGGAATAGAGTGTTGCTGACAGTGAATCAAATGGCCTTGTTGGGACATAATGTAAGCACCAGAGCTGCTGGCAGGATGATGCAGTCAGATGAAAGAGCTGAGGGAAGGACTCAGGGGAGGGGGCTGGGGAAAGACATGGTTTCCCTTTCTGGTACTAATATAGTACAAGATTCTAGATTCTCTTGTAAAACCTTAACTTCACTGTCACACAAGAAGTTCTATGGAAGCTAATTATTTTAGCAAGTTACTGCAAAGGGCTCTTAAATCTATGGAAGTTAGGAAACTTAAAGATTTTCTCATGTATAATATCTAATCTGAGAGACTCTATTCAGTTCTGAAGTAAATTTTCCCCTATCTTCAGTTTTTCTGGCAAGTTTTCAAGAGAAGGTAGAAATCTTATCCCAAGTGTCAGTTTTGGTCAGTAGCCAGTGTTTTATAGAAATACACATGTAGAAAACAGGAGAAAGAGTCCACCTTGTAAAAAGCACGGATGATACTTACATCTCTAAAAAGTCCCTCTCTGCCAAAAGGTGAAGTGGTTTTGTTTGCAGTTTTCTTGCTTGGAAAACTGCTTGTGTGTACTTCTGATGTCTCATTTAGTTTTCACTTGGGTTTTTATTGGCTGTCTTTGAAAAGAAAAACAGAATGACTGCAGTCTGTGATCCTTACATTCCTGAGGTGTGTCCTCTTATCTTCACGAGGGTGGTTTTGCATTATCATACCAGCTCCTTTCTCAGCCTTTTAACAGCCCACTCTAAGTTATAGTTTATTTACCGAGATTTCTGTTTCTCAGCTAATAAGCAATTTTAATTTCTTGTTCAAAGGTGACTTTTTTACAGTGCAGTAATAGAGTTTGTGGTATGAAACTTGATTCCCTCCTAAGCTTTACAAAGCAGTCTTTGCTCATCACACCAGTGTTCTTCAAAACAGTTAGCTTATTTTTACTGAACTTTTTGAAGGTGAACTGCCGTTGCCTCAATTTTAGAGGTGCAAAAACTGAGGCATGTAGAAATACGAATTAAAAGTAATATTTCTGTGAACAGTTTGTCACCACTGTTTCTTGTTTCTTCAGAGTATCTAGTTTTATAAAACCACTGCATTATATGATAGCATATTCAAAGAACAGTTTCCATTTGTTTCAGTTACTTCTCTCATGCATGAAGAATGCTCGTTTAGTGATCACTACCAAAAACTGCTTTGAGTGTCTTGCTGTTATATAAGAACTTTGTAGGTCAGTGATAGCATCTAATTCCTTAGGGCAGGTTTTAACCACCTCAGACAAGAAAGAATCTGTTCCAAATCTGTTCCCACTCTCAGAATCTGAAGAAGACTTACAGGTCCTGAAGTTATTTCTGAAAATAGCAGGCTGAATTCTGTTGCATATAGCAAAGTTGTTAAAATTAAGAATAGTGACAATCATGGTAGCTGCGCTCCTGTGTGCCAGCACTGCACTGCTCTTGAATTTTCACTCTCACTCCGCAGTGGGAATACACCTGCACCCTTTTGTCTTCTATAAGAAGTGAAACAGTGGAATCTAGAATGTCTTCTGCAATGGTTCTAGCACAGAGCAACTGCAAACCAAACCATGCAGCCAAATAGGGGCTCTAAGAGATCTGAAATTCTCTTTCTTTCAGTCCTCATCATCCACTCTCATTCCCACCTGCAGTTCTGGTTTCTTCTGCTTATAAGAATGCTTCTATATCTTTTGCATTAGATCTGCTTATGAACTTCTTGGAAGTTCGAAGTCTTGTTTTGATGTTGTATGGTGACATTTTTCAGTGAATAACAGTCAGCTGTGCCTTGCGTACAAACTTTTATCACCTGTAGGCTCTTATGAGAACTGTTCATTGTTGACAAAATTGATGCTAGTGGTGGTTTGGAACAGCCTGTAGATTTTGCTTCTGTTTAATTAGTTTTCAACCTGCATACAGAAACTATAAAAATGAATTTATTTCAAGCAGTCACAAACAGAATGGAAGGAAATGTTTCTATCCAAAACTCAATTCACAAAGGACATCTGGATCAAGCAGTTATTTTTATCTGGCTATTTATAGTGACAAAATGTTATATTAATGTGTCTTGCAGGAGTGGTTTATAGACTAATGACTGAATCCGGTCCTAATGGAAATATATGGAACTCTGCTGGTCGTGTTCAGTTATAGCAGGTCTGGAATGGGGCCATTCAACTCAGTAGATCAGTGAAGGATATAAATTGGTGTTGAATTTAATTCACTGTGGTTATTAGCTGTGTGAATATGAAGAAAACAAAATCTTGTAGAAAGAAAAATTGAAAACTAAAATTCAAAAGCAGGATTTCCATTGGGCATTTCTTCAGTAGGTGTTCTGTGAAGTGCCAATAATAACCAATTAATTCTCTGAGTGCAGCATATACACTTTTTTTTTTATAATCAAGGTTTTGAGTGCTTGTGAAAATAGGCTCCTTTAAGCTCTTCACAAGACACTCAATGTTCAGTCTGGTTTTTAAGGGTGTTTTTTCTTTTCTTGGGAGTATGAAGGAGGATGGACTTCTGAGTTTGCTATGTACAGTGATAATTTGGACCGGCCCTGCCACTGATACACGTGATGGATCCAGATTATACTAGTTCAACACCTCATTATAACATATAAGAGAACATTTTTGTCAGGCACAAAATACATGTGTAGCAAATATATATTTTTTGTGCACACATTTCTGAGCCTCATTTCTCCATTCTGTCAAAATCACTGAATCACAGAATTGTAGCTGTAGGAAGAGACCTCTGGAGGTCATCTAGTCCAACCTCCCTGCTAAAGCAGGTTCCCTACAGTAGTTGCACAGGAAAGCGTTGTATTTATAAGAATTAATAAGATCCCTTCTCAGCCTTTTCTTCTCCAGGCTGAGTGGCCCCAGGTCTCTCAGCCTTTCCTCATAACAGAGATGCTCCAGACTCTCTCTGGAAGTTCTCTTTCTTTATTGAAGTGAGGAGCCCAGAACTGAACACAGTATTCCAGATGTTGTCTCACTGGGGCAGAGTATAGGGGGAGGATCATCTCCCTTGACCTGCTGGACATGCTCTTTATAATGCACCCCCATCAAATAGTCCTTTATCTAAAAGCTCATGTACCTGTATTAAGTTGGATTGATCATTGCTGAAGATCAAATATTTTAGGAAAATTGTAGAAATTTGTGAGAAAATGACTGAGCAACTTGTATTGTTGCTTTTGTTTGAGCAAGAATGAAAGGATGTTATTCTTATGTAACATTTAAATGTATGTCTGCGTAGTCAGTACTCTGTATCTGGGATCAGAATCTGTCCAGTGGCATTCAGGATTTTTTTTTTTAAATGATTACTGCATCATTTTTAATGAAAAAACTTAGAATATCTTTGCAGACAAGTAATAATAGTTATTTTGCTGTATTTTTAAAGAATATCGTCAACAGCTGTGATGTAAAATTGGTTATTTCCTGGCAGTTAACACTCAAATTTCCCATAGTAAGATTTGTTTTCCTAGCAAATTGATGCCTTGGTACCCTACGATTAAACTTTTAAATCATTTTAATGAAATGCTTATGTTTCCATTTTTAATTGTCAAAGTCGGAAAGAGAGCCAAAACTACATAACTGCAAATGAGTTTGGATTTCAATTTAAAGAGAAAGCTGTCATCTTAAATAGCTCTGATAGCTCCTGGGAGCCAAAATCCTTTTCTAAAGATAACAGCTTTGAACAAAAGAAAACAGACTAACAAACAAAACAACAACAACAAAAAGGAGTTAGCAACCTCAAGAGGTGTTTATTTATTGACAGGAAAATCCTTTTCAATTAAGAGTTGTCTTTAGATATCGTTACACTTCCGCAGTAAAATGTCTCAGCTTGAATCCAACCATTTCATAGCTTTTGACTATCCTAACATTGTACTCTTATCAGTTAGGATGCTAATTATTTCCCCTTTGACCGTATTATCTGATTCTGATGATATCAAAGCGAATTTAAGAGATTATTGTTGAACAATTGATGTCATCCATTGGCAAGGTTCACTTTTTTCTTCAATTCTCTTGTTAAAATACAATAGAAGTCCTTTGGTATTGTGACTTTAAGTGGTATCTTTTCTATAAATGCTGTGTATGCTTATTTCTTTCACAAAGCCAAGGAGGAAAAATACACTTCATATTATGATTGTGGCTTCTTAGACTCTGAGTTAACCTTTGGCAAATGAAAAATACAAGGTCAGAAGGCAATTATGCTACAAAATATTCACCTGGATTGTTGCATTGATTTTTTTTTTTTTTTTTTTTTAAGTGAAAGCCAATAGCATATGCTTACAGAATGCATTCATTAGCCCTAATGGCATGCTTCAAACAAGAGTGCCATATCAGTCATTTCTCTTTTTTTTTTCCCCTCTTCTCCTCTTTTTATGTTTACTAAAAGGTGAACTCTTCCTGTTTTTTGCTGTTAACATAAGCTATAGATTTAGTCATATATGGGTAAGTAATATTCATCTTACTCTTCTATTACTTTCCTGAAGAGAAAGGAAAAAAAAAACAATCAGAGGGGAAAAAATAAGAAACAGAATCAGGAGCTTTAAT
The DNA here is from genome assembly GCA_036925125.1 of Oreortyx pictus. Lineage (NCBI taxonomy): Eukaryota > Metazoa > Chordata > Aves > Galliformes > Odontophoridae > Oreortyx > Oreortyx pictus. The sequence continues at coordinate 13,364,545 of JAUPFR010000009.1, read as the reverse complement.
TAGCTGCTCTTACAGTGTCAATAGATTCACGTTTGAGAAAAAAGCAGGACCTTTGGGAAAAAACAGGGATCTCATTTTGTATTTATAGCCATTTAAATAATTCTGGACAATATTAATAAAACTTATACAGAGAACAGGTTACATTTGTGTTCATATTTGAAATCTTTAGATGACAGAGTAGAGAAGTCTATAGATATATCTAGTGACCAGGAAAAGCCAATAGTAAATGCTTAGGGTCACATTTTGAGCAGAAGTAAAACAAGAAATGTATGGAAAAATAAGTTATTTCAGTTGCAGCGTAGGTTCTAAGAAATTACACAAGTTGGAACTACTTTTGATCCTGATGTGAAGCCCTTAAAATCAGTAGTGTCTTTTCTTTGATTGTAGAGGTCTTCAGGTCAGTAAAAACTTCAGTCTCTGGTCTCATTCAAATTACAGATTGCCATCAGTGGAATGCTTTCCTAGCATTGCTGAAACATTGTTTCAACACTGATTTGTAGGAGAAAGAAACCACTTGCTGAATCACTGAGACCACTTCCTGAACATTTTAATTTTACGGGAAAAAGAAAATAGTCATAGGATATTGAAAACAATAGGCTCAGCAGCTTTTTGCTGGGGGAAGTCTGACAATAATGGGCTTTGATTTAAAAACTATGTAAAAATAATGTATATTTCTATAGGAAATCTTAGAAAACAAGGAAAATGCTACTGGAGTTTCTCTTACTATTTTTCCTGTTGGTGTTTGTTTTTCTTCTTTTTTTCTGTGAAGTCATATTTATGGTATGGGTATATCATATAAGATATATAATTCTGAATCTGAGATGTGCTGTTTCCAAAAATAAATTCTGGTATTCAATATTTAAAGCAATATATTTATATATGTTTGAGGTTATATTCTCTGGAAAATGTAAAATAAATTAATAGTAGAAATCCAGGACTGTATTATGTCTGTATCCATTTACTAAAAAGTGCTTGTCTAATCTCAGATGATATGTGGACCAAGTAACAGATTCTCAAAGTCTGATTAAATGCTTGATAATTTAGTTAGAAATGGCTATAAAGATTTAAAATTGTAAATTCTTTTTACCACTGGATGTTATGTTATGTATTTGCAAGAAAAAGGGAATGTAGAAACACTGTTTCTGCTGATAAGAACCAATTAGTTTATGCAAGGGTTTATGATATGGTGATCAGCTAAAGCAGTCAGTGACTGAAGCAGTTTCCATGGCTATCAAAAATCAATGAACAGTAAAGAAGAGTTTAGGCCTGAGAAGTACAATTGTGTGTGAGTGTTTGCTTTAGATTAATCTGAGATTCCTAAATTGACATACTCGGACATTGATACCTATATCAAATTTAGACTTGATTATTCATTTTCATATGCATTATAATCTCTAAGAATATGTAAGTTCTTCATATAGTGTCCCTGCCTATCTATGGTGTAAGTAATAGTTTGCTATTTTTGTTACTAATAATGAAGTCTCAGCAAAAAAATTGTGGTATTGAAAAACTAGGCTATAAATTAAATGCTGATAAAAGTAAAGCAGTTAACATGAGAAGGAAACATCTCCAGCTTTACGTACGCAGGGATGGTTTTTGAAATGATTGTTGTGATGGAGTTCTCACTCTCCTGAATAATGTGTGATAGCAAGTTTTGAGAGGGTATTTATTGAATGCTGGCTAATGGTCACATGAAGTATTAGGAACTATTAGGAAAGGAAGAGAATCGACTATTTTTAAAGTCTTCACACAGTTATATCTTCAATACTGTTTGCATTTCTGGTCTTTTCATTTAAAATCACTATAGTAAAACTAGATTTGTAGAACAAAACAGGAACGGTAATAAAAGTAATAACTAAATAAATTAGGATAATTCAGCTACACAAATAGCTAATGGAAAGAAATGTGGTAGATGTCTTTAAAATCTTGAGAGGCACAGAGGAAATTCATATGACTTTGGTTATAGGATGACAAACTTAAAACTAAGACTGGACCTTTTCATGCAGTTTAATTTCACTTTGAAAATTTTGGCCTTTGGACATTGTGGTTGCGCAAATTTTACCTTGGTTTAAATAGCAATTAGATAAATCTGTTGAACAGAAATCCATCAAGGGCTATTAAACACAGATACTATGCATGTTTTGGGGGTTTCTCTTGCAGTACTAGGAGCTGGAAGTGTGTACATCAAAGAGGGAAAAAAAGAAACAACTTCCATGAAGTTGTTACTGGATGAAACTCAGCTTTATGCTTAGAGGCATCTTCATAGAGTCATAGAATCTTTAGAGTTGGAAGAGACCTTTTTGGTCGTCTAGTCCAACTGTGCAATGAACAGGGACACCACAGCTAGATCAGATTGCCCAGGATCTGATTCAGCCTTGCCCTGGAAGTCTGCAAGGATGGGGCATCAACCACAACACTAGGCAACCTGTTCCAGTGCCTCAGCACTCTCCTGTAAAAGATTTTTTTTTTTTACATCTAACATAGATCTCTCTTCCCTGAGATTGAAGATGTTTCCCGTTGTTCTATTGCCAAGGACACTGCTAAAGAGTCTCTTTCCTGTGGCTCCCCTCTACACACTGAAAGTCGCTATCAGGTCACCTTGGAGCAATAGAAGGACGTTCAAATGAATTGACCAGACCTGAAAGTCTTCATTCACATGCCTACTTTACCTCTGTATGGGACAAGGATGTACTGTTGTATTTTTCATTCTTCCTGTCACTGAAATCCATAAGTACAGTATCAAGCTGATAATGTCTCCATAGTGGATACAATCATGCAATAGACTAAAATATTTTCCCATTTATACAGAAAGAAACAGAAGATGATACTAAACCTTTTTTGGAATGCTAGTACAGATGTTATCCATATTTAACACTAGGATCTCCAGAGGAATAAAAGTAATCTCCACTCAAGTAAACATGTATCTGCCTGTTTACTCTCCTGCTTTGATTGATAGTTAAAGGAAATAAACTGACTCAGCAATGGTACTTTGAATCTCCTGCTACTTCTGCCAATTCAGAACTGGTAGATAGATACTCAGATTAAAATCTTCTGTCTAGGTACAAAATATAAAACTGATTTAATGAATCATTTTGCCAAGGGTGATGTAGCTGAGTTGTCCATTTTTCATTCAAATGCTCAAACTCAGGAGGGTAGCTTCCAGCACTAAATGTATCGAATAAGCAGTAGCCTGATGAAGAGAATATGAACACAAATACACATTTCTTATTAAACGAATGGAGTTGCTGGACTAAACAAAAAATTAAATTGTGATGTTTATTTAGATTCTTTTAAAATTAGTTTGATACAATTTCACGTGACGGGGTGTTGATTAAGCACAAGAAAATTTTGAAGTACCCATGTGAAGTATTTGTGCAGCTCTCTTAAGGTTCCAGTACACAAAAGCAGTGAATAAATAATTGGATTAAAAAAAAAGGCAGAGGAAGTCATCAGAAGAGAATTATCATTCATACATAGAAGCCATATCTGTAGGAATCAGTTGTTGAATCATGCTCATTCTACTCTATAAAATGATTATGACATAAAAGTTAAGCAGAAAGCTTCAAGGACAGAAGAAATAATGTACATGCAATTTAGAAGTGCGGTTTTTTTAGGTGGAATACATTTATACATGGAAAGAATTTCTTTGAAAATACAATGAAATATCTACATTTTATATTTGTAGTTCTTTTTATTTCAGGTTGTATTCATTCAGGGTTTAATACATTATAAATTGTTATATATTTAAGAGAAGTGAATTAAATATGTGTATTTGTGTTTATTAGTCATGAGGTTTTAGCTAGTTCTCCAGATTTATAATGGTTTTAAAATGGATTCATGGAGTTTTAATGCCAAAAGAGACTGTTATGATTATCTAGTTTGACCATAGACTTGTTTCCACTGAGGATTCCTCTTTGACTCTGACTTGTGGCTGAACTACAATAAATTTTATAGAAAGATAATAGTAACAGAATGTGAATGATTTGCCCATTTTGCATTCAGAATTCCCATCTTAAAACACCTTACATGTTTTTCACATTCCTGGTTGTTCCCATTATTTCTTCTACTGAATATTGGAACGCATATGAAGGCTCAAGGTTTACTTCATAACTGTTTTAATTACTTATGGATATTAGAATTTTTAGCATAGAGCAGTAAATTACTTGCCCAGACAGAAACAAATATATGACAAAATTAGTAACAAATTCCCTTATCTATGTTGATTCTGGCCTCACTTAGTCTCTCTTCTCAAAATACTGCCGTGATTAAAATTAAATAGTTGATATTTAAATAGTTTTTATTGCACTGAATGAATGGGCAAACTACCTGAAAGGAAATCTATTGTAAAATAGAGTAAAATGGAGGAAAAACAAACAAAAAACAACTTGCCTCATGTTAGGAAGGATGTAGCATGGACACCTTTGGGTGTTAGCAAAGAAAGTTAAGAATGTGTCAGAGCTGAACATGTGCTGAACTTGCTTGTTGATAATTGTCTGGCAGCAATTTATTCAGCAGTGTTTGAAACCACAGAGCTTCTCACGCTTGTGATGGGTTTTGCCAAAAATATCAAGGAGGTCTTAAAGATTAGTAGCAAAGGATAGTATTGTGTTTCACATGGATAACTGTGGGGGGTTTTAACCCCCTTTGTTTCATGTGTATCAACCAGAGGGGTGGGGGTGGAGGAACAAAGCAAAAAAGCAGCTTAGCGTTGCTGGCAATATCTAGTGGCATCAGCTTCTTACATAACTTTTTGTTGACACGGGATGTGAATGAATGTGTTTAGTTTGATGAATGGCGTTCCTCGAGGTGCAGAGATACTTAGAAAAAACAATGGTGACAAACAGTTGTGGACTTGGTTTTAGTTTTATTTTTAGCACTGGTTTAGAGCTCTTGGGAAGGTTAGCAGCTTATCTTTACACTTCTGTTCAAGTCAGGAGGAGAACATCAGCGTATGTTAGTCATGCTGTCCTGTAGTAACTTATTTTAAAGATAAGTAACCTACCTCTACATGTATTTGACTCAGCATCTTTCTGAAGTTTAGGCCTGTGTTCCTTGGCCTGAAAGATTGAGACTGCAACTTTGAATCTTTTTTACATTTCAAATATGTGCATGTGTTTATGTTTAAAGGGTTTACTGAATGATACATCTGCACAGAATAGTTACGTTAATTTAGTAGCGGAAGTCCTATACAGAATGACCATCACTAGTTAAACCACAATCCAGAGTACTGGGGAGACAGTGTTATTTGCATCTTCAAAAATGAATTAGCAGTTTCTGCCTCACTAAGAGATCAAGAAATATTGCAGTGCAATAGAATTAACTTCTTTCCCCTCTGCTGCAGCCAGTGTTAAGAGAAATTTCCCTCAGCAATGCTTCTTGTGTTGCCTACTGATCTAAGAACTGCAGTTGCATACTGAGCTGTGAGAAGTTTCTTTTATCTATTGCTTGAAACAATTGCAAAATTGTCTTTCCCTCTGTGGTAATTTCAAGTAAGTAAATACAGAGATCCTGGAACCATTTTCGCTCATATGAAAAGGAAGGAGATGCATAGTTTAATTTTTTCTTTGCCATGTTGCATTCTAATGTTTTGGCTGCTCAAAATGATTGTCATTTGATTTCTTTTGACCGGGCAGCCGATCACCTACACTTTCATAAATATTTATTGGCATTTGAATTATATGTGAAATTCAACTCAATCCGAAGGTAAATCTTCAAACTGTGAAGGCTTCAGGTTTTAGCTGTAAACTCAGAAATAGGGCTTAGCACACAGTGTGTGCTAATCCCACTCTGATTGGAAGTTGTAAATTTTCATTTCAGCACCACTGGGTCAGTTTGAGTTCAGTTATGCTGCAAAGTGAAGCACTTTACGTGTTATGTTACCGCTGCATGTTAACTCATTCTTTCAGTACTGAAGAACTGATTAGCAGCTGTCATTTGCATAGTGAGCTCATTGAATATGGGAGTCCTGACCTACTGAGAAGATAGAAATAGCATTTGGGAAAGTACTTGAGAAGCTAAATGGAGATGCCTTTATTTTTAATTATAAATGTATTTAATATATTTTTCAGTAGTAATAATGAATAATAAAAATAGTTAAAATTTAATTTTAATAGTCCACTTTATGAATGTGTGGCTGTTTTCTGCTAATAAATGGCTTTCATTGCATCTGAAGTCCTGGCTATATCTCAGCTTATAAAAATGAGAGGTGAAGAATTTTCAGTCAGTTCCTAATGGTATCCTACAGAATCTGAACATTTACAGCAGCCGGCTCTGAGATATGTATAATTAGAGCATGTCTGTTTTGTTGCAGAGTTCTACTTCTCTTAAAATACTAGAATGTTTCTTTAGAAAAGCACTATAGTAATTCTCTCTCTGTTGCCTTGAAGAGGAGCTAATGTTTTACCCTTGCTTAAGAGTCACCTTACAGCTCCCCAGTTCCACAGATTCTGTGGCCATCCAGAGAAGCAAAATTTGGAAAGAAGCATGACAGACACTGACATTTACAGCAATCTGATTCTGATTTGGGTAGAAAGATAACAACAACATCCCTTTCCTGGGGCTGAACAAGGGAGGAGCAGGGCCTAGTTATAAAAGTGATCTTTTATGTCTTGACCAAGTAACAAGCTACAGGTGAACTATTGGTTTTGCTCTCCGTTAAGTTTAAGTTTTTACTTTACCTCTCTGCTATTTAATTTCAAGACAGTTTTTAGGTGTTTGAATTTGAAAAGCTTACCAGTTCACTTATGTGACTAGATTTTAACTGTTTTTTACTGTTTCAAACAGTGTCTACTAGATTTGTTTCCAAAATGCTATTTGTGTTTTAGTGAAATGATCTGTAGCAAATTTAAAAATTCATGCAAGAAAGACAAATCACTTTCTCAGACTAAAATTCATCAATGGTGATGCATCATTGTCTTTTATACCTTCATCATCATATCTCATTACAACAATTTGCAGACTTGTGCACTACTCAGAGGGTTTAGTAAAATTTATTTTTTGGTGATTTATGACTGTTGCTCTCCTTTTGCATGATTCTGCAGGAGAAAGACCTGCCTTTTCTCCAATGCTGTTTACATTGTGTCTTATAACAGGATCTATTTCATACCTAAGTAGGAACTTAAGGCTGAACTCAGAGAATTGGTGGTCCACTTGGAGGCCAATAACTAGCAGTGTATACCATGAGTCAATACAGGTCCTAGTACTGTTGGACATATTTAATAATGATCCTGCTCCTCGATTCAGAACTGGTGTATCTGCATCTGGAGTGCTATGTCCAGTTTTGGGATCCCCGCTATAAGAGCTATTAAACTAATCCAGTAATGGGCTACTGATGTGGTTAAGGGACTGGAGAACTCTTATATAAGAGACCAGACTGAGGAAAGTGGGACTACTTAGTATAGGGAAGAAGGGTATTTCAGTAGTAAATATCTAACAAGAAGGAGGATGTAAAGCAGAAGCTGTCTGACAGTGACAGAACAAGTGGTGGTGGGCACAGACAGGGGCCAAAAACACAGGAAGTTTTGTCTGATTGTGTGAGTGACTAAGCTTAGCGTACATTGCCCAGAAGGCTGTGGAGTCTCCATCCCTGGAGATACTCAAAAGCCATCAAGTCATGGTACTGGGCAACTTGTTCTAAGTGATTCTGTTTGAGTGCGGTGCTGAACAAGATGATCTCCAGAGGTTTCTTCCGACCTCTGTCATTCTGCACTTCTGGGAAGTAAGTACGTATTGAAGTTAGAAGTATTCAATTAAAATAACTAAATAAATGAAACCAATGTCCTCTCTGATTAATAATAAGGTGTTTAACTTTTATAAGTGTTTGTTGTGTTGCTTCACTACATGTTCAGACAGAATAGTGGGATGAGGAAGGTTGTGTTCAAATTTCTTTCTTTTTTTTTTTTTTTTAAACTGGCATGGCACTATCCAGTAGCAGTAGAAAAGACAACAAACTTAGACACTGAGACATTGTACTTCAGTTGATAGAATTTCAGCTGCGTAATAGCAGTCTCCCTCGGTTGAGGATTTGGCACTAAGAGCATCAGGAAATGTTTTTAGCAAGATAAATATTTACATAGTAATATCTCCATTACTACAAACTATAAATAATGTCAACCTAAAACCATGTTTACCCCTGGTCTGGCTCATGACTCTAGTTGAACTTCTGTCTGACACTGTATGAACTGTTTGAAAACAGCCAGCCACACCCACTGTATTAAAAAAAATGCAGTGAAAAAAATATTTCCAGCTTTTCTGTGTTCTTTTTCTTTCTGTCATCTTTGGAAGCTGGCGGAGGAAATTTTTTGCATATACAGTAGAAGCTATACTTGCAGAGAACTCTATAAATATCAGCCGCCTTATTTTAATTCTGCCTGGCTGTTTCTCAGTTTAGAGAACCTGGAGGCCAGATGCTGCAGGGAGAATAGACTTCCTGGAAGTAACCCAACTTTGTAAAAAAGAAAAATACTCTGCAGAGAATTGTGAAGATCTGGCTTTCCAAAGTTTGGAATAATGTCATCAATTTACAACCAAAGCACAACCAGTGATAATTACCATATTCATATATTACAGCAAATGAAATAGATTATAGCAGGCAGCTGAAATATTCTTCTGAGCAGTGAATAACCAAAAAAATAACAGGTCTGCAATTTGAAGAAAGAACATGTAGGCAGGTAGGTGTTTCTAGTTTTTAGCTATCTCACTGTTATTAAGGCTGCTAGGAGACCCCTTTAATAAATTGTCTTGCTTAATAGTAAAGATCTATTGTTTCATTAGAGGGAGTCATGCTTCTGAGGACAAGAGGTCTATGTAGAACTGGCACTACACTGCTACACTGTTGAGTGGTGGTAGAAGTAAAAATATACTAGCTGTGATGGGTAGATGTTACTAATTTTCTCTTTCTTCCTCCTGTGACTACTACCTTAGGCATTTAGGGAAAAAAAACAACAAAACCTGGCTTAGCTATGCCCCATGAAATCATGTGAATAACTTTTAAATTCAATTAAAATATAGAAAGATGCTATTAACTTATGGAAACAAAACCCATGGGGCTATTTCATGATTTGAAGTCAAATATCTGCCATTTATGTTAGGAAAAAATTTACAAATTTACAGCTATTGCAAGTCCTTCTCGCATACCTTTTATTTCACATTTATGGGTCTGGATGAAAATCTCTAATATAAATATAGTTCAACGTACTTTCAAATACATATCATTAAAATAATGGCACAAGCAAGTAAACATACGATAATGCATAGTTCAGTAATCAAACTGAACTCATGATAGGCTACGAATGAATCTGTTAGCCTTCAAACCTGTACAGAAAGACATTAAAACAAATGATGGAGTTGATGCAAGTTTTTTTTTTTTTTTTTTTTTTCCCGCGTCGGAACTTTGAATGAGCAACTTATTTTGTTTAAAATAATACCACAAAAAGCCCCCTAGTTAGTGTTTTCACAGTGGTCTTTCTATAACTGGTGAATGATGCAGCTATCTGTTCTGCTCTGAAACCATATGCAGAGATAGATAACTTAATGTATGTGGTAAAATTGATTTATTTATGTTTCTGGGAAGTGAAGAATCTATATTAGCTTTCTTTATAGCTCACAACTCCGCGTGCAGCAGCTGTTGCGTTAGCTAGTGATATTCTTGCTCTCTTCCTTAACGCAGCCTTGCGTAGAGCTCACAGAGGCTTGGACTGAGCAGAGCTTCAGTTTATGTAACTCGAAGTAGACTCTTTTAAGCTTGTCGGAAGATACAGATTTGGGAGCCATGATATTTCACATCAAGCCCATGTGTACATAAGCAGACTATCTGTACGTTGATATGATAAGGGAAGAATGTTTCCATATCAAAAAACAATTGTTTTTAGGATGTATTGCCATTTCTTGTGCACTGATTTCTTCAGGAACATTGCTTGCTCATTTTTGTTGTTCCTAAAATTCAGCCAAAGGATAGATTTGTCAGATACTGATGGTAGTAGGAGCTGCACAAGTATCATTGATTGGTTGGCCTAGCCAACGACTAACAGTTTTCACTTTTTATTCCTGTAGAGGGCCATCAGTGGAATGGAGAGGCACTTGTTAGAAGTATTGTGGGTAAACTGAAAGACCACAAACTTCATTTATCTGCTAATGACTTCCTAGGCTGGGGAGGGAATCACAGAATTGTAGGGGCTGGAAGGGACCTCTAGAGATTGTCAAGTCCAACCCCCGCCAAAGCAGCTCCCTAGCCCAGGTTGCACAGGTAGGTGTCCAGGCGGGTCTTGAACATCTCTAGAGAAGGAGACTCCACCACCTCTCTGTGCAGCCTGTGCCAGTGCTCCGTCACTGCACTGTGAAGAAGTTCCCACGCACGTTTGTGCAGAACTTCCTCTGCTCCAGTTTATGGCCATTTCATCTCATGTGCTGTATCTCTGAGAGCCTGGCAAATGCTCTCCTCTTACAAGGCCTAGAGTCTACTGGAAATTCATAGCAGCTAATGAATTTGCAAGTTTTCAAATATCCACATTTTTTATACCTTTAAAAAATATATATTTACACTGTGCATTCAAAGAAAGAATCCTTTCTTATTAAGTATAGGGTCTGCATGCAAACTCCTACTAAATTCAGTGATCAAAGAACTGCCTTTAGAAAAGCTGTAGATGTGGACATTAAAATAATAATAAAAACCAGGCTGTTGCAATAAATAGTTTTCATTACCATATCAAAGGCCTATGCTTTTCTTTCCTTGCACTGAGTTAGACAAACAAATGTCAGAACTGCTTTCTGCTTGGCTTGTGTGCGTTGTTTGCATGATCTTCCTTCGATCTTACCCCATAGAGATTAGGTTTTTTTTTTTTTTTTAAAAAGAAAGTGATATTTTTGTGATGGAATTATTTTCAGAAGTGAGAATCATCACTGATCCACAATCTTGAAAATAAAACCTTTATATTTAGATTTTATTCCTAGTCTTCACAGACAAAAGTATTTTCTATTGGGTACTTCTTTGAACTACAATATGTTTGAACCAGACCATACACAATTACATGGAGCAGGCAAGAAATTGCATTTCTGACTCAAGAATCTTAGTTATGATATTGATAATTTTGATCTGACATGCCCCATTAAATTCAAATAATTTCTATCTTTTGTTACTGTGTGATAAAGAATGGTAGGGGAAAATAACACATAGAATGTTTGAGAAGTCTCAATGCAATACAGACTTATAAAATGGCTGCAGTGCAGTAAGGAAATGTTAGGGTTAATCCATTGCCATCCATCTTTATTTTCTATTCCATTCCATTGCAACCACAAATATGAACTAGACAGATGTTTGTAAAGGACTGGATGTAATCCAGGCTACAATGGTTGTTGTGGATAGAAAGTTTAAAACTTTTGGCTCAAGACTGCAAGAAGCTGGGGGAAAAAAAAAGTCAAATTTGGGCTCAGTGACTGATGAACAAAACATGACCTAAATTGATGAACTGTAAAATAAATTCAGATTGAGAAATATAAGGTTGATACAGCTTCATGAAAATAAGGAACTAGGGAGCTTGAGATGCGTTATTTGTTGCTAAGGCTTATAATGGTGTTGAGAGATAAGTAATTTATCACTCATTTAACATTCTGTGGTGGGATTTTCTGTGCTGGGATTGGTCAGTTGAACAATATAAGTACAGTATTAGTGAATTGGGCAAGTCTTAGCATTAAGGGATAGAATATCATAATTCTCATGTAAATATAAGTCAAGAGTTCAAGTTTCAAAAATCATATTTTAAAAATCTGTGCTATGGTCCAGTATTTCAGCTTAAGTAAGTGTTTGTGATCGTCAGAAAGAGAATAAAAAATATGAGCTTGGAACTCAGCTCACCCTCTCTTGCCAGCATAAGGATAAGCATATTTCTTTCTTTCACCTCCCCAGTGCCACTGATTTTTCTTGGCCAAAGACATGGAAAATATATCTACCTTAAGAGTACAGAGTATCTTTGTAACAGTTGATCTATTCAGCAATCTTTAATAATTCCTTCTTTATTAACCGGAACCATTTCTCATCTATCGCATGTTGTAATACTGAGTTCCATGAAAACTTCAGCAGTGGACTTCTATGGCATTAGAAGTGTTACTACCTGAATGAGCTATTCTCTCTGAATCCTTTGTCTTCAACAAAATAATAAATAGCTTTCTCACCCTTGCTAGCACTGTATACTTGTTCGGTTCAGGAAAATGTGAAAACCTTGGATTGTGGCCAGAAATGTTCCAACTGTTTTTGCCGAAGTGTTGGTGGAAAACAGCTTTTTATTTTAACTGAATCTTTGCTGCTTTGCAGCAAAATGTAATCTGGGTTTTTTACAGATATTATTCTAGAAATGAGAAAATACAAGCAGTAGGAACATATATTTGTAGGGAACTTCTGTATCTTGGCTCTTTACCATTTGTTCTTGGCTGTTTTTGTAGCAGTAATGCATCAATTTGTTATCTGCTCTCATATATCTGTTATGTTGAAGTCCCTCAGGTTTTAGGTCAGTAGGGCTGGAATCCAGAACTTTAGTGGTGTGGTGCTTCGTCTTGTGTGTATTTTGTTTTTGTTAATTTTTATTTATTTATATATTTGTGTGTGATAATGCCTTAATTTTGCTTGAGGCATTTCTTCCATTATAGGGAAGAAAGTGGCTGAAGCTGGTTAGTTATCCTGGAGGGTATCATCTTTTATGACTAGCAGGTATTTTTAGAAGAGAGACAGAATGTTCCTTCAACAGAGCTTGCAGATTTTTTTCCAAGAGAATGGTGACTTTTTGATGGAACAAAAATGTTCCACAGGAATGTTCATTCTGTCACAGCTATCAACAGAAAATGGGCAGGGAGGTGAGCTTCTATTTTCTTGCCAGATTTTGTACCAATCAAACAGCTTGTCAACAGCTGTGTGGCTTCTTTTCTAGACTTTCTAGTCTTTCTCTCTAGCTTGGCAAGGTCTCAAACTCCTCAGTATCCCACTTCATCACCTGATGTGTAGTTAGCTTCTCCTCTGTCTGCTTGTACTGATCCCTGAGTAGCCAAGATTTTCCTAAGCTTCTAAGTGTCTTCTAACTGGCTTTCTTCCCTTCTTCTGTTCAGCTCCTAGCATTCCATTTCCACAGACTGCCTAGTTCCTCATCTCCTTGACTTTTGAGATGTGGTTACTGTGACTGGCATGTTGTCCATCTAGCTGGCTTTCTGGTGGTAAGCAACAAGAACGCAGCTGGTTTGCTTTCCAGGAATTGCTTTTTAGGTGGTTCTTAGTTAAGCTGCTGCGTGGTTCTCTGTAAAGCTTGGCATTCCAGGCAGCTGGTTTATGCTGATAGTCTGTTCAGTGGTCTTCTCTGGACTACTTCTTCTGGGTTTTCTTTCAAAACAGTAGTGTGGGGTTTTTTGTTCTGTTTTTAGTTTATATAATATTTAAATATGATCATTATTTAAATAAATCATTAGTTTTCACAGAAAAATCTTGACTGTTTACTTGTGGTCTTCAATTAGCAGGAGATTATTATTTTTTTTTAATGGAATACTGCACTTTAAATTTGAAAACCTAAAAAAAAAAAAAAAAAGAAAATGGTGATAGAACATCTATTTTTCTGTGGACTACCATGTTTTACCCTGTTATTGAAATTTTTCTTCCTGGAATTTCTTGAGTGACTCACATGAACTAGAGGTGACTAACTTGTCAGAGATAACATGGCCTATACCCATTGATCAAATGGTACCTTAAGAAAAATACTCTTCTGTTAATTAGAAATTTCATCAATATATGTACTAGAAGTAAGTGCAAAGTGAAATAGTACAAAGACATATTTAAGAGAATGAAATTTATTTTAAAATATCTTGCACAAAAAAATGTAATCTAGCAACATTTAAAACAAATACCTCAGTATGTCTGGCCTGTGAAGGGAGGGACAAAGCTCTAATTTGAAAGCATGATAAAGCCCTTGTGATATCAGTGTTTAGAACATTTTATTCTTGAACTTTCTCTATTTTTTATTCACTGATCTCCTTTTCTGGTAGAGGTGATATTCTTTACCTTTTTCCTGTTGTTTTCTCATGTTTTGATCACTCTTACTTCATAAAGCCACTAAGCTTGGTGTTGCCTTCTAATAGCTCTCCATCAGATTAAGTGACTTTTTAATTGAATGTATCTAATAGACATGTACTGGTATCCTGAGTGTTTTAGAATCTATTCTAGAAGTGTAGCTACTTGCAAATAAACTCTTTGGAAAGAAAGTTTTTAGGAAAGGTTGGGATTACTAATAAGAAGTGTCTTCAGGAGGCTCTGGCCTTGTATGGAGCTAGGCAAATTTTCAGTTGCTGCCTGCTTGGTGCATATGGCTTATCAATTCAAAGTGACAATTTTACAAATTTCAAAAACATTATAAACTGAGAGAAAAACCTGTGTGTGTGTAGTGCACGAACAAATGGTAACTGTGGCTTTTCAAAACTGGCTAAAGTTAGTTTATCAAATAAATTCCTGAATCTATTCTTTATTTAATATCGTTGAAACATTTATTGAATAAATAGTGGTAAATACACACATAAATGAAAAAGAATATTTTAAGGCAGACAAAGATAGAGGAGAAAATAAGAAATACTACTTAGTTTCTAAACTGAAACTAGATGTTGTTTCAGAATGTTTTTTAATTATGCGGTAGGCATTTTGCTCAGCCTTCTTTTTGTTTTTGAGATACCTGTCCTTTATAATCATTTTTCGATCTGTGTACATGCCCCTGGTACAGTGCTGTGTCTGGATGCTCATGTAAACAAGTAGCTCTCTATGAGGTAAAAAAATATATATATTTGAGCTCCTCAGAACTAGTCTGTCTGTCAGAATCTGGGTGCCTTGTGTGTGTTAGTCAAACACGTGCAGTAAGAGTGAGAAATGCTACTTCACGTACTGGCTAGTACATCTTTGCTGGGTTCTCCCTGTCCGGCTTCAGCTCTCCTGAATTAGCAGCAGTAGAAACACGAACGCCACAGACTTCAGCATGCGCACCCCTGCTTCTATACACTGTAGCAGTAAATTGCAACAAATCTTCCGTCAGTACCTCAGTATTCCAGAGTATTATTTCTCCCTAAGGAAAGGTGAAACAGTAATAGAACATCAGAATAGACTTGTAGGGATCTCTGGAGCCATCTCCCTTTCAGCCCATTCCCTTGGGTGGAAGGTTGTTTTGTTCACATTGCTGCTATAGATAGGTGAGGCCTTTCTGTAAGAAGGAATACTGAATGGAGCAGAGGAAATTCATACAGGAGACACGTCTGTGTAGCTATGGAGATGTATTACAAGAGGATGTGAGAGAAATCCAGTTGCATGGTTGTTTTGAATCTTTATTTAAACACATTATCCTTTAGGAGTGACTGTTTTTCTGCAATCCTGTCCATGGCTGGGGGTTGAAATAAGATGGTTTTAAGGTCCCTTCCAATCTAAGCCATTCCTTGATTCGGTGATTGGTGGCTGTACTCACCCATAGCTTCAGGACCAAAAGCAGACACTGATTCATGTCCTCCCTCCTTTTCCAGTGCTTCAAGCTATTCAATGTGTTGCTCTTTGGCACATGTTAGAAGATGATAAAAATTGTTAAGAATCTCATATCCGTATTTGAAGCTGGGAGAACTGTAGTGCACTCTTGGTGTTTAAAAGCTATTTCCTGTATGCAGTCAGGCCAAAAGAAGGTATCCAGAGTGTATTGCAGATATTTGAAATGTCTCTTTGGCTAGGAAAAAAACAAGCAAGTCAAGCCAAAGCAACATTTGTGTACCTCATAATTAATGTGAAAGTTTGTACAGTGTAACTAGTAACTGTGCAGCTGGTACTTGGAATCATTTAAATTGGAAAAAGGTGACATCAAAGCTGTGAAAATGGTTAGAAGCGATTTATAAAAACAAAATAATTAGATCAGTTTTGCTGAAAGCTTTGGATCTGAAAAATGAGGAGTATTTTTTCAAGTGACTCCATGAACTGTGAGGATTACAGTGAGTTTTATATTCTAGGAAATAGTTGAAAGTGATATGTTTTTGTATGTACAATATTTGAAGAGAGAAGAGGATATTATTTTTAGATATTAGAGGAAGAAATGATTCCTGCTTCTAGAAAAGGTCACCTCAGTAGAAGAAATGTTATGAATTTATCAAACAAAGGTGGTTTTTGTCTCTGGAATTGAAAGATTTCCCAGCTGACTTGTTCTTCTTATTTTAACAAGTAGTATTTATCATTATGCAGATTTCTACTATTTGTGAAGTTTATTAGTCATTAACATACCATCAGATTTTTATGGTATTGAGCAAATACTTTTGTATATTATACCTAGCAGAGAAGAGACAAATTTTGAAAAAAGTGTTTCTAATTAAAATACGGCAGATGCTCTGGCAAATAACAGTGCCAACACTTTATCCACGTATTCTGTACTTTGTCTCCCTATGGTTTAGAGCTTAGTTCCTGTACTCTAGGACTGACCATAACAATCTGAAAAAGCTATACCTTCGCCACTGCACCCTCGTCCATGGCTATCTATAAAACTAAAGAAAGTGTCAGGCTCTGCAGAAGGACTTATATGTTAGTGTGAAAAAGAATTTCAGAAAAGCTGGATATGAATTTGGTAACACTGTTCCAGTTGAGGACAAATTTTCCCAGACTTTATGATTTTGGAGTTCAGTACAAAAGTCAAACCTGTCATTTAGTTTTTCTACCTCAAAATTTCTCCTGAACCCTTTGGGACATATTGTATTACATACTACATGAGGTTTGCTAAGAGAATTTTAGAACTGGTTGCAGTAGGTTTATGTAACAATTGGAAAGCATGCCAATGTTAGTGTTTCAGCAAAAGTGTTTCTTCCTTTCCACACCCTTTAAACATCCTTAAAGTGTTTCCAAGAGAAGAGGCAAGTGTAAAGATTGTACAGTATGTTTGGCATTTCTGATAAAGAAGGTATGACTTACAAACCTTTTGCGCAGCACTCATGCTCCTAACTAATATGATTTAATCCCATTTTTACCTTGCACAGACAATTTCCTTCCGTCTCCCATAGAAAGTTCATGAAGGCAGGTGATAATTGCTTACACAACTGACATAGTGCTCTGTCATGACAAATGTGCGGCACGTTTATTTTTCTTGCAAGTTCCTAGTGCAGTGACTACAGAAATAGCTGGCTTGCATTCAGCCTACAAACAAACACACAGGTGCACAGGAGGTACAGTAACTACCTCTAGGGAAAGCCAGAGTACTCTATTTGTCCAGGGAATACCAGGGTTTTCTTCCTGTTAGCAGATCCCAGAAGCAGTGAGAGGCCAGAGCTGAAGTTGCCCCATTTTGCAGTTAGAGAAATTAATTAGAGTGACAAGACATGTCTGACATTGCATTTCACTAAGTTCTAGGTAAAGACTGTTTCTGCCATTCAGCAGGGAGTAGAACTTAAGGGTCATGAGTGAATTTCGGAGTCTAACTCTAAGATGTTACTGTTTGTAAACTACTCCAATAGTATTTTGCGACAATTCTCTCAGTATTAACTTCAGCATTTAATTAATACATACGAAGTACATACGAAGCTCTTAGTCACTCAAAAGAAAGGTCAACTATTATATGTTTGTTAGCATTCATGCTTATTTAATTTTATATCAAAAACTTCAGTAATATATTCACCTTTTGCATTATAAATGATCTGCATGTATTCATTCAGGATCTGAACTAGTTCCCAAACGTGGACATATACTTTGTTGTTAGAAGACAGTATAGTGAATGGAGTCATTTGTGTGATGGATGCACTGTATGAAGTAAAGTTGTCTCATTAACCCTAACCACAGCACCATTAAACTGGTCAAAAACCGAAACAGTGCAACACTTCAGCACATAATTTATTTACTAATATATTTTTTTAAACTAGGAACAGCATATCTCTCAGCTGTAATCTTTTACTGAATATATGGTATTTGCTGGCCAAGGGAACAGTTACACGATTACATCTTGTAACTTCTGGCTGACTTACATAGTGCCTGAAAGAATAACAAAAATTATTCTTGCTGAGTTCATAATACAAATTTTTATACATTTTTCCTCCTGCACCTGTATGATGCTTAGCATAGTGGCTGCATTTAAAAATAAATCCATTATACTGATTTTTAGCATCCTGATATGCTGTATAGTTATTAGTTTGCCTCTGAATGGTCTCTGTCATTCTCTCCTTTGCTGCATGCCAAAAATCCAGTCTTCCACAATGACTCATTACCAAATCTGTTATTAGTTTTTATCTATATTGCTAAAGCAACACTTGTTTTCACTTCTATTCAGGGTCACAAATGACCCCCAGATTATTTTGCCAGCTCACTTGCCCCATCAGTGGAATGTTTCTGAATTTAGGACACCATATCAACTTTTAGCCTTGCTTAGAATTTTGGATAATTTTACTTGAGAGTATTACAGGATTTGGTGTCCTTCCATGGTTTTTTTACTCATCTGTGTAGAGAGGTATAGGATGTTTTTCAGGTGTCTGTATATCATTTTAGATTCTTCTATTCAAAGTGTGTTAAACTGAAAAATGTTAGAAAACTAATAATAGAATGGCCTGGGTTGAAAAGGATCTCAAAGATCATCTAGTTTCAAACTCCTGCCCTGGGCAGGATTACCAACCACTACACCGTGTTGCCTGGAGCCACATCCAGCCTTACCTTGAATGCCTTCAGGGATGGGGCACCCACACCCTCTCTGGGCAAGCTGTTCCAGCGTGTCACCACTCTATTAAACTTCTTCCTAACATCTAACCTGTCTTAGTTTAAAACCATTCCCCCTTATCTTATCACTATCAACCCATGTAAACAGGCATTCCCCTTCCTGTTTACATGCTCTCTTCAAGTACTGGAAGGCCACAGTGAGGTATCCCTGGAGCCTTCTCTCCTCCAAGCTAAACAAGCCCAACTCCCCCAACCTTTCTTCAAAGGAGAGGGGCTCCAGCACTCTGATCATTTAGTGGCCCTCCTCTGGGCACATTCCAAGAGCTCTGCATCTTTCCTGTGCTGGGGGCCTCAGGTCTGGACACAGTACTCCAGATGGGGCCTCGCACCTCACCTCCCTCTCCCTGCTGGTGACCACTTATTTTAATGCAGCACAGGAGATAGTTGGCCTTTTGGGTTAATGTTTAGCTTGAATGCGTAGTTCAAAAGTAGGAGTTATACGATATCCAAATTCACTATGACTTGTATTCATGCTGATTTAAGACAACATTTTAAATATTTTTTTTTCTTAAATATTTTAATACTTTCCTTTTATGAAAAGACCCTCCAATACAATTCTGGATTTTGAGGGTGGTAGGGGAGGGGAGAAAGTACCTACAGTACTTTCTGGAATATAGTAATCACAAAATTTTTGTGACGTGAAATATAGGTATTGTGGCCTAAAATGTTGTTTAGGAAGACTCTTCTGCTATATTTTGTAAGGAAATAATGTTTTTAAATATTTTTAATGTGTGTGAATTTATATTTTTATAAAAATATTAATATATGTATATTAATATTAATATATTTATATTTTTATAAAAATATTAATATTTATATAAATAAATATTTTTAATGTGTGTATTTTTAATGTGTGTGTAATGTGATGGTAGACAGTCATTTCAGTGGCGTTACGGAAGCAGTGCTAAGTTTGTCTGGAACACTAGGACTTGGTAACTTTCAGGGATAGTAGCTGATTTGAGACAAAGCATTTACTGAGAGACTATAGAACTCTACAGGAGTTTTAATGAGTTTCAGCATAAAGATTCTGGGAAGTAAAGGGACAATAAGTAGGCCTTGACATAATTGAGCTTCGTGGTTTATTCTGTCAATAATATATATACTGAAGAGAAGTCATTAGTCCACAGATTGAAGTCTCCTGCACTGTTCCATGACACATCCAACTCCACATTCTATATTGCTACCACATACTGTTAAATACATAAGATTTTCATTTGTATGTTCCTTTCATTGGAAAAATATTGTGAATCACTGAGTTGCAGGAGTATTGTCTTTGACCTTCCATTTTATGATAAAACTTAATACTGCAGGAAAACCTTCTATTAATTAATTCTGTTCTATTAATTCAAGACAGTGTACATTATTTTTAATATACTGTGCAATTGCTTATTTCATAATTGAATTCAAGCAAAATAGATATTTTATAAAATAACCACTTTTCTGGATAAGAAGGATTGTAACAGTGGATCAGAATATATTTACAGAGCAAGAACAGAACTTGGTTGGGGAATTTACCATCAACAGGCATAAATACTTGACAGCTATTGAATACCATATATTACTATGTTGCAATCACTTCTCACTGCTTTGGAAAAATGCCTTTCATTATTAGCTTCGAATGCTGTAGTTCAGTGGATTTGTCAAAAGCTTAAATTAATAGACAGTCTATTTATTTAGTTAAGTTATATGTAAATTGAACATGATCTTGTCTAAAAATTACTCCTTGCCCTTTAAAGATAACAATAAATGAGAACTATATACTACTAATGCATGAACTCCCAAGGACAGGACAGTCAAGAGACTGTAGAGATGTGTGCAAATCATTTTGGAGAACCAAAGCTGCAGTTTGTTTAATAGCTGCACTAGAAATGTCATGAGTTTTGTATTCAGAAAAAAAAGCAACCAAACAAAAAAATCCAACAAAAACATAACAGACAAAGCCACCAGATAAGCTCAGAAATGAGTTGAAAAAGGGCATGAAAACCTCTTTATTTTCAAAGCACTTCCACTTTTTGCTCTTCAGCTTTCATGAAATCATTGTCTTGTGTCACAGTCACCAGTCTTTTTGTGCCTTACTCCTATTTTTAATAGTGGCTTAATTTGAGTGTGAATAAAAGCATCATGGCAACAAGTGGAAAGTCAGCAGCTGAATGACATTTTGAGAAACTTCCTTTTCACTATTGTGCATTGAGAATGCCTGAGCACTGAGCATGAAATTGTAGTTCAATTTTTCTTTTTTTTTTTTTTTGACCAGGGAAAATATGATAAAGATGATATAGTGCTTTATATTTAAACCACAGAAGAACAATAATGGTTATTGGTACAGATATTGGCAAAACAATGCCTTGTGCCAAAGCAGAGATGAATCAGACAGGGGGACTACTTTTCCTGTGACCTGCTCCGGCCCCTTGGATCCTTTTACCTGAATGTGGTTTTATTCTCGGTATTGGTGGACTATTCACTTACCCTGATGCCCAATTAACTCAATCTGGTAGAATTCAAGAGATTTGTCCTCCTCTTTTGATTACTAAAAGGGACCCCATACATTAAAATGTCACAATGTGAATGCTGTACATAATAAATACTTGTTTATTATACATATAAATATTACAAAGATAAACAAAAAACAGCAAACCCTTCAACTATATTAGAAACCGTTCCTTTATTATTGCTTTATTTATTGCTTTGTTAATTCTTTTGGTTGTCTGGACTTCTGCATTTTGTTATCTTTCATCTGAAGTCCTTCCAATTAAGTGAATGCAGCTTATAATCACAACAAATCCCATTTTTGCTTGTGTTTTCTTGTCCACCTACAACTAAATACAGAAATCAGCAAACTTACACAGCTAGCTATTGGTCCTGGCTCTGGTCAAAACACCCTTAGGTTGCTTGTGAATGTACTCTGAAATCAAAACGATGACTTATCAGGCTTCCTTTGCTTTTGATCCTGTTGTAGGATGATGTGTTTTCCTAATGATGCAGAATCTCTCATTAAGTTCAGGAAACAGGATATAAGAATAAGTCAATTGACTCAATTTATGGGCATCATAAAGCAGACCCTATTACTTTCAGCAATCAAGGCAAGACAAGGTGAAACACAAAGCTGTACAGTTGCTATGACAAATAGTTTAGTATTTACCTGCAAACAAAGAGTTAATATGCTGTGTTTTTGAAGTGGAATTTGAGGAATTATAAACTGAAAATATTAGTTAAATTCTATTGTTTAATCTGTCATCTAAGGATATTTCATAGTTCATCCAAAGCCAGAAATATCTACTCTTAAATCATGATGAACTACTTTTTTTTTTTTTTTTTCTGAACTGTTTCCTAATGTCTGCTCTACATCTCCTTTTGGCCTTTTTGAGTCAGTGTTAACAGCTGGGGCAATTTTTTTCCTTGTAATATAATTAAAAACAAATTTAGCAGAAGAATAGAAGTTTTGTCAGTTTGAAACCTGTTAGTCTTTAGGAAGGTGATTGGCGATGTACACAGCTGTTTCTGACAATTATAAAGTTAGAACAGGGAAACAGGAGAAAGGAACTGAATTTACCAAATATGGTTTCCTTAGTATGTCAGTGACAACAAATCACTGGAGCAGCTGAAGTTCTTCATGCAGCACGCATGCATCAAGCTCTTTTACCCATACTGCATGACAGAAATTACAGATTAAATTTAATATCATCTTCCCAGAAAAAGCAATGCAATAAATTCCAAATTTCCGTAAGTTCCAAATTTCATGGAACACAGAAGCAGGTAAAGAAAACACTGTCAACTGGGATTTAGGTTGTATTTTTTACCTTAAAAAGAAAAGAAATACTTTCGTTTTCAGTTCCAAAATAGCCCAAAACTGAGAGATGTTGCTTTTTTATGCAAGAAGAAGTTGCTTTGAACTTCATGTACTTCCATCTTAATGAAGTTCACAATTATGAAAAGATGTCTTGAGCTTGTGCATTAATTAGTCCTGTTATGGAATAAATATTACCGAAGGGCTGAAACAAAATGGGACAGCAATGAAGGAAAGGTGTGAAGCAAGTTGTCAGCCATCAGTACCATTCCCTAGGATTGAACCATGGGGCCTGGGAACAAGGCTGTAGTGAGGGACTCTGTCTCATGTGTTGTTGTTTTGGGGATTATTTAATGCGGGCTTTGTCCATACACAACAGTTTCTGTAAGGAAAGATGCGTTTATCTGGATGTTTATATCAAATCACATTCAAACAATAATATTTAAGTTGTTTTTGAATTTTTTGAAATGTTTTCAGTTGTTCAATACTGGAAGCAGATAATCTAAGGAAAACGATACGACTCTTGCGTACCTTTTTCATGTTTGTGAAGTGCTTGTGCATTTTAAGGAACGGTAAGTGCTAAGCGCAAGGCATCATGAATATTACATAAATCTGCATTCATTAACATTAAAAATTCAGAAACAAATTATTTCCATTGCCAGAATTTCTTCTTCTCTTCATGCACTCAACAAGCAATATTAAAGTAAAATACTAGTGACTCTGCTCCTGTGCCAAGAAAGTCACTGCATTTCAAGGCAAGGGACAAAGGAGGAAGAGTCAACACTGTAAATGTTTTCCCTTTGATAAAACTGCTGGAATAAAATTGTACTGTATACCCATTAATGATGTCTCAGGTTGCTTTTCTCCCTTGATATCAGTGGCTACAACTCTGAATATCTATGGTGATTTTTTATTTTTATTTTTTTACTTAAGTGGACAAAATAAAATATAATAGCAGGGGCAGTGCAGCTGCTGTGTAAGGTAAATGCAATAATGATACTGATGATCTTACTAACTTACTTAGTGAGCCAGAATTTACCTTGGGAATAGGGATCGGTTTGTTGTCCATCAACATTACTTAATTCATCAGCTAGATGTTCCTCTGGGCAACTGCTATGCTACTATGCAAGTTTTAGCTTGGGTTTTCTGGCCAGAATGAACGCAACTTCTTTGCTTCTTCATGTACTTGCAATGAACACCAAGAAAAAGGAGGCTATTGCTTCATTAGGAATGTGAAACAACCCTTGCAACATCTGATGAACCAGAAAACCCTATGACTCAGTGCCCTAGCTGTCTGGGAGGAGCACAGCCTCTTGATTGGGCTGATACTCTATTAACTTTGCAGGTGAAAACTACGTCCAGTGGCAGTAATTGCAGAACTTGATTTTGCAAGGGCATGTATGCTGTTACATTGAGCACCTCGTTAAAAATCATACTGTTGTTGCTGCTGTTAGAGAGCTTGAAAGGTTTCTGAATGTTGTTACGATCAAAGTTCAGGAGAAGGAAGAGAAATGCACGTTTTCTGCTTGTTTGTATGTTTCTGACTGTCTTTTCTGCTATTTTTAAATACATGGAAGTGACATTTCTCCACTTCATGGACTCTCCCTCTCATTTCAAACCTCGCTTGAAACATATTTTCTCTCTTCTGTTGTTTGTTACTTAACATGTTTATTTACAAACACAGAATAATATTGAATGGCTTGTGAACATGCATGCTTTTGAGTGCTTTGCCATCTCAGCTACATCTGAAAAAGAAAAACAAAAGGGGTTTCTTTTAGGATTTAATATTCTGCAAATATGTGAAATTTCATGGATCTTAAAAAAATAAAATAAAATTATTCATTCGGAATTAGTTGTCTTACCAGCATGTTCAATTTCAGGAACAGTTTAGGTTTTGGGAACAGTGCAGGATCTCACTGGCTTTTCCCCCAGTACTCGGAGGTTAAATAGTCTTAATTAAAACAACAAGAAGACATCAGAAAACAAAACCTCCTAGACTTTCTGTGGGAGTTTCAAACAATTTCAGTAAACTTTGGATTGCCTCTTCAGTTGGACTAATAATGTGGACAAAATTCAATCCTACTTTGGTACAGACTTTACAGGGAGGAACAGAATGAAGGGTGGGATTTGAGAAGATGATAGTGAAAATGGAAGTTTTACTGTGGATTTGAAAGTGGGTACTGGTCAGTAGGTCTGCCAGGGAGAAATCTAAAAGGTTGTCCATGAGGATGGAGCCAGTAGCGCCCTGGAGAACTCAGGATCTGAGAAATCTTAGCATTCAGTTTACAAAATCCGAAGAAATTACTTTCACTATGTGAAAGCTTTAAAAGGAGAGCTTAGTCAGGTAAGAGGAATGAGTATTCTGAAGAACTTCAGGTAGGGGGAAGAGATTAGATATACTCGAGAGGTTTCTGGGTATCCAATTTCATTGGTGGCTGGGCACCTACATGGTTCAGTGTTTCAGTGTTTGGAAGGCAAAAAAAAGTCCTCAGAAACAGAACTATCTATTTGACCTCTTGAATCCTCTGGAAAGGGAAAGATGAGAAACTGAGGTCGGAATAGTGTCCTTCGTGTAGGAAGTTAAGACCAGAACTAGGTCTGGGTTAAGAATGGTGTGAGAACTGAGAAATGAACCGTGCTTGTTAGAGCAGGGCTTTCTTCTTCTGATGTTGGCAGCATCTGCTGCTACTGAGAAGAAAAGGCAGCAATAATTACCATGCCGAACACACTCATGGGCAGCAGCGGCAGGAGCCGTTGGCTGTGACAGCACAGGCTCTCCGGTGGAGGTCCCTGTCTCTTCAGGTGCAAAGAAGGTGCGCAGTTATGTGGCTGTAGACTGCTGTCTGCTTTGTTATTTGAGTCTTCTGGTCACGTGTCAAGAATATACAAAAGTTAGTAAGTGCTTCTAAAGGAGAGTGCGTTTCTCATTTAAGTTAATGGCTGGTCACTTGTATTTTGAGGGTAAAAGAACCAGGGTAGAGCTGAAAATGTATGTATTAAATGTTGACTTTCAATGAAAGTTATACATAAGAAAAAAATCTCTACAGTCGCTTTCTGAATCATCGAACCGAGATCCAAGCAGTGGCAATGGGAGCTGAGTGGTTGCTGAGTAGCCAACGCTTATATTTCAAAAACTCAGTGCACATTTGAAAAAGTTCACTGCACATTTATGTGTCACTGCATGTTTTTATGGCCCTACTGTGCCTGCACAATTGTTCATTTTCTTCAAATTGAAAATAGCATGAACCTGACCAGCACTGCTTACAGCATGGACTCCGTCCAGCTTCTGGTTCCCTTCTTACTGTAACAAACAAACAGCTAAACATTCAGTGGATTAATTTCTTTTTCATTTTGTAAATCTGAGGCATTCACATGCTTATGAGGTCCTCACAGACTTGCTGTTTTTACCTAGGCAAAATCACGACTGACTTTGAAGCCCATATCAGCTTTGTCTAGCTAATGAGAATTGACGTGAGAATTTGGCCCCAAATTCCATTTATAGATAAATCATCAGGAGCTCTTGGGTAGGCAAGCTGTCTATTTATGCTTCCAGTATTTTGGGTGGTTGCTAGCGTAAGAAGTGTTGCAGAAGTGAGTGACCTTTCTCAATTCTTCATTTTCAAATTGGAATTGGGAATTAAAAATTGAATTTTATATATAAAATGCATTCTTTCTTGAAATTAAGTCAGTAACTTTACACCCGGTGACACACACAAATAGATAACAGTGGCATCAGCCTTCATGGGATCAGGAGTGGCAAAGAATACAAAGAAATGGGACTGTAGGACAGGACCTTGGAGGACCTACATCTGTAAAGCATTATACAACATGTAGGTAGCTACACAGGTGTTGTAAAACTGCTGGTGTTGAGGGACTATTTGATTAGCTAATTACCCTTATAAAGGGGCAGCTTAATCTGTGTGAAACTCCCCCAGCTGAAAATTCATTTTTTCATTCGATTTCCAAATTTTCTCTCCACAAATTGCACTTAAAAATAATTGGAAATTTAGAAGAAAAGAAAGAAAGAAAAGGAGACTCTAATTTGTCCATAAGAAAAAAAAAATCAACTTTTAAAATTCCTCCCTGGTGGTCTGGTATTATTAAATATTCTCCTTGATTTTTTTTTATCTTGGTTTATTGGAGAGAGAAAAACAATTATCTGTAAACGTAATTTTTAATGCGTGGTAATAAAAATAAATGGTACAGCTCTGCTGCTGCTCACCTAAATCTTCTTCCCTGGTGGTCTAGTGGTATTAAATAATCTGTTCCACATGTATTCATCATTTGCTGACAGGAAAAGGAAAACTTTTTACATTTTACTGTCCACAAACAAACACAATGTTAGTTAATCAGGTGGGAAAGACTTCTCTGAGGATCGTTCAAGAAACAAAAGAAACCTTTTACTTTCCCAGCTGTGGATTTTGTATCGCTCAATTTACGTGACAATTAGTACGAAAGGCAGATATTATTTCCTTTGTGCTCACTACTATTTCGGCCAGAAAACATTTGTTAGTCTTACTCTTTTCTACTAAAGTTGGCTAAAGTCATGTGTGTTTGCCACAAATTATTTCAGTCTGATGAGTCATTCCTCTGCTTTAGGACGTTTACTGTCTTTTACATTTATACGTAACACTTTTCAATGTAAATCTCATAGTGCCTTATGAAATTAGATCAGCAAACGTTATCCCTCCTATTTCAAAGACTGATAAATCGATCAGTGCTGATGTACAGCACGGACTTCCCTATAGCCGTGTAGCAATTTCACGGCAAGGGAGCAAAACAACCTCAGTCTCCTTTTCTTCCTCCCACGTCTTACAGCCCACCGGTTTATCTCCTTCTTCAAAATCATGAAGATTTTGTTTTCCAAATGGCCTTGTAGAAAATAACCTTTTGGCAATGGAAGTGGAGTCCTCATTAATTCTAATTAATCTTTTTTTTTTTCACATTTGTGCAGGTTTCCAAAAGCAGACAAACATATTTCTCTTGACTAGTTTTAAACATTGTGATGTCACAGCTTGTGTACTTTCAGAGAAGACAGACCAAAAAACATTGATTTATTGGACAGTGCATTATATGTATTAATACTGAATTTGGAAAAACCATGTCCACACTGTTACAATTTTGGTTTTGGCTTATAGTTCAGCTATATATTTTAGAGATTTATCTGTGCTAGCTGATGATTCTTTTAATTTTATAAAACAATATATATGATTTACTTATTAAATACAGGCTGATATTATTAACATATAAATCTCAAGTATACTGGATGTAAACTTCATATGGTACATTTGGGATGTTGTCAGAAACTGCTTCATTTCCTTTGGGTTGTTTTACTTTGATACAGTTTGAACATTGAAAACAGCAGTGGGTAGAAAAAACATACTGGATCATTTTTACAAAGGCTAGTGCAGAGGCTGTTTTTTTCTAAAAGGCTTGTAAATAACAAGAGCATAATAGACTGCCACAAGATGTAATTTTAATCTCATTATACTGTGAAGGCTTGATAACACAAGGGAGGTAAACCACAGGAGAGGAATAGATTTCTTATCACAATGATGTTAAAAGTAAAAAATTATTCCAAATGGTTCGCAGCCCATTCTTGGGAAGCACAAATATTTTTGCTTTAAAACTGGAAGATACATATATTTGTTTTTAAACATGAATTGCTTTCATCTCAGAGGTATAAAATAATTAACTTAAGCTCTGATAAAATCTGTAGTTTGTAATTGAAAACATGTGCATTGTGGGACCAGTGGAATGTTTCCAGCCGAGCTGTGTGTGGTAGAAAGGAATCTCTACAGAGCTCAAAGCATTCCTGGTTTTATGGTAAATGTCGCTCTCTCCTCACTGAATTCTTATTAATCAGTTTTATTTACATGGCATTGTAGTGATCTATTGAAGAGGAAAATGCTTTAAAAACATTTTGGAAGAGTTGTAAGGGTCCTTGAGGGAGTAGACTTTAATTTTGCACCAAGTTCCATTATAAACCACATTGAGTGATAAAGCTTTTAAAAAAATCCAAACATTTTCTCAGTCTATGCATGCATTTATTTTCTTCTGATGCTGATGGAGTGACTTTTTGGAAACTCCCTTAAGGTGGAATCATAATGAATTGTGTGCAAATGATAAGGATACTTTTTATTAGAACACAATATTTGTTCACATTATCTACCATGAAAATATTATAAAACCAAATGCTTTCAGAGGCATGTAGCACAGAGAGATCTTAATGTGAATGAGAGCACTATCTTTGGGGCAAATATCACACTATTATGAGTAGTGATGGAAATGGAAAACAATCTGAATCCTTTAGTTGTATATCAAACATCTCTTTTTTATTATTTATTGTTTGTCCCGGGATATTATTATTATTGAATTTTTTTTTTTTAAACAGTGATAGCTTCTAGAGGTTGCAGTGTTATCAGTGTGGGTGTCTATTGTCAGTTTCAGAAAATGGTTCTCTGAAGAAATTTCATTTATATTCTAATCTGATTATCTTTAGTAAGTTGATTCAGTTTCAGTCCCAGCAGCATTCCTATGAAGAATATCTTTGAGCAGTTACAAAGCAAAAAGTTCAATCTGGGTTACAAAACCTAGCTAGGATGTATGTAAAAATGTGGCAGCTTGCCTGTAGGTTGCTGTGGGTATTCTTAAAATACAGGCTTATCTGAGCTTGCTCTAAACTTTGTGAGTTGTAGTTCAACTTCTGCACAGTAATACAGATACAAATTCTGATTTGTTTCTATAACACCATGTACGAGGGCTGCTCTGAAAGTGATACCTCCTATTTTGTTATGTTGGCCCATCGTCATGGCTTTACGGTTTTTGTTATCAGTACCATATCGTAACATCATGTAAGGCACTGGGAGTTAAAAGAGTTAATGCTCCAGTTGCGTGGACTGCTGAATTTCTGGGTACCTGGTTATCAGAAGAGAAGAACAACTACATAACCCAGAAGACTTTGTGTTCCCATTTTTTCACACAGAGGGAAAGATAAAACTGCATGCAAGTCTCAGGACTTCCCACTTTTTGTTGTTTGTCTCGGCAGTGGGAGATTCCTAGCCATCGTGCCTTCAGCTTTAGAGTAAGGCCTTCAGTTTTGGACATTCTCTCTCTCTCTCTCATTTTATTTGTTTTATTAGCTTAAATTCCAATTATATTGTGTTATTTTGCATTCCAGTATCTTATTTAGGAAATTGGTTCTCCTCCTCAGATTATAGCTGCTGTTTTGTTTTTAGTCCCATCCCCCTGCCCTTTCCCTTCTCCCCTTCCCCTTTCCCAGGATGTGGCTCCGTGGGTTCCCCACCCTATTTGTCATGGAATTGGGCCGAACCAGCCCATAAACTGTAGAAACCCACAATGTCTGAGGTAGGTGTGGGTGGTGTGGCAGTGGAGGTTGAACCTTCTTGCCAATATCCCGTTCCATTTTGTTGCTGTGTGACAGATGGCAGCAGAGGGGCAGTCTGACAGAATGGCATCTGACATGGAAGTGCATATGAAGCAAGGGTGTGTCAAGAAGAAAACATTGCACCTGTTGACATTCACTGATGCTTGCTGAATGTTTTTGGAGACCAAACAGTGGATGTGGACACAGTGAGGCACTGGGTGGTGTGTTTCAGCAGCGGCAAGAGAAACTGGTGGTCACTTCTACTAATGGGCCTTTTCCGTGCAGGCTCTCTTTATAAAATACCAAGCTAATTGTGGTGACTGTATTGAAAAACAGTGTTTTGTAACTGACAATCTGCTCTATCTAGCAGTAGTATTGTGCTCATTGTAGCTGTTTTAGTTTCCATGGAAATAAATAGGAGGTGTTGCTTTTGGAACTGCCTCCATAGTGAGCGTGTTAAGGTGTAGTTTATGAAACACCAATAGTGTACATGAATACTGGAAAAATATTCAATTATGGAATGATGTACAGGCTTTGCAGGTGCTTAATTAACCACAGTGTTTTTAAAAAGTGCTGTGATGGAAACAAAAATTCCATTGCACGGATTGTCTCCAGAAAGATTTCTGGTGGAATGGTGACTCTGCTATGCAGATCTTTGTACTTGAAATGAATTAAGAAACTGTAAGCATCTCTTGGACGTTACTGCTCTCTCTGAGATCTGCCATAAATTGAGGGGAGAAAAACATTTTGGTAATGAACTGTGTATTACAGCTAAGGCATGCAATGTTTTCTTTTCTTTTCTGAAGATGTAAGATCCTTCTGGCCAACTTCTCATAGTCCTTGCTTCTGAAGGAAAAATTATCTTTAGGTCCTCTTGCAGAATAGCCACAGTTAACACAGCAAGAACAGCCCTGGAAGGGCTGCCTCAGAGTGTTGAGTGAGAAGGCCTCAAGAGGTTGGGTACTTAGAGACATATATTGCTATCCTTTGACAAACCGCTTTCAGGCTTCTGCAAATGAGAATTAAAATCACTCAAGGCACAGTAGAGTTCTCTGAAAGACATTCTGATTTAAGATTACTTAGTTCTTACATTTGGAATCACTATTCCAGTGTAATAGTTTTCAGTATTGGAAGAACGATGTAAACAACTTCATGCTTTGAAAAAACTTTGAATTATTATTATTTCTTTTCTTTTTCCTCTTAAATCAATATCAGCCTGAGGTAAAAAGTTATCACAGAGTGCTCACTGAGAACTGCTGTGAGAGCTCAGTGTTTAACTTCAGGTTTCACAAATCTCTCTCATCTCTGGTAGACTGGCAGAGACTTTGTAAAATAACAAAGCTTGTTAATTTGTGGCTACAACTATGAAATAAGCAGATCCTGGGTCCATTCAGCTCCATCCACCATATCTAGTTGAAATGTTACATTTTTGTCAGTCAAAATAGATTATTTTTTTTTTACAACAAATAAATAAGCATCACAACTCTCACTGTGTTAATATTTTCCAAAGTACCGGGAATGTACGCAGCTAGAATGAAAGTAGTATTATCTAGTATGAATGGGAATCCAAAGGAATCTAGTGGGTGTTCAAATTGAAAAACACAGAAGGGTTCCTCTTTCACACAGAGGAAAGTAAGCAATGGAATTCCTTACTTCAGTGTTTGATTTTTGTATTTGACATGTGAAACAATTATTTTGATTCCAAAAAACATAAATTGCTGTGAGAAAAAAAAAAGCTAACTGCAAATATATAGCTTTGGCTCAGAAATCTCTAAATTACAGATTGCTAGAAGCTGGAAGGCTATTCTGGGAAATATCAGTATATGATATATACTTATAATCCTTCCAAACCAGCCTTATTGGCTGTAACAGAAGATAGGATAGGAGATTAGATAGATGTTAGTATGGCTATTCTTCTGTTGATATACTGCTGTAATATCATTACTTTGACAGGACTAGTCCTTTGTCATAGAGTAATTCTTCTTATAGTTGTTAGTCTTCTTGATATTTGTACTAATATCAAGGACATAAGTCTTTGTAGTTAAAGCTAAGAATCAGAACAGTCAGTGTTCATGGGCATTCCTCTTTTTTCTGTTATTTTCTCCTTTGGTGATTTAAAGATATTCATCAGTGTTTGTTGCTGTTTACTTAAATTAAGAAGCTGTTTTTGAGTTTTTGTTAGCTAAATATTAAGAGTTTTGAAATTAAAATAAGAGGTGTGAAAAGTTTCTACTTATTAACATGATACTCCTTAATTTTCATGTTCATATCTGCATGTGTTTCCCAAGATGCAAACAGTCTGCCAAAACAAGGATGAGGGATGCTACATACTAGCAATACAACTGGAAAAAACAAAAAACAAAAAAAGCCCCGAACAGAAACAAAATGTTACAATCTGTAGGTCTGAGGAAAGTGTAATTAGCATCTAAAAAACCTTTCAAACAGAAACAGTTGTATGATATTAACCTATCATTTATCCACTCTGAGCATTGCATTAGTGATTTGGAAATTATACCAGCTTGCAGACCTTGGGATAGGAAAGTTTAAAGTGTCAGCATTACACTGGCCCACTGCAGATCAAAAGTCAGGACACACACTGATATGATGGTCTTTGCGACTTGTTAGTACTTCCATACAGGCTTCCAGTTTTTGTGCTGACAGAGCACTTCTTGCAAGAGCTCAGTGCCTTCCAAGGATGTAAAGCAACCCTTTTACCTACTGTCAGTGAGTAAAAGCTCATCCTGGGAGAACACTGAGAAAATAATCATTATAAAGTGATATTCAAATGTTCTAAAATATAACACTGTGTAACTAAATTTAAGGCTTGCATTGTGTCTGTGATGTTGCTGTCTGTACCAACTGCTGGAGCGAAGTGCTATGTTGGGGAGGTTTGCTCTTGAGAAGGAAGGGAAACTTTATCTCATTAAAGTAAATCCAAATGCTAGCTGCTCATTAAAGAATTGCTTTGCCTGTGGTGGCCTATAAACTAAAGCCAGAATTTCAGAAGTGCTGAGATTCCAGCAGCTGATGTCACCAGGAATTTGCAGGTGCTCTGTACATCTGAAAAGTCAGAGCTCAGTTTTTTTTTTTCCGGAGACCTGATGATATTGTGACTGTGTGTGTTCAGGGACAGATGTTAAAAATGCCAAAGCAATACCATTGCAAGTGAAGATCAATAATGCCTTCAATATGAATTTATATATACACTTGAGAGAACTCTTTTTGTATATCAGAGTGAAAATAAAATTCCTTCATTTTCATACAATAATTATAAGATGCAATATACTAAACATTTACCATGATGAAAGAGGAAAGAAGGCTGGCCGTATAAAACAGCAGCTGATGGCCTGGGGACAGGTTCTTGCAATGGGGAGAAGCCTATTATATACTTAGGCACTGATCTACAGAGTTTTCCTTGAAAGAGTTATGTTTGCAGAAACAGATGTATCTGAGATATCAAAGAGTCAGAGGACGGAGTGCTTTGAATGTAAAAAGCTGAAAACTGCTATGGATAGTGACCTGAGAGTCAGGTCATAGCAATATTTTATGAGCACTGGTGATATTTTTGCTAACAGGTAGCTAATTCCTGCTTCTTTTTTCTCTCTACAGAAAAATGAAATAGTACCATGGGAAGTAACATTGCCTTATTTCATAGATGCTGGCTTTATCTTGCTTTTTATGTAAAACACATTCATATTCTGTTGAACTCTTGAGAGAGGCCTACGTACAACTGAAAAATTCTGTTTGGGTCTATGTGTTCTGTGGGGAATGCAAAGAAAAACTTGTGTTAAGTATTCATTTGTTGAATGAGGCAGGAATCTGTGGAAAAGTACTGCAACCACTCAACTTGTTAAAATCTGAGGCACAGGTTTTATGGAGATTTCTACTAAGCTTTGAGTGACTGGCTGGATAATTTAGCATCAGCTGTATGTAGCTGTGCAAGTGTATAACTATATTAAACAGCGTAGAATCATCACAGAGTTAGTGAGACTGTCCTTGCAGGAAGACTGCAACAGCACAAATTTGCAGGGTTAGGTCTTTTTAAAGTTGTTTAACATAATAACAGACCTTTTTTTTTTTTTTATCTTCAATATTGTATGAGAATTATTTTCTTAAGTGCTAGACTGAGTCAAAATTTAAAAACTAAGAACTCTTCCAGACTGGATAGAATTTACACTGATTTTGTTTCAGTCAGTGCGTTTAATAAATAAAGTCTGTTACTTAAGAAAGCCCCTGGCTGTGTTTACAAATGCCAAACAACTTAATTAATCATTTTTGGTGTATTATTCTGCTAGCTATTGGCTGTGTAGAGGATGTGCCGTGCATTTTTCAAGGACTATGAGAGAAGTTAATATTGAATCTCTAACAAAGAAACCCCAAGCCGTTCTGCCAGAAATAAATAAATAAATTCATTTTTATATAACACAGATTAACTTAGATTGCCTTTTGGTAAAAAAAACTTGATCTGGTAGATCCCATTGTAGAGATGTGAGCCTGAGCTTTCAGTCAAAGCCAGAGTAAAGATAGAGGCCTCACTGGACTAGCAAGTGTCCCTTTCAGTGTCTCTGCTTACTTGTCATGTGTCTGCGTGCTTCAGAGAATTAACAATGTATGTAATAATTTCAAGAAATGATTGATAAAATAGGACTTTGTTCAGTGAGAGGCTTCCTAGTTACTGGAATGGAATGTGTTCCCTATTGCATCTGCTTCAGTGTCCAACAAAATGTTCAGTTTCTTTAGGGTTTTTTTTAAAGCTCTGTGCTAAGATGTCAGTAGGTTGCAAGTTCTGTTGAAGGTAAATTAGAACAGAACAGTAGGTTAAAAATTTCTAAAAACCAAGAAAAACAGAAGCATGAATGATAAAAGGAAAAGGAACAGTGAATGGATAATAAAATATTTAGTGCTTTTCAATTAACTGTTCGAATGATTAGTATACCAGTATATTATATCATAAAAATAATGTCTATTAATTTTTGCAGCCATTATCTTGACTGTGATTTACTCCCCTCAAATCATTAACAGTGCTATTAAAAAGGTGGATATAGATGAACACTCTGGATAGTGTGCAGGAAAATAATAAAATTATGGCTGAGGGTCAAGAATGAAGCTGAAAAGCAACAGATTTTTGGGGGACAGAGACAGGGGACCGTAAAGGAGCAGGCATCTGAGTGGAGATTAAATGAAGAGGAAGAAATACGGCGAAAGCCGTGGTCTGATTTGGTCCACTCCCTTATGGTAGCTTTTGTGCTAAGATTCCTTCTTTCTTTCCCCACATGCTGCAGTTTAATCTCAGTCCTGAACAGACCTTCATTTCCTGAAAGGCATCTAGAATCACACAGCTTTCCCTCACAATGAAAATCTGTGTGTACATCATGAAGACAATAAATGTATGTATGAATTAGAGTCCTCGGGGGTCTTTTCTGAAGCAATGAAGCATCCTTGTTTCAGGTTACAGTGGCAGCTTGAGGGCAGCATTTCCATCCAGAAGAAAATGTCTGTGACTCTTCATAAATAGGGGCCTTCATGGAGTATGACATACAAAGCGTAACTAGGAAAGTGTTAACTAAAGAGAGAAGAGACACATCAGCAAATTGAACATGAGCAGCTGACACAGAGTTTAAGAAGGGTTACCAGTGGTTTCTTTGATGGAGTCGATGTTTTTTTGTCGTTGTTGGGTTTTGTTTGTTTGTTTTCAATGTGTATGTATGTTTTTGTTGTGATTGTTAGTTGCTAGAATTAATTTAAATTGTAATAAATTTCAGGTGTGCTTTTCACAGCTGAAAATGGCGGTCCTTCGTACAGCTGTAAGGATTTACTGATTCAGTGTTTTTTCTTAATGTTAACTTCTTATTTTCAGCTCCCAGATACTATGCCTTGAAAGGGAAAACATTCTTTCTAATTTTTTATTCTTTATGATTTTGAGTAGAAAGGTTGAGCTGCTATGAAGAACTAGTTGCAATGCCTTGTAAGTGAAAAAGTGAGTTGCATAACAATGCCCATAATATGTTTGGCATAAACACAGACAGTGAGCTAAAAGTCAGCTGGTGGGAAGAAAGAGAAGCTGGCCTGCCTAGCAGAGGGATTGTAACAGCCATGTCTCTGTAAAACATGATAGCTGAAAGGCTGTGGTCTGCAGCATAGCACTGTGATGAGTGCTGCAATCTGCCCCTGTTTTTCCATGCTGATTGATAGCAATGGCAGCAGAAAAAAAATGTGCATTTTACCACCTATTTCCTTACACCTTTTGGTGCAGGCCTAACCACTGGGCATGCTAAGGGACAGTCTGCTGCTTACTGTGTATTCTTAGATTCATAAGGAAGCTCACAGATTTTTAACTCTAGAAATTATTGTATGCCTTTGCAAGGAGGGAAAGAAATAGCATGATATTTTTAACAGTAATTAAAAACCAAGAGTAAGTTGCAAATGTGAAATACAGCTGTTGGTTGCAAGAGCTCTTCACACTGGCTCACCTCTCATTTCT
This sequence comes from Oreortyx pictus, assembly GCA_036925125.1. Lineage (NCBI taxonomy): Eukaryota > Metazoa > Chordata > Aves > Galliformes > Odontophoridae > Oreortyx > Oreortyx pictus. The sequence goes on along the minus strand of JAUPFR010000009.1, from coordinate 13,328,169 downwards.
GGACACTGGAGATCCCTTGGTTCTTTCACATCTCAAATACCTGCTGATTTCTTAGTAGAAGTCCAGCTGGACTTAACCCCAAGCCAGCAAGAGGTCCTTAGAGGAATAATTCTGGAGTACACAGTAAGGAAGAGAGAAAGTTGGAGAGTGCAGAATGATTAGTAGCAGCAAGTGGATGAGTAGGTGTGTTTTCTCACGTTGGTTGGTTTTGGAATATGTACTGTAAGTAGTTTCTTTGAGAAATGTTAAGTGGCTTCTTCCTCTGCACCCTGAGTTTAGAACGCGCTTTACCCCTTCAGAAGAATAGAAGTGACTGTCAGCAAACAATATGATGATATATGATATATATGATATTATTTGTATAGTTTCATTTGAATTATTATATTTAGGTAGTGTAACCTGGCTTAGTAAGAAGAGACTTTTACAAAATGTTGTAAAAAAAAAAAAAATCCTATTTGTAGGCTAATCATAATTTGAACATCTCCGTGATACCATATCATCAGACAGCTGCTTCCCAGTATGCTGCGAAACAGGCAGTCTTAGCATAGGGGCAGTTTGGAGTGAGTAATCTTAACTCTGAACGTGCCAGGTGAGTTACACGAAGAAGTAAAGCAACGGTCAGCTGGATTAAATGTCTCCAGAGAATCACTCTTTGTTTCTAGAATAAATGATAGGCATGATAATAAATGCTTTGTAGTTTAGATTTTTCCGTACTTTAACTGTGATTCTTCATATGTTACAGGCACATTAATCCACAGTTGTTCCTCATTCTTAATTTTGCCTTAATAAAGGAACTGAATAAAGTGCTGAGTGTAAATATGAAATAATGGCACAATCAAATTTACAAATGCCACATGAAAGCCAGTCTAACTTTCATTTATCTTGACATTCAGAATCTGCTAAGAGCCTTACTTTCTGTATTCTCATTATTCAGTGCTCCAACAAATATCTTCATATAAGTGGTTCTGCAAAAGGGAAGCTTTTACAAAATTCTGTGTTCTCATGAACGTATGCCAGAGTTTTTACACAGCTTGTACCACAACATTTCTGCTCTTAGCTTATTGACAAGCCGCTTGAATTCTCCTTCTGTATCCTAGAATATTCTTTATCCATCTTCTGGCCTTCTGCTGAGTCCTTATGTTTGTTTTCTCCATTCTCCTTTGTGTGGTGATATGAAGTCCAAACTAATAAACCTGAAACCTTTAGAAAACAGAACTGTTTACCTAGTCAGCAATGTGACTATCCAACTTCAATTCATCTAATTAACACTGAATTCATACATATATATATATAGAGAGAGAGTACTGCAGATTGATTATGTACTCTATTAAAAAGTACTTCGTTTTCTTTACTTGCTAGTTGGCTATTCCTTGAGAATTTTGGATTTTTTTTTCTGCTATTTGTTCTGTATTGAAGAGATATTTATTTAGTATTGGAACTGGTCTGAAACAAACCAGTTATATGTTCCTCCATTAATACAACTGTTTCTCTGTCAAGACTATGAAAATTATAGTCTTTCTTTCATTAGCTGAGATGGTGATCACGTGTAGCATTATTGCAATGAAAAAGACCCCTTCTTCAAGAAAGAGCAACATTTAAAAACATTCTGTTTCACATCTACTCTTCTTTTGTTTCCTCTGAAGTCAAAAGCATCTTTCTGTATGTGATTTATCTTTCTTTTATTCTATTAAAAGCAATACAGTATTTGGAAAAAACTTCTGTTAAAGAACAATTACCGAACTAATATAGTATCTGATGAATAATTCTAAGTATGTAGAAACAACAAAAAAGAAGTAGTCTAAAATCTAAGATCAGAAGATGTGATTTTTCAGATAAATCCCTTTTGGATATTTCAGTGGTAAGGTAACATGAATATTGTTATTATTCATGTCTTGTCTGCATGAAACTTTTTTGTTTGTTTGTTTAAACATGTAATAACAGTATTTAGACTGAGAGGGAGCTCTGGGCATATTTTAGAGCTGTAATTTTACTGTGGCCAGCATTGTCTCATTATGTAATTACATCCAGCTGATATTTTTGCAGTAATCTGGACGTTTGTTAAGTAACTAAAAATACAAAATGACAAAATGATAGAACTCCTCCTTTCCTCCCTTCCCCCTACCATATATTAAGGCTGCCTCTGGCTGGCTCTTGTGTTTATCTTTGCCAAATGCTTGTGATTCTTTCTCAGCCTAGAAATTCCCCTCAAGAAGGTTAGTTTCAACTGTGTTTGCCTATTTTTTTTTCCAGCAAAACTGAGGAATGTATTTAAAGCACCCTTTTTCATTTGTAAAATGGATGGTTACTTAAGAAAAATCATATCCTTAGTATGATTCTTGGCATCTGTTCATCTGTTGCTTGTCTTAAATTGTATTTAAATATGTTGCATAGTAGCAAGCTACACACTTCTTGTCCTCCCCTCTATCTGGAGTCACACAATTAAGGATTGTCCTTGGTATTTTGACTTGACAGTGGGGAGTCCTGTCCACACAACTAAATTTGAACTGCACTGATGTTTCGAAGCTCAGTGACATTTGGAACTACAAGTTTAATTCTGGTCCAGTGTTGTTTTTAATTCTACTTTATTATTGCCAATCTAATAAATGTGTTTCTGACGCCATGAAAGTGGTTGTCTGTGATACCATCGACCTTATTATTAACTTCTTGTTAAGAAACTTCTTAGCAAGAGTGGCTTGAAGCAAATATCACTTATGATTTCAATTGAAAGTTTCATTTTAATGGCCATAGGCTGAAACTTCACCCAGGTTTATTAACTCTTTTTGTTTAAAGTTGGTCAAGGAGTTACATCCACTGCTTGGGAATCATGCTGTTGGCATTTTAGGTGATATTTCTGTTTTAAATATATGTGTTTAAAAAAATAATAATTCCTGTAATAAAATTTCATGCATATCTGTAACGTGGTGAAGGTTATTATAAGCATGTTTCTTGTCTGGTATGCCTACCACAAACTACTGCATGTCTTCACAGGGAGACTACTCTAAGACATAGATGATTAAAAGGAGAACATTGAATATAAGTGTAAAGACATGAAAATAAAAGGGAGAAAGTGTTCTCTGGAGGCTAGTAGCAGGTCAGCTAATAAAAACCATGCTTTAATACTTCAAAACATTTTATTTTAAATATGAAATTTAATTTTTTTTGGATGTTGCATAAATCCAGTGACATTTGTTAGTTCTAAGAGGCCTCAATGTGTCAGTCTTTTGTATCCAATCAGAGATAGTATGGGTAGTCATCACTGAAGAAATTCTGATCAGAACAAATGGTTCTGGAGAAATGGTGCCGTGGTTTCACGATTTCTGTTATTGGTATTCCACATCATAACATATAGTGCACTGGGAGTTAATGTTCCAGTTCTGTGGATTGTCAGTAGTTCCAGTTACACCTGTCTCAGATAAGAACTCCTCTGGATCCCATCATTGTTCTGTTTCCGTTTTCCAGTCAGTGGGAAAGATAAAACTGTTTAGAAGTCACAAGACTGCCTCTTCTTTTTCTGCTTTTCGTTGTGGTGTGTACTCCCTAGCTGTCTTGCTTACAGCATTAGAGTAAGGAAGGCCTTTGGTTCCAGACACTCTATTTGATTTATTAGCTCCAATTCCAATTATATTGTATTATATTGTGTTATCTTGCATTCTGCTATCATATTTGGTAAATTACTTTTTTTCCTTAGCTTGTTGCCAGTGTTTTGTTTTCAGGCCCGTCTTGGGGGTGTGGTTTCCTGGGTCCCTCTGCTCCATTAGTCAGAGAACCAGGCTGAACCAAGCCAGAACCATAACATTGGTGCGTTTGGCCAGGAAAGGTGTACTTTTAAAATGAACCTCTCTGTATTCTCAGCTTTGTTAGAAAGGTTATCATGTTGAAAGCAATGGGTGGCTGAACACTTAAGCATTGGGAAAAGTATTTGGCAGAAGCCACCTGGTTGGTCAATACTTGAGGGTCTATCAATTGAGATGGTCCTACCCAGTCCAGCTCTCTACATACTATAGAGGGAGATAAGGTCCCTGTAGTACATGTAAAGGGTATGCTTTTTGGGAAAAAGCAGTTTGGGTTTTTCCTGCTTGGAAACTGTTTTTGCTCAGGGACCCAGGTCCACTTGGTGGGTGATGCAGAAAAATGGGGATGTTCAATGTGTACAACAAGGAAATTTGATGCTGGCGTGTGCAGTCGGTAATTCTTTGTATATATATGTGTGTGTGTGTGTGTTTAATGCATGTTAATTATTGTTTGTTTGTATATATATTAAGCATGATGTAGTGATGTAGAATAAGAGGTGAAATGTAATGCTTTTCATATTCAGACTTTCTCAGGAGACATTTAATTCCAAGGTTCTGTTATGTTTAGGTTTTTAAATGATGTTTGTCATCATAGTTCTGGGCTTAGCAGCTCATGAAAAAATTTGAATACTACCTTTCATATGTTGGTTATTCTCTCATCCTTTCCCCATGGAAGAAGTATATGCAGTGTTACTTTGCTTGTTTTGCTTGAGTTTTTATTTTAAAATCCAAAAGTTGCTCTGTGGTTGTTTTCCGGATATCAGTGTTAGAGAAATGTATGTTGCATTGGGAGTGGAATAGAACAAGCTTTGTGGTGGTCCTTACTCTGAGTGGAAGTTTACCACATTTGTTCAGATAAGCTTCTGAGAAGGGTCTATGTTTTGCAGGCATGATCATGTGTTATTGAGTTCCACTCATTTTGGGAGGTGTAATTGTTGGTAACAGGTTTCTTAGAGCCTGTGCTGCTTCTCTTATGTATAGGGTATTTTCTTATGTATAGGTCTAGGGTATTGAGGAAATGAGTAAATGATGGAAGTAGTGTGTGAGTATGCTTGAGATAGCTCTGCATGAGCTACTTCTGAGCCTTTGGAACAAAAATTACTTATGAATACAATTTAAAAATCAGTTAAAAACCAGAAAGCATTTTTGTGTGCTTGTAGTTAGGAAGCTGAGAGAACTCTGGTTAAGACTTTCTTTGTGACACTGAAAGAATCAAACTTGGAATGAGGTTTTTCATTCCTAGGCAGCTGCTGGCCTAATATTCACACAGAAGGATCAGAAGAAGAGAGAGTTTTGTACATAAATAAACAGAATATATTGGTTTATATTCCTAGGTAGGTAGAATTTTCTGTTGATACTGATGTTACTTATCTTCTCTGTTCTAATGTGATCTTAAGGAAAGAAAAGTTTTGCAGTGTGACGAGAAATAACATTGAAGAGCTCTTTACTATACTCATTGTGGTAATTACATCTATAAAATTGCAATCCAACCTTGTAAATTATTGTATGATGACTCATAAGTGGTGGCAAATTGTTCTAACAGGTCTTTGGTGAGTTAATATTTGCAGAGCTGGCCTATGATTAGTGCAAGATCAAGAAAATATACTCACATAGAAATTCTTTCCTTTTGACTTAAAGAAACTATGTCTGGCATTTGCTTGATTAAGAGTTCAGGTCTGTAATGTCTATAGCAAGAAGGTACTGCTATTTTAATTTATGTCAACTATGTGGAAAATATTTTTAGTAAATATAAATGTTATGAAATTTTTCTTTCTGGATACAGTGAATGGAATTTTCTCTCCTTGTACTTAAGATTCTCCAAACCATGCAGTGCTTTCATCAGCACATCAGTGCTCATGTGCTGCTTCTTTTCAGATGACAGAATCTGCTGCATAAAAATAGCCTATTTGGAAACAGGGAGCTCTTTTTCTCCAAAACGATTCCTGGCGTGTTAGATAACCACTTAATTGCCATCTAAAAAGAAAGATTGAAGAATATGCCTAATCTGTATCTACATCTCCAGTCTCATATCATGATACGAATGGGATTTTAACCAAAAAGCATCACTTTGCATGGTGGAAGTGGAGTACTAAAATATTAGTACAGTTCCCCCCACTGTGTAAATTAAAACTTGCTAATATTTTCAAAAGTAAAATTTTATGAGGAATTTCAAGTATAAAGAGCACCTGAAACTGTGTGCTAGTATTATGAACGAAGATGCCTGATTCTGCAAGCACTAGTGAAAGTTAGGAACTGTGAGCATACTGACAGATCCCTCCTTCTTTGTATGACTGATTTCATGCAAAGATTTCTGAGCATGCTTGAACTCTTGATCTTGGAAACATCCATGGACTGTATTTCGCTCATGGGATTTACAGATGTTAATAAAGCTACTTACATGAATAAAAACAGAATTTGAATAACTTTTGAGGAATCGGTGGCGAGATATTATTGTGAAATATGAACTATTAACTAATTAATGTTCACTAATGAATGGTGAAATGCTGCTGCAGATGCTTATGGACGGTCTCGTAAATTTCCTATGACTAATCATGCAGTAATGCTACTAATACACTTAGTTGTCTTCGGATTTGGACCCCGATCTTCAGTATAGTGTAATTTAATACAATTTTATTTTAGGCTTGTGACAGTTTGATGTTCAGACCAATCAATGTTTAAAAAGCACTCTTAAAAGTGTCTGTTTCATTTTGCTCTCTGGGAGAAAGAAAGCACAGTGAAAGGAAAATGCATCTATAGAAACAGCTTAGTAAGACCTTTCATAAATACTTGTGTGCAGTTTTCAGCTGCTGTCTTGATTACTAAAGAGATAAGGTGAAATCTGTAAGTGTTCATTGGTGAAAACATTTAAGAGCCAGAGATGTCTTTCAGATCCTTTTCATGTAGTATAGATTCACTTGGTAGATGATATATGCTGATGTGTGTATGAATGTGACACTTTTGTGAAATTTGTGCTCAGCATTGCTGTGTGCCATGTGTCATTTTGCCTTTCTGACTTTTATTTCTCTGAAATAAAGTAAATAGATAACATGATTGGGTCAAATCCAGAAAAATTCCATTACTAGATCTGCATTGGGAGGACATGAGTGCAGAAGGTATATGGAGATGGTGGATTTAAAGATGGCGTTGTCGGAGGCATGCTGACTCACTGAGATTTACACCTTTTTCCATGCAGGGCAGTGTACTATTGCAGTTTTGTGTTTCCTGTTTTACTGACCAAGCCTGTCGTGTAGTGGCAGGTGTGTGAGCTTCTGGCAAATATCCAAAGATGTCTTGTGTGTATTGCTCTTCTTCCTGGCCCCAAATTCACGTTTGGTTTCTTATATGTATTTAATTAGGCTCTGGGATCTGTGGTAGTTCTGCAACCTGTTTCAATGGGAATATAGTCCCTTATACTCCCCTTCTTACTGCTTGGCAGAGTGGCACTGATGGAATGCATATTACCATTTCTGCAGTTCCAACTTCCCTCATGATATTAGTGATATGAAGGAGGATCTTAAAAATCACAGTCTTGCATGAGGCTGTTCAGATCTTCAGAAAAATAGTATAGATACAAAGAGGGCTACTTTTAATTTTCATCATTCACTTCTAGCACTTCACAATCAAAATTCCTTGGCCCAGTGTAACTAAGGGAAAAAATCAGTATACTTTAGGGTTCCCAAATTTATATGTATATATATTGTGTGTAAAGACTGCGATATGCAGATGGTAGGTGACCTTATGCAGAATTTAAGGGCAATCACCCTGATGAAGAAAGACTGTCTCATGACTGGGATTAATATAAACGTTTCACTACTTGTATTAAGTTTTAGGTGTGTTAGAGTGTACCAAATGTGTGCTAAGTTCATATATGAAAGTGTAAGGTATCTATTTAAGAAAACATTTGAGTCTGGAATGCTTCATTGTCACTGAAAAATTGTCTTAGACACTTGCATGGCATTCCTGTCCAATTTGCAATCCTGCAACTATAGGAAAAAAAAAAAAAGAATTTTGGAGTTTGTCATTTTCCATAGAATTGCTGGGCTTTCAACAGTAATTTCTTTGGGAATTAACTGTATAAAATAAGAAGTGTTATGAAATGGACCACATTATATAATGCCACATATTTCTGAGTATCACAAACATGTTACGTGCTATTGCCACTTTAATGAATTTCTTATGCAGACAAAACATAAGTGAAGTTAATGGAAATATGTAATGTTAAAAGAGCAGACAGAAATTACAAAGTATGGTTTGATTTACACAAGCATAAATGCAAAATGACCCCACTATCATTAAAGGAATTGTGCTAGATTTACAGTAGTGGAAAGGAGAAAAGAAACTGGCTCTGAATGTGCTCTTTAACAGTAAAATGCATCAATTTATAAGGTGAGAATATAGAGCAGTAAGAGATAAGAGAAAACTGAGGATTCGATCTGGCAGGGCCATGAGTTCTCCTGTGTAGGGTGGCTTTCACAGTGCCAGTTTCTGGTAGGAATTTTAAAAGGTGGAGCACCTGTCCAAAACATGCCAAGTGAAGGAAGAAACAAAACCTAGAGTGGCACAAGCTATCCACTGTGTTACTTAAACCACAGGTATCTAAGGCATGATCTATAGAACTATACTGCATTTTTAAAGTACACAAGTGACACAAAATTCTTTTTTTCTTGCGATTTGTTTTAAATGGAATAAATGGGAATCCTTTTTGGGTATTCACTTTTGCAAGAGACTGTGCTCTTCACCTTGTTTGAAATTGTTTGGAGGCAAAATAATTCTGTCGCAGGATGGTACAAGGAGCCTTAAATAGTAAACTCTTAGAAGTGGTGTCAAATAATAATCAGATCTTTTCCTGGGCTTGTAACTTTGAAGTTTTATGCATGTGGTAGAACTTTAAGCTCGTGGAAAACTGTAAACATTTTCTTCATGGAGATCAGAGTCAGAATCTGAGAGCAGATCTTGAAAAATACACACCTCTATCTTCCTACTATGGAATAAATTTTAAATGATTGTCCTTATACAGAGATTAATGAAAGTACTGGTAAAAATAGTATAGTAGTAGCCTGGCTGGCACTGCACTGTTGTTCCGGTAGGTACAACCATCCGGAGCAGACACTTCCAGGATTGATAGTAAACTTCAGTCGTTCAATACGGCTGGCAATACCAGTCCATCTTTAATGAAAGGCCCTATTAATAGCCAGATAAAAGCATTTGTGTATTGGAAGATTCCAGTTATGGTCGTACTGTGTCAGGAAGATGTCAGTGTTCTATCTCATCTTGCTACTAATGATTGCTAATATAGTATTACAGGATAATAGATGAAGGGGTATGGATTACAAAGTTATGAATCAATCAAACTTTTTGTGATACATTTATAAGCTTTTGTGGCTTATAAAACATCAAAACCCACAGATTGATTTTTGTTTTAGCAATCAATTCTCTCTATGTTTTTTTAGCATGCAGTCAAGAGTTAAATTTTTGTAACTATAAATATTGAGAAAAGTATTATGACACAAGCAGGAAGATTTATTACATTCTGATGGCAGAGCTGAAAGGATGTATAAGCTATACCACTGAAATGTCAAGATGCAAAGGTTGATTAGTAAGAAAGAATTTGTTTTACAAAGAGGAAACTCATCTCAATGTTCATCACCTGATATACAGCAGGAATTCATCTGCACAAATGTTTATACTCACAAAGATGGTCTGATATGAGTCCTCATAGGATAACGTTTGAGTCTGTGTTGGGAATACTTACAGTATCTGTGATGAAGCTACAGCAGTACACAGGTAACTGTCAGAATGAAGGCTGCACAACTTCTCAACTATTCATCGTGGCTTCTAAGAAGAAGCAGTAAATGACTCTCATGGCTTTCAGTTAACACATTTACCCAAAAGATAAGATTCCAAACTGGGAATTCTTTTAAGGGAAAGAGCAATTCAGTCTCTGGTTGTAATCTGCTACTAGCCTCCAGGTTTACAAGTAACTTTTGTATTTGATGCTGTCTAGTTAAATATGTAAAAGTTTGATGCATCAGCTTTTGGCAGAACTTCTGCAATTGCAATATCTGGAAACTAGGAACAAGAATAAACCTTCCAGTCACATCACATGCTCTTGGTGTTGTAGCTTCCCAAAAACTAAAGTTTGTATTAGATATATATCAGTTTACTGTGAAAACTGATCTGTGAAATATTTAGAAAATACAGTATTGGAACTTTGACTCAGGAAGTGGATTCTGAGAAGTTGGGATGTTGAAGATCTCTAGTGGGGAGGTTCACAGTAACATGGTAGGCTTGCTCAGGCATCCCATGTAGCTCTACATAACATTTCCACCATTGGTCTGAGCAATGTAAGGGAACTGTTGTGTCAGGCCTGAACTGATGATTGAGGACCTGGTGAAGGAGGGGGGGGTGGGGGGTAGGCTGGCTTAGGAAACACTGGTGCAGGGAACTCACCTGTGCTTCCCACATGTCTGGAAGGGGTGGACTCCCTGGGCTTGTTTAAGGGCTAGCCTCCAAAAGGAGAATATCTCGTGGGTGAAGGTCACTTCTTGAGGAGTGCTGTATGGCTAGAGACCCTATCACCAATCTGGTGAGTCAGGTTTTTCCCTTTGTGAGATTAGTGATGTTATTTCCATTGAAGTTTTGCCTGTTATTGCAGTGAACTTGTCAGAAGCAATTTCACTGCTTCCAAGGGTCAACAGTGGAACAGGAGAAAAATTCAGTGTGATATACAGAATGTTGCTCTCACGAAGAATTATAGAATTGTAGGGGTTTGAAGATGAGATGAAGAATAAGCTGCTCCATCATCTCCCTCTGGATGGAATGAGGCAGAGTGGCTGGGAGTTTCCTAGCTCCTTCTCTTTGCCCTTTTTGAAGACTGGAGTGACACTGGTTTTCCTCCAGTCCTCAGGCTTTTCTCCTGCTCTCTGTGACCTCTCAGTGATAGAGGGTGGCCTGGCAATTACTTATGTTAGCTTCCTCAGCACTCCTGGGTGCATTCCCACAGGGCCCATGGACTTGTGTGTGTTGGGTTAGCCTAGAGGATCTCTTTGACCAAAGGAAAGTCTTCCTTTCCTCAGACTCTCTTATCTTCAGTGTTTGGGATTCCTGAGGGTCAGCGTTAGACTTAAAGAGCAAATCAAAGATGTTCAGTAACTCTGCCTTCTTAGTGTCCTCCGTTACAAGGGTACTTGTCTCAGCAGCAGACCCACATTTTCCCTAGTTTTCCTTTTGCTATTTACATACTTAAAGGAGCCTATATTGTTATCCTTTATCTTCCTCACCAGATTTGATTCCAAATGGGCCTTAATCTTTAAGAATACATTTTCAGTGCAGCTGCATGCAGGAAGTGAAGTACAGCAGCAAGCTGAGTTGTGAGGTGTGACAGATGTGCTGTGTTAAGTGATGGTATGGCCCGTTGCAATTCTGTAGTGAATGTCCCGTTCCTTTAATTTCTCCTGAAATGGAACAGGAGAGTAGCACAGATTTGTCCAGCTTATAAATGCTAAGTTGACTCCATAATTTGCAGATGTCTTCTCATATCTTTTGTCTTAAGCTATTTTGATTAGGAAAAAAAACTACCTTGTATTATGTCAAGTTAACAGAACATTTTAAAGAAGAATTAATAGTAAGCTAATAACAGATATCAAAATATACTTGTGCATAGGGAGAGATTAATTCAAAAGATTTATTTCCAGTGGAGTTCCCCAGAGATTTAGGCTTGTTTTGACACCAATATTTTTGTCAAAAAACTAGACAATGATGAAAAGCATTTGCTGCTAAAATCTGTAGATGAAACAAATGTGTGTGAGTAATGGTAAGGAAAAAGCCCAACTGTTTAATGGATCTTAGTGACTTGGTAACATGATCACAAACTAATAATTGTTTTCAAATGCTTGCTAGTATCACTATATACACTGTATTATAAATACAGTTATATATATATACTATAGATATAACACCAAATTACTGTTTACCTTCTTAATTTCTAGTTGTAGTATTACTTACAAGAAATTTCTTGCAGTAATTCTGTGTTAGAAGAATGTAGCACCTTATGAATCTTAGTTCAATATGAGCTGCCAATGAAGGATATATTTCAGAATGAAAATAGCCATAGAAGTGAAGAAGCACAAAAAAAAAATTGGCAAGATTGCTAATAAGATTGTGTTGTTAGTATCTTTCAAGACATAGATGTGGAAGTATGAGTTCGGATAAAAGCCATTAGAGTTATGCTGGAAAAGAAATCTTATTATTCCAAGAAAGAGGCAAGGAGTTCTATTTACACAGCTCCTTCAAGATAAGGTAAAGAAACACACAGATACCTTCCTGTGGAAAGAAAACAAACACGTGATAATTGGGATTTTCTGCCCTGCTGACAAAGCATAACAAGACCAAATGACTTGAAGCTGTGAGAGTAATTAGATGAAGGAATTGCTTGCCACTTGAAGTGGAGGATTTGCCATCATATAGATTTTTAGGAAAGGATACTAGATGTGTTAAATTCAGCTTCAATGAGAAATTGCAATACCTCTGTGTTTACAGGCAGAGAAAATATAGGGATTGTATTGCATTGCTGAAAGTTTCCCATTATTTGTTCTGTCCTTCTTGTCTGTAAACCTGAGTTTCTCCTTTCTTTTGTAGGTTAACAGCAAGCGCTGGCGTGCTTTCATTGCTCTCTGTGGTCTTGTGACAGACAGCTCTGTATTGAGGCAATGTATAAAGAGTTCTCAGTTCTTCAGGTCTTCAGCCACTTAAGAAAGAATTTCCTCAGATAGCCTGGTAAGTGTACAGACCCAAGGATTTTGTTTGTTTGCAGCTTCCTGAAGAGAAGGAGAGGCTGGTCATAACACGATATGGGGCACAGATGATGTGTCCCCATGTTCTGAGTTGAAAAGAAAAACCTCTGAGATGTGGTTGGCTTGTCCTGCTCATGTTCTCAGACTAATCCCTGTATGGGAGGGAATACTCCTGGAACCCAGATGGGGAAGTCCCTCAGTACTGTTGGCTGAAGTTCATTTGTTGAGATCACTTGGGTGTATCATCCCATCCTTTTCATGCCGATGTTAAAGTTCTGCCCATTACGCTCTTATTTGCTCTCCTCTGCTTTCTGCCTCAGAAGGTAACTATTGAAAACCTCTAATATTTTAACTTTAAATGCTGGGAGTTGATGTCCACTGTCTGAATAAAACATTGTTTTAAGATTAACATATGATCAACTGGAAGCATAAGATTTTAAAATTTATCATTTAATGGCTGTTATTTAGGGCTGTCCCCTTACAAGGATTAGAGCTGTGATCCCACTGTATTCTTAGATTATCCCTCAAGATGCTCTTACAACTCTAGTGATTGTTATCAACTGACTAAATGCCTCTCTGTAAGTCCTGGGTTCTTCTCATGGAAACTGTCAGCTCTGTTTACTTGAAGAGAGGTGTTAATAAAGGCAGATGTCAAACTTCTGCTTCTCAGAATGAATTGCAGACAGCATCTGAGCAAACTGGAGGGTGGGGCACTGGTTTACATGGGCTATGGCAGCACAGCATGTCAATGAAAAATTGCTTTGGTTGCTGTACATCATCAGTATGTGAAGTAGAGTGGTCTAGAGTAGCTTCATCACATCCTCCAGTTTTACTGTGAAGGAATACAAAATATATTGGTTTGGACTCTGAAGACTGAAGAGTGTACTGCTTAATGAGAGGTTCCTGTACCACTGTTTCCAAAGGTGTGATATGTTCTAGTAAGTTCCTTTTACTTTGTAAGAGCTTTACAGCTTAGTGATCTTTACAGTTAGTGATGATCGTGGCCTTCCTACAATGCCTCAATTTCATTTAACAAATGCATTAAATGATGTAGTTGCATTCAGCTTTGTTCAGAAAACCAGAAGTCTGTTTGGGAGTAGGCAAAGAGTAATTCAGGTGACTGCTGAACCCTTTTGCCTGTTTAAGCATAGGGCCTAGCAATAGTTTAAAATAAATAAATAAAAGGGTGTCATTTTCAGTTTCTTTACCCTTGGCTTCCTTTCAACCTTGCACTACAAACAAGGTCTCATGTTAGCGAATAGTAGTACCCTGTAGCAGATCTTGAAAAAAATATAGGTTTTTTTAACACTGAGGTGAAAGAAAAGGGTGAATGTTGTGTGCAGGATAGAGTCCATTCTTATTAGAAAGGTAAAAACTGTGAGCCAAACTAAGAAATCAGTAATTCTTCTCTAAGATGTTTCCCTAAGGTGTGAAATTGGCCAGTTGTTATAAACTGGTCGCCTGTCTCTCTGTACTGAATTGGGCTGATTTAATATTAAAAACATTGCTTAATTTGCCTGAAGTTCTGAAGTTCATTTTCAGATGCTTTTGGTTAATATCTACTGTAATGTATTCTGTGAACACTGCGGATTACAGACTGAGCATCATTTTATTTTTCTCACTGTATCCATGTGATCAAGGCTATTTGTGCAGGACAGTGTTATCTTTTGTTCTTTCAGTACTGTTATTTGTCACATTACACTTTTTTTCCTCAGAAAACAGTGCTCACTGTTTATTATAAATGAAGATGTGATTGCATTACTAGAAATATGACAAGAATAGATAGTGTAGGAAGTCTTTTGACATTATGAACAGTTAATGAATTAGTGAAAGTGAAAATCAGTTTTGTGAGGGATTTGCTGCTATGTTTGTTTGTTTCCCACAGAGTAATATGATTGGTGCTAGTGCTAAAATACTTGTCAAGAAAACCACTTGTTCTATTTAGTTGTAGCTCTGGAACCTGAGTGCCATGGCTATACAAAAATTCTTGAAGGCTAGTTTTGTACTGAGTGAACTCTTAGTGATGAATGAAAAATGAAAATGCTACTTTGGGTAGTCTCTCTTACTAGTCCAGTCACTGAATTAACTCTTTAAATGCATTTTTGATTTTATTTTGTTAACTGTCTAAATTTTTATTGGTGATAAAAATTATACCCCAAAAAAGAGTAACAGGCTGCTTAGGATAAGGCATTTTATCACTGACGTTATCTAAGATTAGGACAGGATTTTCAATTGAAAAAATGACTGTGAAATGAAAAAAAAAATGGATTATTTACGTTGCTTCTTTGCCTCTGTATCATTACAATAAGCTTCAGCTGTAATGCAGATGTTTCATTCTTCTCAAATACTTTGTGGAAAAGCAGCAAGACTTCTGCTCAGCAAATAAGATAAGCTTTCCTGAAATGCTTCTCATTTTACACTGCTTCCTTATGTTTTATTGATAAAAGTATTTTAATTTCTTGACATTGTATTAAAGTTGGCTTTTTTTTTGTTTGAAACTCAATATAAGGAGGAAAAAACAGCACAGAAAAGTGGAACAACTGAAATAGAGAAATCTGAAATAGTTGAATGATATTTGAGGCTAACTTTAAGTTCTGTTTTTTCATTTTATTTTTTGTTTTGTTTTCATGAATTGGAGGAAAAAAAAAAAAAGCTTTTACCTGAGCTTTCTTTCCTTTCTCCCTTCACCCCTTCACTCCTTTTTTTTTTTTTTTTTTTTTTCCCTCTTCCACGATTTCCACAGCTTTTGCTGTTTTGTTTAGGCCGGGAGCTTCAGCTGGATCTTTCCACAAACTGCCCTGGGCATTTGTTCCACTTTCCTTTGACAGAAGAGTATAAAATCTCACTTCCAGTATTCCTAAATTAATTATACTTTATTCAGGCTTAAAATACTGTGACAGATCAAAAAATGGTAGCAGAAAACTAGTTCCATCAAAAAATATGAAGAAAGTAAGTTCAGTAAGATGGTGTAATTAATCTTGCAATAAAAATAATTGTTTACAGTTAAAATTAATGTAACATGCATTCCTCAGCAGATAATAAATTATGGGTTTTCTCATTAGCATTTGAATTGATTTCCTCTAATTTGCGAGGAACACATGAGCATGTGACTAGATTAAGTTTAATTGGACTACAGCTGGTGCTGATTGTGTGTGGATAGTGTGGGGGGGTTCTGACTGATTTGGCATCTTCCTGCATTGTGTACCATTGTCTGTTTCTTTCCTTTCTGCTTTTTCTCTATAGATTATAAGACACTGTGTGAAATGTTAGAGTATTCTTTTCTGTTTTTATTCTCTAATTTGTGCACAGAGAAAAACATATGAGGAGTACTTACAGAAGGTCCATGTGTCAACTAGTGAGTGTGCTTTGAGCCAAAATGCTTCGTGGTATGACTTGCAGATAGACAGATATTATCAAAAGAGCATTTGTGAATCTTATTACAGTAGTGTAAGGCTTTGTTGAGTAGCTGTCTGCTGTGTACTCGCTTCTGAATGTTATTGCTGTTGTAGGATGAAGCTGGTTACATCTGTATTATGTTCCAAAGCTCAGTTCTTCATTTTAACTGAAGCAGTGAGTTGGAGCAGAAAAGCCAGGAGTACACAGCCTTTCTTATTAACCTTTGTTGCATTGATGCTAAGCTGTGTGAGGAGATGAAATTTTAAATATTTCTAATTAGCATTACCAGTGTTTCTCTGTCAGCCTAGCAAGCCCAGATTTCTTCCTGCAATCATGATTATTAATAGGTGCCTACAGAAGGACATGAGATTAGGCCAAGTGTATGTGATAGGTGATACTCCCCTCTCTGCTCTTCTGTCTTTCATCAATGTATGTCTCTAGTATTTCCTGAAAGAAGAGAGGTTACCTTTGTGTTTAATAGTCCTGGATGGATCTGTCTTTCATGAATATATTGAACATCTTTATAAATCTAGTTGAATCTTCAACATTCATAGCATCCTGAGTTCATTCTCCTACCTGCACATAGGTTTTCTTTTGCTATTCTTGATTTCCTTTTTAAAATTCTGCTACAATCTTTTAGCTAGGGAATCTAACATTGTGTTCAATATTTGAGTGACGCTTCCCACATTCATACAGTGATATAATAATGTCTTCTGTGTGTGAGTTTTTTTCATTTTTTTACCCCCCTCTATTCCTTTCTAAAGGCTGTAGATTCATAGGAAGTATCATACTAGTTGATGTGACTGGGTGGGATAAAAACAGGGCTATGGGATGTAGAAGGATATAGAGCTACCTGCTGAAGAACATCATGGAGGTAGTGGATAACTTAAGGACCAAAGAGGATAATTTAGAGAATAAGCTTTTCTTACTGTCTTCTTTAAGACGTTTCATGTGTTAGGGAAACAGTTTAAAGAACTTACAGATGACAAATTCAGTGAAGGAAGTACTGAACTTGAAGCATATGGTAAGGTTATTAATGAAAAGAAAAGGCTACAAGGTATAATGAAAAGGCAGATGCTAACAGTGAGCAATTTAATAACAAATGCAGATAGAGAGCCAGACTCACTCACAGTATAATTCAATTTAGGTCAGCAGTTGAGGAAACATGTGAAGGATTAATTTGTTTCATGCTGCATAATCTTGGTTAAGATTCCACCCACCGTTTTTTCTTCCAGGTGCTTTCCATCACAGCTAGAGATGGAAAACCATGCTTATTGTTGTGTCATGCCATGTTCAAAACATGTAACACACATGAGGGAAAGTTAAAAACATGTTCTGCAAATCCCATTTAAATGAAAATATTGTAACTAGTGAGTTTCTCAGTTTAATAGAATTGTTTTCAAATATGTACTGAGAAGACAGAAAATGTTATTTGAAGAGTGTATTCAAATCTCACAGACAAAAAGGCTCCTGTTTATGAGAGGTGTTTTAAAACTGTTCTTGAGTGCTGTGGGTGTGGTGTTTCCTGTGTATGCCAGGCAAGACAGTATTACCAGGCTAGGGATCAGCTGGCAGGGGAATGACTTTAGAAGCAAGGCAAGATTCAAAATAGGAGAGTAAACAGTACTAATACTTTGACGTAGTTTCCAGAAAAAGCCAACTGCTGGTACCATGCCTGCAGTGAAAATATGTTCCTTGCTGTTTCACTTAAGAATGAAAAATAATGATACCAAGCTTAAAAACAAAACAGAGCACTAGGAAAAATAGTTGTGTATGGGGGGGGGGGGGGGAGGGAAGGAATGGGAATGATTGAGAGCACTTAACTACAAGTTTGATCAGACCTGTTCTGTATTGTGTTTTTGGTATCCCTCTTGCCACCTTTCTTGCTTTGAGGAAAAAGAATCCTTGCTGTGAAATGCAGTCACTCATATTAAAATGTCAATTTGGAGGGATGCTATGAAGTGCCTAGCTTACCAACATCATCATTAAAAATACTTTGCAGGTTACTTAAGGAGCCTTCTGAGATCAAGGGCTCATACAGCTTCCAACGCTCACCATTCTTCTGTGCTCAATTTATATTCCTACATTCATGTAAATTTGAAGATTTTTTTTAACTAGTTTCAACTAGTCTCTTGTTTAAGTGACGCCCTCTGATCAAAGCATACAGTACAATTTAAATGCAGCAAAATGTGCTGTGCAGCATTTCTAATTGGTGGGGCTGTCAGTACAGGATTTTAGCCTGCCCAGAACTTTCAATCTTCTATGCTTTATGTGCATTAAATCTTTCAGCATCTACAAAATGCTTTCCTCCCCCATCCCAGCCCCCCCCCCCCTTACTTTGTGCTGTAGGAGAGCTATAGTCCATAACCTTTGTTTTCAGTTTTATCATGAATTGAAATATATGCACACTTAAATTTTCCTAATAAATAAAGTGCTATGTTGTTCTAAAGTTGCCTTTTCACCTCATTACAGCTCAGTGGAGTGGAGAGTGATGTCATGGTTGACCCAGCACCAGCATGCCCATAAATGATACAGTATGTTCCCCCTTTTACTTCCTGGCTAAAGCACTGGGAAGGAGCTTAATATGAAATTCATGCTGTGATGACAGATTTAAAAGTTGCTACAGACTGTAACAGACAGCAACTGCGTTTCGCAGACATACATGACACATACCACTCTCTTGTATTTTTAAGCGATGACATTTTCAGTTTAAAGAGTTATGTTTCTATTGCATATTATGGCTGTCTGTCTACAAAATTAGGCGGGAGGAGGAAAGGAAAGGACAGGACAGAGAAAACACTGAGCTTGATATAGAGCTCTGGTTGGAGAATATGTCAAATATTAATCAGTGGTTGTAGGAGCGGCACACACTTTTCAAGCACGCTGCATTTCTGCTCTGTGCCTTTTGGGGGATTTCAGCTGCTCGGAGGCAGACAAAGCGGTTGTACTTCATATGTTGAAATAGGCCCCTCACACTTTTAACAAGGAGACTCTGAAAACTCAAACGGTGCTAAACTGTAAATCTGCAAGCAGGAAACTAACATGCCAAACTTGAGACACCATTCCTTGGCTGGGCTTTCCAAGCAATTAAATAAATAGCCATCATGTGGTGTCTCCAGGGCAATAAAACATGCCACTAAAGAGAATTTACAGGAATGGGCTGGCAAGGCTTTTGCCTGATAGGGAGCTCTGATCATCTCCACTTACATCTATGTCTGTGGTGGAGAAGCTTCTCTTGAAAGTGAAGCTCGATTGTAAATACAAGCACTGGATTTTAACCTTGGCATCTTCCTTAACCCTCCACTGGCTGTCCTTTTCTTCACCTACTATATGACAAGTAAATAGTCACTCACATTGAAATAAAGCACGTTCTTATGCAATGAAGTATGAGTGGATTACTAGTATTACACTGGATCTGCAAACAAAACATTGCTGGACTTTTCCTTCAAGGTGCTTCATAGTTTTACTGAAGTTCATGCCAAATAAGCAGCTTCCTGCACAGGAAACACCATCTGTTAATTTCCTTCAGGATTCTATGATGGTTCTGAAATCAAAGTTTCAGAAAACCTGAAGAATGCCCTCAAGAATCCCTCTGAATTCTGTTCTGAGATACAAATGTGCAGTAACAGGTTTTTTATTTTATTTTTATATTTTGAAGTTGGTGAGCACTCTTAAGCTGGAGTTGAAGGAAATCAACTCCTTGCAGAGTTATGTCTCTGGCATGGTAAGAATGCTCAGTCACAAAAGACATGATCAATAAAGCTTATGGTTTATGTACCTCAATATTGAGTTTCCACATTTTGATTTAAGGAGTTCCCAGTAACATAGCCCATGGGGGCTAAATTTTTCTGCTCTGCGTGAATGAAATGCTACCATTCTGTTCAATATGCAGGTTATTTATCATTTGGAGTCCTCACCATATTGCTAAAGCTGAATTCCTTCATAGAAAGAGGCCATTCTTACAAAGGAGCATAACATTTCTGTTGCAGTAAGATATCTGATATCAAAGAACAGAGCAACTCAAAATCAAAGCAGAAGCAAACCTTGAACAACCTTGATTATTATTATTTTATCTCACAAGCAAGACTTTGTCTTTCAAGGGAGCTGTGGGCCTCATTGAAATCATTAAATGCTGGGAATCTCTTCAAACGATGGACTATGTAAGATTTTCACCTTTGTTCCTAAGCTAAATTTGAGTAAAAAAGAGCTGCTAAAACATGTCTACATATAAAGATCCATTTCTTGAACAGAGAACCTGATGTGATATTTCAGTTAATGGCCTCTTTCAATATATCCCACAGACTAGAGTTTACATGTCTGAGGGCAGATTGAAACCTTTGAAGAGACCTAAATGCTTGACTGTGAGATGTGAGATGGCATGCTACTTTTCCCACAGATAGTGCAGTGTGTTGTTTTCGGTCCTCTGTACAGGTGCCAAACCAGTACAAGTGACTTTTTAATTCTCTGTTCAGTCCAGATTCTCACATCTTTATCAATTTATCTTTGTCTTTTTCGGAGCCTCACTTAGCTGAGTGGCTCTCATTTGTCCCCTGACCTTTCACTGCTACTGGTTATGTTTAATATAGGATAAGGAGGGGATACTGCCATAAGGAAGTTGTCATTTCTCCATCAATCTTTTGAGAAATTGAGCCTTGTTGCTGCAGAAAATGTGAGAATATTTTGTAAGTTCCTAGGTTTGTTTTCATTCTAAATGGTGTCTGTAAAAATTACTGCTGCTTCAAAGAATCTGAGAAAATATTATTTAGGGAAAATGTATCATTTTTGTATGTATTCAGCTAGAATTCATACAGATTTTCTTCATGAGAAAAAAAAATATTTTGATACTGAGTTGCCATATTATGAAAACTACTCTTTTAAAGTGAAAATTATTGCATTACCTTGGTTTTACTTCATTTGTAATTTTACAGCACGTGGAGGACAGTTACTAACTTTTCAATGTTAAGATATTTTAAAATGAAACAAATCTTGTGCTATGAAATGTAGGGAATTAGAAAATGCTTACAACTGGTGGCCTGTTTTCCAAGCCTGGAGCGTAGATTAACAGCATGTGAAAGGGAAGTCACCAGGGATGAGGTATTGACCAAGCTACTAGGTCCTTGTCAAATGAAGGTGTAACAAACTAGAATGTTATTAATCACTACTTCTTGTGTGTTCTTTGATTTTTTTTTCCTAAGCAATATCATTAATTGCAAAATGTAATATAGTATCATTCTGTTAAAAAAATAAAACAAACAAACAAAAAAAAACACCACCAAGATTGCTAATTCTTTCCCAGTTTAGTTATATTTACTCTGATTATTCCTAAAAAATAATACCAAAATTTTTGCTATTTCCAAATCTTCTCTGGATATCTGATAGAAAAAACTGACATGAGGATGTTTTGGAAAATCTTTGTGTGAATCATCTCACTAGACCTTGCTAACAAAATGAACTGGCCTAAATAAGCACAATTTTACATTTTATATTTGGAATGAACCCTCCCCTATGCAGGTGGTAGCGGTAAATTAGTAAAACTTAATACTGGAAAGAAAATCATATTCTTAAATATAATTTGCGACTCTTAATTCTACAGCACCAGGACTGAGCCTCTGTCCAATTATATGCAATTTCAAGAACTGGGTATGATTGTACAAAATGTGATTAATAACTCATGTTTAACTGGAATGTAAGATTAACTCCACGTGGAAAAACCTTTCTTCTGGGAAGTGAACATTGCCCTGCTTTGCAGAAATGGGCACTTGTCTCTCAAAGAATTAAGTTTGCTTGGCCTTCAGCAAACACTGGACTGATATTAGCTAACTTTGGTTACCATCTGAGTAGGTTAGTAGTTGTTCTGGAGGTGCCAGGTGGAAGTTAGAAGAAAGACAGCAGGAAGTCATAAACTTCTTTTTCTTAGTGACAAATAAACCTATGAGAAAGGTTTGAATATCATAAATTTTCCAATAGAGATTTGAGTGATGAAAAAAAAAGTATTTTCTAAGTCTAGATTTTCTTTTGCGAGTTAAGATTTGGGAATAGATGTCTAATGTGAAAGCCTACCTGTATTTGACAGTTTAACAGCTGGAATGCATAGGATGAGAACTTTGTCACTAGTCTAGTTGGTATGTGGGTATATCTACTGCTCTCTTCTCTCTCCCTTTTGGTTGTCTCCTAAATCATCTGCCATCCTCTTTAGATAAGTACATGAATACACTATATTATATTTTAGGCAAAGTCAAATTACAATGACAGAGAGCAATGGAGATTGCGATCAAACATGATTAGCATAAAACTAAAGATGTATACATATATGATCCTGTTTTCTTTGTGTAAGAGTTAACTGGAAACAAATCTGTAATTAGTAAAACCAGTAGACTTGGAGTCAGTAGAGCAGATAAGTCCAGAATTCACGTGCATAAAATATTAGATGTTCCCTTATGCTAAATGAGTCTCCATAAAAACATTGTTACCTTCAATAATAACTGTTTAAATGTTATGTTAACCTTATGTTAAAAGGTGCTGTGCAATAGCATTAATCAGAATAAATGCAATCGTATATGCTGCATTTGGCTGTTCTGCTGCTTATATGTTGGCTGCAGAGCAGTAGTCCAGCTCTTGGCTGCTCTGAAAGAAGTGATATGAGGAGAAGACAGCACACGTAGTACCATCTGTATCAGCTTATGGACAGGGATGCTGCAGCCTCTGATAAGAAGCAATGAGCAGATGACAGAAACAAGGGCTGGCCAGCAGTGCTGTGCCAGTAGTCAGGAGACAGAACCAAAATAGTCTGTTACATTGTCCCCTTCCATTTACTCGGGACAGTACGAGAACTCTTTATCACGTGTGACTTTAAACTGTAAAATACTCCTTGGAGTCTACCACTGTGCACTAGTTTTGGTTCTGCTGTGATAGTTTGCAAATTTGGATGCCAATTCTACAGGTCTTACTCATACAATTTGTCCTTAGAAACGTAACTTCTTGGAGACATTGATTACTCATATAAGCAAGTAACCAATGATATCTTAGAGTGATAAAAATATTGTAAAGATAGTTTAAATCAATATATAATTCATCAATTAGGGAAAAACGAATTTCTCCCTTTGCTTGTGTTTAATAAATGATTTGTAGTTCATACACGACAGATGTATCTAGTGTCAGCAGTGCAACATTTGTACATCATTGTAAGCTTGTTACACTTAAAGTTATGTAATTTCTTTTTTTCTCTCTCAGTGTTTCTCATAAGACACTGAAGTATTCTCTCTGATCTTCTTTAGCGAGTTGATACAGCTCTGAAAGTATGACAGATTGGCAGGAAAATGCTGAAGTTAGACACACCAATCTCCTCCATTTTAGTGCAGAAGAGGTGAAGCAGATTCGTGTGATGTGAGGATAGTCACATTAACTGTGTTCTAGAGGTGTCTTGCATTACCAGTTTGCATCCAACCTGTGTGACAGTTGAAGTTGCAGGGCAAAGCCAGTGATGATCAGGAGTTATGCTTTTCTCTTTGGCTAGTACAGCCTAGACAGGAGGCACAATATCAGTTGCAATGGGGCATGGCAGCCTATGTCTAACTTCAGGAATTCATTCATGAGAATGCATCTAAAAAATAACCGGTTGTTGTGATGTTTATGTTCTTCTTTATCTGTTGACAGCACTCTTTTTGAAGGCTGAATGGTGATATGAGTCTCACACTGACCGCAGGAGAAAATTATATAAAGTTCTAGGAGATGGAAAAATACCCAAATCACTCAGAAATGCCTTAGAGGATCACAGAATGTTTTGAGTTAGGGGTTACTGTAAAGATCATCTGGTTACAGCTCCTGCCATAGGTGTGATTTCCCCTTACCAGATCAGGCATCCCAAGGCCTGGCACTGAACACCTCCAGGGATGAGGCAGCCACAGCTTCTCTGTTCCAGTGCCTTACCACCTCTAGCTGAAAAATTTCTTACTTATATTCAATCTCAATCTACCCTCTTTCAGTCTGAAACTGTTGCATCTTGTCCTATCACTACGAGCCTTGGAAGAAGTCTTTCTCCATCTTTTTTTCTAAGCTCTCCTGCAATAATATCTTGCTGGAACCTTCTGTTTTCCAAGCCAAACAACCCCAACTCTCTCACTCCTTATTCAAAGGAGATATCACAGAAGAGGTATCAGTACTAGTAGCATCTCTTACTATTTTCAAATAGTGTATGACAAAGAAAAGACAAGCATGCTTCTCAGTCTACTTGGAATTAATTATTTATGTTATTCTCCTAAAAAAATTATTTTTTGTCTGTGTAAAGGCTACAGAAACTTCTTAATGACACGGTCTAGCAGGTTGTCAAATTCAGCCTTATTGCTTGCTTGCATTTCCCTGCTGCCCTGTCAGAGTCAATCATCTCATCTTTGAAAGTGAACTGAATAATACCACTGTGTTTTACTGCGCCTAGTACAGGGGGGGGGTCCAAATTCGTGGTAAAGTTAATGTGAATATATAATAGCTGAAATTTGTGGAAGTGAAAAAGTAATATTCAAGTGCAGACTCAAGCCAGTGAATAGTAGCCATGCCAAAAAGTACAGAAAAGATGAAGAGATTAGTCTGAAGACCTTATTGTACTTCAGATGTAGCTGTTGTAATATTTCCAAGCCAAAGGTGAATGTGTTGTATATCTAATGTGAATGTGTAATGCCATATTGTAGAAAACCACATTACTGATAATTTGGATGGCAGATGCAGAGGTTTTCAATCTCTGTGGTGCTAGGAATTACTATCAAAGGATTAAAGGCCAAAATCTACTGGTGTCATGTAGTAAAATATTTCACTCATCATGTAACTGGAATGAACAGTGAAGTAAATCAGATTAAAGGATGGCAGAAGATGGCTATCAATGACAATGTGATTTTTTTTTTCTTTTAACGGTAAACACTGTTTACCTAACAGTGTTGGGACTGTTATTTTTAGGGAAAAAAAAAAAAAAAGACTGAGCAAGTGAAGACTGGAACTGTCTCTCTTTAACATTTCATAGGTTTCTTTACCTAATGTATTTCATACAGAGCCACTGACCTTTGATAAATAAATCCCAACTTAACTTTGCCTAAGATTATCTTGAATTGGGATATGGCTTAATGCTGCCATGTAGAGCTAATGATCAAATCATTATGGGTGTTTTGCAAAGGCAGTCTGTGAATCTCAGTTTTGATGGAAACAATGTTACTTTGTGTAGCTGCTCTCCAACAGTTTTAAACAATTCATGTTACTATACTTATTAAAATTATTTCTGCAGGTAGATTTTCTGCTCTATTCCCCTTTACTTTTCTTCCTGACATATGGTGTTCAGTTCTCCCTGTGCTAATGTGAAGTTTTGAGTAGAATTTAGCATTAGCCAAAATTAAGAGACTGAGAACCAGAAACTCTCTCAGTCAAAATAGTTTGCATGTGAGCCACACTGAAGTGTTTTTGTTGTTGTTGGTTTTTTGCGTGGCTATTGAATTAATCAAACTTAGTATTCAAGTTCCTGTAAATGAGAGAGCCTGGATTTGAACTGGATATTAACTCTGTGGCTTGAGACAGTACTAGTGCTTTTGCACTGTTTTATGCTTTAACTTCTGGTTGTCAGGTAGAAAAAGTGCTCACAAATGCAGCAAGATTCATTTGTGAGCTGGTAGGAATAAACTGAACAAAAGCTGTTGGTTGTTTTGGGGAAATGGAATGCAGTAATTCTCTTCTTCCCCAGTCCAAAGCTTGATTCTTTTCAAGCCACCCTGAAGATGGATTGTTATTTTTTAGCATTCCCAAGACCAGATGCAGCGAAGCTAATCCTCTCTCAAAATTCATACTGAGCTTATCTCGAATTTGATAGAGCATTTATGTATTTACTTAGCAAATTTATTTGGAGCTAGTTTTAAATGTATCAAAATTAGTACCATTAATTTTGATAATGTTACTGTTAGATATTTTTTTAGTCTTGAAAGCTAAATCTGTGATTAACCTATCAGCTAAGTACTGACTGGTAGCCATACTCACAGAAAACTGAATTTGTATATTGGATCAGTGATCTATTTCAGAAAACATTTGAGATAGTCTTACACTCAAGGGCAACCAGTGCTTTAATCCTGTTTGATTGTGTTGCTTGTCATGTGTGCCTCTTCTTGGACTTCATTTGCTCTCTCAACAATATCTGAAACAAGACCAGTTAAGCATACTCAGACTTCTCTCACCTTGTTTCTTGGGCTTTTGACAATGTATTTGACTGTACCCTTGAATCTCCAGGGAGATGTGTGTGATTTGCAGAAAATCTTGGTACTTCTGAGTTATCACTTGTCCCGAGGGAGAAAGGAAAAGGTTTTGGATTTAGCTGGAAGTCTTGTAAGGAGATACTTTCAGTGCTTTCAGTTGAGACATGTTTTTAAAATGTTTAAATATATGACTTCATGCTTCATTTTATGGCATTCCTGGAATACTGTTACAAATACAATAAATGTTCATTTAATCATGAATACTATGCTAGCTGTCATTTGTGAGACAATGCAATAAAGTCCTCACAAGTTCTAAATGGCCTATTTTATATAGAATACAATATCTTTGAGATATAGCAGTGATGTTCATGTTAAATTCAAGGATTCAGGTTTTAAATGGAAGGGTATTTCTCTTATTTCACCATACACGTGACTTCCCATAGAAGTTAATCTCTAAATGCACTGAGACCTCCTATTTTATAACATATTTTATAGGGGAAGATAACTGCTCTTGTGCTGCTCTTTGGTCTGATTTTGTTAAGTTTATTCTAGAAATTAGTCATCTATCCAAAGTAGCTAGAATATTCACATCTAAGTATTTTCCTGTAATGGTACTGCTTAAACATAACAAGCAAAGAAGGTATGATGTGCAGTTTATGCATAAAATTTGTGCAGCTGTGAGTGACATTTACCATTTGACACAAGATATTTACATCCATTTATCTAAATACGACTCCTTGCAGTCTTCTAAAGCAAGCCAGTAATGTGCTTGATTATGAAGATTTGAAAACAAACTGTAGTGTAGAAAAAGAAAATGATAAATGCATATCATCTTACATTTTGTAGCTCTAGTAAATTTTGTACTATAGGCTAGAGTGAGTACATTTTGAGTTTTCTGTGCAAAAATCATTTTCAAAATGAGTCAATCAACAGGCTTTTCCTTTTTCAGTACTACTTAGCCTGAATATCCTAGGAATCTGTTTCATTTACAATTAATTTCTGAGAAATATCGTCTTTACCTAGTACTAAAATTAATTTCTCTTCGTTTTGTATCTGGGGCAGAAGCAAATTCTCTACCAATTATGAGCAACCATGTCTACGCCCAGATCTGTCTGGTGCTTTTGATCTATAAATTCGTGTAACAAATACCCTCAACGAGTCTCTGAATGGAAGGAAAAAGGGTGTTTTACATTGGAATCAAGCAATCAGCTGGATATTCTAGTTCATTTTTTTTTGTGGAGCAGTAAATCCATTTAGCAAGTGGAATAAACCAGTGAGAATAACTCAGAAGGCATTTAGTGAATTACACAAAGGGTGTGTGGTTTAGACCTTCTCTGGAATGCAGGCTGCAGTTTAGCTGTCGAGGCACTATCATTCTCCTCAAAGGTGAAATGATTTAGAGGCCTAGAGAAACTTAATTTTTCTTGATCACCATGTGCAACCTGGAATTTTAATGGCAGGCATAATTAATTCTTCTGATGTTAATCATCAGGGCTGGGCTCCACAATTATCAGCCTAGTGCAGCTGGGGCATGGTGCAGACATGAAAAATTAGGAAAATGAATCAGTAATAGGGTGGCAGATTTAATCTGCATCATGAAAACAAAGTTAAAAAGAGGTAGATCGAGAGAATTTCAGCTGAAGCTTTTGTGCCAATGAGCACTGACAGAACTGAAAAATGTTGCCGATGTCCAAAGTGATTGGTAATTACCAAGCCATTGAATTTTTTATTGTCAATTTATCATTGCGCCAGAGGTTAAATTTAACATCTTCTTCTAAAGCCATCACTCTAGGAGGAAGGCAAGCTTTGCGTCACGTGGCTCAGGAGTCAGTGAAAGGTTAATCAGGTATTCCTTTAGTTTGTGTGCACTTCCAAATCACTCTTTCTTTTTGTGTCCTTTATGCTGCATACATACCATGGGGTATTTTCTAATTTATATTACCTGTGCATTTCAGAAAAATATTAGATTGAATTCCTCAGCACAGCATCATCTGCCTTGCTGTGTATTTATAATGCTGTATTTTTATTCTTTCCTGGGCATATTTTACACACGTTTCAATATATATCGGTATATGGAAATTTTATATATACAAACTACTGTATGATATAAGGCATGTATTTTCCAAGTAAAGAAAAAAATATATTACTTCCTAAAAGCACTGCAGGAATTAAGAAAAAAAAATCTGATACAATTTGTTTCCTTTTATTTCTAAAATGTGTTGTTTGATTTGCACTTGAATTTTGCTTTGTTCTGATGCAACATTTGTGAGTGGTTTAGTTTAAGGTCAGGTAATGACTGAAATGTCATAAACTGCTTTAGGGATGAAGGGCTTTGAGGGAAAGGCTGTTTGCATTTTTTGTCTTGTACAGTGCATACTGCAACTCTTGCACTTAGCAAACATGAAGTGTTCACGACTCATTAAGGGAAGCACACACTGTGCCTTTGAATCTTCTCCTCAAGAATAATCAGTAAATGGTAGTGTCTCTCTTAATGCAAAAGGATGGATTAAAATCTGAATAAAGCATCTAAACATTCTTTTGATAGAAATGTGTGACATAAAACTGTTCATGTGTTAGGGACCAAACTGAACCCTGAAACAAGTGGAAATCTGTTCACTACAACAGTAGGATTTGTGCTTCTCTGATTATAGGGCTGGATCTGAAAATTGTAAAAGCTTATTCCTATACTTATTGCTTTTTAGATGTTTTTTAACACATTGTTAAATACATATTCTGTCTAACTTAATTCCTACCATAATTCCTCTAAGTAATACCACTTCCACTTAGTATTTTTTGTGTTATATTTATTTTAGATTCCAGACTATGCTCTGATTAAAGGAATTGTATGCGCCTTCTATAAATTAAAAATGGAAATGGCCTTTAGGGGAGAGTCAGTACAGGAATCAATGCATGCATTAATTACTGCAATTCATTACCCAAATAAACACAAGACTCAGCCTTTTGCTGGATACAAATTTAGGCGCATACGATGTTTACAAGAGACAAAGGCTTGTGATCCTACTCATGTTAATCTGTAGATCAAAGTATGTGAGCCCATGCCTAGTGGAGGCTCCTTTGGGGATACCATAGCTGGGATCAATCCCCACATGCAGGCAGTGAATTATTGCTGCTGAATACAAAAGCTGGTCATGTGACATCACTGTCCCCTCACAGGGACATTTGCTCCAGATAATTCTTTAGAAGAGCTTGATACCCTACTTTTCTATAATTAAACTCAAATTGTAAAGCAGTACCTGTACAGTGACTTATGACTCTCTTCATAAACAAATATATGATTCAGTTCATAGCATCTACTCAATTGTTGGGAGAGAAAAGCATGAAAATGTAATCTTTAGCTTCCCAGAGGCTTTCTAGAATATAAACAGAAGGCTAGAAATTATATAGCAAATAAAATTATACAGAAAAGTTTCAGTGATTTACTGAAAAGATTTCATAGGCTTCTGAATTAGTATCTTTTTCTTAAGAAGAGTCTAGAAGAGCATCGGAGCCTTTCTTCATCATATTTTACAGCTGGAGTATGAATTACCACATGAAGGTTTGTGTTCACATTGGAGCACAGAGCATGATTTGAATCTCACTGTATTTTGCATAGCTGCCATTGTGGATGCAAGCTCACTCCAGCTCAACACTAGCAGCACGACACTTGACAGTTCCTTCTTTCCTGTTGAAGCACTCAGCTATTTTAATGGGATTCCATCCAAAACTACAGCTAATTAACAATCAATTCAGGACCATTAGTAACATTGGACTAAGCTACCAGTGTTCTGTATTTCAGAAGTGTTCACTTCAATGAGGAATTCTTGGACAAGGGGAAAAAACGCACAAGCAGATTAAAGGTAGTGCAGGGAATTTCTCCAGTTGAAATAAACAGCTGATGCTACACAGAAAGATGCTGAATTTGAAGTCCTCTCTAATTTATCTCCTTACTGTTCTTAAGGAAACTTGGAGAAAAAAAAAAAAAGGGGTGGGGGGGGGGGGGAGAGGGGCAGGAAAAAAAGCAGAAATTAGCTGTGAGTTGGTTATTCAATAGATGTTCATAGACATTAGCATTTGTTACATTTCGGAGTCTTTTTGTTCATCAGAGAAACAAACGTTGCTTATTTTCAGATGTATCAACCTTAGAATAGTCAAACCATTCTCCCTTCCTTGGGCTTTGTACTACTGCAACATCTGTTTATCTGCACTGTAGTGCCTGCAGATGGTATTTTTAAAATGTGCTCAGGAGTTGAGATGCCATATTTTTAGAAGCTGTCATGCCATTTCATCATATAACAATACTTAGATAAGAATGCAGCGCTTTGAGGGAGTGATTGTGTGTTCATTATTTTGTTAATTGCCTATTTCTTCTCCTAATCTCTTGCAATTATGAGTTATCTTAACACGTAGAATGAAAATATAAGTAATAAGGAAAACAGGAAAGAAAAAAAAAGACAATAAGAACTCAAAGACTCTGACTTAAGAATGACATGAGAGAAGGAATAGACAAAAGATTCATGAACCCATTTAATTTCAGTAATTAAAAATTATTTTACATTTTTTATCATTTTTAATTGCATGAAAAATTGCAAAAAAACAGAAAAGATGACAGGTTTGCACTGCCTGTCTCTGTGGACAACTTTGAGCTGCCCGTAGGACCACTGTGAGGTATCGGGTGGCTGTTGATATGGAGACATCACTGTCCATGATGTGTGAAATTCTCATCAGCCAGCCAGCACTGTCTCTATCTGGGGCTCCCTCTGTCACCAAACCACACTGATGTGGCTACTGTAGGACCCAGATGAGGAACCATAAGTGGTTGACATATATTATTTGAAGAGTATAGGCACCAGTTTCCAAGGTTCAGAACAGCTTTTCATCCTGGTCTGGTTCTGTCTGTGCATGGACATCCATCTGCAAGGCAGAGGGAAAGCAATAAAAATGCAGCCATATCATTTGTTGCCCTCCTGTGCCCTCCACAATTTGGCTCTGCTCACTGGGTTGCTCATCAGCCAGACAGTTTTGTCGCTGCCTGTGTCTCCATCCCCAACTGACATGGCTTCTGCACATGGTAGTTCTGCTGCCGGCGCCTGCTGTGGATCTTCCATCATTTAATTGGAAACAACTAACTGATGAGTAAACAGTGAAATCAGTTCTTGACCTATTAGTTCCTTATGATACTTTGGCCATCTTAATGACTCAACCCCACTCCTTTTTGACATCTCCACCTTGAGGCAATGACTTCACTGACAGAGCACCTCAACCAGGAATGCAGAGTAGAGTGATGACAACTACAGGGTGCTGATAGCCTAGTGATGATGAGGTAGAGCAATTTAACAAGTCAAGCTGTAAGTCTGGGAAGGTCAAGCAACCACTTAGGAGCAGGAGTGGTGTACATCAGGCAGTGAGTGGGTATCTAGGCTCGAGTTGGGCCCATGGACAGGAGAATGTGAAGAACCCAGGTTCTGTTAAGTTCTGTTGTACTTCAGGCCCTAACAGAACTTCACAGTTTACTATTCAATCTGGATTTCTCCTGGATTGTCCAGCCATCAAATTCTTTCCATTCTCTATCACCAAAAATAAACTTTCTCAGTGTCTCTGCACTTTCCCTTCCTGCCCTCTACTCCTCAGCGGTGCCTTTCACTGATCTAAGACTTTTAATACAAAGTGACAGCATGACAGTAAAATCTTGTTATAATGACACTTGAGGTTTGGATAGAAAACAACAGTTATTTTAATAAATCCATGACCTCACAGCAATTTTGTTGTTTGCACTGTGCTGCATGCTGTGGCTACTTGGAACTTCAGAGCCCTGGAAAAGTTGCTTTTACTTTCCAATCATGGGTGCTTCCTCAAGAAAGATAAGAATCTTATTAAAGTGGGAACTTTACTGATTAGTAAAGTAAGAACACAGAGTGTTGGAGAAAA
The DNA here is from genome assembly GCA_036925125.1 of Oreortyx pictus. Classification (NCBI taxonomy): domain Eukaryota; kingdom Metazoa; phylum Chordata; class Aves; order Galliformes; family Odontophoridae; genus Oreortyx; species Oreortyx pictus. The sequence continues at coordinate 13,296,048 of JAUPFR010000009.1, read as the reverse complement.
AGTAAAAACAGTGATATAGAAATTGTGGACATTATGGAAAAGGAATAGTATTGTTAGGAATTGATCTGAACAATGACAAGGGCTGTATATTGGCCCATGTTTTGTCAGTGCTGTTATTCACAGAATCATAGAATGTCAGGAATTAGAAGAGACCTTGAAAGATCATCTAGTCCAATCTCCCTACAGGAGCAGGAACACCTAGAGTAGGTCACAAAGGAATGTGTCCAGGTGGATTTTGAATGTCTCCAGAGAAAGAGAACCCACAATCTCTCTCGGCAGCCTATTCCAGTGTTCTGTTACCCTTACTGTGAAGAATTTTTTTCTCATATTTATGTGGAATCTCCTATGTTCCAGCTTGCACCCATTGCCCCTTATCCTATCATTGGATGTCACTGAGAAGTGCCTGGCTCCGTCCTCCTGACATTCACTATTTACATATTTATAAGCATTAATGAGGTCACCTGTCAGTCTCCTCCAAGCTAAACAGACCCATCTCCCTTAGCATTTATCATAAGGGAGATCCTCCACTCCCTTAATCACCTTCATAGCTCTGTCCTGGACTGTCTCAAGCAGTTCTCTGTCCTTCTTGAACTGAGGGGCCCAGAACTGGACACAATATTCTAGAGGCAGTCTCACCAGGGCAGAGATGTGGGGGAGGAAAACCTCTCTCAATCTACTATCCACACCCCTTCTCCACACCCAGTCCTTCCAGTTTTGTGTCATCAGCAAAATTGCTAATAGTGCACTTTATTCACGACACCCAAGTCATTGATGAATATATTGAATAGTACTGGTGGCAACACCGACCCTTGAGGAGACTCTACTAGATACAGGCCTCCAACTAGGCCTGTCCCACTGACAAAGAAACCTCTCTGGCTTCTTTCCTTCAGCCAGTTTACAGTCTGCCTCATTACCTGATTGTCCAGACCACACTTGCTCAGTTGTGAGGATGGTGTGGGAGACAGTGTCAAACACTTTACTGAAATAAAGATGGACCACATTCACTGTTTTACCATCATCTATCCACCTGGTTATGTCTTTGTAGAAGGTTATCAGGTTGGTTAAGCACTTCCCCTTGATGAAACCGTGTTGACTCCCCCTATTAACATAATTATCCTTGATATGCCTAGAGACAGTGCCAAGGATAACTTGTTCCATCACCTTGGAGGTGAGGCTGACCCGTCTGTAGTTACCTAGGTCCTTCTTCTTGCCTTTCTTGAAGATTGGAGTGACATTTGCTTTTCTCCAGTTCTCAGGCACCTCTCCTGTTACCTGTGACTTACCAAAGATAATGGAGAGTGGCTTAGCAATGACTTCCTCCAGTTCAGATGAAATGGAGCTCTATGGGGTATGTGCAGCAATCTGCATGGGCAGATCAAAATGCGCAGCTAGAGGCTAAATAACAATGTGGTGGCCATCTAAACTATACATGTTTTTTATTGAGAATGAAGTCCATCATATCATTGATTATTTATGTTCATTATCCTCAACTAGGTGAAACATTTACTGCAGACAGGATTTCTGAAAAATAAAATAAAATAAGACTTCTCTCTTTCTTTGAGGAACAAAAAAGGATCCACAGAGCAGTGGTATATAAAGACAAAGCTAGGCTGAGTATTGCATCTTACCAGTGATGCACAAGTGTTAGTCAAATGGAGAGATGACAGTGGAATAAGGAAACAATTAAACTTCAATAACAGAAAATAAGAAATAACATTCCAGTCAGATCTAATCACATTATGTATAGCATAACTTTCAAATTGGAAGTCTATAAAAACCAACCACATCTCAGCCGGTTTGTCTGGCATCTGTCCTGTATAATAAGCCAGAGGTTCTTGTGGCAGAACTCCAAGGCAGTTTGAAACCATGTCTGTAGTGGAGATGGCACTGAGCCACATTTCTGAAGAGGCAGAATCATTTTTCTGGTGGGAAAGGTCAGGCAGTACAGAGCCATGAGGGATTAGATTCCCTTTTTCGGCTTTTTCTCCATTCTTACTCCTTCAAATATATTTCTTTAAATAGTAACATTAATTCTCAAACAGAAAACTAGCATTATAGTAATGCTAATGAGCCCTTTAAACTGACAGGCAGCAGAAAATCCAGAACCTAGTCAACCTGGCTTTTACCATTATAAAACATCAAAGAATTTGATAAGTTGCTGGTTACCTTTCCCCTATCCTGTAAGTCTCTTCCCCAGCTGTTAAAACTTTTACCTGATACAGATTAATATATATATATATATGTAATGGATTATATCATTCCTATCTTCTGTTTCTGATATCTGAAAGGCAAGCATGAATATAGTAATTAATTTATATTTATCTTCCATTTTAAATAATAATCTTATTCATAATACATAAATGGACTCCATATGCTACCAGGCAAGTCATTCCTAATGTTCATTATGGGAGCACATATGGGAGCTGTGCTCACCCAGGGTAAAATCCTCTCTATTCATGTCAATGGCAGAATTCCCAGTAATTTTGTAAGGGCCAAGATTTCACCCTTGATGTTCAGCCACCCTGGTGATACAAAGAGCCAGTGGTGAGAAATAGCATCCTGTCCTCTTGTTCTCTCTTCCTTTACCTCACAGAAGTCTGAGCAACCACTGGGTTATCACTGAATTAATGTAATCCAGTGTCTGAGTTTTCTAGCTTGCATTAAGTTCTTTGTTTGGAGTGAGATGGTTGCAGATTTACAGTCATAGTATTCACACAATTGTCTACAAGTGTTAGTAGTGACAATTACTTCAAAGAAGAGGAGGAAATTACTGAGAAAGAACAAAGAACTAACGTGCTCTGAAAAGGAAGGGCAGTATGGAGTTTTCCAGTAAGGAGAAGTATGTCTCATGGAAACCAGGTCCATGGTATCTTTTGCCACAGTCTCTGGTCATGGTTGGAACTGACCCAATGGAAAAATTATTCTGTGTCCCCCTTCTTTGAACCTTTCATGCTTTAGAGAAAGGCAGATTTTTTAACAGGCAGATTAGTTATAATCTGGTTTGTTTCCTAAGGACTCCAACACACTTCACTGCAGTGCAGTAGGAAATGCCTTCCTCACGTGGTCAAAATGTCACCATGAGATGCATCGAGTTGTGTACCATGAGTGCAGATGCTTTGACCTTTTGATGGGTGTTGCACAAGAAGTCTCTGCTATTTGAATGAATGTATCTGTGGGTTATGAGACCAGTACATTCTTAGTCACATAATGGAGAATGGATTGGAAAGCATGAGAGCCAAGGCCCTGCAAAAAATAGCATGTCCTTTCCCCTTTGAAAAGCTTGGTATGTATGACACAACAGGTTCTCAGTCTAACTGCCAGCAGTGATACATACTCAGGTTATGCCCCCTACCCACAATTTGCAAAGGAGTTCCTTCCCCAAAAAGGTCTTCGACAGCGAAGAAGTAGTGAAAGAAATAAGGGAGGGAGAAAGGAAAAGTCATGCTCTTAGAGACACATTTGTCAAAATTCAAGAGAAAACTTGAAAAGTGTGAATTTGGAGCAGGTAACCTTGTACTCCATGTGAAGCAGAGATAAAATGATTGTAATTTGGTTGCACTAAGCAAAAAACAGAATAAAGCTCAAATTGCTGTTATCTACTGCACTGCAGTTACATTACTACAATGTGCCTTTCCCACAAGTCAAAGGAAGCCCTTTTAGAGGAGCTGGCTGGATCATAATTTTTACTCTTGAGTTAGATGGGCTTAATATTAGCCATTCCAAACATGGATGGATGATTTCCAAGACTGATCCTGATTCAAATTAAAGCATCCTGAACATTCACACTGTTTGATTGTCTGGAAACATTTTTCATACTGTTTTAAGCACAAGTGAAAGTGACCAATCTGTATTTTCTTTCCAGAGCTAGCAAACAATTGGCATTCTGGATCATGGAACAAATGAAAGTATTTTATTGAATGTGTACACACTTTTAAAAGTGTTCACAAATTAAAAATAAGCATCAGCTTGAAATCAAAAATCAACATTTTTCGGTTAGAAAATGTAAAGATCGTTTGAGGTTTCTGTTCTTTCTGTTCTGTTTTTGGATCATAAATATCAGTCTGGTTCAAGTGAGACTCTCATCAAAATGTACTTCTGACAAATCAGCTTATGATTTGAATTTATGAAAACATGTCACACAGCCAAATTACTTGATAAGATCCATCATTTTTGAGTGTTTGTTCTAGAGAAATTGCTCCTTAAGCTCATCAGCCAAATTCTTTGCTGCTGCAAATTTGAGCATCTCTACAAGTGTTTCTGACCAGATCCCTGAAGTCAGCACCATCACATCACTATCTGATGAAGCTGACATTTTCCATGTGTGAGGACTACAAGATCAAGCCTCATTTAATAGAGGGAAGGTAGTTATTAAAGAAGTTTGAACATTATATTAATAATTTTTTTGAAAATCTTTACTTTTTTTTGAGATTTTAGATAATTTGTCTCTGAAAGACATCATTTTATTTTATTTTTTCTGCATTTTTATTTTTCAGCACCAGGATGTGACAGGTTGTGAATTATGATCTATTCATTCATGCCCAGTTTCAACACAACTGGGTGTGAATTAACACTTCATAATTCATATAGTGGAGTATCTTATTACAATTATAAAATTTTATTAGATTTTTTTTTATATTTGTCTTGTTAATTAAATGATGATGAGTCTCATAAATCTTGAACGGTGAATTATGTTGTATTAGGCACTATTCAGATTTCATCTGTTAGTCAGTTAGGTACACAGACCTCTATTATTTAATACACTGTGTAATAGTGATGGGCTCTGAGTTTTCAGCTTATGGATTCACTTACTTTAACAGAAAATTTTCATTGTCAGTTTGTAAACATCAGGGTCAATATGGAAATATTATTTCCTTTTACAGAGATAAATTTATTGAATGTAAGAGGGTTTTAAAAAAGTTGAAACAAATCATCTAAAATCTTGGGTAAGTGAACAGTTTTGTTTTTCTGAGGGCAGAAACGTCTCTCCTAAATATTTGCTAACTTTCCTATAGCAATTCAATCTTCAAGATTTCATATCTAGCTATGCATTTCACCTGTATATTTGCACAGAAAGCCTAATTCCAGGTCTCATTCCAGGTTTATATAAGCACTTAAGAATGCTTAAGTTCCAAACACATGCTTCAGTGTGTCCTACGTTAGAGTAAGATCTGCTGTAATCTCAGCAAATCAAAAGACATTGAAGATCTGATCCATAGTGGGAATTGTAATTCAAATTCAAAGTTGTAATTCAAAATGTGGATTACATTACATTATTAGGATGAAGATATCCTAATTCTGTTTGTTACTCGCAAAATCAAAGCCATTCCGTGTATGTAGATCTTATGGAAAGATACAACAGCCAGTGTGCATTAGATACAAAAGCAACCTGTTCAGAAAAAAAAAAAAAAAGTGTCAGGCTTTGCATTATATGAACAATAGAAAATAATTCATACCCTTTCTGTATCTATGTGCACATTTAAAAAAAATATTCTAGTACATATTTCTGATTGATTTGTATAAAAAATTCTATTTAATTTAATTGTACAAACTTATGGATGAACTTAATGCCCATGCAAGTGAAATTACCTTGAGCCAGGTGAAGACCTCAGAGGCACACCAATAACTAACCTACTCCCCACCCTTTGTCGTTAATTTGGTTTCAAGTGGAGTAAGGACCTGGTCCCAGGCAGAGTCACAGTATAAAGAACGCCGAGCTGAGCCCTTTGAAGCAGTGGATTTTGTGTGGCAGCATCCACTTGTCTGTCAGGTGCTGCTGTACTGAGAGTGCAGCCAGAGTTGCCTACTGCTGCTTCATTAATAATGGAGCACTCACATAAATTCCATACAGAATTGATTTTTGAACGGTACATAAGAATCCAATATGAAGTCTTAAAATGTCATTGAGAAATCTGTTTGTAATTTACTTTGCCCGTAAGAACCTTCTGCTCCATAAACAGTTTTACTGTATTTCTCCCCATTAACAACCAGTTTTTTGAGCATCTGTCCAGCCTTCTTGCTGTGACATGCCACTGTGAGCTGAGAGATATTTAAAACAATTCATGGACTCTCTTTTGTTTCCTTATTCAAATTGCAAGTGGCAGTATCATTTTCATCACAGTGCAGGTGAATGATGTTAATGGCTCATTATCTAGAATGTTAACTGAGGAATTTCAAACATACAAGACAGGGGAATGGGAGAGTTTCATTTTTATTGTTTGGAGCCTACAGATTTGTCTGTGACTTGAATTATTTTACTAAGTGCTTGATTTGATCTCCCATTCACCGAATAAATAAATAAATAAATGAGCTTGATAAAAATAATTGAATAATTGCAAGTGTAACTTTATGTTCTACCCTTAATGATGACTCCCATTAAGAATATGCACATACAAACAAGCTCAAGGAGTTTTTAGCAGTTTTAAGAGGCTGAAGATATTTTTCTGCTTCATTTTCTTATTGCCAAAATAGGCCTAATAATTAGTTTTTGGAAAATGTTTGCAAAGATTTCACAAGTATTCTGCAAATGCATATCTTTTTATTTTCTATGTGGGTAAGTGACGCATTTTAGGTAACTGAAGTCAGAGTATCTGGCTTCCTTATTTAATACAGTTTTTCTAGTACCAGTGTACTGAGAAACAGTCTATCTTTTGTTGTGTAGCTGTTCACTCCTCAGCAGCTGGACTGTGGCTTTTAACTTTGTTACATCTGACAAACCTAGTCAGGACTGTGAAGTTCCAGAACCATGCCACCTTAAAAGATCAAAGACATGGCTCTGCCAATTAAACCTAGGGGTTTTACAGGGGTATGAACGAAGTTTTAACAGCCCTTTCCAACATTTGTTACTACTTTTATTACTTGAGAGATAGAGGTTCCAAGAAGCTAATAGTTATTTTCTAAGGTGTTTCCAACAGAAGGGTTGAAATTTAATAACTTGGAAAGATAGGAGAACTGCAGAAAAAGCTTGCTGGTTTTACATGTTACTTAGCCATAGGTTCTTGATCAACAGAAGCAAGTTGTTTTTGCTACTGGATTAATAGTAGAATTTGAGCTTTGCATGGATTTCCAAATATTCTTCTGTCATGGGCTGAATTTAACACTTTGCCTGAAAAGAGTTCAGGATTACATTGTTCTAAAACTTCACTTCAAAATCCTGCTCTATGTATAAGCACAAAACCCAGCAACTCTCACTTCCTCAATAATCTTTCAAAACAACCAAAATATAGATCTAAAACCAGTGACTTCTAGCCAGAAGAGCACCATGTATCTTCCAGCAAGTGTTTACTGAAGGAATCTGACTTGTAGCTTTTGTAACTTTTACTATAAGCATATTGTAACTTGCTTACAAACTCTTGGATAATAGTTGAACAATCATCCACACTCTTTGATTGCTCCAGTAGCTGCCCAGACTTCCCAAGCACACACGTACATTCAAACTTCTCTACCAGCAATAAGGAGAGCTTGTATTTCCCCCCTTGGGGTTATTGCTGAGGTATGTCGTGTTGACGAGAAGTAGCCATTGCTTTTGAACAGAAGGTTGGATCATTAGCTATGAACTGATTTGTTAATAACAAGTTTAGAAAAGTTGTGAGAGAAAATATATCTAGCAGAAGAATTTGCTGAGAGGCATTCCTCCAGGGAGAATAATGTTATCAGACAGAAGTGGGAGGTGTGAGGGTAATAGGGCATAGAGGAGGAAATCTGTTATCAGAACTGCTGATTGGAAGTCAAAAATACTAGGGAGCTGAGTAGTAGAAGTCAATAACTACCAGATATCCCGTAAAGTAGTATATATTTCATGGAGACAGCTAAAATACGGAGTCACTGTTTTGATAAACAATGGTTTATTTGGAGCTGAAGAAGAAAATACAGCAGTTTTGGGAGGACTTCTTCCTGAAATGGTCTTTCAGAAGGATCTACATTTCTATGTGTGACCTGTACTGCAGTATAATCCTTTCTCTGTTATGTGGGCCAGAACACTGCTTCATCATCATCATCTAGTGCTAGATAATGATCAAATAAAAGAGAGAATGCTACAACATGGGGATAAATGTCATTCCTCATTCCCTGCTAACAAAATGAGCAGGGCTGGACAGTCAGAGGTTATGGCTCAGCATTTTCTACAGACAGCTATCCCATGCAGATTTGTTTCCTGAATTTCTGCATTACAACAGGACTTGTTCGTGAAACATAAAGTGTAGCATTCAGTGGATATTGTTTCTTCTGTTGAGAGAAAACTGTCTGAAATTGAATTTTAAAAGATATTCGCTTTAATAACTAACCAAGACATCTCAAAGTGAAGAGTGGTGCTTTGGTTTTCTGTAGCAAGGAATGAGCTACACGGAAAGGAGGCTACATCTGTGATACTTCTCCACTGACCAGTGCAGTATGTGAGCAGATGATACAAAATGCATTGCAGCCTCAGGGTACTTTTGCATAAGCTATTTCTGTCCAGCATACAATATCATAACAAATACAATAGTATTCATACTAGACTCATTTTTAGATGAAAATATATGCTTGCTTTGTAGTGTATGTACTTTGTTGTATCACATCAAACCGAACAAAACGATACTTTTCTCTGAGACATATTGAAAATCCAAGCTATATTCTTTAAATTTTTGTTCTTTAACTTTTCAGAATTTCAACAGTGTTAAACCTTGAGGTACTGGAACAGATACATAAGGCTGAAGGTAAGCAGATTTTTTTTTCTTTTGCACCAGTTTTGAAAAGATCTTGCAGACTATAAACATAGACATTACCAAAACTACAGCTTATTGTTGGAAGTACTGTTAACAATTCAAGTGACATCTGAACACTGATCCCAACAGAAAATAGTACAGATTGTAAGGAAGTCGGAAGCACTTGCTATGAATATTTGGAGTGATAATCTTACATATTTTTCCCCTTTCTTCTGAATATTGTTTGTGCTGCAATGCTATAACCCAGACTATTACACAAACTAACAGGGGTAGTAGCTAAATGGCCTGCTGCAAAATTTGGGATGATTGTGTGGCACGTTGAGAGATAGCATACTGTGCAGTTTACCATGACAGAGAAGAGGCAAACAGGCTGTTACAGAGATTCTCTGTGAAGAGCTGATGTTGTGTTTCTGTAAGTAACCATTCCTGTAGCAATATGTTTTGAGAAGAGCTAGACAGAACATTTTCTGTCAATAACTTATTTTTGGAAAAATATGCTTCCTATTAAAGAAGTATTTTGTAATGTTGTTAAAGCTGGGTTATTTTTTTGCCTATAAGAATCCATTAGGAAAATCTAAGGTCTTTTAGAAACGTACTTCCAACTAAATATATTTTTCAGCATATTACGAGGCAAAATTTTCCAATTAAAAAATATAAAATATTGCAGATTTTTATGAAGTAAAGATCTATTTTGACTTTTAGGAACTAAAGAACCTTTAGATCCAAATATCCATGGTGGATGTTATTGATGTAGAGTATACACTGATTTTTTAATTTGCTTACTGTATTTTCAACAAGTTTCAGCATAAAGAGAATTGCCTGGAAAATGAAGGTTCACAGGTATCTGTGGGGGCTTCTGTGGGCCTGGTCAAGATCATTTAGTATCTGTAGATGCCTGGAAATGCAGAGCTTCATTGGTTATCAAAACCCCTAGATCTTATACGCTGCTTTCTGCTTCAGAAGGGAAAAATAGGATATACTAGCCTACTATAGGCTAGCTCAAGAGACTATGTCAAGTGGAAAAATGATTCTTTCTTGTGTCTTGTATCAAATTTACTTTTGTACTGAGTAATAACATTATAAATTAATTCATCTTTCTGTCCAATATATCTAAAACTTTGGCTATATAATCAACTGCAATGGGATGTTTTTAATCTTTGGTGTAATACTTCTCAATGTTTTCACATCCCACATTTTCATGTGGTGTTAACAGGTCATGATACTTGGTGCTTTTCTGAAATTCTGAGATCCACTAGGTTCTGCAGCTGCTTCCATATATATTATATCTATAAATTTAGATTTATTTATTTATTTATTTAGCTAAAAGAGCAAATACTAAAAATACAAACATTGCAAGATTAAAAAAACATTGTATTTACCCAAATATTTTAAAATCTGGGGCTTTTCTCAACAAGAATCTCTGAACCTTTTGCTTAAGAAAACTCACTTCTAGTGTCTATGCTGAATTTAGATACACTTAATTACTACTCCACAACCAAATTTTGTGTACGTAAGATTTAATGCCAGTAAAGTGACAGTTTTTCTAAACATGCTGATACTATAATGCAGTTCTAACTGGGCCAAACGTCGATTCAGTGGTTTAAACTCTACTAAGTTGCAGAAATTCCATTTATAACACTTGGAAAATTTACATTATACAAGAACCCATGACATAGGGCTTTTGTGAATTTTATCAGGTAATTTTAAAACAGTGACAATCCACTTTAGCGACTGTGATGTGTGACAGTCTTCAAGGCAAGAGCTCTGACCCATTAAAACATTCTTTCTGATTACATTCCAATGTATCAGAGAAAGCAATTAACATTTCACACTTCTCCCCATCCCTTTGCTGCTATAATCTATTCTGGAAAATATTAAGCTGCATTGGGCTATAACTCAGAAGACTTCAGCTCCAACTGGATGTCTCCCAGCCTTTTTGACCAGTGCGAATCACCCTTCTGTGCCCGATTTCTTACCTGTAAATTGGTGATGGTAATTATTTGCTCCGATTGCCTAAGTAGCCATGAATGTTGGGAATACAAGCTGTGTGTAGCCAGTAGCCAGTACAATGGCAGATGCCTTTCAAATCTCCTCTATCCCAAATTATGTAACAATAATGTGAAGTAATAGTAGAAACAGTGGATACTTTTCTGTCGCTGTGAACATTCTCACAAGAACTGTGTGGAAAATAGAAGGGGAAAATAAAGACACATCGTGGAGTTCCACTATGAAAGCTTGAAAAACAGTTTGGAGTTGAGACTCACTTTTGATAACATATTTCTTTGTCATCAAAGGCAGTATCTGTTTGAGAGGAAAAGTAGTAATAAATGCTACAAAATATTTTAAAGAGAGCACTATATGAATCTATTGTGTTGTATGGATACTGTTTGTTTCTAGAATAGGAACCAGAATCTGAAACTTGGCAGGGATAATGTGGTCTGTGACTAGCTTTATGCATGTCTTGGCTTCCTACTCTAAAAGAAATTGTTCGATAAAGCTGAGCAGATCTGTTTTACTTTGTACAATATCTGATGAATTAGAAAATCTCTAATGTTTGGCTAACCTTTCAAAAAGTTTATTGTGCTTTTAGTGTTTAGGGAAATTTCTAAGTTAGCATTAGCGTGAAAAACTACAGATGTTAGCTTTTTCTCCTTTGTCTAAGATCAGATTTATTTAGCTAACCAACATTAAAAATGTGTAAATTTCTGGTGAACACAATGAATCTGAAATATATTAAGGAAACAAACAGATGAACCATCTGGAAACAAGACATAGATCTGAAATAACAATGCCAGTGGCACAATTCAAACATAATCCCTGGCATAATTTACACAGAGCAACCATATCAAGAGCCAGAAACTATTCTTTTAGAAGGCTGAGTTTAATAATGGCTGCACATTACCATTCTACTTGCTGTGTAAACAGTGACAAAGGAGTGGCATGTACTGTAGTAATGTATCTACAGCCTCCATTCCCTCTAGGGAAGTTTCTGTATTCTGAATTTTCTCTACCGTTTTTTCCTTTTGTCTTTTCCTCACACTCTTCTCATCTAGAATGATTTTAGTAGGTTTAGCTCGGCAAATTTAGGAATTGCTTTGTTAACTTTTTAACTTTTTGTTAATTTTCTTTTTTATTACTGATACGTTATACACATTATAATTCATAATTGGCTATGCTCACAAATGCTTAATATTACGTAAAATATGACAATTTGATAAGTGGAGAAAATTTGTACATCTCCATTAAGGAGACCTTGATTTTACCAAACATTATTAAAGATGCACACACAATTTATCAGCTTTATCTTTTAGCCATCACTTGAACATTTCAGGTCAGACAAGACTGTCACATAAGCCCTGTGCAAACTGCTTGTGATGAAAAGTGTTAGGTTTTACTGTTATGTAAGTTATGAGTTTCAGCTGGGTGCATTTTCCCATGGCAGTGGATTGTTTTGGTAGCTCTTCACTTTCACTGTCAGTGATCATGGAGCGACATAGATTCTATATTCTTTACATCTTTATGTTGCTAGCAAAGGAGTGATACCTCAAGAAACAAAACATTGAAGAGTATTTGTAAGGTATTTTGAATGGTGAATATACTGCAAACCTGGAATGGAACTAGGCTGCACTATATCTTAAAAAGTGACTGATTTAAACCCGTACCTAATGTATTTTGTAGGTTAGCATTAATTTGACTTGCTGAGTGGGTGAAATTTATGGATGTAATGCATCGCACTAGGCAAATAAAAACATCCTCCTTCAGAAATAAAGGTGAAGGAAGGCTCCATACTGGCAAGACAAGTATTGTCTTCAAAGGTTTAGCTTAATTAATATCCATCTGACTCCTGTGGCAAACACTCTGCAAATGACCACTGCCAGGAAATACACTTTTGACATCTGACTTCAAGCTGATTTTTATTGTTTTTATTTTTAATCTCTGTTCATCATTGTCTTCATCTACTTCAACATCATCCCAATTTTCCCCATGCCTCACTTGGAATATTGTGTCAAGTTCTGGGCTCCCCAGTACAAAAAAGACAGGGATCTCCTGGAAAGAGTCCAGTGAAGGACTACAAAGATGATAAAGGGTGTGGGACACCTCCCTTATGAGGAAAGGCTGAGAGACCTGGGGCTGTTCAGCTTTGAAAAAAGAAGACTCAGAGGGAATCTGATCCATGTCTATAAATATCTAAGGAGCAGGAGGCCAAGGGATGAGCCTGAACTCTTCTCATCAGTGTGTGGTGGTAGGACAAGGGCAAATGGCCACAAACTGAGGCATAGGAAGTTCCACACAGATGTGTGTGGGAACTTCTTCGCAGTGAGGGTGATGGAGCACTGGCACAGGCTGCACAGAGAGGTGGTGGAGTCTCCTTCTCTGGAGATGTTCAAGACCCACCTGGATGCCTACCTGTGCAACCTGGGCTAGGGAGCTGCTTTGGCAGGGGGGTTGGACTCGATGATCTCTAGAGATCCCTTCCAGCCCCTACAATTCTGTGATTCTGAGATTCTGTGATTCTGTGATTCTGTGAATATGAGTTTAAGAAGACAGTTTAAGTAATCATAATAAATTGAAGTCTTTTCCATCTGTGTAAATGGGTTGGATGGTGATTTAAACAGGTAGATGAGATTTCTCTTGATTTGTGTGTAGGCTCTGTGTGTGTATCCAAAGATAAAATCCGCTAAGGTTTCTTTGTTGTTGTTGTTTGTTTGTTTGTTTGTTTTAATTTCCCTTTTTTCGCATTCAGGATTATTTTTTTAGAGGCTGGAAAGTGTTCACTCTTTCCAAAATCTATGGAAATAATGATCTGTGTGTGTGTCTTTGCCTGTGAGGTCAGCCAAAGGATTTTTGCCATTTCTGGAATGGATTCTTTAAAGCTCTAAGTATTCCAGATCCAATCAAATTCAAGGGAACTTATATGTTACAAGAATAACCCAGAGCTCTGTGAATCAAAACAATGCATTCCCTCACTAATAATGCAAACTCTGGGGTTTTGGCAGCTGAAATCTATTTGCTTGAAGTTCTGACCCTGAACACTCTAAGCCTAAACAATTAAATCTATTCAAGTGAGCTAAACAAATGTACTGAGGCAAATGAAGTTCTACAAATGCTTAAGATCTTTCTGGCTAACTTTTTGAAAGATATGCTCTAGTTCAGCCACAAATTACTTGGCTAGACACCGAAATTGCTGGGTGAAATTCTATGGTGTGTGTTTTACAACATTTCAGACTAGGTGATCGCAGTAGTCACTTCTGACCTTGAAATATGTGGGTTGGCTGTAAACCTAAGTTAGCAATGCCAGAATGAAGAATATTGGAATGTATATAGCACATTAAAACCTGTTACGTTTTAATTTTAGCAAATATCCCGTTCAAAATAAACAACTTGTATGGAAATGCTAAAAAAACCACTATTTGACAGTACTAGTTGACAATCACTTGCCCAATTCAATTTTAAGTAAAAAAAAATAAAGCAACAAACCACTTAATGGGGAGGTTTTTCTGACTTCCTTTGTGGTATTTTCTTGAAGTCTTCATATTGCCAAATCTTTATGGACTCCTTATATTATAGAACCTGCTTGATCTTAAATGTAGTATTTATTTCTGTGGGGCTTGTTATAAAAAAATGTTACAAAACTATGTTTAAATTAAGCACAGGGAATATCCCTATGATTTTCCATCTTTAATTTATTACTTTTTGTAGTTATAGAAGGAGAAACTGAGCTCTCTTTTCCATTAAACCAATTCCCTAATAGTATTATTCCAAAGGAGAGGTTTTATATCACTTTTGTTAAGAGAACTTGGATAAGAGAATTTATCCTGGACTGCTTACTTGAGTAGGCTTTCACATGATTCTTCCCTTTTCTTGAGGTACAATGGCAAAACGTGCTTTTTAAATTGTATTTTTGATACACTGGCATTTTAAAGCACATTTAAATATCTGGTACGAAAGTTCTTTTTCTTTTTCCCCTTGTATTGTGAGAAGTATTTAATTACAAGGGAATTTGCAACTTTTAAACTTTCAGCACAAATTCAACATACAGTTGTATATCAAGTCCAGCACTGACAACTGGGCATCTCTAATGCCTCAGGAGAGAGTTGGGGCTGTTCAACCTGGAGAAGAGTAGGCTGCAGGGAAACCAATAAGTGTCCTTTCAATGTCTAAAGGGGAGCTATGAGAAAGGAGGAGACGGACTCTTTAGCAGAGTCTGTTGTGATAGGTTAAGGGGGAGTGGTTTCAAACTAAAAGAAGGGAGATGTATATAGGATGTAAGGAAGAAGTTTTTTTTTGCGATATAAGTGGTAAGGCACCAGCTCAGGTTGCCCAGAGAGGTGGTAGATGTTCCATCCTTGGAGATGCTCAAGGTCAGGCTGGACCGAGCTCTGAGCAACCTAATCTAGCTGTAGGCATCCCTGTTCATTGCAGGGGGTTGGATGACTTTTAAAGGTCCCTTGCAATCCAAACGATTCAATGATATTTTTTAATAGTCGCGTATGTAACCTCTGTTATACTCTGCTTATTAGCTTTTTCTAAAGTGAAGTTTAGGAATGTATTTCAAAGGTAACTTCTGATTCTATTGGTGAGGGAGAACTTAATGCTTTTGAGGGTGTTGCCTTTCTGTTACCTCAAGCAAAAGTATAAAGAAAGCTATTTACATCTTTGTTTATTTCTCAGGCTTTTAATCGCTCTTTCTCTAAGCTGCAGGTCAGATGTGAGAAGAATAGAAATGGTGTTGCTTAGGCTGGGAGGCAATATTCCATCCCTGTTATGCTAGTTTGAAATATCTTCTTCCCTGTAAAACAGTAGAGAATTGGCTGTTCTTATATGTCTGTTAAGTGAAAAGTGTACTTTTCCCAAACTGTGAATTTTTAAGGTTTCCTTCTTTCTAATATGAATTTAGAATTCATGTTCAGTGCATAACTATTTGTTTCTAGTTGGTGAACAAGGCTGAATGCCAAGAATATAAAACTACAGTACATTTTATATTTCAGTAGTATCTTTGGGTGTACCCAGGGTTGTTTCTGGTGCTGCTGTCAATGGGTATTTTGTAATGTCATCTTACAGTGAAATTCAAAACCATTGAAAAGGAATCTGTCTCAAGTATTTCTGACAGCTTGTATCTTCCAGTTGGATGACTGGCTTACTTAAAGTCTTGTTGCGAGTTGTATTTCTGCAACATGAAAGATTTACTATTTTTTCACAGTTTACAATTTTCAGCAAGTAGGTTTTTGTGAAGTGAAAGTACTGCTGATTGTACAGTGAAATACTGAAAGATAAAAAGTGTGAAGTGTTACGTGCCTACCTGCAGACTTCAGTGAAAAATGACAGAGAGATGACCTCACAGTCTTCATGTTGTTCCACCATAGCTCATCGCAATGCAGGAATACTATGTCTTAGGCTACAAGAGAGCTCTCTAAATCAAGACACTGTAGTCAGGAACATAAAGCATGTACTTATCGATCAGATCCACACAGAACTGCTTTAAAAATCTATCCCTGCATTCACAGAAGTCAACTTCTTCCTTGATTGCTTCAAGTCCAACTCAAGATGCCAAAAGGACTGTGCTTCAGCGGAACAATGACCTAAAAAGCCTGGATACACTGTCATTAACCAGGAGGCATTCTGCTTCTACTTTAATCCATTCTGTTTCCATCGTGTAATGATCACTGTATTTGATCACTGAAGAAGTTTTTAGCTGCCATTGTCCACCATAAAAAAAAAAAAAAAAAAAAAAAAAAGGTCCCAAACTATAGGAAAGTTACCACTTTACAAATCAAACCCCAAGGGGTTTTGGTTTGTACCACTTTAAAAAACAGCAGAACAGTCATTGCTATGCTTTCTGCAGTATGAACAAGCACAAGTATTTTCTGCATTTTATTCTTTTTTTTTTTTTATGTTCTTAGATGCTTTCATACAATTCATATGACTGCTTTCCATCAACCAGGAGCTTGAGTGACTTCAGCTGCATTGGAAAGTTCCCATTATCCTAGATCAAGTCAAGACTAGAAGGGCAGTTGTGACTTCTTTTTTTCTTCTCTTTGTTAAACCAAAATAGAAGATTCCCTAAAAACTTTCAGATTACTAAAACAGGTCTTCTGCTGGCAAGGTACCTACATATGTTCTGCCTCCTTTTAGCTTGCTTTTTCCAGTCCAGTATTTTTCTTTTCTGGACTGTTAGTCTGCCAACCAGTGTCATCCAGGCCCCAGTCTTGGCTAGACATTGAAACAGACAGGAAGCAACACAGCCTACATCTAATGAAAAAAAGATGGACAAACTGCCATTAATATCCTGACAGTATCTCAGCCTGATCTTTTTGACTCCGTTTGAAGAGAGAAAAGATGTCAAATGAGATTGGAGAAAAACTGATAATCTTACTATCAACCTAAATGATCTGTTCATTTTCTCTTCATACTTCCTAGGTTTTTCATTTAAGTGTTACTAACTTTGGAAGTTTCTCCCTCTCTTTCTGAAAGTGAAAAAAATAATTTTCTCAGCTCTTGGGGAATTTGTCTGCTTTACTGATCATCCCAGATGGTTGGATCCTATTTTCCCAATGATGCACTAGGAGATGAATGTAATTAACTGCATTATCTCTGAGTAGGAGTTATATAAATCTACTTGGGAATAGAAGACTCAATAAGGGGATAATTTCCTCCTTTGATATGTCTGACTCTTATTGATTTGAATGAAAATGTATGTGCATCTGAGGTACAATTTACATGGAGAAGAGCCTGAACTAAAATCTCTGGTTTGATCTACTAACTTACATGAAAGATTAGGAGACAAACTTTGCTTGCCATAAAGATCTCACTCTGCAAATAGTTTGAAGTACCTGAAGTTTTTAAAAATGCATTGTGTTAACAGATATTGCTCATTCTGCAAATAACTAATTTATCAATAAATAATAACTGATTTATCTAATGTACAATTAGATAAATCAAATGAAGAAAATTCTTAATTATTCTTTTATTTCTCCTTATTAAGGATGAAAGGAAATTATCTGTGGGCTTTTGTATGTGATGCTTTTAAAATTATGATATCTAGTCAGTCTGCAACCCTTGCAAAAATACAGAAACATTCTCAAAGTAACAGAATTCTCTTGGCATTCTCTTCACTGTTATTTCTCAGGAGTTCTCAATCTCACATTTTTTTCCAGTTAACACACAAAACCCATGTCTTATCTGCTTTCAGCAAGGAAAGTAGGGTAAACTTCCCTAGTCCTTTTTGAAATGAGAGGGCCCTAGTGCAGGGTTTGTATGAAAAAGCTTTATAACTGCTCTTCGTGCCATTTCCTGAGCATCCACCCCTTACGGAGAGCTGTTTCACTGCTGACAGAAGTGGGTGAGGAATCACGCAGCTGTGCCTCAGCTGCTGCGCCTTATTGCTCATCGCAAGGAATTGCCCCACGCTGTTTGTACGTTCTCTGCTGTCTATTCTCCTGTAAGAATCACCTTATCTGCTGGACCAGTGAGACCATTAATGGAAACTCTCTCGTATGCCATCAGAGCCCCACTTCTTGATCAATAGTTATTTACTTCTGAGAGGTCAGAGCTTGGCTAATATAGCTGAATAATTTTATTGATAGATAACATAACAATGAAAAATAAACTTTAAAATAGAAGATGAATGAATTCAGCACTTTCTTCAGGGATGAATATTATTATTTGAAAATTTTAATAGCTGGTGGAATGCTGAAAGGGCAGGCAACAAAAGCATTGAATAATTGTCCTAGGACTATAATCAGACTTCCATTATTGACCTCTGCTAATATTCTACTGTAACTGTCTGCTAAATTGGTTCCTTGGGGCTTGAAATATACAGTGATGTTATGAGTTCCTATTGTAAATTGCCACACAGAAAAGTAGCAAGACTCTGAAATAGTGCTGGCCCTCATCTGATCAATACTCAATTCTAAGCAGTGCAAGAGGCAACTGTTGCCATAGAAACATTGATGTCACCGAGGTTGAACAGTGGCTCTTACAACAAATCATTTCCTTTGAGCAGTTGTAATTGACTATATGTACAGTTTGCTGTCACCTGAGACTATTTACATCAAACCAGTAACAGAGCTGCATTAGTTATTCTGGGTGTAAGAGGGTTAGCTCTTCTTTTTGTGACCTTACAAATACCTAGGAGGATATTGCCATGGCAACTGGCAATAGAACAGGATGAACATTAAGGTAGCTACATAATGCAGTGGCATTCTTTTGGAGCATTGGAGGTAGTTCTAATAAACTTTATCTAGCTGCTGCATAATATAAACATGACATTAAATATATCTCTGTCACAACTTCTGTCTTTCAGAGCTGTTACCTTTGGCATAGGTAGAAATTTTCAAAACTTGCTGCAGAACTTAAAAGCTACCTGTTTTGTACTGAGATCTTGCCAAAAATTTTCTGCAGGAGAGTGAATTTAGGGTAAAGAGCCTTTTTCTGCTTTCAGATGTAGCACTGATCTTCAGGCAGCACTGGTTTCAGAATTTGTCTGAATTGTTAAGGCACACTTTTTTCATTTAGCAGGGGATTATTTACATTTATTTTTAAAAAATGGAGTCATTCAAGTGGTTAAATACATTATGATATTATGTCTTTTCCTGTATGGAGCTTTAAAGCAGGCAGTGCATTAGCTCCTTTGCTGCTGCCCGCATTGCACCTGCCTTTGTTCTGTGAATGATTCTGTAGGAGCCGGTGGAACCCTGCAGTACCTGGTAGCTCCACACAAGGGTGAGATCAGGTTGTAAAGTATCCACGGTTTCCGGCAGCACCCAAGCTCTTTAAAGGAAAACCACAGTAATACCTAACTTAGAAGCTCTCTAAATGCAAATTGCTGGCCTTGCCATGAAAATATATATTATGGTACTTCTAAAAAGAGGGTATCTGATGTGATACCATAATTACCCAAACCTGCTCCGTTCTGTGGAGGAAACATAAATGTAGTGACCTGTCACTCAGTCACATGGGCTAACATTCTCTGGTATATCAATAATAAAAATGTTGTGAGTGTACAAGATACTGATTTTCTTACTTAAATAGCTAGCCTCCATATGCATATATTTGCAACTACATACAATTTCTTCATGTTTTATACTGTAAAATATAAAATTAATATGATTGCTTATTCTAATGATATTGCTGATATTTCTAATGATATTTCTATGGGCTTAAAAGCCTCATGTTGAAATATGCAGGCTTTTAAAATACAATGCCAGTGAAACCTCATAGCATCTCACACCTCCCCTTTCACAAAAGGCTATGCGCATGTGTTTATGGTCACGTTTATGATAATGTGTGAGTGACTTATGGAAATTCATGGCTACAAGAGATTGAGTTCTTCAAGACCTTTCTAAAAAACAACAGCAACACAGCTGTTCTTAAAATTAATGTTTGTGTAGATGGATATGTTAGAAAAAGGTTATTTTCATACTCTAGGACACACCTGTCTGTTAGGAAGGAAAAAACTCCCCTCATTCTATGTTGGAAACATTTCTGGGTTTCTTTGAACTTTTTCTGAAATTTCTATTGCTGCTTGCTGCTGCAGACAAAATTCAGGGGAATTACCGCACCCATACAGCAGTCTGAATACAAGAATGGTTTGCAAAGTTACTGGACCATGAGTGTTGCCTGTGTCTTCAGGTGATATTTTCTGCTATTTAAAAACATGCTTTGTGGGAATGTATTTTTGAAATCCAACATAACATAAGATCACATCTGTGTAATATACAGTATATAACAGTAACTGAAAACAAAGTATGTGCTGACATTTTGATTTAGGTGCAATAAAATTAATTTACAGCAAAGAACTGAGAAAGCTACATTCCTCAGTTTCAAACACAAGCTTCCTTCCTCCCTGCCTCCCCCCCCCCTTTTTTTTTTTCCTAAGGAAGGCCACATAACTTTTCTGAAGTAAAGAGAAAAATCTTTAATGTTATATCATTTTTGTGAGACTGTCACACAGATGGCTGAGAAAGAAAATAGAACTGTTGATAGTTTTAAAAAGTTCTCCACCAGAACCCAGATGAAAACAGTTTGTTTTTTTTTTAATTCAGAGACTGTGCAGATGAAGTTTTGGCTGTGACTCTGTTCTCATTTTATTTCTGGGTGGCCATGTCAGCTGCTACTTGCTTGTGGTCTACTTCATGTTTTGGGATAAGCAGAGTGTTCTGCTTTGCTCCCTCTGGAAGTGCTGGTGTTAGAGTACAGCTGGCCCAGATGAGACAGTTCTCTCAGAACCAAACACCTGACATCAGTTTTGAATTGCTTTGAGGAAAACCTGAATTAAATGTTTAATGGAGCAGATTGAGATAACTCATCTTTGGACATTCTAGTACTGTGGAAATATTGGAATTCTGAAAAAAAAAAAACCATCACAGCATGAACTGTAGACAGTATGGTAGCAGCATCAGACACAAAGAAGCTCAGAAAACTATTTCTGAAAGTAACAGGCATACTTCATGAAAATGTCACTATTTTGGTAACTGTGAAATGTCAGTCCTTTGTGTAGTCAGAGCAGCATAGTGGTGAGGACAAGTTATAAACATGGGGTGCTGAGCAGTAGGCAGAGAGGTGGACGTATAGAAACAGCAGCACCACAAGTGAAAAAGGATTGAAATTCTGCTCTCTGCCATTACATATGTCCTCCTGTACCCTTCATGATTCACTGGTAGAGAAATGCAGACACAGTACTGATAGCATCTCTGCTGAATTACAGGGCTTGGGACAGGAAGAAGTATTTTATACATTAGTTGTGCTAATGCAGGCCAGGACTGTGAACTGTGAGATCAGTATAGCCAAGGGACAGCTCTTGAAGCTGATGAGCTCTACAAATGTGTGCGTGAAACTCTCAGAAGAAAGTTTTTGTCTTTGGCCAGCATTGTATATAAACTTTCCATGACCCACAGACAGCTATGCTTGTGGAGAGCACTAAAGAAGTTGAAACTGAGGGTAACATTCTCAGGAGATGGAGGTTTAGAGGAGAGCAAAAGTCTCAGAGCTGGGTCTTACAGTCTGTTTAATGAATTCCCACAACTCAATTAAAGTTCTCTCTGACCTAACTTTGTTCAGCAGAGAGGACTCCATTTTGGAGTAGTTTTGCTCCTTATCAGAAAAGAATAAATATTGGAAAAGGAGCAGGAAAATTAAAAACAAAATAAAGCAAAACAAAAATGTGTTCTTCCTCTGCTTGTTACTGTCCTTCTTGTAGTGGACAGCAGCAAATGTTTCTGACTGGCTGTTCTGTCGCTACTGCAGCTGAAACACGCTAGACCAAGTATTTTGTCTCTAAGAATCTTCTGCAGTATAAAGGTCTTATGGAAAGGAATAAAATTGCTTCCCAAATGTGAACTCAGTAGGAAATCAGAAAGAAATTTGTTTTTGGCTCTTGATACCTGTAAGGTCTGGAATTTTGAAAGCTAGTGCTCCCTCTCCTCTTTTCTCTTTCCTTCCGTTGTGTAACTTCTCTGAATTCAGTGTCAGTTCTCTTGATCAGCTTTGCTATCAAGTAGATGCAGAATCAGCTCCATTGTCCTTAGTGGAATTTTCCAGTTTTGGCACCTTGTTCTTCCTAGTATTACTGTTACATTTTAATTTGGACCTGTTTGTTCAAAGCACAGCCAAATACATTTATATTCTTTGTTACGACACAAGCCACTTATTGGCTTTGTCCAAGGAGGGGAAAAAAACACTGGTTAGAAGAGACAGATCAATTCCTTTTAAGGATCTTGTACAAATGCTTGTGTCCTAGAGAAGCAACTAGCATTGCATTTCTTTCCTATTGTTGGTCAGAAATATGCAGATTACTTAATTCTCATGATTATTTTCAGAAAGTTTTGCCTATGCTGCCAAAAGGTGGCCCAAAAAATCATTGGTTTTTAGAAATCTGGGTAAAGTTCTACAATGTATTTTTAATGTCTACTAAATCTGTTTTTTTCCCTTTAGAAGGCTTAAGGCAATGAACTACATCCAACCTATAATTAGCTTTGGTGCAGTGTTTTATGGAAGAGCCTTCTCCTTCTCCTTCTCTAGCTTCAGCAGCATGAATAGGCGTGATCTCCAGATCATGAAACTGTGGTAGCTGTCGGCCATGTTTCTACAAAGCTGTTGACTGACATGGTTCAGTTTGCCTGTGTGGGGTGAGTTTTTTGACAAGTAATAAGTAGTGTTTTGTTCTACTTGTGTTTCCCTGGGAATACAGAAATAGAGGCAGGTCTATCTTTTCCTGACATGTTTATGTATTACTTGCCCAGGATCTTTGCTCTGTTTAGGTACCATACTAATGTTTTGGTGGCTGACTGTGATCTCAGAATCTCCTAACTAGGGTTCCTCTATCCTCCTCTTCCTTTCTCACTGCACAGAGCTTTGCTAGAGGTGGCACTTCCAGCTGTGTTCACCTGAGTTGTCATGTTGTGTAATCCTACCACCAGGAAACCACCTTTCTTCCTTACCCTTGTTATGTCATAAATTCCCTGTCGTGGGGCTCCATTTGAAATATAACGGCCTGAAAAGTGAAAGAGTTACTCTTATGACAGTACCCTAAACTTGAAAGAAAACAAAGGCATGGGAGTGCAAAATAATTTTTCAGAAGGGAAATAGCACTGTAAATTATTGGAAGAGCTGTATGGCAGCTCTTTATATGGGTTACTGGTAGGAATCTCTTGATAAATCGGAGTTTCTTGTTTAGAGACCAGTAAAAAAGAAATTCCTTCAGAATCAGAAAGAAGACTCTTAAGAATATTTTTTTCCATTAATAACAATTTGGGATTAGAAGGTATAATAGGCAAATGCTAAGAAATGCAGATCTAGAGTGGTATGCAAGACTGTCATCCAGCTGGCTGTCACTGGTGGACAGGGGTCCACAGCTCTCAGTGGCATCAGTATGGGTGTGCACGTCAGAACTGAGGGTACGAATGAAAGGAAGCAGAGGGCTTCTATTCTGTCTGAGAAAGCTCTGTCTCAGCACAGCGATCTGTTTTAATGCCATCTTAAGAATTCTTAGCATGTGCTAAGGCATTTGGCACACTTTTCCATGATTGAATCTTTCATTGCTGAAACCCTGACCCTGTAGTCAAGTCTGTTGCACATCTTCCCATGCACCCCTACTTATAGCATCTGTTTCAGGGCTGCAGTCTTCTGGAAGAGTTGTGTTCATCTAATCCTGGCCGTATAGTGTACGCTGGAGGAAGAGCAAATTTTGTGGCCTGGATATTGCTGGGATAAGGGTTTTTCAGGATTCTTGGGTCTGTGCCATCTGTGTGGTCTGTGCCTTTAAAGAGAAGTGAAGCCACATGTGTTCTATGTGTCGAGATCCTGATTGCTGACTTCTCTAGGTCCACTTACCCATTTATGTGAGGAAAGAAGTGAGTATATTATCTATCCTTGCTGTGCTGAGACCAGGAGAGATTATTTGCAGTGTGGAGGTTCTAACGAGTCCCCTCATGCTGCACTATTTCTTGAGCCATTTCATCACACTGCCTGGGCAGAAACAGAGAGTGTGGATGTTCATTCAAGGTCTTTTAAAATGGAAGCTAGGATTGCTATGGTAAATGAGTGAGAAGATGTGAGAAAGCAAGAATCAGGTGGAGAGCTGAGGAGGCAACAGTAGGAATGTCTTGAAGGCTGGTGGCTTCCTACTGTTTAGGACAATGTGAAAGAGGTATACATTTCCAGATCTGGACCTTAGCTGTCCATAGGACAACCTACTTGTTAGGAAAGGAAATCAAATAATGGGCATCTACGTGCATATTGGTTGGCTGACTGAGTGGTCTTTTTATGTGCTTTGATGTAGATTTGGCCTATACTAAACTCAGACAGAAAGACAGTGGCTAAGCACCCAACATTGCCTATATATATATATATATATATATGTATATATATATATATTTGTTTGTTTGTTTGTTTTCTGAGTTTCTAATCACAGAACTGGCTTTTCCTCTTTTTGAAAGTCTTACAGGAGTCCTTTTTTTTTATTATTTGTTTGTTAGTGCCATTTCTCTTCTGTAGTGCTTTTTACCCAATGAATTTCCTTTGCATTCTAGTTTTGGGTAGCTTTCAGTCTTCTCTGATGATGACAAATAGAAGTTCTTTCATATAAAGCAGTATTAAGAATTTGTATTGATGATGAATTAACCTTCTCCAATTCTGCAATATAAATTTTTAATATTTGTAATTCTTCTTTTCTGGTTTAAATCTGTGTATCAAGGACTATAGTACCCATTTACCAGAGCAATATAACAAACCTTAAGACTATGCTTAAGTGATGCTTTCCTTTTCCCCCCTTGAAAAGGAAATGCTGGTCTAAGAAAAGTATGAGTTATGGATTTCTTTTCATGGCAATACATGATTGACTTTATGCAGGTTGTAGGAAGAAAATGAAAGAGAAATGATAACACAAAAAAAAAATGCACTCCATTTGTTCTTCATGAAGCCAAGTATGCTTTTCCTAGATTATTATATATTGCATCCACGTTGGTATCAGTGTAAGATTATCAGTAGATAATAATATTAAAGTTCATCATGATTAATGTAATTAATAATCATACAGAAAGCAATAAAGATTAGTCTGTGTTACTGGAAATGCTTTCAGATGCCATTATGGTCTCTACCATTGTGTATCTCATATTTAAGACTGCTCTTTCCTTTAGCTGGAGGCTTCCTTCCCTGACAAAAAGTAGAGATGGGCTGGATAGTTCATCTGACATAAAGTACCTCTGTGCCGGAATGCTTATGCAGAGGAAGGAACTTGCTCACTTAAGAAAGTGGTGGGACATGCTGCCTCCTTTCCTGGCCAAGCTTATGCTGTTATTAAATACACAATAATTTAAATTATTAATAGCAAATGATACTTAGCACTTACAAATGCAATATGTTACCAAGAGGTGGAGTTAGGCCTTTTTATTTTCAGAGTCCAACCACCTTTTGAACTTGATTTTTGATAGAATATCTGACTTGTTACTACAGTTTAAAAATTACCTCCAAATGCCAAAAGCAGTGTGGATAAAAAGGGTTCCATATTTGTCATCTAATTGGATAATGTAAAGAGTGGCACAATGGATGTTACAGGAAAAAAATATCTATTCTTTGCTACTGCCACTGTCAGAAAAGAACTTGTGAGATTAGGCATGTGAGGATCTGCATTAGAAGGCTGAGTTAAACTAAATTAAGATCAGGTTTCCTTGCCTATAGTTTATTCTAGAGATATTTTCAGTTTAGAGAATTGGATGTGAACTATCTCAAAAGTGTCTCACTCTAGTTAACGGAATGATAGTCTTAAGTTAGTAGTGGAATGAGCAAGCATGTCCTAAGGACAGTAGTGAGGAAGTAGTAGCAGAAGTAATGTTCTAACAAGATGAAGGAAGCTCTGCGACTATGCTGAAGCAGCTGCTCAGCTAGTCTATTGAGAACATGACAGCCTTTTATCTTCAGTACATTAACTTATTTGAGCAAGTACACTGAGTATATTTACTCCCTTCCACTAATTCAAGATGTAACTCAGACAAATCTTTTTAATCATTCAAGCTCTTCAAAAAAATGCATGAATTTTGAGGGGAAGAGGAGTTAAAAATGAAGAACATGCTCTCTAAAAAGATGAAAAAAAAAGTATTATTGACTAAATTGGACAGACATGCATTCCAAGTATTAAAATACAGTACTGTCAATCTGTTTTGGTGCTATGAACTGCCTTAGAACAGCCACAATACTAGGTTAGTTTCTGATGCCTTGAGAAAATTATGTGCTCTGGAGTATGTTTGAGACAGCATCACGGGCTCAGTAATAAATGATATTCGTTAGATGCAGGTATATTTGTACAAAACTAAATTATGTTCTTTCTGAAACTACCGTGACATATGATTCTTTACAGTGGAGAGCTTGACTGATGTAGAGAAAGCTTAACACATATCTAATTACAGAGCAGACTTCCCCTTTCTGAGATTCAGAGACATTAATTAAAGAAATTTATTACAACCTGCTCCATTATCTCCAGTCACCTTTACACAGATGAAGACTAAATTGTCTCACTTTCTAGCAGAGTTATGCACACAGAACCATAGCAGTTCGGCAGAGACTTTCTACATTATGTAAGGAAAACAGGATTTACGATAGACAGTCCACTTGGTAGATCTACTTTTAAAGTCATATGATTTTTCTCTATCTGTTCTCTGATTCTAGGAGATATTTAGACTGTGAACTCATGAGGTAACACTTCTTCGGGAAAAAAAAAGTATTGGCTCATGGTCAAATGTCCTGGCAGAGACATTCAGAGCAGGTGCAATACTTCTGCAACTGGCACTGGTACCAGGCTCAAGTTGAATGCTTTCCAACACATTGAGTGCATGGCACAGGTGTTGGAGGCTAGTGCCTTTGAACTCTGTTGTGTCACTCCAATCTGCCTTGCATCACTGTGGCCCACTAGAGTGATTACTTGGTCCTCTGGTTGAGAAGGGGTGCTAATTTCCAGATGTGGAGGCTAGTTTCATGGTTATGTATGATGAATTGACAGTAGTTCCAGAACAGAAACAAGTGTAATTCTCGGGAAAATAACTATGCTGAACACCTCCCAGATTGCAACACATCAATTCTATGTGGGAAAAGAGCAAGGGGACACTGCAGAGCTAAGAATCTCACGTTGTGAATACAGTCAAGTAGGAAGACACTTGTAACTGATGCAATTCCTTTTTAAATTGTTTTCATTAATATGAATGTGTCACATATCAGAAAATCTCTCACTGTCATCATGGAAAGATGCAAGGCAAATGTTCTAAAAGCTAGCACCCAGTCAACAGTCTAACAATAACACCAAGTGAGAGGCCTGATGCACAGAGGAAAAAAAACAACAGAGAGACTTCATATTTGGGGCTCAGTCTTTCTGCATAATGAGAGTTAGGTCCAGTTAGGTCGACTTCCACAGAGTGTTTCTGAACAAGCTACTTGTGATTAATCATAGAGATGAGTCAGAGATTTTTTACAGGAAGATAGAGAAGAGATCTCTTGCTGAGGCCATCTGGAAATCTTTCAATTCCTGTCAAAAGAGTCTAGGCTATGCTACTTTACTTTCACAAAGACAGGAAGTACAAACACAGGCCGTATTCTATCTGGGCACTGCCAGTTAAGTAGGATGCTGGCAGTGCCCTTGTAGAAATAGCTTGTGTCTGTAAATATAACATAAAACCTAAGGGGCCTGAGGCTCTCAGCTCTTGAAGTTCAGACTTTGGTTACCTACTATGGGCTGTCTGCCCACGGATTTGGTAAACTGTGTCAAAAATAGACATCTGCATACATTGTTTTCCAAGTTCAGCAGAGGAAGGCTAAGGATCTGCCAGGAGATGAATGTCTGTCAGATGCCATTTTCCTGTGCTGCTTTGCTGCCTGCTTTAGGTGGTTGGTGTTTTAGCACAAACATAGAAATACAGCAAGCGTGAGAGCACTTGTGTCAGGTTGTGTCAGTAACAGGAAACATCAGTCCTTCCATTTCCTTCTTTCAGCATTGCTGATGCCCCAAAACTATTCGGTATTGTCTTCTCTGAGGATGAGGCCATCTCCCTTCTCTTTGCCTAGACAGGGTATCCAAAAGCACTCATCCTGTTTCTTGACTTGTATGCACTCCTGTTTGGGCAGGACAGCTGGGGGCAAAGGAAGCTGATTTTATCTCAGATGGGCTCCCTAACAGCCTTCTTTTAGTAATTGCTCTAGAGGGTCACATCTTCCTTCCCTATAAGGTCCTGCAGCTCTTATCCTCGTACCCCAAGTCTTTGGATTCACTGATGTAGGCCTCCTTTTACACTTCAGCTATAATCTTGTGCCAATGCTGGTTCTGCCTGCAACTCTACTGGGACACGTGGGTAGAGCAGATCTTAGCAATTGTGGCCGTGTGACAGTTTTTTGAAAGCATGAATCCCCATATTGGTTGCTAAATGGAAATACCGTTTTTTCATCCCTGGCTCACATGGCAACTCTGAAGGTAGACTAACAGCTGCCAGTACAGTGCAAGCAAGTTATAGAACCCTCTATCTTAATATGACTATCTGTACTGTCTTAGCTGTAATGCCTTTGAAATGGCAGTGGAGGCTGGAGGTTGTGCTTTACAGAGCATGAGGACACAGTGGGACAATTATGCCACAAAATTGGGATAGGCACTAGGGTGGAAATCTGAATCGTCCAGACCTCAAATAGGTGTCTTGCAGTATGAGTACAAATTGACCTCTTTCATCAGTCTCCCAGAATATCTGCTAAACATGAACATTATTTATCCCTCAATGAAAGGGAACTTCTGGCTGTTTCCTTGTCTTCCAACATTTGCTGTGATAAAGAGCAGTTTGGTTGTAGTCGCATCATATGTTCTGTTTGCAGGAGAGTGTTTTTTTCCTACCTTACTAGTGTTTCTGTGAGCTTGCTTTATTAGCTCTTTCCTAGTTCATCTAATGAATTTTCAGCTTTCCAAACGCCTTCATACATATATTACGCACTGAAGGGCAAGGAGAATATTTTTTTAAATTGCAAGAGAAGTAAATAATTCTGAGCAGTGTTGAATCCTGCTGCCTAGTCCTGTGCTTTGCAGATAAATTGTTCATTGATCTGTCTAGTGGAAATGAACTTCTGGATCTCTTGTATCAACATCCTGTTGATTCTGGGAGTTGGGGCAATTTCCCCGTCTCTCTTTTCTTTCCACCAGTGTACATTTTTTAGATTTCTGGTTTTGAAAGAATGCCAAATTGCAGGCCAAATAGGTCAAGGACTGTAGAAGAGGAGGAACGTGGATGAAAACTTAAAACAAATGAAGAAGGAAGGTAAAGAGACTGAGGCAAAGAAAATGCATTTTGCAGTTTATTTTCAGCTACAGTGTGTTTAAGATAGGTGACTGATGGCATAATTAATAACTGGGCAGGATTACTGTGTTTACTTGAAAGTATTTTCTAAAACTGTGGTGATATATTGGAGAGGGAATGTGAAGCACATGAAACTGGACTATTCTATTAAACTTAGACAAGTTTCTTTTCCTTTCAGAGCCTTTCTCCTGTTCTAAAACACAATGCTGTCTTCTTGCTTTGTGTTCAGTAGGGCAATAATTTTACCATTCTTTTTAACTGAGAGGATAAGTAGGATACCCAAGAGCTTTGTCTAATCATTTAGCTAATGATCCTGCTCTGTAATATCTGTTCAGGTGTTTAATTCAGTTTAGATTGCTACTGTGATAGCCTTTTCTGGCTGTTGGTTTTGATAGGACTTACTTTTACACTCCACATCCCCTGAAGAAGGTCATAGCTAAGCTCTGTATTTCCTGGCAGCTTCTTATTTCAGATTGTTCCTCACTGTTGGACATTCAAACCAAACACTGATTTTTAGTTTATATTAATCTATCTTTAATTTTGACACAAGTCTTACGTACATGTTTTGTAGCTAAAAATAGTAAAAAAAATAATATGTGTAGTTTATAATATAACAGGGTACCCAATTATCTTACTTTTGTGGAGGGAGGAAGCATGCTTCACACAGTAATCACGTGGGCATGCATAATCATTTTCTTCTGAAGGCAGAAAGCCCCCATACCTTCACAGCCTGAAGTGTTTCAAAAACATGGCTCCATAAAATGCTGGAGCATTTATAGGTTAGAATTATTAGAACAAGAGAAGCCTGTGGGCAGAGGCAGGAACTGCAATGTATTGTAACTCCCCTAAACCTGAGACAGAATCTCCTGTCTTTGATGCTAAAATATCATTTGTATTTGAATACTGGGGACCAGACACCTGGCCAGAAATTTGAAGTACCTTCTCCGATGTGTAGCACTTTGCATGTCTTGATGCTTCATTCCGATGTATTTAAAACTTCCACTTCTACATCACCCACTGTATTTTTCTCCAGTATGTAAATGTTAGTTTCTGGGTAATTAACTGCCAGTTTTCTACTTGGAGTAATTCTGAGCAAGGGTGCTATGATATACTCATATATTATGTTCTTCTGAAACTTTTTAGCAAACAAACAAAACCAAAATAGCTAGACAAGCATGAATGGAAGACTCCCCAGGTCCCCATTTCACCTCTCATTGAACAGTCATAAAAGATGTGGCTAGTCAGCAAATCCAAAATCTAGCACCTGTTTGCCAGATGAAAGCCAGCTGCACTGTATGTATATTACTTAACACATCTGCAGTACCACTTGTCTAAGTTTCTTTCCTTAAAGTTTTTTGAGATATTATATTTTTATCTGAGATGAAAGGTTGATGTAATAGAGAAAATCTACTACGACTTCTGGCACAAATTTCTTAAAGCCTGAACTTATATAAGGGTTGGATTTTTTTTCCTTGAGAATTTTTATTTATTTCTAGTTTCAATGATACAAATTACATTTCTGATCTTAAAATATATTTTACCTCTTAGCTTATTTCTTCATTGGCTTTGATTGGGTCATGGCTTATTGAAGTAAAACAAACTCTTCTTGCTTTTCTTCTAAGATAATAAGAAAAGACAAGTTCTCTGGGCAGTCCAGCATTTTACAGTTTTCATACTTTAATGCAAACAGGACATTCCTGTGACTTGAGTTCATTTTGAAATTGTTTTTCTTCCTTTGAAACAGAGTTAGCATGTAAAATCACTTTTCCTTTTTCCAAAAGCATTGTCTTCTGAAGTGTCTGGGATCTGGGAACCAAAGTCAAAATTCTTTCTTGCCCAGTTTCAACCTACTGGCATTTTTAGTTATTCATTCTCACATACACTGGTAACGGTCTGTAGTGGAAATGCTAAGTCATGTCCTGAACCAGAGATTGAGCACCTGGTGGGAAGGCAGGGCCAACTCAGGGGAGCTCAGGTGTATGCAATGAACCTTAGTGACCGGAAGAGGTGCAGCCAGGATCCATCTCTTCCCAGACTTCATTTAAGAGTTGGCAGTGGTGGGAAGAGTATCTTGCTGGAGACTCCTGTCTACTTGAGGCCTTATAAAGGTAGGCAAATTTTCTTTGTTTCTGTATCCATAGCTGCTGTACGTGGGCTCGTTCTCATCTACTGATGCTTAAGACTTTGCTACCCTATCATTTTTGCTGTACTTTACATTATATTATAGCATTACAGTGTCCTATATGGTTTTTTTGCAGTCTGTGAGACAAAATCAAATTTACTATAATGGGAGTATGAAATGGCATAGAAGTATGCTTGGTGCTTAAAGCCTATGTTCTAGAAGACAACAGGAGAGAAAGAAGATTTGACCTGAATTATGTATTGGAAAACAAAGTAGTTGGCATTCTGAACTAGATTTACTATTCTATTTTTCATTAAACTGTGGAGGCTACTGATTTATAAAACAAGAACTTCGTAAGATTCAATTACAAAGGAAGGGTGAGTTTGGAGGTCTGTATGATTCCAGAAGATTCAGGTTTTGATTCTGCTATGGATTTACTGTGTGTGCTTGAGCAAGTTGCTTATTCTCTGTGTGGCTAACTTTCATAACGTAGACAAGCGGGAATAGTAATACTTGTTTTTTTCCTCTATTCTTTTTACAGTGATCACATTAGTGTGCTCCAATATTTATCTTGCTGGTATAATGCAGCCTTCATCTTGTCTGTGGCTTGATGTTATACTGTCAAAAAATGAGAAATAAGAGTCTCTTCTTGAAGATTCTGAGTATTCCTTAACGTTTTCAGTCTTTTACTTCTGTGGAAATCAAGTGTTATCTCACAAGTTGTTAAAATCTTATCAATTGGGTCTTCAGAGAGCCACAGAAACCTCACCTCTGGTGCGGGAATTATGATCTGGTGATTCTTAGAAAGTGCTGGCTTTTCCTCTTCCTGGTTCTAAATTATGTTGAACATCCATAAATCCTTTCCTGAAGTCTCTTTTACATGTAAGGAATTTATAAGTGCTTCTTGCATGGCTGTTTGTCAAAAGGGAAGCAGCAGGTGATGTGCGTAGTAGTAAGTTCACGTGACAGCTCTGGCATTAATATGGGCTTAGTGGTTCAGCACCACGAAACAAAGTCCAGTTAGTCCTAGTAATGGACAATTGCTAGGGATATGCCTAGGTCAGAAACATTCAATAGCTGTGTAAACCTGTAGATGTTCTTCATTGTTGCTGCTCAATTTAGACAAAAGTTAACTCAATTTAAACCTCATTCTAGTGTAGCTTATAGCAAATCCTTTTACAAGCTCTATTTCAAATAGCAGTCACTAGACAATGCTTACCGTCATTTTCACAAGAAAAGCTCTTGAACTACTTTTCCTATTTAAAAGCCATTTTCTAAGGCACGCGGTATACTCTTGGTCTCTTTGTATAAGCAGAGGATAGTAACTTCTGCTATGACACTAGTGTTCCCTTAGAAAATACAATTGAGCTCAACAGAAGGGCAGAGCAAGGTCATTGGCATTATGTCTTTACAGCAAGCTCTAAGAAATGAGTCAGACTTACAGATGGAATGATAGTTTGCCTTGTCATGAGAACACACATCTTCAAAAGGTTCCTGCTTTGGAAAAATAAAGTAAAAACCATAAGGAACCACTTAAGGAGGCAGCATAAATAATTTGCCATTTGTGAGCAATATATGCAAAATGATAGGACTGCAAGGACTGTATTTGATGGAAAAGCTCCTAACCATTTAAACTGCCATCCTGGTGTTTATTACCTGAATCACCTCCGGGAGTCTGATAAACACCTGTGATCTGCTGGTAATTCAGGAAAGGAAGCAGCACTCTGCATGACCTGCTTTTTTTTTCTCTCAAGCAGTCATACTATAATAAACAATGTACAGTGATTTTGAACATGCAAAGAATATATTTAGACAAGTTAAGGCTACTGCTCTTGGTTTAACACTTAACAAAGCTGACAGCAGAAAGTATGTGGTTTTGCACCTCGGTATGGCACGTGCTGAAGTGGAAGAACAAAAAACAATAGGAGTGGAAGGCAATGTGTTCTTCTGGTTTAAAAATGACTGTGAATGGCAAATACCTTGAAGAGATGAGGAGGAAAAAATATGGTCTCTTTTAAACCATGCGTTTTTAAAGTTACTACATGACCAGTAAAGTAGTGATTTCCTGAAAAGCAATATTTAAATATATCCATCATCATTTAGATCTTGGACACATACTTAAATATTATTGATTATTTGCAATTGTGTGCATCCATGTGTAGGTATATTAAACAAAAAAGTAATGCTAGCATGTCAGTGATTGGGATAAAGTGTAAAAATGGAACTGGGGTCTCTAATTACTAGGATTTTTTAATTAAGGAAGCCACGAGCACATTATAGGCATCCAGTTTATGGCATTGCAATCTTACAGGCTTGCTCTCATGAATATGGTAATTTTTTATTTTATGCCCTCTTGAGATGTCTTGTTAAAAACATTTTATTGGTGATCCTAAAATTCAGTAAATTTGAAGCCCTTGGCACCCTGAAGATAGTTAAAGTTCTTCAAAAAATGTCAGCAATAAATATTTGGCAAATATAAAGAATATGTACACTTTTCCCAAGTGGGTGATGTATTTTTTTTCCTGATTCTTATAGTCAAGTGATGACACTGCAGTTCAGAATGTGAGTGCATATTGATATTTTCTTCTAGAAATTGCATGTGTTGCTTAGAGAGTGCTTCTCCCACGGTGTTATTTCTGTGCAGACACCTGGAAGTGGTTACATACTTGCTCTGGCTTGCAGATGAGTTTTGGACAGTCAGGTGTATGGATGAGCAAGTGGTATTTATTTGGAGCAATTAAAATTCTAACGTTCTCCTCTCTTGACACGCAATTACTAGGGCTCTGCTGTTCCCACTAATTGCTCTTGCTGGGGACATTGGTGAGGAGCCAGTGATTTTGATGGGTAGTGGATTATCATTTTTACTCTGCTACCTGAGAAAAAAAATCATTTGCAAAATCCCATGTGTAATTAGCAAGACTCATGATTAATTGTCCTGCAAAATTAGCTTCACTGTTGCTTTTATTTTACTGCTTCAAATATTAATTAATGTTAACTCCTTTCCTTCAGTTCTAGCTTTTGAATATTCAACATGGCTTTGAAAAATTAGTCAGGGCTTCTACTTGCATTAACATGCGGTAGCTTTGATTTCTGAGTAAGTATTCTGATTTAGAAGATCACACTTGGGTCATAAATAATTTTTATAGGAGGACAAACAAAGCATCAAAGCATCATGGGAAGGCATTCATGCACTAACTGAAAGTAAATTGTTTCAGTAATGATTCATTCCCCCAGTGCTTTTGGAGAAACATCAGCAAATATGCAAAACACTGCATTGTGTGGGGCAAAACAATTATTTAATGCCAGCAATCAAAGTATGTATTTTTTCAAATAAGTAGCACAATGGAAGAAGTAAAATAATGGGGGACTGATATCTTTTGGTACAAAAATCATCCTTTTAACTTCGTACAGTTGCAGTATCTACTCACTGTATTTCAATTAATTTTCAGGTTCTTATGCTCAACTCATATGAGACCTTAAATGTAAAATGTTTCAAATTTGGTCCTTTTCAAAAATGAAGGATTTTATCTTAACTGATAGGAATTAATGAATAAAATAAATAAATATAAATATTATAAATATAATATATAAATAAAATAGACACTGTCTCATTTACTGGTCAGGTTTCCCAAGGACAACTTCTTGCATTTGGCTGGGCTCCTGCTAGTTTTCCTTCTAACTTTATTGGTCCTCATTCTTCCTAGTGAGAAGATACTGATTCAACATAATAATTTGCCGTTATTTGATATAGGCACTTTTGCAGCACTTTGGAATGTTCTCAGGTTTAGGCTAGCATCACAAATACCCCTGAGGTTGCATATTTCCTCTTTAATCTTAGTGTCTACTCCTTGTTCTTGCTTGTGGGCTTGTTGTTCACTCTTTCATTGGTTTGGTGCTTTTCTCATCCCCATCTTAGTTTCCTTTGAAGATCTTCTGCAACCCCTAGTTTGTTTTGTCAGTGTCATCAAATGAAGTATCCTTTTTGGTGATTAGCTGTTTACTCTGCCCTAGAGCACTGCCTAGAAAAGTAGGCTTTCCCTAAATAACAGAAATCCCTTTATCTTAAGGTACAGTATTTACATGGATTAGCATCATGGTTCTGATGATTTCCAGCCTGGTGATAGAAGCAAAAAATTTTATCACAGCCTATAGGTTTTGCTGCAAGAACAGAAGTGAAATGAATTGATTAATATTCAAAGTTAAAATAGGGCAGGTAGCACTATACCAATACAATCCTCATATGTGAAGGCATTCATCCCATGCATCAATAGGCTGTCGTGTTGAAGCTTCTAGACTGTGTGAAGCTGCACTCTTCATCTTCTAGTCATTTGTGTGTGCAGCTCTTCTGGGTCAAACTTCTTCAAGTTTACAGATGCTGGTCATGATCCAAGTTTCTCTATTAGTAGACAAAAGTTTTGACAGATTATGTAACTGAATTTTTGCAAGGATCTGTGCAGTTATGGCTGCTATGGGAAATTTAATGGCCTGCAGAATCTGGCTTTTTAAACTGTAAAAGAGAAAAGGTTCAACTCTCCTGATGTTATTTTACTGTATTTATCCTATCTTTTTTTATCCATCTTTGCGAAAAGCCCCCATTTCATGGAGTGAGGATTTGTATTGGTTATTCTGTTGTGTGAAGTCAGATTTCATCCTTAGTTACTTTTTTTTGTGACATTAGAATATAGCTTTAATAGTTGTGGATTTAGCTGTGCTATACTTCATATATGCACATTCCTTTTTGAAAAGGATGAAGCTAGGCCTAGGAGGGTGTGAAGAGCTCCAACAAGTGCAGTGTTGCCTCTGAGCAGCCTGCTGTGTTACACACATATTGAGAAGCCTTTGGAGAGACTTGTTTCTCTACCTCTCTCTCAAACCTCTTCCTGTAACCTATGGGTGAAAAGTATGGTCTTGGCTTTCTTTTCTGATCAAGTACACACCCTTTTTTTTTCTTTTCTGATCAGCTCTCTATCACATACTAGTAAGAAAGGCAGATTTTGTAAGCTTATAACAAGTAACTCAAATGACTGTGGAACAAGGGCAGAGGTGAAGGATTTTTCATGTATTTCTCTAGTTTCTGTGAATCAGATATGGGTTATTCCTTCAAATTGGCCTCTGTCAGGAGGATGAAATGTTCTGAAGGTTAGCTACAGCACTATCTGCTGCTGAAAGAGTATTTACTAAATGATGAATATATTAGTTTAAATTTAAATCGATTCTATGGAGGGGTAATGTTGATGCTGTACTTACTGATGTGTTTCAGTAGTGTAGGCCAATCATTAGAGTGGAGAGGGAAGAAAAAGGTGATGCTGTCTGAAATGCAGAAAACAAAGAGTACATTATAAATAGTATATTTATCCTATTACATTGTTTTTTTTTCTTTTCCTAAATAAAATTAAACTTTACAGTTCAGTCACTGGTTGTATTTATACTAGCTTATATAATAATACACTAGTATAATAATGCTAGGATGTTATTGGGCTGTTCAGTCACATCTAGAAATGTTCTTATTTATGGTTGCCATAGTAAATAGAAATCAATGAAAGTAGCAAAAGTGCTGAAGTAATTTCAATAAGTGAAGTGCTCATTAATTTAAATTTCATGCTTGACATTGTTATGGACTAATTGTAGAAAATAAGACATTGACTTCTATGGACTAGGAGGAATTCTACAACCTTATTTTCAAAGTGGCAATGACATTAGAAGGAAAGAGCATCTGCCTAAAGAGGTAATGTGTGGTAAACTTTCTCAAAAGCCTGAAGTCCATTCATACAGATGACGTAAGCTTAGAGAGTAGCAAGCGAACAATATTGAGACACTGGGACTGAACATTAAAAAGCTCTGCCTGCCATTTTCAAGCATCTAAAAATGTGTGAAGCTTGTTTACAATTTAATAGCAGATATATAGAGAGCTGGGGCTGGTTACGCAGGAAATTAGGAAAGCCTTATCTCTCAGAGTGAAATAAATATGCCATTGTATGTGGAAAGTAATTGGAGGGGTGTGTCAGTTCTGTTGATGTCAAGCAGGTGTCCATAAATTAGAATAAACATTCTTAATTGATATTAGTGAGAAGAAAATATTTTTAAATTACACTGAAGAGAGCTGACTGACCATGGTTACACAAATATATGAATTTGAGGCTTTTTTCCTGTGCATTCCCAAACAAATATTCTGATCTGTGACTGCACTGGGCTGGATGAGGAGGAAGAGTGTGACAGCTAGGGTTCTCAAACTCTTGTATTATGTTATCCCTCTTGTGTCTGGAAAGAAAACAGATGTTGCAGAATGGAATTGGAAAGCTATTGGAGGAGGGAAGGCAATCTGAAATACCTGCAAGTGAGGTTAAGTAAACAGGGTGGAAGGTGGGAACAAACAGGAAATGAGTATGATCAGACTCTGCCTGTATGTTATGGGGCTGCCATCTCATTTTATGGCTTTGTTGTCAGTCCTCTCCTTTTTTTTTTAATTGTGAATGATATCATTGATGCTATCAGATGGAAGACAGCATTGTACCATTTACAGTAGAATACCCAGCATAGCATTTTATACTTGTGCAAGCAAGGAGGAACTTGTGCAAGAGTATGTTTAACTGGGATTCCTGTGTAGACACAATAAACAAAACTTGGATGACATTTTACATTGTAGTTAATGAAGTGCGGGAATGAATGTTTATGTTTAGCATTTACTTGTTCAGTTTCCTAGAAAGGAAAGAATGTCTCTATTCAGGCAATAGGCACAGCTTCAATTGAAACAGAAATGTAAAAAGCATGCCACTGCGTGATATGCTAGTTGATCCTAAAAAGTGAACTAAAACCCTTCTAAGTACTTTTTCTCTCCCATGTAAATTGGTCAGGGCCACTAACAGTGGAGCAGCTAAGGGCAATATGATTTCAGCGCATGCAGATTTGCTGAGGTATTGGAGGAGCAAATGGTGATGGGGGGGGGGGGGGGAAATAGGATGATAAAGTTCTGTGTTATAAGGAGGCAGAAACCCTGTTTGGGGATTGGTTGTAGAACATTTAGAGGAAAATTCAGTTATTCTTTTAATTGTGGGAAATGTACAGAATTTCAAAATCAGAAAATGTGAATTATATAATTAAGAATATTGCATTATTTTCCCTACAACAATCTGTAGATATCTTATTGAATGAAATGTGTATATTAGCTGACATGCAAAACTAAACTGATACGTTTGCAGTAACTTATTGACATGCTGCTTAATATAATGGAATACACTTAAAGGAAATTTCTGGAGTTAACAAAACAAGATTGTTTTAGTACTCAGACGACTACATTTCCTTGTAAAATTTAATTAAATTGCTTAAGAGAAATGTGTTGGTTAGTCCTCAGAAAAAGCGTTTAAGAGAAACCAAAGCAGCTAGAATGCTAGATTTTAGAAGCTGTATGAAGAAGAGGTGACTGATCTGTCATATACATAAGAAATCTATGTAGTGTCACTAGAGCTTCTAGTCAACCTGATAGTTGACTTTCGGTATCAAAAGGGGGGATACAGGAAAGAAAGGGACAGACTCTTCAGCAGATCTGTGGTGATGGAACAGGGGGAAATGGTTTCGTACTTAAAGAGGAGAGATCTAGGTTAGATATAAGGAGAAAGTCTTTAATTGTGAGGCTCTGGAACAGGTTGTCCAGAGATTTTCAAGGTGAGGTTGGACCAGGCTCTGAGCAGCCTGATCTAGATGTGGTGTCCCTTTTCGTCCCAGGGGAGTCGGACTAGATGACCTTTAAAAATTCCTTCCAACTCTAATGATTCTATGGTTTTTGATCGCGTTTAAATCTAGTCTCCTGCAGGTTTTCTTTCTCACTTGATTTACCCTTTGTGTAAAGATGTGCCAGATGTTTAGGCCTGTGTGAAGTCATGTAACCAATGGGATTGAGACCCAAGCTATATTGTTCTTTGGCTGATTAGTATGCAGCTGGAGGGTTGAAAGGTTGCTGCACCCCCCTGAAGCAAGATGTGTACACATCAGCAGTTTCACTTATTAAATACACGTCTGCAAGTGTGATTCTTCTTAAAATAGTACTACGTGCCAAGCATTGGTTTTGGGTTTTTTTTTTGTTATTTGAACTGGGGATCTGAAAATAATACCACTTAGGCGCTTAGTACTGGCCTAGGGCTATGGTTTTAATAATTTAAATAGCTGATTCCTCACCCTATTAATTTATTACTGTTTGACTCATCCTCCTGTTAGTGATTCTCCAAGTAATTAATAATGGTTTATAAATTTATTATTGTTACTGTCACTAATGCGTTATTTGTATTTTTGCAATTACTTCCCTTGTTTCCATTCTGTACAACTAAGATGGGAAGTTATTTTGTTTTCAGTTCAATTTTATTTTCTATTCTCAGAGTAGTTTTTGACTTTATAAATTATAGGTGATTTTGATAATATCCTGCTACCTGTATGATCTCACTAAGTAGTACCTGAGCATTTTCTGTGAAGAATCTACACCTGAAGTCTACCCAGCACTACGGTTTCAAGGCAGTGATGTATGCTCAAGTGCTTTCTCTCTAGTGGTTCTGTCAGAGGTTACTGTGGATTGTTACTCTGGAAACAGATACTTTTGATGCTCATGGGAAGATGAGATTCTATAAATATACAGTCTATATTCATATTATTTGCATTTACTTCAAAAGTGTCACAGTATTTGTGTCCATAGATATGGTCTCTTGTTATATATCCAGATTTATCATGTCTTTTAATCGTTCTATTTAAAAACTGAAGCCTAGCAATCTGTTGATTGCACAGGCTGTAGCTTATAGTGGCAGCTGTTTCTGACCAAGCAGTTTAGCTTAGTTATATAGCTAATGCTGACAGATTCATATGGCTTGGTACCCTGACAAAATAAAAAATCAGAAAAGTATGCTATTTTATTGATTTATTTTTGGGTAAAAAAGGCTGATCTGATTTTTGCAGTACATGGAGTCAGTGAAAATTCTACAGGAGGCTTTGTATGAGAAAACCATAACATTAGTAGGATAATAAACTAATAATAGTATGCTATTGTATAAAATGCTGAAGTAGTCCTTAATACATAAACCTTTTTGTGACTTCTGTGAAGTTTATCTTTTACAAAACCTGTAGCTGAAATAATGTGCTACATAGGCTTTAGCACACTCTTTGTCAGTGCTTTGATTTCATGGGCTCAAGTTAGCTGTTTAGCTGAAGATGCCCCAAGTCTTGCAGCACAACATATGGCAGTGTCAAACTGGGCTACTAGGAGCCAGTGCTGAGGCAAACCAAAGGACAGAGGAGTTCTTTATGCAATGGATGTCAGATCTTTGGGAATAGTTGCCAGAGTATGTTGTGTATTTGCGGTGTACTGTGGCTAAAAAAGATGATGGAGAAGTTCACAGGAGAGAGATGTATTAATGGCTAATAAGAACATAAGACATGCCTCTACTTCTGAATGTCACCAAGATGAAAATAACAAGAAGCAGGAGAATATGAGAGGGAGTTGTCTTGCCCTCTTCTTATTCCATAGGCATCTGCCCTGGAGACAGTGAAATACTAGCTGGACCTGCTAAAGTTAAGCAGTATGGTTGTTTTGAAACACACTGGAGTGCTAATAATTAAATCTTTAAATAGCAGCATGCTAATAGTTCTTCTGGTGTACAAAGTAAGAATAAAAATCTATGTCTCCTGTTGTAAGCTGGATATTTAAGAACTTTTCTTACTGCTTTTTACAACACAATAAATGTATGGACGGAAATTCTTTTAAGCCATAAATACCATGCATGCTGTCATGCCTAGAAGTACAAATAAAGCCAATGGGATGTTAAAAGACAGTCAAAATGCATTCCTTCTCTACTAGTTCTCTCAGATGAAACTCTCTGCTATCAGTTTGGGTGGACAGTGTTT
This sequence comes from Oreortyx pictus, assembly GCA_036925125.1. Lineage (NCBI taxonomy): Eukaryota > Metazoa > Chordata > Aves > Galliformes > Odontophoridae > Oreortyx > Oreortyx pictus. Next base: position 13,254,535 of record JAUPFR010000009.1, on the reverse strand, counting down.
GACCTCTGCTTGTACATATAAATGAAATAGAGCTCCCTTCACTTAGCCACAGTGCACTGAATGACAAATCTGTCTACAGCAGTTGACCTGAAAAGTGGAGGCTTAACCTTACATGGAAGCCTCTGAAGTTCCATGCATCTGCTTTATCTCTGTAAGCATTCTCCAGTCTTTCTCCATCTTATTCCTTACAGACAGAACTCTTGTGACAGCATGGTTGCAATTCTATTTTCTGGATTTTATATTTATGCTTTTCTGTGTTTTTGTTTCCCCCCATGATGTAGCTCTGGAGAAAAAGCATGAAGTAACTATGCTTGGGTTTATACTTCTCTTTTCTTGAGTCTAACGTGCTGTTCTTTAAAATAAATAAGTAAAAAAAAGAAAAATGTATCTTAGAATACATATCTTATGTTTACATTTTTTTAATCACACAACAGTATTTACATTGTTACAGTTCTTTAAGTTTTTCCCATCACAAATTACAATAATATAGGTATTAATCTATCCTACTTGGGAGTGCCTGATTTAAATGCAAAGTTGTAAGAAAAATGTGTACATATCATTTCTAACTTTTACTGATCCTGAAATCCACAGAGGTACAGTCATTTCCAAGGCGTGAATCCAAAGGCCAAAAACCAATCAATCAACATTCTATTATTTTTTTCATGTGGATTTGGCAGGTTGACAGTTCTGGTTATGTTATAATGAACAGAAGGTAAACAAGGGGAAAAAAAACAAAACTTATGGCATGTCTTAAACTTCTAGCCTTAAATATTCACAAGAAGATTCTTTCTACTTGTACTTTCTAAAACTCCCCTTTGTGTATAGGAAAGCATTGAAATAGCATGTCCTGGTGGAGGCTGGTGATGAGTGGTGTCCTCTAGGGTTCCATCTTAGGACTGGTTCTGTTTAACATCTTTATCAATCCCATGGATAGTGGGATTGAGTAACCTTTAATGTTCCTTCAAGCCAAAGCCATTCTAGGGTTCTGTGACTATGCTGTAGATAGTTCTTGAGCCTTGGGTAACATAACTTTTAAGTTTGTGGGATATATTTCAAGCTAGGAAGCTGAAGAACCTTAGCTCATTTTGGTTGGGTTCCTGACAAATTCCTGTACTTCCATTGCTTTCCAATGTGGGAAGAGGTCAGTCTTTGCTGTTTCTGCAGCTGCTTGCTCCAGCATACAGGGAGAGTAAGCAGATGCAGTGATGATCTTTCAATCAGTTATAGTGAATCTTTCCGTAGGATTGTAATGAGGAGTTGAACTGGAGATATGCTTGCTCATCTTGAACTTCCTTTACTCAGTGCATGAAACATGAGCAGAGTATGAGTAGCTAGGGAAAAGTATAAGTGAATTTCTTCACAGGCATTTTATTTCTGTGAAAGATGGAAACGTGTTCTTTAGAAAGGAGGGAGGAGTCCTGTTCTTCCTGTGTGTGCTTGTGAGTATTTTGCATTTTTATTAGTGTGATTTGCCTCCATAACATAAGAGTAAAATGTTACTACATTTGAACAAATTTTTGCCCAATATCTTGTTTGTTCCTGAGGAATGCCAGAAAGACAAATGAAGAATTTGGTGATGCTTCCTAGAATTTCTTGCAGGATAGGTTGGTATCTTCCATGAGTATAACTGTTTCTTTCTGAATATATGCCAACATTATGCAACAATGAGATCAACAGAAATCATTTCATGTAGGATTCCAGCATATTGGTTTTTCTAAGAAATGACTGAACTACTGTAGAATGGTCGGGCTTTCAAAAAACAGTTCTGAATTGTGACCCCACTTAGTTCTGATTTGTTGTCTTAAATTAAGACTCTAAACTGAAGGTTCAGAGTCCCTGAGGAAGTTAGAACTGATGAATCTGTATCACAGGGGCTCAGATCTTCCTGTTTACTTTTCAATTTGACAAGTCACTTCAATGACTTTCAACAAGGTAAAGTTAAAGGAGGATCTCATTAGAAATCCCCCTTCCATCTCTCCCTCCTTGCAGGCACAAGCCCTTGCCTGAGAAACAAATTCTCTTAACTTCATCTAGAGAGGATCAGACACCTTCTGCTGTTTTTTCCCAGGCATTGTTAATTGCTGTTAATTTCCAACACCTCATTAATTATTTGCTATTAAAAATGTGAGTGAGGCAAATGCCCTTCACTCATGGATGGTCACAAGAATAGACCATTAATAACTACAAAAAATGTTTTGAAGTTGGAAGAGAGCTTGTATGAAAGTCACTTCTTGCTAGAAAAGCCTGCTGTAGAATCAGGGCCTCATTTGATGAGGGGCTAGATGTGAGTGGTGTCTTCATGTGTGAAAAAAACAAGACATAGGGAACAGTGGTAAAACTGGAGCTGATGTAATCAACAGAAATCAGTGGTTAGAAGTATCCCTGTTTTCTCTGAGACATTAAAAAAACCCAAAACAATTATTGTCATAATTTAACTGAAACATTTCTGATTTGTGCAAAGTTTTCCAAAACTATGGAGAACACATAGTAAACTTCATTCTCCAGTATACAAAGCAGTACATTATGCTAGTCTTTTTAATGTTAAAGGCTGTGAAGCTGCAGTCAGGATGAAGACTACACAATATTAGCAAATGGAGGCTCTATTTAGACACTTGCAATCTCTATTCCCAGAACAGAAGGATGAACGGGAGCTCAAACATTCCTCAAATTCAGAATGCTTCCTAATGTAGTGTTCAGGGAGTTGACCTGCATCACAGGAGCTGGAAAAGGACGCTCCTTATTTTCATAATAGTAGCACATCAGAAAAAGAATTTCCTCTGCCCCTTTCCAGGCATGGGTTTTCAAAGTTTAGCCTATTGGAATCATTTCTACAGCAGCAAAGCTTGGCTTTCTTAGACAAAATTTTACCTAAACCTGGAGGTAGCATCATGATCTTTTTTTTTTTTTTTAAGCTGTTGACCCAGACTTGAAACTGCTTTACCATGTCAGAAGTCCATCAGATGTTTATTCTGTGACTTGCTTGTCTTTGACAAATAGCTGATACTTAGGTGAGATGGCAGGTTTTAAGGCTACCATTTACCTCATTTCTCTGTCTTGGGAAATGTGCCATCGAGTTAATAGCTTTTCTTTTTACCTCTGTCAGGTTTTGCTTTTATCCAGAACATTTGGTTAATCAATGCATAAATGTTTGGTAACAACATCTCCATTGTTGGCTGAAAGTCAGCATTAGTTTATAGCCTGAAAACCAGAAGTGGATTATAGGCTGGCCACCTCTCAGGGCTCTGGCTGCAGGGTCTTAGTAGCTGCCAGAGAGGACCGGTAACTTCTTCCACTGCTGCAGCCAAGTCCAGGCAGTGCTATGAATCAAAGCCTTCATTTGCCATTGTTCACAGTCTAGTATATTCACTTAACTACTTTTCTAGAAACTTAATTTATATTAATATGTGAGGCCAGGATTACAGCAGCTGAGAAGTTTACATACCACCCCTCCGTGCCTCTGTTATGGCCTCCATGCATTCTTCAGGGAATGGGTGGGTTGGAGTTTCAATAGTTTCTGCAGAGTAGTAGTTTCTTTAGCTGCTGCAGCTTATTCCAAAAGGAACTGAAGCTGAGCCAACAGGTCATCTGGGCAAAGACTGAAGAACAGTCTCTTCAGCCAAGTTGCTAGTAGAAAAGAGTTCATATGCTATCCACTGCACAGGAAATCTGAAGCTGAGCCAGGAGATGTATCCATGTGTTCTAAGCCACATTACATCTTTATACCAGAACCATCTTCCAAGACCAGACTTGAATTAAATGAGTTGAGGCAGAATTTAAAATTCCCTGCCATCCAGTTTACAAGCTGGTCGTTATAGCACAGGCTGCTCCAAAACAATTACTGTGTTCCCCTCATGCTGCAGAAGCTCCTGTTCTCTCCTCTGAGAGAAGAATGGATGTTCGTGATGATGTTGTAGCTCAGTTAAATAGGATAGTGCTTACATAGTACTTTTGTCTTACTTTCCTTGCTCTTTGTTGCGAAATGATGAAGGAAATAACACAGACTTAAATCTGCTCTTTTTAAAAACCTGCTGTGTGTATTATTTATATAAACAGAGATCTTAAGGCTCAAAAGGGCCATTACATAATCTGTTTATTTCTATAGGTCATAGAGTTTCAGTTCTCCTGGCATTGCTGTGGATCTCTTGCTGGACCGGAGGATCTTTTTTGATAGGCCTTCAGATTTGTTTTGGAGAAATCAGAAGGCAAAGCATCCACCACTGTCCTGATTATTTGTCCCCTATAGCTGGTAGATCTCAACAATTAATCATCTGGTGGTCTAAAATAAATGCTTTATGGAATAAAAAAAAATACTGTGACTTGGCAAACTCTTCAGCATTATCCTAGTAATCCTGCAAACTTGAAGAGCTGCATTAGAGGCAAAGCTACAGGATATAGTTTTAAAGTTTCCCTATAGAATAGAAGAATGTCCCCAGGTTCAGCTCAGACTATCTGAGTATAATGGAATACTTGACTTAAGGTTTCACAAAATAAGAAATGCCTGGTTGGTGCTAAAGTTTTGGCTTTAATTCCCTCTTTATGACGGGGGTTGCTGTCTCTGGGACTCTGAGCTGTGATCAGGAGCAGAGCCAGGACAGATAAGGCAAATACACTCTAGGCTGAAAACTGACAAACTAGCATAGCTGAGTAGTCACTGATACTAGAGTGAGATTTCTTTCAGGGACTAATTCAAGCTGAATTTATTTCCAGTCATCTCCAAGTAAGTCAAGCTAAAAATTGAATGCCCCACAATGATACAACTTCTAAAGGTTTAAAATCTATGTGCCCACAGTGTACTAGAAGGAAAAAAAGGAGAGAAGGGGAAACAACACAACCTTCCTCTGCATATGTGCATGCCAAGATGTACAGATGCTAACACAGATATAAGAACTCTCATGTTTACAAATAGTAATTACATATTTCAGAATACATTACAGTGAATTTTAGATTTTGTCAGGGCGAAAAAAAGAAGCCCCAAGTAACTGAATTTCATGGAGCAGAGAAGACCTGAAATCACTGCAGCTTTGTGTTTACTTCACCCATATTGCAATGTAGCTTCTTTGGGAGGGAAACAATGGACTATTTCTTTATACATTACCTAGCACAGTGGTTCTAAATGCTCCAGTGTTTTACTTTGGTTTAATTAATGTATGGTTGTGAAGATTTAGTTCTCCAAGTTATAAATTCTGCTAGAAACTGCATTAATCCATGGCTCCTGTGAAGTTGATGAAAACTTAATATTAGGCAGTCCTGAGCCTGAAACTTAAGTTTATTCTGGCTTCTTGGACTTGGAACTTACAGTTGATGTATTACTTTATCAGAATGCAATAGAAAACCTTGTACTTTACATGGAACAGAGACCAAGAGTAAGAAACACTGTCACCTTCTTGGAGGTGAGAAATAGCATCTATATGCCTGAATGGGAACATCTGCATATGCAATTACTATAGCTATGTCTCCAAACAGCACACAGATGAATTTGCATCTGTAATGAAAATTGAATGAAAAATTTGATTGAGATGGACCAAAAATTTGGTTCACAGTGTTCTATAGATATTTTCTTCTCTTATGTTGGAGTATGTTTAGCTTTAATCCAACTAGAGAGGGTGAAGTCTGTTTTTTAACTTATCAGTATAACATTTTATAATCCTTTTATTCTAAACCATCCCCTTTTTCCATTTCAAAATAAAAGCAGAAATCTTGCACACAGTGTATTTATCTGTCTTTGGGGGCTGAGGGTTAATAGCCAATAGCTCATAACATCTTTATTACAATGCATTTATAATGATTTACTGAAATGATACTGTAGCTAAGTATCTAATGTCAAAGTCTAGATTTGGCATGGTAGAAAATGTCTTATACTTGGGTAGCTCTAGGGAAAATAAGGCCACAGCCACTGCTTTCTATGTAATTCTACAGACTGTAATAAGGATGGGTAATTGCATTAATGTCATTTAAGCTATTAATAATGCCCATCCTGTCATTCCTAAATAAAGCAGTCACTCATACATATTATCGTTGCCTGTGAAGACTGTACATAAATGAGATTATAGCTTATTTATGCTTTGAAGTCTGACTGATAGCCAGTTTTGTCTCTTGTACAACTCTGCAGATCTATTATTTTGGAGAGAAACAACCTGCAAAACTTGAAGAGGTCATGTCTGTAACTGTGATGCTGGTCACCCTAAAATGCCAGCCGGGTACTTTGTGTTACTTCCACTCACACCAGAGGAAGCTTTGTCATGACTGACAAGAAAGATCTTTAGAACAGTGCTTGCAAACTTTCTGTGCTCCCAAGCAAAAAGTGTTAGTTCTGTTGATGACTTGAAGTTTCTTGCCTAATAGGCTGTAATTTAATACTGTTGTTGCTAACCATCTCTTGCAGGCTATTGTATTTTGGTCGCATTTGTGAAACAAATCTTTTTCTAGTGCTGTGCTTTATCTTAACTGGGATTATCACTAGTCAGCTTAAAAACAGAAATCTGGATTCATACAAACAGGTCTGTAATTGCCATAAAATGTGCATAGATTTGTATTTAAACAGTTGCTGATGCAACAGTTGCACAAAATGAAAGGCTACTTGGTGTGTTGTGTGGTACTTCAAAGATTGTAGTCAATTGTTCAACAGAATCAGTCACAGAGTGGAGCTAATCATCGTTAGCAAGTTTCTGAATTGGGCTGTCCTTCAGGGAAGAGGAGAGGCAAATACGAAAGGAACTTTTCAGTCAGAGCTCATGACAAATGTCAGGCTGGTTTCCACAGGAAAAGAGAACAGTGCCATAGTCTTCCTACATATTGAGGAGCATGATGCTGATGTATGTGCACCAAGGTTGAGAGGGCAAATGGAAGTTAGAGTGGGGCTGGAACTGTTTGTGAAAGTCTCTGATATTCTAATACTGGTCAACCCTATACCATCTCCAGAGAGTCATGAGTAGGGTTATAATCGGTGAAGTCATTTTTATTATAATGTTGGCTGTAGCTCTAGGTCATAAATCACTGATGCTAGTGCTAAAAATGATTATACATTTCTCTTACCTCACACTTTCTTTCTATTAATACTTTGATTTGGATGAAAATTTTCACTGCCCAAAGAGTCAGTGAAGTTTTTCTTCATTCATTTCAAGAATGCATTTTCATATGACTTACTAGCATGTCACTTTCCAGAAAATAATCCTGGTTTCTTCTACCAAAGGAAATACAATTCCAGTGAACTTGTTAAACTTTGCATCTTATTTTAACTGACTTTTTACTGCAAGGTTGTGATGTGTGTGGTAGTCTTTGGGTGAACCGCCTACTGCAAATTTGTACCAGTGCAGCTGAAAATTCTGACTCAGCTTTTGTTTATTTCTTCATTACTCACTTATTCTTTATTTCATTGAAGCAAAACTGTAATGTATAACAAACTGAACTGGCATCTCAGCAGTTATTAGCATTTTCAGAGCCAATCTGTACATTAATATCTCTTGATCTGTTTTTTCCCCACATTCGCGTCAAAACTTGGTTACATTTTTTAAGTAGGCATATTTGAAACAGCTGTTTAAGCTCTATTCTCCCATTTTAATTTCTTTCATAATTTCTTCCAGTAAGTACGTGTCCAGTAAAAAATGACTTCTCTCTTTAAATAAGAGTCCACAGCAGAATGAGAATGAATGTTGTCATATGAAGTGCATTTCAAATGTAATAAAGCAGAAAGGAGTTCCTGGCCCCCGTGTCAGTTGTAAGAGGGTACATAGTGTGATCACTATAGCTCAGTGGCTGCAAAGCAGAAAATGAAGATTGTAAAAACGTCACATAAAGAAAAAATGCACAGTGGATTCGTTTTGCGATGCTCATAATTCAGTAATGCCTTTAAGTAGCTAGAAGAAATATAATAAATGTTTTTCCACAACATTGATCATACTGTATCAGAGGAAATATTAGTGTGCAGGGAGTCATGATTATGCTGGTAGTAATTCTCTGTGCAGAAAACTCCTAGAAGATGGGACCCTTTATAGGCTGAACTTTTATTGGCTGCAGTTATTTACCTTTAAGAATACGCCTAATACACTGTCCTATAGCTAAATATTTTTGTGAAAACTCAAGCCAGCAACTGCCAGTAAATCAGAAACCCTGCTACCGTTTCATATAATTTATGTTTTTCCTATGGACACTCTGAAGTGTTCTGAGATTATAGAAAAAAAAATAATAATAATGACCAGTTCAAGATGTAAAAATGGGAGAACTCTAGAACACTTGTAGAACAAATTTTTCTGCTGTATTCTAAACTCTGATTTGGTCAAAGAGTTTTACTGTGTGTGATCCCATCAAATGACTGCTTCTAAGTGTGTATTAAAGAAATTTCATACCATGTTAAATTAGGCAGTACAATAAAATGCATGGTTATCTGAAGGTTATTAGCAAATATATATATGGACTGCTATGGACTTCTTATTTACCATGCTGAGAAACCTACTGCAAGCCTGCAAAGAATGTCTGGCTTTTCAAAAATCATGAGAATTAGAGTATTGATTCCTAATGCCATTCTCTTGCTCCTTAAGGTGGCAGGGCCTCGTAGTGCTAGGGAAGGCTTCTGAGAATCATAGAATCACAAGGTTGGAAAGGACCTGTAAGAACATTTAGTCCAACCATCCACCCACTACCATTGCTACCACAAGCTACTAAACCATCACTCATAGCTCCTCATTCAGACACCTCTTGAAGACTGCCAGGGATGGACCACTCTCTGAGAGGAAAAGTTTTTATTTACGTCCAATCTAAACCTCCTCTGGTACAACTTGTGATCATTTGCTCAGGTCCTGTTAGTTGCCTGGGAGAAGAGGCCAAACCCCTCCTCATCACAGCCTCCCTTCAGGAAGTTGTAGAGTGCAAGGGGCAAGGAAACCTGGCTCCTCAAAAACAATCACCTCAGGCTGATAGTGGATGAGGCTCCCCTCTGCTGTGCCCAGCTCCAGCAATGGCATATGGAATGCCTGAACTCAGGCAAGAGAGGAGAGGTTGAGATGCAGAAAGCAGAGGGTGCCAAAAGTCTTTCATGGTGGTGGAGATGGACCTGCCTACGCTCTGTGGGAGAAAAGGCTGAATGTGATGCTATGTGGAGGTCTGGGGTGTCAATGAGTGTGTTACTGGTTTCTAGTCTCTGAAATAGCATATAATCTTTTTAGGAGGTGCTAAAATATTCATCTATCATTAGGCTTGTCTTCAGTAGAATGGTTGAATATGGTTATAACATTAAGTAAATAATTATGTTTGTATACTTCCAAAGTAGTGCTCATGAGCCTAACCCAGAACACATGAAACTAGAGCCTAAATGAGTAAGCTTTCTGTGTTGAGCATCAGCTCAAGCAGTACAAAGCATCTGATCTTTGGAAATAGTTTTGTTGTTATTTCTTGATAGATATTTCAGGAAAGAGTTTGATGTAATTATTTCCCTGAGCAGATGATCCTTCAGCCTTCAAAATTTGTTTTAGTTTTCCCTGCAACACACTCCAATTTCTCTTACATTTAAAATAACAGGTTTTTTTCTTGTTTTGAATTAAAAAATAACAACAACAACAAAAAGCCACCCATCTTTCTCTTTCATGGGCTGGTAACTTGGGTAGAGACTAGAGTCTCCTTGGCTATTATTATTATTATGTTGGATAAGTCTTTCAAATTTCGGCAGTTTAGTCTATTCACCCTTGAAATGATTGTAGTAATAAATACATCTGCTCAGTGTTATCATGTGGTATTTATATAGTTAAAGGCTTTTAGCAAGTTGTGTCAAAAGACGGAAATTCTGAAAGAATGAGAACTGGCAAATGAGCTGATTCTGTTGTGAATCATCATATGCATTTTGTAATCCGACAAGAAATATGTAATACTCTTTACAAATGACCTACTAAGGTGTGTTTTGTTTTGTTGTTTTTTTTTCCCTGCAAGGTCCTGTATGAAATACATACATCTAGTTAGGTTGCTCCTAAAGTAATGCCTTCCTCTGAAATTAGAACAGATACAAAGAGCACAATGACACTATCTGGTAGAGCACATTCTTAGCTATAGAACATTATTTGCTGTGCATTTTCACCAGCACTAAACACGAGCCTGCATGCTGTGCTGGTAAAGATCTGCACCAGTGGAAGTGACCTTCTGTTTCACATCTGCTATGATGACATCAGTGCTAGTAAAATGTTGCCCACACAATCCATCTTTCATTGTACAGCAGAATACACTAGATCTAGACTATGTAATGTGTGGTAGGACAGTTTGGCCAGAACTGGTAGCATGCTCCATGGACTTCAAACTGGTGTTACTGTTTTGTGAGGGAAATATTGCATTCTTCTCTGGCCTGGCTCTGCAAGCTCAAACCGTCAACTGAGTCTGCACAGGGATATAGCTGATGATTTGTCTGCATTCCAGGAAATCCACAAGGATCACCTCTTTCCTATCCTAAATGACAATGCACATTGCTTCACCCGAGAGCTGTATTGTCAGTGTTTTCTTCAGTGGGGAATTCAGGTGTCACCATTCCAGCTCACGGTGGTGACACTATATCTCATTACCAGCAATGATGCAATACAGGAAACTGTCAGCTTCAGTTTCATGTTGGTTCAGTAGGTCCTGATAAACTAACATACAGTTTTTTTAGTGTTCTGGGTGGGCATTTGTGGGAACCACCTGGCACAGGCTTTGTGATGTTCCAATGTTACCATAGTTTCCAATGCATTGAAGCTGATATTCAGTTCTGTACATGGTTCCCTGGTCATAATCTGCTGATTTGTATGGATGAGATGATTGAGATGTGACAGCTGTGCATATCAGTCCAGAACACAGCTTGTCTTTCATATCACTGTCACCACTGCTGATGTGCATATCCCACTGCCTCACTGTTCTCATGAATGCTGCTTGGTCTCCAGAAACATTCAGCAAGTGTAGAGTAACGTCAGTGTGTCAATGGGTGCAATTTTTTCCACATGGAGGAGTTCAATGACGCATCTTTGCTTCATCTGCATTTCTATGTCAGACTCCATTCTGTTAGACTGCCCCTCTGCTGCCATCTGTCACACAGCAACAAAATGGAACAGAATATGGGTGGGAATATTCAACCTCTGCTGCCATACCACCCACATCTGCCTCTTAACATTGTGGGTCAATGTAGTAAAATAGGAGGCATTACTTTCGGAGCATGTTCCTTACATTAGTCAGAAGAGTGTTCTGCATATAAGCAATGTGTATGAGTTTAAATGTGACAGTTGAGTGTTATCTTAGCACTAAGAACAGCTGTTGCTATCCCTTGAAAGAATGCTCCATGCAGGATAAAGGATGGGATTTTAGGGTCTTAAGCCAGCAGTCCTAAATTGCAGTTGGTCCCAAGCTGAATGAGTTTTGCTTCAGAGGAAGATTAATTTTGCAGGTAAGAGAGAATCTGGCAAAAGCTCTGTGCGTTTCTGCACGCCCTAAAAGCCTCGCAAGCCTGGAGCTCAGCTCTGTCCTCCCGATAGGAGGCTGTTCCAGCTCCGTACACGTGCACACACCCCGGCACAGATGAGCAGACCGGGGCTTTGTGCTGTCAAATCTGCCTACGGATACAGTGAGAAAGTTCTGTAGAAACTCGGGCTGCATTTAACTGATGCTCTGTAGTTAGCATTTAATCTGAATGCTGCTTGCTATGTTTATGAGAAAGTGCATTTATTTATTTTATTGTAAACAGTAATTTTGTTGAGTTCCCGGGGGATACATTTGTGTGAGTAGGCCGAGCTGACGCTGGATGGCACTGTTGCACGCATCTGGTAGTAAAAGTCGTACCTCTTAAAGCCCACGCATTGAAAATGAGGTTTGGGGCACTTTAGCGTACCCGTCTGTATGGAATTACCGAACACGTAAGCGGCACTGTAATGCTGCATACATGGACAGGAGGAATCAAAAGCTGTGTGTTAGGTTGTGACGCTGATGCTGCACTGCCTTCCAGCAGCTGTCTTATCACTTGTATTTTCCTTCAGTACTGAAGTGCTCACATTTATTTTTATTTTTTTAAAGGTTGATCTGATATGATATTTTAAGTGAAACAAAATACTAATGAGAATGAATATTTTAGTTCCTCTCCATGCCCTTATTTGTAGCCAACAAATGTGAGGAAGTTGAATTTGGACTGACTTATGGTCAGAATGACCTAGCTTAGAGCCAACCAGGCCAAACAAATTTCATTTTCTCTGTAAATAAAAATGGGACTGGTAATTTGGGAAGTAATTTGCTCTTCTGAAGATCTTTGTTTTAAATGTTTTATGGTATTTTACACTAAACTTGTCTGGTTATTTTATTTCTATTGGGTATTGTATTTGAAAGAAAAATAGGCAGTAGGAACATGGCCTCAGTTCTAGAAAAATGTTGGTGTATACTGTCTTTCTTTGTTCAGTCTTCAGTGTCTGTGTTCTTATGTTTCTGTGAGAATGTGCATTTCATATGAGAAACAAGAGTTTTCTTTTAGTTGTATTAAGAAATTGTGCATTGATAGAAATTCAGCTGGACCTGTGTTCTCAATCCCCCTTTTTTTTTTTTTTTTTAATTTATTTTTTGAATGTAAGAGTAAATAAATTGTAGAATAGGCCTGAATTCTAGCTTTGGGATTTCTTTCTGTTCATGTAAATTATCACAGTTATGTTGCTATCCATCTATGGGATGCTTTGATCCAAAATTTCAGTCATTGTTTCCACATTTAGGGGCTGGAATGAACATCAAAGAAATGGGTGTACTGAATTTACTGAATGCCAAAGCAGTACAATAACATGCAAAGGATATAAGCAAATCCCAAAGGTAAAATGTGCTGCCAAATCTTGCACATAATAGAAGCTCTAAAGTGACAGTCTGTCTTTGACAAATGCCCAAAGTTATCAATGCCAAGGGAAGGAACTAACGTGCTGAAAGGTGAATGAAAGAGCGGGGAACAACTCACTGCGTTTATGTGTTTCCTCAGTGTGTTTTCACACAATAAGAAAGCAGTTTAGGTAATCATTACTAAGGTTTTCTACTAACGTGAATCTTTCCTGGGCTTATAACAATTATTTAAAAACAAAGCATGGCTAGAAACAATTCATATACTGAAAGAAAAGAAAATTAACCATGAAGTATATAAAAGAAAAAAAAATTATTCTTTCTTCTTTTGACAAGTTCACGTTTAATGCCCAGATGGTATTTGCAATATGCTGCTCTTTCCTGGTTGATGTATTCCTAAATGCTTCAAATAGTTGCAGAGGAAAGTTAAGGGTTCCATATGTATTCACCAGGTTTTCCACCACTCTGGATGAATAGGGTAATTAAAATGGGTGCTATAATGTAAAAACTTGAGAATCACTGCACAAAAACTATCAACTTAACTTGTAAAAATCTGAAACCTAGTTGTTAAATTCATTTTACTTTCCTCTCTTTGGAAGTAAAATCCAAGGCAAGTAATAGCTATCAAAACTTTAACAAAAGGCATCCCAGTATTCACAACACTTAACCAGAGGCTCGTTTCTGTTATTTACAGATCATAGTGTGCTCTGGTGTTCTGAGATTTTTCCAGGCCTATGTGTTAGTGCTCTTCAGAGAGAAGAACTTTGATAGAGGCCCACTGATGTGCAGTGCTCTCAGTGCAGCCAGCAGAATATTCAGAAGATGGCTTTGCTGTAATGAAACTTCAGAGTGGAAGGTACAGGAGACCTGTTCTTCTGTTAGTTTTCTGCCCTATCTCCAGTTTCCAGATGGTGAGGATGATACCCATCTTCACTTGTCCCATTAGGTGGCCAAAAGCATGGCTGCTGCATGTGCTGCTCAAGCAGTGGAGATGTCACCAGCCAGCATTTTGGCCATGTGATGGCAATACGATGGCTGTGTGATAGAAAAGGTGTTTTTGATTTCTGACAAAGAGAGCGTCAGCCTTCTGTGGGGAAAAAAGCAGCTTGTCCTTACCTAAGCTATGTTTCCTGTACCCCAGCCACAGAAGTCTGAGGAGCAGTTTAATAGGTCTAGGCAGTGCAACATTCCTTCAACTTACTGACTGAGGAAAATGCTTCTGATTGGCATAGGGCTATATTGAGACTAGAGGGAGTATTTCCATTGCCTAATTATGTGGATTTTCAGTTGCTGTTGGCTTTGGGGCAGCCCATTAACACCTCAAGGTGTACCATAACTTAGTTACTTGGACTCTTGAAGCATCCCCCAGAGGCACATGTATGGTTTAAATCTGCCTCTGTCTTGCTCTTCCTCCCCCTTTTCCCTTCCACCCTGAAACGACAGGTTTTCTACTATGCTTTTGTGAAGTGTAGCAAATAATGTAATTCTTTATACATATAACATCCTGGTTTGTGCTAGCAATTAGGAAACTGAATGCTGTGCCCAGATGGGGACCTGATCCTGTATGCCTTGGCTCCAGTCCTGCATTAGATTTGTAGGGAGTGTGACCTACATTCTCTTCCAAAGAAGGCTGGGTAGGAAAGGACATCTGTTTTGGATTGTGGTTGCTAGTAAAATTTCTTATGAAGCAGGGAAGAGAGCTGCAAGTGGTCGGGCAGAGATGCATCTGTTATAGTAAGATAGGATATATGCAGTCACCACTGAATAAAATAGTGTAGTGAAGGAGGAAACGTCCAGTCCAGTACATTTCATAGGCAAATACGGTCTGAGCCCACGCTAGCCAGCTTCTAACACTGAGAGTTTATTTATCCTGACCACAGTGAAAGTGAGACACTCATTGATAAAGAAGGAAAGGACAAAAGCTGTTAAGATTTCTGAGGTTCATTGACAGGCAGCCTTTTTCCCTAAAGAGGAAAAAAACCGCTTGCAAATAAGTGTAATCATTTTCAGTGCACAGTTAATGTGTCCTGAACATCTCTAAAGGCATACTGCTTCCCAGAAATCTGGGTCATTGTGTTACTAAGGTATTTCTGCAATTCATCTGTCTCATTGATCTCTCTTGCATCATCTTCTTTCCTCACAAAGATACTGATGGAAGAAATGCTGGGCAGATCAAAAGATCTGCAGATAGAGGGTGCAGATACAGAGATTATAAACTCAAGTGGGACTACTGCGAAGCCTTCCATTTGACAGTCGAGCTAGAGTCTGAAGGTGAATGCGTTGCTATATCTTTGACACTAATAATGTTTCTTTACCATGACTATTAGTGATATTCTGAGTTGCTGAGCAAACACTGAGCCTAAAGAAAAAGAAGAAAAACGTCTTTGAATAGCCATTTGCTAACCTGTACAGAGTAGCTTTAGCCTAAGATTTAGGAAGTGAGCTGGTAAAATCCCATACACAAAAACAAACACCAGCAATGTGCACAAGGATCAAAAACCTGCAAGTAGTGACCCAGCTGTTTATTCATTGTTCAGAATGAAACAACACAGTAGGTAATTCATTAGTATATTAATGTTCATACTAATGGAAAAGGTATAAAGACTAAACATGAAAACCTGAAAATTTTAATAATCGATCATGATTATAACAGAACTGTCATAACAGAAACTTGATGGGGGAATTCATATAGCTGGAATATTAATGTAAATGATACAGATGGTTCAGGAAGGACAAGCAGGGTAAAAGCAAGGAAATATGTTTTCTGCTGTCTAAAACTCAAAGCATGTGCATGATGATGAAGAAGAAACAGGCATGGCCATTCTACCAGTTAGGGTCTGCTAAAAAGCTTTAAATCTGAAAGATTAAGTGAAGAATGTTTCTTATATGTAGCAGAATCTTCTTCTAAGGCCCTGTACTCCATGGGATTTAGTTTCCCAACTTTTGAGAAAGCAGTACTATAGAACATTGGTCAGCAAATTTTTTGTTGACACTTGTTAAAGTGGAAGTGAATCAATGTTCCAAATGAGTCCTTTTTTTTTTTTTTTTTTTTTTTTGCTTTCTTCTTTTCTCCTCCTCCCCACAGGCTGTTTTCTGGTTTTTAAGAGGCTTCCTCAGATATGCAGTTTCTGGCTTTACCTAGGCATAAAATAAACTTCAAGATCTTTTGTACATGTTGAACAGGTCCCAAGCATCCTCTGTAATCTGATGATACCTGTGCATTGATCAAAGAAAGAACAGCAAAGATAGCAGGGAATTCATCTTCTCTAGCACTGTTGTACTGAATAATAAAATTACAGGGTCTTTTTTTAAAGCTCAGTAATGATCATGCTCATTTTAATCTGAATTTGCATTAACTGCGGAGTTCATCAGTTTGGGCTTTGAGTTGAGGGCCAGACTTCTCTTACCTTTTACCTTCATCAGAGAAATTATTCATGTCAGACCCACGTCAAATGTATTTCAGTTCCTCTTAAACAGGGTAACTGGAACAAATAAAGTGAAGTGCTAGGTAATATATGTTCTATCTATCTGACACTTTCTTTTATTACACAGTTTTGAACAATCTTCTCAACACAGCTTAAAGCTTGTGTTGAGAAGATTGTTCGCTATGTCAAGTTTTGGGACACCAGAAGTCACAAATAAATTAGTGAGAACAAGGGTGAAAAACATGTGACAACAATATGACATACCTGAAAAATTAGATGTGTATTGCATTTCTTTCTTTAGAACGAAGACTGATGGACTATGAGAGCAGCATTTGATTTTATTTACAACAGCCCTTTACGGGAATTATTTATTCCTTCTGGTGGAGAGAACAAATTTGCTCTGTCAAATTCAAATCAAGCCTTAGGAAAAAGCTTTCTGACTTGAAGGACAGCAAAACACTGTTTTGTTTTTTTTTTATTTTTATTTTTTTGTAAGGTTTGTTGAGTCTTCATTACTGGAAGTGTTTAAGAATGGGTTTAAGAGGAACGTCTGTCATAAGTTAAACCTGGCCAGAGAGAAGGGAAAGACCTCCCAAGGGTGTCTTATTTTCCATTGATTCTCAGAAAGACAAAGTCAGATGCATGGGAAGCTGTTGCTGTGCTATCCAAGGTAGGAGATATATTTATAGCACAAGAGAGTATCCGTGCTTTACCTTCCATGGGTAGTGGCAGTCACTGAGCTGAAATTATATTGGTGTAGAAGCTGAATTTTCCAGCCAGAGTCACCGATTTGCTTTGTTTTTACTCATGATAAAATAACATTAGTCTTTGTCAGCTGTGCTGCCGTCAGATTTCTGTGGCATTCACACACCTCTGGACTGCAGATAGTTTGTAGACTTTTTTTTTTAACAGATCCTTTACAATCCTTGTATTTTCCTCATTTGTTTGTACTCAGCCTTCTGTAGCTGATAGTGAGTAATGATGGAGTTTATCTTAGCAGAAAGTCTTGCCTGAATACATAATACTTTTGAATTGTGTTTAGAGTTTCCAGAGTCCCAGATAAATTAGAGCATTTGGTTTTTTTGTTGTTGTTGTTTCAGAACTTATTATTGAAGTACCTAAAATTTTCAAGAACATTAAAATATACCAGTGTGTGTTAGTTGGTTGGATATAGTAGAGATTTTTCTGGCATGAAAAGCACAGTATTTATGAGTTAATTTAATCAGAGAAGAAAAATATTGAGTAGGTGACGAAGTAAAAATGATGACTGTGTATTATGTTTTTGCCATGCAGCTGAACAAACACGTTCAATGACAGACTTTGGCATGAGCTGCAAAGATGTTCTTGACAATGGCATGAATAAATATTAGGTGCTGTACACAATTCACTGCATTCCGGGCCTTGAGCAAAACCAGGTGAGCTTTGCCTGGAAAATGTGGAAGAAACAATGAAAGCATGTTGGGAAAACGTAAACATGTAAAGTATTCTCCCCAGCTGCTTTGCTGTAACATTTTCATTTGCATCAGCAACAACTCTGTCATTTTTTTTATCTGTTCTACTTTCATTGCACTTCTAGGAATCAATTAAAATCCCAGCTGCTTAGAGTTCATGGCAGGCACTCCAATAATATTGCCTAAGTGAAGGACTTCATATCTGCTTAAAATATACTGGTCAGGTTTCATTTCCATTGCAGCAGCTAATCTATAAAAATATAAAGGAAAGCAAACATTTCGAGATGTTTGGTTGTGAATACAGAAACAGAGAGGATGTCTCCTGATAAAATGAAAGTGAAGGAGATGAAGGCTGATTAAAGATCTATTTTTTGTCAATTTTTATTATGCAATATAGAAGAGTTTGAGTAGCTGAGGATTTATGCTGTCTCCCTATCTGTAATTATAATTTTTTGTCTGAACATGTGCCATTTGGGTTTCTCTTCAAAGTTTGTTGAGATGGTTGATTTTCTCTAATTGACCAATTTACCAGATGCGTGATATCTGTTCCTTAACTGTTTTCTGTTATTATTAAACAAGTTGGACAGTAATTGTCTGTCTCAAAAGACCCCCAGAAAGGTGAATCAGGAGACACCCTGATCTGTTTGAAATTGAACGTGGAGCATTTAGTTTGAGCCTTAGCTGAGAGATTACTTAATCAGGCCATTATTATACCTACTAGAACCATTTCTAAATACCTATCCATAGGCAAATTTCTTCCAGACTATTTATGCCTCACCAGAAACAATGTTGCTTTGAGATATTTTACACTTCACCTATCTTTTGTTGTATTCAGTAGTAGGTCTAATCATTCCTAATCTGAAAGAATCCCTCCTTAAGAGGGGATCTCTGTGCTAAAGTTGAGTTCTCTTTTTTTTTGACATAGTCTGCTGCATCCTAAAACTTCAGAAAGTTTATATGCAGACTGATGTTCAACTTGTATCTGCATAAGTTCTGATTTTTTGTTGTCTATGGTCTTCTCCCTTAGACCCCATTCAGTCTCTGCTGTTAGACTAATCAGATTGGATATTAGACATACATTAAAATGTGTGTGTATTTTTTCAGACTGGTGTGTATAGATACTGTGCAGGCAGGTTACTGGAGCAAAGCTTTCCTTGTTCCTGAACGCTTTCTGAATGACTACTATATTGATTTTCACCCAGTCTTCAAAACATTCTTTGATTCTTCCATTTTGTTCATTGCTTCAATGGTACCTCAAGTGAAGGGAATTTATATGCCAAGTGGAATGCAGGATACAGAACTGTGGCTTTCTCCATGTTTTTGAAGAAGGTATGAAAACATTGATATCAGCCCCTCAGATCTTGAAGTCGTGTGCAAAGAACATGTAGGTTCATTATTGTGAATCAGCTCCAAATATATATATATACAAATAGCAAATATAATAATACAAAGCTTCATTTTACAAAAGAATTCAAGATATTACTAGCAGGTGAGCCAGTTCAAATACTGACAACTGAATTGCGTAACTGTGTCTTAGTTGCAGGACTTAAAAGTATTCACAGTGGTAAATTTTGAACTAATGAATTTAAGGCTCAGCATAAGAATATTTCAGGGTGGTAGTCTGTTCTCAGTGCAAAGCTAATATTTTTTATTGATTTTAATGAAAGCTACATTGGAAAAAATAAAGAACAAGCAGACTGAGTGAATAGGAGCAACTGTAAATCTTGCCTTAAATGCTAGGTATGTGAGCACTTCGGTTACATAAGGTACAAATATCCTCAAGATAATGAAGGTGGCAAGCAGAGCAGCAGTTTCTTTTTTTTTTTTTTTTTTTTTTGCCAAACTTTTATTTAATCATGCAGTCCACTTGTTCAAGGAGGCTTTGCATAAGCAGTGATAATCATCTGGTTTTGTTTCTTAAACACTTAAATCTAGGAGCATGGATGTTCTGTATTGTTATTTTTTTTCTTTCAGATTACGCTACTAGACTCAATTGTTTTTTTCAGTGGAGAAAATAAGCATTTAATCATCAAATATCAGAGTTCAGTTTCAGAAAGCTCATAAATGGAGATACGCAAACAGCTTTAGATACTGTATCTGCAGGTGCGTAACTTTTTCCAGTGGAAGGCTTTTTTTTTTTCTTTTTGAAAGATTGTGGAAGTTAACTCTTGATTACAAGACAGGATGTTTAAAGCTACAGTGAATACTTGTAATGAAACCTGCTTCTTTGGTTCATTCTGCTGCCAGCTGGGATGCAAGTCTGATTACACTGCCAGTGTAAAGAAAAGTTCTTGACTCTGTATACTTTATCTTAATTTGTTAAGAATTAACATACTATAAATAACAGAATGGCCAGGATAGCTGCTGATCCCACATTCGGATCCTTGCTCTTCTAGCCTGCTCCTTTCTATGGTGAAGGGTTTAGTTGAGTAAATTTTTGCATTGAGTTAATAAAGTGACTATACAGAGTTAATTAGGGCTTATATTTACAAAACTCATATAGAAATGACTGTTTTGTAGATGATGCTCCAGAGTTTTATATACATAAGCAGCAGTAATTACTTTGATTTTTGATTAATAGTACATGTAATAGTACTAGGAGGACTATTTCTGGGTCTCTTTCTTGTATGCTTCAATATGTATACAAGCAAATAAGGCCTCATTGCTGTCAGCTGTATAAATGGAGATGGGATTCTGGAGACATGCGGATGATTTCTGATTACGTTATTTCTTTTTTTTCTGACTAAAAAGAAGAATTAAACTGTTACCTTTAGTAATTAATAGATGAAAATAATTCTTGATTTCCAGGACGGAAGTTTTACAAAATCTGTGGATACCCAAATTTTGTGAGTTCCCACAATATTGCAGGCTCTCAAATCACTGAACAAAGCTATTCAGATCTCTAAGCTACTGTACAGTTACTTGGCAACTGATGATAAGCAGACATTGCTTATTAGGAAGTCTTTCTTCCTTTTTCTTATTTTGGATGTATTCTAGAATGAAAATTAATGTTGTCATTGTACAGACTCCAAAAATAACAACTACTAATAAAATAATACTTACAATAAAACTTGGGATGCAGTATTAGATTAAGCTTTTAGTCTTAGCCAGATTGGAGCAAATGGTGGAATGTAAGTTTTCCAACTCCAAGCAACTGTGGCAAAAAATCACACTAGGCTTTGCCTCTCTCCTACTCATCTGATCAAATTATTTGTAAGAGTGACTGCCTGGAACATATCTCAATATTATCAGTCCTCCATTTGACAGAATCAATTTTATATATTTCTAAATGTCAGATGACTTTAGCTACCGTTCTGGTCATGTTGAAAATTTCAACCACACTGAGCGTCTGAACACCACTTGTTCAAAAATTTCACTAGATGTTAATGATTTTTGTTTCTATTAAAATAAGTTGATGCAGGAATTGATTAAAAAAAAAAAAGTTGATTTCCATGATCTAAAAATATTTTCTCATTTTTCTGAAGAAAGTGAATACATGTACAATTCTTTGTTGCCCTCTTGGATTCAAACACTCCTATGAAGTTTCCTATAAGAAAAGTAGAAATTCAGAAGTATGGGAAAATATAGATTTGAACTCTGAAAAATAAGGCCTAAACAAATCAGTAATTGCTGATGAATGGCACTATGTAGAAATGCTGAATATATTGCTATATGTTGAGCCAAACTCTGAGAATGATTTGAGTAAATCATTAATTTACTGAGGAATAGTGTGTCAGCATTTGAAATGCATTTTCATAATGATAATTAATCTTGAATAGTTACAGAAAATGGAGGAAGCAACGGAAGATATCTGTAAAGCAGTTATCCAGGACCCTTTGCTTTCTGCAACATTTTCTCATAAAACTGTTTTATCCTCAAAGAGTAGATTGTGTTCTCATCTTAATGTACAATTTAATGCAAGTTTTCTGCAAGAAAATTGTATCAGGTAGTTGCAAGTTGTAATTCTATCAAGGAACTATAAATTTGGACAGAAAAAAGCTTTCAGACAAAAAGAAAACCACAGAATTCCACTCTTAAATTTTTCAAGAAAAATGTACCGAATGAAATGTAGGGTAAAATAGAACTTGTGGTCCTGAAAACAAAACCAGAAGCATGCAAGAGTCTGCAGGGAAGTAATATTAAAAATAGTAATTATTTGAACTATTGTTCATGCAGTTCCTTTGTCTGACAAAATCTTTTCAAACATTGGTAGCACACTTTCAAGACTGACTTGAACTTTCCTTGTGTTGCTTTGTAGTTAATGACAAACAGGACTTTAACCTCACCTCCCAAGCTCTATATTATTTGTTCTTTAACTAGCTAAATAAATACCTGCACAGTTTAACTGTGCAGTTTCACATTCTTCTATCTTAGGAGTGGTATTTAAAGAGTTTCTGTGCTGTTTTTTCCTGAGTGCGCAAGCCCCTCCAGTTGTTCAAAGCGTTACTCTGTTTTTGTCTGCTTTTTTTTTTTTCCCTTCAGCACTGCTCTGAAATGAGGCCCAGCTCCTTGATTCACTTTCTGTGTGTCCCTATCAACAGCTGTGTCAGCACAACTGAAAGGGTGGGATAGGACAGGAATGAGGGTTGTGCACACAAGAGGGAACCCCTTACACTGGAATTTCCCCTGAAAATCATTTGAGATTATAGCTATGTAGCCAGCTGAAACAGGAAAAAACATTTGTCTAGAAAAATGTAGTTTTAAAAGATTAAACAGTAATAATAAATAAATCGAGTTTTAATTCACTAAAAGCACAAGAAGATACAAACATCTCACATCAGTGCACCTGCTCCCCTCTTTCTGGCACAACATAAAATAAAAGATTAAATGTTTCATTCTTAATGTGCATTATCTGGTGTCTGGGTGTGACAATGCGCATGCACAAGCAGACATCTGTGCAAGTCTCCTTTTCCCCTCCTGTTTCTGGTGCTTGGCATGGGAACTAAGCAGCACAGCCTGGAAGCAGGGGCTGGAGGTGCCTGCTTGTGTGGAAGATGCTGCTGACTCTGTTCCTGTCACCAGCATGAAAGGGAAGGAGGCTGTTGCAAAGAAAGACTCAGTTGTGGTTTTGACTTAAGATGTGTAATTTAGTAATTAAACTGAGAAAAAATATATTGATTTTGGGAAATACAGATGTGATGACTTTTTTCAGCTTCAGTTCTGTCTGCTTATTTTTTTTTTTGAGTTACTATTTGTAAACAGTGGTGTAAGTCCCTAACTCTTCTTCCTATTATAAGAATACTGTAGTCTATATAATGCAAGTAGTCATTTAGAAGCTCAAAGATCACACTCTAGATTTCCCATATAACTTGGGAACTAGAAATACTTTGATTAAAATCATTATCTGTGGGTTCATCTGACAACGAGATATGATTTTTCAGTGAACGGCCCGTTTAGTTTTTTGTAATCTGCAATTTAGTGTTTTAGTTGTGTTTAGTTTTAGTTGCATGTAATTATTTAATGCTCTATTCATTTCTTTCTGTGTATTGAAAGTGAGAAGTTGATTTAGCTGGTTTTCAAGGATTTTTTGCAGTTCATTTGCTGTTGTTACAAAGCATGCTTCATGTTCCATGTGATTATTTTTGTTACTGGGTTTTTTGGTGGCTGCTCTTGTATCTTTTCCCTCTGCTGCAAGTGTGACTGCTGTTGTCACACTGTCTGGAAGGGGCTTTTTTAGTGCCAATAGGTTTGTCTGCAAGAAGCAGAATTTAGATCTTTTAACTCTTTTAGGTACTGTATTTATTTTACAATTAATTTGCTCAGCCAGTCATAGGCTTGTCTAGATCCTACAAAGATGTTTGCGTGAGCATGATGTACAGGTAGCACATCTCTAGCTGCTCTCTTGTTCCAAAATAGTGGGGTGCCCTCTGGGACCCCAGGATTTTTTCAGCTTTCCTGTCCCAACTGTTAATCCCTCTGAGTCTCCCAGCAATGCTTTCACTGCCCTATGCTTTGTCAAAATGTGCCAGGAGCACTGGGTAACCCCAACATGTTTCTTTCTGATACAGACCAAGTGAGGGAATAGTCCTGTGAGCTGCTGAGCTGTGACAGGCTGGAAGAACTCAGTTACGGGAAGTAGCTTTGATGAGGAAAATCACTGGTGAAGCAACAGCTGCTCCAGGGTATGTGAGCCAGCCCTGGGCGTGCTGTGCAGGTGCTGGAGCTGCAGATTTTTTGTCCTCAGAGGTTCCTTTCCATGTGGACTAAGCAGGCAGGCAGTCTCATGTAGATCACGTGAAAGCTATTGGTGGCTTCCCAAAATAAGCTCTCCTCACAGATGCTTTCCACAGTGCAACTGTATTATTTGTGCTGCCCTCAGGCCTTAGTGAGGAATTGTCTAGTTCTTCCTATCTTAAACAGCCCTCTACAGGTTTAGATTCATAGATTCACAGATACATTAGGTTGGAAAGGATCTACAAGATCATCTAGTCTAACCATCCTCCTACCATCATCTGAGGAATTTCCTCAGTAGTTGTGCTGGTTTCTTTCATCTTGTTTACACTACCTGCCTAAGCAGTTTTTGCAGCATTACACTATGTTACATAACGTCCATTCACTTCATTTCAGTTACATTTGCTTATTGTTGTGTTAATTATTTTTCCTGAAGTACACATATTGTCAATAATATACTAGATTTCTCTATCAGTTCTTTGGACAAAGCACCCCGTTTGATTACCTTTTGGTCTTTTCTTTATTCATCAGCCACTTATTTTTTCTGGTTTCTAAGCTTTATAATAGACTTTCTAATTCCTAGATAGAGGGAAAAGGTAGAAAGCTGACAAATGCTTGTTGTGCTTAATCTTTTTTGTCTTGATAGACAGTAATCATTTTCTCTAGGTGCACTGCTATCATTATTAAACTAATTAAAAACCAGAATCTGTTCCAAGTTTGAGATGATACCTTCTTTTGAGTTATCATTTTATGGGCTTATGTGTGAACAGCAGGTGGCTATTCAATAAATCCATTTTTCTTGTCATTAATATTAGAAGATCTCCAACTTCTACTTGCATGCTTTATTTATGATCAAGTTCTTGCAATCAGAATGGTGATCTTTAATAAAATGTATGTGTCTGATTGAAAGAAGTATTAATCATGCAGAAAGCAACCAATACACATTTATTTCTTTTTGCTATATTGTCACATTGCATTCCTGTAGGTTAATGGTGATTTGTAATGTATGAACATACTTCCAAAGCAGTACTTTCCTGGAATGCACTGTGCGGCCAAGTAAACGAGTTTGCTCAGTTCCCTTGCCTGTTGTGAGCTCAGAACGATTCAGTGTTAACTGTGCTTGGCTTCTAGTTTTTTCTGCTATTTGTTGGCTGTGGTGTCAAACGGATAGAACCACAGCCCCTTAAAGGATGATTTTCAAATAGCAGTAACAGTAAACTGGTTATAATTTTCTGCAACCTTACTGAAAGTTAGTTTGTTCTTTTGTATGAAGCATTAGAGCTCTCTGAATACATATAAATGATGGGTATTGATATTTTGTTTATTTACACCCACTTCCTGTAAAATGCAACTAATCCATGAGTTTGTTAATATTCTGTTTGTGGCAGCTTAAGTTGTTATATAACACTACATTTGCTTTAGAGCTTATTCTTTTGGCAGAGAACATTTTCAGAACACCAATCTTTCTATTGACTGAACTGTGATGTATTTAAATCATAATAACATGAATGACCTATAAGAAAAAAAAATGCATTAACAGCAGAGTATTGCATTAACATCCCAAGAAGGTGCAAATGGAAAATGACTTAAATACTTTGAATAGTTGTATTAATTTCTACAGGAATTAATTGTAGTTATCATTATACCCTTCTGTACTTGCTGTCATCAACTGCCTCTGATCTGCTGAACCTCACAGGCCCTCACACTCGTGTACTGTGACCTACACCCTCTAGGCTCAGCTTGGCACTGGTAAAAATAGTGACTGGGGCTGTCTGAGAAACAGAGAAAGTGTAAGAGGATTCCTGATCAACTGATTACAGCTAGGCAGTTTGTGTTACCCAAATAGATAAAAACATTAAAATCAGACAAGAAACTTCTGTGTGACCCTGGTGGAAGGCTGTCAGGCAGACACAAGAGTCTCTGTGCCAGATGTGAAAACCAAGCACTGGGTGGATAAAATGTAACTATTCTCATCACCTGGTACTCCTATTTGGACACTGTCTACCACATACAGTCTAACATCACTTGTTGGGTAAAGCTGAGGAGTGTGGGGGAATCCTGGTGCTGCAACCCTGAGGGGCTTTGGCGCAGTAATGGTATTGATGTGCTAAGTGCTGCCAACACTGTAGTCTGAGCACGGCCAGAACCTGGGGCACAAGCATGCCTGAAAGATCAGGTGCCTTGGGGTTTTGGTGGCTGGGAGATTGTGTGCAGGTGGGCACACAGCGGCTACTGAATCTTAAATCCACCTGAACTCCATTCTTAATCCTCTGTGAGCTCGAACCTAATATCTGTAGGAAAAACCTGAGCACTAGATCCTTAATAATTGTCAGCTGGCGTAGCACCACTGGATCGATTGAAGCTCAGACAATTTACACTAGAAGAGGCTCTGGCCCTCCGCCTTTAGATCTACTCCTCTGTAGTCAAGTCTGCAAACAGCTGGTAGTAGAGGCAGCCTGTTATGGAGGAGCCATATTTACCAGCATTGTGTCTCTGGGAAGTCTTACTCTTGTTCTTTCCTAATTTCTGTCGCTGTGCCAATGTAGAATAGAGGTTACTGCCACTTAGAAAATAAGTTATTTTCTTTCAGACTGGAACTACACAACAGAAATTTTGTCTGGGAGCTGTGTGGGGGGAAAATGGGCTTATGAAGATATTCAGTTGTCCAAGAAGACTATCTAAACAGACATGCTTTCTCTTCCCTTCTTTTCCTCTCCTCCCCACATTATTTTCTGCTTCTGTTACTTTCTTGCTTAGTTAAAGAAATGTTCCTATTCAGCAGCCAAAAGCCATTCAGGACTGGCACTTAGTGAAATACAGAACTGCAGACATGGTAG
This sequence comes from Oreortyx pictus, assembly GCA_036925125.1. Lineage (NCBI taxonomy): Eukaryota > Metazoa > Chordata > Aves > Galliformes > Odontophoridae > Oreortyx > Oreortyx pictus. The sequence goes on along the minus strand of JAUPFR010000009.1, from coordinate 13,227,850 downwards.
GACAAGCAGGGCTTTTGAATAACTGATGGTTGAAAGGCGCTATTTGGCAGCGATAATTGCACACAGAGCATTGCCCAACTGCATTGCTCTGTTTAATTACTTGTCATTGTATATATTTTATAACCCTTAGTTAGCCTTGAAAATTTGCTTAGGCTGATACCCAAAACTTGAAGTTGGTGCCTCAATTTTAATTGAAGTATGAAAATATTCCAACCCTCTGCTTCCTCTCAATAGTGACTGTGGTAAATTCCCCACAATTAAGAAAGCTCCCAAGTGATCTTCTTAAAATGCTGCTGCATATTGTTTCAAATTATGGTCCAGAAGTCTTGCACAATTTCATGCAGCAGATATATTCTCAGGGGAAGGATTCTGATGAAATAACAAGTTTACTTCAGAGAAAATCCCATAGAACTTTCCCATCGTTTTTCTGTGCTTTTATACTAATTTGCAGTATTAATAGCGAGAAAATTCAGAAGCATTGAGGAGAAGTTTAGAAATGGCTGTCTTTTGAAACTGGTTAGACATAAGCAAGGAAAACAGAATTAGTTTGTCCATGCCTTGAACAAAGGTAGTCTTATTCTGCAGATGAGGCTACCTGTAGAAGTTACGCTTTGCATTTACCATCAGTATCCGCCTCCTATGCTAGGTACAGCTGACAGTTAACATTCATTGGAATTAGTATGCCATTCCTGCTTTTATGTATTTCTCCTCCAGCTAGAACTTAATGATAACAAGGTTCCAAGGCACCCAGAAGCTGGGAAAATGAGTTTAGGTACCTGTCTGTGTAGAAAGTTTGTGGCTGTTACTGTATTTCTGTGGCTCTTAAAAGTGCCATACAATAACCCAAATACAGCACTCCTAAGAGAGGTGGCAGAGACATGTGGATGTAGCTACAGTGATAAACCGATGTAGTGATGCCCGTAAATTTTCTTCTTTAAGTAATTCTGAAGTCAAACCTTTAACATTTTGAAATTGTGATTTTGCAGTATGAACAACAGTAATATACAGAGGTCCCTTCTAACCTCTACAATTCTGTGATTCTGTAATGGAAGTATTTAGCCAATCCACAAGGGGCCAGAACAGGATTACCTTGTCAGAGTGTATTGGTGCTTTGCTTCTTCTAATTTTAAATGTCTTAAGGGAATGGCGATTTCATCATTTCCATAGAGACACTATTTCAAAGCCCATAGATCTTTCTGTCAGGAATATTCACCTTATGGTCTCTCAAATTTTTGCCTTTCTGTGAGGGAGATACCAAAACTAGCGAAGGCCAAGGAAAGCTCTAAATAATTTCCTCATTATAGGAAAAAAAATCACAACATCAAAGACTGCTGCTCTCAGCAGCTTTATTAACAGTTTAAATGCTGCACTCTTAAGTATAAACATAAAACAATCTTACTGTCAAATTGAGCAGAAATTCTCCAGAAACAAATAAAAAATTCTTCTGAGATATATATTTATATATCCCTCTGATTCACTTTAGTAGATTTCTTCACATAATCTGCTATATCTACTTTAAGCATGAGGGAACTTGAGCTGGTTTATAGACTGTGAGACCTTGCAATGAAATGGAGAAGTGGGAGTTAACTTTACAAAGATACTGGCTTTCTCCCAAGCAGTGAGTGCTGACAAGTATAACCATATTACTAAAATCACATCAGCAATGTGATATATTAAATAAAAACATGATTGACTACAGACAAAGTAGTTTGTATTTTGTCCGTGAAAAAGCATTGTGTTACATCAATCTGTCCAAAAAATGGGGCACATCAGAAAACAATGTTAAGAAGGCTTTTAAAACACATCATTGAGATTACAGCACCTTTAAAAATAAACAGCACTGAATACCAACACAGGTAAAATGTCATTGTGAAACCCAGATCTGAAATTCAACGGCATGCTTTATAGCTTTCCAGTGTGTGATAAAATCTGTTCACCAGATGTACTATCTGTCTCCTGTGTAGCATACTTGAGCATCATCTAGGCCTGAGGCCCATTTATTTCATGTAATTGCCTTCCCTGTGCACACCTTAGGGCACCCTAATTCTCCATTTTATTTCAGACACTGTACAGGGTACCATCTGGTAGTATTAAGCTCATCTCATTTTATTGCACTATTGCAGGGGCTGTATCCAACCCTACAGTATTCTTTCAATGGAGAGAGAGTTTGGTTACTGCCAGCTATTTATTTTTGCCAGGAATAAACTACTTTTTAACTATACACATGCAGAGTTCACATGTATATCAGTCTCAGCTGAAAAGCAGGTCACTGCTTTTCACCCCACATTGTTGAAAATGAGTACCTGACAGCAGTCTGGTGCTGCAGCAGGACTGGGTGGTGTGTTCTTCTGTTAACTTGCAGAGTATAAGTTCTAAATTCTTCTTACTCCTCTCAGTAATTATATCATTTTAGTACCTCAATTACATTATTTCCATTAAAGCATATCATTTCTAAAAAAGGCACCTTACAGAAATAGTTTAATATTTAAAAATAGCAATATACCTTTCAACTGTACTTCACTGCAAAGTTCATTTGCTGTTTTAAGTCCCAATTTAGATCTGAACCTCACATTCCTGCTGTTATTCTGTTGCTCAGTCTTGTACAATATTGCAGTCAAAACATGAAGATCAGATTGCAGAAACTTCACCTATTTCTAGGTTCTTCTTTGTTGTCTGCCAGTTTGATTATCTCCTTCCTTTTGAGTCTTTGTCTTATATATTTCTGACTTTATAATTATTATTATTATTAATATTATTATTAATCTCTTTTGTGCCGGCAATTTTTTGCTCATGGTTATTGCCACTTAACTGTCTTAACTACCTGATTGTGCCTACAAAGTAACGAGGTAGAAGCTGAAATATCATTAGCTGTTCCCACAGTTTTCACATGCAAAAGATGGAGCCTGGATTTTCAAACCCTGATTTTGCTGGCAATGGCTTTGAAGCACATCAAATTTGAAAGTGCAGTATCCTATCTGCTGTTGAGCTAAATCTTCCTTACCTGTAAACTTAGCTGAATTCAGAGTACTTACACGCTGATAAAGCAGATCAGAATTGTCCACACTGCAGCAGATTTACCACTGTTGGAGAGAAAAAAAATAGTGGTAGAAACATCATGTGAAACAGATTTGGCTCCAAGTTGTATGCCCTGCAAAAAAATGCACAAAATTACCATGTTCCTTAAATGAGCGACTAGCTCCATTAAAAATATAGCGCTTTCTATCCCAGCTCAGTCTTTTGCTCCTTCTGAATCAACCCCAAAGTTCTCACAGATATAAAGGGATTTCTGATCACACAGGGATATAGGAATAGGCTGGTTGCTTTGAGGGAAATAGATCCCATTCCTGATGTCAGTGTTGACATGAAAGAAAACAACTACTTTTCTCTCTCAACATGTTTTAAACTAAATCTCATTTTTGTTGTATGCCCTTCCTTCAATGCTTTCTCTGTTGGCAATTTGAAAGCCAAATTAAAGTTATCTGGATACAGGGTAGCACCTGCCCTCCTCCTTCACCTCTGTAGCTCTGTCTCACCTTTAGGAGTGGTCATTGAACAAGATGCCATCCTTCCAAGAAATACATTTCAGTGTTGTCTGGGAGCAATAGTTACATCAGGCAGTGGAGATTTTCCCATAAACTACAGCTAGAGATGGCACCTGTGATGTCTTATGCTGTTCTTTTTCATCCTGGGCAGTAGCACAGGTTTTCTTCTACTGAAAGAGTGAAATGCCCTACTTCTTTCACATATTGTTTAACATTCTCTGTAAACTGGATGGTGCAGTTTCCCTGGTGCTGCTCAGTTCAAGTGTCCCCCTTTGCAGCTGTAAAGATTTGGATGGAATTAAGTGTGCCTGAATGCTCCCAAGTGCTGGGTCAGTGTGTATCAATCCACCCCCCCCAAACCAGGCAATTGATGATAGTAACCCCAAAAAGTGTAGCAGTTGATTTTGCGTGATTAAATAGATCCTCCTACCATTTCCATTTCAGAAAATGACTGTTTCCATAACCTGCTGTATATTATAAAAAGGTGATAGCAGCTTCTCAGAAAATGGCTTGGTGCAGTTTTGGTGATGAGTACAAACTAACTTATCTGAACACCAATCGCTGTTGGGACACAGTGATCTTCCCCTTTCTCCTGACTTTATTATTCACTGACTGCTAATAGCCATAGCATGGCATTAGCAGCCATGTCAGGAAATGCCACCTTCCAGGTAAAATTAATTATCTCATAATGAAAAGGTAGAATTATGCTCCTCTGTGAGAATTCTGTATGTTTTATGTGCACTGCCAATGACAAATGTAGGTAGATTCACCTGGATTAGCTGTGTTGATCAAAAGGACCAGGTGAATTAAAAGAATAACTCTATCATCCTTTGTTGTAGGAAGCGTTTATTTTACTGTGTTCAGACTCAGCTAAAATCAGGACTACTGGATTGTAACTTGACAAGCTGTGATTCTTACCAGCCATACAAAGTGCATTTAGCTGTTGTTCTGTAAATCAGTGAAAGTGCTCAGTGAAGGAATAGATTCATATTTATTTTCCTGGAGATTTCTACCTACTTGAGCTTTCAGGCTATCCCACTGTGTAAAAACATCAATGATAGTCATAGTATGAAGGCTGATACTTCCCATCATGCCCATCAAACAGAACATCCCAAGATTTCTGTATAAATCCATCTGCAAGCAACTAAATGTCTGAACAAAACCAACAAGGTCTTGGAGGAGAAAGAGCTCTGAAATTCTAGTAGATAACAGTGCAAAGATTTTCCACATAGTAAGAAATGAAGCTTTGACAAAGGAAGAGAATTTCAGAGCTGGCAAGGTGCATCAGACAGGTGTGCATGCAGCAGGGTACCAGACAATATCTGCTTAAGGACTGGACACTTAAATATAATTAAGACTGTTCACTTGGCACAGCAAAAAGAAAACTCATAGATTTTTACTGATGAAAATGCAAACATGATAATTGGAGCTAAAAAGGGGAAAAGTAATGGCACACACTCATTCCTATTAAATTTATTTTCTATTAGTACAATGCTAATTAACCATTAATAATTTAATGATGTATATGTAACAAAAGCAGCTCAAAACACAAATTGTCTACGTGAATACCACAGCAGCCATCAAGGTAAGAACTGAGGTTTCTTCGTAAGGAAAAGGTGTAGAAATCATTTGCTCTTACAGAAGCTGTAGCTATGGCATGCACATTGCCTCTGTTACAACACCAAAGAGTTACGACTAGCCAGCCAATCTTTTACTGTGAGTGCTTGCAGTTAAATGGAAGCCACACTGAAACAGACTTACCCGTCTGTGCAATCAAACTGGGAGAAACTGTCCTGGGATTCATTGGACAGTGGTTTTTGAAATCATCACATTCTTACAGAGGTTGCATTTGAGCCCAAATGATGTCTTCCTACTGCTCCCAACTCCTGCTCTGAGCTCATTTCTTTTCCACTCCCATTGCACATTTTTGCATGCACAGATCCCTGGAGTGCTGTGCAGTCATACCTGCCAGCATTTCCTGTTTATTTCAGTCTCTGTTATGATACTGGGAGTAACATCTCTGCCTGGAAGTATATTAAATGAAGTGTGCATGCAAATTACTAGCAAACAATCTTCTCCATTTTACTGAAGATCCTTGTTTGATTGGTTCGTCTTACAGGACTTTATTCTGTGGGAAGGGCTAGGCCTCTTTCCCAATATAAAAAAAAATCCCAAATAACCAATCCCTACATCTGAGAGACTGAAGATTAAAATTAACCATTGTGTAGTAGATGAGAAGTAACTATTTTTCATAGGCTTTTTACCACACATTGGGGATTATGATTTCATATTATGCAAATGCATTTTATGAAACTATAACACAGAAATCTCTACTATTGTTAATGCGCGTCTGCAGCCTAGCATGGGAAGTCTCCAAAAGAGCCATTTTGGTGACTTCTATCATGGTGTGTTATGAGTAATAAACAAAACATGGTTTAACATCACCCACGTTACAGAACAATAATAATAATAAAAATTGCATCCTGTCATTAACATGAATCAGCAGCATCTATCCTGGTACCTCAGAAAAACATCTAAATATGAATACATGTTAAACAAAATGAAAATGGTTAAATCAGAATTGTAACCTGGACTGCTTGGGACAGATCTTTTGGTTGAAATGGTAGAGATGGAATGTAATCAAAATTCTGCTTGTTTTTCATATCTTTTAGTTTCATAACAGCATTACCTTTGTCACTGGAATAGTTGGCTACATGCTAGTTACTGCATATTGCCATCATATTTTACAAAGTTCTCTAACAGGATGCAAAATAATTAGTTTTCTATAAATAATTCCAAAGAAGCTACCTGTGTTTGAACAGTCTCACTGCTATTGCAATGCCTTGTCTAGAATGCCAGCTGTCAGTCTGATCTTTGCACTGTAGGTGAGGAGAAAAAAAATGCATCTTTATCAATGTTCCTGAAAAAATCCATATTCAAAAAATCTAGTGCTGGTCTGTGACTTACAGATATGCTCCCACTGCCACTGATTTCATGGATATCAGGACTGTACAGTGTCAGCTTTCCAATATGTTGCATACAAAGTCATACTAGCTGGTTTTATTAAGTATGTGTACAGAAACACATTCTCCAACCTCTGCATGCTTCCATTGCTTCTATGAAGTCACAGGTTGTCAGCCATAAAGCTGTGATGAGTTGCAAATAAAAACAGTACTCATCTGGTACTATTACTGGTGTTTCTGGTGTGCCAGAATACTGGGACATTTTGTGTGCTTGCCAAATCTGAGAGAGAGAAAAAAGAAGAGGAAAAAAAAAAAACTACTTTTCTGTTCTCCAGATGAAGATTTTAATAAGGATACTTTTCCAGGCCAGGTGAAAATGTAATGTTTTTTACTTCTGGTCAGATATATTCTGGTCCTATATTAGGTTTAATCTGCCTGCTAGAGAGGCTTCCAATGCCCATATAAGCTGAAATATTACAAAGGCTTTAGGCATCTTTTGTAGGTTGAGCTGACCGCAGGGTCTGGATATTACTACTTGAATGTAGTTATGTGAGATTAAATTAGAACTGCCTTATAACTTAATCGTAACAATCTCTCTGCTTATAAAGAGGGAAAAAGATTAACTTAATAGCACAGTTCAGTAGAGAAAGCCAGGAGGAATATGCTCTGGAAGAATATTATTTGAACTCAAATGTATGTATTTTGAAGATTCATACAATTATCAGTAAAATAAGAATCCATATTTAAATTGTACTAAAGGCATAAACTGCAGGAGGTAAACACTTGAAATGAAGTGTTCCATGTAATGAAAATTACCTATGTATGAATCTCTTTCTCCAGTTTTTTTTTCCCCTCTACTTCAAAAAACATTTGCAAAGGTAATTTGACCAGATATTTGAAGACTTAGAAGTATTTTTCTGCTGTAATCTGGATAATCTTTATCTTTGCTCTACTCAGATAAATCTTTATAAAACTGTTTGACCTCTAAGATACCTGCTAAACAATTGCTACACGACTGCCCTAAAATGATGAACAGAAGATTTATTCAGTTGCCTTTTAAGTACTTTGCAAGTTAGTTCAATTTTTCTGCCTCTAATTTTCTCCCCAGTAAATTCCTAAATTTTTCTAATTTTATGTGCTATTTTAATTAGTCTGTTTTCCATTATTTGTACTAGTAAGCAGTCTTATAAGCTTGAGACTGTAAATCATTCATCCATTAAGAACTATTTCCTCGTATTGCAAGTTCAATTCATTTAGAAAAGAAAAAACCTTGGCGTGAAACAGAATTATGCAATGTCATGGACACATTAACATTTGGATCAAAATTTTACATTGTGTCAGCCAGTAAACAGTATAAATGGTTCAGATTTGCAATAAATAATTGTCTATTAATACCTTGGCGTGGTGTAGCAAATTAAAGTCTCACTTCAGTAAGCACAGATGTAGGTAAGAGCTGAGGCTTAAGAAAGCAACTGCCAAGCAGAAGGGAAAGAAAGCATCATGAAGCATTGCTGTATCTTTCCAGCGATAGCAGTAGTGTACACAGACTTAAACAGTAATAGGGAAAATTAAGGGGAGGTAGGTTGTAAGTGCATTTAAGTCTAATCAGGTGAGATTTAGAACCATTTGTTTTAGGTGCTCTGGCAGATGCTTCATTGTAGAAGATTAAGAGAAGCATTTTATAATGCAGCATCGTGTGCTGTTGCATACAGAGCAAAGCCCATAATTCAGGATTATGGGGACATCTGATACTTAGGGACCTCTTGGGTCATTAAGTTGTGTCCTTTGCTGGGGTAGTCAAACATCCCCAATAATCTTATCTGTAATCTTTTGTTCAATTGTCATATTTTGTAGTTTGCAGATTGCTGTGAATTGTGTTGAGATTTTCACTAATTTAATTGTTGTTTGCAATTTTGTTAGTTTACTTCAGGATCTTCCCACCCCACAGACTGTAAGCAGATGGTGCAGGACAGTCAATACCTGAAACTCAGAATTCAGTTTGTTAATGTGGGTTATTTCTGTGACTTTTTTTTAACAAGCAGACATACCATTTACTCAGTGTAAAGTCAAGTGTATGAAAGGAGACTGATTTACAAATTCAAATATATACAAATATTTAAGTATTAACAATTTCTTAGCCAGCTCCAGTTCATAATATTTTCTCTCAGCTGTCTATAATGGTGTCACCTATGAGCCATAATTGTTGCTCCTGCAGTTTTTAGCATGTTTTTTGTTTCCAACTCAACCCATAATCCTGTAACACAATCTAGCTTGTCCATACACTAATGGGAAGGCATTAATCAAAACATTGTTCTTTGTTTCATTAACTGTAGAGCAATATCTTCGAATTTCTTAATGGTTTCTTTGTCCACGTCTGTGTAAAAATGCAGCCTTGGTGTGCTGGACTACAAGTCTCCTGCAGTCTATGCTTGATTGGCTGAGTAATCTGTCTCATTCTCTTTGGCACTTTGTAGTCAAGTCCTTGGTGTCTGCAGCACAAGTCAGTGGATTTTTAGGCAGACTACAAGGTCTGTATTTTGTAGGATGGCTTATTCAAATGAACCTGAGGCTGCGCAAGACAAGGACACAAAAACCTTCCAACAGATTTTGGCTGTTTGCAGGCCAAACAGAGTGTAATGCTTGCTCTGAGGGAACTCAAGAATGTTCTGCTTTCTGCATTGCCCTGTGCAGTGGGACTAGTATACAGGGATACAAACATACCTTTGAGAGCCAATGTCAGTGCACTTGGGAGCTCCTTGGGAAGACTTGAGTGCTTTCTTCTTAGCTCCTCCTCCAGCAGTGTTATGGCTCTGCTCCAAACCTCTGACGCTATTAATAAAAGCCTGAAAGTCATCCATCTAGTAAAATTCATGTCATTCCTTGAAACACTCAGACTTCTCCAGCTTGCCAATGATTTGCTCCACTTGCGCAGCATACTGTTGACATGAGCCCTTGCCTAGTTACTGTGAAATAATGCATGTTATCACATGGTTAACCAAATGGTAACTTCACTGGAAGCAATGGTAATTAGAGAGTAAGCTGTGTTAATCCTCCTGTACTGTTGTTTGGTAACTGAGTAATTAGCTCAGGTCACCTGTGCAAATCAAAATTGCCTAATAATTTTTCCATTCTGCCATCTTGTAACAATTGCAAGTTAGAACACTGATGGTATCTCAACAGGGTGCATGGAAAGGGACGTGGCAAAGCAACACATTGCTTTCTATAAGCAGCTCCTATTTTTAATGTTACCAGCAGAAAACTGAATACAGAAAGAGAAGCTAAATTTGCCTGTGTGAACAAATGTATTTCTATTTTTATTTTTACTTTTTTACCTCCTCACTGAAATCTAGGTTAACATTAGATTGAGTGGAAATTCTTCCCACCCAGTTGCATTTTAGGGACTTAAGAAATGAATTGAGGATGCTCATTTCACTCACTCCCTATCAGTTTTGGATATTGCGCAAGAAAGACACAAGTTTGGTTGCTATAGTATGCACAGTAAAAGATCTAGGGCAGAAATTCAAGAAGGCTGAGAGGTACTATAGCAATCAAAAGACAGCAAGGAGCAGTCAGTGCTGTAGGGATTTTATGGGCAAAGACTGTAAGTCACCAGAGATGACTGAATGTGACTTTTTTGCATAAGCAGTGAAGTTTACAAATTAACAGTATAGCACAAAAATAAAAATGTAGGGAGATGATTTGACCTTGAGTTGATTTTCCATAATTTTGCCTAAACTGCTTATTAGAATATAAAGGATTAATTACATAATACATAACCAGCTTCCATCAGTTATCTGGCAATCCAGTACTATTTAAGATGCTTTCCCTGTGACACTTTTTTTGTCTCCAACATATCACATAGCAAACCCAACATATCAGAGGCACACATATCAATGTGAACAGTATCATCCCATGCAGAAATTTTCACAGTTAATTAAAAAAAATCAAATATAAGCAGCCCAGCTTCTTACTAAACTAATTAAAAATATAAATACAATAAGCTCTGACTGAGCCTTTGACAGGTCATTAAAACACAAAATTGAGTCAAGTATGAGGAGTATTTTCCATGTATATCAGAATGAGGTAAAACTGTGAAGCTGAAGTTATATTAATGCTGTTTCTGTTTCCATTGTTCCTCACCTGGTTTCTGTGACTGTGCGCAGTTCTCCAAAGGTAAAGTTTTGGGCAGTTTAGTCTACAGAGTGGAAGAGGACGTTTCCACTTCCTTTTGGTTTTGTATCTGCTTCACTAGCATTACCACCCATGCATGTTTCATGCAGTGCCTTTTTAGACACAAGTTTCAAAGTAATTTTCAGTCCTCAGAAATTATTTCAGCAATAGATGGACTTCCACCAGTTTAAGCATATATTTTAGAAATAACTTTAGTTAGAAACACAGCAGTGCATTTGTTGCTTAGCTTTTCCAAGCAGGAATAAGATCTAGTAAGCGTTTTCCTTCTAGGAGCTTTAATACTGCTGTTTCCCGTGGGAGTCCCAGTCCTGAATATGTCTGTGCTGTATACAGCTTAGTTCATATCTTGGTTCCTTCCTAGGGCAAATAAGTAAGTACTTCCCTTGATGAATTTGACTTCTTAAGGTTAGTTTGGTACTTGGCTGTAAAAGGCCCTTTTCCTTGGCACCTTTGATACTATATTTGTAATATGAGATATTGTCAAATGTAACAAAAACAAAATAAAACAAAACAAAAAACCTAACAAAAAAAACAACAACAAAAAAAGAATGGATATAGCCACCGCGATTACTATTCCTGTTGTTCTTGAGTCATTAATAGCATAGTGAATGTCCTGAATGCCTTTGTGTTTCATTTGGACCTTCAGGAATATTCCTTATTTAGTTTGGAGAAAAGTGTAGGTTGCCACTGTGAATGAAAACACGATTTCCTAGCATGCTCCTGCATTCACTTACTGACATCACACAGGTATTTGTATGTGACACACAGGAACAGTGTGTAACGCAGGTTCAGCTGAATTACCTTCCAATATATTTTGGCCTTCCTATGGATTGGCACCAAACTTCATTTTTTGGATCTGAACTTGAAAGATCTCGCTTCCTAATGTAAGGAAATTAAGGCTGGGCATCAAAACTATCCCCTTTCAAGGGTGTGGCAAGAGCCCCCATGCTGAGCCAAAAGCGTGGGAAGCATCCCCGCTAAAGGTTCCCCAAAGGACAGGGGAGTTTCTGCCTCCAGGCACATCTCCTTCAGCAACTTCCCTGCAGCAGCAAGCAAGAATGCAGAATTAGCACAGAGCTGTATTCACTGAGAGGCCACAGGAGGAATTAGTGTAAAGCAGCCAAAATGCTGTGTTGTCACATTCTTGCTTGCTGCTTGTTAATGCCCATTAGGCACTAGCGCCCTCTGCACCTGTCTGCCCAGCACAGAGCCTCCCAAGCTGAAGGAGTCCGGTCTGTTGATGTTTGTACTTAATTGAGCTTTTAGAATTTGCCTATGTTTGTACACATCTTCAAAAAGCCAAAGTTCTGCACCAATCTGTGCCTTGAATGAAGGAGTCAAGCACTAGAAGGTACCTTAGCCAAACAGTTTAGATTCAGTTCCATAACTTAGTAGTGGTACAGGAGAGACCTGAGAAAACAAGTATTAATGCTGAATTTTCCTCATTCTCTATTCTTTTTTGCTGCCTCTACATCAGATGGGTCTCCATTTTATCCCTAGCATTAAGTTTTTATCACTTTACTAAAATACTATAAATCAATAAAATAGGGCAGAAAATTGCTTTCCTACATCATTGCACCAACATGCCTCTTGTATGGTATGGAATGACAATGAGAAATCCATCTTTCTGTGGACAATAATGCCCATTCCCAGTACAAAATGCAGTTATATATGGCTGAAAAATCCAGACTAGATATTAGCCTCTGCTGGGGTGAGAAATGCCTCCTTCACTTTGAAAAGTGGAGGAGAAAGTGTTTTAAAAATCAAGTCAAAATTCTAATTCTCTAAACAGAAGATATTAATAATAAATTAATATTTATATTCTCTCATAAGCTCTTTTCTTAGTCATTCTTCTTCCTGATAATGTTTGCTTGAATTTCATGCCAAGCCCTACAAGGACCTTTTGGGTTTTTGCTTGTTTGTTTTGGTTTTTTGGGGTTTTTTTGTTGGGTTTTTTTTTAATTTTTAAAAATACTCACTAGGGGGAATGCTCATAAAATTCAGCCTCAGCCACAGTCTGGACTATGGTCTGCCAAGCTCCACATAAATAAATCATCAAGTCATTCTGGCATCTTATGGGCCAGAAGGAATATCTTGAGGGTAGATTTAAAGAGACATTGCCCTGTATAGTGTTTCCTTTGTAGAGAAAACTAAGCAGTAGCATAAAGGCCACTTTGAATCGCAGATACTAGGATTGCAACAATTCCAAAATCCGGACTATTTAGTCTTCCCTGCTGCTGTCCTAGCAGAAATGAAAACAAATACCTCAGACCTCAGAGCAGTGTGAGCAAGTGATATTGAGGTGCTGATTTTGTGCTGAAATGTGTGTAGAGACACAGAGAAAGCCATTTGGGATTTTCTCTTTGCAATCTGAATACCGAAACAGGGATTAAGCAGCCAAACATTTCTTGGCTTTGCAGCTTCTAAAGCCAATCTAAACACTGAGACGTGAGACTGCTGCAGCTCCAGCAGAACATGCTGGAGCTGACCTGACACAATTTGGCTTGCCAGTTGCTGCACCTCATCCCTCTCACACTCCCTTACACCCCAGAAAAGGAAGACTTGGGGGTACACTGAAGGCTCTCTTTGAGAGGTATGATACCATCCCAGGCCTGACAGCAGGCAGGACAACACAAAGGATGTGTGCTCTGTGGTCCAGACTCAGAGTTGAGTCCTAGTCATGGCACCTCCATGCTGGCCAGGGCTGATTTCTGGCTGTGAAATGGAGACTTGTTCACCTGTCCCTTGTGGGGGCAGCTAAACAAGGACGTGTAAATCAGATAATGATCAAGAGAAAGCAAGCCATAGCTGGTTTGTCAAGAGGAGACCTTGGGCCTTGGTCCTTTCACAGTTCACTGAAATCAATGGAGTTGTGCCTGCAATTACACCACAGGGAATTTGGATCATTTTATTTGAACTGCAGGAAGTTACTAAACAGTAACAATAACACAGAGGAAAACTGCCTCATTCCAGGTTTAGTTAAAATCCCTAATTTGGACCAGATTCACTGAAAGGTTTGAAGCCATAGTAGTGTCTGAGGCCATTGGAGAGGTTTGGGTGGGCAGCAGGGAGAAGTCAGGCAAAAATTAGCTCAGTTTTTCTGTCCCTTCATTTATAGGAAAGGAGGAATCTGAATTTTCTGAGATTGGCTGGGGTGAAGTGCACACTTAGAGGTGCGCATGCATGATGGAACCAGAGAGTGAGTGACAAATCTGGAGTGCCATCCACACTCAGATCATCAGGAAAAGAATGAGTTGTGGCTGGACCACTAATCACCTGAAGGTGATTCCCTGTGAACCAAAAATCTGCAGTTTGTTTTGCATGTCTTCATCGATTTCTGGTGCGCAGAGTGGAGAGTCTCAGCTGCAAAATCTGAATTAAAAATGATCACATCTTAGGGAAGCTGTGATTTGTCCCTTAAAAAAAAAAACATGACCTCCTGAAAAACTGGAGGCTGAACATCAGATAATTAAATAATAGAATTTCCAGTTTGTCTTTACAGAAGTCTTCTGCTAATACCGTGCTTAGATATAATGTTAAAAAAATAAAGATGTTTTAGGTGATATGTTAAAGATTATTTATCTATTTTGAGAGGCTTACTGTTATCAAAAGTTCAACAGTGGAAAAATATATCAGTCGAACTCCTGAGTTGTGTTGAAATTAAATCTTAGTGCTCTGTTTTAGTGGGGTTTGTTTGTTTGTTTGTTTTTAATAGTAGCATGGGGTAAATGACATACATGCTGTTGGATACAAATTCTCTGTTTATATTTCTGAACTGAAAAGTGGTACTGAGAAATACATGCCAGGAAGTTACAGGTTAAGGATCATTTACATAAATTAGCAAATTTGCAAATGAATTCATCTAGTGAAAAGTAAGACACGGGACACTGCATTTTAATAATTGACATTCCACTTGAAATGCAATGTTCTTGAGGAGGAAATTGAGCTCCAGGTTGCTATTAGAACCAACGGAGCAGCAAGAGCTTGAAAGAAATGCCATCTCATATTATGCAAGTTACTGCTCATGAATAACAACTATCTTCCATTCTGAAAGACTTTCTTTTAATACAACTAGTACTGAGATTCTGAGGAAATCAAGAAAAATTCAGTCATAAACAATACTGGGTAGGAACAAAAATCTGAGAAATCCTAGTGATCTGTCCTAACACTGAGCTGATAATTCATTATGCTCTTAAGTAATCCTTTTTCTATTTTATTTGGCAGCCAAATCTCCTCACTTTTCAGTTATACCAAGTAGTTACAGGATTACCTCAAAGTATGCAACACTGACGGAAAATTACAAATTATCTAGGTTTTTTTTTCCCTGCCACAGCATAGGTTGAATTACATAAGTGATCAGCCTCCTGCTCATCAGTTTAAGAACACATTATACTACAAATATTATTCTTGATACATAACTACTAACTCTCATAAGGTGCTACTCAGTCATTCAAAGTCACAATACCTTCATTGGATGCCACAAATACAAATCCCATCACACAAAGCTGGAAGCCAATTTGTCCCTTGCAGTGTTTCTTAGTATAATTTAAAAATTAAAGTATACCAAATCATTCTCTTAATGATATACTTTTTCCAAAATCACATACAGTAAGTGTATCATGTCAGTGTATGCCAGTATTTTTTCTTCTCTTGTAATATTCATAAATACTGATAAGAGAGTTTTTGACATTAATCTGACTGCAAATCTGACATCATGGTTAGAGTGTACTATTCTCAACTTCTTCATGTGAAAAGATAAAGCTACTAAGTACTGCTACCTGCACACAGTGGTTGACATTTTGTTGCCCTAACTTCCTTTTTAATTTTGCTTTTATATAATTTGCTGCAGCAAGATTGTCAAGCTGAGCAGGTTCTGTTCCCTTTTGTTTCTCTCCCTCGTTTCAGGAATTGTTAAAAATAGACTGAGAAGCTCCTGTGAATGAACCAGTTGCATTTATATTTATTTTATTGAGTGATTCAGATGTTTGAAAGGCAAATAGTAAGTTTCTTAGCTGAAATGAGCTCAGGCTCAATAAAGGAGTTGGCTGACATCCTTTCTCTTCAGCATTCTGAGGCACACTGCAGCCCTTATATACAGGTAGAGTAGGTGTATTTTCAGCACGTAGTGATGCCCTGATATGCTAAATTCACTGACCTCACTGGCGCAGGAGCAAATTTCTGTAACTCTTATTCTAATAAGGTGAAGCTACTGAGTCCTTTGGTATGAAGTTTGGTTGAGAAGGATTCTCCTGTGCTGATTATTGGACTGGATGAAAAAGACTTCTGTTTTTAACTTTATTCTTAACAACACAAAAATAAACACCACAAATATTTATGAGATTAATCAGATGGTAGATTTATTTTAATATTAATGAAAAAGAAAGCAGTTCTTATACTTCTGTTTTGAACAGTGCAGCATATTTTTCCCCGACCAAAGCAGAACTGTAACCTAGGTCAGAGAGTCCCCCTGTGCTGTATGCTCTGCGGAGAACTCAATTGGCTTTGTAGAGCTTCACAGCTTCAACAAATAAGACTTTACCTTTAAGAGTGCGGTAACACTGTGAATGCTTTTTCACCAGGGTGTCACTGATGGATCTGAGCAGCTTTTCATGTATGCGTGCTGCAAACTCCTTATATTTTTACATTCTAATAACAGCGAATGGCATAAATTATCTCTAATTCCTGATTCTGCGAGGAAGCAGCCATCTGGTCTAATACCACTGTGACAGTGATATAGGACTGAACACTCTGTGCTTGGTCTGCTGCACAGAAAAGGACAATAGGACATATTTTAAAATGTCAGGATACATCAGAACCATATTCAGGAAAGTTTGCATTTATGAAAATTGATAGTATTGGAGATATATCTTGATGCAGATCTAATCATGGCTGCTGGTATGGTGAATTAAATTAAGAGCTGATTTGAATTTTTCTAATTAAAGATGTGTTATTCCTTCTATCCTCATGTTTTCTTTTCTGGTAAAAGAAGCTTATTAAAAATATTCAGGGAAGCTTTGCGATTCAGAGTTAGATCTTTACCACTGACTGCCGGGTTTTTGCTGGTTTGTCTCAATGGATGTTTGTTTGCATTCCAAAATCAATGCTGATGTTGCATAATTATTTGAATGAGAAAGACCTGGGAATAAGCTTCCCCAGGCACTGCAGGGTAGAGTGGCAGTGGTCACAGCAGCTTAGCAGAGCCTGCACAAGGTGTTCTGTGCCTCCTCTCTGGCTCTCTTAGAGTTCTCTTATCTGACTGTCTTCAGTGTTTGAAATGCACTTATTACAAACAATGGAAGGGCAACAAGAGGAAGAAGTTTAATTAGGTGGGAGTAAGCACACTTTTAAGGGAAGTGAACATTAGTTAGATCAAAACCTATCAATTCGTTATTTACCCCATGAAATTTACAGCTTTGTTTTCATATTTACTTATCTAAGTAGCTTCCTTATGTAAATTCTGATGAGAAGCTGTTATTTTTTGTTGGTTTATTTGGTTTGGTTTGGTTTTATAAAGACAAATATTTTTCTAGAATTCAAGGATCAGAAACTTAAACTATGGTTTTTAGGCGTCACAGACTATATATTTCCATTATTAGCCTTAATGACGTTAAGAAACATAATGTTTAACTTTAAAAATAAACATGAAATAGTTCTTTTCAAAGCATGAATAGTAGTTAACCTGTAGAGGTCAAAGAGTTAAATACTGTAAAGGGGTTTATAAAAGGACTTCTTAATTTTATGACCATTAATATCATTTCTAATTTTATGTACTAGGAGGGGCCATCAAATTCATACTCCAGGGTGTTAGCTGATCACAGGGATAAGAAACAGTCCTCTCATCCCTTTTTGCCATGTAGGACATTGTGTAATTAACCAGCTGTTTTCTTTGAAGCACCTAACCTAGGCCACTTGCAAAGGCAGAATGCTCAGCTTGAAGGATAATTGATCCAATCTGGCATGGTAACTCTGTGTTCACTTGTCACCTCTTAAAATATATATTCTTTGGGTCAAAGTTGGGAAATTTTAGAGTTTTTATTTTGCTTTCTGTTTGTAAGAGTGACATAGGTTTACATTTAATTAATCCTACCAGGAAGTGGTCCTTCTGGAGCTTGTGGTGGTATATTAGCAAGTTAGACTTGTCCACTGCTATGTCTACCTTTAAGGATGCACAGTAAACAGAAATGCTGTTTACAGGACATTACTCATAAGAATGTTATATTTGCTAATTCAGGTCCTCAAATGCTGAGTCATTGTTCATTGTTCAATCCTTTCCTGCAGTACTTCCCACTACCATAACATCCCATAACGGCTGGAATTCTGCTTTCAGGGACTTTCTTAGAGACATAAATATAATCACCTTTATTATGTTACTACTTGTGAAGGAAAAAGGAAGATAAACACAACAAAAGTGACCTTAGCCTTTGCAAGGACAATCTCTTGTGATACTTGTAGATAGATTCTCTCAGAAGCAAAATTTCTAAAGATTGATTCTTTCAGAAGATTGATTCAATCTTCTGTTACCCTCGTAACTGTTTATAATCTTCTAAAGTCACATGTACTCTAAGATTCCTTTTGAATTCAGTTGTGTGTGTTTTTTCCTTCTGTTCCTTAAACAAGTCAAGAAATCCACTAGTTTTCACTCTTTTGTTTCTTTTGCTGTTTCATAACTGAAGTAAAATCAGATAAATTGGAATCTTCAAAATCCTAAATTCAAGCCACTTGCCATTTCTGCTAGATAAAGTGAAAGCCATGTTAGTTTCCCAGGCTGTTGTCAAATGATTGCAATACAAATAGTAAAAACAATACAGAAATTGGATAAGAACTTGTGCTCAATTGTTCTCTGTGTATATTTGATACCTCCATCAGTATCCTGTGTCCATAAATGTTGAAACTGAATTTTGGAAAGTGTCTCAGTTTTGAGGTTCTTTTTCTTCTCTCCTCCTTTATATTGGGATCCATGGTGACAAAATTTACAGCAACATGTTGTGGCAGAGCTTGTCCAGGTGTTTGCTGCTACAGAATAGGGAAGCCATGTTCCCTTTCTGGAGCTGTGATCATACTGAGCCCATTCAACATAATGAAAACTGATTTGGCAAGAAAAAAATGATAGTTTTATTCATCTTGCCAACTGAAAAGAGAGGGCGCACAATGGTCTGTTTTGCTAACAGTGTATTACATCATTTCACTGTGGTGTTTAACATGACCCGACATGCCTGGAATGGAGAAAAGCAGTTGCTGTTAAATAGATTTACTTTAAGATATTGTGCTTTGGTCTCATTGGGTTTCTTCTTGATCAGACAAAAGATCCCTCACTTTCCTTTCTTTTTTTTTCCCTTGAAAAGCCAAAGCTGGTGCTAGCTTGTACCTTACCCTGTGCTGAGCTTTCATTTAGTCAGTGGGCCAAAAAGTGCACTATGGCAAGCATTTCTTTTTTTGTTGAAAAATGGAAACAGTGCCTTGACTTTAAATAGAATCTAATGATGTCTGGTCCAAGACCTGCAAACATCTGTTAATCAGACTCAGGAAATGCTAATGAAATGAGAGTTTATACCAAAGATACTGATAACCGGTTGCTGAGTAACCAAAAGAGATCTGTGCTATTTGTCATCTTCTATGAACTCTTCTACATCTGGATTGAGGTTGCATGTATTCATAAGCACAAGTTCATGAACAGTAATGAACTAAAAACTGGCAGTCTTTTTCTGGACCATGAAAAATAGTTTGTGTGTGCTATATCACTACTACAATTTCTAGACATGGTTTTGAAGATGTTGAAAACATGGGCCTGATTTTTTTCTTAAATCAATTTTGGTAGATTTTGCAATCAGTGTATGATAGAAAAAACTTTGTCTTTGAAAAACTATCACTGAAGTAGCTGGATTATTCATTCCAATGTATTATTTCTGTCTTAGATACCTGACAGAACAAGAAAGAAAAAGGAAGGAAGGACAAGGAAAGGAAAGGGAAAAAAAGAAAATAAAAAAAAGAAAAGAGAAAAGAAAACCAAGGAAGACAACCTAGGAAAGGATGCAGGAGAGAACATAGGAAAAAAAAATGGGAAGGAAAGACCAGAAAACAATGGAACAAGAAAAAAAAAAAAAAAGAAGGAAAGAAATTTGGAAAAAGACAATTTTAGTGTACTTTCTGAAAAGATTTTCACTAAAAGACTAACAAGCTACATGCTGCAACAGTGCTGTAAGTCAGAGGAAGAAGACTATGAAATGGAGTGGGCACCTACACACATCAGGACTACTGAGGAGAAAGGTAGGCAACTCTTTACCTTATTTTATTTTAAAAGATTGAAAATTGTATTTATTCTGCATTAGAAATACAAATGACACATTTTTCCATGATACCCTACTGTCCTGCTAGCAAGTGTTTTCTGGTCAATCAATCAGTTGCTCAAGCAGTCAAAATCTTTAACCACATAAAAATCTATTGAGACCAAGTTTTATTTACAATGGTGGCCTGGCCAAGGAAGCTCACAAACAGCAATATGTAACATCACTAACAGACATACAATCACTATTGTATATTACTAGAAAGTACCCAAACATATCACCGGGCATAAATCAATTATATAAAATACCACAAACATCAAATAAACCAATAAAAGAGGGAAGGTCATAGCACCACCAGACATGTCATGAATAACCACCACAAACATCAGCCTGTGATTCATCCAGGGTATGAATAAAAAAAAAAAAAAAAAAGACGCAAGCAATTCCTGTTGGACCCTTTTGTATCCTGTTAAAGATTTGATAGTGTCTTTTGATATTGTTTATTTTACATTATTTTTATTTATACTTCAGTAAAGACATGAATGATTTTTAAGATCTATGTTAATTAAAATTGAGGGGTTTTTTTTTTATATAAATGTGCATTTCAGCAAATACGTTTTTTTAAAATTAATTGCATATAAATATTTTCATGCTTGCCTGTAATTGGTAATGCCATGTATTTAATATTATACATATACAGTATATATACTGTTATTTTTTTTTTCTACTGAAAGAATTTGTACACAGAACACTGTTGGGGACATAGTTTGGTATAACTCTCATTGTCATTTCCCCACCTCTGCACCAGATCATGAATATACATAATTCAAAAACCAATAAGATTTTAAGAACACCTCTGAAATAATATTCTGGACATGTGGAAAGCTTCAGGTATTCATCGCCTCTCAGATTCTGCACCAGCATTTGTATTTTAGCTGCAAAGAATGTGTATAAAACCAACATTAAAGTTGTTCTTTAGAGAGCTGAGAGCTTAAACACAGGACAACGTATCTGCAATGGTTAAATATGATGATTGCAATCAATCAATTTTTAAATGCTGGAGTATAGTTTTCTTAGTGTGTCTGCATTCATCTGTGTCTTATTCCCAGTGGTCCATGTTAAATGCTACCAGTCTAGAGGGGAACTATTTCTCTGTGCTCTCAACTTGAATATATATTTTTATTTTTCCAAGGGCCACAAGAGTTTAGCTTTCACAAATTTTGTTTTGTTTGATAGTACTGCACATATGCTTCTCACTTGAATAAATTATTGCACGCAGAACAGATGTCCCATGCATATATCATCTATTGGACTGGAATTTCATGAAATTAATATAGAACATGCCAACTTTCACCCATTGTGTAGCACTCCCTATTATTCAATGTGAAGATAAAGTAAATAAGCATTACTTTCCATCTGTCAGTTGAACTTGCCATAAAATTAAATAGTATGTCTCATCAGATATTATTTTCAAAAGGGAAGTCAATGAACTACCCACAGATAACAAGGTGGTGATACTGTCCACTATTTAAGCTCCAATAGTGTTTGCCTTTGTGAAACTAGCAACACAAACCTGTCTACTAACTTGGCAACAAAAGTGTTTCATTGCTGAAAATGAAGTTTGCTTTTAAAACCACTTTATAGCTAAACTGAATGCATTTAAATGGAAAAAATAGATGAAATCATTTGGTTTATTTATATACATCCTGTTCCAGATGTGGAGCTTATTCTAAAATTCAGAATAAATACATCATCCAAACTCTTAATCTAGATCTGGTTTTAAACTGATGATACTGGCTGAAAATCAGACTGCCATCATTTCAGATTAGTCATCTTGCTTTGTTGATAATGTATGCACCTAGAAACAAATTCCACACGTTTTAAAAATTCCAACCCTTCTATGAGTGCATTTTTCAGATATAGACCCAGCTAGTATATGCCAACACTAAGCAATTTGTTTTGCAGCATGTCACATAATTCTCTTTTTTTTTACACCCAATATCTATGATTAAGAAATGTAATACATACTAAGAAAGTCTTAGATAATTTACACGATGCATTAAAGTGTTTTGCATGAGAATATAGTATGATGCAGACAGCAGAAGAATTATGTCTTTCATTAAAAGGTTTGCAACTCAGTGTGCTATGATATAACTATAGCAGTTTTTCTGTCTCAGTGAAGGTTTTTTATTTTAAACACTGCCTTGAAAACCAAGGGATGCATATGCAATAGCATAACTTTAGCTATATGTTTTAACTTAATATCACCTCTTCGTAATTACATACTGTCAGTTTACCTGCTGTCCCAGGGTTATGGGTGAACAGCTATGCTGTCACTGTTCTTCATCTCTCTGAATCTTGATGTAAGCAGTAAAATAAGATGGCATTTTTTCATTATTTAACGTTTTAAAAAAATCCGAGTTCAAAGCCTATGTGAAGCAGTTCATCAAGGATGATATACATAAAGGTCAGGATTAAAAGAAAACCAATTACATGGAAGAAATATGATTTTTGCCACAGATCCTTTATGTGCAAATTAGAATGAGTATTTGCTGCCTAATTTAGAAAGCACCAAAGGACAACTTACAGGGACACAGGGTTGCTTTTGGAGAATTTCAGAATTTGTGTTTCCTGAGGAATTTAAGCAGGAAAGAGGAACTGCGCACTTGGCAGAAGACTTGGGTTTGGCCTGATTTTCACTCAGCAGGTATTCCACTATCTGAAAAAGTACTTTAGGTGAGGATCTTTCTTAACTACCAACTTGGAAGCTTCTCTGGATTGGAGTATTCACAAGGTGTGGCAGTGTACATAGAGGCTGTTCTGCGCCCTATTCATATCTTCACCACATTACTGACAGAATAAAAGACAAATCTCTGAGCTGATGCAGCATTTTGATGCTGTATTACTGCAAGAATGGTTTATAAGGCTGGAAAGTCTTGACTGTTTGATTTTCAGGGTCTGTTTGAGAGCAATTGGGCTCAGGGGCAAAGCCAACTATGCAAAGAGCTATAGCGATGTCTTCCTTCTCTGCAGTCCACCAAAGTCAAGTTCAACTTGCTGTGAAACTTTCTACCTGTTTTGTTCTCTTACACTGTGTTCTTACCACTCATTTACTTCACTGTATGTTCATCAGTTCTTCATTTTTTTATATTAAATGTTTGCTTAGAATATGTAGTTTCCTCTTCAAAAATCCTGTGCTACGTTTTCAGGAAGGAAAAAAAAACCAAACAAACAAACCATGGTGTAACTCTTTACAATGTCCAGACACAGTAACTAGGATTTTATGGAGTCTTCATTTCAACATGTAGATCAGTGTGATAGATATTTATACTTAGTGCTTTATCATACTATATATTTGAGATTTTTGTGAGGGTAAGAACAGTAGTATCTGTCTAATAATGGTAACTATGAACTAAAATTCAGGAGATTGAATATCTGAAAATCACTTCATAATAATTAATATCAGATGGTATAATATCTAATACCATTTTAGCTTTCTGGCAAAACATACTGCAATATCTTACACTCAAACACAGTTCCTCTTTTTTGCCGTTTTTGATTAATTTAACACATAGACTTAATAAATCCAAGGCATTTAAAGGATTTTTCCATAAATTATTCTGTTAGTATGTGGTCTTTGATTAAATTTGTCAAGCTGTATTTAAAAACAAATTGAAGAAGCAGTAAATCTTTTGTTGTTAGGCCAATGCTTACTTGTATTTTGGTGCAGAAGGATAATGTTCTTCTGTGAGTGCAAAACTGCCAACACTGAAAATTTGTATATTCTCCCAGCAGCTTTTTAATGACACAAGAAAGCTCAGCATGTCTTGTCCTGCAATGACACTTCACCCTAAAGGGGCTGCAGTATTTCTTCTGTCTCCTCCCCACAGACTGTGGCTGATCAGAGTCACAGCCACAGGACTTGGTCAGCAGTGTTTTCCTAGAGCATAGGAGAAACCTTGAAGAGACATAGAGCTAAAATTGCTTTTGTGCAACTGTGTTCACTCAGGTTATTGAGATTAATACATAAATTCCTGACTACTGTAATGCTTTTTGAGGATGGGGGCACTTAAATGCCTTTTAACCTAGTGGAACATTCAATTCACCAAAGATACCATGCATCAAGACACCCTTTTACGGCTGTTTTTGTCTCCTTCCTGCTCACTGAGCTGAGTTCCAGACCTCCATAGAGAGATCCCTGGCATTTGCTTGCTGTCTAGTTAATAATTTGCTGAATGAAACCATCTCCTAAATGCTCTGGGAATCTGAAACAGTGCAAGAGATGCTGTCTCACCTTATAAAAATTCATTGACTTGAGCTATGAGTGAAAATGGTGTTTGCCATGTCTTGAGGTCAGAGGATCTCAAAATGGGCTCTTGCTACTGTTCGAAGAATGTCCCTGTGGAACTTACTTATTTCATATCCAATCAGCTCAGATGAATATGAAGTCTTTGATCTATTCAATCCTTTTTCACCTTGTATGTTTGGAGCAAATGAGCCACAGCTGATACTTCACCTGATAACATTCCTCTGAGTCTACTCCAGACCAGAGAAACAGTGGAAACAAACTACCTCTGAAATTACTATTCAGAAAAATAGGAATTAAAATAGAAGAATTAAATATAACCAAATTAAAACTCTTTTTAGATCTTCCTTGGTCCATCTCTGACATATGGTGCCTTATTGATGCTGCCTATCTTACTCTGAAGCAAATCAACATAGAATTATAGAATCATTAAATCATCAGATCATCAAATCGTAGAATCATAGAACAACTTGGGTTGGAAAGTATATTAAAGATCACTGTAATTCTTGTACTTCAAGAATTATGAATTCTGAAATCTGAGAAAAATGTGGAATTTGTGACAAAAATAGCATGCAGTTGTATAACTAAACACCTTGGTTAGGTGTATACATGAAAGAGCTCTGAATTGTTTTCCTGTAGACATCCATTTTTCTGGTATTTCTTAACTTTGACATGTTCAGCCTTACCACCAGTGAAATCCTGGAACGGTGTTGAAAATAAAGTGAAAGAAGGCAACTTGTCTAAGATTTCCAACTTACTACATTAGTTAATTAGCATGTGTCCTATGATATTCTCATTTAAAACCCAAAGCGATTCAAGCTTTTAGTGTTGCGTATTGTAATATAGCTAGTACTGAGATGTTGTAATTCTGTGGCAAGTAGGTGTAGTTACAGACTTGCTCTGTACCTCTCTTAATTACTAACAATTTTCTACACATAAGGAATTGCAGAATAGTTTTTAGTTGGCCTATAGTATAGTACTTACACAGTAATTAGAGCTGCAAATTCTAGAAACCTGCAAACTGTACAGTATAAAATCATTAGAAACATTGAGTTCCACAGCGTCAAGTTATCTGAGTTCATATAAACTGAAACTTGTTTTATGTGCCAGAGGAAATTATCTGTTATCTCAAAAATCAAATATTATGTCTTCAAGAAGTAGTTAGCAAGGACACTGAAGGATACAGGAAGCTCTGTTCTTTCAGAATATGAATTTTGAGATTTATTTGTAGTTCCTTTCTATTTCATGACAGGAGAAAGAAAAGAGTCATTGCTGGTGGTTAGTAGTGTCTCTGGGATCCTGAGTTTTGTACTCTGTGGTCTTGAAGGGTTTTTTTACATAGTGTACTTGGCTAGCGCAAAAAATGGAACAGAAAAAATGATAATAAAAATAGTTCAATCTGTCAGTCTTACATCTTGTATGTATAATTATATTGCTAGTATTTGGTCAACTGTTTGTAGGCAGACTATTTTCACAACCTCAGGGATAAACAAGCTATTATCTAAAAGACTAACCTAAGTTTTTTTTTTTTAACAACATTTATTGCTAAGATTTAAATTCATATACAGAAGGGCAGAAAAACAATCTATTTTACCTTAGTATCTTTTTGTTTGTTTGTTTTGTTTTTTTCACAGTGATGTTACAGTGTAACTATGTGATAATGCATAAATGTGACTTTTAAAGCCACTGGCAGACTCTGACATTAATGACCTGATTGTGGTAATTGTTTTAGCAGAAATAATATGCTTTGTTAAAAGCATGTTTTAAAAAATGAATCTTTACTTTCATAGCACTTTGTTGATTTTACCACAACCACCCATTTTACCACGTGAATTGAGAAGACATAGCAACACGTATTACTTGAGTCCTGTGGCAGGGTCCTAATTTTAGAACTGCAAGACCAAGTCTACAGTTCCTGGAACCTAAATGGCCTAGTTTTATAAGAAATATCCTGTTAGTTCCCCAGTAAACATTCCATACTTCCTCTTGTCATAGTTGTGTGTTGATTGAGGAATATGCCCTTTTGACTACTGAGGTTGAGTGTACTCTTTTTGTAACTCCAGAAATTAAAATATGGAGTTACAAAATGAAAGTCTTGCTTCTGTTAGCATGGATAGCAGAATTCCCATAAACCACTCCAGACTCAAGGATTTATCCAGATATTTTATGTAAATAGGAGTTCAGCTGCAGTCTCTACAAAGATGAAAAATACTTCACGGTGAGATCCATACTACTCTTCCATGTACTGAAAACTCTTAGGCAAAACGTATTGATTGTAAGTGAAATATGTTTTTTTTATAAATTGAACATACTTCACTATCATTTACGTATATTTCAACATCCATGTAGGGACACATTATTAAAGGAACAATCTCTAGGCATCCTTGTAATAAATTAATGACCTTTTGTTCATTTCTAATGATTTAATATTTATTGCACTGCTGTATCTAATTTTCAGAAGAACAGAGTCCACTCATTATTTAAACAACATGGCTAATTTACTAAATGTGTAAATGAACAGTGCTTGTTTAAATTCCTTTCAGCAGGGGCGGAGGAACAGTCTAGCTTATGTAAGCATTTTTTTTTTTCAGCAACGTAGCTATGTGGTCATGCATAAGTATGACCCCTCCAAGAGAGGCTCCTGGCCTTAGAATAGTTCTTACTAGAGAAATCATAGAAGCTTGGATGGCCAACAGTATCAAGAAATAATTGCAACTTTATCAGGTTGTTCTCGAGTAGGTACTGTCACTGCTTGAATCTGGTGATAAATTGCATTGATCATGTAGGCTACTGAACTCCCATCAGTATCAAAGGAAAGACATATTTTGACAGTGGTGTCTCCATTGTCTATTTCTGGAAGAATTGTACTGCACTACATTTGGTGGCTCATTTAATAACTGTTTATAAATTAAACAAGCATTAAAAATGTTTTTGGCAATTTAAAGTTCTTGAGAATTTTTCTAGAACTTAGTTTTAAGAGATACTTCAAATGAGATAAAAGTTTAATCTCTGGGAACCACAATGACATTGGCCAAGGGTTTTGTAGACCAATTGGTGAGCTTGTGGTCTAGAAGGTAACATTCAGCATTTCTTTTAAACACTCATCTGTATGGGAGGATACTATGCTATATATGTCATGGTCAGTTAATAGTAGTTACAGTGGAGTTTCCATAACCTGAATGGAAACCCTGGCTTCAAGTCTGTCAAGAGTTTTTCATATTATAGCAAGACTCTGATCCCATGTTTCCTTCTTAGCTGTGAGTATTTTAGGATTGCTGTAGAACATTGAGATTAAGCCCACAGTCCTAATACTTAATTTGAATAGTATAGCAGCAGGATGTCATACTGAACGCTGGTATATACAGCTGGAAGGGTATGTGAGGGTACTTCATTAATTTTAAACAAAAGTTAGAATTCACAGTAAAGTCAAATCCACCCCATGTGCCAGATGGGTAAATTTCTTACGACTTTAGGAAATCTTTCATCACTCTTCCTGGCTTGAGCAGCCAGACTTCTTTTTACTTTTTTAGGTTATTTTAGGTTATTTTTAGGAGGAAAATTAATGATCAAGTCAGACATTTTTAATTTAGAAACTATTACTTTCTTAATACGAGAATATAAAGTGTAAGAACATGGTAGAAAAGGTCTTTTAAAGTAGCACAGAATGAGGGTACATATTGCCATTAGACTAGATACACTTTATCTCCCTATTCTCAGTATTGACACATACAAAATAGACTGTTTTGCGCCCAAGTCTATGACTAGAAATTGATTCCTTGCAGGAAAAAGTCTTATATCCAGTTCCTTGTTCTTCCTGTACATTATAGAGAGTAGAGCTTTTGTGTAGTTGACTACAGCTTCACTCCACTTCTTTTTTAATTAATTCTACTCTAGGCCTTCAGAAAGGCGTGGCTAGCCCCATCTTAGCTAGCTTAAGTGGGGAGAGCAAGGAATTCAAAATAAAACATCTCATAGGTTATGTCTGCTAACAAATTTCCACTAATTGACATCAAACTGGTTAATTTCCATATAATAAGTGTTGATTGATTCAAGGGCTTGACTGAACTGGCTAAGACTGTCCTTACAATGATCACTTATGGGCTACCTTCTTGGAACACAGTGGAATATTTAAGGTTTTGCCTGATTTCAGTGATGCTGGGAGTTGGAACAATGTTTTTAATCTTGGCTACTAATTACGTGGCAAAGGTATAAACTGGACTTTGCAAATCATTATTTCCATTAGAAAGGTGTTGGAAGCAATTCCACTGAGGGCTTCCCTCCTATTTATGCAGCTGTTATTCCCATGGGAGGAGGCCATTGCAATCCTGTCTGAAACATGGGCTTCTGTTCTGTTTCCACAGCACTTGGAAGAAAAACAAAACAGGACTAATGAAAAACACACACGGGAAATGCTTTATTATTTCATCATCCTCACCTACTGAGATCTGGCACCACTCTGTGTTTAGGAAGAACTTCTCCCGCCTTCTCTCTCTCCCTCTCTCGCAGTGTGGTTATATAAGGCTGACACTCTGTCATTTCCTGTCAGATCATTTCGGAGGAATTTGCTCTTATTTCCTCCCAGCCTCATCCCCTCCTCCCAGCCTCAGCTTTGGCTGTGTGCCCCAGCAGCCATGCTGTGTTTGTTTAACAGCATGGAGTGCTGGGCTGCACGGCTTAAAATTCTGGGGCAACATGCACACACGCACTTTGCAAGCTCGCTTGCAAAAGTAAGTGTTCTCACTCAGGAAAAAGACAGTGATTCCTTTGTACAGAAAGTACATGAGGTCCAGAGCCAAACCTTTTGCAAGGTCTTTGTAGACTACAGGGAGGTGAATTCTAAATGTTTTCACTAAATGGACAAAAATCGTGGACTTTTTCTGTCCCCGAAGTCTGTAAGTAAATATCTCTTGGGAGACACATTTTTGGGTCATTTCACATATTCAGATTAAGGTATAGTCTCAACTTCTCTACGCATCATGGAATTCGTAGAACATCAATACAAGTTATTCTGACATTCAAATAATGTGATAGGATCAGCCAAACATGCCTGGCTCCAGTATATGTACCTACAGCATTACACAAATAGACTGTTACCTAAGCTTTCTTCTACTTTGACATACCTGTAACAGACTGGATAGATTAGTTTAAATGCCTGTGCCTTATAAATTATGTAAAAGAATTTTAGCACCCAACAATGGTGTGAAAATAAACCATGCAGAAACAGGACATTATACTTGAATGATGTGCGAGCATTTCAGTGAGTAATGTGGTCACAGTTCATTGTGTAAAAAAAAAAAAAAAAAAAAAAAGTAGTCTTAAGTCACTAATAATCTCCACACCAAGATTTATGGCAATGAAGAAAAAGAACTAAGTAAACAGTAAACTATCTGACTGAGAAGTCTTTCAGAAGTAATTTCTTCTTTTTGTGGTAGTACAGGATTTGTTTAAATGCTGTTAGAAGAAGACTAATTAAAATAATTTTCCCAAAATTCTAGGAGATTGCTGAGTCCCAATACCAGCTCAGTGTCCTTGTTCTGGAATGACAACTCATTTCCTAGCATAAACTGGATGTTTCTTACCAATACAGAAAATTAGATGTCAGAGAGACTGACATAATAATAACAATAACCATTATTTTGAGTAGCACTCATAAAGTAAATGGTAATTGACATTTTGTGACAACAGTTAAGTTTTGTTTAATATTATCACTGATATTTATTTAACGTAAAGCTAATGGACTATCTTCCAGCTTAGGGTAGGAATGAATACTTTCAATTCTACTTATGACAGATTTTTCTTGTCTAGACTACTGTGAGAGCAAAATCATCCAGTCACAATCTGTGCAAGAGACTCTTTGCTATCATTAGCTGGAGTTAATATTTAATGCACGTCCTCTTGTACCCTGATATAATATCAGACAAACAGTAGTAGTTTTTCATGATATGATTCATGTTTATTTTGTTTTATTGGTTCCATTGTACACTTAGTAGAGGGAAATAATTCATGCAAACAGCAAAAAGATTTAGTTCTATTTGCTGAATATCCACAATATGGTGACTTAAAATATATTAACAAAACTTCAAAACAACAAAAATTTCAAAATATATGAAATTTAAGTTAAATGAATCCTCAACTGCTGAGTTAAAATTAAATGACAATATACTGCACATATATCTGAAAGTATGCTATCAATTTTTTTAAAGTAAGTTTGTTAGATTTGGCAGAAGTCTTTCTTGTGTGAACTAATAATCAAATATAATATTTTAATGTTTCTGAATAACAGTGGTGGAATTATGAGCTCATTTTCTCTATTTTGTCCTGTCTGAGAGATGCTTTTCTTGACCCTCTATATTTTTGATTTCTTGAGTTTCGTTATACTCCTTTTTCTAGTTCCTTAAGAGTGATGACTGATCAAAAAGAACAAATAGATAATCTCAGATAATCTCCATTTCATACAAAAAAGAACATTTAGTGTTGCATAGCCCTGAATTGAGAGAAGTATAACCTAAGAAATGCAAGAATACCTGGATATTGATGCATCTCATCTATACTTGATTCTGCTCACAATCACAAATAAGAAAGATTTTCTTAAATTTTGGTCATTACTTGGAAGTACTCAGGAATTCTTTTTAATTCTGAGTTTACTATGAAGAATTTCCTGTAAGTATTCATTACGTGGTACTCAAAGTTTGAGCTGTTATTTAGAGGTGATTGGGTAGTGTGTAATACTAGTCTTGACATTTTATGAGTTCTGTTAGGCACTGTATGGTCTTACTGTCTCCTCTCGAAGTAATGTGTTTCTTGCTGGAAAATTCTGCAGAAAGGTAGAAAACTGGTTATCGGTGCTGGGACCTGTGCAAAGTATTTAAAATGAAAATTTAGGGTGTGTGAGTTAATGTCCTCCTTCAAAGCAGGAGTATGAATACCATTTTCAACCTGTTCTTGAAGGCTTGCAGAGTTGAGAAGACCCAATCTGTAGATTCTGTAAGAATTGTAAGATACAATCCATTTTTAAACTTTAGGGTTTTTTTGGAAGAAGAACTGAGCTTTTCTAGATAGAGAGAGACCACTGGAAAGTTTGCTGAACTCTTTAGAAAAAGATACTCGCTAGCTACCAGTGAAAATTATGAGAAAATGGACCAAAAAGAAGGTGGGATGGAACCTAGTATTGAAGATAAAAAAAAAACCAAGTCATTTCTATTAAGTGTACTTAAATATATATATAAATAAATCCAAGGCAGTAAAGTCTGGATAAAGAGATCTAGCCCAGAACTGTGATGACTCATTCCTCTGAAGCCTCTGAAGAGCATAGATCAGATGAAAGAAGAACTACTTTAACTTTCTGTAGTAACTTCTCATATGGTAGCTTTTTCTGTTCTGGGAACTACAACTAAAACAACATTTTGGCAGGAAAGATATACACACTTATCATGACAGGCTTTATGCCTTATTAACCAGACACAACAGAATGACTAAGATAGCATCTACAGCAGTGAAAATATCAGGAGATTTTTCTACTGGGAATACTTATTATGATCTACGATTTTCCAAGGAAATGTTATTAGATAGAGGGATTAATTTCCTATCTATTTTGATGCAAAGTCTGTACATGAAATCTGGGTCTGTATGCTATAATAAAAGTACCTTATTATGGTTCTGAAAACCTCACTCAGTATATGCCTGTATGTATAGAGCACATAGTAACTCTACTAGTGATTTCTTACCTCAGGATGACTTAAGAATCCACAAAATTTCTCTTCTGAAGTCATGTACAAAAAAATAAATTGGACTGTTAGACCTGACAGCAAATAATTGTAACATAGAAGTAAAAACATTTTTTTTAAATCCATATTGTATCAAAGGTTTAAAAGAAAGGAAATAGAAATGCACATTTGGGCAGTAATATTTAAGTTATAAGCAGCAGAGAAGAAAATATGAAAGCTGTTCTTCATTGTATAAATAACCTCAAACCTATTAAGGTTCCTGGAGAACAGAGTAACGTGATGACTTTAATAGTACACCCTGAGTCCAAACATCAAGCTCTGCACTTCAACACAGACATACTGAGATCCTCCTGAACGTTTAATAGTGGCCAGCTGCAGGAAAGGTGCAGTGATCCCTTTGTGAATGGAGTCTAACTGGAGATGGAGAAAGCTCTTGGGATGATCAGGAGCAACATACCTATGTGGATGAGTCTAGAGAACTGAAATACATCTAAAAGTTCCTCACTGGCTATCAGAAAGAATTATGGTGACTTAATGATGTAATTAATGTACAGCATTTTTCAAGTAGAAGTCCTGGATGGGCAAAAAACATAATCCACATATATATTCTGCAAATGCCAGTGGGTGGGTCGGAGTCATCTTAAAGCAATAAAGAAAATACCAGCAATTGTTTACTTCATTGAGGGCTGATAAGATAGGTGTTAAGTGTGTGTGATAATTTAATCAAACTGAAAAAGAATCAAGGAGAGGTTCTCTGTATTGTTGAAAGCGGTCCATTAAAGATATGAGAAGTGCTTTAGCAATTTCAAAACATAGAAAAACTTTTTTTCTTTTTTTCTTTTAAGAAAAAACACCATACACACCGTTGTATGTAAAACGGAATCTGAGGCACCATTAGATAAGGCATAAGTAAGATCCTTTCCTTCTTTTTAATTGTAAGGAGAAAGTAGAAGACCATTAAGGCAATTATGAGACAATGTGGACCTGTGTGAAAACAGAGTAGTGTTCCTGCCTCGCTGCTCAGAGGATACTTTATGTTCTGCAGAGGGGGATTCTGGTGTGAGGAGCCTCATATGTCCTGCTATCAAATGCTGGGGGCAGGAGCCATCCAGGCTTGAAGACAGGAGAGATGAAGCTGCCTAATTAATC
This sequence comes from Oreortyx pictus, assembly GCA_036925125.1. Classification (NCBI taxonomy): domain Eukaryota; kingdom Metazoa; phylum Chordata; class Aves; order Galliformes; family Odontophoridae; genus Oreortyx; species Oreortyx pictus. The sequence goes on along the minus strand of JAUPFR010000009.1, from coordinate 13,194,694 downwards.
CTCTTCAGACAGGTATTCAGAACATTTTGCCAAAACTGAGCATCAGAATTTGAATTATTTATTTGTATTTGTAAGTGCTGACAGTCTGCTAAGTACCACAAAAGAGAGAGTTCCTGTTTCAAGAGGCTTCCAAGATAAATATAATCTAATTCTTTTTTCTGTTTGGCCCAGTGCCTATTAGTAGCCAAACTGTGATAAAATCCTAAAGCATAATGACATACTGTGCTCGTTTTCCTCTGAGAAAAATGACTAATGATAATGCTTATGAAGAATTTCAGCTCTATTACATGGGGATGCATATGTGCACAGACTGCAGGGCCACATGTCATTTGGGAAACAAGCATGCATTCAGTCTTTTTCAGTGTTGAGGCAGCTGTGTTAATGACCTGAATTTTGTTGGTAATATTCACTTGTGTAAAACTCACCAGGAAATAATTAAGAACACAAGACAGAATCTTGATCCCATTTGAGTTAAAAGGATTTTTCCTTTTGAATTAGAAGTTTGCAATACTTCCATTTTGCTTCTTTTGTGCTTCCTATATCCAAAACCTATAGCTGTATTACAGAACTCCTTTCTACCAACTCCTTAAAAATATGTTCCAAAAGTAACTTTATCAAAGTTGTTATACAGCCTAAAATGTCACCTTGATACTTGACCTGATTTTTGGGGTTTGGACTGTTCATTTTAATTAAAAAATACAAATCAGAAATTCAGAAAGCAAAATATATGAAAATGTCCTTCTTGTTCTGTAACTTAAATCGGTGGTTTCAATTTAATTGTAGATAATAAAGAAAAAGAATCAAGATTTGAAAATTTACAGCTTACTATATTTATACAATATAGTAAACCTTACCTAGCAATATTTTTAGCACATGCATAAGTAGATAGGTTTCATCCGTACCTTTAGCAGGGAAAAGTGGTGGATACTTTTCACATGTTTTATTTCACTGAACTTGAATAGGGTCTTGTTTTTGTGAAATCTGGCTTGAATTCAAGTTAAAACATTGTTTGCTTTCCTTTTTTGTCTTCCTGCCCTTAAGTATTCCTGTGCAGTGTGAAAATACCATAGCCTATGGTTGATGTCTTCATCACAGTGGAATGCTTTTAAACTTAATGAAGAGTTGTAATAAATCAGTACACTTCATGCTGCTTTCTATCATCAACACATACATACTTTCTTACTCATTAATCACTTAAGAGATTATTAGAAGTCAATAAGGCACATAGAAAATAGTTATTATTAACCTTGAGACTATTGCAACTGGTATCATAGTTGATAGCTGTCTTCTTTCCAACAAAGTGACATTTGTGCATTATCCATTCATGTATTCCTCACAAGAGGAAAAGGTTAAAAAAAGAAAAGAAAAGAAAAATATATAGTTAATGCCACTTAGCCACAGCTTTGAGATTCTGAAGTTGAGCATGGGCATTTTGTGCAGCGCTTGGGCTTCAACTTGATGTCTCTTTCCAGCAAGGACTTTACATCATCCTGTTTGTTAATCACCTAGTACAGAGCCTTATTTTTTGATGCTGCTTTGTTCTAGATGTCTTAAAATACTATAGAGACAGGGTGTTTTTCCCCTTACATTAATGGTTCCAAACTTTTTACCCCAAACCCACAACCTGCATGGTCCCCCGTCATTCTCCAGTCTGCTCAGTGCCCAGGGCCCCACACCAGCCCCTGGTGCAATGGCTGGTCTCTTTCCCTAAGTACAAAAACTTAGCACATATAGTTTGAACCCAAACCCTGGCATTTACTACTAGAACTTGGAGTACTTTTTATTTAAATTGTAATTTTTCATCCTTGCCCTCTTTTTGGTTATGTAAATCCAAAATCTTTCTCTTCCTTCTTAGCTTTTCTTAGTCAAAGCATTTGCAAAAACTGAACGCTGGATCTGGATGAACAGTCAAGCCAATTTAGTTATCTTTTTTTTTTTTCCCCTTAGCAATTTAGTTAAATCATAATTAAATGTGCTGTACCTGAAACATACCTTTCAAAACATTGAGAGCAATGGCTGGTGCAGATTGTTAGCTTCCTAAAGGCAACAAGAGAAAGAATAATGGGATATTTGCAGACACAATACAAAAGCCAAACAATGGGAGGTGTATTCATTTTGACAGAAGTTTTTACAGTAGATTTGCCTATGGGGTTGTCCCTAACCAAGGTTACCAGCTTATTAAGGGGGTTACTATGGCAACAGTGAAAAAGACTTCCACAGATTTCTTGATTTCCCTTCTCTGTTAGATTTTATTATATTTCTTTTTACAAAATAAACTATACTATTCCTACATATAAGCAAGTTTCTCTTGACGGTAAATAATTTCTTTACATCTTATAAAATATTAAAAGTCCACTTAATGGTTTATGCTCTACAAAGATGCAGCACGTTTTATGAGATTTTGAGGGGGATCTAGAAACAAGTTTAATGCCACCTGTACTGACAGCAAATTCCTTGCTTTCAGTTTTTTTTTTTGAGTCCTCAATGAGAAACCTGTTGTAGGGAGTCACCTGACTGGTAAACTGTGTAAAACAGAAATTATCTAAAAATTTGAGTTGAAGACCATTTGTAAGAAAGAATACTAAAATCTTTAAAGAACTGCTTAGAAAAAAAAAATAGGTATATGAATCATCATCATATTCATATCATGAGTATTATAAACATCTCCCTGAGGAGACGGCACTGGAGGTATGCTCAGGGGATATGTTCCATCCATGGAATGGGGTGAACAGGAGCAGATTCATCTGCAACCAGCTATGACCAGGCACTGCGGCACTGCTATGCTTCTCACTGCGGACAGATGTATCTCAGATCAGATCAGATCAGATGAAGGCCCAAGTCAGTAACTTTGTCCTTTCACTCTCAGGTTGAGACTTTAGAATTTACATCAATTAGAAAACTCTTTCTAGCATTCTTGGTTAAGAAATGTTCAAAATATGATGAAGTATATTGTTTGCTTGGGTGTTGAGGCAGCCTCTACAGAAAGTAATAGTTAATAATTGTATTCCCAAAGTGAGATTTTACGTCTCCTTTAAAGAAGTAATTAAAATACAAGCAGTACAGCATGCATAAATGGCCGTTCCTCATAGTGGTCTGGAGACAATCTGTGAAATCAGATTTTTTCATTTGTACTCCTGCAGTGGTTCAGGACTCATGGCAGCTGGACACTTGAGTAGTGGAATGAGATGGCCAAAGGCTGTGCAGTCTCCAGCCATGGAGGTTTCAAGATCAGACCAGATGGAGACCTGAGTAACTTGGTCTCAATTGTTCCTGTTTTGAGGAGAGGGTTGGGCTAAAGACCACCTGAGGTTCCTTTTGAACTTTAATTGTGATACTGTGTTTCTGGAATAAACCCTCCAAAACTGGATATAAGCAAGATATTAAGCTGCAGCTTTACCAAGAGACTATTCAGATCTCTGATCCGCTCACTTTTTCCCTACTTTGATACTAGATGTCTTCTACTGGTAGACTTCTGAGTGTAACAGGAGGCATTTCTTCAAGAGAGAACAATCTGCTGTCTTTGAATAAATTCATCATCAATTTACATCAGAACATGGGAGTTTGCCAGTAGTTTGCTATTTGGTTTTGTGCAAATATATCTGTGTATCTAACTGCTGAGTGTACTGATCAGCTGTGTTATTGTAATGGTTAAATTGCTCCTAGAGGCCTATTTAAACCTGATAAAAATTATAAATGAATAAATAAAACTATTTCAATATTCAGCACTTTACTACCACTAATAATTTAGGATTTGATTTTCTTTGCCTATTTTATTAATTTATTTATAGTACACGAGGAATATGCAGAGGTTTAATTACTTCTTATTTTCAGTGCTTACAGAAATTAAAATTCTGCACTGGGTGAAATTCTGTTCTCAGAACAGTCCTTAAGATTTACCTTCTGCAGTATCTGTGGGAACCATGATGGTTATGTTTTCTTATTTAATTTTTTTAAGAAGCTGAATTGAAAAATTTTAACCATTAAGTATTCCTCCAGAGTGTCTAACAGAATTGAAATGTTTTTTTGAGGAATGCGGATAAGGAAGAATATCTTGAAAATTTATTAGGTATAGATGCTCTTCTAGACAGGGGGAAAAAATAAATAGAGAGACAAAACTAAAAAATAAGTAGTTGGTTTGTCAAAACCAGCCTAGTTTGAAATATATGCAACACAGACTGCAGAAACTTTGTGTGTTACAGAGGATAACTGCTGAACAGAAAAGGCTAGCTCTTATCACAGGCATCACTTAAACCTATCTTTTATAGTGCCGTAGGTACACACTCTACATACTTTACAGGGTTATAAAAAGTCCTGGTGGGTTTACAACCTACAACCATGTGCTTAAGTGCTTTGATGGATCAGGCCCCTAATAAGAACAAACTTGCAGTGAGATGAGGTCAGAATGGCATCGAGGGCGGACTGACTGGGGGGTTACTAAATGTGAGGCAATGGCAGTGCACGTATGTACACTCTGAGTGAGAGGTGTCTGCCCTGGATACCTGCATCTGAAGGGTAGTCTTGATGAGACACAGTGTAGTCCAGGTTCTCATCACACATCTTTTACTTGCAAGTATCTTTTTGCTATTGAACAGTTTCTTGAAAGGTTTTTGAGGTTTCTTGAAAGAAATGTGCATCAAAAAGCAAAGGAAAAAGGGGTTCTGTGAGCAGGGAAATACCTAGCTCAAAAAGAAAGTCAAGCACTGCAGAAGTAGGATATCTAGACTTAAATGAAAAGAGGAAAAGGAAAAGAGGAAAATTACATATTTAGCTCTTTTTCAGATATTAAAGGAAAGAAATAACGCAGATCCATATATATTTTTGTGGTCTGCAGCAGATTACCAAAAAAAAAAAAAAAAAAAAGCTTTTGCACAGTTTGCAAAAGGAATAAAAAAAGGGAAAAAAAAGCGCACACAGAACACATAGTCTCTGTCTTCCGATCTGTTTTTCAGCAAAGTAAAATAAAAGACCAAATACAAGGGTGAAGAGGACAGCTAATAATCACTGATAAAGACATGTCTCCTGTGTGTTGTGACAGCCATAGCACAAATTGTGTGCTGCCCAGCCTTTCTCTACAGTGGGGGGAAAATTATGTTCCAAACAGCAAATGGGCTTTTCAAGGGTGTGCTGTTAAACCCAACCCACATCTCTCCACTCTCACTGTTCTGAACAATCAAATGTTTACCAATTAACATTAAATACACTAATATTTGGGTGAAATTACTTTGCTTCTGTTTTATCCAGCTGGCAATTAATATCCTGGGATTTATCAGATAACACCTTGAGAGCAGTTATTTTTTATAATATAGGTATATATTAAAATTGAACTTATCTGTGATGGAGATTTTCTCATGTACCTAAATAAATACAAATGAAGAATAAAATTGACTACCAGCTTCACTATATAGCTCAAGTTCCTCAGCAGTTCCCTTTGGTTATGTGAAGCTCACATGGGTCTTCCTTATTCTGAGGCCAGGAGCAGACTCTACAAGGAAATTATGGAAATGAAAGAAAATAGAAAAACTGGCATAATCAAATCCTGTTGTACTGCATGTCAAAGCACCAGAACAAAAAATGCTATCAATCACACAGCAAGTGAGTGATGGATGTGTGTACTGGACCTTGTCTGAGTCCTGAGTCTGTCTACAGAGCCATTAACCGATTTGCTAGCTCAAACCATGGCTGCTGAAGTAAAGCCTTAATTCGAAGCAAAGAAATTCCCAAATCCTCTGTCTGTAAGTCCAGGAGGGATAAATGCCCTTAATAACAGTAGAGATCTGGTTTCTAGGTTTTTTTATGTTAATTTACAAAAGAAATACATAGGAATAATATGGCTAGCTGTCCAACCTAACCCTTTCTCTGAATTTTCTTGCCATTGCAGGTACCTACTGTTCTCTAGAATAGGGCATTTTTACACAGCTATTCACAGTTTTGAAAGCATATTATTGAAAACAAATGCGTTTCAGAGACAGTAGTGGCTCTAACACCAGGTATAATTTCATTCAGTCATGACTGGATAATTTTTGGATCTCCAAGCCAAGCAGCCTACCAAAAGAAGAGGCTGGCCCATTACACGGAAACCAATAACAGAGGAAAATCTTAATGTGTTATCTGATCAGCAGCACAGCATATGAATGAACCTCCTGGAATATCCTGAGTTGTGCCAGGAGGTCAGCGAGCAAGTGCTATTTGCCTCAGCACTTGTGTGATTCTCACTTGCATCTCTGCACCAGACCACTTGCATGCCCTTAGGCAGTTTTCAAGTAGCTGGATTCCAAGATTTGTATACCCCAACCTCATTGCAGAAAAGGCTGAGAAGCCTCACAGTTCCAGCACATCTACCAAATGCTGTGCAGTAAGACTTTCACCTGATTCATATTCCAAAGTATGGTATGTAATTTCACAGAAGCAGGCAATTTAGCTAAATTAAAATAAAAGATCTTTTATGAATGATGTCCAGTAAGGGAAATTCATGTGGTGAATGGAAAGCAGAAAGAAAACAGATTTAATATCTCTCTGCCAGCAGAGCACTGCATCTTCAAACCTTAATTAAACTAAATGCATGACTGAATTAAATATATTGTTCTGAGTGATCCTCCAGGTCAATGAAATTATTAACTGATTGATCTGCAAAGTAGGACAGGTGATGAATCAACCCAAATTTACTCAGTTTTCACCCCACCCCTACAGTGTAATTTGTTCTCGACAAACTGCATAAGTAGATAAAAATGGATGTCATTCGGCAGATAGCCTGCAAAAGTGCTCCTCTACGTGCTGATAGTGCCTAGGTGTTTCTTAGATTAATGCCAGGCCCTTTATTCATTTATATTCTTGGTATACTGAGGAGGGGTGTGTAAATGGTTGCAAGAAAATAAGTAGATTGCTTAAGTTTTGTTAAGGTAACCTAAACTGCCAACTGTGAATAAGGGGGTGGTTATAGGGTGAGTGTCCTGGGTTTGCTCATACTACAGATTAAGAGCTTCTTCAGTCGGTTCAGAGAGGCTCAGAAGGTCTTTCAGATGATCAAATATTGTACAATTATACTTTTAATAGTGAAAAAAATAATAAGCAGAAAGAAAATAAGACAAACTCCCACACCAAATAATCCTACACACTCTGAAAAGACAAGACACGCAACTGATAACTAAATCTGTATTTGCCATATTTTCATTGCTTTTATGCTAGCCACAATTATGCTTCTGCAATAAAATAGAAGTTGAAAGAAAACATATAGGAATGCCTGATGCCATAAATAATGCATGAGTGGCTGTCTGAAACAGTAAAAAACAGTTAACAAACAGGCCAGTTTTGTGAAATGTAGTCCTGTAATGTTGCCAAAGACAACGTCTGCTTAGATTATCTCTGTTGTGAGGGCTGGCTGTGTAAACTAAAGTCACCTGGGGACACGTTAAATTGTCCTCCTGAAGGTCTTAAAAATGTTCAAATGCTTTAGACCATAAATCAGCATCTTTTGATCACTTATTCCCCTACTTTCTTCATTTCTGAGCCTGACAAATTTCAAAAGCTAAGTGGGGACTGGAAAACGAGTAACTTTTAAGCAAGTCATAGGCCAGAAATTATGTCTTCTGTGAGTTTTGTTCTTTGTGAATTGACATAAAATGACAATTAATTAGGGAAAATGGTAGAATGCAACTAGTAGTATCATTCTCTAGATTGAGGCTTAAGGTCACTGAGGTCACTAATGATTTCAAATTTATTTTCAAAATGACAAAAGTTATTTAAGAATCTTGTGGTTTATTTTCAAAAATGTCTCTATCCTGTAATGAGATTTAGGTTCCTAGATCTCTTCTGAAAACATACATGAACACTTTACTGCATTTGGGGGTATGTGAATGTATGTTTCATATGTTCAAAGAACAGTGAATTTAGCTGCAAAAATGTCTAAATGTTTCACTCTACATAGTTCTTGAGCCATATGTCTGCAGAGAGAGAGATACCGTTTCTTAGAGACTCGGATAGGAAAACCGTATTCATAACAGCAGTTAGACTGTCCCAAAGTGTCTGAGATATATAGTGGAGGATTTAGAAACATACCACTGAAAGAAGGCTTAAAAGTTTACTCACTCCTACCTTTTGCTCTGCATATGTCTCAGGCTGAGTATATAAAGACAGCTTGTTTTTTTGCTTATTTTCTGTTTCTCTACTGTTAGGCCACAGGCTTTCAAATGCTTCTTGTGTGTTTTACAGTTAAATCAGAAACAAAATAGAAGTGCACTGCTTTTTGTGGGCTACTCATGAAAACTGATCTCACACTAGTAAGGGTCTCAGAAACTGGTGCTGCTCCTTGGTGTGTGTACATAAACTGCCTCTTGGTGAAAAGGGCTGTGTGACATTTAGTTAAATGAGATTGATTGCATTAGATTATACAGATTCAATTAAATCGTCTGTTATTCTGAAAGCAATGAATTCCACGCTGTTGATTAAGAATGTGAAAAACTGATGTATCTGCCTTCCTTTTTAACTTGCTGTGTTATAGTCTAGCAGAACACACTGAGCTGTAGCATAGTACATTGGTTTGGATTACATCAAATGCTAAAAGTAATCTCTATCTATTCTATTCTTGTATGGACATGTAAGCCCTTTTGCAGCGTTGTTGCAAAGCCAGAATGCTAAGGAGGCAAATTTGTTTGGTTGGTTTTTTATAATTAACATCCTTCTTTACATGTACATGGAAATAATTTGAAGGAAAATTCTTGTTCCATCAACTGTCAAATACAATCTTTCAGAAACTGGAAAAGATCCACACAATCACTCTCTCATTCCAGTCTAAATTGCCTTGATTGATTGTCCAATATGCCAGCTTGAGGACCAAAAGGAGCGAACAGTTCTCACTTAGTCATCATCCCCCATAATACTGACAGTACCAAGGCAGATTGAAGCCTATGAAGCTGCACAAGGATAGAATCAGGGGAAAGCCTTGACTTTATTCTTGCAGCAAGCTGACCAGGGTCAGAAATTACTCTCCAGTTTGCATACTGGATTCTTTTATACAAGCATTCCAAAGGTATCCATTGTTACAAAGAAAATATGTGGTTCTCTTTTGCATGATCCAAAAACATCTTCCCTATCCAGTAGACAGTTTTTTATCCTGAATGTATAAATGGGCTAAAATCATACATAGTAGGATTTTATGAGACGTTTATGGGAGACATCTCTCTTCTGTTTCTTCTCAGAGTCATGTAAGATCCTTCTGGGGGGACTGCAAATAGTATGTATTTGTCTGTTGTAGGTGATTTTGTAATGCATAGAGTCCAACTAGCGTCTGCTCAGAGGCATAAGCTGAGTCTTAGAAATAAGTGTTACATTATACTGTAGGTAAAATAATTGCTAGTGCCTTGATCAGGAAGATGATTGTAGCTGTGTCTGAGCATGGCTCTTTATTAAGCAGTAAGACAGCACACTAATTCCCCTTCAATCTTGGATAAACTCTACACTTTTTTTCTGGTGATGATAACAACCATTGAGCTCTTGTGGCATTTCAGTGTCATACTACAAATAGGAAACCAATTAACTCTTTGCTTTGATGGCTGTATTTAATTCTGTATTATTAATTTAAACCTTACTGACTGTGGCTTGCCACACACAGTTAGCTTTAAGATGCATGCTGAATCAGGCTCCAAGAAGCACACAAGCTGACTTCCTTAATATTTGCAGCTTTAATGAAGACAACTAAAGTGTGAGCAAATTATAAATCACATTTGTGCATTTTGTTTGCTTATCTAGGAAAAATTGCAACAGCTTGAATTTGTGAATTAGATGATCCTTCTAGGGATCAGTTAAATCTGAGCCTTGAAATCAAATCTTGGTCAGACTTTTAAGGCAATAAACATAAACTGTTAATCTATCTTCTTCCTTTTTCTTTATTTTTTAACCCAGTTCCTTAGAATAAATGCTCAGTATAGTAAAATGGAACTCTGATGTTTAGAGCCCTGGTGTATATCAACTCTTACTGCCTTTTCATATAAAGTGAAGTGCAGCAATCATTCTGTGGTGTCAAAAACTGTTTGGGCTGTAAGACAGATGGGACTTTCAAAATGAAATGTACCTATGACTGTTTGCTACTATATATATAAAACGTCTCATTTAGTCTCATCTGTGATTTTCCAAGAGGAAAATGTTACCACAAGTAATTTATCTCAGTCCCACAGGTTCGGATCATTGAATGACCACCTCAAAACATGTCTAGCAATTGCATTTCTATTTTCTTATTTTTTTACTCTGATTTATTGTGAACATTTTTTATTCTCTTACTTCTAAAAACAAGCAAACAAAGTTAAAATAACTATATTATAACACAGAGTTAAACAAACAATTCCTCTTTCTTCCAGGTTTTGTTAGTGGAGTGGGTTATTTTCAGACCTCAGTTTAGCTAGGTATATATGTGACTTTAAACTTTTCAGAGCTATTCATTACAGACCTGGATTCTGTCTCTAGGGATATTCACCTTAGGAGTGAATCTTCTGTATCCCTTGACACAGCAACACCAGCAAGTAACTTCACTGTTAATTCCCTTTGTAATGGATGTAAGCACAGGAATTTTATGTCTAAAACACTGGAAAAGGATATTTTAGGTTTTTTCTGCCTCATGTAGCAAAATCAAATATTTTTGCAATAATGAGGTCTAGATGACATGAAATAGTTATTGAAGATTTAGTTCTATTTTCACTGGAGCAGAAAAATGATAAATTCTTTTTGTGTCCTGATTCATTTCACAACCATTCACTTACTGACCTCCTGCATAAGGACCATAAGGATGGCATGCTCTCACCATGACGGTGGATGAGGGTCTGACTGTAAAAGTATCTTTGCTATTACTGGGGAAAAAAATATCTAAGGGAAAAAGAGCAGCAGTCCTCAAGAGCAAAGAAATATGTCCTACTGTTAATCAATAGTTGGCAACTCCAGCTACTTCTGCTGATAGAAAGCTGCACTCCAGTTCCAGCAGGGAACTAGCCCACCAGCCATGCAGCAGGGTATGTTCCGGATGAAGCATTGCTCTGAGAGCCCAAAGCTGAAAGAGCGGGGTGCTGAGAGCTGTGCTTCAGGTCTGGCAGACACAGACAAACAAACCTACCGGCAAGGCCAATTGTAGAGGACTGGAGATAAAATGACAAGGCAAACCATCAGAGGATAAAACAATTTTTAAACGACAGTTTCCAGTAGTATGAAAATAGAAAGTTCTCAAACAGTGTTTAAAAGCTGGAAATTATGTTTCAGAGCCAAAGGAGCAAGAACAGGAGTGCTTTGTTTACTTGTTTATGCTGTAAGTTTCTCTTTCTGCCATTTTGGAAATGGGTATTTTACAACAGTTAAGCCACAAGAAAACTTCACCAAAGAATGAACATAATTTCAGGCGAGATTAGTGAATATCTGGTTTGAGGAAGCATGGCCATACAGAAACACTGACTGCTTAACGTCATGACCTTCCTCTAGGCTGTTTCTCTTTGGTTCCTGAGTTGCACTCCTTTTTCTTTGCCTTCGAGCGCATCGCCACAGCACTGTGCCCACCATGAAGTGCAGTTCATTATAGGCCAAGGTCACGTTTTTGCAGAGGTCACAGGGTCACCAGAATTCATCTTTCTTTGGAGTTTCATGTCATTTCTCTCTTGGCATGGAGAAAGTAATTAGCATTCCCGTACATACCCCCATACTGAGAACAGCGTTCTTCATTTCCTTTGAGAGGAAGGGTGCTGTTTCCTTTCTTTACTGGGTGAACATCAGCAAATGAGAATCATTACTGGGTTCATTCAATATATTTGACTGGAGATATTTTTTCCTTTTTTTTTTAAAAAAAAAAGAAGTGAAATTCCCTTTGTGGGACACTGCTTTACAAATGCTGAATCTGGAGTTCTGGAGTTCAGAGGGAAAATGAAGCTGAAAGGGATGGCTTTCAGCAACTGAGATAGGCCTTTTTAAGGCCAGATTCTGTAAGTAGTTGGGCAATTTCCATTACATGAGCAGTTCCACTTATTTTTGCACAAATGTGTTCATATAGAAAGACATAGATCAAGGCTAAGTTTAGTCCACCAAAGATATTATCCAGACTTTCTTCTCTTCTTCTTTTGGACCCTTGGTTCCTACCAAGACAGCCATCTTCCATTGCCATTTCAACTTTCTACAGACTATGAATTTTGGAAATGAAAATACTCATTTTTCCCAACTCTACTTTTTATTCTAGGGCTTATCTGAAGTGCTTTGCTCTTTGAAAATGATTATGAGGGTGTTCCTACACATAAGCATCAAATACAGGTTGCTCATTAATCAACTACATAACTTTTTTAACTTTACGCTGTGACAGTGTGACTACACCACTCTATATATTTACAGACTATTAGCAGAGAAAGTTTCTCTCACACAGACGTCTCTTCCTTCTTTATTGGAATAACGTGAGAATTGCCAAATCTTTGCACATGAAGACAAACATTAGAAGTCCTTAGCAGCATGTGCATGGCAAAAATACCAGAATGATCAGGAATTCACCCTATGCCTCTTGCCTTCTTTATTTACTGTGAGATGGTCTTTACTAAACTGATATTGCATATAATAAAGACAAATTTGCATCACTGAAGAGTATTAAAAGTTTAATCTTACATTTAGGATGAAAGGAGTGAAATCCTTACTGCTGTGTTAAAGTAACAGCACTTATGGATTTGTTCTAGCACTGCCCTATCTTCCGTAATTTGAAAAGTGCTACAGACTTTCCACATTTAACTGGGATGTTTTCTTTCACTGATCAGAAGGCCATAACTTCACATCTCAACTACTACTTGTCTTTTGAGACATAGCTATTGCACCTTTGAGGGATGGCCAGGCTATGATACAGTTCATGTTATTAACTCAAGGCTTGTAAAAGGTCTAGTCAAGAAGCTTGGTGCTTCTTAGTGCACTGCTGGCAAAACACTTGGTTCACAGCAGCATAGTATCAAAATATCCAATGAAGCATACAGCTACTTCCACACTAAATGTCTTACTTCCCTCAGTAAAATCAGTGCTGCAACTACTTTCACAGTCGAATCTTGGTAAATGCTACTTGGCCTGAAGTTGCCCAGAGATTAGTGGATTTATAGGTGAGAATGGTGGTGAGATGATACTGCTGTATGAGATGGTAAGTAGGTCCCTATAGTAAAAGGCTGCGTTGACGTTCTAGATTTTCTAGAAGAATGAGCAGAACTACAACAGTATGTGCTTGTACAAAAGTGTGTTCAAAAGTATATTTCAGGAACATTTAATGAAGTCAATGCAGTATAAAATCAGTTTTGCTACATTTTGTCTAAACTGTGAACTGCACTTACTTCTGAAGACATACATGGAAAAATGAAAATCAAGCAGCAGTATACTGAGAATTGTTACCTTTAGTAATCTCAGATCTATTATTTCTGATCCAGATATGACTAGCCTTCTGAGGGCTGAATGTAATTACATTTCTGTAACTCACTAGGAAACAGAACTCCCTTCTTCCTTCCCTGTGTACTCCCTTCTGCAATGCATAAAATTGATATTTTTCTTATAAATATAGTGAAAAGATATATATAATCTCTAGACTTGTAGAAGAGGTAGGGATGAGAAAGTAAGCTTCCCGCAGTGTAATTTAAAGATATGTAAGAACATCTCAGAATAGTGGGTCGCCGACAATCAGTGAGCCCACTGCTCATCTAGGCAGAATTGCTTGATTCTTCCCTCCTGCTTGGAACATGGGGCACAGACTAGGGGGCATTTGCCAGACTGTAGGCAGTAAAAGCATTTTCACTGCCAAAAACAGACTAGTTGTGGACAAATTTAGGCATGTTTCCTTGTACTCTTATCCCCCTTCCTGAGTAATTTCATTGATTTCAGTGAGGAAGAGTTGTATACTGAGACGCTGCTTGGCATTAAGAAGAGTAGAACTTTACAGATCCTCTTTTTCTAATAGAGCTACTTAATTTTGCCTTATCCACCCTTTAAAAAAAAAAAAAAGAATCTGACAGCTGTGCTTTGCCTTATATGCCTTTCAAAAGGCAGAGTGCTAAGCTAGCCAAAGACCATGCTTCACAAATCTGACATGTTCAAACTATCCACATCTGAAGATAACTTTTTTATCTTCAATTTATTCTGAAAAAAAGACTCTAGGGGGCTTATTTCAAAAAATGAAAAATGGGCCAGCAGAAATGGTGGTGTACAGCTCCTATTTATCTGCTTTACAGCTATCACTTTGATTGCTAGAGTAGCACTGGAGAAACTAGATGCTTTCTTGGACGTAGTATAACAAACATTCTATTAATACAAGTGAAAATAAGTTAAAAGTAGAAAGATAAGCCTGAGATGCCAGACATTTCATTTTATGGATAGTAAAAGATTTGGCTCATGAGATCTCTTCAATTTAACTGCAGAGGATGCTGTTTCTGCAGCAGGGGAAGCAGAGTGGGCATAAGTTGCTTTGTCTCCCGCCTAGGTATGTGAGCGCAGCCCGCAGCTGATTCGGGGATGCATCCATGCGGCTGGCTGGGCACGGTGGTGCTGAGGAGGGCATGCTCAGCTCACTGTGGCCCTGGCAAGGGTGGGAGCAAGAGGACAGCCTCTGTGCACACAGGAGCACTCTCTCTTTTCCTCTGCTTCCTCAGGCTAAATTGAATAACATTTCTAATGGACTGTTACCTGAATTATCTCATAAAAAATTCAACATGTTCTAGGCACCAGAAGCACAATTAAAAAGTCTTCTCTAATAGGAAATCAGGTATTTTTAACAGCCCATTTCTTTGATCACAACAATTAATTTAACCACTGCTGTCTGCTTCACAAGGGCTGTGATCATTGAAGCTGTTCTATTTTCTGAGCAAAATGAGAAGTGCACAGAGGTACCTCTGATTCTGTTACAGACATATTGGAACAGCTTGGGGAGAATTCAGAATGATCAAATTACAAACCAGCAGTAACAGGATAAAGAAACACATTTGATGCATTATTGCAGTTAAGTGAGAGCAAGAGCAGTCATTAGAAGATGTGTATCCTGTCCTGCTCTGGCTTTTAGAGAAATCAAAGATGACTTGAAGTTTGTAAGATATCTGCTTGTTTTTTGACATTATTTTTTCCAACGCTAGTTGTTCTTAAGGGATTGCCATCAGGAATAATCAGTGGCAATATAAACAAACTCTAAAAGCAGCAAGAAAAACAAGACTTTTATGATATCTGAAAATTTCTCCTTTGTGGGAGAAAATCTAGACTGCACACATGGTGCCTTCAGGACACCAACTGAGCATAAAGCTGCTTTCAGAGGCAGTAAGTGATTTCATTCTATTAATGTCCAGGTGATTTGTGATGCCCATTACAGCATCACTAATGTGATGGCAAACATTTCCTGGGCATGCCATGTTTTCAATGTTCTGCAGAACATAGTCAGCTCAAGTGCTTGTACAGTGCCTGATTGGAAAAGACAGCCCCTGGGGTTCATTCTTTTCATCAGTCAAATACTAATTCTGAAGCAAAAGGGGGATCTTTTCATTTCCTAAGATGTTGAAATAAACCTGGTGTAAGGGAACAGAAAGACAGAATAAAAGAGCCTACAAAGTAGGTGTATACAAGTCAATGGGAACAGTCACAGAAAATTTCCGTATACTATTCTTTTAATATACTTATTGTCATACATTTCTTCCTTATTCTTTCTTGTTGGAAAAATCAAGTAAATATTTAGTCTCTCTCTCTATAAAAATATACATATATCACCATTTAATTATGTTAGGAAAGGCAAGAGCAAAGTAATGAAACGTACTTCAGTAGAAGGAGGTAAATGTAATAAATATACACATTATACGCACAGCCTTCTAGGATCTCACTTAAACACTGTTCTCCTCCAGGGCAAGTGGTTCAAACTTCTCTGTTTAAAGCTGAATAATGCATGTGGCTAACCAGTCAAAGAGCACATACTGCTCACTGCCATACTCACTGGAGAGAAAAAGGAAGGTATGTCCCATGAGACTGGAAGGAGGCAGCTGGCTGCCTGAACCACTGCCTCCTCCATGAGCCCTGGCTCTGGGGAGCACTGGGGGCCATGTGTGGCTGCACCCCATTGCTGTCCATCAGCAGCAGGAACCTGGGAAGGGGCACTCTGTGGCTCAGCTTCTTCACACGCAATAGAGTTAACAAAAGAAAAGTGTTATGGCATCTACATGAGAAAATAACTGTGTATTGGCTTGTGGTGGTGTTTCATCTCCTGAAAGAACAGTAGAGGTTTGAAAGCCTGATGAAGCAGACAGACAGACAGATCCTTCATGTCTGCTTGCGATGCACAGAACTGACTGAGAAAGTCCTGTTTTCTAGGAAGAATATACAGTAGAATCTCCCTGGAGGGGTTTGTGTGTTGAGTTTCCTGGTGTTTGTTTCTCAGGTATTACAGCAGCAGAGTAGGCTGCAAGTGCAGATGAGACATAGACTTAGTGATCCAGTGAATGGAGCTCTGGAGCACAATGAGAACATGGGAAGGGATGAGTGCAACTGTGGGTCACAGAATGTTCCTGCTAGCCACTGTCTTTCTCCAACTTCTTTTCACTATGCTAACTTCCTACTAACAAAGTGTGACCTGTTTCATCTTTCTAGTGGTGTAACAGAAGTAGCTATTGTGGAACTGGGGTAATAGTCTAAAAGAATATGATTTTAGAATGAAAATATTATCACTTTATAAACTGCCAAGATTTGAATTCTATGTAAACCAAGAGCAACTTTAAAAAGGATGATAGGGCAAAATCAATATTGATTATTAGGAGTAAAAGTGCTATAATTGAGGCCATAAAACCTTTTAAGATCCAGCTAAAATTTTCCAGTAAAACCACAATAAATTATTCCTAAAGAAGCAGAATATTTGCATGGAATTCAATGTCATTATAGCAGAGCCTGTTTAATGAAGAGTATCACTAATTCTGCCATGAAGGCTATTATAAGAAGAGGATTAGCACAGTTATTTTGGCAAGTAACCTTTTTTACTAATATTTCATTGCATTCTACAAAAATCTACTTTAAAAATCTCAACATGCTTTTAAGATCTATTTTCATTGCTGCTTGTTTTTCTGCTTCTTGAACCTTTCAAATCTGACTTATTAGCTCCCTTACTGTAGCTCAGCAAGAGCAAGTCCTTTTAATTTATGGAGGGCCCTAATTTTTATAATCTGATATCAGTACAGGCTGTAAATCTTTTTAATGATAAAATAAATGGAAATCTAACATGACATTTTTGTCATCACTTCTTTAATAGTTTCTATCTCAATTTTTTTAGAGATGTGATAAGTAGAGTTATGCAAAGGAATAAAATCAAATAATATTTTGAATCTACATTTACAGTGTTTGGGAGGTGACATACATTATACCGTGTCTACCTCAAATGACCTGAACATTATGGATTTAATAGATAGCATGTACTTGTTCTATGTTGTTCCGTAGAAGGATATCCTAAAACTTTTGACTGCTATGAAATGAGGGAGCAGCCATAACTAAAACTAGTTAACTTCCCAGGTAACTAGTGATAGGACAACAGGTAATGGCCTTAAGTTGCACCATGGGAGTTTCGAGTTGGATATTAGGGAAAAATTTATTCTCCGAAAGTGTGGTGAGTTACCGGAAAGGTGATTGAGTCTCCGTCCCTGGAGGTGTTCAAGAAAAGGGTAGATCCAACACTGAGAGACATGGTATAGAGCAGTCACGGGCATGGGCTGATGGCTGGTGATTGCTTCCACAAACGTAATTCTTTGTTATACTTTCTTCAAGATGAAATAATGCAAAATCAGATCTTCCTGGTAGGGAGAGAAAATCATCCAGAAACTGAAGGTGAAGGAGAGCGCAATACCCTGATGGTTCAGGAAGGCTTCCTCCTGCAAACTGACCACGGACTCATTAGGCATACCTGTAAGTTTGTGTGTGAAATGGAGGGCTTTGCTTTTAACCTAGGAAGCTGCCTGATACCCACACTCTTGAAAGCCTGCATCTTCCACTTTTGTTCCAGTAAGATCAGCAAAACATCTCCTGTATAGAGAAGAAGAGGCCACAGGCTGAGCTGAGCAAAGCTTCCAAACACTTCTATATCCTGTCTGCAGGTGCTCGGTTCTGATGGGCTTCACGGGATAAGCAAAACTCTTTTCTTCAGGATGTGCTGTTGATGTAGATGAACTGCTAGTTTAGTTATCATGAGTTATCTTACTTTGACAAGCTGTGCTTACAAATATTATTTGATGAAGGCTTGTTATAGTATCTAGATCATATAATTAACATTTATATTCATTTCAGAGAATTCCACAGTGCAAAAGTAATTGTCACAGTGGTTGGTTTATGTCGCATTAAACTTCAGATGTGTAAGAGTCCCCTGAAGGAGCATTTTTAGTATGATATGATGTGTAAAGGAATTCCCTTTAGGCTCAGACGAATTGCTGGGCTGCTTTACAGTGATATTTGCCTTCTGCTCACATGGGCGTCTGCTTGTGCAGAAGGCCAAAGAAGCCTGGCAGTGATGTGCCATGTCAACTGGAAGACCTCCCAGTACACCCATGTAAGCCCTTCCTTGTATGCTAAAGGAGCATCACTCATCCAGTGGTACCATACTGCTCCCTCATGATGGCTACTGCCGAGATTGTGCTAAACAATGTAGGAAGGGAAATCCTCATCACCTTGCAGGCATGAGCTCCACAACAAAAATCTGTTTGACTTAACAGTGACATTTGTGAGAAAAAGACATTTGTCTGAACACAGGGCCTTCTGCAGAGGGGTCTGTGCTTGGGAGTTTCTCATCACAGCATGCTGAGAGCAGGGAATTTTTCACATTGGGTTCTTGTGGTTTCACACCAAGAGGTTTGAGCCTAACATGGTTCAGGAAAAAAAACAGGATGGGAAACTAGTGGGTGGGTTTCATTAAACTAATTGGTGGTAAGACAGCCTTCTGCTCTGCAGCTCCCACCATCTGGAACAGCCTTTCTTTCTCTCTACCTCATTGACTTTCAATCTGATTTCAAATCTCAGCTGAAAACATCTCTCTTCTCCTGTGCATTATGCCCTGCAATTTCTCTTTCCTGTTATTATTTCTTATTTAACTCTAACGTGTTTTCAATTGGAGCATTAGAGTTACCATGCAGCATTAAGTGACACAGCACTGTTATCTGCATCAGACCAAGCAGCAGCAGTGAACATTTTCCCTCTAGAATGTTAATAGATTTAAATTACCCGCATGCATGTCAATCATGTCATTTAAAGTGTATGTTTCAATTGTTGCTTTAATGAATGATTTTGTGAGAAGCTTTTATTACTTTTACTTGCAGTATCTTCTATCTTTCCTCAAGCATTTGCTTTAAAGAAATTAGAAACTATTCTGAGTGTTAAAAAATCTAGGCACTATTGGATTTTTGTGTCTCTTGTTTATAACAACATATACCTACTATGATGAACAATCTGTCTGTAGGCCATGCACAAATCCCAAAATAGCATTAGTCTGAAGAATTCAGCTTTCTTGGACTACAGATCTTGTAGGCTTCAGCACTCATTGTAAAAGTAACCTGAAAATGAGGGCTGAGTGATCTATGTGGCAGTGATGATGGCCCTTGTAACTACAGAACTTTTCAAGCAGAACACATAGGAGTTGAGGGTGCAGAGAGGAAGGAATCCCAGACGTGTATTCACATTGTGCCTCATAATAAATCAACTGTCTCACATTAAATCAAGGTATATGTTGGAAGGCAACTCATAACAGCCACTAAAACTGAAATGATATCATTTTGGTATTAAAAAAAGCAAGGGTCAAGATCACAGAACTTGTTTGTTTGTTTGTTTGTTTGTTTGTTTGTTTTATTTTGTTTTGTTTTTCTGTTCAGACTGGCCCAAATCCTGAATGGCAGTCATCTGCCCAAGTGACATCTCTTTTGCTGGGATTAGCTGCTACAAGTACATGAAAGTTAGAGCTGCAAATTTATAAGGGCAAAGTAGTACTTTATTAGGGTGATGGCCATCACCAAGAAGAAAAAAAAAGACTCTCAGCCTTTAAGTGCATAAACCCTCCTTTTAGTCTAAAATCTAAGCTGCAAATGTCAAACAGCAGTAACCCATACTACTGCCACTGTGCTTCTTTCTTGGGAAACTCATGGTCTCTCAAGAGACTATCACTATAGACACCATGGTGTAGAGGTGGCTTCACTGATTTCCATTTTTCTTGTTAGCAATCTCCCTTCCCACAGTGTATGGCAATCTTTGTCATTTTGTGGCTGGCAGGGAGTATTCACACTTCACCTGTGTATTTTAAATCTAGGAAAGATCTTCTCCCTTGAAAGCAAGGACAAAATTTAATGGCTTCTGTAATAACATCCATGAAATTAAGATTTAGTTTAGAAGAAAGTGTGTGTACAAAGCCAGTTGGCTCCCTTGTCTCCCAGAGATAATGGTAACTTCTAGGTAGAAGACCTTCCTTGAAAGTGTCAGGGTTTGTGTGTTTATTACTAAATGGGCCTTGAACAGATGTTAGGACATTTTGTTATTTCTGTATAAAGTAGTCTTTGTGCAAGACCTATGAATGCATTTCCTAATCTGGGATTGTCCCAAGCAGTTCAGGACATGTGGTAGAGTAATGTGCAGTGGACTCAAATCACTGATCATAAACCATCCTGAAAAGAAAAATATGTGTGTTTACTGCCAGAGATTACTCAGAGTAAAAAACCTGTTTTAAATCAAGAACTGGAGCCATTTCAATTCCTTAAACTAGCTTTGTTTTAGCCTGGAAGTTAGCAATGCTTTTAAATCTCAAGCATCAGATTTAACTCTCTCTAAAAGCAAAGTAGCATAGTAATTGAACTGTAACATCATTTATTTACTTTTCAAACATCACTATTGATGCTATAGGATTATCCCTCCTATATTATATACTTACTTCCTCAATAAGTAATGAAAACATGCTAATAATGATTGGAGTCAAAATCCGACATGTTCCCTGCTCTCTTTGGAATGATTCAAACAGGAATTGAGTGCTCTGCCTTGCTAAGCTTCAGGGTCCATTTGCTGCAATTTTCTTCTCTACTCTTCCCTTGAACCTTCTGTCTGCAGACTGTAAAATTAATTAATTAATTAATTAATTAATTAATTCAACGTCCAGATGATCACCTTTAAAGTGCAGTCATCTTAGATGATAGCTCTTCTTTAAAAAAAATGCTGTCTGAACTCTTGAATTATTTCTAAGCACATCATTTGGATCCTCCTTAGAAGCAATTGGATTTCTGAGAATATTGTACACCAATCTGTTAATTAGCCTCCTGACCATCCCCGGTCAAGGAAACACTGCATGTTGTATTTTATGGAGCATTATTTTCGCAATGTTTTGTCATGGTTGGTCATTTCCTAATAGTTAGAAGTGCTTCAGTCAATAACTGTGGGGATATGTCTGCTGTAGAGAGACATCTGTTTACTCAATAGATCTTTTTATTTAATTTTTAATAGACCTTTTCTTATTTTGCATGACCATTTGTTGTTAATGTATTTATAATGATTACAGTAGCTATAATTCATTCTAGATCTATAAGTATTACTTATTAAAAGATAAAAAGTCAATATTTCTTGTAGCAGCCATTACAAGAAAAGTCAACTATTACAAAATGAACTAAATACATTTCACACCTTTACTGCAACAGATCAAAGAGATGAACCTAGAGGAGTTCTTTTGGGTTTTTTTGTTTTTTTTTTTTATACCAATGGTTTTAAACTATCTAGCTACTCAAATAATGGTTACTAGAATTTGACCCTTACTATATTCTGCTGTGGCACAGCTAAATTTCTGCACTGAATATTAAAAAAACACTAGATCTTAATCATTAAAAAAAATCTATAAAAACAATGCTGATTTTACTGGTTTTATAAAACAGCTTGATATAGAAGGAGCTAGATTCTGCTGTCTGCTACCCTGATGTAGTGGTTAGAACAGTGGCCTATAAGAAGATATGGTATGAATTTTTCTGTCAATTACACATTTGTACATTTGGAGTATGTCTAAGGAAGTTAGTGCAATTTAAAATTGCAAAAAAATACAGGCTCAAAATCAGTTTCTTCACTTACCTACCAAAACTGAGTTCAGAGTTCAACATACACAGCACTTTGTCTGTCTAAAGAATTCATAGCACTTTAGAAAGGTGAATTAATATTGCTTTCCCTTAAAAAGCTGAGCAATTAAGACAGGCAAGTATGTTGGACAGGGCCCACAGCAGATGGCTTGAAATTTAAGCTCCTTTTTTTTCCAGAGCCATGATCTGTTCTCCTCACTACCATATCTGAATTCTGAAAGAATATTTTAAGGTTAAGAAGAGATACCTATCTATGGGTATGTTATCCTGCTTTTCTTAGCATGAGACTTTTTTTAATGACTACAGAAAAGGAGAATAAATCTGTGCCTAATTCATCCAAACAATCTTTTGGTTTTGTAGATACTATGGGATAAAGCCCTAGTAGTTTTTCCCAAGGTGCTGACCTCACAGCTGCTAGTTGGTCAGTGATGAACTACAGTCCAGGATGGTAGTAGACTTAATTACCAGGCAGTTTGCAAGTGAATTTAATTTTGCCCTGAGTGAACCAGTACTCCTGAGTCCCATTCTGTCAGCAGAACCAAACAGACGACAGGCAGCTTGGTGAGAGCCTATTGGCTGGAAAGTCCAACGGGCACTGCTTTGTCTTGCAATTCCTGCTCAGGTTGTGGTCAGTTTTGCATGAAAGCTGTCAGAAAAGGGCAGCCTCACAGTGGTTTCCAAATTGTGTCAGTGAATGAGGCAGAGACTGGCCTTCTAAGCTACTAATGTATGTGTTCTTTATGAGTCTACCTATCAAGAAGTCAGATACTACTAAGGTACAAAGCGCAGCTCTGCAAGGTGAGCAGCGCTTGGAGATCAGAATTACAGTTTCAACTATCAGTACCAATACATGATTCTATATAATGGTATTTAAATTCATTTCACTTGTTATTTTTTGGTATTTGTTTTTCCATTAGGGTGCTACATTAAAGAGGACAGGTGCAGAGATTATTCTGGTTTGTATTAAGCAAAGCTGTAATACAAACTCTGCAGTTCCTGGCCACTGTTAGTTAAGCTACAGAGCAACTACACAGGCATTTCCATAACTATGTCTGAGTCATCCTCAGAGACAGGTTACATGCATCAGAAAATATAGCAGCCTCATTGAGCTGCACCTCCTCTAAGCATCAGTTGCCTGTTACCAACAAGGATGGTCAGATAGCTCTGCCCATCACAGATAATTATTAACAAATACCTTTGTTAGCTGATTGGCCAAGACTATTTTTCGAACAGAACACCATATTGCAAAGGAAATGTGTGAATTCTCACAGGTTCAGGAGGAGTTCTGTGACAGGTGACTATTCAATCACACAGCAGTCTTGTTGCACCCCTCCATGACAAGTCTGCACTCAGTAGTTTACTATGGAAGAGGCACAGAGTTTACCTTCTGTATTATTTTAATGCATAAGAATGTGTGAACTAGGAAAGATACCATAGGGTCAAAGACACTTACATCTTAGAAATTAAAAAAAAAGCAGATATATATGAATTTATACCAAAAAAAATTTATACCAAGAAACAATTGAATTTGTTAATAATTACATTTTTAAAGATAGCTATCATTCACTTTACCGCTTGATTAGCCATTTTTGCGTAATGTGTACTACCAATGTCTGAAACAAAAGAAGCAAGGCACAGAACATGTCTGAAGACTGACTAAGGCAAAGAGAGAGGGGAGAGCTGGTAGGGCCAGAAGGAGTAACAGCTGAGGCAGGGGCAGCAAATATCCACAACTCTGCAAAGAAGACAAAAAATGAACTTTCAATGGGCTTTTTATGAATTCAGTAGTGCTCACACCCATTTGCATTTTGTGTCCCTGATCTTTTTTTGCAGTTCATTTGCCCTGACCTGAAGAAAGCAATGTGCACAGACCTTTATAATAACTTCATTATTCCCTTACACGAGAAGTCAGGAAAAGAATTAGCATCATTGGACATAGTGTTAACTAAAGCCAAATGCAGTTCAACTATTAGTTTCTTGCCAACACTAATCCACTAATTGAAATTTTCTTGAGAAATTGCTAAGTCTTTACAAGAAATATGTCTGATTGACTGAAATGTAGTCTATGCAAAAGCCCAATACAGGTAAAAAGATTTTTTTTTGTTTTTACTCAGCAGAAATGGGGAAGCAGAACATAATTTCCTGAAAACATGAAACCAGCTGTAGCTTTTGAAAATAACTGTTTAATCTTGTGAGAAAGAAAAATTATTTCAGAACTAAAATCATCCAACAAATATAAAACTGACATGTGAAGAGAGTGGCAGTTTCAAGGATGTGAAAGCAAACTCTGAGTGAATAAATAAACAACTCAGTTATAAAACCACAGAAATGAATGGCGATGTAAAACTCTAGAACATAGGATATGATCTTAGTTCTTGCCCTTAAATTTGATGTATACTAAAAAGAAAAAAACAGTGGAACATTCAGCATGGGCTTTTATTACTTTCTTAGCAAAGTTATTTGATAAGCATTTATTCTATAGTAAGCCTAAGAAACTCAAAGCTGATTTCATTTATTTATTGTTTGTTGTAAGGTTTATAAAATAAAATAATTCATCGCTAGACAATAACTAATTATTACTGACTACCGAGAAATAAGTCAACAAAGATATTTTCCTGTTTACATTCCTATCAGACTGTATCAAGGCCATCTGTATTTTCAAGTCCTTCATCCCGAGGGATAAATAATTTGTGTTGTTCATGAGTATACACATGCAAACATGTCATTTGGATGTGATGTGCATTTACAAAGCCAGACCTGAATAAATTAAATGGAAAATAATCACTAATGTACAGGAAGATAAGCTTCAACGTGTAGTCACAGCAGGTAGAAAAGCAAACACCTCTGTGAATTGATTCTGCAGAACAGTTGTAGTGATTACACTGCATCAGAGTTTGTGTTTGGGGACTGTTCTGGGTTATCATTTACATTTGCTGCTGCTTTTGCAGGTGCCCACCGCAAGAATGTGGGTGCATGTGCAAGTTATTGTGAGAAATATTTTGCTCATAACAGTCACAGTGTGCCTGTGCTGCAGAATTCAAATCTAGATCTCGGAAGAGAATGACCAGCTAAAGAAACTGGACATTATACATTTCAGAGGTTACTTGTGCTTAAAGGCCTAAAGCTGATAAACAGGAACATGCCTTCTTTCTGTGCCCCACATTGGTGTCAGTAACCAGACCAGTCTCATTTCCACTTCTTTCAAACTCCATTCCTTCAGCCACTGCTCCTTGCTGAACCTTTGGCCACAAGTGGAAGGATTTTGTCCTTCCCAGCAGTCTGGGATTCTCAAACTCCAAGCTCATTTCCTCTCTGACGCTGTTTTCACATCCCACCCTTGTGCCTTTGCTCACATATTGCTGGATTAATGGCAGCAGTGATGCGAATGCTTTCTCATGCAGCTTTTGCTTTTTTTCTCCCTTTCCTTTCTGTAATTTTCCTGGCTTCAGAAATGGGTGGCTCAGGAAAAGGCAGGGCATGCTGGGGGACAGATGTGCGGGAAGAGAGGTTTCCTTGCAGGGCTGCTGCCAGAAGTCGAGGCTCACCCCTCCTGCCCAGGCAGGAGCTGCAGCATCCCGCGGCACTCAGGGCTCTCCCTGCTTCCTCTTAACCTTCGGAAATGACATTCCCATCCTGCGTGTCAGCAGAGGGCCAAGTCTTGACTCTGCAAAAGACACAGCAAAATAACCTTCGAGTGCAGTACTATTCCCCTTACAAGAGTCAGACATGTGAGAAGCAAGTGAAGATTACCGTGCTTTCCTTTCATTTATTTTTGCTCTCTCTGTGGCTTTACAGTGATCTGCTTTTTTTGTTGTTGTTATTGTTTTGTTTTTTTGTGGCCACATTTTAAATGTTTCAGAGTGTTCTAGGGTAATGCTATCTGCCACCTTTTGTCACTACCCAGCACAAAACGGTGGCTAATAAACTGCTCTGACTGGACTGGAGACTGTCTGCACTCATGCTTTGGTATACGACAGCCTCCAGTGCCCATGGGGATGCAGTCACAGCTCTGCAGGAGCCAACAGAGCTGACTTGTTTTTATCTATTGATCTTTAGTTTGATGACAGTGTTCATCTCTTAAATGAAATCACAGTGCCTGAGAAGCTTAGATAGGAAATGGCTAAATACATCTTTTTACCACCACAGTGCCCAAAATATAAAAGCCATGCTTTAGTTGTGCCTTATGTGAGCTACATTATGTTAAAAACACACCTCATTCACATGGAGTGAAATCCCCTTTTTAGTTGGTGGAGCAATACAGCTTGGTTGAGTAAAACCCATAGGAGGGCTGGTGGGAGATTATGTGTCCTGAAGAAGTAACAGGCTTCCTTGTGGCAGCAAGAGCGAGTGTGCTGATCACTGCAGAGCCTTGATTAATGGAGTGATTAAAGCAGCGGAGGGTTAGTGCTCTGGCAGCTGGGGCATAGGAAATGGGCATGGAAACTACTGGGAGAGGGGAAATACAGAGCTCCAGCATTACAGGGCAGACTTGCCCTAGCAAACACTTTGATGTTGGAGGTGGGGAAGGATGAAACACATCAGGCAAAAAGGAAAAAAAAAAAAAAAAAAGAAACCATTCCACCCTCCCGCTCCCCTTTCCAGCCTTATGCTTATAAGGGAAAGCCCCTGACTTTTGGCTCACTTAGCAGAAGGCAATAAAGCTTCCTATTACGAGGCTTCCTCTGATGTATTGTAACTGGTCTAAGGCTCCAGAAATCTGATCCCTTGGAACAAAACTTACAGTAGATGCTAATAGATTCTTTAGCCCAGCAGTGCTTCACAGTGCCCTCCATGGGCCCAGGAAAACTTCTAATTTAGCCATGTCCTTTATTCTTCATCTTTCCAATTCTTTGGCTCATTTCTTTTTCTTGGGTGATTCCACTTTTAACCAGAGATGAACCAAATTCAGGCTGCTTGTGCTCAAGGAACTATTTTCCCCAAAGCTACAGGCTGAAAGCCAACTCATTTCTTTGGGTCTTTTGCAATGGCAACACATCTATGTGTGGCTGTATGAGAGAGTCCCATTAAAGATAAGGATCATCTGCAGAGCTGGAACCTGCATCTGGAGTCAGAATTCTCAAGACTCAAAGGGTTTAGATCATATGTCTGGGAATGGAGCCCTCCTTCTTCATCTTAGACATCTGATCTAAAACAACTTCAAACTTGTAACTTCTTTCAGATTAACCTCAGCTGTGAGAAGCCTGGGGATCCGCATTCTTGGCTTACCATTGTGACTTGGCCATGCCTCACATAATCACAACTGATTAGAAATACTTTCCTTGTTAACTTTCAGCTCCCATCTAATGCATGAAGGTTAATAGCCAAGAATATCCTTTGAGAAGGTACCTTGTATTTAATAAATGAATATCAGGATGGGGCATGAAAAGGGGAATAAAATTCCTCATCAGTCCACTAGAGGGAAGCTGCCACCACATGACAGCTGCAACCCTTCAGCCCAGCCCCAGCGCTGCCCTTGACGTGACAAAGCAGCGTTAACCGGCTTTCTCTCCTTCTCTTACCCTCCGTGAGCTCTCATTTCTAATTTAATAACCACTGCAAAAACATCAAAATTCTATAATGACTCTCCTAGAGAAGGACTGGGAAATTAGCGCCCGAGAACAGTTTGCATCTGAAATTGCCAGACCTTTAAACAATAGACAAGTCGCCACTAAACAATGGAATTCTAGTATATAGCCTGCATTAACAAGTTAAAGTCCCCTAATTTTATATCCCTGGTCTATTATTTAGTGGTATTGTGAGCTAAGAACATTGATATGAATTGGATAGTTCATGTGCATTATGTGGAAAGCATCTACATTATATATAATGCATAAAGAAATCTACACAGCCTTCAGCATGCCAGCTGTTTCTGTTTATGACACTGAGTTATTCATGAAATCCAGGAAGACATTTTGTAGTAAAATACGCTACCTGCTTGCCTTTAAACTGCTGGAGCTGTCTGTCCAGCTAGCTAAATAATTAAGGGAGCAACGTGAAATTAAATACCACGTTTCAATCTACCTTCTCCTTTCATCATTTCTTTCTTGTAAGAGGAGCCAGGAACTAGAGAAAAATATGACTCACAGGGGCTGTTTAGGTGTTGCTGTCGTATGTACAGAAGGTAAAGAGAATGATAATATGCCTTCCCTGTCTGTAATAGTGTTCACTGTAGCAAACCTTTCTGCTTGTTACAGTAGAGTAAATGGGGTGTTTAATTTGGAATTCAGTGTTGTCTGGAGTCAAGGTGCAGCAGTTTTATTACAGAATGCGATTTTATTGGAGGCTGAAGATTTAAATTCCACCATACATACATCTATAATGGAAGTTCTTTGCAGATACAAGCTACATGAACACAGAGTACCTGTACGTTAAACATACCCTCTGATTTTTCAGTCTGAAGGAAGCAGGGAATTACATTTCTGCATTTTCTAGTGCACTGAAAATGCCTGTTAAAATACAGCCTCCTTTCCTCCAACCATCAAGAAAAGAAAACACACATATGCATTCAAAAGGAGCAAGTGCTATTTTTCATTTCCTCTTTAGATTTTTGACAGTACTCGCAATGTCTCCAGTTCATGACCCCCAGAAAGAAGCTTTTGGTTTTGGAAAATGCTTTCTTTGTTTATCTTTTTTCCAGCAAACAGCAGCACACACACAACCCCTCCCCCCCTCCCCACTGCTTCCCCCAGAAAGGTGTTTAGATCATACAATCACTTCTCCTTTATTTAGTCTAAATCTTAAGATGGAAGGCTTTCAATGGAGTGATTTTCTGGTTAGGCCATAATATAATGTATATTTTTGTAAATCAAATTATTTAGAATTATGACCGTGTCATCAAAATAAGCCATTCTGAAATGCACTACTAGCTCTCCAAACAGATTGTGTGGGAAAAATTGGATAACACTTGGCTTGAGCGCTTAAAAGTCAGTAAAACCAAAACACTGGGGAGCATTTCATTTCATTTTTGTCCAAATACAAATCCATCTCCATGCGCGGCGACTGCTGGGGGTCCTGCCATGGGGCTGCCCAGCCCCGCAGCCGCTCCCTGTGCCGCGCCAGCCGGCAGGTGGTGCCCACAGTTTGAGGACATCTGTCCGCTCCCTTCCTTCCCCAAGATTTGGAGATAAATAACATCCGAGCTGGAGTCCTGGCTCAGACAGGATATTTAACACCCGCAGATCAAAAATGTAAAGCTTTTGCCTTCCTAGTACAATAAACTCAGCTTTAAGAGCCTTGTTATTCCTAGATTTAATAGTTCAGCCTTTGTTGCTGTTGTTGTTGTTTTCCTTTTTTTTTATTTACAACCCCTGCAAATGAAAGAAAGAAAATAGTATTATTGTGCAGATCATAAATACTGTTGCTGTGGATCTATTTCACACTGGGAGAAACTACACGTAGGTTCTCAACCAGAGGCATATTTTTGTGTCATCCATGTTTACCAGCACACTGTGAAGCTGCTGTCAATAACACAGCACAGTAGCCATGTACCTGAGTGAAAGGAATTTATTTCCTCACAGGCAGAAGAGGATACTCATCCTGCTGTGGATAATCACAGCAATTTCCATTTAGTTAGCATTTTCCTAACCATTCTTTGCGGTGCTCTTTGATACCGTGCTAGCAGTAGCCCAAGGTCACTGCCTGCCTGAGCTGCTGTTTTGCCAGCAGTGTTTTAACACCAAAGTGTAAGATGAACTGCTTGTATCAAATTATTAAACAAAAAAAAAAAAAAAAAAATTGAGGCTGAACACATCTCTTATGAAAGATACAGACAGTCCAAATATTGACTCCTTTATTCCTATGTGCACATAGCTTGAGAGTGAGCTAACGCCTAGAGCTTGCCAATGACCTCAACCTTGATCTGGAGGGACCATTTATTCACCAGCAAAACATTCATTCTCCGTGCAAACTGGTCCTGGGACTACTGCCTCCATGACATTTGGTTCTCTATTAATAAACACACAGGACACAAAACTACTGTGATTTTGTCCTCTCACCATTTGGAGCTGTATGTCATGTACACAGCACCATGGCTATTCCTGAGAAACTCTAAATTAGAAATCATCGTTCAGTGGCTTTGCAGATCCCACAGAAGAATTATGGGCAGTCCTGAGGCGAGCAAGGGCTGGTAAAGCACAAGAGACAGGCACAAAGGCGAGCACAACGAGAGGAGCTGGCCTTCTTTGAGCTGGGGCAAGGGCATTCTTCATGGCCACATGAGCATACTGCAGGTCCCTGCTTCGCACAGCTGAGAAACCACCATTTTGCAGTCGCACCAGTGATAAAATGGTGGTTCAGACGGGCACACATCCGCCTCAGCACCAGCGCTCCTAGCTCTTTTTCTAATTATTGTGAAGTGGCAATAGATTTTAGATTAGGAACGAGACAGGAAATGAGAGGAAAATCCTGTGTGCATCTGGCAAACACACAGGGTAAAAATTAACCTTGAAGCTGTAAGCAAACAACACATATATGCATGTGAAAGCAGTCTCCATTTGAATTGCGTAATCACCATGAGGTGTACTTCCATATTAAATGTGATTTTAAGATCTAACAGAAAAATGTGCTGTGGTGATGCTGTGGAAGGCAGTGAAGTATTTTTAAAAATAAAACCATACAGAAGAAATAATTGCATCCAACTTGGAGCAGGAATTAGCCTGCCACTGCAAATGATGAGCCTTGCTTTATAAGAAGGGAGCTTATAATACAATGATTTGGCAATTTGGAGGGATGGCTATTTTCATTTTAACAGGCCTTTGCTTGGTATATGTCCCCTTGGGGATGTAATGAAGGTTAACAACTTACACGTGGGGAGAAAGGATTTTAGTGATTAGGGAAATTGCCGGCTCCAGTTTGTGTGAGCGTGCATGTGGTAGAGACAGAGAGAGCTTCCCCCCCCCCATCTGGAACACCGCTGCACAAAATGTGTGTAAAAGAAATAATTCTGGGGAAAGCTTGTATGTAATAGAGAACACAGTCCACCAGGGGCTGAGCTGAAATGGTGCATACCGGGCTCTGGACCAGAGCTGGTGCCACATCAGGTGTCACGAGGGAGACAGAGATTTTTCCTCTACAGGAGCATCAGCATCTTAGCAAAATTCTTGCCTTGACAAAATAATGCAGATCAAATACTGGGCTCATGCAGTCAGACTGGCATCTCCAAGAGGCAGGATAGATCATCTTTTTTGTCTCTAATGCAGCAATGTTTTTCTACCAAACTTCATTTGTACTCGGTGCAATATACATTCAAAACTCAGAAGAGACTCCAGCTGAATTTTTCTCTGCAGTGTTTCACTTTATAAGATTTGTTATTAAATTGCTTTATAATTGATTTGGTTTTAAGCAGCAAATCACAGTTCTGCTTTCAACCAAAACCAGCTGTCTACTTACATTTCTGTGCATTCTTGACCCAGTGTGACAATTACCAGGGGAAAAACATCCCTTTACAATATTGAATGCAGTTCTGTGCCTGGACATTCAACAATATTCATTGGCCCATATAACTTAAACAAGAGCAGTTTGTTAGCCTAATAAATCCAAGATTTGGGCTGAGAAATAAAGGTGCTGTCAATAACCCTTTAGCCAGATAATAGAAAGGGGATTATGTGATTATTCTGTCAAAAAATTAGGTTTTGTGCATTTAATTGGCATCATATCCTGTCATGAGTCTGTAGGGTTTAAATCACAGTCCACCATGTTTGAGTGAGAAGGAAACATAATAGTAAATCCTTTCATCCCAGAGCCTGTAGGGTTTTTATGTGAAGTCCTAATTTCTGCTAAAATACTTCCAAAGAAAGACAACAGGAAACAGTAAACATGGCAACACCACAGAAATACTTTTCCGATGCACTATTTCTGTCAGCATTCAAAGAATAAGTTGTACAGGCTGGAAAGGAAACTGCTGTATCATTAAAACCCAAGCAGGCTCAAACAGCCACCCTTTTGTAAATTTGCCCCCCTCCCCTCCATCTCTCATAAATCTTGTTTCAAACTAGGCTAAAGCCATGGATTGACTTTGCCTCTTGCAGTAATGGCTTGAAACTGTTGTGCATCACAGTTCTGCGTTCAAAGGGGATCAGGAGTATTTAACAACAACTTCTGGTGCAGGATGCAATTATAACTGACAGCCAGATGTCTGCCCTGTCTGGTACAGCAAGCCGAGGAGAGATTGCCAATGGTCCTGAGACCTTTGGATCTAAACAGTGTGGCTGAGTGAGTGATACACAGATAAACAACCGCACCACAAATCACTGACACCAACCAAGGGGTTGCTGGTACTGATAAAGATTTTAAATGCTGAGCCGCAGCTGACCCTTCCACCCTCCCATCTCTGATTTTTTTACTGGCCACAAACAAAGCACGTTAGTGGAAAAGTCTGTTTATATATCCATTGCCAGAAGTCCATCTTGCATGGAACTTCTCATAGGTATTTGTTTAGTTTACAAAGGTTAACTGGGTTGCAGTGAAAGATCTTTGATATTTTGATTAAATGAAATGTCTGAATCATTTATAGCAAATCCTGTAGTACAGGGTGTTCCCCCAGGTGTATTGCCTACTAAAAACATTTAGGAATGGACTAACACTGAAAATTGACCTTTTTTTTTCTCCGTGGTTTAATTCAACTGTTGCACGTACAAGGGGTTGCTTTCATGCAAAAATACGTTTCTGACTGAGTGATGAGCAGTTTTTATAGATCTCTTTCCCTTCACAAAGCATCCTTTCTTATGTGTATACACACCTACCGGCTTACTGAGCACAGGCTTACACGGGAATACTCTGAAAAATATACCAAGCTTTTGGGAAATCAGCAGAAACCATTCATCCTCATATTCTTTACTAATATTCACTATGAGACCAACCAACTCAAAGGCTTTAGAAGGAACTAGAAAGTTTTATTGTTTTTTTGTTGGCAGCAGATCAGGCCCTATCTGACTCTGGTGACATTTTTTAAAGGATCAATCTTAGCATACAGGGAAATGGCTAAATGTTTGGTAAGTAATAATTTGAAACAGTGAGGACATGCAAAAAACGTGAACAAAACGTAGGCTAATTTTTCAAAGACTTTTAAACTAAGCGTTGTATTTGATTTGCCTATTTTTCCCTGTGACTCCAATCCAAATATCAGGCTTGAAGGATTTTGTTTCTTGAAACTTTTTTCAGGTTGGTTCAATGTCATTACGATAAAAAGAATGTCACTTAAAACACAGCAACCTGATGTGCAAAGCTGTCCACTGAATGAATGGCCAAATGGTTTTTTTGCAGCTGACTCAACTCATCTAAAACTGACCAAATCCTTGCCCATCGCTTGCACCAGATCTGTTTGGTGGGGAGGCAAAGGATGACTACAAACCTTTGTCACCTCTGTTCCATTGCTGGCTTTTAACCCCTACTGCTCAACCCCCATTCCTACAACAGGCACTGCCTGTTGTGTCATCACCATGTGGCTCTCTCATGCACATGACCCATACAACACATACAGCAGTGAACTTTCCAAAAATATTGTACTTACGGCTAGGGTATGAGAGGCTCGGGCTAAGGTGTGAACAATCACTGAAACTGACCACTGGTTTTGCTGAAGTTTCTGTATAAGGTGGAGATACACCTTGACTATATTCATTCAGCAAAACGATTTCCCCTGATAAAGAGCCTCTGGAGCAAAGCCATGCCATGCACTGCTATTTCAAGTGCTGCTGCAGCATGCTGCAGGCTGTGGTGCAGACCTTCAGGCTAAGAGAAGAGGCTGCACAGCAGCATCAGGCTGCATTACTAGTGAGAAAGCACTGCAAACCAAACATTTTTAAATGAAGATAATGAATGAATAGTGAATGAAGATAAAGGCCTTAGATTTCCCCCAAGAAAAAGCAGTTGCCAAGAGCATGGTGTGAAAAGAAAGACTGTCAGGTCTGAATCTTCTGTGAAAAGGCAGAACACACTGTGGGAGGGAACTGGGGTCAAGTGATGGCCATGCTTTAGCCAGTACTGGTGTCTGGAGAGTAACTCATGAGCAGCTCAAGAAAACTTCTGGAGTCTTTTTTAAATCAAACTAGCACACGAACACGTGCTGAGTTTTAAGCATTCCTGCTGCTTCTTCAAGTTTGTCATTTTAATAAGCTTTGAATGGTCACATAGCCCAAATCCGTTTTGATGTGGTGAATTTTGTTTATAATAGTTTTTAAAGCTAATGCTTAATGCATAATATTATGTATGGCACTCTTCTTGGGAGCAGCCTTTGTATATGTGAGAAACTTTTAAACAGCTATTGCAGTGTCACATATTCCTTGCTACAGTACTTCTAAATGGCATTTTAAGACCCTGGTAGTTCTCGTGGATATGGGAGATATAAATATCTCTTCACTCTTGCCTCAGTGTGCACCAGGAAAGCAGTATACTCCAGAGGTCAAGGGGGAGAAGCAAGCCTGCCAGTGATAGCAGGCCTCTCACCATCCTGCTTACCACCCCAATAGTGGGGCTGGGAGTGGGCTGCCAACAGTCGTCAACATGGTTCCCCGAAGGCAGAATCTTGGTCAATACTGATGATGCTTAGCATTGCTCCTGTTGCCAGCTATCCAGAGAATGGCAGAGCTGCTTCTCCAACAAAGAGCCAGAGGGAAGGTTGTGCCTCATGCACCAAAATCACAGGACAGGAACAGGGTGCTACACATCAGAACAGCCCCTTGTCCACAAATGCTCATCAGGTTGAATACAGCAGTCTAGTTAAGGGTTACCCATATAAGGTGGGAGGTTCTCCAGTTGGGTTTACTGTT
This sequence comes from Oreortyx pictus, assembly GCA_036925125.1. Taxonomy (NCBI): domain Eukaryota; kingdom Metazoa; phylum Chordata; class Aves; order Galliformes; family Odontophoridae; genus Oreortyx; species Oreortyx pictus. Next base: position 13,159,875 of record JAUPFR010000009.1, on the reverse strand, counting down.
TGTAATTCCTACAGCTAAGAACTGTGCCTCTATAGTTACACTGAGTTGGGTGTTTCAAAGCCGTCATGTTAGACTGTTTCTGTATTACTATGGTCACTGTTTATCAGGTTGTCTCCATAAGTTACCAGGAAACAGACACTAAAGAAATGTTAGTGTTTTCTTGAGAACTACTGATGATATATACATACACATAGCATGTAGCAGAAGTAAAGGAAAAGAAAAATGGGACTAAGCCAAAATAATAAAAAATGAAATGACTGCATAACAACCTCTCAGCTTAAGAATTTAAACTACATTGCATTATAAATGATAACTGTGCTCCTAAGCAAGGAAGAAAACCTCAGGCTCCATCTTGAGAACCATAAATGCCATCCCTCTCTGGTCTCAGCCACAAAACCCATAGTCTGGAACTACTGCTTAGTCCCTCGGAAGGGGTTCTGGACATTCAAAATTACCTCACTCATCAGAGGAATCTGGGAGCCAGCTTGTGCTTCAGATTAGAGTTCAGAAAGAAAACCCAAGGACATGGGTCGTACTGAGTTAGATAGGAGTTACATTGATTGAATAATCTATAGCTGCAGAAACTACAGCTATTTTTCTACCGAGTTTCACTTATCTGACTCTCTTCTCAGGAAGGCTTTTATGGGGTACATCTATCAGACTGGACACAGAGGCACAATGCTCATTGGCGTATGCCCATTAAACTGTAATAAAACTACAATGCAGGTAGCATTTTAACTGTCTTATTTTTATATACTTTAAGTTCATATAATTATCTTCATGTACCTTTGTCCTCCCACACATGTGCAGTATACTAAACTCTCTAGCAGATGACTACACAGTAAAGGTTAGAGTTTGGATAGAAGGAAGCATTTTTTGCAATTTGATGAACAGCAATTCCAGCCTCATTCCCCAACAATGTAGCACCCAGAATTCAGGCATTTTGATAAAGGATGGGACAGATTATTTAAACTTTGATGTAACTTCCTTTCTTCCCTCAATGGGATAGAGTCTTGCAAGACCCCATTGCCCAGGCACTGGGCACTCACTTGGGAGGTGGCAGATATAGGCTCCAGTCTGAGCCTACAGAGAAGCACTTTTTTTATGGTCCATTGAATATCAGGGGAGCATAATGGTATCTAATCTATATGAACCAGGCCTTCTTTCACAAGTTATAGTAATCAAGTCCCTGGAAATATTTTCATTGCCTTGAGGGACCCATATCTTTTGTCACTTTTGCAACTGACTTGAAAAATGGCAGTATTCAACAAATATATTCCCAAACAAAAATAAAATAGTAATAGTAACTTGCAGCCCTGAAAAAATACTTACCACTTGTTTTGCCAGCAGTTTTCAGAAAGAAAACTGAAGTCCTGATTGAAGTTCATTTAGTAGATTTCAGAAGGAAGCTGTAGCTTAATCGTCATCATGGGAGATCTCACTGTCCCCAGTTATGCTGCTCCTTTCAGTTAGTCCACCCAGACTGCCTGCTTTCAGCCAGGATGCTCCTGCCTGCTCTGCTCACCTCACCCATCTGGTGTGGTAAGCCTGCCTGCTGAATCCTGCCCTCCATGATGGTGGGAGCAGCGTGCTTACTTTCTCAGGCTGATTAAGAAGAAAACTCAGTCACCTAGGAAAGGGTTAAATTAGTTAGCTGCTTCACTGACTAAACAATCTGTAGCATGCTTACGTATTTATATTCAAGGAGTTTCTCAGTTTTCTCTTTCTCTCCAAAGAACAATTGCAAACGCTGCTCTTCCAAGGTTAACAACTTCCAGCCCATCGCCTCTTTCACCACATCATTTCATCCCGCAGCTTTCTGATTTGATGGCTCTTAAAGGTTTAGAAAGTTTAAATTGACCTTGACCTGCAAGCATATGATTTACAGTAGGCGATATTGTTCTGGAAAAACAAAACTTCTGTCTTGAAGCAATGCTGCGTTAAAAGATTAACATTACTTCTCCCAGGTCAGGTCCCAGTGTATTTGCTGACACTGTACACTATTTTAATTCCTCCCCTATTGCTTTTGGAAGCACTCTTTCAAGAGTGAGGCAAAATCACAATATGAATAAATATGTCAGAATGTGGTCGACCTTCATATTGTTGTGACCGTGAAGGTAAATTCTTTGATCGCTTTGTCTTCAGGTCTGTAAAGTCCCAGTGAATTCCTCAAATACATTTTAAAAATACACAGACAGTACCTGTGTTCTTTTTAAAAAATCCCTGTTGGCAATGCCACAAGTTACCTCTGCATATGTGACATCTGTTTGTGCTGGAAGGAAAAGATCCTCGTGCTACCTTGGAAATGTGGGAGTACATTCTGGTGGCAGGCTTCCATGGGGTGGGTTTAAATCACAGGGCATTAAACAATTCATCTGGAATGATGAAAGAATGCCTTTCTGGTGTCCCTGCAAAGCCTGAAAGTTTGGAGCAGTTAAAAATGTGTTAAAGAGAGCAGACTGGCACTGAAGTGTTCCTGGTATCATTGCTCCCTTTTATCTTTTTTTGGCATGCTCTTTAGGAAACAGCAGAGAAAGAAAATATGAAATCAAACACAGCAAATTTAATTATAAGACAAAGCCACCCACCTTGCATTGAGGGTCAGGAAGTATAATCGCCTCCTTTTGACGCAACAATGACTTTAACAACATATGTTAAATGAACAGTTATTTAAAATAAAAGGAAATGACCTTAAAAACAGCTGCAGTATCTCAGGCTGTAGCGCAGACAGCAGTGCAGAAAAACAGCCCGCTGTGGAACGAGGGCACATGCACCAACAAGCGTGCTCCTGCAATGTACCCTTCCAAAGACAAAGAGAAAAGCCTGTCGTTTCTCAGAAGACTGCAGAATGTCTTGCTGGTATTTGATCTCACCAGCCTTTTTCATTTATGTTTGTTATGTTTGGTGTTTTTTTTTTTTTGTTTTTTGTTTTTTTAAGGGGGAGGGAGACCAAATCTTAATGTCTAAACCGCTGTTTACCGCACAGTGGCACAATGACACTGGACTTTTTCCAGCAAATTGTATTTTAATTTGGTCGTGCCAAGCAGCAGAAACACCAGAGCGGGCACACTGGCACGAAGCGCGTACCTCAGAAGAACAAAAAGGAAACAGGTTTTTGCGGCAGAATCAAGCCCTTCTCAGTGAAGCCGCCCGCGGTCACGTGACCGTGCACGCAGCGCTCAGGACAGCGCAGAGCTGCCTGAAATGGGAACGAAATTAAGCGGCTCTGCCTCCGCCCCACGCCAGCTCGCAGCCTGTCGACGCGCTGCCTGTCCGTATCCCTCGCAGCGCATCTGTAGAGCTATTAAATTGGATAATCCCTCTGGCCTTTGATACATTTCTGGACATGATTATTTCATTACTCGCAGTATATCAGTAGGATCATAATAAAAAGGACTTCTGACAACCTGCCAAGAGTTTTGTGGCCTTGTAAACACAAAAGTGCTCTAATAAAATTTTATTAAGTGTTAAAAAGTCATAAAAAGTGAAATAACATAAACTACAAAATTTACTGTCCTCAGCAAATGCTGAAAATATCGTCCATAGTAAAATTAAATTAGCATGTAATAGACAGAGAAGCGGAGTGGAGTGGGTTTAAAAGAGGATCCAGGAAGGGGGGTGGGGGGAATGGGAGGGGAGGAAGATAGAAAGAAAAAAAAAAAAAAAAAAGATAGTGGGAAAAAAAAAAAAAAAAAAGAGGATTGCACTTGAGCTAAACCCGGGTCCCGGCGCCGGCTGACGGGGATCCCCGCGGGCAGGGCGCGGGCCGGGCGCCAGGCGGCGCTGTGGGAGCGGGAATGCGGCAGCTCCGCACCGCGCCCGACCCCGCAGCCCCGCGGGCCGCTCCCCCACCCCAAAGCTATTTACGGGGCTTTCGCGTTTTCTTGCAAATCAAGACGACAGGGGAAAAAAAAAAAAAAAAAAAAAAAAAAAGAAGAAGAAGGAAAAAAAAAGCAAAAAAAAAAAAAGCAGAAAAAAAGACGTAGAGAGCAAAACAATGCGGAGAGATCTGGGCTGCAGGGCGCCCGGCGGGGAGGGCAGCGGCGGAGCGGCTCCGGGAGCGGCTGACCGCCCGCTCCTCACGGTCACGACTGGGGCAGGGACAGAGGGACAGAGACAGGGCGGGGAGGGGGGGGGGGGGGGGAGGAGGGTGTTCGGCCGCCCGCAGCCCTGACTGCCGCCGCAGGAGCCACGTAAGTTCACGCTTTCCTTTGCTACAGATGTTGCTGAGGGAGGTGCGTCCGGTGGACAGGGGCAGGCACAGGCACAGGGGCAGGCAGCGGCACAACCGCGCACGGCCGCGCGGCGGGGCAGGCATTGCCGGCTCGCTCGGGTTCCTGTCCGCCCTAGGGGCCGGGGACGGAATGGGTAGCGCCCCCTCGGCCGGGCGGTGCGGGGCTGCGCGCTGGCCGGGCTCCCTTCGTCCCGCCGGGAAGCCCGAGCTCCCGGACGCACGCAGCCGCTCGCAGAGCCGCCCGCAACTTAGCCGGGGGGGCGGGTAGGATAGAGGGAGAGTAAGAAGCCAGGGGGACTGACTTCGGATTTGCGGGTAGAAAATCTGTTGAGTCTCGTTTTATTCTGGGAAAGAGGAGAGCTGATTCTCATGTGGCAAGGTTGATGTTCAAGGGCAATTGGAAACGGGGAGCGGGCTTGGGGCACGAACTGGCTGAAAGATCCATAGCACAAGCACGGACAAAAGAGTGTATCGTTAAGGGGAAAGAAAATTAACGACGTTATTTTTAGTAGAAATTATAGAATTCCATAAGTAAATGCTATTTTAAACATGTTTGGATCTATATGCTGTGTGGTAAGGTAGGGTTAAAAAAAGAAACCATCAACTGCGTTGTGCTCTATTTTGAGTCATGTGAACGGACAAGAAAGTTGGAGGTAGAACGCTAAGCAGGGCTTGCTTTAGTTCAAGTGTCTTAAATTAAGCGTGGTTTCTAAAAATAGGTGTTTCTGTTTGTGTAGAGACTTGGCTGGACCCGTGTGCATATGTAGACCATACAGCCATAAAACGTATATTTATCCCACAGATTCAGAAGTTGTAGTGGTTTATATGTGCTTGTGTTCATCACCTCTGATTAAAAAAATGAGGGTATTATTGTGTAATTCATATATATATATACGTACTGACAAATAATAGAAATAAAGTACGATTGAATAAATAGCAAAAAAAAAAAAAAAAAGCCTTTGCTTTCCTTCCATCTCAGATTTTTCTATAAAGCTTCAGTAATCTTATAGTAGTGGCTGCAACCAGCAATGATTGCAGAAAATTGCACTTTTTTAGCTGAAGAAAAATATCACATCCCATTGTTACTGCATTTTTAAAAATCTGAGCCCTAAACCACCTATGAAAATGTACAAGTTTTCAGTAAGACCTAAATAATGATTTTCCGTGCCCTCTAATGAAATTTTCAATCTTCTGTCCCCAGATATAATGTAAAGACTGCAAAAATGCAGGCAGAGAGTATAGAAGCAATGTGATCAAAGCTTTGAACTTCTCTGAATTTAAAAGCCACCGAAGCATTGCAGAGTCCTACATACATGTGGTTGAGGGGTGTGAATGCCTACATCACTTTGAAGGTTTTAAATGAAACGAAGGGGCTGGGGAGGCAGTTTGTGTTGCTGAATGGCTTCTCAGCATTTTGGCTTTGGGGAACACTCCTGAGAGCTCCTTCTTTATGCCATGATGTGCAGAGCCGCACCACCTTACACTTTAGTCTGCTTTTAAGCACTCAGCCCCGCTATCCAGCTCATCAGCTGTCTGCTGTTTCATGCTGTTCTCCCCCTGACCACGTACATGTGCAGTATCCCTGTGTTTGAGCCCACTCGTTCTGTGGGCTCACAGACACAAGACAGACTACGTGCATGTGTGTGCAGGATCTGGGCTTCAGTGGAGAGAGAAACACTATGTTTCTGAATCGGGCCTTTTAATGTATGGTGGCTGTATGTGCTGTGTGGTATTGCTTTGTCAGGCAGCTTGATTTTTCTATCAGCTTCATGCAAGTAATGCTCCAACAGAAAGGCAAGGCAGGCAGCTCTGCGTTGTATTTAAATAGGCACCATTAAGGGTCGATGGCCGAGTGCCTGGTACTGCACTCCTTTCAGTGTCCCACAGTGGGAGCTGCACCCCCAGCTCACCCAGCAGCCCCGCAAGCAAACTGCCGCTGCCAACCGGGAGAGCCCCACAGTGAGAAGGAAAGCACAGCTCCAGCAGCGCTTACAGCAAGCCGGCTGGGTGCTGGCTGGGCTCAGCGACCCGGGCTGTGCATGTGTCACTTCTGTGGGGTACTTTAAGTGCTTGCAGAATTTAAAGGCACGCACCGCCCAACAGGGGCCCATCTTGCAATACATTAACCAGATCTCCCTGAGTTGATTAATAGCTTCAGGCTTTTGTTGTCGGATTTTTTTTTATTTGTATTATTTTTACTGTAATACAGCTGGGCCCTATGCTACAGAAATAGATAACAGGAGAAATCTTGGCTCTCCTGAAGATGGTCACAAAAGTCATTGCCTTTACTGGAGTTGCATTTTCATCGACTGCATCATAATATTTGGTATTAACCATATGTGAGAGATTTAATATTGGCTTTTAGAAGAAATAGAATTAGCTCCACTACAGATGATTTGCATAGGTTGTTATCTGTTTATTTCTCCACGTAATATAAATGGCAACACGAAGTATAAAATAGACTAATAGCTTTAGAACGTTTTGATTTCCTCTCAGCTACCGTATAGTTTTTGACTTCAAATCAACAAACTTGCATTGCTGTGTGTAAAACCACCAGGTCTGATCTGGACCACGTGAGGGCATGGAAAGACATTCAGAGGCAAAAGTGGCTATTTGCATCTCATGACACTTCCTGGGACCGTGGAGATGTGCAATTACATGTCCAAGATGCTTTCATACAAGAGGCAGTTAGTTTAGCAGGAGAGGCAGTACACCCTTGTACATTTAACGGTATTCGTTATTCCCCCTGATATTTTAAAACAGATACATCATAATGGACTTCTTAAAATCTGATTTAAACCATAATACCAGGATGTAACATTGCCCTTAAAAAATGAGGGAGAGAAACTGCTTGTCTCCCAGCCACTCCCACAGTCATCGTTTCACAGACAGTTGTTTTCTGATCAGTTAGCCTGCCAGACAAGAATGGCATCTATCCAGTGTAAATATTACATTTTCAACATTTGGATGGTATTTTGAGCAGTATTTCTCATCCCCCAAGAACATATTCTTTATAAATACAGCGTTAATCTGCAGTTCAGAGTTAGATTGTGGTGGGAGGTGACTTTATAATGCAAAAGATAATTAAAGAGCTCTGTTTATGGGCTCACTTACTCTAGAGTAAACCTTCTTCCTTTTAGTTATTTTAATTTACAGTGTAAATGACTTAAGCACAGCATCAAACACACTTTTTCTCTGGAATAGGGAGGATCCAGACATGATTTTGAAGGAATAACTCCATGTGTAGACAAGATCTGTTGCTACTGTTCAGCAGCATAATCTGCATTGTGCCTATCTTAAAGTAGAAAGCCTCACTAGCATCTCTGGAACTTGGTATGTCTCACTGGAGTAAATCCTTCACTGTGTGTATTCCAGTAATATCCCACTGACAGTGCCAGATGCTGTCAGAACTCCTCACTGGAAATGAGTTGATGTACATCCACAGCAAGTAGTGGATACTATTAGAGAAGTAACTTGTCCCGGAACTTCCATATTTGTTTTAAATCCTTCTCTTCCTCTTCAATATTTTAACCAAGACCAAATAAGTTTCTTTTAACTTGTGGTTCTTTAACTAAAACCAAGTTGGCTGCTTTGTACAGACCTGTGCAGGCGAGGAGGAACTGCAGCCGACATGGCAGTTTGATCGCAAGCTTTAGGCTGGTGTGGATTTGCACAACTGAATTAGATGCCCTGAAATTTGTGTTTACAGTGAAAAAAATCTGACCTATCTTTAACTACAGAAGCATTGCTTAGGACTATTTTAATATTTACCAGATACAGCCCACTGAACAGGAACAAACGTAATCCTGAAAGTACTAGCTTCACGTTTTCCTGGTTGTAGGTAATTTTCCATCCTCATAACCTGCTGTTGGGAAGGAATGTCCTTATTTCCTGGCTTTGAAGTACAGCTTCACGACCTCCCTTCAGCCTGTGCCTCACCATAATTTGTGTCTTGTGTTTGCCCAAACCCAATAAAATGTTATCAGCTGTAGTGTGACTCATTTGCAGTCCCTGCTGCAGACACCCAAGGCATTGTTTTAATGGCATATTGATGCCTGGGTCATGGAGCCAAAGTGGAGAAGAAGCCCAATGCTCCCCTGACTATGGAAGGAGAAAGGAAGTTGGAAATTTTCATAATGAAGAGCCGCATAAGAAAAAATACGGCTTTCAGACTGGCAGAAATGCTTGGCTATTGACCTGAAGGAACAAGGCGTCAGTGTGCTGGGCAGCTCCTGGTCGCAGCAGCGGCCCCAGTAGGCAGCAGGGTTTTCCCCCAAGTCCTGCTGCATTCGTGCTGGGTGCCCTGCACCAGCTTTTCCTGATCAGAGCTTGGCCTTGAGCTTCCAGCCTTTGTAGATGCAAAAATAACCCTGCAAATATGAAGCCTGAGTAAACTAAGGAGCTTGCAGGAAGCTTGAAATAATTGTTTTGAGAAGTGTGAACTGTGCCCATCAAATGTGTACCTTAGAGGCCCGATAACAATGCAGCCAGTGCGTGGCAGTGTTAACTCTTAAATGGCAAGCCATGCCAGTGCAGATAAGTGGCTAAACTGCTTGTCCTGCTGGTGGAGCCAGTCCACTGTGGAGGAAATGTAAACTTCTCAAGCCTTACTCCTTGAAATGGAAAGGGAATGCCACAGTTTTCTGCCAGGGCATCTCATTCCTGACCCTCTATCCCCTGGGGCTGCAGCGTGCATGGAGCTGAACCAGAACCCATTTGGAGTGCCCCGGGAGGTTGTAGGTTAAGCCACAAGCACAAGGAATATGGATGGATCTACTGCTTCTGTTAGACTGCTTAGTCTGGTTTATAACCACATTGCAATAAAGCAACACAAGATGATGTGGAGTGCTATGATAAGATGTCTGATAATCTGTAGCAAAAGGATTCGGCTACCTATAAGGTAGTGTGAATGACATGCTGAGGGACCGAAAACTGCCTTGTCCTAGTCCTAGTTTGTGCATTGGTGAGGCTGCAACATAGATTGGTCTTCTACCCTCAGAAGCACAGACCTGTTTGGAGCAAGAGGAGCAGTTTAGTTTGTTGTTGTCTGTTTTTATGCTAACAGCAACTGCAATATTTTGCCAGTAGAGAGTTTTGTCTGAGAAGTGGGTTTTCTTGTGCAGACCATGACACCAGTCGTGTCAGAGTTCCTGACAATCTAAGGCAGAGATGAAGTTGAAAACAGAAAGTCCTGGTCTTTCTGGACAGCAGAGTCTTTTCTCCTTGCATCACTGTGCTTATGGTAGATCAGGCTCTTTATCTCCTCGTGAAACATGGGAACAGAGTCTCTCTGCCATTCTGCACTTCTCCCCACCTGGGACTTTTCAGCAGCATCGCTAGCAGACGTTCCTCCCCTGCTAAATAATCTACACCTTCAGTCTCTAAATGAGGGATATTACCTGGTTGTTTTGAAGTTCACATTTACTGCAGTGTGAGCAGAGCTGACAGAATTCTGAACCCAGCCTGGAAGGTATATCCCTTTGGGTAGGTACTTACACCAGAGTTTTACTTTCTAAGCTAAGTGTCATCCGTTCCCTACTTGCCTTTCTTTAGCATGTCTACCATGTGAAAGCCAGAGCTGTTTTATTAGGAAGAACAGCTGAAATATATCTAATGACATCCAGTGCTAGAAAGTGCTTTGAAGTTGTATAGCTGCTCTTTCTTTTCTATTATTTCCAAATGCAGAAAGGAAGGCAGGGAAAAGAAAGACAGAAAGAAAAAAAAAAGAAATATCAGTATTAAAAGCATCAGTCCATCTATTTAATTAGACAACAGTTGTTTATGTCATTTCTTTTCTTCTTATGATTACTTAAGTAAAGAGGGGAAAACAGAATTTTTTTTTATTATAATAAAACATTCATTATTTACTTTTGAGATCAAAACCACTTACACAGTATTTACCAAACGCCAAGAGACCAATGTTTTTGGGCATTTTAAGAATTTTATTTTTGTATACATTTCTGTATTACTATTGATTGTGATCCTGGATGTCACATGGATCTCTGAAGGCCTCTGAAGTACTACCATAACTTTTTGTCGTCATCCATATATCAGCAACATCATCATGGTTCAAGAAGTGTTTGGACAGTGCTTTCAGAGATGCGGTTTGAATTTTGAGTGGTCCTCTGTGGAGCTAGGTGTTTGAATCAGTGATCTTTGCAGGTCCCTTCCAACTCGGGATATTCTGTGATTGTGAAATCTAACAGAATCTTGCTTATTTTAATTTATTCTTGCTCTTATCATGTGGATGTTTCCCCCATAAAAGACAGGAAGAGAAGTTCTGTATCCTCAGCATCAGTGAACTGATTCCTCAGACCTTGCTAGTATGTTGGGGACTGCAATTTGCTAACCTTTTTGAGGAAAGTCAGTATAGTCTTTGGTGATCTGCATGGCCAGTTTTGCCACCTAGCATAAGAAAATATCATTTTGATTGAGTTTCAGCTTTCTCAGCTCTGAGCGTCAAGCCCCGGGACTACAGATGCCCTTCTGAGCTCCTTGCTCTGAGTATTACACACAAGTTTCCCCTGAAAACACTAATAGATGCTGGCAAAAGGTAGGCCCTGCAGTTGATGGTCTGTGAGTACCCGATACTGCATTCTCCAAAGTACTGTGATTAGACCCTGTAAAATGACATTGACTTTATAACTGTAATTTAATGTGTTTCAGTGTGCATTTTAGATCATGACTTATGCCATGGGAAGAGGCAAGACTATCTACCAAAGACCACTTTCTGCTTTCTTTACATAAGTAAGCACGTTCTTCAACTGATTGCTCTAAGAAAGATATTATAAACTGTGAGCAGACCCGGGAGATCATGAAACCCTGGTTCTGCACTTAGTTCTACAAGCTCCACTGAGCACAGAGAAGCTGTGCATGGCTGCTGGTTTCCTTTAAAGGGATGATGTAAATATCAGCATGTGCCTTGGCATGTGTTGTAGGTTAAATAGTAAGTTCTAGTTTTGGACTGAAACTACTTTGAGGCTTTATTCTATTGTTGGCCCACTTTTCCCTTTTCTTGTATATACAACTGCTGGATTCTAACATACTAAATGAGACAATAAATTGTAAATCTAAGGCATATCTGCAAGAAACAGCGTAGTACATTAGTAAGAACTGCAAATCTCACCAGCTATTCTGCCCAATGGCCCAGAGAAGAGAAAGAAAGAAAATAGAAAGAGAACTGCTGACACTTGTATGCCCACACAAGAATATTAGAATAGAAAGCTGCTTATGGATATTTTGTATTAAAATCCTCTCCTGATAATAGTTTTCATTTTACTTTTGTACTTTTATATGACTTTAATATGTCCAAACCATTTTCATTCATTGTTAAAGACATATTTCCTTTTATGATTACATCTAGATACAACAAAATTAAAGCTTTAAAAAATATAATTACCTGGAAAAGGGAGTTGCTGTCAGTTTTAAGTGCAGCCTCATGACTGACATCACTGGTGTGTTAAAATAATTGCAAATAAAGTTAATTGCTACATTGTTTGAACAGTGAAGGAATTGCCATTTTACATACGACTACATTACAACGTTTAGATAAATTACCTGATGTAGGTCTGTAATGTGGGACCAGATGACTTTTGACTGTCTTAAAAAGGCCTCAGAAAACACCATTCCCCTCATCAAGTACCCAATGAAAGGACACGTCCCTGTAATATGTTGAAATAAAGAATATGTACAGGTGGGTCCTAGTTGTCTCTGGGGGCTAATGGAATGTCACATTAAGTGGCTTTGTATTAATTGATTTTATTGGTAATTTGTTTGAAATTTTGTCAGCCACAGGAGAGTACTGGCATGGGAGATTGTGGTGCAAAGCTATGGAGAATGGACTTCACTACTGATGTGTGTTTATGTGCATTTCATTAGCAAATAGTGGAAACTGCAATGGAAAGAACCAGGAGGAGAATTCAGTAGTTTCCTTAACTTCTTTTGTGGATGACTGTTGCTAGAAGTAGTGTGATTATGGGGTAAATTTTACCTGATTGCTACTTTAGCCTCAATCCTCTTCACGTATCTGTCGATAATAAATATCCAAGTACTCAGCAGTGTATGATGTTAGCTGTGTTCTGGAACTAAGTATTACTGCTTTATAAAAGACTTCAATGATACAGCATTGCTACCGGAGGTGGAAAAACTGCTTTTGCCAACTATTCTATTTACACAGAAATTTCCTAAACAAATATATATTTTTTTAATTCTCCAAATGAAATAATTTTTTTTTCTGTGAACACCCTTCCCAAATATTCTTGTTTTTTGCCTTTACGTTCCATCCTAATGGGTCAGTGTAGACATTTTTAATTAAGCAACATTTCTAAATATCTGGTATAGATTTCAGCATTTGCAGTGTGTAGCTAGAGTCGGATTTGCTTGTTCTAGTTGCTGAGAATTGAGGTGGAGATTATTTCCTCTGAGCGTTTCATTTGCAGTGAGCCTACATCACTCTAGTCCTGTGATGAAGTTGTTCTTCTGTTGCACTATCCCATCAAATCGGGTTAATGCACTGTAGCCCATGGCCACCCCTGCTACAAGAGTAACATTTTTAAATGAGACATCAGAGAGGGGGATGAAATCCCATCACAGAAAGGAGCTTTTCTTTGTTTGCTCCCATTAAGTTGCCCAGCTCATTGAGGACAGCCGTTCACTGCATGCACACATCTGGCCCAGCCTCTCTACATGTAACATCATTCATCACGATCTGTCATGTTAACCTCTCTGCCCACACTACCCCAGCATGCTGCAGAAAACTTTCCTCTCTCAGCACCTTACATTTCACTCCCTTGTAGGCATCCTTTGTTCGCTCTGACAACAAAATGGTGCCATTCAGAAGCTGTAGCAACATAATTGGTAGTGGCGCAGCACGCTCCTTCGGTCACTGAGCTGTCTGTGAGTGCACAGCCATGATAGGATGCCTACAGCATCATGCACTGCTCCAAAAGAAAAAAAAAAAAAAAAAGACAAAAAAAGTGAATTAATGCTTTCATCATGTTTTTTAGCCTATTGACTTTAAGATGTCCATGTATATGCTAGGAGAAACCAGTCCACAGAATGATAAATTGAGATAGCATATGACCTTGCCTTTACGTGGCATCAGTAGTGAAACTCAGATTTTCTTCTCTGTAAGTCCACTGCAGTCAAGTGTGGCTACTTACAAAAATGATGATCTCTTCATACTGATTAAATACCAAACATTTTATTTGGTATATGCTAGTAAATAATATAGGGAAGCTGGAACAAATTAATGAATCTGGAAACTAACAAAGTGAGAAAAATATTGGTTATTTATTGATTAGTCTTAGCAACATGCTAGGAAGTATTAAGTCTCTGGATTATAAGAGCAAAAAGCATAATTACATTGTATTTCATTGCTGCTATATAGTCAGTGTGAACCCTGGTGGCCCAAAACACTATTTCTGATCTTTGAATACAATTTGAGAATGTTCTGTGTCATACTCCAACCCTGCCAGCCAAGTAGCTCAGTTCATTGCAAGTTGATGATTCCTGAGACCAGAATCAAACAGAAGGAGATGTCATGCTGTTTGTGAAAAGGGAGGCTATGAGGGCAATGCCTCCCAGGTACAATCACCAGGCAGCCCATGCCACTGCTAAGTTCTTTTGATCTTGCTTTGAAACTTCATAACATGCAGCAATCCCTGGCATCACGCTATCAGTATATTTCTCCAATGGATTGGTTATCTTATGTGGGCTGTGCCTCCATGTGGAACACGGTTATGCTAGGCTGCTGCTCAAAGGCTGGTATTTTAATTTTGATTTTTATTCCATTTTATTCTGCTGAAGGATCTGCCACAGGCAATTTGCAGCCAAACTTCCATTGCTCATACTTAGAGGGGAAGGAGCACCTCACTTATGTACTTTAATGTTCCAAACATTTAATGAGCAGGTGAGTATGGGGAATTTGAAGTGCTTGCAGACCTGTTTTTTTTTCTTTCTTTTTTTTCCCCAAACACTACTCTTTGCCTATTTGTCTTCTTTAGCACTCCTACCACTTTCTCTGCTGTCTGTTCTAGGTGCCTGCATTAAGCTGTCTTTCTCCAAAACAAAAGTATTTTATTTTCCTTCTTAATTTACTCCATCACATCCTGTCTGTCTTCTGAGTCATCTCAACTCTCTTATCTGTCAGGCTCAAAACCTTGGCACCATCATTAGGTATTTGCTTTCCTTTGCCACTCTGTAGCCTATTGCTCAGTATTACAGATGACCTTTCTGTAGTACATCTATTTTTCATCTCCTTCTGTACAACTCCTTCTCTCTGTCCTGTTACTTATAGCAAGTTTATTTTGTGTTTTGTTTTGGTTTTCTTTCATTAGCTGCCCTCTAATCACCTGGATTACTTTTGGACTTGGGCAAATTGCAATTAATGTAAAAATAATAAGCAGTCAAGCTTTACTGAAAGAACACCAGCCAGTTTTGCCAAACTGTACACTGCAGACTAACACAGCTTTGGTTTGTCCACAAATACCAAATTCACCTACAAATTTCGAAAGAAAGATTATTCAGTAAGAACCCAGTTTTTTTCCTTGACATGCAACAGCAGTTGTGATACTGTGCCCTGAGTATCATATCTTTCTGCTGGACTGTGACAGTCTGCAAGACACAACTGCGATGAAATGTGGATCCTTCCAAGACATTTTATGCTTGTCAACTTGGCAACAAATTTGTGCTGATGATAAGACTTGTCTGAGTCACTAAACATCACAGGCCTGTTTCTGTTTACCTTGCCAGCCCATTTGCAGACAGCTGTTCTCCAGCATGAGACAATGTTAAAACAAACACGCACATGGAAATTGTCCGTAATAATTAAAATCCCAAGGCAGAAAGTCCCTTAAATACGTGCTTAACTTTGTGTAATTAGGTGACTGTTCTAGAGCATCTAGCGAAACATCTTCAGCAGTTGTCAAACTTAAGTTGATAAAAGAGTAAAAAATGTAATTATTCTTGTGTTCTATGCATATGTCATTTGGTAATGCCCACATCACTGTGGAGTGGGCAGTTTTTGCAGCTGTCCAACAGTTTCTTTCATACTTTTGACTCCTATTGATTCTTTGACAGTGCTTCTGCCTGCCAAATTCTCAATTTACTGATAATTCATCTTTTCCTTCTTCGTATCTTCTATTTTTTAATCAAAGCACACTTCATTTGCTTTAATAAAATTGTTTGTACATCTTATCTTTGTACCCAAGATTCTATAACTGATCTGCTTGATAGGAATAAATGTGTTTATTAGATGTTTTTGGGTATTATCATCTTCGTCATTATCATCAGTATTTAGAAGATGGCTTTCCCAGTATTTTGTTGGTATCCATTACAAGATTAAGAATTTTTATGCACAGAAATAGGAGTCGATATCTGTAGAAACTAATTAATCTTGGAGAAAATGTAGCCATTAGATGGATTATAAATCCTGGTGTAATAAAAGGTCTTAATTAAGAGACATGACTTATAAAGTGGATATTGCCAGTCATGGACTCAGACATTTTTTCTGAGAGATAACTCCTAGCACACCCTTTTAGAATCATAGAATTGTGGAAATGTTTGAATTGGAAGGGACTCTTAAAGGCCATCTAGTCCAACTCCCCTAGAATGAACAGGGACCTTCTGCTCCATCAGGTTGCTCAGAGCCCCATCGTCCTTGTCCTTGAATGTCTCCAAGGACAGGGCATCCACCACGTCTCTGAGCAACCTGTTACAGTGCCTCACCACCTTCATTGTAAAAATAAATAAATAAATAAATACAAATAAAAATAAATTATGTATCAAATCCAAACCTTCCCTGTTTTAGTTTGAAACCATTTTTAAACAAGACCCTTGGTAGTTTTAGAGATAGAGTTGCCTAAGAAGAAGAGGTATAGGGCTCTGGCCAGCCTTTACTCGAGGGCTCTTCTTGCCATTGCTGCTCTGTCTGCAACTTTAGCACCAACTGAAGATTAAAAAAGGCAGATAGGATTCTCATGTTGATTTTCATTGCTTTTCCACCATGCTTCATTCTTATTCTGAGTGGTATAGAACATGCACGCTGAAAATAATGCTTCTAGGATTCGAGTGCTGACAACTTCCTTCTCACAAAGCTTGCCTCAGACAGTTGTGTGTCAGCCAAAACCTTCTGCCTGGTCCTTGGCTCCCACGCAAATTGAGAAGAACTGAACTGCTCCCTTCCTCCCCTTCACAAACCCCTCAACCTACCAAGATGGACTGAGGAAGAACCAGGGAGGGGATCTCTACCACACTGCGTACCTCTAAGGAGAAATAATCTATGTCACCAAAAAACAGAAAAAAGGCTGTGCAGTGGTTACTGCCAAGTGCCATTAACCTGCTATTCACAAAAATCTACACCATGGCATGACAACAAATCAATATTTCTGTGTATGATGAAGCATAGTGGAGCCATCTGCTCTCAATGTGTGGCCTGCGTCTCAGGCTGCAGGAGCATCTGAGAAACTTGTTGCACATTCCTGAATGTCACATCTCTACTACAGATGTTGCCATCTGCATAGTAGTGTGGTACTCTGCATCTTACGTACCATGGCATTTGCAGATTCTTAATCTCTTTAATGGGTGTTTTTAATCATGCTGGTTGTCAGTTGCAACCACCGCTTTTTCCCTTCATGATTGGGTAGCATGAGATATTAATGCTGACAGTTCATCCATTGCTGCAACAACTTTCAGAGGACCTCAGGCTCCTGAAACATTGCTATCTGAAAAAGAAATGCATATATTGTTCCAAACACATCACTCCCAGAATGGGACATAGTGGGGACAAGGCACACTTCCCCCAGTTCCCACAGCTACTGACTGTCTTGCTACTCATGGGATGGGTCCTTCTTTTTAGGCAGTCTCAAAGACAAATGCAGGGGAAAACATCACATCAGAGAGCTGAGCGACAGCTAAGAAACTGAAATACTGAATTTCACTGTCATGGAGGATGTTCCCTCACAAAGCCTCATAAAAATCAAACTCCAGACATAAGGAACTCTTAGCCAGCACTTTTAAGACATCACGGATGCTTATAATCATGTCCACATTGTAGAGTTTTTGATAATCTACGATGTAGTATAGATACAGTCACGGAGACTTTCCTTACCTGCATTTATCATTCTGGAAAGATCATGTCTATTAATCACAGATAAGAGCACAGCCTATTGTGTCCCTGACAATTAAAGCTCTCTGCCAGCAGAGCAGACACAAATGCCAAGATGAACAAAATGTAAGAAATCTTTACAGGCTTTTTGCAGAAAATCCTGTACATACTGCACGTACGGCCTTGAATTTTTGCAGTGTTCTGCAAGTGGATCATGAACAGCTCTAAATGCCCAGATCTTGAGCAGGGTCAGAAGGGCACAGGTCTGCCTCTAGCAGTCATGAAGTTATGTTACGACTTTAAATAAGCTTGGGGGGATTGCTTTGTTTTTGGGAGATCAGGTGAAGGGAGCTAATGGTTGTCTCAGCTGTGCAGGCTTGAACATGCAGGAGCTGATTCTTGCAGGCTGGAAGCCAGCACTCCTGAAGCTGGGCAAGAAACCTTGCTTTGGGCCCACAGACTTTTCAGAGTTCGTGACAGTTGGCTCTTCTGTTCTAGGATAAGGCCAAGTCACCACCAGAAGGAAAAAAAAAAAAAAAAAAAAGAATAAACCTTTGTACAGTGTGAGTGAAAAAAAGAGAGAGAAGCCATAGCAAAAAGAGCAAAGGGAACAAATTAGTGGATATATTGATCGTAGATCTGACCTGGAATTCTGAAGGTCATGTTGTGACTGGAGGACAGCAGAAGCATCCATTCAGGTCTCACTTGGTTCAAGTTTGAGACCCTTCTGTTGGGCTGTGCTGTCTGACCATCCCCTTTTATCCCTAGTTTTAACAAAATGGAGCTAAGAAACCTTTTAGCACAAAGGAGTCATTGAAACTTTCCCTTGAAAATGTCTTATTGTGGCAAATAAGCATGAACCAAATATCTAATCAGAAAGTTCCCAGCCATCAGAAACAACCTACCTATTTAAACCTGAGCAAGAGCAAACCTTTCAGCATTTGGGTATGCATTTTACAATTTAAACTTCACTTTGCCTAGGCAAATGGTACAAAATAGTATAATTGTCAGAACACAGCATGTTAATCTATCTGTTACATAAAGTTACCATAGGAAAGTGTGTGATCCTCTTCATCTGGCTTTAGTAGCTTCTGAAGTACTAAAATAATTCAAAAAATACCTTGAGCTCCCTGAAAGAACAGATTTTTTCTGAAGTTCATTGTATGTGTTTCTTTTCCTGTATTCTTGCACACTGTGGTGGGAAGATGTCTAGTCTTCTCTGAAACAGTAAATAAAGGAGTAAGGCATTAATGCAGTTTTGGGGTACCCAGGACTCTGTCAGTTTGGATGCCTTCAGCTTCCACTCTGAGGGAATGTGAGGGCGCAGGAGAAGCTGGGGGAACCCAAGCACATCTGGGTCTCACCTGAAGGAGGTTTGGGCACAGCAGGCTCTCCTGTGTCTCCTCCTCCAAAGGGCTGCTTCAGTGCAAATGGTAATTTATGACAGCAACATCTGGTTACATCTATAAGAATAATGTGTTTGTGAGAATTAGTATATGCTTTCAGAGTCTTCCAATGGTCATAAACAGCATTTTAATTTGTTTCTTAATGTCCCCAAAGAAGTTACCTGCTATGTGAGCAATTTAAGTAGGAAATCCAAAGCAGTGTCTTTCAAGCCCTAGCAAGATATATAGTTCTACAAACAAGACAAAAATGACCCAATTTTTATTTTTTTTCCACTGAACTGACTCGCAACTCATTTCTGCAAGTGTTCTGAGCTCTGAGTGAGCTTGTTGCTGGAAGACCAGAGACAGAGAGCACATTTTAAGACTATTTGTTTTTCGGAGTTTTATGGGTTTGAAGAGAAAGAGAGTTTGCTTAGTTGATACATATTTTCACTATATTTATTTTCAAATCAGCTGGGTTTTCTGCAGAAAACAGCACTTGTATTTTCTTTCTCTTTTATAGAAGGACGTATTTATATTTTTAATACAGAAATGTTGCCGTATGGAGATATGGAAGTTCTAGGAGCAAGGTTGCAGCATGTGGGATTGGAGCAGTTGTGTATATTCTAGCACTGTGACAAGAATCAATAATATTGTAACTAGCTTGCTTGTGAATAGAGAAACCATTCATGTTCTGGATCCCAATACAAACTCTTCTGGAAAGTGTTGTATTTGGGTACACTGCTTTCCCAGTCAAAAATCCACCCACTGCTCCTGAGCTTCCTCTCATTGCCAGGTAACTTTGGAGTAAATCCTCTGGCCAGGACTTATTCATTCCTCATTACTTGAAAAAGTGACAGGCGGTAGGAAGACTGACTTCTCAAGTCAGGCAAGCAAAGTTTCTGAGGCACCTCTGGAGGGACGGAGGTGAAAAGGATGCACCAGGAAGGGAAAAAGAGAGGATGAAGCTGAATTCTTAGGAGGATCTTACCTCTCAGGCTAAATGCAGATTTTCCCCTGCTCATTTTTGATAATCCATCTCACTGGCAGAATGTAGATCTGTGCACTCATTGTCTGTCACAAAAGATGTGAAGAATTCAGGAGAGCTGTCTATTGAGCTTCCTACCTGGTGGGCATTTCCCACCATGAAAGCCTTCCTCTTAGTAAATATTTCTAAACAGTACTCTGGGTGAGGGAAACTTGCTTGATGAAGAAAACCTCTGAGGATCTGATGGAAGGAACACGCATGCACCTAGCTTCTGACTTGTTTCTTTTTGTTTTGGTTTGGGGTTTTTGTTTGTTTTGTTTTGGTTTGTTTTTTTGTTTTGTTTTGTTTTGTTTTGTTTTGTTTTGTTTTGTTTTGTTTTGTTTTGTTTGTGACCAGCAGTCACAGCTTAGAAAATGTCTTCTAGGTAGTTCCCTGAAAGTGAATTGATCAGCCAGCTTTTGTTTGAAAATGAGATTAAACACTAACTTTTCTCTGAGATCTGTTAGCATGTTTTTTTATCTATTTTATGAAAGCAAGCATTTTGTTCTAAGAGGATAACCAAAATAATCCCAGCTATGATATTATAGATAAGATCCCGAACTCATCTGACATCAGGATAGTTGTTCTCATTTAGTTAAGATGGCAGAGGGTTTTACAGAAAGTGGCGTTATCATAGCATTGTAGACTTTACCCTTGTAAATCAGATTTTACCTCAACAAAGAAAACCTGTCATCCAATCAATAAGTCCTCACCAGTCATGTCATCCCATCAGGGTTCTTAAGAGGCTTCTGATATTCGAAGGAGAATCATCAGTGTTACGGGTGTTACAAGATAATGGTAGTTTTTTCATTGTTAGATAGCATAAGATCATAGAATCATAGAATCATGGAATGCCTTGGGTTGGAATGGACCTCAGAGATCATCTAGTTCCAACCCCTTGATGTAAGCAGGGTAGCCAGCAATTAAATCAGGCACTAGATCACAGGGTGATGATTCTGAGCTGTTATTTTTGCAGTGAAGTTCCTCCTTTTGAAGCATTCAGTAAAAATAAAAGGCAAACTAACAACTGATATTAATTGAACATGCATTATTTGCACACTCTGGTCCTCTTAAATGTTTTGATTAAGATAAATTTAGCCTAATATAAATTAATATTAATTATCAACGGAGTCCTATATAATCTAGTGCCTTGGAAATGTCCTTGGAAATGCAAGATCTCCCTATCTGAGAAAAACAGTTCGGAAATACCAAGTGTAGTAAAGAAGGTTGGGTATTAGGAAGAAGTTCTTCTGAGAATGAGTGGTCGGGCATTGGAACAGGCTGCCTTCCTGAGGTGTTAGAGTCATCATTCCTGGAGATGTTTTAGGAAAGGATAGGTGAAGCATTTAGGGATGTGATTTAGTGGGCAACACTGGTGGTGGGTGAACGATTGGACTAGATTATCTTAGAGGTCTTTTCCAGCCTTGATGATTCTATGAAGTCCATTGAAAAGACAACTAAGTAAATATTTCTGGAACTGGGAATATTTGGGATATTGAAGAAAAGGCATAGCTCTTTGTCAACAGAAATGAGTCAGTGTTGTTCAGCAGAGGCTGAAACTCATTACCTTCTTATATCTATTAGGTGACTTGTTCAAAGCAAGCTGCTAGTGCTGATGCAGTTTCCAGTTAAGAAGGGGTTATCAAGTGCATGGCATGCTTTTTCACTGTTTTGCACCACCATAAGAATGAAGCACAGTGGCTTAAGCTGAGTCCTGCTGTGGGGGCATAGAAGGGAAAATCAGATGTGGTTTACAGCTAATCAGAAGACATTTGAAACTGTTCTGCTGATAAAGCAGATTTATGTCTGAGTGTATTAACATTATTACTAAAATATATTCTTACTCTGTCACTGTTTTCAGGGATATGTCCACCCATAAGAGCAGGTGTGCAACTGAAAGTGTCTGAAAATTCAGTAATAAAATATCTAGAAACATCAACACTGATAATGAGCTTAATCTGGGCAGAGATTAAACTAGTACTGACCCAATGCAGGCAGCACCTAAATCTGAAAAAAATCACATTGACCTGGTGCCTTCATTTGCATCAGCCCAGAGTGACATCACTGGGGTAAACTTAGTTACACAGGCAGAGCTAAGCTGGTGCATGTAATGGAGATGCCTTAAATGACATATTTAGGAAATTTATCATGCAGCCATGATGTTGATAATGTTCAGGAATGTTACGTGCCTTTTAGACCACGTACCAGGGAAATCAAGGCAAAGCAACACGAAGTAAACAACTCTTGTCTAAGTTGTTGTATCCCTTGTTCCATAACACAGGGGTGAATTGCTGGATAACCAGTGACATCACTTCCGTCTCTGTTGAATAAAGCAGTACTTAGAAACTCTCCAGGACTATCCCATTTCTCCCTATGAGTTCTCCCTCCTACTGAAACCTTCTTATCCACATCTTCAAGGAGAGAAACCTTTTGTTGATGTTCTTCCTCTTCCTACGCTTTTCCCAGATTTTACTGGGGGAAAAAAAGGTCATCTGTGCTCATGCAGCTGGAGTTTCTCATCCTTTCTGAAAAACAGCAGGGAAGAAGGTGCAGAGGTCTGTTTTGATGGCAGTAAGAGTTTCACAGAAGTTAAAACAGCAGTTCTAGGCTTAGAAATGACTCTTATGACACTGTTTTTGGAAAGAACATTTGTAAATGTCATGTGAGCTGAACTGAGATGCAATACTTAAACTTTTCATTGCTCCTCATGGCAGAGGAAAGGAGATATAAATATGTAAAATAAGGCAGTGGTATATTAACATAAATAACACTAATAAATTGTAAAGCTTTGTAGAAAACAGAAAATTGCTAATGGAATAATGCACATTTGTTGATTCTTGGAGCAGACACTGGCCATACATCATACACCAAAGCAAGTGCTAAGAGCACTGGCACATAACAACATTATTTAAACTACTTTTATGGGCGAGATTAAATAGTCATCAAAGCAGCCTATACTGAGACTGCTGATTGGTTCCAAAAGCAACTGATTCCTTTTTCTAGTTTTTGTTTGCATATAAGAGAATATCACAGGAACTTTGGTGTTTGGGGCTCTTCTTAATATTTACATCCTTAAAGCAAAACCTTCCTGGCAGTTGATCACCAGATTACCAGTAATGAAAACTGTCCTCCCAAAAAGACCAGCTTAGAAGTTCCAGCAATTCCCTGCTCCCAACAGGCCTCACTCAAGTTTGCCAGGCAGCCTCAAGAAAGGATTATCATCTGGTCTGTCACTCTATTTCTTTGCTCCTTAGAACAACAGAGGTATTAATAAAATGTATTACAGTAGGCAAAAAGCAGTGCGGATACACAACTAACAAGAATGGAACCAAACCCATCAACTCATTGCATGCAGAGCACTGGTTGCAGTGACAAGATAAACAACAACTCTTGGTCACTTTAGCCTGGCAGAGGCTTGAATGAAGCAGTAAAGAAAATAGCCAAAGGCACAAAGTGATAAAAGCTCCTGCAGATGGGTTAGTGGGTCAATGCCCATATTTCCCCAAACAAGAAATTGTATATAAAGACTGAGGAGGGTCAAGCATGTTCCTGCACTTAATGGGTTTGCATGCCTTCTTAAATCTAGGACCCCAGCTGAAATGGAGGCCAAATACTGCACCATGCCTAAGCGTTCCTTCTTTCATTCAGTGTTAGCAACACCAGAAACAAAAATTCACCCACTCTAATGAGCATAAAATGTATCAAATGGCATACCAACAGACAGGGCATGTGGCAAGCCAGGTGTTGTAGCCATACTCTTGTGCATTCTGCCCACCCCTTCTTGTAAAGGTATGAAAGTACCTTAGAGCCAAGCTAAAGGGATGAACTATGGACTGAAAGTCCTGAGTTGTTGATGTACTTTATGCCAGATTAAATAAATAATAGAGTTTGCTGATATGGAAACCTCCATGTTTTTCCATACATTGAATTTGCTTGGTTTACTTGGTATGAGGTTTTTTTTCCCCTTTGGCACTAAATGGGCTTTTAAACTGGAAGCAGATTTTGATATTAAAAAAACCTCTGGCTGTAAAATGGACAAATTAACAAGAATGAGCTCTTCTACAGAGAAGAAAATGATTCATTAACTGATCTTTCAACATTGTAGAAGAACCCATTTTTGGCTTGTCCTCAGAGAGTCTGAGGATGCTTATAATACAAGCAACATTTAGAAAAACTTCATTACACAGAGAAAATTCCGGGTTTCAGTTTTTCTTCTTGAGAGAGTTCAGTAGCTGCTTCATTCTCCATGTATGTGTGTGTGTGTGTGTGTTTATACACAAAATTAGGTTCTAGCAAAGGGAAAGTGCATTTATGCAAAAAGCAATTCATCAACCACTTCTGTGCTTAGAATTCACTGAGGTAATTTAGATACTTTAATGGCTAGGTAGTTTGAGTAAGGTATGCAATAAATGTTTCCCCCAACCCCTCCAAACAGTTAGAGTAATGGAAAATGTGTGCTGTAAATGAATCTGTTCAGTAAAGTAATTCTTGTTTTAATTATTTATCAGTTAGAAAATATGAAATATAATGACATAGCAAACTTCTTTGGAACCTCTTTTCATGTTGTGGGAGCACTTTTACATTAGCTGGAGGTTTATGCTGGCTGTAAGTAAAAGGCCAGCATAATGCAGTATGTGGCACTAATCTGTTTCTCGTAACATTAAATGAGCAGCAAGAAACTACCTCTATGAGAAGACCCTTTGGATCTATTATTTGCAATATTTTTACCGTGGCCTTGACCTTAGTGATGTCAGGCATATATTACTTCTCCACTATAATTTACTATTGACATCATGGATTAAATTTGTTGTTTCAGCTAATGCAACAGAGCAAGCAAGGTAGATTGTGAAACAAAGCCAGCTGCTGAAATACGAGGGTTGTCAAGTATAAATTTACAAAAGATATTCAGACTGAGCACAGAAGACGAAAATAAATGGACAGAGAAGCTGTTTTTGACAGACTGCAAAGGGCTGGAGACTTAAACTTGAACATTGTAAATCCAAGTGTCACAAAACACTGCTACAGAATGTGAGATGTGTCTATTTCTCAGGAATATAAATGGTGATATGAAACCAAACTTCCAAGATGCTGTGCATTTTTGTGAAGTCTATCACTATCTCCTGATAAGAAATTTAGTGATCTTTTTCTCTTTGCTTTAGAAGCAGAGAAATTCATCATTTAAATTCAGTGACCAATATAATAACTGCATTTGGGGCAGGAAGATTGTAAAAATAGGAAAAAGTAAGTTTGTACTGTTTTCTGTTTTTCTAGAAAAATACTTTCTACTGGCTGATACGTTCTCTTGGTGAAATTCAGTTAATCGCATCTGATTAATTCCTCTTTGTGTATTCATACAGATAGATGACATTTTCCAGCGAAGTTATGTATCTGTGTAAGAGCAGCACTACATAAAAATAAAACCCTTTATGACATGTTACATTCTTCCCATAAGTCAGGATGTGGCTTGCTGAGGTTGTGCTGCAGCCTTGTGCAATGGGCCACCAGCAGCAGGACCCAGCTCTGTGCCAACTTCACTTCTAAGCCTACAACTGGGGAAGAAAGGAGTGGAGGTTGCAAAAAGAGGAGCACTATGCAAGCAAAAGCCTCCACCTCAGAGGTTTCCAGCTCTGTGTTTGAGTCAGCAACAAGCATGCACTT